>OW026318.1:13890026-16390026 GCA_932273695.1 Apotomis betuletana | reverse complement strand
CCGCTCGGACCGAGCGCCAACGATCTCAACCAGTTCGCCATACGCATCATGAATATCGTTTCAACGCTTGTGGACCTGGACCGCCGAAGCTACGGCGCAAACCCACTTCTCATCCGGGAAGTCACCGAGCGACTGAGCCCACACTTGCGCAGTCGCTGGTGTTCCTACGCTAAGGAGCACCTGAGCTCCGCCGAAAACGAACTCATGTTGATGGCGGAGTTCCTCCTCGAAGAAAGCGATGCCGAGATGGAATTCTCGCACGCTAAGGCGCCGCTTAGAAGACCGACGCCCGCCGCCGAGCAACGTGGATCGCAGCGCGTCCCAGAGCAACGCACGGCGGCCAACGCCGGCAGAGGAGCCGTACGACGCCCTCTGAGAGATCGTGTGCAGACATACGCACTCGAGCAACCTACCAGCTGCCTATACTGTGGAGGCAGCCACCGCACTACCGAATGCCGCAAACTCATCGCCGTGCCAGTCGGAGCCCGATGGGATTGGGTGCGACAGAATCAAATATGCTTCAAATGCCTGGAGCGCAAGCACCGCCGCGACCAATGCAACGCCCGCGGCTGCAATGTTCCCGGCTGCACCTATCCACACCACCGACTGCTACACGCCGACAAGACGCAGACGCATACACCGAGCGCCCCAGCGCCGTACATGCCTGCGCCACAAGCAGCGCCGTACATGCCTGCACCTCAAGCAGCGCCGTACATGCCTGCGCCACAAGCCACGCCGTACGCCTATCAACCGTACGCACCGGCTACCTACGCAGTCAAGCAAGCCGCTACCACGCCAAGCGCTAGACGAAGCGCCACGCCGACTGCCCCACCACAAGCTGCCGCTGCGACCTATACCGCGGCGTCGCGACGCCGCCCTAACACGCACGCAGCACCAGACGCACCGCCAGAGACGACGGCGTGCGTCGAAGAATTCACCGCCAACACAGCCGAATTTGGACGCAACGTGTCTTCGGTCCTGTTGAAAGTGATCCCAGTCATCGTCGGCGGACCCCGCGGCGAGACACTCACCTACGCCTTGATGGACCAGGGGTCCACAATCTCACTGATTGAAGAGGACCTCGCAGATGCAATCGGCGCCGACGGTACGACCTCGCGCCTGCATATCCAAGGCGTGGGGTCAATGACGACGCAACAGAAGAGCCGTCGAGTGCACGCCCACGTGCGCAACCAGACAGGCGGTCCGGCTCACCCACTAAGCCTACGGACCGTCGCCGACCTGGGCTTGCGTGCACAACAAGCAGAGCGAGACTACGTCACGCAATTCCCGCACCTCGCGGATATGAGCGCCGCGTGCTACGACACAGCACGCCCGCGCCTTCTCATCGGTGCCGACAACTGGCACTTGATGCTGCCATACGAACTACGCGTGGGCAAGATCGACGAGCCCGCCGCCATGCTATCTCCACTCGGATGGGTGCTATTCGGGTCGGCGCCACAACAGTACGCGAGATGGCAAACCGTACTGCACTGCTACGTCGGGTACGAGGCGCCGCTACAAGAAGAGGACGCCGCCCGACCCACAACTACGTCGGAGGCACCGACAGAGCAAGACCGCCGTCCGCCACACGATGACGACATCAACGCCCAGCTAAAGTCATACTTCCACATTGACTCGCTGGGCATCACGGCGGCGGTCAAAACGAAACCACAGAACGAGCGAGCTACGAAAATCTTCGAAGACACTGTGCGGCGCGTCGACGGCCCGCGCTACGAAGTCGGGCAGCTCTGGCGTGATGACAACGTCAACATGCCATCCACCTACAACATGGCTTTGCGACGATTGCATGGAATCGAGCGAAAGATGGACCGAGACCCGCAATTCGCCGAAGCATACACGAAGGAAATGAACAATCTGTTTGCTAAGAAGTACGCCGAGCGGATGGAGCCGGCGCCGAGCAACAAGATGTGGTATCTGCCGCACTTCGCAGTCACCAATCCGAACAAGCCGGGACGAATACGCCTGGTTTTCGACGCCGCGGCCACCTGCCAGGGCCGCAGCCTCAACGATTACATTCTAGAGGGCCCCGACAAACTCCAATCGATCTTGGGCATTCTATTTCGATTCCGAGAGGGAGCCTACGCCGTGACTGCCGACATACAAGAAATGTTTCTTCAAATCAAGTTACGCGAAGAAGACCGGCCGTCACAAATGTTCCTGTGGAGAGGCGCCAATCGCACACGACCTCCAGAAACATACGCAATGACGTCGATATTTTTCGGCGCTGCGAGCTCACCCTACTTGGCTCACAGCGTACGGGATTACAACGCCGAACAAAACCGCGAGCAGCATCCGATGGCCATTGAAGAGATTACCACGAATCACTACATGGACGATTTCGTGTCGAGTTTCAACACAGAAGAAGAAGCCTGCGAAGCATCGAAGCAAGTCGCCGCCTCACACAAAGCGGGCGGCTTCACACTGCGCGGATGGAGCTCTAACGCGACTCGCCTCATGGAGTCGCTACCTACAGAGCTCCGAGCAACGACGCCCGCGCAGCTTGGCGGCGACAAGACGCAGAAAATTCTCGGATTGATGTGGGATCCGAACGCCGACGAACTCGGATTTAACACTAAAATGATCCGAGTTCCGGCCGACGTGCGAGAGCTACGCCGCACGCCTACAAAACGAGAGATGCTGAGCGCCGTGATGAGCGTGTATGACCCGCTCGGTCTACTCGCGAGCTACACAATCTCTGCGAAAATACTGCTGCAACGACTGTGGGAACTGAAGCTCGATTGGGACGCCGCCCTGCCGCCCACTGAAGCTGCCGAGTTCGCGGACTGGCTACGAGGGCTGCAATCCGTGGCCGCCCTACGACTGCCGCGCCCCTATGCCTCTACGGGGGGAGCTACGAAACGTGAGCTACACGTGTTCGTAGACGCCAGCGCTCAAGCCTACGCGGCCGTAGCGTACTGGCGCGAAGAAGAAGACGACGACGCCCGTGTGAGCCTCGTCGCTGCTAAGGCTAAAGTAGCCCCGACGCGACAGCTCAGCATACCACGCCTCGAACTGCAAGCTGCGCTCATCGGGGCGAGACTAGCTGCCAGCATCACTAAAGAACATCGTCTACGCATCGACGACACGTTCCTGTGGACGGACAGCAGAACCGTGCTACACTGGGTGCGCGACGACGCCCGCCGCTACAGCGCCTACGTCGCGCACCGTCTCGGCGAGATAGCCGAGACCACCAACGTCGAGCAATGGAGATGGGTGCCGACGAAACAAAACCCCGCTGACGACGCGACGCGAGCCGATAGCACACGCCGCCTCGACGCCGCCAGCCGGTGGTACTGCGGGCCGGACTTCCTACAACGTCCGGCCTCCGAGTGGCCGCGAGAGACGCCGACGCCGCCGCAAGACAACCACACAGAAGCCCAAGTTGCAGCCACACAAAGATGGGAGTCGCCATTGCCGGATGTCAGTCGGTTCTCTAAATATAACCGACTGATAGGCACGACCGCCCGCATGCTGCAGTTCGTGGAACGACTGCGGACTAGACAACCCACCGAGCTGCAGCAGAAGCACTTCAAGAACGCTGAACACATGTGGCTGCAACAGGCGCAGCGAGAGGACTTCCCGGCCGAGCTACGCGCGCTGTCCCGCGGACAGCCGATAGACAAGACCAGCAGAATATTCAAGCTCGACCCATACATCGATGAAGAAGATGGCCTGCTGCGGGTGCGCGGGCGTATCGACGCCGCGCCCGCTTACGTCAACCGACGCCCGGCCATCCTAGACGGCCGCAATCCATTTGTGCGGCTGTGGCTACAACGGGAACACGAACGAGCAGCGCACGCAAATCACGAGCGCGTCGTCAACGATGTCCGGCAGCAGTACTGGGTGCTACGCCTGCGGCCCACTGTGCGCGCTGTAGCGCACTCCTGCCGAACCTGCGTGCTTCGGCGCACGCAACCCCGCGTCCCGGCGCTGGGCGACCTGCCGCGAGCCCGCCTCGAGCCGTGCCAGCGCCCCTTCACCTACACAGCGACCGACTACTTCGGTCCTGTGTGGGTCACCGTCGGCCGCCGCCGAGAAAAGCGCTGGGTGGCGCTCTTCACGTGCCTGTCGACGCGCGCCGTGCACCTCGAGACAGTCCACACGCTGTCCACTGACTCCGCCATCATGGCCTTGCGGCGGCTGGCCGCGAGGCGCGGATGGCCCGCTCAAATCTGGAGCGACAACGCGACTTGCTTCCGGGCCGCGGACCTCGAGCTACGGGCGGCCTACGCGGAATGGCTGCCTGCGCTACGAGACTACGGGCTGTACCGCGGCCTGGACTGGCGATTCATCACCCCGGGCGCACCAAATCAAGGCGGCGCCTGGGAACGACTGGTGCGGTCTGTCAAGACCGCGCTAACGGCGACGCTACACACGCGGGCACCCAAAGAAGAGGTGTTCGCCACGCTGCTCGCCGAGGCCGAGCACACTGTCAACGCTCGGCCACTCACCCACGTGTCCGTCGACCCGGCAGACGACGAGGCGCTGACGCCCAATCATTTCCTGCTGGGCGCGCCTACTGCAGCGCCGCTCGTCGGGCCCTGCCGAGAAGCCGACCGACGCACTTGGCGGGCCAGCCAGGCGCTCGCCGAACTCTTCTGGGCGCGGTGGGTTCGCGAGTACCTACCGACACTCGCGCCCAGGCAGTCATCACCGACGGGGATCGAGCGACGCATCCAGCCAGGCGACTACGTCGTGATAGCCGATCACACGCTGCCGCGCAACGTCTGGCCGAAGGGGATCGTCGTGGCTACGCATCCGGGCCCCGACGGAGAGGTGCGCAACGTCGAAGTCCGCACCAAAGGAGGAGTTTTTCGCCGGCCTGCGAGAAAACTAGCTGTCCTCCCCTTGCAACCCGAGCCTACGCGGGAGCTCGGCGGGGGGAGACTGTTACGGACAGCTAGGCAAAGCTAGCTATTTTATAAATAAATAATAATGTTGTAAACGGTTAGGCGAAATTAGTATTAAGATGAATAAATAATATATTTCCTTGTGTTCCTAAATGCCCTTAAAAGCGGCTATACTATGTGTATAACACTTATTTTCCTAAAAAACATTATTGTAAGAGAGCTCCCAAAAATAACTAACTAAAATAGTTAAAAGACCACGACGTCTTAAAGTAAACAAGTATGACTCATCGTGGTAATTTCCACTCGCAGCGCGAGACAAAGGAATCATGTTGTTTACATTTAATGTAAAACTTAAGGATAAAACTTAGAATATCCTGAAACTTTGTAATAACGTTCCTCATGAACATACAAGTAAAATCTCTATACATTATACCGGCCGCAACTTGCTGCGAGCCCGGCAAACAAAGAAATAACACCACGCGCCGAGCACGGCGCGATATGAGGGACAAGAAAGGTGTAGATCTCGACCCGTGTGAGCGAGACGGCCTCTGAGTCGAGACAAAGAAATGATGTGAATTTTATTTAATTGTAATTAAACGGGAGCTCTCACATCAAAATCACTTACATATTTGTGTTCCACGAATAAACCTTTATGTTAGCTATAAGTTAAATTTAAGCTAAATGATGTATTATAAGTAGGAATCAGTAAAATGTAACAGAGCGGGCGTCCCCCTGAGAATGTAACGAACCTTGAACGAATTATATAAAAGGACGCCCGTTTCTGCAGAATTCAGTGAGTTCATCTTCAGTCTGCGTAGAGTTACGACTCCGTAGTATTGAGTTCAAGTTCAACTTTGTAACACGTAGAGTCCCACTCCGTTTAGTGCGTTAGATCAACGGTCCGCCAATACAAGTTGTAACCAGTCTCTTTCATCCAAGTGTATTACCATCTTGTTAGTTAGTAGTGCGTAGTATCATCGATCCGCAGTGTAAAGGACTAAATTAGTTAAGATTTTAATTGTAAATTCGCGTGTTAATTTTGTGTGTTAATTTTAGTATACTCCGATCCTCTATTTTTTGTTAATTGTTTTGTGTTTGAATATATAGTGTTTTTCCGTTTATCCTTGCGTTTATTTTCCTACAGTAGTAAATCGAGCCATCTCATTTACACCATTTCTCTTCTACATTTCCCTGAGCTATCGTAGATGTCAGTGTTGGGACCCGGCCGACGAGGCATTCCTAACAAATATGGTACCATGGGGCTGATCTGATGATGGAGCCGGAAGGTGGCTATAGGAACTTTACAATAGAAAAAGCAATCCTACCGAGTTTGAGCTCTTTAAAATCGTCTCATTTGCGTGAGCATTTGATGGATATCCAAAGAAAAGTACAGTTGGCTATAAAAGCTTGTCACAAAAATGACATTTTAGACAGAAACTTTTATTCTTATTACTTATGGGGAAGTTTTAAGACTTTTAAATGGCCTTTGTTTGTCAAGAGCTGACCAAAAGTTAGCTCTGTAACAACAATATTATGTTACAAAAGAGCAAAAGATTTATCTTGATAAATACCAATAGGTACATGTTATGAGAAGTGGTAGGTGAGACAATTAGTATTATTTTTGAGAAACGCCCTCCAAAAACATTTCAATACAGCACTCTATCCACTCAATTGCTTTTGGTAACTACGGCTACCTGTCATCGCTCTTATTTTGTTATATAAATAGAGTCCAAATCAAAATTCGAAGCAATTGAGTGGTTATACATATAATTCTGTAACAAATATGAACAAATGACACGCTTTAAGTGCTCGTCAATTGAAATAATTACCTGGACTTTGACGACGTTCAGAGCCTCATCTAGAAGCTTCTCCTGCTCCTCCACGGGAGACGCCTGGTTCGTCATCTCGGCCTGAACATAAACATCAAAAAAAATGGCAAGATCGGCAAAAAAAACAGTTTTGGTAACCATGTAATGAGTGGTAAACGAACATTTAGCGAAACTAATAAGAAAGGATTGTTTACAGGCAACATGCTGATGTGATTCACATGGAAAGAAGTGAATAAGCAAAATGAACGCACCTGCAACGAATACTAACAATTTATCCGTGAAATATTTGCACTGATAAGATATTTTTTATGAGAATTCCTGTGGGTGTTGTTGACTTTTTAATTTATTTGACAGCTGCTTACAATTGGGTTACCTGTGTAACTTTACTTTAATTAACTACAAAAATAAAAGTTGTTTTATTTCATTTAGATAATATTATAGCACTATACAATAAATCAAATTTAGTTTCAGTTAAATAGCATAATTAACATAATTATAAAATCAAATATGGTTTGGTTATACACAGTACACATAATGGACTCAATATTCGTTGTATAAAAATTTACTACCATGAAGTTGTGTTTTTTCTGTGTTTGCACAAAAGCTTTTTAATAAGTTGCGTCCACACTTGTAGTATCAGTCAAAAATGCTGTCTTTAGGTCACCGAGATATGTATCACTCATTTAGCTCTGTAGATCTTCCGACTATATCGTTCACGAGTGAGTAGAGATAGAGAACTACATACGTCGATCAATTAGATTCACGGCAGTATTCATTTCATGAGCCAGAGGGAGCGAGTAATACTGAGATGATAGATGAGATAGTCTGACCAAAATGAGTAAAAATTAAAAAGTGGCAATACTGTACGTCCCCGTTTTCCTAGATTGATTAGAAAGGGACTACACTACAGTATTGCCACTTTTTAATTTCTACTCTTTTTGGTCAGACTGTACAGAGTTACTTGAATCTTCAGTTCGCGAAAGAGCTAGTGCGCTGAACCAAATGATCTCGTTTGAATTGAATCACTCACTCGCGAGCCTCTACTACTAGAGACTCTAGTATCATTTCGCCGACACGATCTCCGTCGCGTATCATGAACGGTAGTGTGGAGCAAAAATAAAGTAATATATATGAAGGTGTGGAGTGGAGTGTGGACGTCGCACTGTCGTGATCATGCAACGGCCCGTATCCGAGCCCTCGAAATCCATCTTGAGGGTTCGGTCACCTAGGTCCAATTCCCTAAATCTCCAGTCTGTTTATTTCGTCCAATTCCTAGAATGTAAATTTTATGAACGTCCAATTCTCCAATACCTACCTCGAATGAACAGTCGTCTCGCCCAGGTTTACTTTGTCTACATTCCCAACTCGTCCACTTACTCGACACAACCTTAATGTTCAAGCAATAAAGTCCTATAGACATATTTTTAGCACTTTGACTGTATTCATATCTTTGTTGCTGACTGTACCTATAATATTAGCCAAAATCAAAAGCAAACATAAAATACTTGACATGATTTATTACATACTTATACTATACAGAATTACCAGAATAATATGTACTTATACATAAAATTAAAATAACAAATACCTACAGACATAATCAAAAAGAATCCTTTAGAGCGCCAAGCGGCAAAGCAATTCTCCGTGCCACTGACGCCAAACCAAAAAAAAAAAAAGTGCTCCAAAATCAACAGGGATTGAAAAACACAGATAGTGGTTTGAATTAACATGTTTTTGACCATTGAAATTTTTGACGTCAATAGGCGTCGTTGGCGTCAGTGGCACGAATTCCCGATGACGTGATTTGCCGTCTTTGGCGGTGAAAGGGATTAGAGTAGGTGACAATGACAAACTTTACATATTAGGTATTTTTACTTCGGATTTTCAAATTAGCTTCATTATTTTATTTATTTATTTATCATTATTTAACTGTCTTTTTTTGTTGTTGTTTCTTGCAGATAATGAATATACAATCCTAAGTCATCATTTTTACATCTCCTAAGCTCATGAATTTGTAACAGTACGTCACTTTTATCCCTATTTCTGGTATTAACACATCTTGTAAAACAAGCTAGTAAAAGTTCAGAAGTTTGGTTAGTAAGGCAAAAATTATAAAAAAGTTTCTGGTGAAAAGAAAATTTTTCTGACAATTTATTTATTTATTCGTATGGCATGTTATTTCAGATAACAAAAGAAACAATTCATTTAACTATAAGTAATTACAAATCCAATTTCAGTGACGTCAGCCATTTTCTAGCTATTTCTGACAATCCATCTTTAAAGTATCTGTAGAATAATTGCTGTTCATTTCCAACCATAGCCTAAATGTCCAGCCATTCTTGAGCTGACAGCCCAAACAATATTCCAACATTCGGGCCTTTCAGGACACATACTGTTTGTCCTGCTCCGTCTCCAATTTTCAAAGTTGCAGCAGAAGTAGTTTCGCCTTTGTAGCAGTTTATTTTCACAGATTCCAAGTAATAGTCTGTCAACAGTCCCCAACTTTCAGCATGCAATTTAAGATGTTTGGCATCAGACAATTTGATAGACGACACATTTTGTATAAAATTTCTGTCGTATTTTGACTTGTTTCCATTTATTTGGTTAGCCATTCCACATTTATTACCAGTCCACAAGGAATAAACGGCTAGGAATCCTAAAACGATAGTAAAAAAATTGTTATTTGAATTATGATTGTTTAGTTCCATTGTTATTAGGCTTGGAACTTGGAAGGGTAAGGAATAATAAGGGCTAACTCATCTGTTGATGCAAAATTTTATCGAAATCACTTGACGGTAAATTTGTTATTGAGTAGCAAATATAACATCTGCACATTTATAACATAAGAAGAAATTGGGATATCCTGGAGTCATGAAACAGACAAAATAATTATAAAAAACGAGGATGTAGTCTTTACAATCTGAAAAGAAAGCAATTTAGAAGGAATATGGGGGAACTCCTATTAGTTTTTAACTAACCAGCATAATCGCTTACCAGCGATCCTCAAACTTGAATGAAATCCATATAATTATATTGTGGATTTCAGAAAACTTTAAACTTCAGTTCAATTCAACGCCTAACGTGACAAAAAACAACAATAACAACATGTTTACATGCGTGTGTGTGTGTCAATGTCAACCAAAGTGACAGTTCTAAATCTAAGGCTGCGTCCACACGGTGAAATAATACAAGTGTGGACGGAGCCCAAAGCTGCGTACACACCAAGCCAAAGAAATGCCAAAGAACACCAACGAATGGGTAGTATACTCATTATATACAGACATATGCAGTATATATGTATAGACAGTCAATGGCCACATTTTTTGAGCAGCGGTTGTATTTTTTTTGGAATCACAAGCTTTTTTTCAGTAAATATTCCATGCTTTCATAATTTGTGCCTTTAGAACCATCGGTGCTGGACCGTTTTTTTTTAATTAAAATCTGTAACATTCGCAGCAAAATTGTAACTTTTCGAGAAATTAAACGTAACTTAGACAGTTTGGGAACACTGCTAAACGCTGTCAGATCAGATGATACATTTCTAGAGATAAGCGAAGATAAGTGAATAATCAAAAATATGGACAGTAAGCCGTCCCTAAGCCAATATTTTGGCGAGACGGAAGTACCGCCCGCCTCCCAGTTCTTCGACGAAATCGGGACATCGCCCTCTGATATGATACAGAGCGTTTACTTGGGCGAAAGTGAAGGTAGGTTTTCGGCTCTTTTAACTGTTATTTTGTTTATAATTTACCATATATTATCCACGCTACAGTAAGCTTATAACATATTGTTTTCAGTGAATCAGTCATCTACATCTAACCTGTTTGCTACTAATATGACGGCTTCATTTACGAAGGTGCCAGATGAAATTAAATTTGCGACTGTTGTGCCCACTGTGAGCGGTACCACCGCCTTGCCAGCCACCAGCCTGCCCGACCCGTCAACTTTCTTCGACACGATAGGCCCAGATCCACAAATGGCTATGAGTGGAATCGCTACTCCTAATATATTAACTGAAGCTATGGACGGGCTTAGTGTTAAGGTAAGACTTATAATATTATCTCTAGTGTATGTTGTACCTGGATAGATGTAATAGCTCTAAAGCAGAAATGGGCTATGGCTAGACCACCATAAGGACACATAGAAAAATTTTAAGAGGGGTTTGCCCAGCAGTGTTTATATTTGATTTTCTTCTCAGTAGATTTACATACTTACACATGTGTGTATTTATGTGTATATTCATATCATATATATTAGTTTAAGGATTGAGTTCTATAATCTCTTATCAGTAAGTAAATTATAGTTTTGGTTAATATTAGAAAAATTTGAAGAGGGGTTTGCCCAGCAGTGTTTATATTTGATTTTCTTCTCAGTAGATTTACATACTTACACATGTGTGTATTTATGTATATATTCATATCATATATATTAGTTTAAGGATTGAGTTCTATAATCTCTTACCAGTAAGTAAATTATAGTTTCGGTTAATATTAGAATAGATGAACAATTTATCCCAAGAACATTTGATTGTTTTTTTTCTAGTGTCATAATCTGGTAGAGATTTATTAGCAAACAATATTTGCTGATTATGAAAGGTCTTTTGATTGAAGTTTATTATAATTTATATACAAACCTACTGCTTGCTTGCTTGCTTCTTAAATTAGCAACATTGACTATTATTATTAATACAAGAGAAATTGGACAATTCTTGGAATGGATGAGTTCACTACCTACAGTTTGGTATAATTTATATACAAACCTTCACAGCAGGTTTAAATAAATATAAATAATAATAGTGTTTGTTGTTAATTTAAGAAAGTCTACTGTTGCCAAGTATTCAGGGTTGTCTGGCAGTTAGGACTTCTCATTATTTGTGTATATAATTTTTTGTAGGACCAACCGGTTGACAAAGAGGCAGACAGGCGTAGAGATGCATGGATACCTGATGAGGAGGCTAAAAAGGTCTTGTTAAAGGTAGGTTTAAAAGCAATTGAAGGATCCTTCCTTTACTGTAGGAAGTAGGAAGGGGAAGGAAGATGTGCAAACAATTTTTTCTTCTATTTGAACATTTTCTGGTTTCTTTTGTAAATGGAAAAGCAATGGACAAATGCTAATATATATACCACATTCCATTTAAAAAAAAAGGCCAGGATTTAGTGTGGATATTATATACCACTGTTCTTTTTGTAATTTGCAACTGTAATTTTTCCACAAGCTGTGGTTTCCACAAGTTGAGTTCTGATTCTTAGACAATGCAGCTTTCACCTTTCTCTTTTATATTTTCAAAACTAGTCCATACAACCAAATACCCGCCGAGACGAACAAAAAAGAAGCGGGGCACTACCTACCTTTTCTCAAACCGTTTTGTCTCATTTTCAAACCCTCATAGCTTTGTCCCAATTAACACCAGAGCGCCCAAATTCACAGGTTAAGATTCAGTTAGGGAACTTATAAAATGTACTAAATATAATTGATCTAGCTTTTAGATTTTATTGGTATCTAAAATACGCCGATTTTGCCACTCATACACTGACATATCAAAACCTCTGGGGTACTTCCCGATGACCTAGAAAGCTGAAATTTGGTATGTAAGCTAGTATTAGTACACAAACAATAAAATAATTCTAAAACTTGGAACTTTTACCCCCCAACTCCTTAAACTGGGGGATGGAAGTTTGTATGAGACTTCCGCAAATTTTGATACTAGAGGTCTGAAAAAGGATACCTATAGGGACTTATTGTTATGAATAAACTACATATCCTAGGATTTAAAAAAATCACTCCCCCACCCTTTAAATAAGGGGATGGAAGTTTGTATGGGTTTCCCCTAATAAGGGCATAATAGGGGATAAAAGTGTATATATATGGGGCTAGAGGTAAATATGTCTTATACACAACTATTACTACTTCAGCTGACGCTCAAGAAACGCTACAGACCAAAAAAATTAAAAAAAACTAGGGCACCTTGCAAAAAGAAATGAGATCCCACCAAAAACATTTCATGTCAAATTGGCGGCCAAGACTCACATGCTCATATCATAACGCTTTCACTGTAAAAAGTTATCAGATCCCAGGAAAAGCCAAGCCCCTAAGCCCGGAGTTTACTAACCCTACACCTTTATTTAAAAAGTATGGCTTGGCCGTTTCATAAAGTACCCTAAATAAGTCCAAACGGACTGTCTGGCCCATATGATAAGTGTTCACGACGGAATCATAATAAAGTAATTGCATTTGTATAAACTTAGCTATAAGATAATTTCCTATTAGTTTTTAAGTGTCTTTTTTATAAACACTATTTTTTGCCCCGCCTATTTCTTACCCCATAGCTCTAAGATATGTAGGATAGATAAAATGTGATATTACATAATAATATATGGTAAACAAATGAATAAATAAAGTAAATAAACCCGGTAACTAAGGTAATTGCAAAAGGTAAACAAAGCCACGTGGTGCTCACTGCGCATGCGCGAAGCATCGCGTGATCAGGTACGGGAGGGGAGCGCGGGACGCGGCCCCTCACTGCGGGACGAAGGGGGCGAGGCAGGGAAATATGCCGTTCGCAAAAATCGGCCGCCAATTCGCTCCCCGCAGCCGCACATGCATGTTTCTTATTAGAAATTAAGAAATTAGATGTAAGTAATGTAATTAGACATAAGAGTAGTACGTAAGTCTTGTAATTTGAGTAAAATAATAAAGATTGGCCCAAGGGGGGTGGGGTACGGAGTGAGAGAGGCAGGGACCGGCCGCCGGTATAAAGGTGGGCGCGGCTCCCCATACATTCACTTTCGATCGAGCCCTCACCAAGAAGCAAAACTAAGAAGAAACTCCGAACCCCGCCTCGCCTGCAGCCTCCTTTCATCAAGCAAGAAGCATTTTCACTGAATCCCTGTCCGTCAATCAACCCACTAAGAAAGAACTAATCTCTACAGTCCATTGCTCCACGTGGCCACGCGCCACATTGTTGGTCCTATCGGAAGCCGGATCACTGAAGCATCAAGATGGTGAAAACCAGAAGCACGAAAAATGAAGAAAATGCCGGCGAAGCGGGGGCCACTTCGGAAGAACAGGGGAGCTCATCGGAAGTCACCACGCGCACCGAGTCTACAGAGCGCACAACAAGCACAGAAGAAACGGGGACCACACAGACGTCCGGCTCCACCACTGTCACCTCGGATACCGGTACCCTCACCGGGACCGAGGTGACGAGCCGGTCGGTCCCCGGAGGGCCGGCAGACACGTCGGGCATCACGGCGACGCCCGCCAGCACGCCGGCACCAAGCAACATAGCAGAACCTACAAGAAGAGGATCGGCACTGCTAATGCCACCACCGCCTGCCGTACGGTCACTGAAGCCGGCTCGGTCAAACCGATCCAAGGCCTCCAGCAAGAGACTCCTCGCGGAGTTGGAGGCCAAGGAGAGGTTAGCTGAGCTGGAGCTACAGCAGATCCGTGCGCAGGCGGAATTAGAAAAAATCAGACAAGAGCGAGCGGCAGCATCAGAGCCGTCGGATTCCGAACAAGAAGATGTGGACGAAATGGCATCGCAGCGGGTCGAAGAATGGCTCGACAAGCGGCAGCAACAAGAAGCAGTGGCAGAACAACAAATCCAGAACGAAGAGGCAACGCGAGAACCGGCCGCCCGCGCACAAAAAAAGCACGCGTGTCATTCCCGCCCCGCCCCGCTGGACGTCTCGTCATTGGCTGCCGCGTTAACCGAAGCGATACAAGTCAGCAAGTCAACTAGAAAATACATCACGGAATTGCCGCCCTTCAGCGGCCTCAGCAGCGAGTGGCTGCAATTCAAAGCCACGTACAACGAAACAGCATCAAGTTTTTCGCCGAACGAGAATGTGGCGAGAATAAGGAAAAGCCTCAAGGGGGCCGCCCAAGAAGCCGTCAGCGCCCTCCTCATCAGCCAGCCGCACCCAGATGACGTCATCACCGCCCTCGAAAGAAGATTCGGGCGACCCGACGCCCTACTACTGGCAGAATTAGAAAAAACGAAGACGCTGCCACGCCTCACTGACAACGCGCGCGACCTTTGCGTGTTTGCCAGTCGAATCGCCAACACCGTCGCTACAATCAAACTACTGAAGCGGGCCCACTACCTTCACAACCCTGAGGTAGCGCGGCTCATCGTCGACAAGCTCACGCCCATACTACGCAGCAAGTGGTACGACTACGCCGAGAAGCATGAAAACGCGCCCGAGTTAGAAAAAATCGCGAAATTCCTGAATAAAGAAGCCGACAAATGCGCAGCCTACGCACCGCCCGAACAAGCCCATATGCAGCAAGAAAAACGACCGACCCCGAAGAGAAGGCCGGAGCGCACGTATGCAATTAGCACCGAAGAAAGAAAAATTAAGAAAACTGTCGACGCTACGTGCCCGCTGTGCAAAAATGAAAACCACCAACTGCCGAAATGTCCGCGCTTCCTCAAGGCGGACACGAACGAGCGGTGGGAGACTGCCAAAAAGAACCACATCTGCTACCGCTGCCTCGTCGACCGACATCATCGCTTCGACTGCAAGGCCAAACCATGCGGCCGCGACGGGTGCCCAATGCGTCATCACAACCTCCTGCACCACGACAGAGCCACCACTGCCGCCGCCGCACCTCAGCCGCCACAACAAAAAGAAGAAGTGGCCGCCACAGCTGTCACACAAACCACGGCAGCGGTCACCGGCGGGAGGCGGGCATATCTCAAAATCGTGCCCGTCGTCGTCCGCGGAACCTCCGCCTGCATCGACACATATGCAATGCTGGACGGGGGCAGCACCGTCACCATCATCGACGCAGCCTTGGCCGAAGAGCTCGGCCTCGATGGGCCCGCAGAACCAATGTGGGTCCAAGGCGTGAGCGGCACCGAAGTATCAAACGAAAACAGCAAGCGAGTGGGCTTCAACATAAGAGGAAAACACGAACGCGACGAACTACGGGTCGAGAACGCGCGCACCATCGCGCGCCTAGACTTCACCACACAAACAATCGGCGAACACGAACTGCGCGGCTGCCATCACCTAGAAGAAATCAAGAACGAGCTCACCTACCACAAAGCAACGCCGAAAATACTCATCGGTCAAGACAATTGGGAACTACTGGTGTCGCTCGACATGAAGAGGGGCAGACGCGACCAGCTGGTGGCCTCCAAAACACCGCTGGGATGGGTCATACACGGCTGCCGCACCTCACACGCGGCAGTCGTGGCCTTTTGCTGCGCACACGTCACGGGCACGAAACAAGACGAACGACTAGAAGAAATGATGAAGAATTACTTCGCGCTCGAATCACTATCCATCGAACCAAGAAAACAGAAAAGTGATCCCGAGCTGCGCGCTTTACAAATACTAGAAACAAGAAGCCGCCGCCTACCAGACGGACGCTTCGAGACGGGGCTACTATGGCGCGACGAAAACACCGACGTGCCGAGCAACCGCCACGACGCGCTCAAACGCCTGCTATCACTAGAAAAGAAACTCGATCGCGACGAAAATCTCAAGAAACAATATGAAGAACGCATCGAGAACCTGCTGTCGTCGGGCTACGCCGAGCGCGCGACCGCGCCCCCCGCCGGGCGCACCTGGTACCTACCGCACTTCGCCGTGTGCAACCCCGAGAAGCCCAAGATTCGAGTAGTTCACGACGCCGCGGCAAAAACAAGAGGACGCAGCTTGAACGATATGCTGCTGCCCGGCCCCGACCTGCTCCAATCACTGCCGGGAGTCATCATGCGCTTCCGCCAGCACGCCGTGGCCGTCTCCGCCGACATAAAGGAGATGTTCATGCAGATAAAAATACGACAAGAAGACAGAGACGCGCTTCGCTTCCTGTGGCGAGGTAGCGCCCGAAACGTCGAGCCCACCGAATACCGCATGACCTCCGTGGTGTTCGGCGCCTCGTCGTCGCCGTGCACAGCGCTCTACATAAAAAACAGAAACGCGCAAGAACAATCGAACGAGTACCCACAAGCTGCCGACGCGATCGAGAGGAACCACTACATGGACGACTACCTCCAGAGCTTCAACACACTACAAGAAGCGAAGAAAATAACACGAGAAGTCGACTACGTACACAAGAAGGCCGGCTTCCAGTTGCGCGGGTGGGCCACTACCAACCGCGCCGCCCTACACGACATCGCCGATCAACACAAACAAGACCCCGCCCCCACGATAGAAATTGGCGGGAACGAAACAGAAAAAACGCTCGGCCTGCTGTGGGACACGCGACACGACTGCATCGGTTTCCGGCTGAACACAAGAAGAGCCCCGCCGGAAGTACTAGAACACCGGCGCGCACCAACGGAAAGAGAAGCCCTCAGCATCATCATGTCCCTGTTTGACCCGCTCGGCCTCGTCTCGCCCTCCACAACGCCTGCAAAGCGCATCATGCAAGACACGTGGCGATACAACACCAGCTGGGACGAGCCAATACCAGAAGAGCTGCACGGGCGATGGTACGAGTGGCTACGCCAACTTCATAGCCTAGGTGACCTAAAGATACCTAGATGCTATGACACGGCACCCGCAGCGCGCTACGAGCTACACACATTCGTCGACGCAAGTGAGGAGGCCTATGCCTCCGCCGTTTATTGGCGAATGACGCGCGCCGACGGCTCCATCAACGTCGCGCTGGCTGCAGGAAAGAGACGCGTGACGCCGAACAAACCCATCTCCGTGCCACGCCTGGAGCTGCAAGCGGCCGTCCTGGGTGTGCGATTGGCGAAAGCAGTCGCTGACGAGCACGACTACGAAGCGACACGCAAGGTGTACTGGAGCGACTCCCGCACGGCGCTAGCCTGGATCCGCGCCGAGCCACGAACATACAAAACGTTCGTCGCGCATCGCCTTGCTGAAATAGAAGATTACACAAAGAAAAACGAGTGGCGGTGGCTACCCTCCGGCGAGAACGTCGCGGACGACGCCACGCGCGCGACGCCGGCCGACTTCAGCGAAAAACACCGCTGGTTCGTCGGCCCGCCTTTCCTGTACGAGACCGAAGCAGCTTGGCCCGTCGAACAAAAAATAGACGTCCCACTGACCGGCGAAGAAAAAGAAAAAACAAAAGAAAATTGTCTCGCGCTGGAAACACAACAAGAAAAACACGCTTACTTACCCGAAATTGAACGCTTCTCCAAGTGGACAAGATTGCTACGAGCGACGGCACGCGTACTGCAGTTCGTCGACCTGTGTAAAAAAACCCTAAAAAGAAGCCCGGCCGCCCAAGTCGTCGCCGCCGCTCGACGCAAACGCACGCGCGCTAACACAACGCGCGACGAGACGTGGGGCGCGCCCGGCCGCGGCACGGCGCCCGCCACCCGCACCTCGCCCACCGCAACCGAAGAAAACTCGCTTATTACACTAGAAGCGAGTTATTTACATCGGGCGGAGCAGCTGTGGGAACGCGCGTCGCAGGAAGATCACTACAAGGAGGAGCGGGAACGTATAAGAAAAAATCGCGCGCCCAACAAAGAAGACCGGCTCGCGAAGTTAAGTGTTTTTCTCGACGAAAATGACGTCATACGGCTAAAGGGAAGAATAGCGGCCGCCGGCGGCATACAAGAAGATACAGTGCGTCCAGTTGTGCTACCCGGCAAACACCCGTACACCAGATTGTACATAGCCTATGTACACGAGAGGCTACACCACGGCAGTGCGGAGACAGTTGTCAACGAGCTACGTCAACGTGTCCACATAACGAAAATCCGACCCGCCGTTAAAGAAGTTATAGCGCGATGTGCTAAGTGCCGCCTAAGAAAAGCGAAGCCGGCGGCGCCCTCTACCGGCGACCTGCCCGCGGCGCGCCTGGCCCACCACGTCCGGCCCTACACCTACACAGGCCTGGACTACTTCGGCCCCATAGAAGTCACGGTGGGCCGTCATAGAGAAAAACGATACGTCGCGCTCTTCACCTGCATGACGTCGAGAGCCGTACACCTGGAAATAGTTGCGTCACTCAGTACTGACGCGGCTATCAACGCGCTCCGCCGTTTCATCGCACGAAGAGGCTGCCCGACGGAGCTGTGGAGTGACAATGCTACAGCCTTCCGGGCCGCGGACCGCGAGCTCGCAGAAGCCATGAAGACCGCCGCCACAGCGCGCCGCATCAGCTGGCGTTTCCTGCCCCCCGCCGCACCCTTCATGGCCGGGGTATGGGAACGCATGGTGCGCACGGTGAAGGACGCCCTCCGCATCACACTGCAGGAGAAGAGCCCCAGCGACGAGACGCTGCTCACCCTGCTGGCGGAGGCCGAGGCGACCGTGAACTCGCGCCCGCTAACCCATGTGGCCGTGGGTCACGACGACCCGCCGGCCCTGACACCCAACATGATCCTGCTCGGGCCCGACTGCTACAACCCGGCCCCCGGCACGTTCACCGAGGAAGACGTGAACGCGCGCCAGCACTGGAGGCGCGCCCAGCAACTCGCAGACACCTTCTGGAAACGCTGGGTGCGCGAGTACCTGCCCTTACTCCAGCACCGGCGGGAGCCCTTGAGCAGCGGAGTCAGCCCAGCAGTTGGAGACGTCGTGATCATCTGTGATTCCAACCTGCCACGCAACACGTGGCCCCGCGGCAAGGTGACGCAGACCTACCCTGGGAGAGACGGCGAGGTTCGAGTCGTCGACGTGACCACCAGCAGAGGACACGTACTACGGCGGCCAACCAAGAAGATCGTCGTGCTACCAGTGGACTCGCGAGGCGACGGTGGGAGAATGTTCACGACGGAATCATAATAAAGTAATTGCATTTGTATAAACTTAGCTATAAGATAATTTCCTATTAGTTTTTAAGTGTCTTTTTTATAAACACTATTTTTTGCCCCGCCTATTTCTTACCCCATAGCTCTAAGATATGTAGGATAGATAAAATGTGATATTACATAATAATATATGGTAAACAAATGAATAAATAAAGTAAATAAACCCGGTAACTAAGGTAATTGCAAAAGGTAAACAAAGCCACGTGGTGCTCACTGCGCATGCGCGAAGCATCGCGTGATCAGGTACGGGAGGGGAGCGCGGGACGCGGCCCCTCACTGCGGGACGAAGGGGGCGAGGCAGGGAAATATGCCGTTCGCAAAAATCGGCCGCCAATTCGCTCCCCGCAGCCGCACATGCATGTTTCTTATTAGAAATTAAGAAATTAGATGTAAGTAATGTAATTAGACATAAGAGTAGTACGTAAGTCTTGTAATTTGAGTAAAATAATAAAGATTGGCCCAAGGGGGGTGGGGTACGGAGTGAGAGAGGCAGGGACCGGCCGCCGGTATAAAGGTGGGCGCGGCTCCCCATACATTCACTTTCGATCGAGCCCTCACCAAGAAGCAAAACTAAGAAGAAACTCCGAACCCCGCCTCGCCTGCAGCCTCCTTTCATCAAGCAAGAAGCATTTTCACTGAATCCCTGTCCGTCAATCAACCCACTAAGAAAAAACTAATCTCTACAGTCCATTGCTCCACGTGGCCACGCGCCACAATAAGGAATTAATTTATATATATTATCATGAAGAAATTAACTTAATTTCTTGATACCATATGGGCCAGACGGTTCGTTGGACTTATTTACGGTACTCTATGAAACGGCGAAGCCATACTTTTGAAACCAAGGTGTAGGGTTAGTAAACTCCGGGCTTAGGGGCTTGGCTTTTCCTGGGATCTGACAACCTTTTACAGTGAAAGCGTTTTGAGCATGTGAGTCTTGGCCGCCAATTTTACATGAAATGTTTGTGGTGGGATATAAATAATAGTTAGGTTCTGTGATTTAAAAAAAATAAAATTAATTTAAACTTAACACTATATGGAAAAATGTAATTGTCAAATACCGCTTTCTCTAAGCAGCACTGTTTAGTGTTGTATTGAATGACAACAACAGCTGCCAGTAGTAGCTGTTACTGATCAGCCTGTACTTGCTGTACTTGTTACAAGCTTTTATTTAACTTGCATTGTATGTATGTATGTAAGTATGTTTGTTCGGGTGGAATCTTGCAACTCAATTTTGAAGCAGATATCGTCAACCGATTGAGCTGAAATTTTGCATACTTACATAACTTTGATGGCAATACAATAATATGGTACCATATGGGGCTGATAAGATGATGGAGCAGGAAGGTGGCCATAGGAACTATAATAGAAAAAGCAATCCTACCGACTTTTGGCTCTTTAGAATCGCCTCAATGAGCATTTGATGGAAATCCAAAGAAAAGTACAGTCGGCAATAAAAGCTTGTCACTAAAATGAAATTTTTGACAGAAACTTATTACCTTTACAATAATACAAAAATAAAATAGTGATATTGAGGTTCTTTCATATACAGGCACAGTCGTCACCCAAAGGAGCCTTCTTTCCTGAGAGAGAATCCCTCACCTTGCCTGGAGTGATCTTCGAAGATGAACTGGTAAGCATTGAAGTTTTATTTTAGGTCAACAATCTGTTTGAACCGTCAGTTATGTTTATGTATCATTATTATAACTTATTTCCTCTTTTGAACTGAATATAAAGGGGAAAAGTTTTCATCTAGTTCATATTTTTGTTTTGTTTGTTATGTCAAAAATTTGCAATAAAATTGAAATTCAATGATATGTTTACATACGCTTTAAATGCTTTGCACTGATTAGTGCTTCGACATACCAAGGGTTAAGGCAGGAACTACATCAAATATACAACCCGGTTACAATATCTGTGGACCTGGCGTCGATGACGTCACGTCGGCGCTCTGGTACGGTGCGCGACGCGACGGGGCGAGCGCGGGTAGGTACAAGGGGGAGGGGCTTCACATTCCAGCGAGGTCCACAGATATTGTAACCGTGTTGTAGTTTTAATATATCCAAAAACGCTATGTTTGTAGCCCGACGCTCTTCACGCCGTAGCAGTGAAGTATCTCGGCGTGTCGGCGGCGGGCCGCGGCGGCGTGGCGCGCGCCGAGCACTGCCGCGACGCCGCCGGCCTCCGGGAGCTGCTGCGGACCGGGTGTCTGCGCGCCGCGCTCAACCTGACCAAAGTGTTGCTGGCCCAGCACAAGCAGGGTGAGTGTGTACACCTACACCGACGTTGTACGTACCCTTTGTTTCGATTCTCATATATACCAACTAGTGTATGTATAATCTATATCACCTATTATTAATTTCTTATATCTATTTTTGACACAAACACACACACAGTACGCTGTTTTACACATATCCTGATCTGGATCCACGGAAGACCAGCGTCGTGGTGCTCACAAGTGCTGTGACATATGCTGAGTGGGTTCCATTTTTGCAGCCTAGATACCATTTAGCTTATAGCAATACTAGAGTAAAAAAACACTAATTAAATGTAAACTGTTTGTTATAATGTTAAATGTAATTGGTTTGCAAAATAAATGTATCTTCTTCTTCTTCTTCTTCCTTTGTGGACGTATATACGATCCGAGTGTGCCCGCGAGCGGCACGCGCGGACACGTTCTGACTTGTCATTGCGCATGGCGCCTAGGTACCCATTTTACAACGTTTGCTGGTGTCGTGATTTTTATATAACTGTTTCATCTACCACTGAGGACGATTTTTCTTCTTTTTGTTTATTGGAGCGGAGCGAGCGAAGCTCCCATGGATCGACTCGAATGGACTTTGTGACAATGCGCAGATCTCAGCGAGTTCTCAACCGATTTTAGAAATTCTTGTTTTAAAATGCACAAATTAAATTTCGCTAGGTCGTGACGAAGAGAAAATTTCGAAAAAAAAAAAACTCCGCTCCAATCTATGGTGCAAGCTTAGCCGGTGGCTGACTCTGCATCGACCTAGTTGGAGCGGAGCGAGCGAAGCTCCCATGGATCGACTCGAATGGACTTTGTAACAATGCGCAGATCTCAGCGAGTTCTCAACCGATTTTAGAAAATTTTGTTTTAAAATGCACAAATTAAATTTCGCTAGGTCGTGACGAAGAGAAAATTTGAAAAAAAAAAAACTCCGCTCCAATCTATGGTGCAAGCTTAGCCGGTGGCTGACTCTGCATCGACCTAGTTATTTGATGAATTACAATAAACGCAGCAACAGCTGTTATCGCGTTTGATGCCATTTTGTGTGACGCACAAAGTCCGCTCGCCGCGAGCGCGTTGCCTTACCCGGGTACAGCTGCCGGCAAACTTCTTGAGCATGACCTTGACTGCGCAGTAGCCGAATTACATACAAATGTACATGCGCAGATCCGCCATTTTTGTTCAAAAAGTTTGCCGGCAACTATATAAAATGTGCACAAGTTGTGGTCACGAGTAGCTCGCCGCTGAGGGCGAGCATCCCTCGGGCCGAGCCGCTCAAACGTATCGGTGGTTGTCAGGCGCGGGTCGCGCGGGGCGCACGCCGGGCGCGCGGCACTCGGCGCGCTCGCTGCAGCTGTGGCTGGCGCGCGTGTGCGTGCTGCTGCGCCTGCGCCTCGCCGCCGCCGCCGCGCAGGAGGCCGCCGCCTTCGGGGACTGCGGCAAGCCCGACATGTACTACCAGGTGAGTGGACACAGCACTAGGGCTGCCTGTCCACTGTGAGCTGCAGCTGTGGCTGGCGCGCAAGCCCGACATGTACTACCAGGTGAGTGGACACAGCACTAGGGCTGCCTGCCCGACATGTACTACCAGGTGAGTGGACACAGCACTAGGGCTGCCTGTCCACTGTGAGCTGCAGCTGTGGCTGGCGCGCAAGCCCGACATGTACTACCAGGTGAGTGGACACAGCACTAGGGCTGCCTGCCCGACATGTACTACCAGGTGAGTGGACACAGCACTAGGGCTGCCTGTCCACTGTGAGCTGCAGCTGTGGCTGGCGCGCAAGCCCGACATGTACTACCAGGTGAGCTGAACAGAGAACTGAAGACCATCCCTTACCCCAATATCGACTCCTACCAAAACAAATTACAAAACTGTAAACCGCAAAAATTGGTGCCAGTTTGTATTGAGTAGTTGATAACTATAATTTTTAACAAAAAAAAGAACCGACTTCAGTAAAACTAAAAAACTAGATCTGTGGTGTTCATCATCAGTTTCCTTACACCAAATCCTATTTACTGAATGTAAATTCTTGACTTTATCAATAAATTACCGAAAGCGCCGTACATGTCCCTATAACATTTGAAGAGTTCCCTCGATTGCTCCAAGATTCCATCATCAGATCCCGACTTAGTGCCAACGGGACAAACTCGGAGTTATACCCTTTCGATAAAAAAAAATAATTGAAAATCGGTTCACGAGAAGATATCGAGTAACAAACATACAAAAAAAAAAAAAATAGTTCGAATAGAGAACCTCCTCCTTTTTTTGAAGTCGGTTAAAAACAAGGTCTAACGGCATCAACTCGCCTAAAATTCAGAAGTACCTAATTTAAGTCTAATTAAAACGTTTAGATTAATTTATTTGATTTAACAAGCGACACGCATCTATGCTTTAAGCAGCACGAATCCATCCAAAGTATTGGAGGTGCTATTCAAACGATATTGGCAGATCTGACCTAGACTACAATCACCGTGTCCGCATTGACATGATTATACAAGGTATGTATATTAATCAGTGGACAACCTTATTTTTTTTTTTTTTTCAGTTTTACCCGGACCAATACGAAGGCCGCACCGGTTCTCTGGTGCCGTTCGCGCTGAGGCTGCTAATTGCGGAAATGCCAGCTCACGCTGGACAGCCTGAGCGCGCGCTACCGCATCTATATGCCATGCTAGCTGTGGTACAACAGGTAACCTAGCTCCGCTTGTCGTCGAAATGTTCCAGTTCTATACGAACCAGTACGAAGGCCGCACCGGCTTCTTGGTGCCCTTTGCATTCAAAGTCAAAGTAGTTTCTTCAATTTAGGCATAATTACAATGCACTTATGAATGTCAGCTGTTTTGCAAAACAGTAAGTATATTTTATACATAAAATTACATTATTTTTTACAGTTAGCTACGTATATTTTGTGTTTTCTGGATGCGATAGATTACTCGTGAAGGATGTTATCACTGCCAAACATCCATTACGACTTAAGACATTGAAACATTAAGACTGTTGATCGCAGAGATGGCTGCTGACGCTGGGCTGAACCAGGCATGTCATGTGGGCTACATTATGACAGGTAACACCAGTTATGAAGGCCACTCTATCGCACCATGATATTTCATGACAATTATGGTAATAAGGACCTCGCTCCGCTCGTCGTCGAGCTCAAAGCATTAAGATTTGACCCCGTTACTTGGCCTGCTTGGATAATGTCTCTACCACAGTTCAGAAAAATCCTAGACCTGGGGTTGAAATTACTGTTTTAATTGCAATCTTGTGTTGTAATTCATTATATTCGTATAATTATAGAGGTAATAATACGGTATTTGCCTAACGCGAAAACAAATTGTGTCATTGAAACCACTAAACGCACACTGAAAATACAGGGAACCAAATAAACTACCGCTAACTTTTGGACATTATACTTATGACGTCACTGGCGCATCTTCATAGAAACTTCACACTAACAAATCGTCTTTGACGTTTCATAAAGAGTAGCTGATTTGAGCTGTCATCAAATACCGGATAATAAGAATGTATTGCATCCCACAGATGCTGGTTAACCTGAACGCAGGAAAAACGGAGGACGGTTCCGCGCCCCTCGCCTCTGAGCAGGACCGCGCGGAATCCGTGCGGCTGTGGAGCGGGCGGGAGACGCGCGTGCAACACTCCATCGTCAACTGTGCCATCGCGTTAAAGGTGCGTATTTTTAACTGACTTCAAAAAACCGGCCAAGTGCGAGTCGGACTCGCGCACCGAGGGTTCCGTACAAACACTTTCCATCCCTAAGTGGTTAAGTTAAGTTTGCACCTGGTATGTATAGCGCCCCATTATAAATTAGGTGCAAAGTTAGGTATTAAAAAAAACTACTTACTAGATTTGCATCAAAATCTTAATGCGGTTCACAGAATACATCTACCTACCAAGTTTCAACAGTATAGCTCTTATAGTTTCGGAAAAAAATGGCTGTGACATACGGACGGACAGACGGACAGACAGACAGACGGACAGACAGACATGACGAATCTATAAGGGTTCCGTTTTTTGCCATTTGGTTACGGAACCCTAAAAACGAGTAAGGTTCGCAATTCGACTGCATTTTTTTGTTTGTTACCTCAGAACTTTCGACTGGGTGAACCGATTTAGATGATTTATTTTATTTGAAAGCTGGTGCTTCCCGTGTGGTTTGGTCCCATTCAGTTCTGACCTACACATCCGTTAGAAAATCATATAAGTGTTATTGTATGTTCCATTTTGGTCATTGATGTCGGTTATTTTTTTGTAAAAAGTTATTATGAGAGCTAGGCTCTTGTCGGTGGGGCAATAGGGATGATGACTAGCAGATATTGGTAGCCATAACATATAATGACGACACGATTAGGTGGCTATTTGTATAGAGAGTTTTTTGCGCTCCGTAGGAATGTTGTATGTTGGAGCAGTCTAAGTGTAGTTAGTCCCATACACATTTTGATCCCGATAAAAGATTAAATCCATTGACATTCTCAAAATAAATAGATGAATAAATATTAAGGGACAATCGACCTAGTCCCAAACTAAGCAAAGCTTGTACTATGGGTACCTATTAGACGACAACATACATTTATAGATAACATTATGATCCAGGAGCAAATATTCGAGTTCATCACACAAATATTAACCCTGGCCGGGGTTCGAACCCAGTACCGCCGGCTCATTAGGCAGCTCTAACACTGCGCCAACCTACGTCATCTCTGTCTACTGTTCTCAGGACTACCGCCTCGCCAGCAAGATCGTCCAGGGCCTTCAAGAGAAAGCTCCAACTCCGGCGCAGCAGAGGGCGCTAGCGAGCGCGCTGTGTCGCCTGTGGCTGCTGGCGGGACACTGCCGCGCCGCCGCCGGCCACCTGCACGCCGCCAGGCAGCTGCGGCAACACCAGTGAGTGACAGCAGACACAGCGCGTGTCGCCTGTGGCTGCTGGCGGGACACTGCCGCGCCGCCGCCGGCCACCTGCACGCCGCCAGGCAGCTGCGGCAACACCAGTGAGTGACAGCAGACACAGCGCGTGTCGCCTGTGGCTGCTGGCGGGACACTGCCGCGCCGCCGCCGGCCACCTGCACGCCGCCAGGCAGCTGCGGCAACACCAGTGAGTGACAGCAGACACAGCGCGTGTCGCCTGTGGCTGCTGGCGGGACACTGCCGCGCCGCCGCCGGCCACCTGCACGCCGCCAGGCAGCTGCGGCAACACCAGTGAGTGACAGCAGACACAGCGCGTGTCGCCTGTGGCTGCTGGCGGGACACTGCCGCGCCGCCGCCGGCCACCTGCACGCCGCCAGGCAGCTGCGGCAACACCAGTGAGTGACAGCAGACACAGCGCGTGTCGCCTGTGGCTGCTGGCGGGACACTGCCGCGCCGCCGCCGGCCACCTGCACGCCGCCAGGCAGCTGCGGCAACACCAGTGAGTGACAGCAGACACAGCGCGTGTCGCCTGTGGCTGCTGGCGGGACACTGCCGCGCCGCCGCCGGCCACCTGCACGCCGCCAGGCAGCTGCGGCAACACCAGTGAGTGACAGCAGACACAGCGCGTGTCGCCTGTGGCTGCTGGCGGGACACTGCCGCGCCGCCGCCGGCCACCTGCACGCCGCCAGGCAGCTGCGGCAACACCAGTGAGTGACAGCAGACACAGCGCGTGTCGCCTGTGGCTGCTGGCGGGACACTGCCGCGCCGCCGCCGGCCACCTGCACGCCGCCAGGCAGCTGCGGCAACACCAGTGAGTGACAGCAGACACAGCGCGTGTCGCCTGTGGCTGCTGGCGGGACACTGCCGCGCCGCCGCCGGCCACCTGCACGCCGCCAGGCAGCTGCGGCAACACCAGTGAGTGACAGCAGACACAGCGCGTGTCGCCTGTGGCTGCTGGCGGGACACTGCCGCGCCGCCGCCGGCCACCTGCACGCCGCCAGGCAGCTGCGGCAACACCAGTGAGTGACAGCAGACACAGCGCGTGTCGCCTGTGGCTGCTGGCGGGACACTGCCGCGCCGCCGCCGGCCACCTGCACGCCGCCAGGCAGCTGCGGCAACACCAGTGAGTGACAGCAGACACAGCGCGTGGCATGTCCGTAAGTTATCTTGAGCCGAAAGGCGTCCACTGGATATAAACGCCAGCTCATGCTGGGCAGCGTGAACGTGCGCTCCGTTATACGCAATGCTGTAGTACAACAGGCGTGCCTGTAACCTAGCTCCGCTCGTCGTCGAACTTTCGTCACCCGAACCAGTACCGCAAGTATCAAATTTGAAACTAAAATTTTACTTAGCTTACATCTCCCATAACTCTTAACCTTTTGAGCGCCACAGTCAGCTGTGGCCGTCAACAAAAAATCGTGCCCCTGACGCCACGTCGGCCACAGCCGTCCAAATTTCAATGATCAAAAACTTTGTAATTCTAACTGCTACAAGTATTTTTCAATCCCTGTTGATTTTGGGGCACATCTTTTTTTTTTTACTCTGGCGTCAGTGGCATGGTAAATAGCTAGACCGCTTGGCGGTCAATAGGTTAAATCTGCGTCATCCAATTACAGACAAAATAGTTTTCTGACGGAACCCTAAAAACATCGTATTGAGAACTTCCTCTTTTTGAAACCGGTAGAAAATAAATAAAAATTAAATGTTTCCACCGTTCCAGGTGTCCGACCCCCGATGTGAGGGAATACGTGGATCTAGGCCTCCTGGAGATAGCTCAGGGCCGCTACCAAGAAGCTTACAACTACTTCGCAAGGGCGGCGGACCAGGAACCTACTAACATCATGGTGAGATTCAGATTACCTACTCATTCGTCCACTCCTAGCCGATTTCGGCTACGGCGACTGGACACACTAGCTAGTCAGAGCGTCGTTCGAACTGAATGGGGATTGGATGAAAATTTTCAAAAAGCTTGATTTTTTGAGATTTTACAAGTCCTGTATGTCTAATTATAACTTGAACACGTGACTCTTAGTCGCGTGAACAATACTACCTGTCACTTTTCTTTCGACACCGAGCGAACAAGAGAGGAAATGCTAAGTTAACTACCTCATTTGTATGCGGCGCTATATATATATATATATGATATGTATCATATACAAATGAGGGATACCAAGTCCTAACTTAACCCGGCCAGTTAAGATGGGAAGTGTTTGTACGGAACCCTCAGTGTGTGAGTCAGACTGGCACTTGGCCGGTTTTTCTTTGTGCTTTAATCTTTATCAATGGTTCTGTACAGGCAAGCGTACATGGTTAGAAGTCTCATACGTGACGCTGAGTTAATCAGTTAATCATTGTAGATTCATGGAAAACTTGTAAATTATCATCATGTGACGTGATGGCGGAAGTCCGGTCGCTCTCGTAGGTTAACTGTATATATTAAGTGTTAAGTATCAATTAAAGGTGTGGTTGTAGTAGTTGTCGTTAAGTATCAAGCTGTGGTTTTACTCTGCACCTCTGCCTCGGCAGATATCATGTATCATTTAACATTCAGTTAGGGTTGCTCCCTACAAGTTCAATAATTGTGGTGTAACAACCTTACAACCCACATTAAAAACCGGCCAAGTGCGAGTCGGACTCGCGCACCGAGGGTTCCGTACAAACACTTTCCATCCCTAAGTGGTTAAGTTAAGTTTGCACCTGGTATGTATAGCGCCCCCGGCCCCATATAAATTAGGTGCAAAGTTAGGTTTAAAAAAAAACTGCTTACTAGATCTCGTTCAAAACAATTTTCGTTGGTAGTTTTTATAGTAATGTACATCATATGTTTTTTTTTTTGATTTTTCATTTTCTTATTTTAGAAGTTAGAGGGGGGGGGACCAACTTTTTTCCACTTTGGAAGCGTCTGTCACGCAAACTATTCGGTTTAGAAAAAAAATATTTTAGAAACCTCGATATCATTTTTGAAGACCTATATCAAACACATACGTGTGGGGTATCTATCCCCACACGTATGTGTTTGATGAAAAAAAATTTTGATTTTCAGTTCAAGTATGGGGAGCCCCCAATATTTATTATTATTTTTTTATTTTTGCATCAAAATCTTAATGCGGTTCACAGAATACATCTACTTACCAAGTTTCAACAGTATAGCTCTTATAGTTTCGGAAAAAAATGGCTGTGACATACGGACGGACAGACAGACATGACGAATCTATAAGGGTTCCGTTTTTTGCCATTTGGCTACGGAACCCTAAAAATAACGAGTCATTACATGCGTCACAATTTTTTCTAAACTTTATTTTTATTCTCGTTTCAGGTGGCAAACAACCTATCAGTCTGTCTGCTCTACATGGGCCGCCTCAAGGAAGCCATAGCAGTCCTCCAGAAAGCCATCAACTCGGCGCCCGAGCGCGGCCTCAGCGAACACTTGCTCCTCAACCTGTGCACCCTGTATGAGCTGGAGTCTTCCAAAAACACAGACAAGAAACTGAATTTGCTGCGAATGCTGTGTCAGTATAAGAGTGACACTATGCCTGATGTCGCTGAATGCTTGAAACTCGCTTAGGACGGATATCAGCTGCTAGTTAGGCTAATGAACCATTGATACAAAGATCAAAGCTCAAAGATAATTTTAAATGCGTAACCTGGCGTATGGTTGTCGTGTGTACCCTTAAATAATGAGATATTACATGGTTCATAAATTTATAAATAACAACGCCCTCTCGCTGGCTCGTTCACTGCTGTAAAGTAAAGTATTGTGGTAAGATGTGCATATTGACGTATTCACATAGAGCTCGCTAAAGTGTTAAGCATTTCAAATAAACAATGCAACCATCGACACACAAGGTATAAGGAAAAATTCGAGAGGTTATCTGGCGTTAGGGTGGTGGAGGGGTTAACACGCTGGACCGGCAATCCAGAGGGACTGGGTTCGATCCCCAGACTCCTGCGCCCGGTTAAGCATTTAAATTTTTATTTGTGCTTTGATCTTTGTATCAATGTTTTATTAAAAAAATGTGGTGTGTACCCACATTCAAAATAATGAGACATTACATTGTGTCATAAATTTATAGGCTAATGAAGTCAACGATTTTACTTCATCCGACGTGGAATTCGCTGGAACGTGAATACACGTCACATAGCCTGGAAAACGTTAGTTCATTCGACATCACTTTCACAACCAACGACCCGCCTTGTGGGCGCTCGTAACGTTTACTCAGCTGCCGGCGCAGCTCGCCGGCGAATCCATACTAATATTATAAATGCGAAAGTGTGTCTGTCTGTTACCTCTTCACGCTTCAACCGCTGAACCGATTTAGATGAAATTTGGTATGGAGATAGTTTGAGACCCGGGAAAGGACATAGGATACTTTTCATCCCGAATAAATTTAGTGTTCCCGTGGGATGAGCGGTTAACACCGCGGGGCACAGCTAGTTGTACTATAAAAGCGCCCACCTGGCGGGCTCTGCGCCCACCTGCACGGCTAGCATAACTTTGACACGCGACTCTTTCTCGCGCGGGATATACTACCTGTCTCTATCTGTACAGTAATATGAGATAGTGACGGATGATGCTATCTCGCGCGACATGAGTCGCGTGTCAAAGTTATGCTAGCCGTGCTGGCGAGCTCTGTCGGCTTCTAGGGGTAGTTTTAATATTTTATCTGGTCGTGAACGTGTCAACTCATCCAGTCATACCATTATCACCATTGGCGTATCTAAGATTATTTTTCAGACGGGCCTGGTGAGGCCTATGAGATGAAGCTATGAATGTCTATCGGAAACCCATCCTCCTGGGCTGGGCACGGAACACCCTGCACCCCCCTAAACACGCCTATTCATAGACACGTCTATTCTGAGGCATATTATTTGTGACAGCTAATTTGCTGGAATGTTTTTTTAGCATAATTGTATTATGTGTAGATTGAATTATGTAAATAAAAATATATGAATATATAAATAAATATGCTTGTAAATACAGAGCTCTATTCTCGTGATATTGGTATCTTATGCAACATAATCAAAATGAAGAAAGTAATAACATTCCACTGGCCATTTTACAGCAAAAATTAAGAAAGAAATAGCTTAAGAGGCCTTATTCCTTTTAAAATGCTGATTGTTTAGACATTTTTCTCTATGATCAAACATGTTTCTTAACATACTATTGATGTTACTTTCTAGAACAGGGCTGTTGGGATTTATTGGTATATATTTGAAACCTACAGTTTGAATTTTTCATTGATAATTTTTGTTTCAAAAACTACTCGAAATTGACAAAATTCACGCGGAAAATTAGTTTTTTTAACTTATTTTCGAATGTACGCAATGAAAGCGTGAAATAGCTATGTTACTACCTAGAACTCGGGGAAAAGTATTATTCACTTCAAAAAGTTGGTTGAAATTATCAATATATTTGTCATCATATGAAAAAAATAAATTTTAAAAGGAATAAGGCCTCTTAATACAATTTTCAACTCAAAATCAACCAAAACTACGAAGTTGCGTAAGTTACGAACCTTTGTATGTAGACAGTTGAAAATTAACCTGAAATTAACTAAAATAAAGGACAAAATAAAAACTTCGTTTCCTTACATAGATTAGAATTGATTTAATTATCCAAAATCACCATCCTTTCCACATAATTGTCATTTCAACTAAACAAATAGATACAACAGTACATTGTCGATTGCTGTACAGAAAGAAAAGTGCACTGGTACAAACATAAAAATAATCATAAACAAAAAAGTATTCGGTTTGATTACAGGTCCCCAACAAAAATGAGGACTGACAAAAGGAGAATGGATAAAAGCTAGTTATTACATGTATATCTCACAATTTAAGTAGAATTCAAAGTCCATACATCAAAAACAATAGGAGCCGCTGTCGCTTTGCGGGCTTCGAGGGATGATACGCCCACTCAGAAATACAAGTTTAAGTCATTGTGTTACATGCATCCAAAACATACACCTTCCCTCCATTATCTACAGAAAAATGCACATTTTGAAAATACGACAAAATAACCATCTTCCTCGATTGTATCCATTCTCCTTTACAAGACAAACATATACAAAAATACAGACTGTCAGTGGTCAGCGAAAGTACTTAGATCCTGAAGACATTTGAGAAATGTATGAAAATAATGATAGGAACACAGCGCCACTACTTATTAGTACAGGCGGACAAATTGATAACTAACGACACCATATGAGCGATACTTTAGTTCAAGTAGACACTAGCGCCACCGCCGACTGAACGTGTCGGATAACAATTTATTTATATCATTATTTCCACATGACTCATTTATGTTAGCCTAGTAATACTGGAATACCTATATTTACTAAGATCTAGCCGTAGATGGCGCTACGGTCAAATGTTGTAAGCAGTTTCAATACACTAGCGACATCTATAGATGCTAAATTACCAGACCTTTTGACTCGATCGATTTTGTTTTTCGGCTAGATTTTAGTACTAAGAAATGATGACTACTATATTATGCAATTTAGAGCAGTCACAATGGAGCTGTTGTCCCTTTTACTACAATTAGAAACAACTTTCTTGGGAGCTATAAATTGGATAGTGTAATAGTCACTAAAGACGGCTTCGTTTCTATTACAAACTGGGTACTTGTGTACCCATTACGATATTGCTTTAACATGGCATGGTTTGCTTGCAGGCTGGTTTGTCTCATCAGTGTCTGGGGACGGACAGAAAATTTGACAGAAAAATATGAGCACCAAATGTATTCGAAAGGATACCTCAAAAATCGAACGGATAATATGTTAGGCAGCCAGGAACCATAACCATATTGGTTAAATTATCATATTTGTTCTCTTTTTGTGAATGCTCGTATCATTTTGTCACGTGGATCGTGTTTACATAATTACAGTTATCTAACTACACAACCACATAGCTCATGATTTGATTTATTACATGAGAAAACATAAGGGAAAATAAAACCCACGGGAATTACTCGTTTTGAACGAAAATTGACTGTTTAGAAACAATCGTCATGATAATTTTCCGTGATTCCGCTATGGTAATTAAATCATCTGTTATACAAAATCAAATTAAATGTAATGTATGGACTTTATATCTGGACGTGAAATATAAATTTTCAATAAAATTGTTACTGAAATATGGCATGCTGATATAGTCCATCAAAGCTTCGTTGTAGTTAACGACAGTCGTTTAAAACACATGGAACAACACAAACTAAATGAAATAGGGGCTAGCATTTAACACACGACACTGTCTGGAAATAGTTGTCGTTTAAGACCAAAAGGGTTCACTTTGTCGCTTGTTAATGTAGTAACTTGTGTATCTTTATACCAATACAATAACCCGTCAATGCGTCCTTATGGTAAACGACAAAGTGGACCCTTTCAGTTGAGTTTATCGCGCAGTAGATACATGCTATAGGATTCATCATTTATCAACAAGCTATACCATATCGTAAAATACAGATGTTTATATACTAACGCCATGCAACTATAGTTGGCAAAAGTAGGGTGATAATATGGTAGGCGCTTGTTCAGACTGTATCTGTCTATCGCGCTATAAACAGAACATGGGTCGATTGCAAAAAAATAGTATATAGTTAAAAGCTTCGTTAACAAAAAATCACGATCGATTCCTTTGTGTGACGAAAGTTAGTCATACAAAATGTATGGGTAACATTCGTCACACAAAGGAATTAATTAAGTTTTGTTTTCATTAAAGCCTTTAACTATGTAAAAAAAAATTGCAATCGACCCATATGCGACAATATAGTTCTTATTCTTAGTGACGTGAGTTGAAGTTTAGTTTTGCAAGGCAACAAATCCTAATTGCTACAACGGAAGCCGGCCCTTGGTTTCATAGAAACTTAGTCTTCGAATGATTTTCATTTCGTTTTATAACAATCTCAAATAGTTTACGGCGGTTGAACATTCAAGGAGTCTATAGACCCTGTTACAACACTTTCAGTTGTCAATTAAACATCTGCAAAACAGATGCCACACGAACGAATGTTAATAAATTAGCGTGTTGCCTTACAAACTAAATTAATATGGGGCCCTATAGGTTACGGAAAATTTAAGTACTAAACAAATATACATAAGTCCATCGTCACGCGGTTACAGCTCATTGAATCAATTGTTGACATTACTAGGTATTTCGCAAAACCACTAAAGCAACAGACGATTTAAAAATGTTTTGCTCCATTATACAACCTAAAAGGCATCGCTTGTGAATGGAATAGATTTATCAGATTCTCTCGTAAAACTACATATTCGTAGCTGACATGACACATTTTTTGTTGTATGTATATTATTAGGGTTCCATATCCAAAGGGACCTAGCCAGCTTCCGCTGTCTACCGCGTGTCAAAGATCTTTGCAAACCTTCCAAGACTTAAAAATATCGTATATTGTGTACTACTATTTAGATATCGTCTATTGCTTTAGAGGGCTGTTGCCAGTCAAAGATAAAAAAATCACAGACTTCTACGGACACTAGAGCCCTAACTACATATGGGCAGTCTGTAACCAGAGAGTAAATAGCAATAAAGCAGTCAATTTTATAAAAAATACGAGTTCCATTTGTATTGTGTAACGTATAGGTTTGGAGTAAATACAGATTATGCGAACAGCTGTACCAGCAGATGGCGTTACTATCGACGATGATACTCAATTATTAGTATGGAGAGTGAGCGAGGCACCACCGATAAAAATGAAATGTTATTCTTGTGTTTAGGAACCCGAAGCTAGCGACCTTCATGAAGGTATAGTGTCGCCTAAAGATGTTTTGTTCCAGCGTTTCTGCGGTCGGCTACCCAACATCATGGACCTGCATAAAGCATGGCAGAAAACTTGTGACCTAGTTGTTTAGTTCTGTTTGTGTATTTAATATGTATGTTTTTAAGGTATACTACGGACCACAGTCGCCTGAGAACAAAATATTTTAATTTGAACAATGTCATCTAGACACCAAGTTTCTTTCTTAAACAATATCATTCTATTAACGGAATATATAGAATTGCCAGAGATGCCATGCTTGACTTGCACATCCCGCAGGTTTCATCCAAAAAAATACGACTTCAGTGAAGAAACGTCCTTATTAATCTTATTATATACAATGCATCTGATCATCTTATTTTGTCGTCTTTACACCACGAATCTTCTATAAAACCGACCACTCTATGGCAACACTCGCCGCTGAACTAACTCCACTATCTTAACTTCACAAATTGCCATTAACCTAATCCATGATTGGCAAGTTTCGTACTAAATGTGATGCCTCGGCTTGTCATGCGATCCTCAAGTCCTAGGCGGCTGTCCACTAGTGCTAAGACGACGTTAAGGAGAGTCGGGACAAACCCGACACGCGGGATAAATGCACCTACCATAAAAACATCCAAGAGTATAGACGTTATACTATTTACATCACGGTCATAACTCACTTCCTGGCCAAGGCAAGGCGTAAAACTTTAGACAAATCACGGGCGGTAATTCGTTAAGCTCCAGATCGCATATTAATAAACACGATCTGAGACTTTCACGAATTCACCGCAATATATATAACAAGTACAATCGTACACCTAATTTCTGAAATTTTCGATAAATTTAGGGTAGGTGCGCTTACCCGTATTCCGCGCTTAGCCCGGCTGACCTTTAGCTTGGCGCTTAATGAGTGCTGAGATTTTCTTAGTGTAAACGACAACAATGCTATCCGAGAATGATTCTGACAATAAAATAATCCCATTTCTGAGTGATCTTAGAGAAAATTCAAGAAGTGGTCTCAAGTTTAATTTATTTAACTGGGTTAGTTTTTTCTTTCAAAGTGTCATAACTCATCGTCGTATAGTCAGTGGACAGCTAGCCTTAGTCACTGTCTGCCAAAAATGAGGTAGTCATGTTATGTAAAACTATTTTTGTGCATCATCGGACACAGCACCAAATCAATATATTACAAGTAGGGCTTCCTTTCCGGGGTTTTATTGTATGGACAATCCCGATATCCCGAGATAACCAATACAAAAATTTCCGGGATTAGAAGCTCTAATTACAAGTTTGCATGCAGTTGTAAAAATGAATTGGTAGCGTCTGAGTATAACAAAGTGCCCTGAAATCTAAGAATGACCACACAATATTTCTAATATATTTTTCATGGTACAGTCGCCATCAGATATATCGGGGCATATAAGGCGTTCATAAATATCGGAACACGACTCTTATTGACTGGGCGTTACAGTACATGTTCAGATATTTATGGACTCCTTATATGCTGCGATATATCTGATGGCGACTGTACATGGTATTTGGATATTTTTTTTCGTTTCACTGACCATACTGTTTGTAAAATTTCTAATGCATTTTTACATGGTGGATTTTATTGATATCACAACTTCTTTTATAATCAACTAATCACATATATAAAATTATACATGCATGTGCGTTGAGACTCATATCACATGTTTTTTATTTTTCGGTTTTATGTGAATATTATGACCTAAAAAATGAAACTCGTAATAAATAAAAATAAAGTTCTTTAAAGCTCATTCAACTTCAAAAACATGATAAAAGCATTAGTATGGAAAGTAAATGAAAACCATTCATCTTAGTGCTCAGTCATTGCACAGATAACCAGTAATTCAGTTTAAAGTTCTTGTTGACACTACCTGGTCAGCCAGGTAAACCACACTCTACCCGTAATAAACTTAATTTAATTAGTGTTTCTACAACAGTCAATTAGTTATAAAAAAATCTTAGATGTCAGGCACCAAGTTACTCAGCCACCAACAGTAGTTACGTGGTTACCAAATACAAAAAATGTGGCAAATATCTGGAGATATCGTTAGACATACAAATTCTGTACACTGCTATTGCTACACCTAGACTGATGACCTTATAGGCATATATGATAATTATGTAGACCTGAATTTTACATACCAAGCTAATGTTTTAAAATTCCCATCCTGGTATTATAAAAAGGATCATGGCTCATTTTCACAGGTTGAAAGCAAATCTATCAATACATATAGTGACCACTACAGAATATATGATCATATGAGGACTTTTCCCGAGCGGTTTTAGATATGAGCTATTTTTTCCATGCAGTGACCATATGCTTTTATTTTCTTTAAGAGGCAATGCCTTTCAAGGCAAATTGCTTAACCTATGAAAATGTGCCTTCGGTGGGAACATATTAGATACATGTTATACTATATTTACAGAAGACCATGACCATGGACAGATTTCTAAATCTAGAATCATTATTGCTTTTTAGGCAGACATTAAAAACGCCACCGAAACTAAACGAATAACTACATATGATTGTCATATGTAGTTACTAATTGTCCAATACCACTTGCCTTATTTGTGAAAACAAGCTTCTGAGATACAATATACTTTGGCTACACAAGAATGTTCTTTTCCGATACAAATTGGAAAACATTCTCAAAAACAGCGCATCTCTAGTACAGCCTGCCTGATTAAGAATACAACTATGTCAAATTAAATAATCAAAATATGGGAATTATGTCAGTTTCTTCTAAATAAATTGTCAAACCACACTATGTGTGCTTAGAAGTCTTATAATAGTTGAGAAGCATAATCTGCATCCATTCTCTATTTTCATGTTTACAGCTAGATCAGAGCTTGACCAATTTGAATGAGACCACTCCATCAATGTTACAACAAATCTCCCTTTTCTGTTGTCAACTATAAATAAGACAAGTGTGATTGGATGTATGGCATTTAGCATGGCAGCTAGTGACTGGACTGACTTTAGAATTACTAAAGGTAACCTATCTATGTTCTGAATATTTATTCCCCAGATATTTCACTTGATCATGCATTTAATAAAATTAAATCCTTTACGATTTATCCTGAAATGTATCTGTAAAAAATGTTGGTCAAATGAAATATATGCGACTTTTGGGCTTAATATAGGTGATTCCTAACTAATGATACATGATAGGATTTTTTGGAGAAAATTGACAAATCAAATTGAGTCATTTTGTTTTGTCTAATTAGTTACTGTATTAGACATGACAAAGTAAATAGATAATGATTCTATAATAAATTATTTATTGATTCTGCTAAGAATTGATCGCAATTGATAACAATAACAATAATATACAATATATATATATTACACTGAATTGTTTTACTGCAGGCATTTTTTGGGCATGCATGCAAAATATCAGTCATGTAAGAGTCGTAGTATATTACAATTACATATAACTCAAGCTTTGTTCATCAAAAGTAAACAATATAGTAGTAAGCTCCAATTTTCCATTATTAGTATAAAGTAATAAGCAATAATTTGCAGTAGTCATTTTAACTTTGCCTATGAATTGTGAATTTGCCTCCAACAATTCCTATCACAGCTTGAGCCTGGCGCAGCATGAGTATTGACAATGAGAAGCATTATCATCAGATTCCAGCTTACTTCTTACTCTAAAATGTACTTCCACTAGATTACTTAAGCTAGTTGGAGCTGCCTCAGCCTCAGGCAGTCCCGCCCTTCCATGGGCTACAACCGGACAGGAGTATTTACAAGTATTCATACTGTTAAAGCGGCTCCGATTACACTAATAAGCGTCATACTTCAACAGCAAAACTGCCCGATGCGCTCAGTCCCTAAAGTTCTGTCACTAAAAGACTGAAGCCTTCTAATGATCGATACCGCACTGTGATGTCTCCGAAATAAATAAGTCCGCTTACACACTAGAACGTCTGGATTCACAACCGACGCCGGTTCCTTATAGCCCTAAGGCGCGCTCGGCGCGACCTCGCGGATTATATGTCCCCGTTCTGACTGATCCCAATCCTCTTGATGAACTCCTCCTGCAGCATCACAGTCTTGATCACGTTGGGGTGCTGTGGGTAGGCCATGTCAGGCGCCCCAGCGAAGGCGGGTGCTTCCAGCAGCACTCCCTGCCCATTGCTTAGGGCTCCTGTGTCCATGCTGTTCCAGTAGGTCTCACTCGGTGAGGTGCTGTTCACACCCGGCGGCGGCGCGGCCGGCGCGCCCGTATATCTGAAGTACGGGTTCTTCAGGTCCAGAGTATTGCAGGATGCGATGGTTGTACCTTCAAGGTTTATCTCCATGGTGACATCGTAGCTCTGACGTTTGTTCGCCAACAAAAGCACGCGGCCCGTGAGCGCTTGGCCTTGCTTCGCGAAAATCGGTGTCTCTAGCAGACAACGTACTTGGTACCAATGCGTGAGAGGCTCCGTCGGTGCGGTGGACAGCCAGATAGGCTGAGTGCTTCCCGCGAATAACACGTCGAACCAGAAAGCCAGTCCGTGGCATGTTCCAGACTGTGTCAACTCAAATCGGAAGGGAACTTCAATGCGATGCAGGTCAGTTTCATTTGCATTAAGGAAGTCTACTACATGTCTTACAGATCTTGCCATGCAGATGCGAACGTCAAAAGTGTCAACAATAGGCTGTCTGAAGTACTCCTTCATGGCTGCAGTACGAAGTGCACTAAGATCGACTCCATGGAAGCAAGTCTGGTACCAGAAGTTAGCCTTGTTGTATTGCTCCATAAAAAGAGCATCGTCAGTGAATGGAGCTATGTGCAAGTCACCTCTCGTAGGGTACATGTTGCCATTTGGCTTCAGCCACTTCTTAGCATGTAAATACGTTTCTAACATGCGCTCATTGTACAGCATATAGCCCATGGGCTCAGAGATAATGACATCTACGGTCTCAGGAAGCTCAATCTCTTCGATTTTACCGGCGACGACCGTGATGCGGTCGTGTAGCGCGTTTGCTCGCACCAGGGCCTGCGCGTGGTGCGCCATATTACTGGCTTCCACGGCGTAGACCTTCCGCGCGCCCGCTTGCGCCGCGAAAAACGATAAAATACCTGACCCGGCTCCAACATCCAGCACCACTTTATTCTTGAAATCGTTGATGTTCGATAATATGGCGCGCTGGTACGTACTCGTCCGAACATAATCCTGCATCATGTTTTGCTGCTGACTTAAGTAACCGTAGAACTGGAAGTACTGAAGCGCCGAGGAATCCTCTGTGCGAACCGTGAACACGGAGGACGAGCGGCCCGCCTTAATCTTGCTGACGAGCAGGTGGAAGTTCTGGCAATCCACGTCTGACGCGAATCTAAAGAACAAGGTTTCATTGTCTATAGTGAAGATGTAAGATTGACCCGCGACGCGCGAGCACTCGCTTTGGCTGTGCAATGGAAACTCCAGGACCTCCTGCGCCAGCACCGGGTCCGCACGGATCACTTTAACACTCAACCCCTGAGGATCGTAATCCACGTTTACGTTTGTCGGGAAATTGAAACGCGGCGTCAGGGCGCCGTCATTGTTGACGGCTGAAACCGTCACGGCGCGAAACATGTTCGCCATTTTATCACAACTGCCGCGGATACCGTTTAGTTTATTTTATTGTGCACAACACAAGCGTCCAGGCAAACAAAGAAATTGCCCGTGTCGTGAGTTTCGGGAGGCCGGTGCAAAATCGATCACTCACAAACTTCCTCCCTCCTTCGATTTGTCTATGGAACGGCGGCGGCAGCGTGCACTTATTTTTTTTTCATCTGCATTAGAGCAATGAAAAAACTGAAAACAGCCAAAGTTATGAATGAATGAATGAATATTGCTTTAAAAAATCATGTAGTTGATTGAACAACAGTGTGTGTGCTAAGTTGAATTACATTTTTGTATGGTGCATGTCACAAAAAATAACTCGGAAAATAATATATTCTCAAAATATGTTTCCATAGACAATATAAAGAATCCCATTAAGTAACAGGCTGTCCGTTCCATCTACCGTCTGCATATAACGGTTTTGTTACAACCCTATGCTAAGTCAAAGAAATGTCAAATTCACGTTTGTTGTTTGAGGTTATAGATAGAATCGGTTTCCAGATTCAGACTTCCAGAGGCATTATCATATGATTTAAAATCATGAGTAAAAAGTTAAAAGATTTAAAGTGGCAGTCCGTAGCCTTCGACGGCTTTCCAGCGTCCATGGGAGACAACCTGCAGGGCTTCATAGGCTTAGAAGAATGTACAAACTATAGTCTTGATAAAGATAGACCACGCAATAAAAAGGTATGTATTTATGCCTCGTTATGACTTTTTACTTGCAGTTTTTCCATAAATATTGTTTCTTATTTACAAATTATATAAACCATGCAAATTGAATTCAGATTTTATTTTATTTTGGTCAAACCTTTAGTCTTACTGTTAGCCCTATAACCAACAATATTATCACAAAATTACAATGAAGAAACGCGTATTCGTCTATACTTTCTAGAAAAAGCAAGAAAAGAAACGTAAAAACATTGACACATTAGAAGAATCTGCAGTAAAGCAAATTCCAAAAAAGAAAACAAAACTTAGTAATGGATTTATTGTTGAATCATGTGATTCAGTCACTCCTTCCCTTACTAATGAAGAGACTACCACAGAAATAAGTATAAATATTAAAGAATCAAGCAAAAAGGGGAAAACACCTAAAAAAATAAGGAAACTCGGTGAACACATTATGGAAGTGAATTCAGACTTAACACCTGAAGATATGCTGTCATGGGCAGAGTTCAAGCTGCCGGACGAGATCATGAGGGCAATGATGGAGCTAGGATTCAAGAAACCTACTAAAATACAGCAGCTATCCTTGCCAGCTGCTATACATGGTATGTTTTTTTTTTTATTATTTGTTGGTAGTTTCACCTAACTACGCATATTTATTAGTATAAGGCGGCCAACCATCCCGCATTCTGTGGGACTGTCCCGTAGCAACAGTTGTAATCTTGCATTACAATATTTAATAAAATATTCTCACATATTGTCTAAGGCGTCCCATATGTCCCGCATTCCTCATTTCCCATTGTCTCGCTCGCTTAAAAGTGTTCCACATCAAAAATCATGAAGGATGAGATGCCGCGTCAAAAATAATAAATGTTAATTCAGTAGTAACGTTGTTTGTTTCTAATTTAAGTACGCCACCAACAATTCCAATAAATCCTCAGTCTTGTTGTGGATAGGGGTGGGTTTTCGCATTGAGTTATTATAAAGTTGGCTGCCTTATATTAGTTCTGAACTGTCCCATTTCCCAAATTGATAATAATTTTTGAACCCAAGCAACTCTTTTACAAATATTATTAGCCTTTATTGAACTATCTTACAAAATGATTTATGTAAAGCCTGACCAGAAATATATGAAGATTGTTAACAGGGCACTATTTATAAGATTTTTAAGGCAATAATTTTGCAACCTATCACAACAATGCCTGTCAGTTCCTGTTATCCTCGTAATATCATTTAATGGAATGCACTCTTTTCCTGACTGTTTTTCGTGTAGTAAACATTTGTACACTTTATTTATAATATTACTTTCACAACTGTGAATCGTTTTCGGCAATTTCTTTGGATATTTTTAAATATTTGAGTCATATAGAACCAAAGTAAGCAACATCCAATTTTTTTAATGTAGCAATTTTGATTGTAGTCTGGTATAGTAATAATAACTTATACGATTTTCAACCATATTGGATGTTGCTGACTTTGCTTCTATATGATTCATTTGTCTTTTAAAGAAACACCACGAATGACATAGACATTGTTAACAAACCATCATAAAATCATTGCAAGTGTAAGAAATTAGTTCCAGTGAAATTCTCCAATATGGTGCATCCTCATATATTTCTGGTCAGCCTTTAATTTGTCTATATTTATGTGTATGCACTATTGTTATAAAAATCATATTTATTTTATAGTTATAGTATGGTATATTTTTATTACAATGAGAAGAGTAAAACCATTAAAAAAATCAGGTGGGAACAGGTCTGAAAAGTTGATGTCTTCAAATAAATCAAATTGTTTATGAAGTGTAGCAGTTTAAGAAACATACAAAAAACCCACATGCTTTTTCTATTGCAAAACAGTGACAAATCATTTCAAGGATTATAATGTAACCCATTAGAGCATAAGGACACTGGCAAATTGTTGTCCGCTCCTAGCAGTCATTGCTTAATCATTGCAGGCTTGTCTCGCTTTCAACTTGTACACAAATCGGCAGTCTGCAAAAGCTCGTATTAGCCTGTAATTCACTCTCATTAACAATTATCCAGCTTTTGGGTTCTACACCAAAATCATCATGAACCACATCATGAAACTATTTTGAAAGCTCAGCTGTCCATCAGGGCTGTATCCTTTGATTAAGTATGCTATTTCTGATTTCCTCAGGTCGCAGAGATATTTTAGGTGCAGCCGAAACTGGCAGTGGAAAAACTCTAGCATTTGGTCTCCCCATCCTCACTGGTATTCTAAAATTAAAGGAGAAAGCTGCTGCCAAGGGTCTGGATGTGTATGAGATACCATACAAAAAGGTGTCTAGTAAAAAGAAACCAGAACCAGGTCCTATGAAAAAGGTTAAACAATTTAAAAAGAAAAAGGTCAAAGATAAAGAAGTTAAAGAATCATCTGAAGATGGATACAGCAGTGGTGATGAAGAAGACGTTGATAAAACTGTTAATAATAAAGATGGTGGTGAATTTATAGATAAAAACATAAATAACAATGATGAAGATGATGACGATTTTATAGAAGAAATAGAAGTACCAATTAGGAAAAAGGAAACATCTACTGATGAGGGTAATGATAGTGATGATAGTGAAAATTATCTGCATCTTTCAGACATATTTGATGGTGATGACGATTCAGATGATGATAATAATGTAGATGAGGGATCAAATGATAGTGGGGATGATGACGATCCGAGCGGAAAATCAGATGATGATGTTGATGGGAAATCAGCAGATGATAATGAGAAATCAGGAGACGAAGTAGATAATGCAGTTGAGAGTGGTGAAGAAACAGAGAGCCAGGATGAAGTTGATGGAGAAAAAGTAAATGAAGAAGAAGAAGGTAATTTTAGAGCATTTCTTACATCCATAATAATATTATATTTGTTTATTATATCATCGACATATCATTGCTGCTGCATAACACTAAAACACTAGCTATCACTTAAGTATCAACACATTTATTTCCCCCAAAAATATCTTCAATATAAATAATAGTAGATTGTTAACCAAGGGTAGAAAGTGACCCTTTGCACCCGAGATATTTCTGGCGCTCGAACGAAGTGAGAGCGCCAATAGGTCGAGGGTGAAATGGGTAATTTCACCCGAGTTAAACACTCTACTTTTCATTTCGACTGCGAGGAAAATAAAATACTACACGCACATATGTCAAGAGTGATATTAATGTCCATGTCATTTTTACCCAATAATTAATAAGTTTCTGTCAAAAATGACATTTTAGTGGAAAGCTTTTATAGCCGACTGTACTTTTCTTTGGATATCCATCAAATGCTCACTGAGACGATTCTAAAGAGCCCAAGCTCGGTAGCATTGCTTTTTCTATTATAGAGTTCCTATGGCCACCTTCCGGCTCCATCATCAGATCAGCCCCATGGTACCATATTATTGTATTGTCATCAAAGTTAAGTAAGTATGCAAAATTTCAGCTCAATCGGTTGACGATATCTGCTTCAAAATTGAGTTGCAAGATTTCACCCGAACATACATACTTTAAACATATCATGCAAGTTAAATAAAAGCTTTAATAAAAGACACGGCATTTATATTTAATCTGGTGTTCCCGCTTTTTCTATTGCAAACTTTCTTTATTATTATTTTTGATAGAAAAAATAAAACATACTTACCCCCAACATTAAAAAAAAAACAAATCCATTGATTTCAATTTAGTTTTTTATCTAAATGTACGATTCTATCAATAAATGAGTGCCAGAATTATATGTATGTATTATATAATGCATATTTATATTTAATAATTAGATATAAATAAATTAATCTTGCCTATATCTAACTTTTGGAGACATTTTTTCAATGGCCACTTACCACGGCCGACTAGATTGTACGTAATTGAGTTGGTCACGACGTGCATCTAGATGGCAATTATCTTTGACTCCGTGGCAATAAAAAAAAATACTTTCCACCCTAGGGATGGAAGCTATTTTCCACCCGGCATCTACTCATGAAAATGACACATTCCGAACTGGAGAGATGAAAATTTCAGTTTTATTCAAGCAATCGTTTCTTCTATTTTCTAACTTTGTATTAATCTTTTATTTTACTATCTCTGATTCTTTATTTTTAACTAACAGGTATAGGTTGTGTGAAAGTAATAGATGACATTGAGATCCCTGGAGTTGAGACGGTGCGAACAGGCAGCCCGCTGTATGCTCTCATTCTCACGCCTACCAGGGAACTGGCTATGCAGATCTCACAGCATCTGAAGGCGGTCGCTAAATACACTGGTAAGTGTTTCAGATGTATTCACAATAGTATATTGTGTCATAAGGGTAGTAAGTAGGGGATTACTAACGAAGGTCTATTAGAAGCCCAACGCCGTAGGCGGAGGGCTTTTAATGTCCTGTGTTCAAGTTGGAGTTTTGAATTTTAAAAGGAATAAGGCCTCTTAAAACAGCAAGCAAAAATTAACACCGTAATATTATAAAACTTAAATACGAACCGTAATTTTGTTACAAAACTAAATACATAGTACCTAAACAATAATTTTATAACTTTTTTTCGTTTTTAGGGTTCCGTAGTCAACTAGGAACCCTTATAGTTTCGCCATGTCCGTCTGTCCGTCTGTCCGTCCGCGGCTTAGCTCCGTGATCATTAGTACTAGAAAGCTAAATTTGGTATGAGTATGGGTATGTATAATTCCGACAAAACGGTAAAATAAAAACAAAAAAACCGGCCAAGTGCGAGTCGGACTCGCGCACCGAGGGTTCCGTACAAACACTTTCCATCCCTAAGTGGTTAAGTTAAGTTTGCACCTGGCATGTATAGCGCCCCATATAAATTAGGTGCAAAGTTAGGTATTAAAAAAAAACTACTTACTAGATCTCGTTCAAAACAATTTTCGTTGGTACTTTTTATAGTAATGTACATCATATGTTTTTTTTAGATTTTTCATTTTCTTATTTTAGAAGTTAGAGGGGGGGGGTGGGGGGAACCAACTTTTTTCCACTTTGGAAGCGTCTGTCACGCAAACTATTAAGTTTAGAAAAAAAATATTTTAGAAACCTCGATACCATTTTTGAAGAGGTATCCATAGATACCCCACACGTATGTGTTTGATGAAAAAAAAAATTTTGAGTTTCAGTTCTAAGTATTGGGAGCCCCAATATTTATTATTATTTTTTTATTTTTGCATCAAAATCTTAATGCGGTTCACAGAATACGGACATACGGACGGACAGACGGACAGACAGACGGACAGACAGACATGACGAATCTATGAGGGTTCCGTTTTTTGCCATTTGGCTACGGAACCCTAAAAACCAACATGATTGCAATAAATATAAATTTGACATTATTATATTACTAGCTGCGCGGCCCACGGGAACACTACATTTTTCGGAATAAAAAGTAGCCTATATTTGTTCAGCTACTTTCATACCAAAATTTATCAAAATTGGTCCAGCCATTTGAGCGTGAAGAATTTACAAACATACACATAAACACTCACAAACTTTCGCTTTTATAATATTAGTGTGATATCAATGGAACAAATGAATGTATGTAAACACTTTATTGTACATAAAAACAAGAAATACACATTACGAAAGAATAAGCTTTACTTGTACAAAGGCGAACTTATCCCTTTAAGGGATCTCTTGCAGTTAACCTTTGAGTAAATGAGTGCTTAACACAAATGTAAATGATAGACAAACCCAAAGAGCATAAAATCACTACGTTTTAAGAGTCCGCACTCTCATACAAGCCGCTAATCGGAACTATGAAAGCCTTTTGTACCAACCTAGCAACTTAAAACAGTAGGACCAACATAGTAAAAGCCAATTTTACTACGAGTATGTTGGTACCACTGTTGTTAGGGCTTGACAAATACGAATCATACTTTTCTATCGATATCGATAAATATTCGATATTCGTAGTTGCGTAGGTTTGAAAGCAGAGTTTTTTGTATGTAATGCAAGAAACGACCAACATCATTAATTGATTAAAATACAAGTCACTTTGACAAATAAATTGCTGGTCGCTTCCTAAATAACTTTGGTCAATTTTAGGGCTGGTTTTACAAAATAAAAGTTTGTAATGTAAGTTTCTGTCAAAAATTTCATTTTAGTGACAAGCTTTTATAGCCGACTGTACTTTTCTTTGAATATCAATCAAATGCTCACTGCGACGATTCTAAAGAGCCCAAGCTCGGTAGGATTGTTTTTTTTAATTATAGAGTTCCTATGGCCACCTTCCGGCTCCATCATCAGATCAGCCTCATGGTACCATATTATTGTATTGTCATCAAAGTTAAGTAAGTATGCAAAATTTCAGCTCAATCGGTTGACGATATCTCCTTCAAAATTGAGTTGCAAGATTCCACCCGAACAAACATACTTACATACATACAATGCAAGTTAAATAAAAGCTTGTAAATAAATATACGCCCTATAAATTGTTTATTTATTTGACATTTTCTATATGTACAGTTTATCATTGGCTTTTGTTTTCAAGCAACATTATATAAGTCAACATAAAGTCGGTTGACCTAGTATCTGTAAAAGAAACGCTTTATGAGATTTTCACATTTTCATTTAACTTTCTAATCGGTAAATACGCCAAGTCCTCATTACCTGCACGCATAAACGGCACCTAAAAATAAAACAACAACTTTATCGATAAATTGTTTACATCACTATGTTAGGTATTGATTTTTGAGAAAATACATTATTTTACGTATTTACCTGATATCTACTACAATCTGAGTAGAACAGCTTACAATTACAATATAATATAAGCGGAAATCTTGCTAAAAATATGCGAGAATCTTTTTTTTCTGACAGTCCCATTGTCACAAACTTCTCACTTTCTTGTATATTTCCCTAGCCAGTGTCCCTAGCATTATGCTTACAAAACACTGACGCACTTCTATAACATAATAATAACTTTGTAGCAACAAACCAAACAACTAGAATTTTTTATTCCACCATAGATTTTTATAACTTGCGTCAAATTGAGGGTTGTATGACATTTGTTATTGCGTCTTAATCAAATAGACGTTATGAGACTTGTTACGCGAAGGAATCAGTAGTCGTTTAATTTATTAGAATTATTTTTATATTTCAATGTTGGCAGTAAAGGCTTTCATAATTCAGTTTTGTAGGCAGTGTCGCTGGACTGGACAAACCAAGCAACATGTGCAATACAAAGCAACATGTTGCACGGGCCATTCCAATCATTGGTGATAGTTGGGAGAGTACTACACCGGAAACTTAGGATCGCCGATTCTAGTCATGCTAACATAGCTTCAATCTGTGTCAATATTTAGAAATAACTTGTTTCATAGGACGTCCCTGAGAAATATACATGCCAATATTTTAAGTGCATCCCAATTCGATATTTTCAATCGAGTCTGTAGTGGCCAGTTAGCGACTACACTTGTAGTTATGGGTAGTTGTAGTTGATGGAGTGCGATGAAAGATAGTTAAAGTTTATAGAAAATATATTGAAAGAACGTAAAGATACAGTGACGTTAATAGTTGATTGCTCTTTCTCTAGATGCGTAAAAGTGTTGTTGTTTCGTAATGCACACTTCTTTTATAACCTTACATATTACTAATATTCGTTGCCGTGCAACTTAAAGTAGGTCGCAAGTAAGCATGAGGAAATGTACGGTGATGAAACCGTACAGAGTCAGTCAAGTTTTGACATGTTCCAGGGCTTCGTATAGCAACTGTAGTCGGCGGCATGGCCTCGGTGAAGCAGGAGCGCGAGCTGCGGCGCTCCCCCGAGCTGGTGGTGGCGACGCCGGGCCGGCTGTGGGAGCTGCTGTGTCGCGGGGAGCCGCACCTGCGGCAGCTGCCCACTGTCAAGTGAGTGCAGCACCAATGTTCCAGGGCCTCGTATAGCAACAGTAGTCGGCGGCATGGCCTCGGTGAAGCAGGAGCGCGAGCTGCGGCGCTCCCCCGAGCTGGTGGTGGCGACGCCGGGCCGGCTGTGGGAGCTGCTGTGTCGCGGGGAGCCGCACCTGCGGCAGCTGCCCACTGTCAAGTGAGTGCAGCACCAATGTTCCAGGGCCTCGTATAGCAACAGTAGTCGGCGGCATGGCCTCGGTGAAGCAGGAGCGCGAGCTGCGGCGCTCCCCAGAGCTGGTGGTGGCGACGCCGGGCCGGCTGTGGGAGCTGCTGTGTCGCGGGGAGCCGCACCTGCGGCAGCTGCCCACTGTCAAGTGAGTGCAGCACCAATGTTCCAGGGCCTCGTATAGCAACAGTAGTCGGCGGCATGGCCTCGGTGAAGCAGGAGCGCGAGCTGCGGCGCTCCCCCGAGCTGGTGGTGGCGACGCCGGGCCGGCTGTGGGAGCTGCTGTGTCGCGGGGAGCCGCACCTGCGGCAGCTGCCCACTGTCAAGTGAGTGCAGCACCAATGTTCCAGGGCCTCGTATAGCAACAGTAGTCGGCGGCATGGCCTCGGTGAAGCAGGAGCGCGAGCTGCGGCGCTCCCCCGAGCTGGTGGTGGCGACGCCGGGCCGGCTGTGGGAGCTGCTGTGTCGCGGGGAGCCGCACCTGCGGCAGCTGCCCACTGTCAAGTGAGTGCAGCACCAATGTTCCAGGGCCTCGTATAGCAACAGTAGTCGGCGGCATGGCCTCGGTGAAGCAGGAGCGCGAGCTGCGGCGCTCCCCCGAGCTGGTGGTGGCGACGCCGGGCCGGCTGTGGGAGCTGCTGTGTCGCGGGGAGCCGCACCTGCGGCAGCTGCCCACTGTCAAGTGAGTGCAGCACCAATGTTCCAGGGCCTCGTATAGCAACAGTAGTCGGCGGCATGGCCTCGGTGAAGCAGGAGCGCGAGCTGCGGCGCTCCCCCGAGCTGGTGGTGGCGACGCCGGGCCGGCTGTGGGAGCTGCTGTGTCGCGGGGAGCCGCACCTGCGGCAGCTGCCCACTGTCAAGTGAGTGCAGCACCAATGTTCCAGGGCCTCGTATAGCAACAGTAGTCGGCGGCATGGCCTCGGTGAAGCAGGAGCGCGAGCTGCGGCGCTCCCCCGAGCTGGTGGTGGCGACGCCGGGCCGGCTGTGGGAGCTGCTGTGTCGCGGGGAGCCGCACCTGCGGCAGCTGCCCACTGTCAAGTGAGTGCAGCACCAATGTTCCAGGGCCTCGTATAGCAACAGTAGTCGGCGGCATGGCCTCGGTGAAGCAGGAGCGCGAGCTGCGGCGCTCTCCCGAGCTGGTGGTGGCGACGCCGGGCCGGCTGTGGGAGCTGCTGTGTCGCGGGGAGCCGCACCTGCGGCAGCTGCCCACTGTCAAGTGAGTGCAGCACCAATGTTCCAGGGCCTCGTATAGCAACAGTAGTCGGCGGCATGGCCTCGGTGAAGCAGGAGCGCGAGCTGCGGCGCTCCCCCGAGCTGGTGGTGGCGACGCCGGGCCGGCTGTGGGAGCTGCTGTGTCGCGGGGAGCCGCACCTGCGGCAGCTGCCCACTGTCAAGTGAGTGCAGCACCAATGTTCCAGGGCCTCGTATAGAATCAGAATCAGAATCAGAATCAGACATTTATTTGTAAACATAGGTACATAAATATAACAGGTCTTACATTTAATAAAAACAGTATCACCATGTCTAGCCGTTAGGCATACAAATATTTCAAGTCAAGATGGAGCATGCAGTATATTACTTAAAGTCGTTATCTATATAAATAAAATTACAATTCAAAATCGGATAAGTATTCTCCTACTGAATAATATGCTCGATTTACTAAAAGCGCGAATAAGCTTTTTTTAAAATCTACAGTATCGTCTAAGCTAGACACATATTTTGGCAATTTATTGTAGATTCTAGGTGCCATTCCAAAGACACTTTTGGAGAGAAGAGCGGTTTTAGTAGGCTGAATTTGGATCTTATTACATCGGCGAGCACTGCTAACGTTAAGGAATTGGTTGGTATTCATGTTGTTTTTCACATACAATGCGGTTTCATAAATATATAGGCACGGTAATGTAAGTATGTTTAGCCTAATGAAATGCGATTTACATGATTCGGTTTGCGGTATCCTACATACTGATCGTAAACATTTTTTTTGAGCCTTGAAAGCTAACTCTCGGTCAGTGGAATTCCCCCAGAACATGACACCATATCTTAAAGTTGATGTGACATACGAATGGTAAGCGGTTAGTACTGCTGATTGATTAACTATTTTATTTAGATTATATAGTGCATATGAAAATTTGTTAAGTTTATTACAAACAATGTCAATATGATCCTTCCAATTCAACTTATGATCTAAACTTAATCCTAGAAATTTCGTCAGATCTGTGTTATCGATTACGTGTTCCCTATATGACACAGCGAGGTTTGGTGTTTTGTCCACTCTCTGCTTAAAACTCATGACTTTTGTTTTATTTAAATTTATATGTAAATTGTTCTTATTCAACCAATCAACTACTGTTTCAAGTGTTTTGTTAATGCTGATCTGTAATGAAAGTGGGTCACTTCCTGTAAATATTATTGTGCTGTCATCAGCAAAAAGAATCATTGAGTGTTCGGTGGTTTGTGGTAGATCGTTAATATATATTATGAAAAGCAACGGACCTAGAACACTGCCTTGCGGTACTCCGTATTTAACTTCTTTATAATTAGATGTTACCGACATTTCCGTTCTTGATTTTGTGCATATTTTATTCATTGATACCATTTGCTTTCGACCGGTTAAATACGATTTCATAAGATCGTGGACATTGCCTCGTACGCCATAGTCATAAAGTTTATTTAACAATATATTGTGATCAACGCAATCGAAAGCTTTGGACATGTCCATATATAAAGCACAAACAGGTCTTTTTCCATCGATCTCTTTCATAATTGTTTGTAAAAGTTCAAAAATTGCCATGTTAATTGATCTTTTTTTCCTAAAACCTTTTTGTTCTGGTGCAAGTAGGTTATGAGTCTCGAAATATTGGTATAAACTTTTATGAATTACCTTCTCCAGTATTTTTGAAAATATGGAAAGAAGTGCTATTGGCCTATAATTGTCCATATTTTCCCTATCACCTTTTTTAAAGAGTGGCTTCACTATGGCCATCTTAAGCATTTCCGGAAACTGGCCCTTCTCAATACACAGATTTGCTATGTAGCTAATAGGCAGTGATATAATAGGGGCTACTTCTTTTACAATTTTACTTGATATGCCATCATAGCCAGTACTATTTGTGTTTTTTAAGGATTTAATAATAATTACAATGTCTTCAGGGTTTATAGGTTTCATAAAAATTGAATTAGTTGATTTAAATGTCATGGTATTATTAATTGGAATTGAATTGGGATTACTACAACTATTAGGCATGTCAGATAAAATGTTTACATTATTGTTATATGTCACATGGTTAATGAAATGTTCGTTAAATTTTTCTGCAATTTCGTTCAAATCATTTAATCGCCTGCCATCGTATTTTATGTGTGCAATATTATCCCTTAAGTGAGTATTTTTGGAATGATTTATAACCTTCCATGTAGCTTTACACTTATTTACGGAGTTTTTAATGTAATAGTCATTTTGAGATTTTTTGGTAAGCGATATAATATTTTTAAAGTCGATTAGAATAGGCTTTAAAGTAGTTTTTGTCTCTCACATTAGGGGATAGTCTATATTTCCATAGTAATGCCCTTTTTTTCCTACAGCATTTACGAATACCTTTAGATATCCATTTCGGTTTTTTATAAGAAAATATTTTTGTTCTTATAAAGGGAAAACATAAATCATAGAACAACTGAAAATGATCTATGAAGTATTCGTAGGCCTCGTTAGCATCATTAGCCATGTAAACACCGTTAAAACTAAAATTTTGTAAGCACTCGACAAACTTTGCTATGTTTTCTGTATTATAGTCTCGTTTTCTTATATACCAGAACGGCAAAACGCACGTTTTTTTAACAGGACATTTAAATATCTGAGAAGTATGATCGGAAAGAGCTAAGTCTATAACCTCTGTTTTACTACCACGCAAGTTATGCAAAATATTGTCAATACAAGTATTGCTCTGTAGGCGGGTTACCTCTTTCACAGCTAATTTAAGGTTGTAACTATGTATTATATTTTTGAAAAGAGTAGAATGTTTGGTTCGTTTTAATACATCGATATTAAAATCACCACAAATAATAATTTTTTTGTTTTTGTGACATAGTTTAGACAGGATAAGTTTCAATTTATTGAAAAATATTTCTAAATTGCAATTATCATGTTTTGGAGGTCTGTATATGGATATAATAATAATTTTGTGATCCTCTAATTCAATAGCCGAACACTCAAAAACATTAGAAATGGAAATCGATGAAACGTCAGATAACACAACATATTTATGGGTATTTTTTACAAGAATGCATGATCCTCCATTTCTATTTTGCCTCGAATAACAAGTTGCTAGATTATAATTAGTAACAAAAAGTTGATCTTCATCGCCTTCCTTCATATTGTGTTCAGTTATACATATTACATCGATTTGTTTATGTGAGTTTCGCAATTCTTCTAAGTGGACATTTAAGATGTCGGCTTTGTGCACTAGACCGTTTATGTTTTGGTGAAGTACAGAGATATTATTGTACACGAAAAAGCTCGTCCTGTGGGCTATGTTGGCTGTGTGAAGTGCTATGGTTTTGTCCATTGCCAGCCGGAATCTGTGAGTTTAGTAGGTCGTTACAGTCTTTTGAGGCCGTGGACAAATCTCTTGAGTCCTGCGTTGATTCTTTAAATTCAGATCCATTGATGTAAAGACGGTTATTTCGTATCACGGCAAAGTGTCCTTTATGACGCGCTACTTTAAGGTGTTCCAATAAAAGTTTTCTCTTTTGCAGGGCTGCACTGTCTAAAACTTCGGAAATTCCGTAACCAGTATTTTTAAAACAATTCTTGTTACGTAACACATAATCTCTCATTCGCTTACTAATAAGCTGTACCTCAAGTGGGCGACGGTTTCCTTTTTTACCAATCCGTTTAACTGATTCCATGAAACCGTTAATGTTAATATTTAGTAGGTCACCAAACATGTTGTCTATTCGGTGGAATAAGATTGATTCTGTCTCACCGTAGTGTTCGTCCAACCCATATATCACAAAATTCTTATCATTGTCTTTATTATTATTTATTAAAAAAGGGTCCTGAGTAGATTTATTCAAAATACGGCATTGTAAGTGTTGTAACTCGGTTTTAGTTTTTTGATTTTCGCATTCTAATGACTTGATTTTTAAGACCATGTCATCAAGTTTTTCTGTCAGATCTTGTTGTTTCTTGGTTAAAGTATTGCATTCTACGCTAAAATCACGCCGTAGTTGAGTGATAGCTATTTTTATTTCCGACTGTATAAGTTGCTTCAATTGACCTATAATGTTATTGTTGTGTCTTTCCAATTTGGAGTCTAAAAGTGTTCCCATTTGCTCAAGGGTGATAGATGCCTGCGATTCCAGGTGTCGTTGAATGCCGACGGTGTCGTCAAAGAGAGTATTCTGGGTTTCGTCGTGCAGAAGGTTGTCTATTGACATGTTATTGATCGATACACTTAAATCATTTAATGTAGGGGCCTCGAATTGTTTACGAACTGGGGTGTTGTCGTTTTTCCTTCGTGAAGTAATATTGATACAAGACGAACAACGCCATGAGCGTTCCAGCTCCTTTATTTTATTGTTAAACATTACAGTAGACATACCAAGACACTCATAGTGATATGTGTCTTTGCATAATGTGCATCTCAACATCTCGGAAGTAGAAGAAATAAGTTTCTTACACGCTACGCAATTCATTTTGCAGTTTCCGTCGTCTAAAATCACAATTTAATAGATCTAGGCCTATTTCATTGTTTGATGTTCGTGAACAATGGGAGAGGGCGGGGCAGCGCAGAGACGTCAGAAATATAGTTATCTCACTTTCTCCCACAAACTGAGACCGACGCGTGAAGTAGACAAAAAACACTGCCTGGTTGATGTTTCTGGTAGTTAATAGATGGTGCTGTTAACTGTTCATATATTAATGTTGATTTACTTGACCATTTCAAACGTTATTATTTATTGAGACCACATAAATGGTTTTAATTTCACGTAGTGTTCGACCAAACAACACAATAATATATGTCGTTTCCTCCTAGCAGTTCGATGAAATTTTAACGGTTCACTGAGTTCGGTTCAAACGACTCAACACTTTATCGGGCAGTTTACACTAGCAAAACATTACGATATCATGTTTACTTCACTGTCACAGATAAATTGCACTTATATCTCACTGTTTTTATGTTTCATGACGTAGTACAGTTTTATTTATATTTAACAGTTAAGAAAATCGCGGATCTGATGTTGACATAGATAGCAGCGCCATCTGACTTTTTAGTATAGCAACAGTAGTCGGCGGCATGGCCTCGGTGAAGCAGGAGCGCGAGCTGCGGCGCTCCCCCGAGCTGGTGGTGGCGACGCCGGGCCGGCTGTGGGAGCTGCTGTGTCGCGGGGAGCCGCACCTGCGGCAGCTGCCCACTGTCAAGTGAGTGCAGCACCAATGTTCCAGGGCCTCGTATAGCAACAGTAGTCGGCGGCATGGCCTCGGTGAAGCAGGAGCGCGAGCTGCGGCGCTCCCCAGAGCTGGTGGTGGCGACGCCGGGCCGGCTGTGGGAGCTGCTGTGTCGCGGGGAGCCGCACCTGCGGCAGCTGCCCACTGTCAAGTGAGTGCAGCACCAATGTTCCAGGGCCTCGTATAGCAACAGTAGTCGGCGGCATGGCCTCGGTGAAGCAGGAGCGCGAGCTGCGGCGCTCCCCAGAGCTGGTGGTGGCGACGCCGGGCCGGCTGTGGGAGCTGCTGTGTCGCGGGGAGCCGCACCTGCGGCAGCTGCCCACTGTCAAGTGAGTGCAGCACCAATGTTCCAGGGCCTCGTATAGCAACAGTAGTCGGCGGCATGGCCTCGGTGAAGCAGGAGCGCGAGCTGCGGCGCTCCCCCGAGCTGGTGGTGGCGACGCCGGGCCGGCTGTGGGAGCTGCTGTGTCGCGGGGAGCCGCACCTGCGGCAGCTGCCCACTGTCAAGTGAGTGCAGCACCAATGTTCCAGGGCCTCGTATAGCAACAGTAGTCGGCGGCATGGCCTCGGTGAAGCAGGAGCGCGAGCTGCGGCGCTCCCCCGAGCTGGTGGTGGCGACGCCGGGCCGGCTGTGGGAGCTGCTGTGTCGCGGGGAGCCGCACCTGCGGCAGCTGCCCACTGTCAAGTGAGTGCAGCACCAATGTTCCAGGGCCTCGTATAGCAACAGTAGTCGGCGGCATGGCCTCGGTGAAGCAGGAGCGCGAGCTGCGGCGCTCCCCCGAGCTGGTGGTGGCGACGCCGGGCCGGCTGTGGGAGCTGCTGTGTCGCGGGGAGCCGCACCTGCGGCAGCTGCCCACTGTCAAGTGAGTGCAGCACCAATGTTCCAGGGCCTCGTATAGCAACAGTAGTCGGCGGCATGGCCTCGGTGAAGCAGGAGCGCGAGCTGCGGCGCTCCCCCGAGCTGGTGGTGGCGACGCCGGGCCGGCTGTGGGAGCTGCTGTGTCGTGGGGAGCCGCACCTGCGGCAGCTGCCCACTGTCAAGTGAGTGGAACACCAATATTTTTTTTTTTTTTTTTTTTTTTTTATGTCATAGGGGGCAAACGAGCAAACGTATCGCCTGATGGAAAGCGATTACCGTCGCCCATAAACACCTGCAACACCAGAGGAGTCACAAGTGCTTGCTTACCCGGAGGACGAAGATAGAATGCCTCTATGCTAGTAATTTCACCGGCTATCTTACCCCCACACCGGAACACAACAATGCGAACATTGCTGTTTGGCGGTGGGTTAGCAGGCAAGACGGTAGTAACAATCCGGACGGACCCTGCACGAGGCCCTACTACTCCAAAAATTGAAATGTCATTCAATGGAAACTATTACAACCCGGTTACAATATCTGTGGAGCTGGCGTCGATGACGTCACGTCGGCGCTCTGGTACGGTGCGCGACGCGACGGGGCGAGCGCGGGTAGGTACAAGGGGGAGGGGCTTCACATTCCAGCGAGGTCCACAGATATTGTAACCGTGTTGTATGTTACAGAATTGCACACGTGTGTTTACATTTTTAAGGCCAAATAAACTTTTGGCTGATACTTTGTCGACAACTGTTAAACTTCGTTGTAATATTTCAACATATCACCTTTACTTTAAATAATGGCTGCTGTGTTTAAATTTATTGTTTACGTCAAAACTTGCAATATCCTATACTGTGAAACTTTGATAAACAGAAAATATGTACATATATTAAAAGCTTGATTTATCGGGTACACCATAGACATTTTGTGTAACAGGACAGTCAAAAGTGTTGGCCTAAAAGTTGGTTCGCGCGATAAACAAACGATTCAATCTTGTTTTATTATGTTGATGTGTTTGGTCCTTTAATCGTTATGCAAACTTCCATCATGCGGTTTGATTATAAAAGACTATAAGTAAAGTAAGTAGTAAACGCGATTTTGGTCACACGGGATTGAGGCACCAGGAGAGCTTTATTTGTGACTGTGAGGCAACATCTCAAAATAAATTCACATTTAATTCCGATATCTTTGAATTAACTGACCTAAGGGTGCTGTCAGCTTCGATAATGTAACTAAAACAAATGAACAGTTTATAATAATAATAATATCCTTTATTGTGCACCACATGAAAAAGATTAATAACAAAGAAATAAAGCAACGATAAATAGGGTAACAACAGGCGGTCTTATCGCTAAAGAGCGATCTCTTCCAGAAAACCTTTGGGTAGCAGAAAAAGTCGGAGGATACATTTTGAAAAGGTAGTGCAAGAAACTGGTCAAGAAACTTTAATTTTTGTTAGATTACAGGCGAATACTCGCGGTGAAGGACATTAACATTGACATAACCTAACTCGTGAGATTGTGTGGCAGGTTCCTGGCGATCGACGAGACGGACCGCATGATAGAGCGCAACCACTTCGAGGAGCTGCAGCCGCTGCTCGAGCGGCTGAACTCCGCCGACTGCCACCGCGCGCGGCAGAACTTCGTGTTCTCCGCCACGCTCACCATGGTGCACGATCTGCCGGCCCACATGAGAGGCAAGAAGGTTAGATTTGTCATTATTTATTCGTAACAAAAAAACAAAAAAAAAAAAAAAAAAAAAAAAAAAAAAAAAAAAAAAAAAAAAAAAAAAAAAAAAGAACCGACTTCAGTAAAACTAAAAAAGCCAACAATAACCCGTTCAAGTACAGATTACATTTGACTCACCCTTCGAAGTCGATCCCAAACCAGTTCTTATATTTATATATTATAGTTTACGCGAGGTTTGGCACCGACTTCGAAGGGTGAGTCAAATGTAATCTGTAGGTACTTGAACGGGTTATTGTTGGCTTTTTTAGTTTTACTGAAGTCGGTTCTTTTCTTTGTTAATTTTTTTTTTATTTTTTGCTTTTTAGTGATTCGTATGTGTTCATCATCAGTTTCCTTACACCAAATCCTATTTACTGAATGTAAATTCTTGACCTTATCAATAAATTACCGAAAGCGCCGTACATGTCCCTATAACATTTGAAGAGTTCCCTCGATTTCTCCAAGATTCCATCATCAGATCCCAACTTAGTGCCAACGTTACCCTTTCGATAAAAAAAAAAATCGAAAATCGGTTCACGGTTCTCGGAGATATCGAGTAACAAACATACAAAAAAAAAAAAAAAATTAGTTCGAATTGAGAACCTCCTCCTTTTTTGAAGTCGGTTAAAAATACTAGCTGTGCCCCGCGATGTTACCCGCTCATCCCACGGGAACACTAAATTTATTCGGGATGAAAAGTATCCTATGTCCTTCCCCGATGCTGAAACTATCTATATACCAAATTTCATTTAAATCGGTTCAGCGGTTTAAGCGTGAAGAAGTAACAGACAGACAGACATACAGACACACTTTCGCATTTATAATATTAGTATGGATATGGATTAACGCAGCACTTTGGATCAAGTACCAAGAAAATTCGTCTTCATATCTGGTTCCCGTTCTTACCCTTTGTTTCTTTTTTGATCGGGGGGCGGCGCCCCCCAACCCCCCACTTCTTATACTCATCGTTTCCTTAGTTCACTTCATAAAATCAGAAGGTAATCTGGTTTCTGGTAAGAACGGAAACCTTGTTTCTTTTTTTGAGCGACAGGCATACATGACAGGGATCGGATATTCGGAGCTTTTATATCTACACTTAGTCGTCGGTGTCGATGTTGAGCTATATAGAGGCGAACTCAATTTAATCTTATTTTTTGAAGTATACGATAAAAATATTTCATTAGTTGAATGAATTACACGTAAATAAAATAACATTTAATAGATCTATACATTAAAAGTACCTTCAAATAGTTAAAATTATTACTTAAATATGTTCTAACTACTTAAATAGTATGTTCTAATGTAGAAATCCCAGGGCGCAAACACTAAAGTCTAATATATCAGAATATTCGATGCCTGTAACGTACATGACATTTGGTTTAGTAGTATTGTTGTCTTCCTTGCGAATATAATGGTGGGCCATGAGGGGAAGTTACTATTGAATTTGATTACTTCATATTACTTTATGATGTCCTGCAGGTAACGAAGCGGGGCAAGATCATAAACCGGAAGATACAAAAGATGACCCCGCAGCAGAAGATATCAAGGTTGATCGCGCTAATAGGCATGACCGAGCCTAAGGTCGTTGACATTACCAAAGAAAACTTGGGTATGTATCTCCCACGTATTCATAACACCTTCCCTCAAATGTATCTACAATACAACAAAACTTTTCTCAAACATGCAATGAAATATCTTCATAACGTGCGTTAAAACAGGCTTCGAAGTGTCAAGTTTCGGGCGGAACAATTCGAGAGAACTGTAAAGGAATTTCATACAAAATTGAAGGCCTAGGCCGGGAAGTAATTTGTTTTTAATTTTAATGTAAACATGGCTTCTGTAAATGTGTAATGTAAAAATGACACATATAGAGTAGGTACCCGATTGGTATTGGTGCTAGGGAAGAAGAAACTTGCCAAGTCGCACTATTAATTACCAAATAAGAAATAAAATAGCAAATAATTTTAAGCGATAGAAAAAGGTGCTTGGAGCTGTAACCTAGGAAGCTTTGGTTTCCAGTTAGATCTCGCCTCATTGGAGTTTATTACCGTAACCGTTAATGATTTTTTCGTATTTCTCCCCTTGAAGGGATATCATATTTTTTTTTGCTCTATTAAGAAAGTATTAACATTAAAAAACCGGCCAAGAGCATGTCGGGCCACGCTCAGTGTAGGGTTCCGTAGTTGCTCATCCTTCACAATAAACTGCCGTTTTAAGCCCGAGGTTTAAGTTAAGAAAGATTTTAAGCTCTATAAAAAGGTCGCAAACGCCCTAGAAACTGTAATCACTTATTACCTTCTGGAAGTCAACTTACGACCTTTTAAAGAAAAAATATGAAATTTGGCGATAACTCAAAAACGGCTCGACCGATTTTGTTCAGTATAGTTTTCATTGAAAGTACTTATAAGGCCTCATTAACATGAATTTTGCCGATTTTTTTGACCCGTGGTTGAAAAGTTAGAGGGGTGGGGGGGGACACAATTTTTTTGTTTTTGGAGCGAATATTTACAAAACTGCTGACTTTATCAAAAAATAATGTTATAAGACCCCTATTATTTTTACAAGACCTATTCAACGACACCCCACACACCAGTGTTGAAAAGAAAAAAAAATCACCCCCACTTTAGGTGTTCGAGAGGTACCCGAAAATAGTTATTTACGATACAAGTGTGGAAGGTAGGTGATTTCAGACGAGTGTGATTTTTAGTCACGAGCGAGGTACGAGCGAGTGATTAAACAAACACGAGTCGGAAATCATCTTACACACGAGTTCCGTAAAAAAACTTTACTATGCATGTACGAGAAAATAGAAAATACTTTAATACTCACAAAAACTGTTTACATTGGAAAAAAAGTATTTGGTTTCATTTATCCAACAAGAAGCCGTCGTTCACATTTTTTAATTCTTCAATAACATTTTACGGGTTTAAATTCATGATTCGTCCCTTTATCTCGCCATTATTTCAGCAGATTTGCACAAAACAACTTCAAAATAAACTAGACATCAATAAAAAATGGCGGAATTATTTGAAAACCGCGCTTGACATATCTACTACCTACTGCGCATGTGCAAAAGTTTCTTTTAATATTCGTCGTATGTCAAAATGGCACAAGCGCGTGTACATTCAGCCAAATTCATTTAATGAATAACGATTTAAAGTTCGTTTATTAATCAAATTTTATATCTAATGTAATTTCAAATTATATATTTAATTTTATATCTAATCAATGACGTGTTAAATGAATTAATTAATGAAATATTGGTTTTATTGTACTTTTATACGTGATAATAATCGGTATTTGACTTATTTATCAAACTTTTTGTAAATAATAAAACCTCTTTGTGTCAGGCTGTCAGATACGGCTATAAATTAAAAAAAAATTGAAAAGTAAAAAGCACTAGTGCGGAAAAGTAGTACTTTCCGCACAGTTTGAATGCCTAGAATACGCTCTTTTCGAGCACATGCATTGTAAAATATATATTTTTTTAAATTTTATTTTACCGTTCTGTCGGCGTGATACATACCCATACTCATACCAAATTTCAGCTTTCTAGTACTAATGATCACGGAGCTAAGCCGCGGACGGACAGACAGACATGGCGAAACTATAAAGGTTCCTATAGTTGACTACGGAACCCTAATTAGTAAGAAATAGAGATTGAAATAGAAATCAAGTGTCAGTGAGATATAATAAAATCGGAGTTTTCACTCCTGCCGGCACTCCCGGAGTGCAACCCGTCCTTTTTTATCTATATAAGTATGTATATCGTCGCTTAGTACCCATAACACAAGCTTTTTTGAGCTTAATTTGGGACAAGATCGATTTGTGTCAACGACTATATACCCCTAGACCGCTATTCTCATACAAGAAAACGTAACTCTGAAAAAGCTCAAAATTCGGTATAAAAACTAGATGGCGCTGCTTCGTAGCCTGGAAGTGACAAAAATTGTATTTTTCACCAATATTTTAAAGTGATTTTTGATTTTTGAAGATCAAACGCGTTACTGCTTCATTTTAATACGATAATATAACTTAAATACACAATTTTTAAGGATTATATTTTTTAGTCTTCAACAACGTGGTTTGATCGTATTAAAATAGATGGCACTACCTCTGGATAGCTCAAGGTTGCTTGCGGGCTCGCCAATTTTTGCTACACAAAATAGCTAGATGGCGTTGGTGAACTGGTGTAATGTGGACAAAATAAATTACGCCCGAATTGACAAGCGACATTTCCCACTAACAAACAGTAACGTAATATTTGTTAGATAAGTTTTGTACAGTCAAGGAATTTCATTTCCTACCCATTTCGTTAAAATGTCGTTAGACATTCGCAATGCATTAAGGCCGAAAATTATATTTCAATAATAGTATTGAAATGTCAATATTATTATTTGTCACTTAATTTTACAAAAAACCTCCTCGCGAAAGGTCATCATTTGCTCTTATCATTTGCTTTTAATTTCTAATTAGGAACATATGTCAGTGTCAATCGAGAAAATCGTAAAATAATTTTCAGCAACGTTATTAATTTGAAAAATAAAATGCTTGCCGCTAACCGTGAACTATTAAAAGATAATGATAATGACTGAAAACAATGAAGAGCTCAAAGAGTGGAGTTACACCAGGAAGGAATACGGATTTATGAGATCACACGTCGGTTAAATGCTAGCAGGGACACAGTTTGACGTTGGGTACGGCGATATAATGCTGAAGGAAACCTTATTGATCTACTGCAAAGCAAAGTAACCATTGCATCGTCCGCTTGCCATGGCCCAAGACCAACGCCGACGACAAAATGGCTTTACGCCAACGGGACGATTTGTGGAAATGTTTGACATTTACCCTAGAACAATTAGGAATTGCCTACATGCAGGCGGCCTGCGAAAATATATTCGTTCGTTTTGTTTTTGTTAAAAGTAATATAAAGAAAACGTTTATAAAATTGTGGTTTTCTTGAATTATCACTGTCGTTAGTTCTGTTAGTTTTTGTATAGATAAATTTCGGGTGCCTGTCGTATCGCATAACGTTTTTTGTCCTAAAAATGTTTGGCCGAGAATGTTTGGCATACTGTTGAATGGCATACTACTCGTTTGTCCTAATAATTTTTGCGCATACTCTCTTAAAGTCCTAAATCAAGTTTGTCCTAATATTGATAACTCTAAAATCTAATTACCTAAAGCATAATATTCCTAACATGAATTGCCCTAAGAATTATTTTGCCTATTATCAAATTGGCTAAAATTACAGCACCTAAAATAAACTATGGTAGGCGTGAAGTCAGAAACGTTACGTATTCTACCTTCAGGCAGGTCAGATTTTGGTTAGGATAGGTACGACGACGAGCGAAGCGAGGATGAGTGTTAGGTAGAACTGTGACCCTTTGAAAACTCTGCTTGCTAAAAATCATCAAGATGTCTGATGTATGCTTAATGACATGTAGTCAAAACACATAACAGACTATCCTAATATTGTAAGACCGAAAACTGTAGGTTAGGTTAGGTTTGTTTTATGACCATGGATAGCGGAGCGTCAGAATGCTTGCTTGCATGGGGAGGTAGATATATTAAAATTTAGCAGTTAGTAAGCTACTTTGGTTAAAGACCGAAAACTGTAGGTTAGGTTAGGTGTCCCCCCCCCCCCCCCAACTTTTCATGTATTTTTATTTTTCGGAAAAATTCATGTATATAAGGCCTTATAAGTACTTTCAATGAAAACTATATTGAACAAAATCGGTCGAGCCGTTTTTGAGTTATCGCCAAATTTCATATTTTTCTTTAAAAGGACGTAAGTTGACTTCCAGAAGGTAATAAGTGATTACAGTTTCTAGGGCGTTTACGACCTTTTTATGGAGCTTAAAATTTTTCTTAACTTAAACCTCGGGCTTAAAACAGCAGTTTATTGTGAAGGATGAGCAACTACGGAACCCTACACTGAGCGTGGCCCGACATGCTCTTGGCCGGTTTTTTAGGATCCCGTAGGACTACTAGAAACTCTTATATAGTTTCGCCATGTCCGTCGTCCACTGCTTAGCTTAGAGACTTCTCGTACTATGAAGCTGTAATTTTGCGTCGGCCCTTAGGTATACAGTACGACGTTTAGACGAGAGATAAGGTTAGGGTAATAAGCTTTTTGAAATACAGACTCTTTATAATAATCATAAAAATTTATTTCAAGTGGTTCCCATAAAAGTGTTTCTATGTGCAATGACTTACAAAACTATTGTTCGTAAAAACTGAAACTTTAAATCCATAAATAATCGTAACTTAACTATAATTTTGTAACTCCCTATATTCAGTAAGGGTTTACATACAACAGTGAGAGTTTAGGTACCCAATCACTTGCTAAACAACGTTTCATAAATATTCATTTTACAAACAACGTTAGACAAATGAACGATTTTGAACATCGGGGTAGCCCTTCTGGCATCACTGGTTTGACATGTCTTGCCAGATGGGTGTGTGATGTCGTCAAATCAAATGTCATTGTTTCAAATTTGTAAAATTGTATGTATTTTATTCTTGAAATTACGCGATTAATCGAATTTTGCGGTTACGTGTTTCCATATCAGAGTTTATTGTTTTTTTACAAAGAATAGTTTGGTATGCGTTTCGTGAAGGTCTATCGTAGGCCCAGACAAAATTATTATTATCTTGATTAGTTTACGTCAAAACGATGACATGTAGGGAATTGTTGCAACTACAATGATTTGCTCTCCATACAAATTTTAATCCCGTTGTTCGTCCCTAAAAGGGATAAAACTTGATATAAATGATAGCCTATGTCCTATTCTGATATATAAGGTACATAACTGGAAAGTTTCATCATAATACGTCCAGTAGTTTTTGAGATTAAGTGAAACGAACATACATACATCCATCCATCCAAACTTTCACGTTTATAATATTAATAGGATTAGGATGTAAGTAATTTTTATGTTTAAATAAAACATACACAAATAGTGAAATGAGACGAAACGGAACGTAGACAACGTAGTAAACAAACATCGCACCAAAATCATGCCATAAAATTGCTCCGTTGCCATGTGAAAGGCAAGAGACAACAAACACACTTTCGCATCTGTAATGTTAGTAAACACTGATATGAAATGTACCTATTCATAAACCAACAAAACCGACGACAGTCATAATTCAATAAAACCATAATTATACAGTAAACGTTTTATTTATATTACTCTTAACAAAACAACAAAAAGAAAATATTACACATTTTTTTCGCAGGCCGCCTCTGATGGTGTAAATTCATAGCATGTAGGCAATTCCTAATTGTTCTAGGGTGAACGTCAAACATTTCCGCAAAGCCATTTTTGTCTTCGGTGTTCGTCTTCGGCTATTGCAAGCGGGCGATGGTTATTTTGCAGTAGATCAATTAGGTTTCCTTCAGCTAATATAATCGCCGTATCCAACGACGAACAGAATTCAAAGATTGGCATAACACGTAAAATTCATTTGAAATTAACATATGTATTTACATGTCAATGATTGACAAGAAAAATTTCATTGTTGCCAGTCATGTCACTGACGCCACCGTCACAGGCGGAAGGCGGCACACGTTCCGAGTCTTTAATACAATTCTTTTATAAATACTCACACTGTAAACTTTATTTCACTCAATAATACATTTGGTATTGCAAATATTGATATTTAATTAAAAAACATAAGTTCCCTATGAAATATATGTCGCTTTTCTTTTTCAAAATTACTAATTAGTTTAAACGAAGTGTGCTGCGAAATGAATTGTATAATATTTTAGTTACCGAATGGTTAGGCGTCAGAACGAGATAGACATATACGAAACTCATATAGCGGCATCCCTTTCGCGTCATAGCATCTTACTTGCGGACCAGAGACAAATATCGGTCTTTCATTCACTTTATTCGATCGAGAATCAGCGAATTTTTTTATCGTACCAAATTCAGCGATTCAGTTTAGGTTCCTAAACTGAACTGCACTGCATTTGGATAGTTTTTATAAAGATTGTGGTTAGGCTTCATGAATTCCTTACTAGTGTAACTCCACTATTTGAGCTCTTCATAGTTTTCAGTCATTCTCTCTTAATAGTTCACGGTTAGCGGCAAATATTTTATTTTTCAAATTAATAATAATAACGTATTTGAAAATTATTTTACGATTTTCTCGATTGACACTCACATATGTTCCTAATTTAGAAATTAAAAGCAAATGATAACTTTTCGCCAAGAGACTTTCTGTAAAATAATACATTGACATTATAGTACAAAAGTAGTGAAGTGAGACGAAACGGAACGTACTAAACAAACATCGCACCTAACGTCATCTATTCACTTTTTACTGTATCACTTGGAAGTTGGAATGTCGTTGAACGCTTGACGACTGTGTTACTTCACGCTTGCGCGTACCGTACGGTAGAGATTGAAAAATGACGACTTTTGAATGAATTGAGACCCTTAGCGGCATCTAGCGACGTAGAACGATAGTAACTAACGGAGTACGGTGCGTAGTATGAAGAATAGCGGTCTAGGGGTATATAGTCTTTGATTTGTGTGAAGTTGTCTGATATTATTTTATTTTATTTATTTATTTAATGTAACAAATGAATTTCTCAAACTTGTGATAACTATCCGATAATCATCAGATAATTATCTTATAATTATAAGGTTTAAGGTTTAAGATCATTTAATCTCATAAGAATTAATTTACAATTCACTTATATGAGACATAAAATTATCCTAAGTTACAAACTAATGAGCCCAAGCTTATTAAATAAGTACAAATAAAAATAAAGGGTACAATAACAATTTACAATGCGCTGCCCAAGCGCAGTACGCGCAGCGTTATCTTAAATCTATTCAAAACTAAATACACGGAACAGTTACATCTAGATACGGCATGCGTTGAGAATGAGCGTAGTTGTGTAAAATACACAGTTAATTAACAAGAAGCGTAATTATCTTGATAGTTTGGAACCCTGCTAACGGGTTCAAAGTAAATCAGACGATGTGACCATCATCATCAACTTGAACACTCGCAGGCACGGCCGAGACGCTGACGGAGTGTAAGATCGCGTGCGCCTTCGAACACAAGGACGCGTACCTGTACTACATCCTGAAGAGACACCCCGGCAGGACCATCGTCTTCTGTAACGCCATCGGCTGCGTGCAGCGGTGAGACCCTCATCCATATCCATACTATACTATATACTATACTATACTATTACTATTACTATATTACTATTACTAGGTATTACTATATTACTATCTCCTTTATTAATCTTTCTTCTTAGGCTAGGTTTTTAACAATAAATTTATATAAAAAGTAAAATACAATAAAGAAATTACAAAATATATAAACACATTATAAAAAACCTAACCTAGGGTGCCGCCGGCAGCGGGGCAGGGCCCAGGCTACCAGTGGTTAGGGCTGCAGAGAGAGGAACCTCCTGACAATGCGCGCCGTGTCCAGGAGTACCGCCTTCTGTATCTGGCCCTTGATCCAGCCATCTAGCGAGAGTCTCTTAAGATGTTTGTCGAGACTCTTCGCTATAAGACCGTTCGCCGAAACGACTATCGGGACAATGATCGTCGAGTCAACATCCCACATGGCAGTCACCTCGTGAGCCAAGTCAAGGTACTTGCTGAGTTTGTCCTTCTCGGCTTTCACGAGGTTCTCGTCATGTGGGATGGTGATGTCGACGAGCACTGCCTGGCGCTTGGATCGATCTACCAACACGATATCAGGCTTATTGGCTACAATAGTCCTGTCCGTGATGATAGATCGATCCCAATAGAGCGTGGCACGACCATTCTCGAGAACTGGCATCGGTGCGTACTTATAGTACGGCACCTCAGACCCCACAAGACCGTATCGAAGAGCAACTATTACTATTACTATATTACTATTACTATATTACTATATTACTATTACTATATTACTATCCATACTAATATTATAAAGGCGAAAGTGTGTCTGTCTGTCTGTCTGTCTGTCTGTCTGTCTGTCTGTCTGTCTGTCTGTCTGTCTGTCTGTCTGTCTATTACCTCTTCACGCTTAAACCGCTGAACCGATTTAGATGAAATTTGGTATGGAGATAGTTGGAAAGGACATAGGATACTTTTCATCCCGAATAAATTTAGTTTTCCCGTGGGATGAGCGGGTAACACCGCGGGGCACAGCTAGTAATATTATAAATGCGAAAGTGTGTCTGTTACCTCTTCACGCTTAAACCGCTGAATCGATTTTGATGAAATTTGGCATGGAGATAGTTTAAGATCCGAGGAAGGACATAGGATAGTTTTCATCCCGGAAATTATCCCTAAAAAGATTTTAAAGTGAGTAAGTAATTCATGATGACATTGATGACCCTGTCGAAAATGTAATTATTAGACCAAAAGCACAATTGCTCTTACATTTGCTTAGGCGCTCTTAATAATCCCTTTTATTAAGTAAGGTGATTAGGTGGATATCTATCGTGTTGTACGAGGTTGCTTCCATACTTCCAAGTTCCACGCGGACGTAGTCGCGGGCAAAAGCTAGTATGTGATACTAGCTGCGCTGCGCGATGTTACCCGCTCATATCGCGGGAATACTAATTGCTTTCGGGAGAAAAAGAAACCTATGACTTAATCAAAGGTGACGCTACCTTCATACCAAAATTTATCAAAATTGGTCGAGCCGTTTGAGCGTGAAGAAGTAAAAAACATACAAACACACTCCCAAACTTTAGCTTTTATAATATTAATGTGATAACCGACTTCAAAAAAGAAGTGACTCGTTCGAGCAAAAGCGTAACTCTGCTACATCTTGAAGCGGCATCCCAGCGGGACCGTCGTGTTCTGCAATGCTATTGGCTGCGTGTAAGAATAGCTGACTTCAAAAAAGGAGTGTTTCTGGAGTTTCTTTTCAACAGCGGTTTTTTTGTGAAATCCTGGTAGAGGCATGTAAAAGTTCCCTTGTATCCTATTTAAAGTTCATTATTTGTTATTTTTTTTTTTCAGGCTCACGCAGTTGTTTTCTCTGCTAAATTGTCGGCCGCTACAATTGCACGCCAACCTACAGCAGCGGCAGAGACTAAAGAACCTTGAAAGGTAATCTAACATTTTATAGGTACTCGTAATATGTAATATATCTTTTTTTAGGGTTCCGTACCCAAGGGGTAAAAACGGGACCCTATTACTGAGACTTCGCTGTCCGTCCGTCCGTCTGTCACCAGGCTGTATCTCAACAACGGTGATAGCTAGACTGTTGAAATTTTCACAGGTGATGTATTTCTATTGCCGCTATAACAACAAATACTAAAAATAAAATAAAATAAATATTTAAGGGGGGCTCCCATACAACAAACTTGTTATAGATTATATATATATGTATAGGTACGGAACCCTTCATGCGCGAGTCGGGCTCGCACTTGCCCAATTTTTTTATAAACGTCAAAACGTTATCCGGTAGTAATAATTGGTAGTGAGTATACAAACTTAAATATTTAGACCTTTGAATTCTATTGTTGCTTCATAAGTTGTTTGAAGTGTTATGGTGGCTGACAAAGCTTTATAAGTGGCGACCGTCTAACGCGGCGTCTCAGCAGTTCTCGAACAACTGAAGATGTGGTCTGGAACGCTGGCAACCGGTGCGCAGATCCAGCGATGATAGCACGACCAATCCGCGGTCGTTGTGGAGATTGTTAGGGGAGGCCTTCGTCCAGCAGGGAGTGTTTCGGGTGTAAGGGAGCGTTCAAGTATTACGTAACGCGCCGTAACGTTTTTGTGTTCCCCCCCTCCCGCTCTCTAAACGTTACGTAACACCATAAGTGACACAAAAAGTGACCATTTTTACCCAAAAGTCACAAAAAAAAATATGTTAACCTTTTGACCGCCACAGTCGGCTGTGGCCGTCAACAAAAAATCGTGCCCCTGACGCCACGTCGGCCACAGCCGTCCAAATTTCAATGATCAAAAACTTTGTAATTCTAACCGCTACAACTATTTTTCAATCCCTGTTGATTTTGGGGCACATCTTTTTTTTTTTTGCTTTGGCGTCAGTGGCACGGTAAATTGCTAGACCGCTTGGCGGTCAATAGGTTAAAATGACGACCCAGACCGTAAAATAAACGACAAGGGTTGCCAACTTGGGCGTTTTAAATCCCATTTTTTTTATAAAAAAGAGGAACAATGTTACGTAACGTTTTGTAAGAAAGACCCCCTCCCACCCCTGTAACGCATCGTAACGTTTTACGAGACCCCCCTTACGTAAATTGCGTTTTTTTTTTTTTTTTTTTTTTTTATGTCATAGGGGGCAAACGAGCAAATGAATCGCCTGATGGAAAGCGATTACCGTCGCCCATAAACACCTGCAACACCAGAGGAGTCACAAGTGCGTTGCCGGCCTTTCAGGTGGGAATACGCTCTTTTCTTGAAGGTTTGAAGGTCGTATCGGTCCGGAAATACCGCAAGCGACAATTCATTCCACAATGCAGTCGTGCGAGGCAGGAAATTACGTTGCGTTACGTAATACTTGAACGCATCATCATCATCATCGTTAAACGATGATGGATGTTCCGCAGGTTCCGCGACGACCCTTACGGCGTGTTGATAGCCACGGACGTGGCGGCGCGCGGGCTCGACATCCCGGACGTCGACCACGTCATACACTACCAGGTGCCCAGGACTGCTGAGGTATACTGATACTATCATATGATACATGTACTAAATACCAATATTATTATTATTATTTAAGAGTTTCACTCTTGTCGGTGCAGTTCTCTCCAGTCCGTTCTACTTAACGCCAGTTCTTTGACTTCCCGATACGACCCGACGTCTGCCCTTTTCTTGATCTGGTCCAAATAGTTAATCCTCGGCCTTCCTCTTCCTCTCCTTCCTTCAATTTTCCCCTCCATTATCCTTTGTATTAGATCGTCGTGTCGTATCAAATGACCTATCATTTTCCCTCTTCGAGTTTCTATTGTATGAAGTATATGTCTCTTCTCCTTTACCCTTTCCAATACTTCCTCATTGGTGACTCTTTCTGTCCAGCTTATTCCCTCCATCCTTCGCCAGCACCACATCTTGAACGCCTCAAGCTTTTCTCTGTCCCGTTGTGTCATGGTCCATGTCTCGCAGCCATAAAGTGCAATGCTCCAAATATAAGTTCATTATAAGTTAAGTGGTAAAATACCAATATATTCCATACATAATCCTAGGGAGCTCCGACGCTCTCTCTCTCCCCGTTCCCTCAAGACAGGATCGTGGTCATCACTTGGCTTACACTTGGAGATGATATGCCTCCATCGAGTCCTGTCCATTGACGCGTCGACAGTGATATGACGACGCGTTTGGCTCGGTTTGTAGACACCTGCCTACTGAGTCGGCGGTCCCGGGTTCGAATCCCGGCCGGGGCAAATATTTGTTCTTGGGTCATGGATGTTATCTATATATGTATTATGTATATCGTCGTCTAGTACCGATAGTACAAGCTTTTCTTAGTTTGGGACTAAATCGATTTGTGTATGATTGTCCCTAAATATTTATTATTATTATTATTATTATATTTATTGCTTTCTATACAACCGAGCAAAACTCGGAGGAACACGTGTCCTTTACTCGACCGATCCACCTCGTCGGGGATCGTCCACGACCTCGTTCACCATGTAGTTTTTTTAGGGTTCCGTAGCCAAATGGCAAAAAACGGAACCCTTATAGATAATCATAATCATAATCATTTATTTATTTCTGTAAACAAGAGTACAATTAGATCTTATAATTAATAAAATAGTCCATTTCTTGTTTTACCATTATATGGCGTACAAATATTAAATTTTAATACCAAAATATGTCCTTAAACTTATGAAACAATACAAGAAAATAATAACAATAATAATACAATTCATAATAGATCATTCTCAATAATTAAATTCGATCATTCTCAATAACTAATTTCAAAAATAAAAAGATTCGTCATGTCTGTCTGTCCGTCTGTCCGTCCGTCCGTATGTCACAGCCATTTTTTTTCTACGAGCTGTGAACGATATTTTCGGTCCGTTAACGTGTCGGCTGTAGCCGTCGGCTAGCAGACAAGCTGCAGTGACGTGTGTTGTAGAACTACGTGCACCGCAGCGGCCGCACGGCGCGCGCCAGCAAGGAGGGCCTCACCATCCTGATGATGGAGCCGCAGGAAGCCTTCCGGTACGCCAAGCTGTGTGTCACTCTCAACAAGAGTAAGTTCTTACATCTCATCTTTATCAGTACCTATACTAACCACGCTTTGTTTAGCAGTAAAAGCAATAGGTTTCTTTCTAAGAAAAAAGTTACTACTACGTAAGTTTTGATACCGATTTTAAACTTCAAATGACCTTAAATAAGGAAAAAGCGTTAATTTGGAATTAGAAATTACGTAGTTTCAATTTATTTCCCATCACTGTTATTTAATAGGTTGTGATTTACAAATTTGTAAAGTGTATATCATTTAATTTGCCCTTATTTTATTTTGAGTATTTAATACGCATATGGCTATTATAATACAATTAATGTCACAAAATAATTACAACTGGTTTTCCTATCACACTATTCAATTATTATTTTACAAGTTATGTTACATTAATTACGCAAAAAACATTCATACTCTTCCAACGTCCCATTGTTAAAATGATAATTCTACATACCATTCATTATAGAATCGGAGCTACCGACATTCCCAGTCCCTCCCCTCGGCCTAGACTCCCTGAAGGCGCTCGTGAGCACGGCTCGCGAACTGGACGGGCTGCTGCTCAAGCGGAAACGAGCGGCACAAGCGCTGGGCTGGCGCGAGAGGGCCGCCAGGGACATGGACATGATCATAGACGATGATGACGCGTAAGTTATAATAAATAGCTTCGCCACGCGATATTACCTTCGGTTTTACTGATAAATAAGTTTCTGTCAAAAATGACACAAGCTTTCATAGCCGACTGTACTCTTTGGATATCCATCAAATGCTCACCGAGACGATTCTAAAGAGCCCAAGCTCGGTAGGATTGCTTTTTCTATTATAGAGTTCCTATGGCCACCTTCCGGCTCCATCATCAGATCAGCCCCATGGTACCATATTATTGTATCGTCATCAAAGTTAAGTAAGTATGCAAAATTTCAGCTCAATCGGTTGACGATCTGCTTCAAAATTGAGTTGCAAGATTTCACCCGAACAAACATACTTTAAACATACCATGCAAGCTGAATAAAAGCTTGTAAAAAGTGTCAGGTCCAGCCGTCTGAACGTGAAGAAGTAACAAACATACAAACACTGACAAAATTTCGCCTTTATAATATTAGTCTGATCAAGGATTATACATATGGATTGACAACCTCATACAAAAAAACGTACTCCAGAAGAAAGCTCAAATACCGTCTTATTTCTAGATGGCGCTGATTATAAGACGTAGATGCGCAATGTTTTATTAAAACACATAATAGATGTCATTGTCGCTAAGCGTTATACCAAAAAGAGACAGCGTGGTATCTGTATAGTTCTTAACTAGATGGCGCTGAAACTACTCGTGTTGATTTCTTAATCACGAATAATCAAGCAGACTGCACGTCTAGCATTAACTTTGACACGCGACTCATGTCGCGCGAGATAGCATCATCCGTCACTATCTCATAGTACTGTACAGATAGAGACAGGTAGTATATCTCGCGCGAGAAAGAGTCGCGTGTCAAAGTTATGCTAGCCGTGATCGTTATTGAATAGGTACAGCCAACTTCATAATTAAGTCATAAACGTACGTCCGTACTTTCCTAGCGCTCCAATGATATCATATCTATATCATACATTAGCCAGAACTACCTATACAACAACCCGTTCAAAAATTACATTGAAATAAGTAGGTAATCAAAAGTTTACCTGATCTTACGGAAAAAGAGAGATGGCAAACTCATTGCGCAGTAATGACTACTATGCAATGAGTTTGACACGACTAATTTGTACGAGAGATTAGGTATACCTATATTTATAAATTTTACCCTTTGCATTAAACTATTTTAAGTAGGTATTACATAAGTACCCGAGTATATTAATACTACGAGTACTAATACTGGCTTAAATAGTAAATAATACATTCTGCTAGTTATTTTTATTGTATATCTTTATTATGAACAATGATCAACGAAAGCACACCAAAATTTTAACACACTTTAACAACATACGGCACACTATAAAGTTTAATATGAAGAAGTAATTATAAATACTGGTTAAGCCCATTTTATTCCAATTGGTCTTTGGTCAAAATATCTCACTTCATCATATTATACAAAAATCGCTGAATCGCGATTATTTCTGCTTTAATTTGACGTAAGCCATACTTATATAGGTAGCCATAATACGACTTGTCAATTTCAATCTTCTGTACCGTTAAATGCCCCCTCATGTGTTCCGTACTGAAAGAAACTTTAGGAATCTTTACACTTTAAGCACGCCAAGAATAGTTTTCTCTACGAATAGAGTCTTCTTTAAATCTATTTTTTTCTTCAGCATATATTTCTAAAAGCTTTCGCTTCCGTCTTTCTTTTGGCGTTATGCCTCTACTACCATACCAGTGAGATTTTAATTCTGGTTCATTGCATTACAGATGATTACAACTGAAAATTCAAATTCGCATTGCGCCCATAATTTAATCATAAAATTCAGCGCTTTAGATGCAAAACTTCAATACTTTCTAAAATTAGTATTTGCTTTGGCATAACATGTCATTCATTACCTAAAAAATATAGAACCTATATGCATTTAATGTAGTAGCATGGCAGCACGCTATTTAAGCCTTTTCTTAAACTGTTTAAACTAAGCAATCTTGTGATGCTAACCTTGTCAGAATAAAATAATGTTCTTACAATGAAGGTTTAGGATTGTCATTTTTAAACTATTTATTAACCAGTCATAAATTTTGATAATAAACCTCCCTTAAGCGGAACGTAAATCGAAAATAGCAAAACTATATTACAATAAGCATCAATCAAAAACTAATGACATTTTCATGACGTTACATTCAAACTGAAAGAGACAAAACATCATTTGACAGTATATCACACTTACCTATAGCACTATGGCCAGTACATGGCCAGGCTTACTTCAAAGGCTTGACTTGAAATATTTCATCCATAATAAATACTTAATCAACCATAAAAGCCTTAAAAGCGAAAAATTACCCTCAGTGAAAAAACTTCTCAACATATCAAAAATTGTAAAAGCACAACGTGGAAACGCCATCTATTGTCAACAAGGTATAACATTACGATACTTACAAAACTCTGCAAAAGTTGTTAATTATGAACACCGTTCTATTTCGTTTATGTCGCTACTGAAACGCCGTTTTAATTCATTTTGATACATACGGAGGCATCTAGTTCCCCGACGATAAAATCTTTATCGGCGTACGCTCCTTACTATGAACATCATACTTCCTTACCTTTTATCTTCCTTGGTCTGATTAGAAACTTATGAATACTCCCTACCGATGCCGCAAATAAAGGGATGGGTGCTGCACTACATCACTAGTGACGTCATTAATCGGCAAAGAGAGCTGCCAAAGACATGCAGATGATTATAGATGATAATGACGCGTGAGTCACTTGTTTCACATTAATACTAACAACCGATGCCGCGAAATAAGGAATGGAAGTCACTAATAATTGACAATATGTCACGATATGCGTTATAGTTTAATGTAGAACTTTTGGAAGTGACATTTCATTGTTATTGCCTATTATTTTAAAATGAATTAATGAACTTTATTCTGTAACTAGGCTACTAGGGCACTTTTACATATCTGAGTGTAGAGTCGAGTTCATTTACATCTACACACTTACGAGAGCAAAAATATCTGAACACGACCCTATTGTCAGGAGCATAAAATCGCGTTCAGATATAATTGTTCTCGTAAGTGTGTAGGTGTAAATGAACTCGACTGTAAATCGACCTAGCCTATTCTCCAATCGCGTTTGCGTATTTATTTATGTTTTAACTTTTGTTCCCTATTTTCCTTTTCCGTCAAGGATCAAATCAATGAAGTATCGAAACTGCGAGATATTCAAAATTACAAGGGTTTTATGACGTCACTAATTTTTATCGTTAATCTTATTCAAATATCACACCCAATAAAAATATTAGATAGGTACGCACTTAATGTTAATTTATCAATTAATTTACATAGTGAACTTTATGCTCCAAGTAGGTCACAAGGGCACTTTTACAAGTCCAATTCTACCGGCATTTCACAAGAGGTGACCACTGTTGAGAAGAAACGCCAAAAGAAACTCAGTATTTTTTTCAGAAAGCATATTTAGGTAACTATTAGTAATATGAACTTAACTTAATGTGTACCTTTAGATCTTAATCATAGAAACGTGCACTCGATTTTAACCCTTTGACCGCCAAAGACGGCAAGCACGTCATCGGGAATTCGTGCCACTGACGCCAACGACGCCTATTGACGTCAAAAATTTCTATGGTCAAAAACATGCTAATTCAAACCTCAGTGTTTTTCAATCTCTGTTGATTTTGGAGCACTTTTTTTTTGGTTTGGCGTCAGTGGCACGGTGAATTGCTTTGCCGCTCAAAGGGTGAACAAATTTATACCAGTCCACTAATTTGTCTCCAGGCCCGTGAAAGAAATAGACCCAGGTCTGGAGAAAGCCATCAAGCTGAAGAAGAAGCAACTGGGCAGCATGCTGGCGCAGCCCGCGTACCCGCGCGGCTTTTCCTTCAGGTTCCCGACGCTAAACGCGCCCGGCGTCGCCAACCAGGATAATGCCTTACAGGTTAATCTGGGCAATCAACTTGTTTCTGTTGCTTGTTGCCATGGTGATGGCGTTGGAGAAGCTTTAAGACTACGATTTTCAGCGGCAATATACAACAAAATGTTGTAATGCAGCAGTTGGCGTCGGTTCCGACCAGGATAATGCCTTACAGGTTATTATCTGGGCAATCAACCTGTTTCTGTTGCTTGTTGCCATGGTGATGGCGTTTGAGAAGCTTTGACGCGTTTGGCTCGGTTTGTAGACACCTGCGTACTGAGTCGGCGGTCCCGGGTTCGAATCCCGGCCGGGGCTAATGTTTGTGCAAATATTTGTTCTTGGGTCATGGATGTTATCTATACGAGGGTAAATCAAAAAGTTCTTAGAATAAGGGTGAAAAACAAAAGAAAATTGTTTTTCTATCTTTTATTTTTCTACATTGTCTCCTTGTTATTCTATACACTTTAAGTACTGTTTTAATTTTTTTTTTATTCCATCATAAAATAAGATTTTCCTTGGGACTCGAAAAACTCCTCTACAGCACCCACTATGGCATTATCATCTCGGAATTTTATTCCGCGGATGTGCTTTTAATTTCGGGAATATGTGAAAATGATTTCCTAGTCATAGTCCGGAGAATATGGCGGGTGGTCGAACAGCTTGAAGCCAGCTTGGCGGATCGCAGTGATTGCCAATTGTGAGCGATGAGCTGGGCCGTTGTCGTGGTGAAACAGTGCGCCTGTAGACCATTTTCCCCGGCGATTTTCTATGATCACTTGCCGCACTTTCGGGATTAATTCTTTATAATAGGGACCTGTAATAGTTTTTCCTTTCGGCAGGTAGTCAATAAACAGGATTCCTTCCGCATCCTAGAATATAGATTCCCTAATTTTGCCCGCCGTCGGAAAATCTCGAAATTTTTTATCAGCTGAAGAAGATGGTCGTTTCCAGGACATGCTTTGTTTTTTTGCTTTGGGATCAAAATGGTGGAGCCATGTTTCGTCCTGGGTTACAAATCGGCGATAAAACGCATCCGGGTCACGTTCGATGATTTCGAGATTCCGCTTCGAAACCTCCGCACGCTGTTCTTTGTTTACCTCAGTTAACATTCGCGGAACCCATCTTAGTGAAACTTTTTTAAACCCCAAAACGTCCGTCAATATTGATTGCACGCTGTCAAAAGAAATGTGTAGGATCTCTGCTAACTGTTTGATGCTAATTCTTCTATCTTCTAATACCAATTTTTTGATTCTCGCCACGTTGTCATCAGTAACAGAGGTGGAAGGCCGGCCGGAGCGAAGGTCATCTTCACACTTGGGCCTACCTCTATTAAATTCGGCAACCCAGCAAGCAACCGTGGAATATGGTACAGCATTAGTACCTATAGTCTGCTGAATATCCAAATGAATTTCCTTAGTGGACATTTTTTTCAAACACAAATACCTAATCACGGCACGTAACTCATTTTTGTCCATTATGACAGATTTTGAGCGATTTGCTTCACAAAATAATTAATTATGTGTTATTGGTATACGTAATCAAAAAAAAATTGTCGTCATATTATGTCGTAAGGATAGCTAAAATAAAATAAAAAAAAACTACATTTAAAAAGGTTTTACCACCATGCTGTTCTAAGAACTTTTTGATTCGCCCTCGTATATGTATTTATATATTATGTATATCGTCGTCTAGTACCCATAGTACAAGCTTTGCTTAGTTTGGGACTAGGTCGATTTGTGTATGATTGTCCCTTTTTTTTTATTTATAAAACTACGATTTTCAGCGGCAATATACAACAAAATGTTGTAATTGCAGCAGTTAAGCCCATCCTTATTTAGAATATCTCCTGAAAATGAGACGCCGCGAAATAGGAGCTTGCCGTCTGAGTAGGTATAGACGGCCGACCTTAGGGAGGCCGGATAGTGATACTAAGCCCGCAAGCCCTTTTCACGGCTAAGGCATGTATAGTGCTTTTCACAAACATTTGCAATGAAATAAAAAAATACACCCCTCAAAAAACATACTTCAGCTGTTTAGTCTGTTCATGAACACAGGCGCCATGTTTATGTTTAAAAAAAATTACTTCCCGGCCTAGGCCATCAATTTTGTATAAAATTCCTTTACAGTTCTCTCGAATTGTGCCGCCCGAAGCCTGTTTTTAATGCACGTTATGACGATATTTGAATGCATGTTTGAGAAAAATACGTAACGAACGAACTGTTTGCGATAGGTTATGAAGAAAGCCCTGGAGTCCGGTGAGCTCAAGCGGGACAAGCGGACCAGCAAGAACGCGCCGCTTCTGAAACTGCAGAAGATGTTGTTTAAGAAGAAATAAATTGATTTACCTTATCAGTTATATTGTCTTTTTTATATCCGACAACCTCACATAAATCGACCTAATTCCAAATTAAGCTCAAGAAGGCTTTAAAAAAGAGAGTGTAATATATTGTTGCGGAGCTCGGCCAAAAAATATCCACGCGTTTGAGGTAGTACGAACCAACAGAAGGTGGACATTTTGAACACTTGTTGACCCACATTTGAATTTATTTTCCTATTTGATAATGCATTATTTTTAACAAATATCACTTGTGTATTTAGAATAATAACAGACACACAGATTAACAGTGATAACAAGGATTGACGAATGGGTAGGGGGGTAGGGAAGTCTGTAACCACACTATGTGATTTTACTTTCTTTATTCTGTTAGCACACTAGCAAAAGTTAATTACGACGTATTTTAATAACTCAATTCCTGCATTTTGTTCTCTGGCGTTAAGAGGCCTTATTCCTTTTAAAAAATATTTTTTTCATATTATGACAAATATATTGATAATTTCAAGTAACTTTTTGAAGTGAATAATACTATTCGCCGAGTTCTAGGTAGTAACATAGCTATTTCATGCATTTATTGCGTGCAGTCGAATCGAAAATAAGTAGAAAAAACGAATTTACCGCGTGAATTTTATCAATTTCGAGTAGTTTTTGAAACAAAAATTATCAATGAAAAATTCATGCTGTAGGTTTCAAATAAATACCAATATATCCCAATGGCCCTGTTCTAGGTAGTAACACCAATAATATGTTAAGAAACATGTTTTGTCATAGAGAAAAATGCCTAAAACCATCAGCATTTTAAAAGGAATAAGGCCTCTTAACTGAGACGGATTTGCTTATTTGTATTACGTTCAATGTAACACCCTGTATTGTATACAATTATACATCAATTAATGGCATGTTACAATAGGCTAATTGCAGGGCCGGATCTTGAATTTGTGGGGCCCTGGGCTAATACTACTTAGGGGCCCTACCTAATTACTCAACCAATTGCCATTTTAAACCATGAATACAAAGATCAAAGCTTAAAGAAAAATTGAAAAAGGAGTTACCTGGTGGAATAATTATAAAACAAACAGCGCCCTCTCTCGCTTGCTCGTTCACCGCTGTAAAGTGGTGCGGTAAGATGTGAATATTAACGTATTCACATAGAGGTCGCTGAGGTGTAAAAACCTTTCAAATAAACAATGCAAAGATCGACACACAAAGCATAAGGAAAAATTCGTCAGGTCTACGTGGAGCGAGGGTAGCGAAGTGGCTAACGCGCTGGACCGGTAATCCAGAGGTACCGGGTTCGATTCCCGGTCCCTTCCACCAGGTAGCCTTTTTCAATTTTTCTTTAAGCTTTGATCTTTGTATTCATGGTTTAAATAAAAATTGTGGTGTGGTCGCTAAACGTCAAATCCCTATTATATAACCTGCTTCAAGTGTCATCTCAACTTGGGACATACGAAGGCGATAACGATTGTCAAAAATGTCATTCATGCATATGAATTTCTGTTTTGAACGAAACGTAACGGACTAATTTCACGCAAACGTGGTTAATTTAAAGTATGCGCAGGTTATTTATGCCGTCACAACAAAGGAAACGCAAATTTAGCGCGTCTGAATTGACGAAGTTGCGATGTTCTAGGGATATCGCCACTTGTCAAGTAGGCAGACGTCAAAAGTGACGGATGGCGATTTAATGGAGAGATCTCCATCATCTCTCAAAAATGGTCGAATACCCCCCTTGTCATTGCGATACGTTCTTCAATAAGGCGACCCACGTTTAGCCGCATCGTACGCAGGGGCGGCGGATTTGATACGTTGGCCGCCCTAGGCCTACGAAAGATTGCCGAGCCGCCAGAAACGAACTGCTACCGGTAAAGTAGGTTAAGTTAGGAAGAGGCGGCTAATGACTCGCTTTTTAGGGTTCCGTAGTCAACTAGGAACCAATCCTTATAGTTCACTCTCTATAGATCCAGTCGATAGATCCACGGTAGATCCAGTGAGACATTATTTTCTCATTGGATCTATTTTTTATATTGGCAGTTAGAAATGGATCTAGAGGGAACGATTTATCTCATTAGATCTATCGTGTATTTGACTGTGTTAAAAGTAGATCTACAGGGAATTTATTATCCTATTAGATCGATCTTGCCAAACATAAATATTTTATGGATCTACGGAGAACCTAAATTATTTTAACAAATTCTTATATTTGGATCACTCTCTATAGATCCAGTCGATAGATCCACGGTAGATCCAGTGAGACATTATTTTCTCATTCCGTCTGTCCATCCGTCCGCGGCTTAGCTCCGTGATCATTAGTTCTAGAAAGCTGATGGTATGAGTATGTGTATGTATCACGCCAATAAAACGGTAAAATAAAAACTAAAAAAAAAAATGTTTTTTTCGGGTACCTCTCGTACACCTAAAGTGGGGGTGATTTTTTTTTTTCGTTCCAACCCTAGTGTGTGGGGTGTCGTTAAATAGGTCTGTTAAAAATAATAGGGGTCTCCAAACATTATTTTTTGATAAAGTCAGTAGGTACTTTTGTAAATATTCGCTCCAAAAATAAAAAAAATAGTGCCCCCCCCCCCTCTAACTTTTCAACCACGGGTCAAAAAAATGAGGCCTTATAAGTACTTTCAATGAAAACTATATTGAACAAAATCGGTCCATCCGTTTTTGAGTTATCGCAAAATTTCATAATTTTCTTTAAAAGGACGTAAGTTGACTTCCAGAAGGTAATAAGTAATTACAGTTACTTTGGCGTTTACGACCTTTTTCCGTCTTTCCGTCTTTGACCGTCTCCTGTGAAGGATGAGCAACTACGGAACCCTACACTGAGCGTGGCCCGACATGCTCTTGGCCGGTTTTTTGAGTTATCGCAAAAATTCATAATTTTCTTTAAAATGACGTAAGTGCCGCGCGGTGTCCTTATTTTTCGAACGTTACACATATTAGTTAAGTCCATACTGCATTAAAACATTTCTGCTCAATCTGGCGCATATAATCGATAACTTCCAGAAGGTAATAAGTAATTACTGTTACTTTGGCGTTTACGACCTTTTTATAGAGCTTGAAATCTTTCTCGTAATTTAAATGTTTCTCGTAATTTTTGTCTATTGTGAAGGATGGGCACTACGGAACCCTACACTGAGCGTGGCCCGACATGCTCTTGGCCGGTTTTTATTTGAAATTATTTACTAGTTTTTCCTGGTGACATAATACTGTTTAATGATTGCTAATTATTACGTTAAATGCGGCGTTTCACATACTGAAGACCATAAATCGTCTGTAATAGACTAAAAGGCCTACGATGATGGTTGTAAGAACTAGAAAAATGTGCATTTTCTTTATAAATGCCTGTTTTGACAATGTAAGTTTATTGCAAATCAATGCGAATGCGAAGCACCTATTACATAATATTTTAAATGTACATATTATGTTTCTTAGTCACTGACATTATATGAATGTGTACTTATAAAATATAATAATGTTTTTGTTTAGCGGCTGTATTTTTAGGGTTCCGTACGCAAAGAGTGCCTACGGACCTCTATTAGAACCTAACCTCGGTTTCGCTATCCGTCTGCCTATCACAAGGATTTTGACCATAAGTATAATAAGTATGTCAGAATATCTTAGTCATCGCTAAGAAATGATAAGTTTGAAATCTCAAACAATATTTATGTGATTTTAGAGATATCAGTCTTTTTAACCGACTTCAAAAAAGGAGGAGGTTCTCAATTCGAACTAATTTTTTTTTTTTTTTCTATGTATGTTATACTCGATATCTCCGAGAATCGTGAACCGATTTTCAATTTTTTTTTTTAATCGAATGGGTATAACTCCGAGTTGGTCCCGTTGGCACTAAGTCGGGATCTGATGATGGAATCTTGGAGAAATCGAGGGAACTCTTCAAATGTTATAGGGACATGTACGGCGCTTTCGGTAATTTATTGATAAAGTCAAGAATTTACATTCAGTAAATAGGATTTGGTTTACCTAAGGAAACTGATGATGAACACACATACGAATCACTAAAAAGCAAAAAAAAAAATTTTTTTACAAAAAAAAGAACCGACTTCAGTTCAGTAAAACTAAAAACCCAACAATAACCCGTTCAAGTACAGATTACATTTGACTCACCCTTCGAAGTCGGTGCCAAACCTCGCGTAAACTATAATATATAAATATAAGAACTGAGTGGTTTGGGATCGACTTCGAAGGGTGAGTCAAATGTAATCTGTACTTGAACGGGTTATTAGGGTTCCGTACCTCAATCGGAAAAAACGGAACCCCTATAGGATCACTTTGTTGTCCGTCCGTCTGTCTGTCTGTCAAGACCCTTTATCTCGAGAACGCGTGGAGGTATCGTGTCAAAGAATATATATTCGTGTGATCGTGTTGAAATTGTAATATACTTAAGTCTACGGTCCCATGAAGCTGTGAAAAAATCAAACTTCTACGTTAACGTGAAAAAAAGATACGGCCGTTTATGTCGCAAAAAACGTACATTTCGAGACTCTCAAGGGAATCAAAATGATAGGGTATGTATACTTCCCGATGACCAAGAACTATGAAATTTGGCACGTAACATCTTCACATACTACAAATACTTATAAAAATCTGAAACTATACATTTGTAATAAAATTATAAAAAATATAGTCCTTGTCAAACATCATAATTGGAGAACTCGGTTGCGTTAAGTTTGCACCTCGTTTGTATGCGGCGCCATACATTTCAGGTGTAAACTTAACTCAACCAGGCCAATTAAGATGGGATAAGTGAAAGTTTGTACGGAACCCTCGGTGCGCGAGTCAGACTCGCACTTGGCCGTTTTTTTTATTAAACTACGGAATTCTACGCTGACCTGACGTCCGGTCACGCACTTAGCTATTTTAGGGTGATTATTCGAGCATTTTAACCGCCTCATTACCGTGACTGTAATTGGAGACAGAAGCAACCAGCATCATGTAGATAAAAAATTTAAAAATCTGTGTCTTCTACAAGACAACCGAAGATGGCGCCCAGAACATACGTGGTTCGTCAATATCGTGGTCACGGAAATGAGGCGGTTGAAACGCGCAAATAATCACCATTTACATAAATCCATCGCCCTGCTCCATGTCAATAAAGTATAAGTATTATTTCAGCTTGATTACCTCTACCAGTTCCAGAGAAAACAATGTTTATCAAATTGGCCAAAGACAGCCGACTAAAAAGCAGCTTTTAAGGGATTCAATCTATCAACAAGTGGTCTAAGGGTAAAGGTTAAATATATATCTATCAGCCTCAGACGTCCACCGCTAAACGATAGTGCGATCCCGTGCAGACCGCGTCCATTGATTTCCCGCCATCCTTACGAGGTCATCCGTCCATCTAGTCTAGGGCCGACCCGCACTGCGCTTTCCTGTACGTAGTCGCCACTCCAGGACTTTTCTGCCCCAACGGCCGTCCATTTTCCGGGCTACATGGCCTACCCATTGCCACTTCAACCGTGCAATCCTGTGAGCTATGTCGGTTACCTTGGATCCTCATTTCTGATTCTATCGCGCGAAAAAACTCCGAGCATAGCCCTTTCCACTGCACGGTGCGTGACTCTTAGCCGCCTTAAGAGTCCCATTGTGAACGCGACCATGTCCAAGGTTAAATAAGGACTTACATTTTACTGACTCAGGTACGGAGTGCATACGCAAGTGCTTCGCGTATGCATTCACTGCGGTTCGTTGCGTTCGCTGGTAGGTACGGAACCTTACTTGCACGAGCCCGACTCGGACTTGGCTGTTTTTTAAATAATAGTACCTAGAAGATATTTATTACAAAATTAAACTGTGAATCAATATATATTTCTCTATTTGCAAAAGTTTCGTTCAGTTTCCGCAATGAGGTTCAACAAAGCAGTTGTTGTAAGGTAAGGATTTTTTTTTTTTCAATGCGTCAGTGCGTGGGCTATCAGAATGCAGAATGCGATTCGCGTTTTATACCTGTCTTGCTCGCTCTCACGCGATCCAGATAAAACTTCTCTACTTTCACCCAAACCCGAACTCCAATTTAAGAACTCACGGACTGTACGAAGCGCCAATTCCGAACTGAATCCAAAAACAATAATTTGTATCGATAAAATTGGGCAAGTGCGAGTCTGACTCGCGCATGAAGGGTTCCGTAATCTATAACAAGTTTGTTGTATGGGAGCCCCACTTAAATATTTATTTTATTTTATTTTTAGTATTTGTTGTTATAGCGGCAATAGAAATACATCATCTGTGAAAATTTCACAGACGACGGACGGACGGACGGACGGACAGCGAACTATCAGTAATAGGGTCCCGTTTTTATCCTTTGGGTACGGAACCCTAAAAATAGGTATATATTAAAACGCGGCGCTTTGTCAAATTATCCATCATACATTTTTATAGATAATTTTCAAACTCATCAGAATAGTTCGGTACCTTTGGGAAAGCCTCTAAAGCCTGACTACCAAATTTCCGCATCCCTCTATCCTTCTCTATCCCTTTTATTTCATCTCTTACTCTCCTTAAATCGTGATTTAAGAGGTAATACCACTGCTCTCAATTTTCCATACAAATGCATCCATACAGATTCCATTCTTGTCTGTTTTCCCCTCAAAAACGTAACCAATCTTTACGAAACTTTTGGGAACTGAATGTGAAGATTTTTTTAGCGCTTCTTATTATGTACCTATTAGAATTAGTGTACTAGGCGTCTTTTGGCCAAAATTCCGCCGCAAACGGCCGCTTAGTAAGTACACAATTTCTAAAATCATTTGCGAAAAAACTGAAACTGTCACAGAACATTTCCTTCTTATTCAGTTCCTCAAATTTCGTAAAAATTGGAGGAGGAACCAGACGAGAACGAAGCCTCGATTTGCATAAGCCGGTTACGTTATGTTTGGATCTCATTTGTATTTGACACCTTAGTTAATAGGTGTAAACTTAACGTAAACTTGATAGATTCGGAAAAGGAGCAGTGATATATCTTCTTAATCATTGTTCCACAACAAATGACTAAACATATTACCTCTTCTGTCTTCACTGGTTTAAATTTATTTCCTTTTATTTTTCACCCAGTGCCGTTTTAGTAGTAGTGTCTGCCGGGCGCCGCTTTCCTGCTGAGTTCAAATTCGGCGCCGCCACAGCAGCCTACCAGGTGGAAGGAGCATGGAATGTAAGCGGTAAGTGTTCTTGTAACCTACACAATTAAGTTCTTCACTACCTAAAGGTCTGGAATAGATCGCTCTTTAGCGATAAGACCGCCGGGTGTTTACCTTTTATTTTACCTTTCCTGTTTGTTTTGTGAGGTGTACAAGAAAGAGTACCTACTTGTTTTGTATTGTATTTGTTATGTATGTAATAAAGGAAGTATGACAACTTGTATTTATTTATTAACTGAGTTACATTCACATTTATTTCTAACATTAAGCACAGTAAGGAAAAAGTAAGTATGTATTTTCTATGCATGGTAGTGTAGTTCCTTATGGCGCCGGTAGAGGCGCTGCTGTAGTCGCTGCGTTCGGAAACGTCTTAAAATGGTAAGTATCTAACAGTATTGAAAATCTCTTATCATTTGTAAATTGTAGAGGAATTACCACCGGCAAGCCTTTACTTTGCATATGCAACTAGAATCTTGAAGTCGGGAGATAATAGCGATAGCGATAATAGCATTACGATTTTTTTTTTTGAGGATGTCAATCGATTCTATTTTTTATTGAGATCAAATGGCTATATGTGCCTAACTACACTTAGACTGCTCTTAAAGTCACAAATTACCGTCAAAGTTTAACATTACTACGGAGCGCTAAAAACGTTTTATACAAATGGCCACCTAATCGTGACGTCACTACATGTGAACCAATACCTACTTCGTATGGAGACAGTGAGTAATTTGCCATTTAAACCGTGTAAAACTGCGTTTAATTTCATGGTTTTCATACAATTAAGTATTGTTTTGTTAAATTGTAAGGAATCTGAAAACATTTTAAATTATCTTTCGGATTAAATAAAATCATAAAATTTGTGTACCTTTGAAGTCACATCTTGCAAAAAAAAAAATTTTTTTTTTCGTTGTTCATGACCTAATTTTATTCATACAACTACAGTTTGCAGTACAAATTTAACATCAGTTGTCATTTATTAGACACCATTTCGGATAGATGTCATCAGAAACCTGACTTTAGTTCCCTTATAGTCTAAGATCCCTTTAAGAACGACCTTCACCGAGATGTTTATTTGATGAAAAGTATCTTATATTTAATTTAATATGTCAATAAATATATTGCATATGGGTTGCCTAACAAATTTTAGTCCAAGGTATGTTTAATTAATGATTAAAAAAAAATTTTTTTTAAACATTTGATTATTAGATAAATTCTATACCAATCGAAAGTATGAAGCCCATAGAATATGCAAACGTTAGGTTGCCTATTCTTTTCCCGTCACAACTATCGGGTAGCCCGGTTTAAACTGGTAAATCTATACTAGCATTTTGCAACGGTCTGATTATTGAATTGAAATTAAATAACATTAAAGATTATTTTATTATGAACACGGTGGTATAGGGTTGCCTGCGAAAAATCAGTCCAGAATTCCGGTTGTCGAATTTTGAAAAGTAAAATATTGCAGCGAGTGAATGTGTGCGACTGAGAGGTCCCAACCAAAACCATCCCATACGATAGAAGAGGACACAGCATAGCAGCTGTTTGAAGTCCGCCCATTTAAAAAAAGAGAGTGCGCATGCTATTTGTGCTTGAAAATGAAAAGGATAGCGATAGACTCGTATATGCTGTGCATTATCCTTTTCATTTTCAAGCACAAATAGCAAGCGCACTCTCTTTTTTTAAATGGGCGGACTTCAAACAGCTGCTATGCTGTGTCCTCTTCTATCGTATGGGATGGTTTTGGTTGGGACCTCTCAGTCGCACACATTCACTCGCTGCAATATTTTACTTTTCAAAATTCGACAACCGGAATTCTGGACTGATTTTTCGCAGGCAACCCTATACCACCGTGTTCATAATAAAATAATCTTTAATGTTATTTAATTTCAATTCAATAATCAGACCGTTGCAAAATGCTAGTATAGATTTACCAGTTTAAACCGGGCTACCCGATAGTTGTGACGGGAAAAGAATAGGCAACCTAACGTTTGCATATTCTATGGGCTTCATACTTTCGATTGGTATAGAATTTATCTAATAATCAAATGTTTAAAAAAAAAATTTTTTTAATCATTAATTAAACATACCCTGGACTAAAATTTGTTAGGCAACCCATATGCAATATATTTATTGACATATTAAATTAAATATAAAATACATTTAATCAAATAAACATCTCGGTGAAGGTCGTTCTTAAAGGGATCCTCTACTATTATTCGCGCAACTCAGCGTCACCTGCGTTGCTATTCAAAGAAAAGTGACGGGTAGTATATGTCGCGCGACGAACACTCACGTGTCAAAGTTATGCTAGACGTGTTGGTATCTAATAAATAATAAATAAATATCGGACAACCTCACACAAATCGATCTAATCCCAAATTAAGCTCAAGAAGGCTTGTGTTATGGGTAGGTACTAGACGACGATATACGTACTTATATAGATAAATATATACTTAAATATAAATACACAGAACAACCATGACCCGAGTACAAATATTCGAGTTCATCACACAAATATTTGCCCCGGCCGGGATTCGAACCCAGGACCGCCGGCTCAGTAGGCAGGCGTCTACAAACCGAGCCAAACGCGTCGTCGCTGTTTCCAGATAAGGGCGAGAGCATCTGGGACCGCTTCGTGCACTCCAGGCCCGAGGCGATCGCAGACCGCAGCAACGGAGACGTGGCCTGTGACTCCTACCATCTCTGGAGAGAGGACATACAGCTTGTTAAGAATCTCAATCTGGATTTCTACAGGTAATCATTACAAATACGGAACCCTAAAACCGGCCAAGAGCATGTCGGGCCACGCTCAGTGTAGGGTTCCGTAGTTGCCCATCCCTCGCAATAGACGGGCTTAAAACCGCTGTTTTAAATTACGAGAAAGATTTCAAGCTCTACAAAAAGGTCGTAAACGCCAAAGTAACTGTAATTACTTATTACCTTCTGGAAGTTATCGATTATATGCGCCAGACTGAGCGGAACGTTTTAATGCAGTATGGCTTACTTAACTAATATGTGTTACGTTCGAAGTATAAGTACACCGCGCGGCACTTACGTCATTTTAAAGAAAATTATGAAATTTTGCGATAACTCGACATGCTCTTGGCCGGTTATTATTGACCTGGTATGTATGGAGTCAGACTCGCACTTGGCCAGTTTTTAATTCAACAAACTCTTCAGGTTCTCAATATCCTGGCCACGAGTGTTGCCGACCGGCTACCCCAACCGCATCAGCAAAGACGGTGTCAGGTACTACTCGAACCTGATCGACGGACTGCTGGAACGAGGTATAGAGCCCGTCGTCACCATCTACCACTGGGACCTACCGCAGAACTTCCAGGACTTGGGTAGGTTAAAGTAGATAATGAATTTTTAAGTATGTCCATTCCCATCATCAGCTGACAGACTTCGTATGCTAATCAAGCCCTCATCCGAGGATTTCCAAAACGAGTTAAAGCAATCATGACCAAATGTTAGCTAGTTTTCATAAATGAGTTTCTTTTGGATTTCTTCTCAACAGCGATCTCCTCTTAGGAAATGCCGATAGATCCACAATCTAACTTGTAAAAGTTCTCTTGTGGCCTACTTACTGAACAAAAATGGTATCTTTATTGACCAAAACAATAATGGTATGGAAGGAAAGTAAACCCAAGTAGACATTTAAAACTAAAATTAAATAAGTACTAGACTTAAAAATAAACTATGGGTAAATAGATAATTTTACCTAAATTGCCGTCTATTGGCAGCGTGCCCAGAAGGCTGGTAGCATTGCCGCGTTGTGTAGTAAATAAGAAATCATAATACCTAAATTATTTCGTTCATTTTCATTTCAATGAAAAGATTAAGAAAGTAACAAAACTACACGTGCCTCGGTCACATTCCTATCACGCGTTTCTCGATTTTCCTACTGAAAGCTACGCGAGGCTAGAAAAACCGAGTAACTCTTGGTTAGATACCCGACAGTCCCATTTGTAAAATTTGCAACTTGCAATTGTACGAAACCCTTAGTTATCAATATCCAAATTCCAGGCGGCTGGACCAATCCCCTTGTCGTCGACTGGTTCGTCGACTACGCGAGGGTCATCTTCGACCTGTTCGCCAGCCGCGTCCAGACCTGGCTCACCATCAACGAACCTGTGGTCCTCTGCGACCTGGCCTACACCGGTGCTATGGCCCCGGGGATCAAATCTGAAATGCACGGGGCATATATTTGCTCGAAGAACGTTCTGCTGGCTCATGCCAAAGCTTATAGGCTGTATGAGAAGGAGTATAAGCCGAAATATCATGGTAAGTGCGGGTTTGAGTAGTAGCGGTCTTTGTCGAAATTTTCGAGGAAAGAACCCGAGGGGTATTATCACTACATAGTATAAAACAAAGTCGCTTTCTCCTGTCTGTCCCTATGTATGCTTTAAATCTTTAAAACTACGCAACGGTTTTTGATGCGGTTTTTTTAATAGATAGAGTGATTGAAGACGAAGGTAAAACCGATACCTATGAACAGAAAAGAAAAACCGCCACATGCTTCGTCAATTTTAAAAATGCATGCAATTCACAACGTAAATCCGCAATAAGCTTCGTCAGAATAAAATGACACAAAATAAATCTCTGACATGCCTCGTTAAGGATAAGTTAATCTATTAAATCCCCTCCCAGTTCCATATTCGGTCCAAAAGTCCCCATTTTGCTAGCAGCATTGCTCCGCTGAATGGCAATGGAGAGTTGCTGTACCAACCATGGCCCAGAGCGAGGATCTTTGCTCCTCTCTCTGAGCAGGAAGGTTTACATATACATGCCTAATTTATCAGCATTGCACCTGTGCAAAGCCAGGACGGGTCGCTAGTTTATGGATAAAATTAAGATATACGTATATTTAAGCGGTTGTCTAAATATGTGAGTTTGTGAATAAAAAAATAACGTAAGAAATCGAATTTATTTATAATTCGATTGAATTCGCGATGATGATTTTAACTTGAGTTTGATTTGCATTGCAGGGGAGGTTTCCCTGGCGAACCACGTGCTCTGGCTTGAGCCAAACTCGCCAGCAGACGCGGATCTGACAGATCTCGCACTGGACATGACTGTACGTATCATTTTCGTTACGTGGCTAGATAAAAAAAAAATTAGCTCATTTTTGTACGCACCTCATTAAAAGTTACTGCAACGGGCTGTGGTAATTATAAGATATTTTAATTAATTTAATCAGGCGTGTACAAGTAGTGTGTACTCAAGTGCATTGTGTTTTTCCATAGTATTTTGTCGATATTCCCATCTTAATTTCTTCACATAGAAAACATGCTAAAACTAACTTTTCCGACAAAAAAACCGGCCAAGAGCATGTCGGGCCACGCTTAGTGTTCCGTAGTTGCTCATCCTTCACAAGAGACGGGCTTAAAACAGCGGTTTTAAGCCCGAGGTTTAAGTTACGGGAAAGATTTCAAGTTCTATAATAAGGTCGTAAACGCCAAAGGAACTGTAATTACTTATTACCTTCTGGAAGTCAACTTACGTCCTTTTAAAGAAAATTATGAAATTTTGCGATAACTCAAAAACGGATGGACCGATTTTGTTCAATATAGTTTTCATTGAGAATGTTTATAAGGCCTCATTTTTACGAATTTTTCCATAATTTTTTGATCCATGGTTGAAAAGTTAGAGGGGGGGGACACAATTTTTTTTATTTTCGGAGCGAATATTTACAAAACTACTGACTCTATATTATTTTTAACAGACCTATTCAACGACACCCCACACACTAGGGTTTAAACGAAAAAAAAAAATCACCCCCACTTTAGGTGTTCGAGAGGTACCTACCCGAAAAAAAAATGTTACTTTGTTTTATTTTACCGTTTTGTCGGCGTGTTATATACACATACTCATACCAAATGTCAGCTTTCTAGTACTAATGATCATGGAGCTAAGCCGCGGACGAACAGACAGACAGACAGACGGACATGGCGATACTATAGGGGTTCCTAGTTGACTACGGAACCCTAAAAATACATGGGTATAAGAAATAGGGCATTTACAAGTATAATAATTACATTCGCAGTGACAATGTCCCTGGAATGTTTCAGATCGGCCGTTTTGCACATCCCATCTTCTCGACCGAGGGCGGGTGGCCGCCGAGACTAGAGCGTTACATGGCTCAAAAGAGTAAAAGAGAGGGGTACCCTCGCTCCAGGCTGCCGTCGTTCACCAAGGAGGAGATCGAGCTGATCAGAGGTGACTAGATCTTCAAATCTTGAGATTTTTTGAATAGGTAATACCGGGACTGGAAGCCCTAGAGGTGACTTTTAACTCAAAGATGGCCTCTTAGTTCAAACTTTGGTCTTCCTCAGTGTTCACTTGGTCTACATAGAGGCATATACATTCATATAGTCCCGTCTGTGCTGGTCGCTGACTGTTTAAGCTCATTTAAAACTGCTCATTACTCAATTCGCATTTTATTCGATACCGAACGAGTTTCTGGAGTTCTTATCATTTTCATTTAAGTAAAATAATTACTGCAGACGCCGGTAAAGAAGGGCTTGCCGGGTGAGTAGGGAGGATTGCATGTTTGAGAAATGTTAATTTTCTGAAAAGTTTGCGGCTTCAGGAAATACCTGGGTAGTTCTACAAAGTAAGGAATTTTCGACAGCTCAGCTAAAATATCATGAAAAAATGGTTACAACCTAGTTTATTTACATAACATACTGTTTACCATACCTATATCTACCTGGTCTTTAAAAATAATTTAGATGACAAAATATTTTCAGAAAAAAATTATTCAAAGCGTCAAATTTTCAGGATCCTGGAGTGTCCCACGAGCAAAAAACCAATCTGTTGTGCACTATAATTTATTTTCTACTACATTGAGACAATAAGTTAAACCAATATAAATGACTTCCTAGTATTATTGTTACCTAGGTGACATATTACTACTTTATTGTAGCAAAAACATTATAAAAACTTCGTCGAGAATTTGTCCCAACAGTTTTATATCAGGATCCTGTCCAATGTAGAATAAGCGAATATTCAATATTCCATTAGCCGCGCGACCTTGAGTTTTAGCTAAATTCGTTGCTGCTGCGAAAGAGACAAAGAATACCACCTATCGCTTTACACCCAGTGTATTGCTTAGTCTGCACGGCACATTTGATGGAGGAAGTTGCGTCGTAATCAGTCGAGTTCACAGGATCCTGATAAGATATTTAATTACGAAATTTATATGGAAATATGGTAATTGTAGCATTTTGATTTATAAATTGCTTACACGAAGGCTTAGTGCTGCTTAATTTTGGTTGAATGTTATAAATAGACGTTATTTCTAAATATTATTCACCAATTCTCAGGAACCTGATCTCAGGATCCTGTCAAATAAATAGGCAGGATACTGAGAAAAATGCAGGATCCTGAGTGTTTATATTGAAATATTATTTTTGTGCAAGATAATTTGTTACTTTTTCTGCTATATACTATGAAGTCAAAATAATAAAGCGTTTAACTAGTTCTAATAATCAATTTATCTATAACTTATAAGTATTATCACTGAACTAAGCAAGGCAATTCGTATATTTGTTTCAAAACATCATAAAAATAGATAAATACAACGTAAACGCACAATTAAAACCTGTGTTATGTCTATTTACATTATATACTATTTTTCTTAATTTAGTATTTGCCTGACCTCGAATTCTAAACAAAATTATTTAATCGCGTAAGTACTGTTGTAAATATGAGGTTTACAGTTACATGTCGGGTGCAGATTATAGTGTGATAAATAAGAATAGACATTTCCATAAATACTTTTATCCAAAAGCGTAACTTTTAATATTGAAAACTAAAGTTGGACAAATACTTACGGACGGTAACATCTTAGGCATAAAACTGTAATATTTTAAAGTGTGAGTTCATTGATTTTCATTATTTGAAAGCTAATTAAATGTTTTTTTTTTTTTGAGATAAAATGGCGAAACCAAAGAAAAAACAGACTAGAGAAGAAATACTAGCAAATGCTTGAAAAATATTTAACGATTAGTGTTCGAATTAGAAAATAAATGCCTAGGAAAAGCAAAATTAATAAGACTGCTAAATGTTTTTGGTATCCGTTATACTATTCTTTGTATACTATTATTTGTCGTTCATATTTAAATTATTAACAATAATTTTGTTACTTTGCTATAAAAGAGATTTTATTTACATAATGTTTGTTAAAATTATTTATTTATTTAATCTTTATTGCACAAAAGAAAACTTATCGTACAAAAGGCGGACTTAATGCCATGAGGAATTCTCTACCAGTTAACCTTCGGGCAAAGCAGATAAATCATTACTTAATTAAAGCTCTAATATTGTAGATTTAATGATAAAACTCCTGTTCAAGACTGGTTTAGATAGATAATTAGTATAAGTCAAGAATAGACCTAATTTTCAACATATTTGTACTATTACAACCATATTTGTACTATTACAAACTAATGGTTAGAAACATAATTTTTATTTGTGTATTTATTATTAAATAAACGTTGGTTTTGATTGATATTTGTTTAAATCCTCAGTTTCCTGGTTTCAATCTCAGTTTCCTGCTGCTTGATTTCTTAAAATTGCCATAAATCAAATATTTTTGAATATTTTGACCGTTCCACTTAATATAGGCTAAAAGACGGTGTAATCTTTATGATAAACTATATTTCGTAACCATAATGAAAAATAAACGGCGGGCCGGAATCAGACTCATTTTCGTCCTTAGTTTGTAGAACAACCCACCTCAGGCTGGGAAATTAAACGCTCAAAAGCGCATTCATAAGCTATTTGTATTATTGGTAACTGTTGTTTTTTTAACCGACTTCAAAAAAGGAGGAGGTTCTCAATTCAAACTATTTTTTTATTTTTTTTATGTATGTTACTCGATATCTCCGAGAATCATGAACCGATTTTCAATTTTTTTTTTTAATGGAAAGGGTATAACTCCCAGTTGGTCCCGTTGGCACTAAGTCGGGATCTGATGATGGAATCTTGGAGAAATCGAGGGAACTCTTCAAATGTTATAGGGACATGTACGGCGCTTTCGGTAATTTATTGATAAAGTCAAGAATTTACATTCAGTAAATAGGATTCCTATCGCCACTTTTGTTTGTGATTCTGCTGGACGACGTCATGAGGAAGGTCATCGCTACACCAAGGGGTATACAATGGAGCACAAATGATATTGAGGACCTGGACTACGCGGATGACATCGTGTTGATCTCGCCTACTCTTGCCCATCTGGAAGCTAAGCTTGAGAGCCTTCAAGATGAAGCTGAAGCTATGGGCCTGCGTATCAACAGACGCAAAACGGTCGACATGCGTATTAAGTCCAGCACAACAAGTCCACTGGCGTTGAGAGGAGAAAGCCTAGACTCTGTTCCCAAGTTTGTGTACCTAGGCAGCGTATTAACATGCCAAGGAGGATCAGACGATGACGTCGACAGCAGAATAAAGAAAGCCAGGGCTGCGTTTGCCCAACTAAAGCCTGTGTGGGAGTCCAACGTCCTCACTCGTCGTGTTAAAGTCTCCCTTTTCGAGTCGATCGTCAAGTCCGTATTGTTGTTTGGCTGTGAGACGTGGAGGGTGACTAAAGGCCTGACGAACAAGCTGCAAGTCTTCGTAAACAAGTCCCTGAGGTCTATTCTCCGCTTATTCTGGCCGAGGACAATGCGTAACGACGACCTGTGGAGGATATGCCACCAGTCACCCATAAGTGTGAACATCGCGACGCGAAAATGGAGATGGATAGGCCACACCTTTCGGCGTGGAGGAGCGAACAACGCAAGCATTGCTTTCGAGTGGAAGCCGCCGGACGGAATGCGGAGACGCGGACGGCCGGTACACTCATGGCGGCGCACCGTGGAGAGCGAACTGCGAGCCGTTGGAATGAGCTGGAGCGAGGCCAAAAAAGTTGCTGAGGATAGAAAGGCGTGGCGCGAGCTGATGAAGGCCCTCTGCACCTCCGGGGTGCCTTAGGACAACAACAACAACAAATAGGATTTGGTGTAAGGAAACTGATGATGAACACACATACGAATCACTAAAAAGAAAAAAAAAAAAATTTTTTAACAAAAAAAAGAACCGACTTCAGTAAAACTAAAAAGCCAACAATAACCCGTTCAAGTACAGATTACATTTGACTCGCCCTTCGAAGTCGGTGCCAAACCTCGCGTAAACTATAATATATAAATATAAGAACTGAGTGGTTTGGGATCGACTTCGAAGGGTGAGTCAAATGTAATCTGTACTTGAACGGGTTATTGTTGGCTTTTTAGTTTTTTAGATTAACATACATGTTGTCCCACAGGGAGCCACGACTTCTTCGGAATGAACCACTACACAAGTCTGACGGTGCGTGCGCGGGCGCCGGGCGAGGGCCGCGGAGTCTCCGCCGACTCCGGGACTAAGGAGCTCAACGTCTTCCTCGGCCCTAGACCCGGCTGGCCTAAGACCTCATCGAACTGGTTCTTCGTAAGTCTACAATACGCGTGTGTCAGTCATTTGTATATAAACTTGTACCTAGGGACTATCTACTATCCATATAAATATAAAAGTATCGCTAAATATGTTGCTAAACACAAAATTCCAGAACAGATGGACCACTTTTAAAGGATTCCTTGAAATTAGGAAAAAAATCATGAAGAGATAACTTCTAGGAAAAATAAAATTTCGTGTACAAACTGACAGAACGTCTGTTGGGACATCTAGCATTCCTAGAGTTTCGAGGTGTTGTGCTCGGTATTTAGCGACCCCCGAGTCGAGAATGACGTGGGTGGCTGTTTCCACTCTTCATCTAAGAGGACGGTAAATCGAGAAAAGCGATTTTTTACACTGACTGGTATATACATATTGGAGGTTAGCTTGTTTGTAAGAAATCAACCCAATTATTTTACACGACTGTCATCTACAAAATGTAACCTCAGAGCACAGTATAAATTTAATATCCAGCTACCGAAAATTAATACCTCTATTTATAAGAATAGCACTTTTGTAATGGCAATCCGAATGTACAATCACCTCCCGTCAGACATGAAAGCTCTGCAGGCCGCCGTCAGGCAGGAAACAGGTTTAAAAGGAATCTTAAAAATTGGCTCATTGATAAGGCATTTTATAGCTTGAAAGAATTCTTCGATTGTAGCTGTACTAATTTATAAATAACTAAGTATTGCATGCCTGAAACAGGTAACTGTTGGAACAAATGTATATTTTTTTGTCGACCTAACTATGTACACATCAGTTTTGCAATAAATCATTCTTATTCTTATTCTTATTCTTAAGTGTATGCTTGCCAATAATCAATGGTACTAAACAGGAGTATCCTGAGGGTATGCGCGCCAGCCTGAAATACATCCACCAGCAGTACGGGCACGTGAGGATCCTGATTACGGAGAACGGTCTGGCTGACGCGGGGGACACCCTGGATGACCAGCCGCGTGTCAACTACTATCAAAACTACTTGGCTCAGGTAAACTTCTCATTCGAAGTCATGCACCCTTGAGTGTTGACGTTCACGTAGCTTAAAGAGGTGCCAAATTTTGCTGGCTGAGGTTGGGACAAAAGGCTCGTAGATAGAACTAATTGCAATCAGCAGGACTAGTATATCTTGCCACGACTTCGCTTGTCGTGCGACTCAGCGTTACCTGTCATGCTCGCACGGTATTGAAAGGAAAGTGACAGGTAGTCTTTGTCGCGTGACAAAGATCGTGTGTCATCGTTATGCTAGACTCGCAGGTTGATAATAAGTTGGCGGTGATGATTATTATCATAGTCGTTACTTCAAGCCATTTCCAAATAATTGTCCTACAGAACATAAGACTACTCCAAAGATTTTCATGCCGAACGATTTGTATACCGGGTGTGGCATGTAACAGGAGCAATACATTTAAATAAAGATTGTACCCTTTAATCTGAACAATATTTAGTTAGTGATAATGTATATTCAAAGAAGCAATGTACTGCGATATTTAATTTAGCTATTCCACGCTATTCTAAACATTGAAAATATTAATTACTTCGTTCAAATCTTAAATCTGACTTTTTTAAGGTTACTGAACAAATGTTCAGTTTGAAGAGTAAAACCTATGCTTTCATGAATTGCTCCTGTTACAAGGCACACCCTGTAAAATCTGTGAATTGAATCGTGTGCAGGTGCTTCTGGCCATGAATGAAGACGGCGTGAACGTGATCGGCTTCACGGCCTGGTCTCTCATGGACAACTTCGAGTGGGGGGACGGATACAGGTAAGACAATGTTTATATCTTTTTCTACTCCAGTACTTTTTTCTGTCATTTATCCCTTCGTGTAACTCTCTAATATAAAGACATAAATTATGAAAGTCTGTAAAAGTCTATACTCTATTGCCCAAAAAACACTGCTAAACGATGTTATAATGTCGCCAAAAAAGCATCACTTAGTACCACAGATTACAAGATAAACAGCTGCATTCACACAATTTGCAATAAAAAAAACTTATTGTACTAAGGCATTGCTGCCAACTTAAAAAAAAGTTTTATCTTCAGTGCATGGATGTTTAGTATAGTGAACGTATGCCTTTATGTATAAGTTTATATTTCTTGACAGATGTTTAGTATAGTGAACGTATACCTTTATGTATAAGTTCATATTTTTTTGACAGATGGACGTCAATAAAAAAAAAGTTTATCAGAGACAATTTTTTTTTTTAATTTTGATGATTCCGAGCGGGAACTTGTAATTATTTTTAACCGACTTCAAAAAAGGAGGAGGTTCTCAATTAGAACTAATTTTTTTTGTATGTATGTTACTCGATATCTCCGAGAACCGTGAACCGATTTTCAATTTTTTTTTAATGGAAAGGGTATAACTCCTAGTTGGTCCCGTTGGCACTAAGTCAGGATCTGATGATGGAATCTTGGAGAAATCGAGGGAACTCTTCAAATGTTATAGGGACATGTACGGCGCTTTCGGTAATTTATTGATAAAGTCAAGAATTTACATTCAGTAAATAGGATTTGGTGTAAGGAAACCGATGATGAACACACATACGAAACACTAAAAAGCAAAAAAAAAAATTTTAACAAAAAAAAGAACCGACTTCAATAAAACTAAAAAGCCAAAAATAACCCGTTCAAGTACAGATTACATTTGACTCACCCTTCGAAGTCGGTGCCAAACCTCGCGTAAACTAATATGTCTATAATATATAAATATAGAACCGAGTGGTTTGGGATCGACTTCGAAGGGTGAGTCAAATGTAATCTGTACTTGAACGGGTTATTTTTGGCTTTTTAGTTTTATTGAAGTCGGTTCTTTTTTTTGTAAAAAAATTTTTCTTTGTTGTTTATTTGCATTTTATTCATAAAATGTCGAGTCGTAGAAAAAGTATTGTATGCAACGTTGTATAAGTAGGTCAAAAAACGCTCGTGGCATCTTTCTTACGATGTTCGCTACGCTCACATCGTTACCCATGCCACTCGCGTTTTTTTGCCCCCTCTTATACAACGATTGCATAAAATACTATATGTTATGCCAATTATGTCCTGTCTGTCTGTGCAATTATGGATACAATTTTTGCTTTCTTTCTTTTTTATATCTATACCTATAGAAAGAAACTCAACAGCATTGAATACATATGTAGATATTCAGTGCTGTTGAGTTTCTTTCTGCTTTCTCCTCAATAGCGGTCGCCTTTTATGAAATATCAGTAGATTTATATTCAGACTTGTAAAAGAGCTCTTCTACGGACAGGAATCAAGATTTCCGGAAAAATCTTATTTTGTATGAGCGCGTGGCGCTATGCCAGTCTGGCGCCATCGTTGGTCATAATTTCTTTGTCCTCTCATCATGCCGAAACGATTAGGCAAATAACCAATATGGTACCCCTTAGCTGGATATCCTAAGATGGGCATAGGGTACTTTTTACCTATCTACGGTAAAGCATAAATACACGGGCGAACTTGCTACCACCTCCTAGTCACAGATCACTTCCACTAGGAGTGTATTTAACATTAAATGTTGATAGGTATATTCGCGATACAGTTCTATCAGTATCACAGTACAGTCGAGTTCATTTACATCTACACACTTACGTGAACAAAAATATCTGAACACGACCCTATTGTCAGGAGCATAAAATCGTGTTCAGATATTTTTGTTCTCGTAAGCGTGTAGATGTAAATGAACTCGACTGTACCATAGCTTGGTGCGGTGGAGTCGCCTTACATGCTCCGTCTAGTGGGGGTTATCTGTGCCTTTAGTGGGTGATACAAACGTGGTGGTATACCGCAGGTCCCGCTTCGGTCTGCATCAAGTGGACTTCTCGTCTGCCAACCGTACGCGGACGCCGCGCCGCTCGGCGCACTACTTCGCACAAGTGGCGCGGGGGCATGACATCGACGCCGCCTACAAGTTCTTGGACGAGATGAGCATGCTGAAGAACATTCTCATATTCATAATAAATAATAATTAATAAAAAGCCCTAGGATTTAAAAGGACCCCCTTTATCCTGAAATGCATACCTATAGAACAGGTTTAGGTACTCACACCGTACCGATACATACTGTTTCTAACCCATGTTTTTGACAACGATTTTTTGACTGAGGATGAATCGCGAATCGATTGGAAACATGTAAAGCGATATTTGGATTATACGGTGTGGTGTGTGTGAGTGAACCCGTTACATATCCATTTTAATGTCTCTCAAACTCACGGGAGATTTCTATGTGAAACTGTACCTGTACCTTTAGCATCAAATAGTAGGATGCTAGTATTTAACATAAGTCAGTAGTAAAATTGTCACCTATAAATCGGGGGGCACGGTAGTGCCCCCGCGAAGTCGAGCGCGAAGCAAACACTGCCGTACCATCCTTTACTGGAACCATTTCGCCGCATTTTCAGGCCCCTATTTGAGCACCTCTGGATAAGACCAGATACGACCAGAACGCAGAAATTTTCGTCATCCAGTAAGCTATAATCACATACTTAAAATCCAAAATTTCTAGTCTGTAGGTCATTTAGTTCCGAAGTTAAGCGAAAGCAAAGTTTCGCATTTATGACACTCACTCATGATCATCAGAAAAGAACTAGTACTTCCCATACATTCAGAGAGCTGAAATTTGGTACAACGTTAGGGTTTAATGGCCACATAAAGCGAAAACTATAAAAATTGGCCAAGTGCGAGTCCGACTCGCGCATGAAGGGTTCCATACCATAAAACAAATTCGTTGTATGGGAGCCCTTAAATATTTATTTTATTTTATTTTTAGTATTTGTTGTTATAGCGGCAATAGAAATAGATCATCTGTGAAAATTTCAACTGTCTAGCTATCACCGTTCTTGATATACAGCCTGGTGACAGACGGACGGACGGACAGCGAAGTCTCAGTAATAGGGTCTCGTTTTTACCCTTTGGGTACGGAACCCTAAAAACTAGGATAATCGAAGATCTGGAGTACCCTGATTAGAAAACACAAGAGCCCAACCAAACTATTAGAGATCAACATACCGCCTTTACAAAAAATATTCAACTTGTTGTTGTGTTCGGTTGGCCGCCGCCGCGACTGATCGTCTCTCCTGATGATGGATCGCGTACCGATTCGAAACATGTCGAGCGTTATTCGATTTCTATGACGTGAGTAAACCCGTTTAAGTATTTTAATATTCAACTTGGTGGGCCGCTTCATTTGATGTCAAAAATCGAAGGTCTGAAGTATTTTGACGACGCGTTTGGCTCGGTTTGTAGACACCTGCCTACTGAGCCGGCGGTCCCGGGTTCGAATCCCGGCAAGGGCAAATATTTGTGTGATGAACTCGAATATTTGTGCTTGGGTCATGGTTGTTCTATGTATTTAAGTATATATTTATCTATATAAGTATGTATATCGTCGTCTAGTGCCCATAACACAAGCCTACTAGAGCTTAATTTGGGACTAGATCGATTTGTGTGAGGTTATCCGATATTTATTTATTTATTATTTATCTGATGAAGAACCCTCAGCTGGTCTCAGCTGCATTAGAGATATGGTTAATGCCCCCTTCTACTATTGGTACATAAAAATATCGACTGTCATTGCAAAAATCCAGCGTAGTGGGTCACATCTTCTAATTTAATCTAGCCTTTAGCGTCCCACTGCTGGGCGAATGCCTCCCCTTCTGCTTTTGATACGCATATAAATAAAATTAAAGGAAAACTCTGTATAAGACTAGACTGGCTTTTATACTTATACTTACAAGTTTACAAGAAGAAATAGTCGAACGATTAACTTTATTCTACTCAAACATTACACAAATTAAATAAACAAATTACACTAAAATATTAATTTCGCTCAAAATTTGCATTGGACTAAAAGTGGCGGTGATACCCGCACACGTCGCTAGATGGCGCTGACTGTATTTTAAAACGCGCTTACGTTTGTTTTTCCATAATCTTATATGGCGAAGTGGCAACCGGCCGCGTAACAGTCTTTTACGACATTCTTCTACTGAGCTTGGAAACGTTTGCAAGGGATTAGGAGGGATTATTTGCATTTCGTTGATTTCGCTTATTATTTCGTGAGGTTTGCTAAGGTTAATTAGCAGGTTGTTATAAAACAATATGCCCACGTTTCTACAAAAAGAAGTGAAATCCCACCAAAAACATTCTGTAAAAAACTAGCCAAGTCTCGAGGAAGCTGCTTGTTTATCTCTAAAAAGTAATGAAATCTAGACAAAGTCGTACCAAGTCTAAGGTTCCTTACTGCGATTTCTTTATTATTATAGTTAATGTTGTGTGACTTGGCCGTTGAAAGGTACACAAGGGTACAAAACCAGGTCGCCGAAGTCCGTCTGTACGTCTATTAAAAGCTTTTATTTAACTTGCATTGTATGTATGTATGTATGTATCTAAGTATGTTTGTTCGGGTGAAATCTTGCAACTCAATTTTGAACCAGATATCGTCAACCGATTGAGCTGAAATTTTGCATACTTATTTAACTTTGATGACAATACAATAATATGGTACCATGGGGCTGATCTGATGATGGAGCCGGAAGGTGGCCATAGGAATTCTATAATAGAAAAAGCAATCCTACCGAGCTTGGGCTCTTTAGAATCGTCTCAGTGAGCATTTGATGGATATCCAAAGAAAAGTACAGTCGGCTATAAAAGCTTGCCACTAAAATGTCATTTTTGACAGAAACTTATTTTATGTTATATCGGTGGTCGATTTGACGCTCCAAAAAGAAGAGTGCAGAAGTCAGCATTGTCAATGCTGAATGCATGTGCAACAACAGCCTAAAATGAGACACTAGCGTCAAATTACCAATACCAGTATGGGCTATTATCTTTTGGTATACGTGATATCTTTTTGTAATTTTGTAGTTTTTATCGACATTCTTTTTTGATTTGTTACATAAAACTGTAAACTTGGTAATTTGTTTGAAATCCATTTTGGATGTTTCGTCATCCATGAAAGTGCAACCAAACTTCGTCAAATATTTGAATGCAATTTTCAGACCCGGTTTTATTTTTTTCAAGCATCGCGATTTACGTTAGAGCAAGCAGAAACAAAACGCGCTGTCAAAATTTGACATTAGTGACGTTGACGCGGATATTTTAATATTGACGCTATTTTAACTTAAATTATGAATAAAGTCATATTTTGTGTCACTTACAGGCCTGTGATAAGGGCTATTTTGCAGCGCCAGGTTATTCTATTCTCTAGGAGAAACTAGTATAAGAATGAGTAATGAATCGAAGCAAACAAATTGCACATCTGCGAAATAAATTTCGTTTCTCTGTATTTTCTTCAGAAAATCCATATGTTAACGAATATTTCTCTTAGAATTTCATCTCTCCTTGGTGGTGCAAACCGTACGCACGTCACGTCATGTAAAATTACATGTTGTTTTATTGATAATTAGTCAAGTTAAATGTCTAAGATGAAGAAATTAACAGGATCTTTTCGCCACACGCAATGGGATCCGTGTCTGATTGTGTCTCAAATAATTGCTATGCAATCTGTTCTGTATCTCTCGCTATCTCTACTGATAGCTATAATGCAGGACTTGACAGGGTCTACAAGGACTTTGGATCATATCTTCGAATATCATGTGAGTAAGATTGTTTTTCATAGTGTAAGCATAGGTATGTAATAGAAGGCAACAGTTTATAATGGTACAAATTTAATTAAAGGTGTGTTTTAGCCATTAATTATAACAAAATGTCCCTCTCTTTCATAGTCTATCTATAGTCTTTCTATTTATAATTTGATTAGTTATTAAGAAGAAAGACAGTGTTAATATACATGATTTTAAAATTCGAAGAGGCTTGGGCCACAGTAATGTCATGTTGTTTCTACAACTACAACATGTGTCGTAATGACTTTTTGATTATTAACCTCTTGACCGCCCCGTTCGTTGACGGAAAACTGTGCCCAAACGCCAAGCTGTCAGCAGATAGTATGATATTGTGTAGCGGCAAATGACGTCGTGGCGCCTGCGGCGCAGCTTTCCGTCAACGTGATCGTCTTTGGCACTCAAAAGGTTAAGAAGATGGTGTTTTTACTCCCATGATCGTTATTTATTTTATAGTGGATTTATCTACTAATGTTATAGATACGATACAAAGATTAAACACAATGAAAAGTTTGCCACCTTACAGGGCTTCAACCAATATCTCTTGCCATGCTAGGGTTCACTAAATCATTGCAGAATTATTTTTCGCCTAATGTCTAATTTTTTCAGAGCATTTTTCTCTGAAACCGTCAACTATTTGGGATTGTTATAAAACAAACCGACCCTAATCAATAGGATGATATTTGTAGGAATTATAAAAAAATTATGATTTATAACTACAGAGTACTTCTACTCTGCATAGTGAAAATTTGGATAAATGAAACAATAAGCCAAAAATAATTTTGCGAATGGTCAGTATACACATAGAATATATAACCACAACATATTATTGTTTCCAGGAGCTCCATGTCAGAGACAGCGAGGGCCGCTCCGTCATTACAGCATTTGTAATAAATGCCATATTCGGTGCAATTGCACTTTGGCTCCTTGTCGGTAGAACTAAGCTTTGTTTAGATTTTAGGTAAGATGCTGATAACATACTACACACTTAATTTGCACTTTCATTTAAAAATATTAAAGCAACTAACTACATAAAAGGGGAACACTATCACTTTGTCAACACAAATGTATATGAAGCAAATGCAATTTTTGTAGAGAATGTTAAGATTTCCTTATTCCAGGTCAGTTGATTCTTTAGCCACTTGATTCCTATTTTGAGTTGAACTCTATAACAAAAATTCATCTGCCAATTAGTAAATTGGGTTTGTGCACTCTCATAAGTCCTTCGTTCGATAGGCATTATGTAAGATCTCATCAAACACAAACAGAAAACAGTACTACGATAATAAGGTACAAAACCACACAATAGTACTGCTGTCTTTAATGGGATCGTACATAGCGCCAACCAAAGGACCATACTACGAAAATAGTATGATTGTGCACTGGGGATGTTAATAATACTTAGGTCCTTTTTGGGTTGGATGCTTTCAAATACAAATACAAATACTCTTTATTGCACACCTCCAACATCAAGGAAAATACAACACAACAAGAGCTACATTAAAATAACAGGCAGAGGTAAACAACAGGCGGTCTTATCGCTAAATAGCGATCTCTTCCAGACAACCTTTAGGTAGCGGAGTAGTTGAAAATTAATGTTTGAAATTAGTAGGTGGTGCATAATAATAATAGGACTAAATGAACGACTACCATAAAAGACAAAAGTAATAAACATACATAAATAAAAATATACAGATATTCTTACATAAATACTTAGACATAATAAATAAATATATTGCTTTCGATTGGTTCCTAAGCAATAAGAGTTCAAAATTCTCACTTTTTTACTCCAGTTGCACATACCACTTCATCCACCTATTCATCTGCTGGTGCTACAACGGCGCGTTCCCCGCCACACTCTCCTGGTGGACCCTGAACGTGGTGTGCGCAGCCGTCACCTGCGTCGCCGGGGAGTTCCTCTGTCTCCGGACAGAGCTGCAGGCCATCCCGCTGAGCATGAGCACTAAGGTGGACTTATGAACAATGCTCTGGAACGTGCAGTGTTTAGAATTTCGATTATTAAATCACTACCTATCTGTACTATAGTTGTAAAATCGTTGGGAGAATCAGGAAAATTTTGATGATGGTTAGTCACAGGTTTAGGTTATATTGTTGGTTTGTCTACAACCCCATGTAGATTGAGAACTAGCGACCCGCCCCGGCTTCACACGGGTGCAATGCTTGTATTATACATATAAACCTTCCTCTTGAATCACTCTATCTATTAAAAAAAACCGCATCAAAATCCGTTGCGTAGTTTTAAAGATTGAAGCATACAAAGGGACAGAGAAAGCGACTTTGTTTTATACTATGTAGTGATGCTGACGAGATGTTCTTCTCTAGGGCTATTCCCAAAATGACGATTTGAAAATGGGCGGGTGTATGGAGAAATTGTGAAGTAACCTAAAAGTTTTCGATCCCCTTGTGTTTCACAATATCTGTAAATATCTACAATGTTTTCCCCCAATTCCCCTGGGCAGGGTTGTTTTTGTTTCAAATGGTCTAGAACAAGGTTAGGGCCTTCTAATATCGGTAGTTCCCATTTTTGTTCTTCTATGGAACATGACGTCATCGACAAAAAAACATTTTCTTCCTTATTTTTTCCCGTTTGTCGTGGACCAGTACGCAGCATAGGTACGCAAATTGATGTCATGTTTCACAGAACAAATAGGAACTACTAAAGAATTACGTACTTTTGTAAGAAAGGCGTTAGTTTGCATAGCAATCGTTTGGCGTTTTTTTTTCAGGTTTCAAATCAGCAAGTGATACACTTGTAGGTAACATTCATTATTTTCAAGTATGTAATTGATCAAATTGTTAATGATTATGTAGAGATAGTTAAAGATGTGCTGGCTGAAACTTTCCCAAATTGCAAAACTTTCCACATGGAAATTATAATGTCTCTAAATTTCCCAAATTCAATATTATTTTCAATTCTTGTGAAAGTTTACCTACTTACAGTCATTTCCGGAATTATACTCAGCTTTTTGGAAACTTTCCGCAACTTACCATCCGTAGCACAGTCGTTCAAATTGCTCCACATACCAATCAAATGCAATAAATAAATAAAAAATATTTAATGTTTCATATTTTTTTAATGTTTCAGGGACAGTCAAATTGTTCTTCTTGCCGTTGAAACTTAACTTCGACTAATCACGGTATCCAAATAATTTCCCGTGATGTACTTTTGTTGTTTTCTAATAATGCTCAATATGTCTCTTGCGTTTAGATACCTACTCGTAAGTTAGCTTTGAGTTTATTTTTTACCTTTTTAACATTATACTATAATTTATAATGGTAAAAAATCTCGTTACTTATCTTAAAAAAAAAACAAATTTATTATTAAGGAGGCTATATTTAAAGGCATATAATATAATCCCGATCATGTTTTTACGAATATAAGCTAAATAGCTATCTTGATGATATTGTATTTGAATCCAACAATTTGTTGAAGGAAAAATTCAATTTTTGTCTTGTTTTAAAGAAGTCCGCAAATCCGCTGCCATATGCGGGGCACTTGTCGTCCTAATGTTCTAAGAAAGGCGTTAGTTTGCATAGCAATCGTTTGGCGTTTTTTTTTCAGGTTTCAAATCAGCAAGTGATACACTTGTAGGTAACATTCATTATTTTCAAGTATGTAATTGATCAAATTGTTAATGATTATGTAGAGATAGTTAAAGATGTGCTGGCTGAAACTTTCCCAAATTGCAAAACTTTCCACATGGAAATTATAATGTCTCTAAATTTCCCAAATTCAATATTATTTTCAATTCTTGTGAAAGTTTACCTACTTACAGTCATTTCCGGAATTATACTCAGCTTTTTGGAAACTTTCCGCAACTTACCATCCGTAGCACAGTCGTTCAAATTGCTCCACATACCAATCAAATGCAATAAATAAATAAAAAATATTTAATGTTTCATATTTTTTTAATGTTTCAGGGACAGTCAAATTGTTCTTCTTGCCGTTGAAACTTAACTTCGACTAATCACGGTATCCAAATAATTTCCCGTGATGTACTTTTGTTGTTTTCTAATAATGCTCAATATGTCTCTTGCGTTTAGATACCTACTCGTAAGTTAGCTTTGAGTTTATTTTTTACCTTTTTAACATTATACTATAATTTATAATGGTAAAAAATCTCGTTACTTATCTTAAAAAAAAACAAATTTATTATTAAGGAGGCTATATTTAAAGGCATATAATATAATCCCGATCATGTTTTTACGAATATAAGCTAAATAGCTATCTTGATGATATTGTATTTGAATCCAACAATTTGTTGAAGGAAAAATTCAATTTTTGTCTTGTTTTAAAGAAGTCCGCAAATCCGCTGCCATATGCGGGGCACTTGTCGTCCTAATGTTCTAACCAAGATTGTCGGCTAATACCGTCTTGTCATCAGTATGACGATGCCTGACGATGTTCCGATGGGAAAGTTTCCAAAATTTCTGCTTTCTAGAAAATTTCTGTAGATATCCTGTAGAAAAATTCCAAATTCAAATAGTATCTCAAATTCTTGTGAATGTTTTCGGAAATATTCTCAGCTTTTTGGAACCTTTCCGCAACTTGCCTATCCGTAATGTTGCTACTGACGTTATCGTGAAAATCTGTCGATGGTTGTGATGTTGGATTGTTCACATAATACCCATCATAATAAATAATAAATGTTATAGGTAATGGAATAAGAATATGAAAATAGTAATTTTGTACTTTGGAATATAAAGAATAATGCAATATTTTCTAATACACATAGATAATTATCATTTTAATTGTTTTTGATTTCAGTGACCTTATGGTCAAACGAATAAAGCTTTCTACTCAATCCACTTCTCAAATATTCCAACTTCTCTAACTTTACTGTTAGGGAAAAATGACTTCGCATAAGTATAGGCAGTATCAAAAGTAGCTGTCAATTTTAGTATGCAATTTGAGTAAAAACAGTAGTAGAATTATCAGTTAGTATGATGCTAACCGTACCTACCGCCGAAGAACTCTGTCGCAATAATGTGAAATATTCAACATTTTTACGACAGCTACTCCGATATTTACCTACCTACAGATTCGTTATTATCCCAAAATTACCAGGACGTATGTTCTGAATTTGACCATCTCATTAACGAAAACCTTTTGGCAATTTACGTTTTATGATGAAGTTAACAAATTGACGAAATGAATGTTGTAGGTACACGTTAGCATCAGGGACCAACACTAACGGCTATCCGTAATTGTATGTATTTATAGAGTAAATTATTCGCCGCCGCGACTGATCGGCTCTCCTGATGATGAATCGCGAACCGATCCGAAACATGTCGAGCTATATTCGACTTTCACGACGGCCGGTAACGCACTTGTGATTCCCCCCCTCCCTGGTGTTGCTAGTATCTCAGCGACGGTAATCGCGCACCATCAGACGACCTGTTTGCTCGTTCGCCCCCAATGATATATAAAAAAAAAACACTCAACGCCTCCACTAATCACAGAGAATGTTGGTAATGAATACGGGTTTTGGTCCCTGCTGAATTCGAACACTAATAGACTAGAATAATGAAACTAATTTATTTAGCGCTCCTAATCTTCCATGATGTAAATAAATTATTTAAATTGATTACTGTCTTTTATTGACTACCTACTGAAGCGATTGGTTTGAAACTTTTGGACTTTTTTTTATAGTAAGTACCTACTTTCACAATTTTTTTGACATTACGAGCATTCCACCAGAATTCAACTGTGCCGACGTACTGTACGGTTATGTTATGACAGCTATCTTGAGAACTTGCAGAAAGTTCAAGAATTCACTACCAAGTTATAAAATATTTCATACCGAAAATTTACATTCCTTAGATGATGAAACGAAATGGCGCCACATGCCCGACATTTTGTTGGAATGCCCGAATGCCCCATAATAAGTTACAACGTTCCATGACACCCCACAGTTCTATAGAACAAATAGAAAGAAGGTTTGGAATCCCGTCAAAGGCTTTTATGCATTTGTTTTACAATCGTTTTTAAAACGTTCTGTATGATGGATGACTTCTGTATAAAATACTCAAACGAATTTAAGACAAAACAAATCATAGTAATTCACAAATATTTTATTAAACTAATTCAGAACAAAACTTAATACAATCGCAACGTAACGTTTGAGATATCACAACTTAGCACAATACATAACTAATATGAATATTATAAGAACCTAAGTAAAGTATAACACAATTAATATGTGACATAAACTCCTTTGTTAAAATGTAGTCTTTAGGGTGCGTTCTCACTGAAGCGGAAAGGAGTCGATTGGCCGCCGCCGAGACTGATCGTAGCTCCTGAAGATGAATCGCGTACCGATTCGACATCTACGACGTGACTACCCGTTTCGTATTGTATTTTAATATGTCTGAGACTTACGGGAGTTTTCTATATTAAACTAAGATGTCTGTGTGCCCATAGACTAGTAGGTTTGATCTTTAATAATTTCATAAAACACTTACCTAATCTCATACCGAGTGCTGCCTGTAATAGGAGCAATAAATTAAAACATAGATTCTTCCCTTGGAACTGAACAACATTTGTTGACCAACTTCAGAAAATAACGTGTAAATGATAATTTGTAGAATAATGTTTAGACAAAGAAGCAATGTATTGCCAAATGTGCGATGTTAGATTGACAGCTATGTCAATGCTCAGGGAATGTCAATGTTGGACGACGTACATTGAAAATACTATTTAATTTATTTGAGACATTTTTTTTAAAGTTGCTGATCAAAAGTTGTTCAGTTTGAAGAGTAGAATCTATGTTTTACTTTATTGCTCCTATTACAGGCAACACCCGGTATAAAAAGAGCGGTGTCAAACTCATTACGCAGCGCAGTATTAACGACTAGTTTGACACCGCTTTCGAGATTAGGTATATCAATCTATACATAAAATAACGATATCGAATTAATAAGCAGTAACAATCAATATTAATAAAGTAACCAAAACGGATCATTCTACCTAAAATATTTGTGATTAATTAAATAATTGTTGGTTGTTTCTTTGAAGTTATTTTTGACCGACTTAGCAAAGCGATGCCTTAGTATTATAAAGATTATACAAGTTTTAGTGTGGTGATAGGACATAGACATTATTACCAACAGGTGGCGCTAGACTGGAATGGCGCCGCTTGCCTATAGGTACTATAAATAAGTTTCTGTCAAAAATGACATTTTAGTGGCAAGCTTTTATAGCCGACTGTACTTTTCTTTGGATATCCATCAAATGCTCACTGAGACGATTCTAAAGAGCCCAAGCTCGGTAGGATTGCTTTTTCTATTATAGAGTTCCTATGGCCACCTTCCGGCTCCATCATCAGATCAGCCCCATGGTAACATATTATTGTATTGTCATCAAAGTCAAGTAAGTATGCAAAATTTCAGCTCAATCGGTTGACGATACCTATCTGCTTCAAAATTGAGTTGCAAGATTTCACCCGAACAAACATACCTACTTAGATACATACATACATACAATGCAAGTTAAATAAAAGCTTTTAAAAAGGCGACCTTGCATCGCCTTATTAAGATTTTTCCTGAAGTCATGACCTTTCTCCATAAAAAAACTGTTTTTAAATACAACTCTTTTGGTAAAGACAAGAAAATCTCTCTTTAGTATGGTCCCATGTACATTTGAATAATATTGAGACCCAAGTTCACCATTTTCTGTTAATTATTAACACCCGTTCTTGTCAACCATGTTTAATTAACAAATACAAACATGTTTAATAGCAGAAATTGGGCCTACATGCGGTTTTTTACTAAATCCATTATAAGATTTTGGAATGAGCCATTGCGATGCCAAGTCAGTCAAAAAATAAACAAACCATAGTTTCGACATGCGTACCTACAGCTTAAAACTAAAGTAGTCACAACATTTAATAATAATCATTAAGCGTTTGCACAGTGAAAAGAGAAAATTGTACATTTTAATTATTATTATACATTTTAATTTTTATTACTATATATAAGGTCGGGACAAGCGCGCCTACCATAATAAATCTCATTCTATAGGTTACCCCCTCATAGGCCACCACAGCGTAAAATGTCTTTTATACCTCCTAACACAAGTGTAAAACTTAAAAGGAGGATTCGACAAGTTTTTGTAAAAACTATGTTAATAATAAATGATTTTGATTTTTTGATTTTTTTTTTTGATTCTCTTTTCACTATAGCATTATTTCCTTATATTATAAACAAGTTTTTCACAATTATACTGTAAAAATATCCATCTAGACACAATACTAAGAAGCTTAAGCAATCTTATTGCTCGGAAATAAGGCGTAAGCACTAGATATGTATGAGGTACTTGAGATACTTCATGCCTTCAACCTTTTCTACGCCACGTAAGTGTGGGAAGGGAAACGTTTTCAACGCCATGACATTAGGAAACAGTTGGAACTTACAGTATAAGTGCGTTGAAAAGATCGGAGTCACGAAATCCTGTGTTCATAAGTTCATTAACTTTTGTAGTTTTTTGTAGTCATTAATTCTTGCTCGTCTTATTTAATAATGAGAATTTAACCGTAATTTATTTTACCGAGCTGACAGTCCTGGGTTCGATTAAGGGCAAGGGCAAATATTTGTGTGATGAACTCGAATATTTATAGAGTATGGTATAGAGCTTACCGTGGGACTAGGTCGATTTGTGTGAAGTTGTTCGATATTTACCTATATTTATTTATATTTTTCTTAGTAGGAGTCATTTCTACTATTAAAGAACATATGGATGGGTATTCCCATTAGATATTGCATCTTCAAGTCGGATGCTTTTTTACCAAATAAGACCAGCAAGGATCAATGAAGAGACTTTCATATTATGTTCGTAATTTGTACACAGTGTGAATGAGATGATAATTATATTAATCTTATTATTTATACATATTCATATTTCATTGTATTCATATTCTGAATCAATAGTTTATTCCACAATAGCCTTGTGCGTGACATTTTTCATCTCAGTATATTTTATTAAAATGTACTGAGATGACGCACTCACGAACAAAGCTATGTGAAAGACTATACATGGACAAGTTATTTACCAACAAATTGCTTATATTATTGCGCGGTCTACGTACAAATTACAACAATAACAAATAATATTCGCGTATAGGAAGACACCTACATAGTGATGCAAAATATACTTGTAAATATTCACGCTAAACTTAGAATAAATACGCCAAGAACGAGTCTTCATACATCAGATTTGCGAAAAATTAAGCCGGTTTTGGTTTTATGTGTGCGTGTCTACGAACCAATCATAGACACGTGTTGCTTGTAAGCATGACGGACTATTGAAATTCAGTCCATGTGTATTAAAATTTTATTGGACAAATGGTGAACTTAATGCCAAATTGCATTATGTACCAGCCCACCATAGGGCCAAAAGAGAGATACTTCAACTTCATATTAGCTTGCAGCGTTGTTCCTATGATTAATATCATATCAATAGATTTGTGTCCACTGCTGGACAAAGGCCTCTCCTAAGGATTTCCACAATCATCGGTCGCGGTGCTCTGGTCTAATAGTTCCCATACGCGATATTATTTATTAAGGCTCACATAATAACTTTCACTGTATACTGCCGAAACACATACTCATTCTGAAAGGCACTGAAAAGCATATAATTATATTCACATACACGAAGATTCACATAACACTAGCTCAGTGCGTTGGTGCATTTAACATATTCGGATAAATCATTTAGACTTACACTAACTATTTTCCATCGTACAAGAATGATTTTAGAAAACACATATATTTTTTGAGTAATTTAAAAAAACACTTTTTTGGAATCATTGGTTAATGATTGCAATAATATTAACTCGGTTTTGAAAAAAACATTTTCTTTTTAATTAGACAGAAAAACACAAGCAATTGTACAAAAAATCACACCAGAAGGACAAGCGCGCTTACCATATCAAAATTTAAAAGTACAGATGTTATATACCACCAACGTTATCTTACTTTTGTCAACTGACTATAGTTGCGTGGCGAGATAGCGTTAGTGGTATAAACATCTGCATATTTGTATATTTCGATATGGTACGAGCTTCTCCCGACCGTTCTCACCTGTCTAGTTTGTGTGAGTCTAAAAGATGAACATCCTTATATAAAACTCGTTTATCGGTGCTAGCTACGTAGTTATATAAAACTTATTTTCTGAAATAGCACGTTTGTTAACACAATGTGGTGTGCAATAAAGCATTTTGTATTGTATTGTATTGTAATGTTGGATATAACAGAACTATTTTGGATTAGATCATTGTTTTAACAAACATGCATTTTCTGTTAGGTAAATAATCACTAATCACAACTTCTATAGTAACACGGTGAATAGAGACTAAAGTACTATGTGTGACCTTACAAACGGTCCGGTAGTTTTGAATTTTTGATATGTTGTATAGGATGTTTAGTCAGTTTTAAAATGCAAAATGCACAATTCCCCCCCCTCCGCGCCCGCCGCCATATTGAAAAAACCGGCACTTTCTTCATATTTTTGCTCATATCTTCCTTTAGGAGCATTTTAGCTAGAAAAAAGCTTCCACAATGTTATAGAGAGTTAAATTTACTACATTCTCCATTTTATATTTTTTTTCTAGGACAGATAGTTACGGAGATATCCACATTTAAAAAAACGTAAAAAATCGCAATTTCCTACTGAAAAACAAACTTCTGGATTATATCTTCGTTTAGGAGCATTTTAGCTACAACAAAGCTTGGGCAATGTTGTAGAGAATTAAATTTACTATAATTTACATTTCAAATTTTGTTTCAAGGACGGTTAGTTACGGAGATATGCACATTTAAAAAACAGGAAAAGTTGAATTTTCCGAAAATTTCTCAAAATTCTTGGTTTAGAACGCTGTCATTCAGTTACGGACAAATTAAAACATGTAGGAAATATAATTGGTTATAAAACTCATGTCCATTTTTACATACATTTTCGGAAAATGTGACTTTATTTTTTACATATCTCCGTAATTATCTGTCCTAGAAACAAAATTTTAAATGTAAATTATAGTAAATTTAATTCTCTACAAAATTACCCAAGCACTGTTCTAGCTAAAATGCTCCTAAACGAAGATATAATCCAGAAGTTTGTTTTTGAGTTAGAAATTGCAATTTCTTAAGTTTTTTTAAATGTGCATATCTCCGTAACTATCTGTCCTAGAAACAAAATATAAAATGGAAAATGTAGTATATTTAACTCTCTATAACATTGTCGAAGCTTTCTTCTAGCTAAAATGCTCCTAAAGGAAGATATGAGCAAAAATATGAAGAGAGTGCTGGTTTTTTCAATATGGCGGCGGGCGCGGAGGGGGGGGAATTGTGCATTTTGCATTTTAAACACTGACTAAACATCCTAGACAACATATCAAAAATTCAAAACTACCGGACCGTTTGTAAGGTCAAAATCCTTTATTCACTGAATTATAGGTACATTAGAAGGAAGAACAGTTGTATCATCCTTACATAGACACATTTGTATGTAGTATTTATAAACAAAAAAGTAACATCTGAAAATAATATAAATAAGCCGATGTCATTAATTTTGTAACTTTACCCTCGCACATACAGGACATGCATCCTTTAAAGAAACAATGCATGTGGATAAATTCATGTCTCACAGCATTAGGGTGGTGGAGTGGTTGAGAAGATGGACCAGTATTCCACAGGTACCGGGTTCGATTCACAGTCTATTTTGCCAGATTATGCGTTTCTATTTTTCTTTGTGCTTCTTTCTTTGAAATTGTGAATTTGAACCATTAATTTTAAAATTTGAGTTGTAACTCTTTTGATTTTGACTAAAATTTTGATCATAAAATATCTAGAATTCAAGACAATAGGACAAAATTATTAGTTCGATTCTCATTCAAAAACATATCAGTGACATATTTTGAGAAAAACGAGCACCTTTTTTGTTTTTTTTACCTACTCTAAAAAATATATCGAAATAAAACAAATTAACATGCTGCATCGTTTGAAATATAGATTTGTATGTTTCTAAATTGTTTCAAGGAAACATGACAGCAGTGTTGCCGGGTTATTAGAAAAAATGTAAAAAAAATGTATGTCTCAAAACTGATTTGTAAAGCTTATTCTTAACTTTTAACACTACAACAGATGTCAGGCGGCGATTTGATTTCCATTATTCATTGCAAATTAATAATCACAATAATCGTATGGCAGCACTGAATTTTCATTAATTAATTAATAATATTGTAGGCCCCATTTATAAGTTAACATTCCTCAGCCATCACACGATCGTAAAGTACATTAAAATAAACGTCTCAAATCGCAAGCATTTATCGCACGAGCCATAGGCGAGGATAATAAACCTGCGATCTGAGACTTATCACAACACAGTTTTAAGTTCTTTTTGTTTGCCAGGAAGTAGTTTTTTTTGATACTTAACGCTAAAATAGCCATTTATTTATTTAAACTTTACTGCACAAAAAAAGTGTACAAATAGCGGGCTTAATTTACATTTAAATATTATATCATAAGAAAACTTGAAATTATGTCTATCGTACATTATAATCTCGATGTGAAAACAACAATTACATAATTATTAACACTTTATTGTAACAAAACAGTACCTAATGGCATGCAATGGAAGGGATGGGAAGGCTATATCCCTTCGCTAAAATGGACGTATCATTACGTACGAAGCGCCGAGGTACTTAATGAACACCTTTTTGAACGCGATAAAGTTCCGTTTTGTTATTATAATATATCAAAATGGTATACGTTTAAATCAACACAACAATTATTAAAACAATAATATTACAAGCGTAGTATAATATCATAATCTCACGATTTGTCATTTAATAATGAGCGCTGAATACTATTTCTGAGGTAGAACTCTAGCGTATGTTAAAAAAATACCTATTAAAAATTAATTATTTATGATATGATATGGTAACTGTTACATTAATACTTTTCGTTTTCTGTCTTTTCATTTGGTAACTTTGAATAAATAAGAAAATATAAAAAATAGCATATTTTTACAATCGTTGCTTTATTTTACTAAAACTTATATTCGTTAGTAAAATTTAATTCTTGTTAAATATTAAGCTTCATGGAATAAAATAACACAAATTAACGACTGTATCGTCATATTCATGTTCACGATAAAATATTACCTTTTTCGGAATAGTTTTCTTTTATGAAGGTAAGTGTAAATTTACTGGAGCAAATAATTAATTTGAAATGAAGATGGAGACTTGTAGAGTTTTCATGGATTAAATGTAAACAACTGCGAAACATGATCGACTTGTTTTTTTTTACCAGGCATTAAATCAAGTAAATGATAAAAAAAAACATTATAAAAAAACTTTTGATTTTTCGAAATTATCTTATTATTTGATGAAAATATCAATTTCAAGGGTTTACATGTAATTGGTCACAGTGCAGAAAATCATACAGTAGGACTATTAGCAAGACGGACAATGAAAATTGTACTGCTGTTCTCCTCGTGCGTTGTGACTGTCAACTATTCCGCCAGTTGACATCATCTTTGGGGCGACGCATTTTTAATTTTTTCTGAATACTTTCAAAACTGACCTTATAATAAAATAAACATAATGGTTTTGGGATTCGCGCTAATTAATTAAAGAAATTAAATTAACACATATTGAAAATTTGAAATGTTCTCAATTAGCCTTCTAATATGTAAACCATTTAATGTAAATATTATAATTACGGCTGTTGCCTCCTCCTCCTGAATACCCATAAATAAATAAATAAATAAATAAATAAATAAATAAATAACTAATATCTCCGGATGACGCGTATCCTCACACAATATAAGGTTGTCTTGTCTCGTGCTAGTAATCCTCGCTGGTCGTAGTCTTCAGGGTTGGGGGAAGCGGGCGTCAGACTAAGGAGAGTTCTCGTCGACTTCTGTGATCACCGTGTCAGCTTCCCAGCGAGCGCGCTCTGCTATCAGGGATTGGAGTTTCTGGGAAATATGTTTATTCTAGGTCAATCAATTGCCTTTCAATATTTAACACTATAAATGACTAGAAGGTGCCCGCAACTTCGTACGAGTAATTTTTTAGGGTTCCGTAGTCAACTAGGAACCCTTATGGTTTCGCCATGTCCGTCTGTCCGTCCGTCCGCGGCTTAGCTCCGTGATCATTAGTACTAGAAAGCTGAAATTTGGTATGAGTATGTGTATGTATCACCCCGACAAAATGGTAAAATAAAAACTAAAAAAAAATGTTTTTTTCGGGTACCTCTCGTACACCTAAAGTGGGGGTGAATTTTTTTTTTCGTTCCAACCCTAGTGTGTGGGCTGTCGTTAAATAGGTCTGTTAAAAATAATAGGGGTCTTCAAACATTACTTTTTGATAAAGTCAGTACTTTTGTAAATATTCGCTCCAAAAATAAAAAAAATAGTGTCCCCCCCCCCTCTAACTTTTCAACCACGGGTCAAAAAAATATGGAAAAATTCATGAAAATGAGGAATTATAAGTACTTTCAATGAAAACTATATTGAACAAAATCGGTCCATCCGTTTTTGAGTTATCGCAAAACATAATTTTCTTTAAAAGGACGTAAGTTGACTTCCAGAAGGTAATAAGTAATTACAGTTACTTTGGCGTTTACGACCTTTTTCCGTCTTTGACCGTCTCTTGTGAAGGATGAGCAACTACGGAACCCTATACTGAGCGTGGCCCGACATGCTCTTGGCCGGTTTTTTGCTAAGTATCCTATCACCGTCTTTGGATGTCCAGTTATCCCTGTACTATAATTGGTTAAAATCCGTCCATACGTTTCGGCGTGATGCCAGGATCAACGAAGATATGAAAACTGATGGCACCAGGCTGGCATGGCGCCGCGCGCGCATATAAAACAAATGACTGAAATCATGACCCCTCTCCGTAAAACTGGGACCAAATTCGAGAATTCCATTTGAGTGATCGCCAAACGTCAAATCTCTATTAGATAACAGTGATATCGCCATTGAACTGTCATTAAAATGCGATGAGCTTCAAGTGACATATCTCATCTCAATTTTTGGAAATACGAAGGCGATAATGATTGTCAAAACTGTTATTCATGCATATGAATTTCTGTTTTGAACGAAACGTAACGGACTAATTTCACGCACTACGCGGTCAATTTAAATTATGCGTCTGTTATTTATGCCGTCACATACAAAGAAACGCAAATTTAGCGCGTCCGAATTGACGAAGTTGCGATGTTCTAGGGATATCGCCACTTGTCAAGTAGGCACACGTCAAAAGTGACGGATGGCGATGAAATGGACACATCTCCTTTATCTCTCTAAAATTGGTCGAATACCCCCCCCTGATTCTCAATACTAATCTAGAATTTTATAATAGTACATAATATAGATAAGGTATTACGAATGAAACTAACTTATTTTTTCGTATGTGTGTTTCCAATATGTGTAACTAATACTACTTATACAAGAACTTACGTCGGGTTTGTCGAGCAGGATGATTCTGTTCTCGATCTTGGGCGCCAGTTCACACGACTGCTGTTCCAAGTCGTCCAGAGACGCGCGCCGGGTTAGCCTGTAGGTAAAACGTCACTTTCTCATTTGTATTCTAGCCACTCAATTACTTTTGGTAACTACGGCTACCTGTCACCGCTCTTATTAATAATATAAAAGTTTCTGTCAAAAATGACATTTTAGTGGCAAGCTTTTATAGCCGACTGTACTTTTCTTTGGATATCCATCAAATGCTCACTGAGACGATTCTGAAGAGCCCAAGCTCGGTAGGATTGCTTTTTCTATTATAGAGTTCCAATGGCCACCTTCCGGCTCCATCATCAGATCAGCCCCATGGTACCATATTATTGTATTGTCATCAAAGTTAAGTAAGTATGCAAAATTTCAGCTCAATCGGTTGACGATATCTGCTTCAAAATTGAGTTGCAAGATTTCACCCGAACAAACATACTTAGATACATACATACTTACATACAATGCAAGTTAAATAAAAGCTTTTAAAAATAGAGTCCAACTCAAAATTCGAAGCAATTGAGTGGCTAAGGGCCTGTTCAGAAATTACATTTCAAATTGGAGGTTGTCTGGACATTGGATGGCCTGACGTGGGGGGGTTTAATTACAGAAATTAATTGCGCCTTGGTAATTAACACTCGCCGATAGTAACGCAAAGAATGAAATAAATTAATAAAACCTCTCCCACCACGGCTCGTCACCGAGGGAGAAAATGACCATCACCCTCTAGCATAGAAGCTGGAGGGGGCTCTTGCCAAAAGGCAAGCTGAATTGTACTGATTTACAAATTATTCAATAACCATCAACTTCCAATTCAGAATAAAGGGGCTTATTATTATTATAATTAACACTCATCATCATTATCATCATCACATCATGTGTGGGATGTAGTGCTGTACACCAGTATACCGGGTGGAATTTTTCTATGGGCCCTGGAGGGGAACTACCTTAAATCCTTTAGTTAGCTCATTTTACTGAAAGGAAACATTCCTTTATTTTTAAATGGAAAAAAAACTGCATTCTATGATTTTCCAAAAATTGCTTGCCTCAACCGGGAATCGAACCAGCTAAAAATTAAAAAAATAAACCCTCGATATTTTATTTCACGAATCAGTAGGATTATTGTTCAGGATAAAATTTATCCAGTAAACTTAGCCCTACACTCATCTGTTGTACGAGATTCCATGAAATTTTATACTTATTACAAGTTTTTTCCCGGTTGAGGCTAGGAAATTTTGGAAAATCTTTGAATGCAGTTTTGTTTCTTTTTAAAAATAAAGGAATGTTTCCTATTTACACATATGTACATACAAACAAAATATTTATTCATTGCTTCTAATAGTCATAGGAATAAGCTGGTAAAATTATGTGGATGTCCTCAGAGGACCTGAGTAATAGTAGATTGTTAACCGAGGGTAGAAAGTGACCCATTGCACCCGAGATATGAAGGAACGAAGTGAGAGCGCCAATAGTTCGAGGGTGAAATGGGTAATTTCACCCGAGTTAAACACTCTACTTTTCATTTCGACTGCGAGGAAAATAAAATACTACACGCACATGTCATGAGTGTGTTAAATTAATGTCATGTCATTATTAACCAATAATTAATAAAAGACACAGTATTTATATTGAATCTCGTGTTCCCGCTTTTTCTATTGCAAACTTTCAATATTATTATTTTTAATAGCAAAAAAAATATTTATACATACCGCCAACATTAAAAAAAAAACAAATCCAATGGTTTCTATTTTGTTTTTTATCTAAATGTACGATTCTATCAATAAATCAGGGACAGAATTATATGTATGTATTATGAATATAATCAAATATAATGCATATTTATATTTAATAATTAGATGTAAATAGATTAAGCTTGCATCTATCTAACTTTTGGAGACATTTTTTCAATGGCCACTTACCACGGCCGACCACCACCCTAGGGATGGAAAAGCTATTTTCCACCCGGCTATCTACTCATGAAAATGACACTTTCCGAACAGGAGAGATGAAAAGTATATTACCGTACCTACGGGATAGTAACCAAATGGGAACGTGGACCATGCGGGAAAGTGGACCAAATGGGAAAACGGACCATACGGGAAAGTTGACCAAATGGGAAAGTGGACCAAATGGGAAAATGGACCAGATGGGAAAGTGGAACAAATGGGAAAGTGGACCAAATGGGAAAATGGACCAGATGGGAAAGTGGAACAAATGGGAAAGTGGACCAAATGGGAAAATCAAGTGGACCATTCGGAAAAGTGGACCATTTGGGAAAGTGGTCCATTCAGGAAAGTGGACCTCGTGTACCTGAAGGGATTTAAGGTAGTTCCCCTCCAGGGCCCATAGAAAAATTCCACCCTGTATATACGGACCGGTGGTGCGGGTGCGGCGGCGGCGGCTCGGCGACGGACGACGCGCGCCGCAGCGGCGGCGGACCGTCCAGCTCCGATACGTCCAGCATCTTCACCAGGCTGTGTCTGAGACGAAACAGGAGAATAAGCATAGACAACTCCCGTGAGTCTTACACATTAACCTTTTGACCGCTACAGTCGGCTGTGGCCGTCAACAAAAAATCGTGCCCCTGACGCCACGTCGGCCACAGCCGTCCAGTCGAGTTAATTTACATCTACACGCTTACGAGAACAAAAATATCTGAACACGACCCTATTGTCAGGAGCATAAAGTCGTGTTCAGATATTTTTGTTCTCGTAAGTGTGTAGATGTAAATGAACTCGACTGTCCAAATTTCAATGATCAAAAACTTTGTAATTCTAACCGCTACAAGTATTTTTCAATCCCTGTTGATTTTGGGGCACATCTTTTTTTTTTTACTCTGGCGTCAGTGGCACGGTAAATTGCTAGACAGCTTGGCGGTCAATAGGTTAAAGAATACATATGGAACTAGTCTAATTACTCGTCGTTTAAGTCGAATATTACTCGACATGTGCCTGCTCTGCTGCGACATGCGGCACTCGCCTATTTCGAAACCTCTGCATTAATGTACAATTACGGTGCGTTAAGGTGCATACACTTATGCGCGACACTGTTCGCCCGAGCACACGTCCGCTCGCCGCGCGGCAAGCGATCCAACTCGAATCGCGAACAGAACAGCTGTAGACGGCACTTATCGTTGTTAAGAGGCCTTATTCCTTTTAAAATTTATTTTTTTCATATTATGACAAATATATTGATAATTTCAACCAAATTTTTGAAGGGAATAACACTTTTCACCGATTTCTAGGTAGTAACGTAGCTATTTCATGGTTTTTATTGCGTGCAGTCAAAAATAGAAAAATCTAATTTTCCGCGTGAATTTTGTCAATTTCGAGTAGTTTTTGAAACAAAAATTATCAATGAAAAATTCAAACTGTAGGTTTCTAGTATATACCAATAAAGCCCAATAGCCCTGTTCTAGGTAGTAACATCAATAATATGTTAAGAAACATGTTTGATCATAGAGAAAAATGTCTAAAACAATCAGCATTTTAAAAGGAATAAGGCCTCTTAATCTTTTGGTGAAAACCAACCGTCCCAGTTGCACGCGCGACAGCGACTGAAACTACTTTGATGCGGCTTCACAAACCGACGAGACAGTGACTAAGTGTTTTTTGCCGCGGGATGTTCGAGTGCGGCAATGTTAGAACTGCCGCGCGCGGCAACTCCGTCCACATTTCGCGCGGCCGCATCGCGAGCCAAATGTTATGTGGACGCGCCTTTAGCTTATTTAAAACTAGGTCGATGCAGAGTCAGCCACCGGCTAAGCTTGCACCAGATTGGAGCGGAGTTTTTTTTTTTTTCGAAATTTTCTCTTCGTCACGACCTAGCGAAATTTAATTTGTGCATTTTAAAACAAAAATTTCTAAAATCGGTTGAGAACTCGCTGAGATCTGCGCATTGTTACAAAGTCCATTCGAGTCGATCCATGGGAGCTTCGCTCGCGCCGCTCCAACAATGGTGTGGTCGCTCCTAAAACCGTTCTACAATGTAATTGTACCTGCGACTGAGCGTGACGAGCGACTGCCGATGTTTTGAGGCCTTCGCTCGGCCCGAGCGGATATTAATGGCGGCGAAATGGTTCTGCACCGCCAGCCCGATCTCCGGACACATGTCGTCTGATACCTGCAACATACATTCAAGTTGTTATCAATTACAAGAATTTTAGTTGTATCTTTTGGGTTTCTATTTCCCGTAAAAATCCCAAAGAGAACTCATCTCCAAACACACGCACTGAACTTTTTCAGCTTCAAACATAATTGTATTTATTTATTTAATCGTATGGCAAGGTTGTACGTCGAATACAGCTAATAAATTAAGTTTGAGACTCGTTAGCTATTTAGCGTTAGGAAGCGGTGGTAGCCTAGTGGAGGAAGCGGTGGTAGCCTAGTGGTTAGGGCATGCGACTTTCAATCCGGAGGTCGCGGGTTCGAACCCGGCCCGTACCAATGAGTTTCTCGGAACTTATGTACGGAATGCCATTTGATATTTACCACTCGCTTTTCGGTGAAGGAAAACATCGTGAGGAAACCACCTAAGCCCAATAAGGCCTAGTTTCCCCTCTGGGTTGGAAGGTCAGATGGCAGTCGCTTTCGTAAAAACTAGTGCCTACGCCACATCTTGGGATTTAGGTAGCCGACCCCGATTGAGAATTCATTCTCAAAAAATGGGACAAAGGCTAGGAGGAGGACTCGTTAGCTATTTGATGGCATCATCGTTGTGGTTGATCAGGTCTTCAGCAGCACCCCTCGAGGGGTCCAGTGTACCAAGTTAGAGGACACTCTTCGATACTGTAAAACAACGGTAGCGTGATGCAGGTCGGCTCTGACATATGTGTCGATACTGCAGTTCGGTTTCGGTTTAAAGAATTTATTCTCATAAGAACAAAATTACGTGTTCACTTAAATGAGAACTTACAAGCTAAACAATTTAATCAATAATTAGTAGTAACAAGTAACATGCAGGAGCGACATCAAAAGTTTATACACGCTCTTAACTCTTAAGTAATAGGCATATAATTGCGTAAAAAATAAAATAAAATTACAAGACATCAATTGTATCGAAGACATATTTTTTTAGTTGTCTCTTGAACATATTGATAGAATTTAGGTTTCTTAAAGCTGCGGCAGTTGCGGTAGTTTAGAGTTTTAGATGCCTGTAACCAGGGATATGCTGTCTTGTAAGGAACAACTCACCAGTAACCTGCAGGCGGGCAGCATGCTGAAGCCGTCGTTGCCCCGGTAAAGGTAGTCCTTCACCGCGAGTCGGTAGCGCTGCTCTCGGTGTAGGTACTCGTCCCCGACCTTGACGACTTGCTCGGCGACGCGCGCGCCGGCCGGCTTGCTCGGGTCGAACGCGAACGATATGCCGGCCACCTGGAATATGAAGTCTCTTTTGATTGGGGTACAACGACCTTTTTAGGGTTCCGTACCTCAATCGAAAATAAGTTTCTGTCAAAAATTACATTTTAGTGGCAAGCTTTTATAGCCGACTGTACTTTTCTTTAGATATCCATCAAATGCTCACTGAGACAATTCTAAAGAGCCCAAGCTCGGTAGGATTACTTTTTCTATTATAGAGTTCCTATGGCCACCTTCCGGCTCCATCATCAGATCAGCCCCATGGTACCATATTATTGTATTGTCATCAAAGTTAAGTCAGTATGCAAAATTTTAGCTCAATCGGTTGACGATATCTGCTTCAAAATTGAGTTGCAAGATTTCACCCGAACATACATACTTTAAACATACCATGCAAACTAAATAAAAGCTTGTAAAAACGGAACCCTTATAGGATCATTTTGTTGTCCGTCCGTCTGTCTGTCTGTCAAGACCCTTTATCTCAAACGCGTGAGTTAAAATTAAGTTGAAATTTAAACCATATACTTAAGTTAATGGTCCCTTGAAGCTGTGAAAAAATCAAACTTCTACGTTTATGTCGCAAAAAACGTACATTTCGAGACTCTCAAGGGAATCAAAATGATAGGGTATGTATACTTCCCGATGACCAAGAACTATGAAATTTGGCACGTAACATCGTCACATACTACAAATACTTATAGAAAATCTGAAAACTATATTATATATTGGTAATAAAATTATAAAAAATATAGTCCTTGTCAAACATCATATTTGGAGAACTCGGTTGCGTTAAGTTTGCACCTCGTTTGTATGCAAACTTAACTCAACCAGGCCAATTAAGGTGGGATAAGTGAAGGTTTGTACGGAACCTTCGGTGCGGGGATCAGACTCGCACTTGGCCGGTTTTTTTATATTGGCACAACATAGTGACTCTACTTCGCCTTATGGCAAGCAAAAAGGGGAGCCCAAGTCGCAATGGCAACTGATAACAAACCAACGATGCCTTGTCAGTTGACAATGCCATGCAGGTTCAAGAGATGCTTCTTCACGCTTTGTTTGAAGGGTCCCGTTGTATGAAGGACCATGCTCCAGGATACCGATCAAAATGGCCCATTGGACAAAACCTGCCCGTGCCTTGAGCACGTTAACCACGCTGGTTTCCATATTTTTTTTAATAGCCTAGCCTTTGGCCGCTTTTGCATCTGATGTTAAGTGACAATAAGTCCTTAGATGGAGCATGTTGGCCAGGAAAACTTGAAGAGATTAAAGTTCCACTCATTGGCTGATAAGAAAAGTAAACCACAAAACGTTTAGTACGAATCAGCGGTATATCGACAACATAAGGGTGGGACCCAAGTCCGCGTCGATTGTGATTTTTGCCAGTCCGTGTCGTGTAAAGTATTACTATTACTAGGTCGATGCAGAGTCAGCCACCGGCTAAGCTTGCACCATAGATTGGAGCGGTTTTTTTTTTTCTTTTAATTTCTCTTCGGCACGGCCTAGCGAAATTTAATTTGTGCATTTTAAAACAAAAATTTCTAAAATCGGTTGAGAACTCGCTGAGATCTGCGCATTGTTACAAAGTCCATTCGAGTCGATCCATGGGAGCTTCGCTCCAATTAGATGGATTAGTACTTACTTGTGGGAACCTTCCTTCCAGGCTAGGGTACTGGCTGACGGCGTTCTCGAGCGCCTGCAGCACGACGGCGCCAGTCGCCTCCAGCACCACGATGTGTGTCGTGTCGAGTATTACTCCTATTAGATGGATCAGTACTTACTTGTGGGAACCTTCCTTCCAGGCTAGGGTACTGGCTGACGGCGTTCTCGAGCGCCTGCAGCACGACGGCGCCAGTCGCCTCCAGCACCACGATGTGTGTCGTGTCGAGTATTACTCCTATTAGATGGATCAGTACTTACTTGTGGGAACCTTCCTTCCAGGCTAGGGTACTGGCTGACGGCGTTCTCGAGCGCCTGCAGCACGACGGCGCCAGTCGCCTCCAGCACCACGATGTGTGTCGTGTCGAGTATTACTCCTATTAGATGGATCAGTACTTACTTGTGGGAACCTTCCTTCCAGGCTAGGGTACTGGCTGACGGCGTTCTCGAGCGCCTGCAGCACGACGGCGCCAGTCGCCTCCAGCACCACGATGTGTGTCGTGTCGAGTATTACTCCTATTAGATGGATCAGTACTTACTTGTGGGAACCTTCCTTCCAGGCTAGGGTACTGGCTGACGGCGTTCTCGAGCGCCTGCAGCACGACGGCGCCAGTCGCCTCCAGCACCACGATGTGTGTCGTGTCGAGTATTACTCCTATTAGATGGATCAGTACTTACTTGTGGGAACCTTCCTTCCAGGCTAGGGTACTGGCTGACGGCGTTCTCGAGCGCCTGCAGCACGACGGCGCCAGTCGCCTCCAGCACCACGATGTGTGTCGTGTCGAGTATTACTCCTATTAGATGGATCAGTACTTACTTGTGGGAACCTTCCTTCCAGGCTAGGGTACTGGCTGACGGCGTTCTCGAGCGCCTGCAGCACGACGGCGCCAGTCGCCTCCAGCACCACGATGTGTGTCGTGTCGAGTATTACTCCTATTAGATGGATCAGTACTTACTTGTGGGAACCTTCCTTCCAGGCTAGGGTACTGGCTGACGGCGTTCTCGAGCGCCTGCAGCACGACGGCGCCAGTCGCCTCCAGCACCACGATGTGTGTCGTGTCGAGTATTACTCCTATTAGATGGATCAGTACTTACTTGTGGGAACCTTCCTTCCAGGCTAGGGTACTGGCTGACGGCGTTCTCGAGCGCCTGCAGCACGACGGCGCCAGTCGCCTCCAGCACCACGATGTGTGTCGTGTCGAGTATTACTCCTATTAGATGGATCAGTACTTACTTGTGGGAACCTTCCTTCCAGGCTAGGGTACTGGCTGACGGCGTTCTCGAGCGCCTGCAGCACGACGGCGCCAGTCGCCTCCAGCACCACGATGTGTGTCGTGTCGAGTATTACTCCTATTAGATGGATCAGTACTTACTTGTGGGAACCTTCCTTCCAGGCTAGGGTACTGGCTGACGGCGTTCTCGAGCGCCTGCAGCACGACGGCGCCAGTCGCCTCCAGCACCACGATGTGTGTCGTGTCGAGTATTACTCCTATTAGATGGATCAGTACTTACTTGTGGGAACCTTCCTTCCAGGCTAGGGTACTGGCTGACGGCGTTCTCGAGCGCCTGCAGCACGACGGCGCCAGTCGCCTCCAGCACCACGATGTGTGTCGTGTCGAGTATTACTCCTATTAGATGGATCAGTACTTACTTGTGGGAACCTTCCTTCCAGGCTAGGGTACTGGCTGACGGCGTTCTCGAGCGCCTGCAGCACGACGGCGCCAGTCGCCTCCAGCACCACGATGTGTGTCGTGTCGAGTATTACTCCTATTAGATGGATCAGTACTTACTTGTGGGAACCTTCCTTCCAGGCTAGGGTACTGGCTGACGGCGTTCTCGAGCGCCTGCAGCACGACGGCGCCAGTCGCCTCCAGCACCACGATGTGTGTCGTGTCGAGTATTACTCCTATTAGATGGATCAGTACTTACTTGTGGGAACCTTCCTTCCAGGCTAGGGTACTGGCTGACGGCGTTCTCGAGCGCCTGCAGCACGACGGCGCCAGTCGCCTCCAGCACCACGATGTGTGTCGTGTCGAGTATTACTCCTATTAGATGGATCAGTACTTACTTGTGGGAACCTTCCTTCCAGGCTAGGGTACTGGCTGACGGCGTTCTCGAGCGCCTGCAGCACGACGGCGCCAGTCGCCTCCAGCACCACGATGGGGTCGCGCATGGGGATGATGGCGCCGAGGTCGCGCAGCGTGAAGTCTCCCGCGGGATGCACCTGGACACACGCCATCCTCACCATCAGTCATTGTTTTTTTTTTTTTTTTTTATGTCATAGGGGGCAAACGAGCAAACGTATCGCCTGATGGAAAGCGATTACCGTCGCCCATAAACACCTGCAACACCAGAGGAGTCACAAGTGCTTGCCTACCCGGAGGACGAAGATAGAATGCCTCTATGCTAGTAATGCACCTGCAGACATGCCATCCTCACACTACACAGCGCTCATTGTTTGTAGTTACTAGTAGGGCCTTATAAGAAGACTCAAAGTCACTCAGAGAGCAATGGAGAGGGCTATGCTCGGAGTTTCTTTGCGAGATCGAATCAGAAATGAAGAGATCCGCAGAAGAACCAGAGTAACCGACATAGCCCGAAGGATAGCAAAGCTTAAGTGGCAATGGGCAGGGCACATCGCTCGTAAAACCGACGGCCGCTGGGGCCATCGAGTTCTTGAGTGGCGACCACGCACCGGACGACGCAGCGTGGGTAGGCCTCCCACAAGGTGGACTGATGACCTGGTGAAGGTCGCTGGAGTTCGCTGGATGCGGCAGGCGCAGGACCGGTCATGGTGGCGTTCTCTGGGGGAGGCCTATGTCCAGCAGTGGACGTCTTTTGGCTGATGATGATGATGATGATGATGATGACTAGTAGGGGAAGATCATCTGTGAGAGGGACAGATCAAATAGAAGCTGCAATAAAGTAGCTCATCGTTACAAGGAAGGCGGCTATCAGGGAATGGCGGTGAGTTGTGAAGCTGACAAGCTAACCGACATCTAAAATGATGACCACGACCACGCTATCAAGAGTGAACGACTGAAGATGATGATTACCACGATGGGGTCGCGCATGGGGATGATGGCGCCGAGGTCGCGCAGCGTGAAGTCTCCCGCGGGATGCACCTGACACACGCCATCCTCACCATCAGTCATTGTTTTTTTTTTTATTTATTTTTTTTTTTTTTTTATGTCATAGGGGGCAAACGAGCAAACGTATCGCCTGATGGAAAGCGATTACCGTCGCCCATAAACACCTGCAACACCAGAGGAGTCACAAGTGCTTGCCTACCCGGAGGACGAAGATAGAATGCCTCTATGCTAGTAATTTCACCGGCTATCTTACCCCCACACCGGAACACAACAATGCGAACATTGCTGTTTGGCGGTGGGTTAGCAGGCAAGACGGTAGTAACAATCCGGACGGACCCTGCACGAGGCCCTACTACTCCAAAACTTATACTTATAGTACAAATTTTCTAAGCTAAGCTCATCCACTTACCTGCATTCACAATGGCATTGTATCTAATACAATCCTATCTGCTTTCGTTCTTGTAACCGCCAACCACTTACTTACGTACAAAAAAAGGTTAGAACTACATTGCGTGGATATTGAATTTTCAACCTTATTCCTTGTTGAATAGGTTTAAAATGGTTGATGATGAGAGTTCATAGTCCTTTTCTAGGAGACGTACGTCTTGTTGAGAGTCGGCGCTTGTAAATTCCAAAAAGTTATGATCACCATTATTCTGTTAGTGTATTTTGTAGTCTAATGTCCAAGGAAATAGAGTCGGTAATCTATATTAACCTTCCAAGGTGGTTACAATCTGCTTTTACTACGAGCTCGTTATCTTAATTTGTGGTTAAGAACTCAATGGTATTGAGTTCTTAAGTGGATTAGCTTAGCTTAGAAAATTTGTATTATACCATGGTATAAGAAAATAAGGTCTGGCTCCGGAGTGACAGGCGAGTTTTTTGACGTCATCACTGTCATCACGCTACGATTAGTTGGATGGTGCTGTCAATCCGTTTCTGTGTTGCCAGTAGTGTATTATAATCCTGATTATCTTGTTATCTGTATGTATCTCATAAAATCCAATCGAGTGTTTTAAATCAATAAAACTTGATAATCAAAGAACATGACAATCGTAATGCATAAATGCATAATTTATTTTTTGTACGACTGGCGGCAAACAATACAATTATTTTGTTACCATAAAGCGGCAACTAATCATTGACGTAGAAAGTCTCACTAGCCGGAGTGTCTCACCTTGTTTTCTTATAACATAGTAGTTACTATCCAGGGAAAGGTTGAGGGTACCAGGGCACGAGGAAGATCACCTATGAGATGAACAGATCAAATAGAGGCTGCAATAAACGGCTCATCGTCACTACACAAGGAAGGCGGCTATCAGGGAAGAATGGCGGCGTGTTGTGAAGCTTGCCAACATCTGAAATCCCCATGACCAATTGACCACTCTGCCAAGAGTGAAACCGACGAAAAAGTTAATATTTACGCATTTCTTCTGTTAACCCTTTGTATGCGAGATTACAAAAAAATCGTGAGTTAAAGACGCATTTGTGCCGTTATGAGTAAAGATAAAGAGTAAATAAGATTCTGTCAAAAATTTCATTTTAGTGACAAGCTTTTGTAGCCGACTGTACTTTTCTTTGGACATCAATCAAATGCTCACTGAGACGAGTCTAAAGAGCCCAAGCTCGGTAGGATTGCTTTTTCTATTATAGAGTTCCTATGGCCACCTTCCAGCTCCATCATCAGATCAGCTCCACGGTACCATATTATTGTATTGTCATCAAAGTTAAGTAAGTATGCAAAATTTCAGCTCAATCGGTTGACGATATCTGCTTCAAAATTGAGTTGCGAGATTCCACCCGAACAAACATACTTACATACATACATACAATCAAGTGTTCTTTTAATGGCAATGCCACCTTATTTACCTACTGTATAAAATCTTAGTGGGAATTGTGTAAGGATGTAGGCTATACCTAACGTAAGATTTCTTTTCTTATTATGTAACTGTTTTTGTCTATGTCTGTTTTTTTTCCCCAATAAAGAAAAATAAAATAAATAAATGCAAGTTAAATAAAAGCTTGTAAAAAAGTGTCTGTAAAAATTTGGAGGAGGACGAGGACGAGAACCCAAATGTGGACACCATGAGCACAAATGACCATAACCGCGACCACTCTGCCGAGAGTGAACGACTGATGAAAGTTACCTGATCAGATCGGAAAGTCCCCGAGTTGAGCAGCACCAGATCGGCCCCGGTAGCCGCCAGTAGGACGTCGCACACCCAGTTGCCCAGGTTGCACTCCTGCCGTCTGATGCAGGAGAACCGGCCCTCCAACGGCACGCAGAACTTGCCCAGAACTTCGTCCATCTTGCCTTCGATCATGGCTGTAAAAATCGATTAGATTTATTTATTTATTGAAAAACAGGTTACATAACATTACAGTTTACACCAATGCGTCATGAAACGAACAATATTTATTTTGACGGCGAAACGGCGTGGCCGGGTTGTTCCGACATCTCAGGTGTTGGATTTGGTAGGTTGCCCCGGAACCGACGAAACACGACACCTTTCGGCCAGAAATCAGCAAACGCGATGGTGTCCTGGAGCGGCCGCGGCACGCGCCCTACAAACGAGCTGAAGTAGATATTAAAGTATACAATAGGGGAGACGTACGTGAGTTAAAACGACGTCAGTTTCTTGGAATCTGTATCCGTTAGCGAGCCTTTTACCTGCGCCCCTCCACCCTGGGCTTTTCATTGTGAAGAATGCACACTAAAAAAGCAGATTTCTAGAAATTTGTGTTATTTCAACTCACCTACACGTATTGGTTTCAAGCGTGGACACAAAAAACGGTATTTGATTATAGTAATAATAAAATATATCATTGAAACCACTAAACACATAATAATAAATAATAATAATAAATATTATGGGACAGTCATACACAAATCGACCTAGTCCCAAACTAAGCAAAGCTAGGGATGGAAAAGCTATTTTCCACCCGGCTATTTACTCATGAAAATGACACTTTCCGAACGGGAGAGATGAAAAGATAATTGCCATCTAGATGCACGTCGTGACCTACTCAATTAGGTACAATCTAGTCGGCCGTGGTAAGCGGCCATTGAAAAAAGGTCTCTAAAGGTTAGGAATAGGCAAGCTTAATTTATTTATATCTAATTATTAAATATAAATTTGCATTATATTCATAATACATACATATAATTCCGTCCCACATTTATCGATAGTACAATTATTTAAAAAATAAAATTGAATCCATTAGATTGTTTTTTTTTTTTACTTTTTAAATGTTGGCGGTACGTATATCTTAACTTTTTTATCTATTAAAAATAATAATAATGAAAGTTTGCAATAGAAAAAGCGGGAACACGAGATTAATTATAAACACCGCGTCTTTTATTGGTTATTGGTTTAAAATGACACGGACTAATATAACTCACCCATGACATGTGCGTGTAGTATTTTATTATCCTCGCAGTCGAAATGAAAAGTAGAGTGTTTAACTCGGGTGAAATTACCCATTTCACCCTCGAACTATTGGCGCTTTCACTTCGTTCGAGCGCCAGAAATATCTCGGGTGCAATGGGTCACTTTCTACCCTTGGTTAACAATCTACTATTATTGTGGCACGGTAATAACGGTACGAACACGTGTGGTGCTTACCGGAGTACTTGTCCGTCTTGGCCTTCAGCACGGGATCCTCAGCGAAGGAGCTGGTGACGTGCACGTCGGCGATGTCGACCCGAGTGCTCTCCGGCCCGAAGCTGATGTTGATCTTGGAGAACTGCCGGAAGTCCGTGCCGCTTTTCACTATGTATTTGTTGTTTACCTGGATAAATAGAATGTAAATAAAAACCCTCTATTCTATTACCTTAACATTAAATTGCATATAAACCACGTTTCCTTAATTTACTAGGTAAAAGTCACCTATGCGGAGTAGGCCTCCCCCATTTCCCTCCCCTCTACCTGTTTACCAGGATAAGGGCAGTAATGAATAAGTTTCTGTCAAAAATGACATTTTAGTGGCAAGCTTTTATAGCCGACTGTACTCTTCTTTGGATATCCATCAAATGCTCACTGAGACGATTCTAAAGAGCCCAAGCTCGGTAGGATTGCTTTTTCTATTATAGAGTTCCTATGGCCACCTTCCGGCTCCATCATCAGATCAGCCGCATGGTACCATATTATTGTATTGTCATCAAAGTCACGAACCCCTCCCCCATGGACTTTGTAACAATGCGCAGATCTCAGCGAGTTCTCAACCGATTTTAGAAATTTTTGTTTTAAAATGCACAAATTAAATTTCGCTAGGTCGTGACGAAGAGAAAATTTCGAAAAAGAAAAAAACTCCGCTCTAGTCTATGGTGCAAGCTTAGCCGGTGGCTGACTGCATCGACCTAGTTATTATTATTTTAACATGGATTAGCAAAGCAATATTATAGTTAAAATTTTCAAGTGCTTTCAATTAGATAAACCGTGCATAGTGTTCTCTACCTACCTCTATGACCTCGTAGACGTGGTCGTGACCGCCGAGGATGAGGTCGATGTCGGTGCGGCCCTCCGCTAGCTTGATGTCGTTCGGCGTGCGCATGTGCGTCAGCGCTATCACGTACTCGCAGCCCTGCACATGGAACACAGAGCTACAATTCGTTCCCACCACAAGACCATTTTTAGGGTTCCGTAGCCAAATGGCAAAAAACGGAACCCTTATAGATTCGTCATGTCTGTCTGCCCGTCTGTCCGTCTGTCTGTCCGTCCGTATGTCACAGCCATTTTTTTCCGAAACTATAAGAGCTATACTGTTAAAACTTGGTAGGTAGATGTATTCTGTGAACCGCATTAAGATTTTGATTCAAAAATAAAAAAATAATAATAAATATTGGGGGCTCCCCATACGAACTGAGACTCAAAAATTTTTTTTTCATCAAACACATACGTGTATCTATGGATAGGTCTTCAAAAATGATATCGAGGTTTCTCAAATATTTTTTTTCTAAACCGAATAGTTTGCGTGACAGACGCTTCCAAAGTGGAAAAAAGTTGATCCCTCCCCTCTAACTTCTAAAATAAGAAAATGAAAAATCTAAAAAAAAACATATGATGTACATTACTATAAAAACTACCAACGAAAATTGTTTTGAACGAGATCTAGTAAGTAGTTTTTTTTTATACCTAACTTTGCACCTAATTTATATGGGGCGCTATACATACCAGGTGCAAACTTAACTTAACCACTTAGGGATGGAAAGTGTTTGTACGGAACCCTCGGTGCGCGAGTCCGACTCGCACTTGGCCGGTTTTTTTTTATCTTTCATTGCTGGTGCTTAGACCAACCTGCGTGACGATCTAAATCTATGGTCGATAATATGAAAAATAATAGTAATTTATTTAAGGCCTTAACGTGCAAAAGACGGACTTAATGATATGAGGCAAATACTTTCTTTCAAAAGCAAAATGGAATTGCGAGTATTAGTTTAAGAACTTTTTTATTTCCTCGCACGATGCTTAGTAAAACGTTGTATAATACAAGTGCGAAAATGTTTTCAGACTCGTGTCGTATTAATAAAAATGACATACATCTGGAATCCTTCCACACTTGTATCATAAAAACGATTTCCATAGCGATAATACGTTTCTGTCAAAAATTACATTTTAGTGGCAAGCTTTTATAGCCGACTGTACTTTTCTTTGGATATCCATCAAATGCTCACTGAGACGATTCTAAAGAGCCCAAGCTCGGTAGGATTGCTTTTTCTATTATAAATTTCCTATGGCCACCTTCCAGCTCCATCAACAGATCAGCCCCATGGTACCATATTATTGTATTGTCATCAAAGTCAAGTAAGTATGCAACATTTCAGCTCAATCGGTTGACGATATCTGCTTCAAAATTGAGTTGCAAGATTTCACCCGAACAAACATACTTAGATACATACATACATACAATGCAAGTTAAATAAAAGCTTTTAAAAATAATAGTAATTTATTTAAGGCCTTAACGTACAAAAGACGGACTTAATGAAATGAGGCAAATACTTTCTTTCAAAAGCAAAATGGAATTGCAAGTATTTGTTTAAGTATTTTTTATTTCCTCGCACGTGGCTTAGTAAAACGTTGTATAATACAAGTGCGAAAATGTTTTCAGACTCGTGTCGTATTAATAAAAATGACATACATCTGGAATCCTTTCACACTTGTATCATAAAAACGATTTCCATAGCGATAATAAGTTTCTGCCAAAAATTACATTTTAGTGGCAAGCTTTTATAGCCGACTGTACTTTTCTTTGGATATCCATCAAATGCTCACTGAGACGATTCTAAAGAGCCCAAGCTCGGTAGGATTGCTTTTTCTATTATAGACTTCCTATGGCCACCTTCCGGCTCCATCATCAGATCAGCCCCATGGTACCATATTATTGTATTGTCATCAAAGTTAAGTAAGTATGCAAAATTTCAGCTCAATCGGTTGACGATATCTGCTTCAAAATTGAGTTGCAAGATTTCACCCGAACAAACATACTATAAACATACAATGCAAGTTAAATAAAAGCTTGTAAAATAGAGGACGAAGGCACATATGCTTAATCTCTGAGTTGGAAAATGCAGAGACTACGTAAATAAGAAACTTTAGGGTTTGAAAGTCACACGATGAGATTTACCTCTTGTTTGAGTTGCTCTGAGAGCTTCGCGCCAGCCTGCAGGAAGTCTATGAACGTCACTTCTTCTGGATTAATCGTCGCCAGCGTCTCTAGCCACTCCTGCAAAACAAATACACATTTATAAATGTATGAAACATGTAATGTCTCATTTTTTTTGATGTGGGTACACCACAATTTTTATTTAAACCATGAATACAAAGATCAAAGCTTAAAGAAAAATTTAAAAAAGGAGCGAGGGTAGTGAAGTGGCTAACGCGCTGGACCGGTAATCCAGAGGTACCGGGTTCGATTCCCGGTCCCTTCCACCAGGTAGCTACTGTTGGGTTATAATTAATTGCATCAATAGATAACGTGTTAATTTTATTACAAGTATTGAATAAGTGTAGAAACTAGCTAAATAAGTCTATCAGTTGAGTAGTTCCGGTGGTCACGTGACTTTCCGGTGGTCACGTGACTTTCCGGTGGAGGGGAATCTAACAGCTGGGGAAAGCCACGAGCCACCGTAACAGCCAGTCCCTTGGTGACAGTCGAGCAGACTACTTAAAACTAAAATATATGTACAAGTGCTGTGAAGATTTATTTAAATGTATGAAGCTTAACAAATTAATAAACTACTATCCAGTGAAATCTGCGTTTGACTTCAGTACTGACCGACCCCGCTTATAGGTCAGAGTTGGGATCGACAGGGTTAAATAAAATTACCCTAGCCTAGCCCACAACTTGGAAAATGTAAGTAGTATTTTTTTTTTTGTCTTTTAATAGAATCAGCGCATGCTACAAAATTTACGTACTTACTAATGAAGTAAACTGTATTTACCGTAACGGAGCAAGTCCGGAGGTTAATATGGTTAATCATTCATGGTTATCTTGCCAAGGTACTCCTTGGAGATAGACATGTATGACACTGATTTCTGTTAATGTTTAAAAAGCAAAACTGTATTTTCCGTAACGGATTTATTCCGGAGGTTAATATGGTTAATCATTCATGGTTATCTTGCCAAGGTACTCCTTGGAGATAGACATGTATGACACTGATTTCTGTTAATGTTTAAAAATCAAAACTGTATTTTCCGTAACGGATTTATTCCGGAGGTTAATATGGTTAATCATTCATGGTTATCTTGCCCAGGTACTCCTTGGAGATAGACATGTATGACAGTGATCCCTGTTAGTATTTAAAAGGTTAAACTGTATTTTCCGTAACGGATTTATTCCGGAGGGTTATGCGGTTGATCATTCATGGCTATCTTGCCAGAGCACTCTCTGGAGATAAACATGTTTGACACTTACTTTCGATTTATTACTTAAGACTAATAAAAACATTTACCATCTTTATTATCCCTGATTAAATGATGAATACCAGTATATAACAGGCGAAACGCACTAAATATTTTAATATGCCTCAGCTGTGTTGGAAAATTTAAATCCTTACAACCAACACGTGATTACGAGCCTTAAGTAACTTATTTCAAAATCGTACTACATATCGTCGGAGATGGCGCAGCGCCGGGTGTGGAGCAAGTGTGAATACGAATTAATATTCAAACAAATGCTAAGTGCTTTATTGAAATGAGAACTTTATCGACAGGTGTTATTTACGCGGCATTGCGATTTCCCCGACGATATTATAATCATTAATCTCTACTAATTATATCTTTAATAGTTATTCCCCCTTTTACGCCGGCATAAAATAAAAATTTAAAAATTAAATAATATAGAACAATAATATAATCCTATTATTTTTATGTGCATAGCATACGTATGCGTATCATAAGCAATTCTTAAAAACAAAAAAAAAAAAAAAACTTAAAATCTTAAGGAAAAGGGAACAGTAATTAAGATCAGTATTATTAATTGAGTCCTATACAACCTTTGTTTTAAACTACTTTATGCTATACAAGGACAAGCAGGCTTAGCAATATTTTATTCATTGCTGATAATGTATAGTTTGACTGAAGTTAACAGCTTACTAAAGTACCTAACCGGCTTAATAATGATTACCGGAGCGGATGTAATCCGGGCAGCCTCTAAGCATTTTTTTTGGAAGTTTCAGAATGTCGGTCGAGATGGACAGCGGAACTGGCCGAGGGGAAGGGTCCAGTACGCTGTACGAGGAGCTGAGTCCGGTGATTAGTCGAGGTGAAGGACTAACACTGGAGCGAGACCAAGGAGCACCCGAGGTTGAGGGTCAAGGTCAGAATATACCACCTATACTGGACACGACCGGCTCGAGGTTAGAGCCGGCCGCACAATCTGATATGGACAGGAGCCTCGATAGGGGCAGGTCTAGAGAACGACGACGGCGACGACGGCGACGATCAAGCGACTCCTATAGTGAGGAAGGAGGACGGAACGGGAGAGAGAGAGGAAGGTATAGCCGGTCGCGAAGGCGCCGCTCGCGGGAATCTGGTTCCAGTCGTGATGGATGTCGGAGGAGGACACGGACGAGACGTAGCAGGCGCAGGTATTCTTCATCAGGGTCGGAAGAAAATTCTCCACTGTCCAAAAGACGAAGGGAGTCAAGTAAGGAGTCTCAACAAAACGTTATGTTAGATAAGTTTCTAAGCATTCTCGAAAAAGTCAGAAGTTCGGATAAACAAAAGTTAACTTTTAATACTAATGTCATTCCCGAATTTGACCCAATGTCTAAAGAGCAAACCATCCTAACTTGGTTAACTAAAGTGGAAGAGTGTGCCGAAATATATGGCTGGGATGAGAAGGCTACTATCCACTATTCGTTACCCAAGTTAAGTGGTGTAGCTAAAACGTGGTACCAGGGTTTACCAACTCTCTTATTTTCGTGGACTGAATGGAAGCAGAAGCTTGTTGAATCTTTCCCCTGTCGTGAAGATTTTGCCGAACTTTTGACAGAGATGCTTGCAAAGAAAGCTAAGTATGGCGAGTCATTGGAGCAGTATTATTACGCGAAAGTAAACTTATTAAACCGTTGCAAGATCTCTGGTAAACAAGCGGTAGATTGCATTTTGTACGGTGTGGAGGACCGTGCTGTTAAAGTAGGTGCCCAAGCAGCGCAGTTTAAAGAACCCGAAAAGGTATTGGCATACTTTAGGTCAGTGAAAGTCGGTCAAGTTCGCAGTAATAATGATGCCCTTCATAAAAGGTCTTATGATCGTAGCAGTACATCCACGTCTAGTCGTCCCGGGACGAACAGACCCAGTTCTGGTACCCTAAAATGCTTCAACTGTAATGAAACTGGCCACCCGAGTTTTAAATGCAACAAACCCTTAGTTAAATGTACAGTGTGTGATCGCAGGGGGCATCAGGCTAGTAATTGCTATAAAAACAAAAACGCCAGTACTAATAACGATGGCAAAACGACAAGTAAAAATGATAACGTTAAAGATGTCTCTAAGGTTACAATTGGTGGGAACAACGATATTGATAAATACATACTAGAGGTTAAGATTAATAATGCCCCAGCCAAGTGCCACGTTGATTTAGGCAGTCAGTGCTCATTAATTAGGCGTAGTACAGCGGAAGCTCTAAATATTCAAATCGAGTCGCGAGATAATCTACCGTTATTAAAGGGTATAGGAGGCAACTTGACTTGTCCTTTAGGTGCTGCCATCGTAAACGTTGAAGTCCAGGGGTTGTGTGAAACAATCGAAATGTATATCGTAGAAGATTATGTACTTAGTCATCCTGTGCTATTAGGACATTCTTTTACCGAAAAACCGAATATTATTATCACAAAAACTCCTGATGAGATCATTTTCCAAAGACTTTTACAAGATCGTATCCATCTCGTAGTTGAAAAGGACATTAAGATTAGTGGCCAAGTGTTACGACCTGTAGCTGTCACCACAAATTCACAAGGTGATTTCAACGTATACGTGAATGGTTCGCTGAGAGGGGAAGGGGAGGCACAGTATTACCTCTTTCCAGGCATATACGAAATTAAGAATGGACGTGGCGCCCTCTTGGTTTACAACGTTTCCACTGATGACTTGTCTTTGGAAAAGGGGGCCCTGTTGACGAGGTCCCAGTCAAAAAACGAAACGATTCAGGTGCGTACGTTAAATTCTTTTAGCGTTGATATGGCCGACTCCGAGATTAAAACCATAAAATGTAACGATTTGCTAACCGAGAATCAGCGAGCAGAACTCGAACAGGTACTCATACAGTATAAGGATTGTTTCTCTAGCGGGCTTAGAGATCTTGGATTCACAAATGCGACCGAAATGGTGATCGAGCTCGAAGACTCCGACCCGGTCGTATATCGGCCCTATCGAATGTCACATGCGGAGCGTCAACAGGTAAGAGATATGGTCCAGGAGATGGTAGACACCGGCATTGTCAGAGAATCCTCTTCTCCCTACGCTAGCCCTATCGTACTGGTCCAGAAAAAGACTGGGGACAAACGCTTATGCGTCGATTACCGCGCTCTCAACAGAAAAACCAAAAAAGAGCATTACCCGTTACCACGAATTGAAGATCAGCTGGACCTACTGGCAGGTAATACGATGTTTACGTCGCTGGACCTCGCTTCTGGCTACTACCAGATACCAGTCGCCGAGGACTCTCGTGACAAGACTGCCTTTGTGACACCTGACGGGCAGTTTGAATACAACCGTATGCCTTTTGGATTGGTGAATGCCCCATCAGTGTTCCAAAGGACAATTCATAAGATCCTCAAAGAAGCCCAGGTAAAGTACGCGATAGTCTACATGGACGACGTTCTAATCCCGTCAGAGAATTTTGCTCAAGGTATCCAGAGACTACAGGAGGTGCTCGAACTTTTAAAAAAGGGAGGTCTTACTCTCAAGCTAAGTAAGTGTAACTTCTTCCTTGACACTATAGATTTCCTGGGGTTTGAAGTGAGTGCAAGCGGGATTCGTCCAGGTAGCAGGAAAACCGACGCAGTCTCAAAATTCGCGGAACCAACCAGCCAGCACGAACTACGTCAATTCCTCGGGTTATCCGGATTCTTCAGGCGTTTTATAAAAGGTTATGCAACTATAACTGCACCTTTGACAGACTTGCTAAAGAAGGACTCTCGTTGGGAATGGGGTGACCGGCAACAGCAAGCGTTCAAGAGTATTAAGCAACTACTCGTAGAACGACCAGTTCTCGCTCTGTATGACCCTAAGGCAGTCACGGAGCTACACACGGATGCAAGTAAGGACGGCCTAGCTGGTATTCTGTTACAGCGCAACCCTAGTGGAATGTTGCAGCCAGTCTCTTACTTCAGCCGTAAGACCAGCGCGGACGAACGTAAGTTGCACTCATACGAGCTCGAGACGTTAGCCGTCATAGCTTCACTTAATCGTTTTCGCGTATACCTTATGGGGATACCATTCAAGATATTGACGGACTGCAACGCACTCAGATCGACCCTAATCAAGCGCGATTTGATCCCTCGCATCGCACGGTGGTGGGTACAATTCCAAGAATATGATTGCACTATTGAATACCGGCCTGGAGCACGAATGTCTCACGCGGACGCGTTAAGTAGAAATCCAGTCGACGACCCATCTAGTGAGCTGCATGTCTTGGATGTGCTACATTCAAGTCGATCGTCGGAACATGACTGGATTACCACAGTTCAGACTGCTGATGAAGAGGTAAGAAATATCAAAAACATTCTTTCTGACCCCAAGTCTACAGAAGTTGCCGATGTGCACAAAAACTATCAACTTAAAAATGATAGAGTCTACCGCATAGTCGGCGATGAATTAAAATGGCTCGTGCCGAAAAGTGTTCGTTGGCAGATTCTCAAAATGAATCACGACGATGTAGGCCACTGTGGCTTCGAAAAAACTCTGCAACGAATTAGAGACCATTATTGGTTTGCCAAGATGCGCAGGTTTGTAAAGAAATATGTATCTTCCTGCCTCGAGTGTGCCCATCACAAGACTCCTGGGGGTAAGCAAGAAGGCGAGCTACACCCTATAGAAAAAGTTAGTATCCCTTTCCACACAATTCACGCTGACCACCTAGGCCCATTTGTGAGGAGCAAAAAGGGTAACTGCTATTTGTTGGTATTGGTGGACGGATTCACTAAGTACGTTAATATTACGGCAGTAAGAAACACCAAGTCCGCAACAACCATACGCGTCATGGAAGAACACGTAAGCTACTTTGGCGTCCCTACCCGTCTCATCACCGACAAAGGCACGAGCTTTACAAGTAAGTCCTTCAAAGAATTCGTAACGTCTCTCGGCATAAAACATATTGTCAATGCTGTAGCTACACCGAGAGCGAACGGCCAGGTGGAGAGGTTCAATAGGACCATCCTAGATGCGTTAGCCACGTCGAGCCATGGTGGTGATGAAAAATCTTGGGACAAACATATATTTCGCATACAGTTAGGTATCAATACCACTAAACACAAGACCACGCAAAAAAGTCCTTCTGAACTACTATTCGGATTTAACGTAACTTGCAGAACCGAAGGTATACTAAGCGCTATCATCAACGATACTTTGAACAAAACTCCTACTGACGAATTGCCTGAAATTAGGGAAGTCGCTAGCGATAAAATTAAGGACCAACAGAAGAAAGACGTTGCTAACTTTAATAAACATAGGAAACCTTCGAGACAATATAAAGAAGGTGACCTAGTGCGTGTTAAAAGGCAGGTTCCCCATGACGGCAAGTCACAAAAACTAGTAGCAAAATACCAGGGCCCATATCGCGTAATGAAAGTGCTCCCCAATGACAGGTTTCTTGTAGAAGATACGCCAATGACCCGTAAAAATGGTAGGAGATACGAGGCTATTATATCGATTGACAAAATGCAACCTTGGATGATATTTTCTAGAGATTGTGAATCAGATCTATCTTGTAATGATGACACTGAAAGTGAATAAAATCAACGAATTAATTAATGCGATGTCTACAAATATTGTAGGTTGAATAAATTAATGTATTTTCTAAAACTTGCAAAATGGTGTTATAAACTCTACAATTAACTAAGTTCGATTTTTATAGCATATTACATAGTGTGCAATCATTGCAGAGAATACCTAAGTACAGTACATTAATAACATAAAATGGATTGTCGATTTTGTATTTTGGTATCAATAGATTAGTTATAAGTTAAGTGTACTATGTAAATATTAAGTTTCTATTGTCACATTTATAGACGTTACATAACTGCGACATAAGCGAAGGGACTTGCTTTAACAGGATGGCCGAGCTGTTGGGTTATAATTAATTGCATCAATAGATAACGTGTTAATTTTATTACAAGTATTGAATAAGTGTAGAAACTAGCTAAATAAGTCTATCAGTTGAGTAGTTCCGGTGGTCACGTGACTTTCCGGTGGTCACGTGACTTTCCGGTGGAGGGGAATCTAACAGCTGGGGAAAGCCACGAGCCACCGTAACAGCCAGTCCCTTGGTGACAGTCGAGCAGACTACTTAAAACTAAAATATATGTACAAGTGCTGTGAAGATTTATTTAAATGTATGAAGCTTAACAAATTAATAAACTACTATCCAGTGAAATCTGCGTTTGACTTCAGTACTGACCGACCCCGCTTATACTACTTTTTCAATTTTTCTTTAAGCTTTGATCTTTGTCATGGTTTAAATACACATTTATTTTACGTACATGTTTGTTCTATATTTGGTACAGTATTTTAGCATAAAACTAGTGCTCGTAGTCAAGTAAAAAGTATCTTAAAACTATTATTGTATGTTCAGCAATCCCTGTACCGAAATTGGATAAAATCCGTCCAACCGCTTCGGCGTGTTGAGCGGACAAATAAGTTTCTATCAACAGATGGCGCGGCTGGCCGAACGTACCCATACAAATACTACATGCGCTGTAAAAAAATCTGAAATAATTACCCCTGTGCATAGAATAGGTACTGGGGGGGGGTATTCGACCAATTTTAGAGATATAATGGAGATCTCTCCTTTTCATCGCCATGCGTCACTTTTGACGTGTGCCTACTTGACAAGTGGCGATATCCCTAGAACATCGCAACTTCGTCAATTCGGACGCGCAAAATTTTCGCTTCCTTTGTATGTGACGGCATAAATAACAGGCGCATACTTTAAATTGACCGCGTAGTGCGTGAAATTAGTCCGTTACGTTTCATTCAAAACAGAAATTCATATGCATGAATAACATTTTTGACAATCATTATCGCCTTCGTATTTCCAAAATTGAGATGAGATATGTCACTTTTAAGCTCATCGCATTTAAATGACAATTCAATGGCGATGTCACTGTTATCTAATGGAGATTTGACGTTTAGCGATATCTCAAACGGCATTCTCGAATTGGGCCCCTGACTGTTAATAATTTGTCTTTATTTAATATTGTTTAAAGTTTTTTATAAGTTGTGTAAAATCATGACGATCTCAATATGTTAGCATATTTTATACTTTGTAAACTATGTAAAACTATTGAGAAATAAAGAAATCTGAATCTGAATCTGATTTTTGAATCATACCTGTTCCACCAGGCCTATGAGCCCGATTTTATGTCCGTTGCACATGAGCGCGTGCGTGATGCGCCCGTCGCCGAGCGGCCGGCCGGTCTCGTTGTCGATCACGTTCGACATCAGCCACGGGAAGCTGCACTGCGCGACCAGCCCCGACAGCACTTCTAGGCCGAAATCTGAAACATTACAATCATCATCATCATCATCATCATCATCATCATCATCATCAGCCAAAAGACGTCCACTGCTGGATAGGCCTCCCCCAGAGAACGCCACCATGACCGGTCCTGCGCCTCCAGCGGACTCCAGCGACCTTCACCAGGTCATCAGTCCACCTTGTGGGGGCCTACCCATGCTGCGTCGTCCGGTGCGTGGTCGCCACTCAAGAACTCGATGGCCCCAGCGGCCGTCGGAAACATTACAATACAATACAACAATACTTTATCGCACACCAATAAAAGTTTACAAAAGGAGACAAGACACATACAATTTATGAATAACTAGCTGTGCCCCGCGGTGTTACCCGCTCATCCCACGGGAGCACTAAATTTATTCGGGATGAAAAGTATCCTATGTACTTTCCCGGGACTGAAACTATCTATATACCAAATTTCATCTAAATCGGTTCAGCGGTTTAAGCGTGAAGAGGTAACAGACAGACAGACAGACAGACAGACACACTTTCGCATTTATAATATTAGTATGGATATGGATGATAGACAACAGGCGGTCTTATCGCTAAAAAGCGATCTCTTCCAGACAACCTTTGGGCAGTGAAATTGATGAATTTTTTAACTTAATACAGAGTAGGTGCAGCGGAAGGTGAAGGGAGCATATAATTAGATACTAACAGAAAACAAGTACGCATATGGGTAAATATACACATACATAAATAGATATACATAAACTTACATATATACAATAATATAAATAGACAATTGACATATAAGAATCTTATATAACACAACGCAAGACAGTCAGTGACGAAAAACATTACAATGTTTAACCATTGATAGCTACAAATATGAAAGCTCAAAGTAAAATTTAAATGCGTAACCTGGTGGAAGAGATCGGGAATCGAACCCGGTACCTTTGCATAGCGGGTCCAGCGCGTTTACCTCCACCCTAACACCCAAGCAAAGTTTCGAATTTTTCGTTATGCTTTGTGCGTCGATCTTTGCATAGTTTATTTGAAAGGCTTCACGCCTTAGCGCCCTCTATGTGAATAAACATGTGTAAAGTAGTGCGGTAAGATGCGAATATTAAGTACAAAGTATTCATATCAAGTTTATCATAGTTCATAACAAGTTCGGTTTCATTTAATTTATGTGGGTACTGGGCAGGGTACACCACAATACTCTGAAGTGTCATTTGTCTGAATGCATCATCAATTCATCATTCCAAACTTTCATAATTCCAAAAATTGGGCAAGTGCGAGTCCGACTCGCGCATGTAGGGTTCCGTACCTATATATATATAATCTATAACAAGTTTGTTGTATGGGAGTCCCCCTTAAATATTTATTTTATTTTATTTTTAGTATTTGTTGTTATAGCGGCAATAGAAATACATCATCTGTGAAAATTTCAACTGTCTAGCTATTACCGTTCTTGAGATACAGCCTGGTGACAGACGGACGGACGGACGGACGGACGGACAGCGAAGTCTCAGTAATAGGGTCCCGTTTTTACTCTTTGGGTACGGAACCCTAAAAACTAATATTTAGATGTTTTTGGGATATCCTATAACCCTAACCAAACCTGTTTATAGCACGTATGAAAATTATCATTACCTACGCGTTATATCACTTTCGGAACTTTGACAATTCGGAATCTTGATGGTTTTGGATAAATGAAAGTACGGAATTTTTGAGTTATTCCAATTTATGTATTTAATCTTTATTGCACAAGTGAAAAGCAAATCGCACCAAAGGCGGATTTTATGCAAGTGCTATCCATTATACTTTCCTTATACTTTTCCAGCACTGACTTACCAAAATCATGGTTTCCAAAAACAGCACAATGTGTCCCTACTTCGTTGAGAACTGGCACCATCTGTTCACCTTTCGTGTATGTGCTTACTGGAAACAGAAAAACAAGAAATTGTCAATGAAATTTCACCAAAACCACATTTATTTATTTGGTGGAACCTTCCCTTGATTTCCCCCACCCAGGGGAAATTAGTGTATACTTGATATTTAAATATGACTGTTTATCGAGTTTTTAATAGTAAATTGTCATTCAAGAGCTTGAGCTGAAGGCTTTTATGATACGAGTTTGTAATTTGTGTACCGCCTATGATGCACACAACGATTTTCATCACACTTGCGCGGTAATAAATTGTCCATAATGTTCGCAGGCCTAATTTATCACTTACGACCCGCAGCTACGAAAGAAAAAATGTAGGTAATTAAGAGAAACTGTGACGAGATGAAATAGTTTTAAGTAGTACTTTTGTACATTGATTTAAACTGACACATTTTGACACACTTTTAGGCCAAAAAGGGACTTTATCGCGTTCAAAAAGGTATTTCGACGTTTCAGACGTCTACGGTCTTGAATCATCATGGTACTGTATACATACATACATACATATACATGGTATTTTTGTGTCTTGTTTAAGGATTTGCATTACTTTTCAAACCCTTAAATGAGAACTACTTACACATGCTAGGCGAGAAGACATCTCCGCTGAAGAGGACAAGTGGATTCAGGTGTTGGAGCGCTTTGACGGCGGTGCTGAACCGCAGCGCCCCGCCCACCGGCTCCGTCTCTGTAATGAGCAATGGATTTTATAAAGATTTCTCGGTAACAATACTACAGTTAGGATCCATTACCTATTTGCTCAAATTCTCAAAGACATTATTGAAACTTGTATTAATCTCACTTCTGAAGGATATGCCAGGACTTTCGGCGGCAGACGGCCCGGCGAGCGGTTGAGCGAGAGATCCGAGCGCGGCAAGCATACGAGTGAGCGAGACACACGTACCACTAAGACCGAAGTCGTGGCGTGGCTGTGACAGTGGTTATACATACGAACTTACTGAAGGTATCGATGGATTACTGTTAACCATAGTATAGTATATGTGCATGTTCATCCCACTTCTGATAACTGGGCTAAGAAAAATATGGGTGGGTTTTGTGAAAGGTGATATGGTAAGGATATATGCGATGATATCACGGGTTAAAAAGAGTCATGGAAGAGAAAACACACTGTGTCGATCCTAAATCCTGATTGGTTAATTTTCTCCGCCCATGCTTCAGTGGACATGGAGCCTCAGAGATTAGTAAGTACAAGCGAATATTGACTGATAGCTTGAACACTTGATCTCAAAGCGAGTTATACAGGCTGGAACAGATCAAGGGACTTTTGAGCAAACAGGGAATTGTTTAGACTGAGTACTTCACTTTTAACAATAAACTACGTAAATATTTCTATCCATTGTTGAAATACAGTTAAACATTAGTGTAAATATCTGCACATATCAACCCTAGCATCTTTTAAACATCGCTTAAGTTAAAGACAGGTGTCATTTAAAATGTAAATAAAACTTTTGAATTAGTAGGGTTGTCACTGATATTAAAATATTGTATTTTGATAACTTTTTTTACTTTTAAATCCAACTACAATAATAATAGGTCGATTTTAGATCACTCAGATGACACTATCCTGTCAGCCCAGCCTTACTTACTTGTAGTTTGTTCGATGTTGTACACATCGTTGAAGTGTATGATGAGCACGTCATCCATCCCTCGCCCCGACAGCTGGCTCACCGCCCGTCGCCCCACCTGACGAACCTCCAACGACGCCTAATCACAAACAAGTCCATTAATTATAATTGCATTGGATTATTGTAATTTCGAGACCTGAAGTTACACAAAGAGAAGGTCTTATTTTTATTTGGAAGGAAATATTTTTTAACCCGCGACGAATGAGGGGTGTTATAAGTGTATCTGTGTGTCTGTGGAATTATAGCTCCCAAACGGATGGACCAATTTGAGTGCTGTTTTTTTAATCGAAAGACTTGTCTGTCTAGCTATGTTTAGTGGAAATAGCAACAGTAGTTTCCAAGATATTCAGCTTTAATTGGCACAAGCGACAATATCTTAGCCAATATTGAAGCTAAGAATACCAAATATTGTAGTTATGTTCAGTTTAGTAGCATTTTCTTGATTTTCTATATAACTCATTGAATGAGAGTCCTATGATGACCAGCTACAAATACAAATACAAGTACTCTTTATTGCACACCTCATAAAATATACAGGAGAAATACAATGCAAGAAATTACAATTAGAGGTAAACAACACTGCCGTCATAACCTTTATCGTTAAATTAAATTAATGCTGTGAAATTGACTTAGATACATATTCGGAAAGAGGAGAAAAAGGCGCATCTGTCTATATATTTTTTAAATTTTCACAAAAAATTTTAGATGTGCCCTTTTTCGTTATGACGGCAGAACAGGCGGTCTTATCGCTAAAGAGCAATCTCTTCCAGACAACCTTTGGGTAGTGGACAGCTCCTTGCGTCGGGGGTGTTTTAAATTTTGAATTTAGGTTATTTCATTATCTGGAGTTCTTCGACTGATTTGCTACAATCAAACACAATCAAAACTGTGCTCACTGTCCAGTGGATAATGTAATGGATGCCAATATTCAGTGCGGTTCGTAAAGTGTTAATTTAACAGTAGGTATCGTTTTCAAATAAGAATTAGCTACGCAAAATTCGCATGCCGCTGTTGCTCTTATTTGAGAAATTCTTTGTGTAACTTTGGTCTAATAATTTCTTCTTGAGACATGTTAAAGGCGTGTCCATAGTTGTTATAATAAGCTATGCTATAATAAGTATGGAATCACGAATAATTTGCTATTTTCTACGTCATATATATGATAATATTAAGTTTTCATAAGTTCAATTAACATGTCCCATAAAGATCGTCTCCATCAAAAGCGAAAGTATTGAAAATTTGATAAAAAAGCATAACTTAGTCTTGCAAATAATTGATATTACAAACAAAACTTATCAACCAACATTCTGTATGCTTTTATGACATAAAAAATCGGAAAGTACCTAGTAGAAATTTAGTCCTGCACATTATTGTAAAAAAAACATCCATTGACTCACCTATAGTTATAACCTACTTACATTTGTAAACCTAAATATAAGTTAATCTGGCAAGGTCCTAAATAAATCATTCCAAAAACGGCTTCTGAGTAAATGAACATTTCGGAAGAATGAACGAAAATTGTTGTTGATAGATATCCATTATTTTTATTTTACCACTGCTATCTACTACAAACCTACGTATATAGATTCGAAGAGCTAAAAATAGAAAAGTGTCATTGTTAAGCTACCGCGGTCCCCTCTTGTTTGCACCAAGTGCGAAACAGTTCATCAACTGAGTAATTGGAGGGTGTTTGGGCAATTTAAACCCATTCATACGTTAGGGTTGACAACTACTCGGAAACCCACAATAGCACAAACTAACAAATGTTCCCATTTGGTGTACAATAGCAGTGCCCTCTCGAAGGAAGCAGCATTACACCCGTGCAGCTATTTAGCTTGCAAGTTGCATGTCAAACAATGTAACAAAGTGGCATGTTGTCAAACAGCATTTTTGCAGCCAGACAGTTTTGACACACCCCGTCTATAATGGTCTTCAGTTTTGAATTTGTATATGATTACGGGTGACAGTTATGTTATCTCAACTACAACACGACTATCATAAACCCACTGGACACAGAGAAATGACTGTCATCTACTGCAATTCTGACAAGATTCGTTAAAATCGGTTAAAACAGAGTTTCCACAAAATAGAGGCACCGTTTGATTCTAGATCAGCCTGTTGCGTATCGCATACATTTTCCTTTATGTCTAGAGCTTTCTACCGATATTGTAATAGGTACAATTGTATTGTATAATTTTTATTTGTATATTGTAGACTATCGACAACCCTGACTTCCATATTATGCCGAAGTGTCGGTACTAGAATCACATTTCTAAAACAGCCTATATCCCTTTATAATTCCAATCCACATACGTCTTTCAGTCTAGCCCATCTATTTATAGATAATTCGATGGCGACCGACATCGACAGCTAGATATTCGAACTTGATGCATGACCTATCTAAAGGCCAGCTACCGTTTAGGGGATACAATCGACACGTCTAGTCATCTAGTCTACGACTAGGTCTCTCTTAGGCCATTGGGATTTTGTTTCGAGAGTTAGGCTTTTGGAATACCTACTTGAGAGTGGAGTGCCAGTCTGCAGACCTTGGCCAAGTCTAAAGAAGACGACCGCAACGTATCATTTCATCGACATAATTCTTTGTCAAATGTTCATTTATAGACATGTACTTTCATAGAAACCATTTCTCTTTAAATTGCTAGAATAAAGTCGACGAAATCAAAATTCTTGCGGGCGAAAAATCAATTTGTTCAGAGTCCAGTTAGTCCTGCCCCCATAAATACAATAGGTTATGGGGTCGTCTATATTAGTTAACTGTGTGACAGGTTGGGTATTTCTATTATATCGAGTAGTCTATTACATTTGTAAGCGCATTTGTAAACCTGCACGTTTAGCATAACTGTGACACCCGTTTGTCGCACGATACCTGTCACCTTCTTTAGGGTTCCGTACCGAAAGGGTAAAAACGGGACCCTATTACTGAAACTTCGCTGTCCGTCCGTCCGTCTGTCACCAGGCTGTATCCCAAGAACGGTGATAGCTAGACAGTTGAAATTTTCACAGATGATGTAGGTATTTCTATTGCCAAATACTAAAAATAAAATAAAATAAATATTTAAGGGGGGCTCCCATACAACAAACTTGTTATAGGTTATATGATACGGAACCCTTCATGGCGCGAGTCGGAATCGCACTTGCCCAATTTTTTCAATACCGTGCGAAGAAGACAAGTGATGCAGAGACACGCGACTTTGTCGCGCGATACATACTACCTGTCACTTTCCAATACCGTGCGAACAAGAACAAGGCAAGTGATGCAGAGTCGCGCGACAAGCGAAGTCGCGGCAAGATATGCTAGCTCTGCTGGCCGAGACATTAACTCTATCACAAACATTAATCTTTTCTCGACTCGCCATTAGCTTTCTTGTGATTGAATTTATCATTTTATTATGATGAGTACTACTTAGGTGAGAACTCGATCAAGGAATTGTAGCATAAATTTACATTCACTTTGTAACAAGTTTTTATTATACAATGTGTTTTTATGCTACTGTCCGTGTCACTTCTTGACCTAATAGTAGTTTATGTGACTGTACATAATGTAGGGTATTAAACACGAGTGTGGGTTTATAAAACGAGGCGAAGGCGAGCTTCATAATAACATCACACGAGTGTTTTAATGCATAATTAGGTACAGTTACATACCCTACTTTATCTACCCACATATCATAAGCTTCCATGATGCATTCAGGAGCCGCACATTATGACCACCATAAAAATAGACGGTTCTTGAACGCATCATGGAGGGTTTATGATATTTGGATAGAAAAAAAGTGTTTTTATGCGCTTTCACTTCTTGACATAAACACCTTTATACATACATATAGTAGTGGAATTATCTTTATCTACTTGAAACAAAATTATCTGTTTTTAACTTGCTTTTAACATAATTAATAACAACTTTGTCACAAAAAAATACCATAGTTCTGAACTAACAAACATAAAAAATGCAACAGAATAGAGAACCCCTTTTTGAAAAAGGTTGAAAAGAAAGTGCGGCAGCCAAGATCTAAAAAGTGCTATACAATTTACTAGCAATACATAACATGAATTAAACTAGCCACACATGCAACATCGACCACTACATAAAACATACAACATCGAGGAAAAACTATAATTATTTATTTATTATGTCATTTACATACACGGTTACAGATAAATCAGATAAGGACAGCATGGGTGTATTTTTGTGGCATCCATTCCTTCAGACTGAGGTTATGCTAATATCTTATTCTAAGTTTAATTTCATTTAAATCTCTGGTAAAATAAAGTAGAGGAACTCTTTTAGATATCAGTCACACGCTCATTCTGACTTCATTTCAGTCAATCATTCTCGACTGTCAGTTTACTGTCATTCATTCGATTTCTCCAGTCCGGTCCGCCAGTTCAGTCCAGTACGTCTAGCATAACAATGACACGAGACTACTTGTCGCGCGACAAATACTACCTGTCATTTTACTTTCAATACCGTGCGAGCAAGACAGGTGATGCTGTCCCGCGACAAGCGTAGTCGGTTCAAGATATGCTAGCCATGCTAGAAGGTTAGAGGAACGAGAGGAGGAAGTTCAGTTCATCAGTCTGGTCGGAATGACGAAATAATGATCGTGAAACCCTCTCGGAGTGATGGACTGACGGTACAGAAAAAGAGCGAAGGACAGTTAACTGACAGTCCAGAATGATGGACTGAACTGACGCGAGAATGATCGTGTAAATGACGTCTTAGTGTGATCTATACTATATTTGAAAACTTTTATCGCTCTTTAAGTTGGATGTCACAGTTCATTTGATTCGTCGTAAAGCGTAGCAATGCGACCGGTCGACACATGTGCTTCTCTAGGAGCGGCTACGAACGCGTCACGCGCTCAATTGGCCCGAACATTCGGGCATCGTGGCGCCAACTGGTGCGTATGCTATTAGCGCGAGTCAAGGTCCTTGTTAATTATCTTGTTTTTCTTTAACATTTTGAGAAAGTTTAGGCTGTTAGGTCTCAGGATCCTGGTTATTTGCATGGAAGCCCATTTGTATGTTTTTTATAGCCTTGAGGAATTTTATAATATATTATACTAATTCTGACTAAAAATTATTGTTGATTATTGTACTGAAATTATAGATTGTTAACGTTATTTAAATTTTGTATTGTATTTTAATGATTTATTATTTGAAATGTGTAATTGAATGGAATAATGTAACCTAATATAATTTGATAATTTAATATGTGACATGTAAAATTGAAAAACATTTTATAAATAAATGAGTATGAGTATGGAAGTAAAGTAACGTAATTGAATACAGTATGAACATTAGGACACTTTCATTCTCCTAATAGAATATAATCAATAGTACTGGAGATTTTGAGTTCGAATAACCTACATTTTCTCCAAATGCAAACAATTAGAAAATTAACCACGATTTGTGAAAACGCCCAGTAATCCCGTCTTGCCATACCTAAGACCCAATATACAGTGCAAGCTAACTTAATATATTCTGATAGCGTCAGACTTAGGAATAGCTGTTGCGAATAGTGACAATCCAATTTATCGACGACATACTTGATTCACCTGTGCAATGGATAGTCTTCGTGACGTGAAGTGGTTTTGTCCATTTTTATCTAGTAAGACACTGGGCCCGAGAAACATAGAATCCACTTATTTTATACAAGAACACTTCACCAGATACTTCATTTCGTATAATTTTCATTTCATAGACAATTTTTTTCTCGGAATTCATAATTTTTTCAGAAATCTATAACCCCCACTTTAGGTGTTCGACAGGTACCCGAAAAAAAAAATTTTTTTTAATTTTATTTTACCGTTCATTCGGCGTTATACATACACATACTCATACCAAATTTCAGCTTTCTAGTACTAATGATCACGGAGCTAAGCCGCGGACGGACGGACGGACGGACGGACAGACGGACAGACGGACATGGCGAAACTATAAGGGTTCCTAGTTGACTACGGAACCCTAAAAAGTATATATATTATACGTATTATATATATTATACTTATATAGTATACGTATTTGTTCACTTATGTATTTGTCGACGGGAACGAGACCCGACATTAAGAACAGCGTAGCAAAGTTGAGCCAAATCCTGGATAGTCCAACTAAACAGTGCTGGAATGCTGCAAAGCGCGTACTCCGTTACTTGAAGCACACAAAAACGCATGGACTTGTGTTTACGAAAACAGGTGATTCACTAAATGGTTACTCAGACAGTGACTGGGGCGCGTGTCTTATAGATAGACGTTCTTACTCTGGTTATGCTTTCATGTTAGGAGGCGGATGCGTGTCGTGGAAGTCACAAAAGCAAAAATGTGTGGCAACATCCACGTGTAAAGCTGAGTATGTGAGCTTCTCGTCCTCGATGAAACAAGCGATATATCTGAACAGCTTGCTGACTGAAATCGGGTTTGTAAGTTTGCACAATTGACCTTACATGTAGATAATCAAGGGGCGTTGTGTCTTGCTGGTGGTCCAATGTACCATTCTCGGAGTAAACACATAGATATCAGGTATCATTTCATAAGAAGTGTATTAAAGAACAACAAGAGTATCGAGCTGAAGTACTTGCCCACAGACTCGATGCTCGCAGATATTTTAACAAAGGCTTTGCCTAAATTTAAGCATTATAGGTGCATGAGTAGTTTAGGCATTGTTAGCTAATTGTTTGCTTTGTTAATTAATATTTGTTTACAAATGAAGCGAAAATTGAAAATTTTTCGCTTCATTTGTAAACATTTAGTTTACGTTAGCAAACGTTAGTGCTTTAATAAAAATAAGTAATATTTTGTTCTTTGATATAACTTTGAATTGTATGTGTTTTGTTTTATGTCTTTTTGAATATGCACATTAAGGGGGCGTATTGGAATTATTATTGTGATATTGGGCATAAAACCTTTTGTGTATGATATACTGGCATAGAACTTTGTTAAACTAAATCTAGAACAGGTTGCTATTTTAAATTTATATTAACCAGCAACGTTTGTTTGTATTGATTACGATATCAGTTCTCACATACTCTTTGAACAGTACGTGTTGTAAACAAATGGATTAATAATAAACTGCTGATTTGTATCCTGGGTCTTTTCACGTAAACAGCACTATTCCAATGTATATCCCCCACATATCTACATGACGCAAATGTCTCTCGATGTCATATTAATTTCCACCTGTTAGAAATATGAAATGTTGTCAAATAAGCTGTATGGTAGGCTATACAGCTTAATTGACAAGGACATTGTAGGTAAATATAGATTCCACATCTCTACATCGAATGCAGCTCGCAAAAGTTGTAATGTAGATAGATAAAAAGGAATTATGGATGGTGTGTAAGCCAGCTAATATAATAAGCAAACTATAATACGTAGGTAAAAAGAACTCGGGACGCTAGAGGTACAGTCCGTTTGAGTATGATAAGACGGACTAATTACAAAGGCTGCCTATCTATCCAATGAAGCGGAGTGGAGAAAATTAACCAATCAGGCCTGTTTTTTTGTAAAGCCTAAAAGAAGCGCATTTAAATCTGAAAAATATGACTGGTCCATTTCTCATAACACCGCTCCAGTGAATACGTAGCCTTATATTGGGGCAGCACCAATTATAGCGCCCTCTTTTCTGCTTCGCTCTTCCGGTCGCACAGAGTTCTTTTTATGCAATTCTGTTTTTTATTTATAATGAACGCGCCATACAAATTCTGTGCAAAAAGTAATATGCGTGCTGTACATCTTGCTAAAACCTTCTGCCACTCAAAGGTCCACTATAAAACATTAAATCGTTTTCAAGAACAACGTATTTTCTTAGTCAATCACAAGGCTTCGAGACCTTGGATTTAAGAAAGAGCTTGGGGCCTGCGGTCCTCAATCGGACTAACGACCCAGCCACGACTAGGAGCGACCAGCGGCAGCGGTGAGCGGCGAGCGGTAAAAACAAAATCATAACGATATATGAAGCATGCCAGTGAGTCGTGCTGCAGCCGTGTCTCGCTCACTCGTATGGCCGTCGCGCTCGGATCTCTCGCTCGGCCTCTCGCTGAAAGTTGTTGCATTTTCGTAAGGGTGAAGCCAGACGAGCGTAATTTAGAGTCGCGTACTTTCGGTCGCGCCATATATCATGTCACGTGATCACGTCATACTAATTGTAAGTATGGTGCGACCGAAATTATGAGATTCAAATTACGCTCGTATGGCTACACCCTAAGACTGAAGTCGTGGCCGTTCCGTACTGTCTCGCTCTAACAGCGGTTTTCTTTGAGCGGCAGAAGGGCAGTATAGACACAAAATTGTATAAAAACGCGCCTGTTTCAACCAGCCGACGACAGAGCGCACTCCATCAGTGACTTCTCCGGGTACGTCGACGCTGGTGGACTCGATGAGCGAGGACCAGCGCGAGCGCAGCGCCGCCTGCGCCGCGAACGACGCCATGCCGCGCACTGCCATAGTTCACTCACTTATAAACAGCTTTCAGATTCGATTCCGTCGGCCGACGACTTGGCCTTGACCAGTCTACGCGCCTGATTGGTCCTTATCAAGCGTCCATACGGTTGGAAATGGTCGACCTGATCAGATCGGCCCAAATTAATGACCATCGCCTATTTTAGCATTTCACCATTTGTCACATTATCCTAGAGCAGCGGATCAATCTATCTATCAGATGATGCACTTTATTTGTTTTGTAATTGTACCAAATATTTTGTACAGATATTTAACTGTCTGTCAATAATTTTATCAAAAACTATCTAACTCAATCCTCTGACATCTCATTTATCCCTAGCTACTTTGTCTCTCTACCTATCACTATTTACTACCACATAAATCTAGTAAGAATCTTATTAGCACAGTTGAATTGTACCGATTATGCATGAGGTCCCAGTTTTATAATTCTCTATCGAGTCTACCTGTTTCTATCTCAATTTGTTTATGTTTAATATTATATTATTATTTTTCATATAATTATCCAATCTGTTTCTCTATCTGTGCTATATATCTCTACCTACTTGTGTTTATTGTTCTGAACATATAACTAAGGAATTCCTGGTGTTGCACATACTGCTTGCACAAACTTTTATTTTTAAACAACAAGAGAAATTTGCCAATGTGTGTGTCCTATATTGTGTTACAGACAGTAAAAAAGAATGTGGTATGTATTTTCGTGTGGTAAAATCAGGTTTATTTTTAGATATTAAGACAATCTTAGTTATTTCTGTATTGAAAAAGGAAAATAATACAATGAAAAGTATTTAGTTGAAAATAATAGAACGCTTTTAAATACATACAGTAAGTTCTTGCGAGGCAAAATGGCTGTTTCAATGATATAACGCCTAGACCACATATTAGGATCTAATCTTCTTTCCTACTAACTGCCCTATTCTGGGGTGCAGGGTTATAGGTTAACGCGGGCTGGTTTTCCGCAACTCGATATCTTACAATGCGCCTAATTTGCGTGAAGGGTTGCTGGCACTACTCTTGCCAACCCAACTCTACCAGAAAGCCTAGCAGTCTCTTGATGTTGCCGATGACTTCTGGGAGTGACCTCGGAGATGACCGCTGCTGTGCCTGGTATTTAGGGTGCAGGGTTCGAATCAAATTCTTTCATTTGCACTACTTTTGGCAATCTGTTCCACCTCCTCCCACTTCATTCCTAAGATGCGCATATTCAGTCAGCCGAGCAACGCTAAGTTGTTTTTGAGACTGGCTCTTACACATTTTTGGATATTACTGAATAATAAACACTTTTATACAAATAAATTTTGACTGGGCTCTTTAATGTTTTTACTAATTATTAATTAACTTTAGTTATTAATTTAATTATTAACTTACTAAGTTTATTACCAGACAGTACCAATCTTTTACAATCTATGATTTTCTTCATGATCACTTTGATTCTCAATAACTTAGATAAGTTTGAAAATTCTATATTTTTTTCAAAAGTGACTTACACTTGGGACCTCTTGCATTCTAACTATTACCTAACATAAGATATATTTAGTATATTCTATTATGTACTCATAATTATATGATACATAAAAGTAGGTTAACCTTTTGACAAGAATTAAGGTTTGTTAATTCTATGTACAGTTAGCATGATATAGTAAGTGCCCAGTGGCAGCCAAAGTATCCTAATACAGAGATATATGCACAGATCTTTATTTACATAGCCCTAAGGATGTGTTCCAATAATTATAATTGGCCACTTTTACTGCAACTAACTATATGATGCTGAGTATACTAGGGAGACCAAACTCAGTTATGTTTCCTGTATAAAATGATTGATCACTACTTTGTTTAAGTTAGAACAGCCTTGAGATAAGATTTAAATTTAACCAAGTGTCAAATGTATTTATATTGATGTACTAAAAATATTTCAACATAAATTTGCCATAATACTATCATTAATTCATTTTAACAAATTCCTTAATATTTTTGGTTTTAATCAACTTTACAGACATTTGTTATTATTTTTAGAACTAAGACACTTCGTTTTCATTCTGATTAACTGGCACTGGCACACTAAACTCACATCACTTTCATTAAAAAGAAAACACAATTCAAACAGTGTTTTATAGTTCGAAATTCGAATTAATTTGGGTCTGCGCAGTACCGCAGTCAGAATACCAATGTTTCGAAGTTAGGTCAAGGTGTTAAACTTGAATCTATTTCAGTACATAACCGCAATTGCCTTATCTACTGCAACGTCTTAAAAATAAACACAGCAGTGCTAATTTGTTTACTATTCTCACTCCACCGCATATTCCATTCTGCATAACATATATTTCTTCGGTTATTTTAAAGGTAAATTCGTGAAACACTTACCGAGAAAATTGGAGTGAGAGGAAGTGAAGTAATCGTTTTCTGGAGCAGTTTTAGGGACTTTTTCATTCACGATTTTGAGGTTTGCTCGGTTTAATTCACAGTTTTGAAAATTGGATGGAATATGGATTTAGAAAAGCACACCCATGAACGGAATATACAGATACAGGAGTGTTCGTATGTCACATATTGCACCTGTCAGCTGTCAATTAATTCGCTGTCAAACTTGCGTTCCGTTTTACGCTATCGCAGACTGGTATACTAATTGTAGTCACAAACAAGTAGCTAGGTTTTTTTTTTTTTTTGTTCTGATTCGATTAGCCCTTAGGCTATTTATCGTAAGTCGCTGTGTTGTGGCGGTAGGCTAGCCGCAGCATAGATCTCGGCACCACAAGTAGCTAGGTACAGGCATACAAAAGTTTAAAAGCTATACGATAGATGGCGATGAAACATACTATCAATATATCATTGAAAAAGTGGGGAAAAAAGAACACGGCGTACGGATTGTACAATTTTAGTAATTTCTTTAATGAAATGTACAGCTTTTTATCACTTATCTTATTTAAGACAAAGTTTTACATACGTCTGTGAACGCATCCTCGACTCGAGCACTGCAAAAGTACAAAAGTTCTACGATAGATGGCGCTAAATTACCCACAAATAAACCCATGACCAGCTTGTCCCATCTAAAACATTTTTAGGGTTCCGTAGTGAACTAGGAACCCTTATAGTTTCGCCATGTCCGTCTGTCTGTCTGTCCGTCCGCGGCTTAGCTCCGTGATCATAGTACTAGAAAGCTGAAATTTGGTATGAGTATGTGTATGTATTACGCCAACAAAACGGTAAAATAAAAACTAAAAAACATTTCTTTTTCGGTTACACCTATAGTGGGTTTGATTTTTTTTTTCGTTCCAACACTAGTGTGTGGGGTGTCGTTGAATAGGTATTTTGAAAATAATAGGGTCTCCGAACATTATTTTTTGATAAAGGTAGCAGTTTTGTAAATATTCAATAAAAAATAGTGTCTTTAGGGACGGACAGACGGACATGGCGAAACTATAAGGGTTCCTAGTTGACTACGGAACCCTAAAAAGACTTTTTTTCGGGTACCTACCTCTCCTACACCTAGTGAGTGTGATTTTTTTCTTTCCAACACTAGTGTGTGGGGTGTCGTTGAATAGGTCTTTTAAAAATAATAGGGGTCTCCAAACATTATTTTTTGATAAAGTCAGCAGTTTTCTGAATATTCGCTCCGGAAATCCAAAAAATAGCGTCCCCCCCTCTAACTTTTCAACTACGGGTCAAAAAATTATGGAGACACTCATGAAAACGAGGCCTTATAAGTACTTTCAGTGAAAACTATATTGAACAAAATCGGTCCAGCCATTTTTGAGTTATCGCAAAATTTCATAATTTTCTTTAAAATGACGCAAGTGCCGTGCGGTGTTCCTATACTTCGAAGTTCGAACGTTATTCATATTAGCTAAGTGTCATACTGCATTAAAACATTCCGCTCAATCTGGCGCGTATAATCGATAACTTCCAGAAGGTAATAAGTAATTACAGTTACTTTGGCGTTTACGACCTTTTTATAGAGCTTGAAATCTTTCTCGTAATTTAAAGACTATTGTGAAGGATGGGCAACTACAGAACCCTACACTGAGCGTGGCCTGAAATGCCCTTGGCCGGTTTTTTTTTAATAGAATTATTTTTAACGTTTAAGTCTCTGTAGGTACATTGAACATTTTTTAGGGTTCCGTGCCCAAAGGGTAAAAACGGGACCCTATTACTAAACTTAGCCCCCACTCCGTCTGTCCGTCTGTCAGCAGGCTGTATCTAAAAGAGCCGACTTAAATAAATATTTAAGGCGGCTCCCATACAACAAATGTGATCGGTTGCGATAATTTTACACCTCATTTGTATCCGGCACCATACATAACAGGTGCAAACTTATCTCGGCCAGTTAAGATGGGATAAGTATTTGTACGGAACCCTCGGTGCGTGAGTCAGACTCGCACTTGGCCGGATTTTATTATACTACGATGGTGACAAAGTTTGTGATGCTCCTTTAAGAACCTCTTTACTCCCCTCTTGAAGGACCGCGTACTGTAGCCCACTAGAGCCAGACCAGCTAACTCTTCCGAGCAAATGAACTGTGAAAGACTCACAAAGTGGGTCAGTTTGTAATTTTGTATGGTTTTACAGTTCATTCATACTTTGGGCTGCATAAATGGAAGAATTCATTCATAAATGGGCCATGCAATTTTATATCATTGTACAGTCAGCATCCAAAGTAGCTGACAGTTTACCCTTAATTTGACAGTGTTCGCCAGGATGAACATACTCTTTGGCAATCTTTTTCCATTTTTTTTCGAACGAGAATTGTTTGCTCTATTCAACCTTAACGAGGCTTGAACTAGCGACCTTCGTTTTTTTTTGTCAAATTAAGGGTTAAGCCAGTATACTTATGTTCGGTGAAAATGTGCAGAGAAGAACAAAAAAACAAGGACCATAAAAGTAATTATTTCATTAATTGTTTAAACAGCACATATGTATTAGTAGTCGCATGTATAATAATAATCATCATCGACATCAAACCAATCCACCAACTTCCGATCGTGCCACATAAAAGTACCCTTTAAATTCGGTGAAGCATCCAAAATTAGATAAAGAATGACTTTAGCAGCATCATCAGGTTCTGTCACGCCTCCCCCTCTCGCCATGTCAGTGTTAATATGCCCTGGATGCACGGCGTTGATTGAAATGTTTCTGTCAAAATACTTCCTCTGTTGTATCATTGTCAATGCTGTCACTGCGATTTTTGACACTCTGTGCTCAGCATGTTTTCCTTCATCCGCAAAATCTTCTTTATTAAACGTTCCATTCCTCACACTATCTAAATATTCGTCGACGAAATGATTAAGCTGCTCCGTAGTTAAATCTTTATTCTGTAATCTTTCTAACCACTTTTCGTTCCTCAAATTTGAAAGATGTCCGCAAGCGCTCGACACATTGACCACTCTAGCGCCATCTCTTAGCAACGGGAAGAGATATTTTTCAACTGTCAATAAACTTCTATAATTTACGTCAATGTTTTTTTTCGCCGCTTCATAATCCGGATAAACATTGCCTAAGTCCATATAAGCGGCATTATTGACTATAACATCCAAGCCTCCGTATTCGAGGTTTAAAAAGTTTGCAAACTTTTCGACACTTACTTCATCTGTCACGTCAAGTTGATGGAATTTTGGTTTCAAGTCTAATTCTTCTAGTTTTTTCACTGCTTCCCACCCGCGCTTTTCGTCTCTTGCGGTTAAATCATTGACGTATTAATTACATGGACACACAATCCGACGGAAAAAATGGCACCCTCCCAACTAATGCAAAATCACAAATCGCATTAGTTGGGCGATCAGTCTCGTTTAGACCATGACACGTGACGGGTCTCAAAAATGACTTAATTTTCAGTGAAATATTGCAGAAATAACAGCTATAAAATAAAGAAAAAGGTCGGAATATTCTTTTTTACGCAGATTCTATTGATTAATTAACGAATCCTATGTAAAATCATAGCATATTTTAGATTAGAATTATTAACTTTGTCCCTACAAAATGCACCTCATCACAGAACAAAAATCTAAGGAGTCGCTATAGTTTTATATTTTATTAATTAATAAAGGAGTGCAATAAATAATTATCCTATTTTTTTATTAAAGATTCCCACGCGATCTTAAACAACTTGAAAAATTGAGGTCACGTTTAGTAAGAGACAGACGTCAAGAATAATTTCAGCCAAATAATTCGTCTCTCGTGTGTTCGTTCGGCATAATCATATATGTTTTTTTAATATTTAATCAAAAGAAGCGTAAAAGTCTTTCACTCAACACAGCTTTAATATCTCAATAAAAACGTAAAAAAATGACAATGTGTACAAAAGAAGCGTAAAATGGTTATGTAGTGTTTGTGGTAGTAGGTATCTATACATAAATAGATATACACTGTCTCAGGCGCACGTCACATAGGATGCTGCGTTTAGTTACACGCGAGCCGAGGCTATGTGTGCGGCGGCGAGTGAGCCAGTGTTATGAACATATATGCCTTTTACAGGCAGATCCTACATGTTACATTAATAAATTAATAAAAAAATTGCTCTGTTGTCATTGTTTTATTTTGTCTCAGAGTCTACACACTGTCAGTTTAAACCTTTGAACGCCAAGAACACCTAAAGACAATGTGTGCTGCCGTGCATATAGTACGAGAGCCCACGACCAAAACCATGTCTCATAGCAATACGGCAAAAACCCTATAAAATCGTTAGATTGTATGATTCTGAACCCGACTAGCTGTGTAGTAACGGTCGAAAGTGTAGCAACTGCGTGGGAGGCCATTTCTGCTGTGTCAAAAAAAAAAGACAGTCGGTATTATAGCAATACGTCTGATAGTGAAAATGTACATAGATTTTATAATTGTATTACGAAAAAGTTTGTTTTCAGACATTTTGCGCGTAGCATATAGCCTGAGCGCATTTTTGAAAATGTCAACAAATTTAGCCGACCTGTATCATAGCAATACGGATAAATTTTTTTTTCAACTTTTCGTATTGCTGCCATGATTACCAAAAACCTGTTTTCAGACACTTTACGTGTAGCATATACTCCCAAAAACGAAAATAACGTTTCGGAGTCGCCTGGCCGACGTCTCTGTTAAATGTTTTTTTTAAATTTACAGCCTTCATAGATATTCAAGAATCTCCCTTGTCTATTTCCTTTTGTGCGATTTATTTCAGTCCTTCAACTTCAATGTTACGGTTTCGGGTAAATTCTTTGTTAATTATCATCTAATAAATTCAGGCTCGCAACGTATTCATTGGTTTGTAACAGAAAATTCAAGATGCCTCAATACGATTTTTAAATGATATCTGAGTATCGAAAAGTTGTCTGATAGAGAAGGTGCTACACTTAATTTGTCTGATATAAATTTTTTGCACATGTGGACAACTTATTTTATCATGTCCAACAATTTTCAGACATATTGCTATGATACCGATCGGTAAAATTTGTTAACATTTTCAAAATGGTCTCAAAATTTAATGCGTTCACATTTCCGTCTGAAAATTGTTTTGTTCGCATCAAATAACCAAAATTTACTAATAAAAAAGATTTTCAGACGTATTGCTATGAGACATTTTTTTTGTCTCATTTTTAATTTTTTTAAGTGACTTTACGGGTTTGCGCTACACCACTAACGTCTGAAAAATATGTTTCCGGTATCTCAGAACTATCATTCAACTACAGTCTGCAAATCAGACATATTGCTATGATGCAGTTCGGTAAAATTCTTTGACAATTTTGAAAATTCGGTCAGATCAAACGCTACGCGGAAAATGTCTGATATTGGTATTTTCGAGTTCAGGATAATCGTATCTATCGATTTGATGCGGTTTTGGCCGTATTGCTATGAGACAAAAATTTTGGTCGTGGGCTCTCGTACTAATACTACGCCACCGACTCTCACGCCACGCCATCAAACTTTAAAGGGTTAAACATGTTAATATTTTGCACTTGCCTCACTGTCATTTCACATACTAGAACAAGATAAGTTGAGAAATCATAATGTCATTATTACTGATCCCTTCCATGGAGTGTCGGGACCCTTTTATGCAGTTGTTAAATAAAAACGTAACTTAATTTCTTATTAACAATTTACGAGTTTATTTAGTTCAAACAACAAATATATTTTAATACCTAAATAAAATAATAATGAAAATATTTTTAGTATGTAAAACTATTAAAATCTGCTCCATTCGTGCCATGTTCCAAGTTTGACAAGAGACATGAGTCAGAATACGCTAAAAAAGTTAATTTACACGAAAAATATTTGTGGTAATAAGTACGTAAGCCAATTTGACACTTAAACGTTTGAGTAAAGAGTTATTTTGTACGAAGTAATTATGTTGTTGTAAATTATAAATAAGCGTTATTGGCATCTACTGGAACATGACAGCAGTGCCACTTTTTTCGACAATTTTGTTCGGGTCTGTGGCTCTATTATAAATAATACCTCAATGGGTTAAATACACAATCCCATCGAATTTTTGGCATAACCCTTTGACCACTGCAAAACCTAGTCCTTTATTTGATCCAGTAACCACTGCAATTTTTTTCGCCATTTTCTACGACGTGCGCGCGCAGTAGCTTTCCGACGGATAATGAAATAAAAATGTTTGCGTTTCGTTCGTGATTGTGCTATTACGATTACAATGCGTTTTTCGAAAAACATACTTATCCCTTTATGTTAATGTAGTTTTTGAATTGTGCCATTGCGTTTAGTTGAGGTATTTGCCAACACTTAGAAGTAGAGTTGAATGTTTTATTAATGAACTGTAATCATTTGTAAATAATGTTGATTACACTATATCTCCCAGTCTACTGTAGATAAAGGTCGTTCCACACAGTTCCATATCCTTACACATGTGTTTGTTCTTCTTTCACACAACAACGGAATACAACTTAATTTTGTTCCTAGTTCCCGGAACTGCTTACCTTAGCGAGGTCTGTGGTCTTATAATATGGCGTTTAGACCTCTGCTTAAGCTCCTTTTAATTGACTAGGTAATTTGAAATGCTAAGCGGAGGCCTCGGTGCATAACGAAATATATATATTTTTTAGGGCTCCGTACCTACCTCAATCGGAAAAAACCGGCCAAGAGCGAGTCGGACTCGCGGACCGAGGGTTCCGTACAAACACTTTCCATCCCTAAGTGGTTAAGTTAAGTTTGCACCTGGTATGTATAGCGCCCCATATAAATTAGGTGCAAAGTTAGGTATTAAAAAAATTGGGCAAGTGCGAGCCCGACTCGCGCATGAAGGGTTCCGTACCTATACATATATATATACTTAATTTATAACAAGTTTGTTGTAAGGGAGTCCCCCTTAAATATTTATTTTATTTTATTTTTAGTATTTGTTGTTATAGCGGCAATAGAAATACATCATCTGTGAAAATTTCAACTGTCTAGCTATCACCGTTGTTGAGATACAGCCTGGTGACAGACGGACGGACGGACGGACGGACGGACGGACGGACGGACGGACGGACAGCGAAGTCTCAGTAATAGGGTCCCGTTTTTACCCTTTGGGTACGGAACCCTAAAAACTACTAACTAGATCTCGTTCAAAACAATTTTCGTTGGTAGTTTTTATAGTATAATGTACATCATATGTTTATTTTTTGATTTTTCATTTTCTTATTTTAGAAGTTAGAGGGGGGGGGGGGGACAACTTTTCTCCACTTTGGAAGCGTCTGTCACGCAAACTATTCGGTTTAGAAAAAAAATATTTTAGAAACCTCGATATCTTTTTTGAAGACCTATCCATAGATACCCGTATGTGTATGTGTTTGATGAAAAAAAAAAAATTGAGTTTCAGTTCTAAGTATGGGGAGCCCCCAATATTTATTATAATTTTTTTATTTTTGCATCAAAATCTTAATGCGGTTTACAGAATACATCTACCTACCAAGTTTCAACAGTACTATAGCTCTTATAGTTTCGGAAAAAATGGGTGTGACATACGGACGGACAGACGGACAGACAGACGGACAGACGAACAGACGGACAGACAGACGGACAGACAGACATGACGAATCTATAAGGGTTCCGTTTTTTGCCATCTGGCTACGGAACCCTAAAAATTACAAATATCAGCAATTTCGTTACAAACTCGCAAGGTCTACAGTACAGCTCACATTCACAGAACCACTGGTTATATGTTATCAATGTTATCATGTTGTTGTCGTGATACGGTGATAAAACTAAACAATATGCATCCAATATTTTTTTAATATTAATTAACAAAACACTGACCTTTTCGGTATCGGAATTTTGCTTACCGTAGCTGTCATAGCTCTGTATCAAGAAGTGCACTTGCGTTAGGGTCCCGCAACAAATAATAAAAATAAAATAAAATAAGTATTCGTTTTTACCGCGGATCAACAGACTGACTTAAATGGCAATTTTATATGAAAATTGACGTTGCAGGAAAATATTCCCAGTACATTGGTATTATTTTTCACTCACTGTTTGAGCAATGAATTTAGTCAGGCGTTACTTTGTGGGAATCCATATTAAATAAACAATAATATGCCCAAAGGTTGTCTGGAAGAGATCACTCTTTAGCGATAAGACCGCCTGTTGTTTACCGCTATTGAATGTTATGTGTAGTATGTGTTAGTTTGTATTTATTTCCCGTTGAGGTGTGAAGAATATTCCATTCTATTTTACTATATTCTGTTCCGTTCTGTCCTATTCTATTCTATATACCAACGCAGAATTACAAACCTAAAAATAATTACAAAATGAGATCAATGGGAGCGACACAGGTTCTGAGGTAATTGATCTCTTATTTTGCGATGTCGGATGGAAAGGTATCTACAATAAGTATCTAATCCGGATCAAAACAAACGCCCGATCGAATACCTACCCATCTACACAGGTACTACTTAGTAGTAGTAGGCACGTAGTAGGACGATGCGGTTGGCGCAGTGGTAGTCCAGCTACCTACTGAGCCGGCGATCCTGAGTTCGAATCCCGGTAAGGACAAATATTTGTGTGATGAAATTAATAATACTTGTTACTGGGTCATGGATGTTATACTCGTATGTATTGTATACTTATCTATATAAGTATATCGTAGTCTAGTGCCCATAACACAAGCCTAGGGCTTACTGTGGGACTAGACCGATTTGTGTAAGAGAGTCCGATATTCATTTATTTATTATCCCTTCATTTCGCATTCCTACCACCGAGGCAAACCGCTTTAAGACGCGAGCACAATCATAGTCATTTCTTTTATTTTACAATCATTTATAGTCATCAGTACCTTGAGTCTTCCGGGTGCGGATACGACTAACTGGATATTTAAGAACTTTGTCGCACTAACGCGATGTTAAGCTGTTACTTCGCCGGTTGTATTAAAGTAAAACTTTTGTTAACGTGACATGGTTATATTTGAACCATCCATTTCGGCCATAGGTCGATGAACTTATTTGGCATTGCTTTTACTTCTCTTTAATATCTTATAACAGAATCGCTTGTGATCAAACGTGTGTATGGAAATTGCAGGAATTCGAGTTGATCAGATAACTTGAAGTGGATAAAACATGGTTTATAATTGAAGAACTTCGTCTGTTTTTATTCCCAAGATATTTAAACTTTAGTCGGAGATTAAGAGACAAAATGCCATATAAACGTGACATTAATTCTAATTTATAAGAATAAACATTAATCTGAGTTGGTTAAATCAAGCCTTAGGCTGCATTCGACCGAAACTTTTATTCCAAGGATAAACGCTTACCTACTCTCAGATAGTTAAGTCTTAAGTCAAACTAATAAGGTAAACGTCCCTGTGCCTGACACGCTAATGTGTAATAGTTGACACCATGCTGTCACCTCTATTGCTAATGACATAACATTCAAGATGGCAACTATTGGGACAGTGTCGACCACGGGGACAGGGGACGGACGGGTAATGCGAAACTAGCGCCACTTACGAATTTTCAACTTCCAAACCAGATCAATTATCTGTAATTGCAAGATATTAGGAGCTGGAAAAACACCTTCAGTGTTTATTAAATCATTATACACAATTTCTTGTTCTTTAGTTGTCTCTAAAAACTTGCCCAAAACTATTGTGGCCGCTTTTGACGTGAACAAGTTTTGTAAGGTAAACTACAGTGAACAAATTGTATATAGTGATTTAATAAATATTAAAGGTGTTTTGCTAGCTCCTAGACTTCAGCTATTTCTAAAAAAATATCAGACTATGAAGGTATAAGAAAAAAATCGAAAGTGGCGCTAGTTTCGCAGTAGGTACCCGTCGCCTTATGGGGTTTTGACACTACTATATGAGTTACCTACGTTATTCTTGGAATAAAAGTTTGCTTAAGAACCAGCCTTTTTATAGGTACAATTCATTCATTCATAAAATACGCCATGCATTTGTGCAGCCCATTGTACACATGACGTACTTACAGTAAAAAAAACAATAAACTGCGAGTCGACGTTCCGGTTCCGTCAAATTATAAGCAAAAATCGCGTGTTTTTTCCGATATAATTCATTAAGCTTTTTATTTTTGACTAGAAGTTTCCCCTTACTTTTTGCAAGGTTGCAACTTCGTTCGCATAACCCTTTTTCTTTACCGTGGTCGGGTAAAAGACTAAAAGTTTTCTGTTACCATCTTTGGATATCCAGCTAACCAAATTTGGCTATACGTCCAGTCGTTTCGGCGTGATGAGAGAACACAGAAATATTTAGCAACAGATGGCACTGTACCTCAGGCGCAACGCGGTATTGCACTGCTAATATTTTTCCTTAAAAAATAACCCCTCCTTTATACCAGTATTTACAGTCTTACCATGAGTTAACGTGATCGTATTCACTATAATCTTGGATTTCTAATTCAAGACCAAAAAAACTACGACAGATATGTCACTGTCAAAATTGTCAAAGTCACTTATGTCACTGTCAAGTAAATTTTTCAGGTTTCGCCAACCTTTTTATATTATGTTGCCTCTATAAATATGTATAAGGAAACATATTGCAAATAGGCCACATCATTGATAGATTAGGTTTTTGTAAAAAAAAATATTTTTAGAAAGAAGTTCCGTATTTTGTCGATTAGCTACATGTTAAATATTTAGATTTAAATGAAATCTGAGTTTGTTTCTTAGCTTGTAAATGATTGCACCAAATGTTTTGAATACCTGAAGTGTTACAAGTATAATAACAGATTTTGAACCAAAAATGTCCGATGTTTAGTTTTTATTACCTCCTTTCGTATTTATGTAGTAATAAATATATCTAATTATTTTGTTAAAACATAGAGTTAAAGTTACCGATGAATAAATTATATTAGTGTGTTTAAAAATGAAAAAGGATTTTACTATTGTAAAAATATTTTATTTTAGTGGCAACCTTGTGGTAGTTTTTTTGGTCTTGAATTAGAAATCGTAGTTTAGCTACAGCGTAAACGATGTGTATGGAGAATAGGACGGCGCCCCTAGCGGTTACTTAGTAGAACTAAAATTCTCCATACAAATCGCTTACGCAGTCGCTTGCGAGTACGGTCACTGTAAACTCATGGTAACGGTACTGAAGTATTTTAATATAGATTAACATATCAACAAACGGCTCCCATCGAAGCTACGTGACAGCGTTCCCAAGTGTCACTTCGTATGCAAAGATGGCGATGCGATGACAGAATTTTCCTTAACGGCAACGTGTGGATGACCAGGAACTTATACTATTCGAGGAAAATTGGAGCATTGGCGATATTGAGCTGATTGAGCAATACTTGTACGTTTAAAGCTGCTGGATGTGTTTGGGTGACGCTGCTTCATGATCATCATCATATCTGCTGATCCTAACTAGATCGTCGGTCCTTGTTGGGGGCCTTCCCTACGTCAGTCATGACTACGATATCATCGGCAAAGTGGAGGTAGGTGAGGTAAGGGTAAGGTATTTAGTTTTTTTTCAAAATGGCTGAGTTAGGGTGGGTTGCAAAATTGGGCAAGTGCAAGACCGACTCGCGCATGAAGGGTTCCGTACCATAATCGACCTATAACAAGTTTGTTGTATGGGAGCCCCCCTTAAATATTTATTTTATTTTATAAACGGGAAACTGCGAAGTGTCTTCTCGTCCAACATACCTCAGTGCTTGAAGACGAAAGTCTTCAACCAGTGCGTATTACCGGTGATGACCTACGGAGCCGAGACGTGGTCTCTAACTATGGGCCTTTTAAGGAAGCTCAGAGTCACTCAGCGAGCTATGGAAAGAGCTATGCTCGGGATTTGTCTACGAGATCGAATCAGAAATGAGGAGATTCGTAGACGAACCAAGGTCATCGACATAGCAAACCGGGTAAGCAAGCTGAAGAGGCAATGGGCGGGGCACATAGCTCGAAGGACCGATGGCCGTTGGGGCAGAAAAGTTCTCGAGTGGAGACCACGTACCGGCAAGCGCAGTGTAGGACACCAGCAAGGTGGTCGGACGACCTGGTTAGAGTTGCGGGGACTCGCTGGATGCGGGTCGCTGCTATCCGGCCCATGTGGAAATCTATTGAGGAGGCCTGTGTCCAGCAGTGGGCGTCCTATGGCTGAAATGATGATGATGATGATGAAGTATTTGCTGTTGTAGCGGCAATAGAAATACATTATCTGTGAAAATTTCAACTCTCTAGCTATCAAAGTTCTTGAGATATAGCCTGGTGACAGCCGGACGGACGGACGGACGGACAGCGAAGTCTCAGTAATAGGGTCCCGTTTTTACCCTTTGGGTACGGAACCCTAAAAAACACTCCTTTATCAGCTTCATTTTTGAAGTATAATGTAAAATGGTTAATAATTATCTCACTAGCCCTAAAAATAGTATTTTTTATACTCGCAGACTTTAATCTGTCAATTATAATTTCACAGACAAAATCACAATAACGCACTTTTTAATCCTGTAACTAAATTCTATACTCTTTGGTACCCGCTACAGAACTTTAATATTCATAAGACATCTCTCTAAACAACTCTAATAATTTCAAAAAGAGAACATAAGCTTAATTGATGCTCACTGATTGGTTGAAATTAGGTACTTGTCAAAAAATTCATCAATCACGAGGCACCCGCCATGGCCATCGTGATCATGTTTTTTTTTAATAGGTCTGTTTGTTCTGTTGTAGTTGAACGAAAAAGGTTACATCAAAAATAAAAAATCATATTGGAGAATGACGATTAAAGTAAAAAAAAAATTCTGAGTTTTGCTCGTATAAAAAGTATTGTATGCAATAGTTACACAATTAGGTCTTAAAGTCTCGTACCTAATATGGGCCACTCGGCAAGCCTCGTGACCTAAACGCGGTACTCGACTTTAAGAACCTCCATTGTGCAACGATTGCATAAAATACTATTATGCAATCGTTGTACAATGAATGTTCTTAAAGGCGAGTACCGCGTTTAGGTCACGAAGCTTGCCGAGTGGCCTAAGTACCTAAGGTACGAGATTTTTAAGACCTGATTGTGTAACTATTGCATACAATACTTTTTATACGAGCAAAACACAGAAAAACATTTATTTAGGTTTCCTAATTACTGAGACTTCGCTGTCCGTCCGTCCATCCGTCCGTCCGTCTGTCACCAGGCTGTATCTCAAGAACGGTTGATAACTAGACAGTTGAAATTTTCACAGATTACGTATTTCTATTGCCGCTATAACAACAAATACTAAAAATAAAATAAAATAAATATTTGAGGGATGCTTTCATACAACAAACTTGTTATAGATTATGGTACGGAACCCTTCATGCGCGAGTCAGACTCGCACTTGCCCATTTTTTATTGTAGTGTCAATAGTCTTAAATTATTCTGTAAATTATACGCGCGCATGGAATACCGTTGTTGGCGCTTGTTTTTCATTTGTGATATTGATTAATTGATGAGCTTAATCATACCAATGAACATGTCAGCTCCTACAGCAGGGGTTACTAACACTATAAATAATGTTATTTATATTCTTATTTTAGTAATAACTTATCGTTCATTCATTAATAGGGTCCCGGAAAAAAGGAACATACTCGTAATAAGACTCACTCTAACATAATTATGTACCTAAGTATGTACATATACTGCCATTTTGCTTATTTTTTTTACAACTAGTTTGAAAACCGTTCTTAGCATTTAAAATGGTTGTGAGACAGTAGGTAGGTATCGAAGTGTAAAAGTAGTACCCAGGTTAGTATAAATATTGTTTCTGAAAAAAAACCATGCGTGCAGGTAGCAAATTTAATTAAGGTGAGTCGGGGCTATTGTAGCTATGGGGTTATTGTATCTTCTTACCATTATAATGGTCACAGACCATTATAATGGTCTGTGTATATATAGGATACACAGACCAATAGTATATATACACAATCCTATATATACACAGACCATTTTAAGGGTCACAGACCATTATAATGGTAAGAAGATACAATAACCCCATAGCTACAATAGCCCCGACTCACCTTACCTACTTGAGGATTTAATATAATAGATTTTTTAAGACGCGGTTGGCGAATTGGTAGTGCTGCCGTCCACTGAGCCGAGGGTCCTGGGTTCGATTTGTGTGATGAACTCGAATATTAGTCTCTCTGTAATATGTTTCTGTATTTCTGGTTTTAGGGTTCCGTACCCAAAGGGTAAAAACGGGACCCTATTACTGAGACTTCGCTGTCCGTCCGTTCGTCCGTCCGTCCGTCCGTCTGTCCGTCTGTCACCAGGCTGTATCTCAAGAACGGTGATAGCTAGACAGTTGAAATTTTCACAGATGATGTATTTCTATTGCCGCTATAACAGCAAATACTAAAAATAAAATAAAATACATATTTAAGGGGGGCTCCCATACAACAACCTTGTTATAGATTATGGTACGGAACCCTTCATGCGCGAGTCGGACTCGCACAAGCCCAATTTTCTTTTGTGTTGTCATTTCCAGCATTTTCTATTCCATAACAGCACCTATTACGACACCGTGCTCCGTCTAGCTTCGGCATGATAGCTTAAATCGGTCATAAAAGCGTTTACTTAAACGGCTACTAAGGCAGAGGCCAAGCACCGGCCTTGTTGAAAGCCGGGCAAGTGTGAGTCGGATTCACGCGCCTAGGGTTCCGTTCCAGGCGGTTTTATAATTATGACTGTGGATGGCTGTCGCCGTTGTGAGGTCAATAGCACCACTTTTATTTTGTCATTGGCGTTTTAAAGGTTAAGTGGTTATATTGAACGTGTTAGGCGCAGGTTGTGGACCGCCGACCTACTGAGCTGGCGGTCCCGGGTTTGAATCCCGGTCAGGGCAAATATTTGTGTGATGAATGTCGGCATAAGTTATTCATTATCTTTTTCAATATGATTATAGGTTTTTTTGCGGGATTGTGTTATTGATCAATGATCATATAAGTATAATTTATTATCAAATTGCTCATTGTTTCTTATTTTTATTATGTATATTTTTACTAAGATAGGTTTGGCGATATTTTTCCTTATTTTTAGGAGCTAAACTGGTTAAGTCACTGATCGTAAGTTGCAAGGACAACCAGGACGATACCTATAGTAGAGGATCCCGATATAGAACGACCTTCACCGAGATGTTTATTTGATGAAATGTATTTTATATTTAATTTAATATGTCAATAAATATATTTCATATGGGTTGCCTAACAAATTTTAGTCCAGGGTATGTTTTGTTAAAAAAAAAATTTAAACATTTCACCGGTTTGATTATTAGATAAATTCATAATAAAATAATCTTAATTTTATTTAATTTCAATTCAATAATCAGACCGTTGCAAAATGCTAGTAAGTATAGATTTACCTGTTTATACCTGGCTACCCGATAGTTGTGACGGGAAAAGAATAGGCAACCTAACGTTTGCATATTCTATGGGCTTCAAACTTTCGATTGGTATAGAATTTATCTAATATTAATCAAACCGGTGAAATGTTTAAATTTTTTTTTTATTATTAATTAAACATACCCTGGACTAAAATTTGTTAGGCAACCCATATGCAATATATTTATTGACATATTAAATTAAATATAAAATACATTTCATCAAATAAACATCTCGGTGAAGGTCGTTCTATATCGGGATCTTAGACTAGTAGGTATTTGTAATTTCTTACAGTTACAAATACAAATAGAAATACTCTTTATTGCACACCTCAAAAATAAAGGAATAGACGACACAACATGAGATACATTACAATAACAGGTAGAGGTAAACAATAGGCGGTCTTATCGCTAAATAGCGATCTCTTCCAGACAACCTTCTGTGAATAGGGTTTGTATATTTTGAAAAATATTTTTTTGGGACATTGCTGTTGTAGATACAAACTGCAGCTCTTGAATTTTTCTATACTTGTATTTTTTTTATTGTCGATTTGACAGTTCGCAATATTCTTGGCTGAAAGGATAGATGAATTTGAACTGTCTTAGAAACCTAATCAGAAAATTGTCTAATTATGGCGTATACCAAGTTAAACAAACGCCTCCCCAACGATCTCCACAGCGACCCAGTCCTGCCCTCCCCGTTTACAACGGTTTTCCGAAATCATAGTCAGAATAAAAAAAGATGGGCAAGTGCGAGTCCGACTCGCGCATGAAGGGTTCCGTACCATAATCTATAACAAGTTTGTTGTATGGGAGGCCCCTTAAATATGTATTTTATTTAATTTTTAGTATTTGCTGTTATAGCGGCAATAGAAATACATCATGTGTGAAAATTTCAACTGTCTAGCTATCACCGTTCTTGAGATACAGCCTGGTGACAGACGGACGGGCGGATGTACAGCAAAGTTTCAGTAATAGGGTCCCGTTTTTACCCTTTGGGTACGGAACCCTAAAAACAAGCAGGAATAATATTATAAATAACAAACCAGTGGTACAGTCTATCTTTTCGTTAGAGCAATACGCAGTGCTTTCATAATTCGTACGGAACCTTCTCGCTGCGTGCGTTCGGCTCACACTTTTTAGGGTTCCGTACCCAAAGGGTAAAAACGGGACCCTATTACTGTGACTTCGCTGTCCGTCCGTCCGTCCGTCCGTCCGTCCGTCCGTCCGTCCGTCCGTCTGTCACCAGGCTGTATCTCAATAACGGTGATAGCTAGACAGTTGAAATTTTCACAGATGATGTATTTCTATTGCCGCTATAACAACAAATACTAAAAATAAAATAAAATAAATATTTAAGGGGGGCTCCCATACAACAAACTTGTTATAGATTATATATATGTATAGGTACGGAACCCTTCATGCGCGAGTCGGGCTCGCACTTGCCCAATTTTTTTAAAAGATTTTGTCGATTGAGGACCATTTTTTCGAAGTGGGTTAATTTTACAAACCATCATTTTATGGTTAAAGAACTTTATTTCTCAAAAGAAATTTTACATTTCACTTAATGAGAACTTATTGTCTAAAAAATAGTTAATTGTTTCAGTGAACATCGATTCCGACATACAAAGTTACGTTAAATTATCTAAGTTTTATTTATACATTACTAATAGCACTTTGCACTTACATACCACAAAATTATTAGAGGGATACATAAAAACACACACATAACATAAAATATTCAAGTAAAGTACAATGTGGGTACGCAGAGATTTATCTGTAGGTAAAATTTTAAGGTAAATGCTTAATGACATCCTTATCAGTCGTCTTTTGTATACGATACAGAACTCCCAGGGCCGGATTTAGACGTTGTTAATTACATGGTCTCTCAGTTTTCGTTTAAACATACAAAAAATTTTACATTCCTTTATTTGTTTTGGTAATTGGTTGTAGAATAATACTCCTTGGAACCCTATGTGTTTCTTGCCAGTTTTAGTATGCGCTGATTTGAGACATAGATTATTAGCGTTCCGCAACGGGCGTATTCCCATTTCACTCTTAGTTTTAAATTGTATTTGGGTATGGATTTTCTTATCTAATATTTTTCTTATTAGTAAACAATTATTGTTGTAATGTAGTTGATTTAGGGTCATAATTTTAGTTTCTGAGTAAATTTTTTGGCTGGATGTAAGATAATTGTACCGAAAAAGTGTCTTTATAATTTTATTTTGAGCAATTTGTAAATTTTTGAGCGTTGTTTTATTAGCACTACCCCATATCTCTATGAGGTAGTTTAGATGGGACTTCACAAGTGAGTTCGACATTAAAAAACCGATAGCATTTAGAATCGGAACAATGTTTTTAACCATATTGTGGACAATGTTGCCATACAATTATTTATAGGTACATGTAATCGCTTTATTGTAGCATTCAAAACAATATAACAAAGAGTTAAAAGCAATAGATGGGTACAAAGGCGAACTTATCCCTGTAACGGATTTCTTCCGATTAACTTTTGAGCTAATAAGAGAAATACCATATCGAATGATGTGTTAAGATTCACTCACTTCAGAAAAAATACGCAAATTCACAAAAATGAGAATTTGCGTATTTTTTCAACGTCAGACTTGTTGTCTTTTTTCTTTATATTTGAAAAAAGAAAAAAAATTGTACATTTAGTTTTTAATCACTGCTCACGATCAATATAAAGAAAACGTACAGTCGAACACATAGAACCTCCTCTTTTTTGAAGTCGGTTAAAATTTAAGTTAAGCCATCAAATATCAATTCCTTTTCCATTGAGTTGCGCTGCGCTTCAACAAAGTTTTACTTAACGGAAAAAATATGCGGTCCTTGACTGACGTTTGGCCTGCAGGTTGAGTTGTTTGTCTAGATTCTGCAGTTAGTTACAGAAAATTGCATACTTTACGTTGCTAATTGATTGAGGACGGGTTTATGCAATATGTACAGTCGAGTTCATTTACATCTACACACTTACGAGAACAAAAATATCTGAACACGACCCTATTGTCAGGAGCATAAAATCGTGTTCAGATATTTTTGTTCTCGTAAGTGTGTAGATGTAAATGAACTCGACTGTACCGGCAAGTGCATGATCGAAATGTCGCTAAAATGTTTATCTTAAAAGTGGTTTTCTTCCTCAGTTATCCGAGGAGACATATTTTAAAAGATTTTTCAGGCTTTAATTTTTTCTTCAGTCCAAATATCTATCGCTGTGTTATAAATTTGACTTACTCGTTTCCCGACCGAACTGAACTTTTACATAAGTACGTATAATATACTATATATGTACTATATTATATGTGAATCCCGGCTGACAATGCAAACGACTACCAATTGTCGGAACAAATATATTTACATACCAAAATTCTATACTCTATGGTACCCGCTACAGAACTTTATTCTTAAAATCTCGTACCTTACTTAGGCCACTCGGCAAGCATCGTGACCTAAACGCGGTACTCGACTTTAAGAACCTTAATTGTGCAACGATTGCAAAAAATACTATTAATAAATCTTTAATTGCGAAGGTAAACTGGAGTTTTTCTTTTTTTTGTTGGTTAAAAGTTACAGTTATTATTAGTTAAGTATACATGCATGTCCAGCTATCAAGATTCCGGCTATGATTGAAATCATGTACAACAGGTACACAAAAACAAAGGAAATAATTCTTTAAGACTGTAATTATAAACTGCTATGGTTGCTACTGAGGAAGTTCATAGTATGTCAATCGGAAAAACCGGCCAAGTGCAAGTCAGACTCGCGCACCGAGGGTTCCGTACAAACACTTTCCATCCCTAAGTGGTTAAGTTAAGTTTGCACTTGGTATGTATAGCGCCCCATATAAATTAGGTGCAAAGTTAGGTATTAAAAAAAAACTACTTACTAGATCTCGTTCAAAACAATTTTCGTTGGTAGTTTTTATAGTAATGTACAATATGTACATCATAGGTTTTTTTTAGATTTTTCATTTTCTTATTTTAGAAGTTAGGGGGGGGGCTTTTTTCCACTTTGGAAGCGTCTGTCACGCAAACTATTCGGTTTAGAAAAAAAATATTTTAGAAACCTCGATATCATTTTTGAAGACCTATCCATAGTTACCCCAAACGTATGTGTTTGATGAAAAAAAAATTATGAGTTTCAGTTCTAAGTATGGGGAAGCCTCCAATATTTATTATTATTTTTTTATTTTTGGATCAAAATCTTAATGCGGTTTACAGAATACATCTACCTACCAAGTTTCAACAGTATAGCTCTTATAGTTTCGGAAAAAAATGGCTGTGACATACGGACGGACAGACGGACAGACAGACGGACAGACAGACATGATGAATCTATAAGGGTTCCGTTTTTTGCCATTTGGCTACGGAACCCTAAAAACGGAACCCTTATAGGCTCACTTTGTTGTCCGTCTGTCTGTCTCTCAAGATCCTTTATCACATACTACAAATACTTATAGTAGAGTTGTTAGTCCGCTGTTTTCTAACATAATTGTGCGCATCGGGTTACAAGCATGAAATTTCTACCACAGATAGAGTGTTCCACGGTGATTATTTTCAGATGTAGAGGGAAGTCAGATTCGTCCCCTGTGAGGCGGGAGAGCGGAGTGAATAGGGCCAAGTATCCCTCTTTTCTTTCTTTATTGCTGGTCAGTTAAGTCTACTAGGACGTGTTTGGTATCGTTTCCGTGTAAAACAAATATCAGAAATTCATTTTTTATGTTATTTTTGTATAGTTCTATATAAAAATATGGGTGTAATGGCCGAAAAGGTAAAAATCACAACAAGATTTTTTATTCAGTGAGGTAAATTAGTTCAATTTCGTGAACATTTTCAAATTATTATTATTATTTCAAAAAGCTCATTTAATCTGGTTTCTAAACATATATGCATGTTGGGCACTTCTCATACAAACAGTAGCTTAACATAAATCTTTTCGTCGGCGTAATCAACGTAAATCTCCGAACGCATCCTATTTCGCTTCATTAAATACATTAAATAATGATTATTAACATGCTTTTACATATTATATTTACTATATACATCCTAGAAAAACAAATTAATGTAATTAAAACAATTTTTTTTTTGCTAATGTATCACGAGAACACGGGCTTATCTCAACATCAAAAATTTATTTAAGTTACTGTTTGTATGAAGAGTGCCCAATATGTATATATTTTTAGAAACTAGATTTAATTTTCTATATTGAAAAATTTTTGTTAGTTGTAAATATTCAGGAAATATAACTAATTTATCTCCCTGAATAAAAAAAACTTCTTGTGATTTTTACAATTTCGGAAATACAACCATATTTTTATATGGTACTATGAATAAATAACATGAAAAATGAATTCCTAATATCTGTTTTACACGAAAACGACACCACACAAGTCCTAGTAGCGTTATCTGATCAGTAATATAAAAAGAAAAAGAGGACTCCTTTGTCCTATTCACCCCGCTTTCCCGCCGCACAGGGGACGAATCTGACTTCCCTCCACATCTGAAAATAATCACCGCAGAATACTCTATCTGTGGTAGAAATTTCGTGGTTGTATCCCGATGTACACAATTTCGCGACTTAGCAAAATGTACTAGAACACGCAGGCTAAGCTTAACATCAAAAAATTTTTCAAGGTACTTTTTGTATCAGATGTGCCCAATATGTATACATTTTTAAAAACAAGATTAAATTTGCTGTTTAGTAAAAATTTTTTAAATTGTAAATATTCAGGATAGATAACTAATTTATCGTTCTGAATAAAAAAAACTTGTTGTGATTTTACCTTTTCGGCAATAAACCCAAATTTTATATGAAACTATTCTTAAATCACATAAAAAATTAATAGCTGATATCTATTTTACACGAAAACGATGTCGCACAAGCCCTAATAGCCTTAACTGATCAGTAATAAAAAAAAGAAAAAGAGCAGTACTTGGTCCTCTTCACCCCGCTCTCCCACCACACAGGGGACGAATCTGACTTCCCTCCACATCTGAAAATAATCACCGTGGAACGCTCTATGTGTGGTAAAAATTTCATGCTTGTAACCCGATGCGCACAATTTCGCGGCTTAGCAACTCTACTATTATAAAAATCTGAAACTAAACATTTATAATAAAACCATAAAAAATATAGTCATTTTCAATATTTGGAGAACTCGGTTGCGTTAAGTTTGCACTTTCTTTGTATCCGGCGTCATAAATTTCAGGTGCGAACTTAACTCAACCAGGCCAATTAAGATGGGATAAGTGAAAGTTTGTACGGAACCCTCGGTGCGCGAGTCAGACTCGCACTTGGCCGGTTTTTAACTTGATCGAATGGTAGATGTAATATAGATTACAAATGCATGGTAGTTATTTATCTTTGCAAAGTGCTAAGTATCAATTCATACTTGCCATTACTTGCACTTGCACTTTTGTTGTATAAAGTACACTTAACACGCTCACGAAATGTAAATAGTTACTATTTGTTGTACAAACGTTCATTAATATTAATTAGATTTGAAATCGTATGAAGTTCTATTATTATGAGAAAATATATTTTTGTTATTTTTGAAACATTTAATGTTTCATCCGTTTTATTAAATGGCTATGTCAAAAACCTTAAAAATATTCCTCTTGACATATCCTCTCAAAAAAATCAAGAAGCCACAAGAAAAAATAAATGATTCGCATGAAAAGGTACCTAGATTCAATAAATAAAAATGTTCAAAAATTTCAAATAAATTAAATCGATAAGTAGGTATAGCACAGTCAAAGAAATTGAATCAGGTGCATTTTTCGGTTTTGTCACATTATTTATTATTTAATCGTATGGCATAATTGAGTCGCTTTACATGGTGATTACAAATTAATATCTAAGTTCTTCACCCATGGGGTTGCGTCTTCGCTTAGATTCATTAAAGTAAGGGTTAAAATGATACGTATTGCAATTTGCGTTACTAACTACTATATCAACTAACTGAATAAAAAATATATCTAACAACATAAAACCAAGAGAACCTTGAAAAGATATTGAGAATTTGCAGATCAATGATTGGCTAGCCGGTTTTGGCGAGAGTGCACAAACGTCATTATCGTTAAAGGCACTTTACGGCATGGCATTGTCTTGTGCAATGCCCTTAAACTTGGCAGTTCCGCGCACGCGCCGTGGCCGCTACTCGTAGACACTGTTGTAGTTAGAATTAGAACGTTATCAATTTTACTCACCGGTTGAATTCAAATGCAAAGACATAGTGCTGAGTAGTTTTTCATGATTAAAAAAATATTGTAATAAAACCGTTTAAAATATTATCCTATTTTAATTCTCAAAATTTCAGACGCTTAACAGCTTCCGTGACGCGTAGTCAACATAATCTCAATTTTTTTTATGTCAATTAACGATGTTTAGCTGTCGAAGAAAATAATATATAACTATTAGTTTTTTTTGTTTAAATGAGTATAAGTACTTAAATAATGTGATCTACGAATAAGAAATTCTATGACAAAGTTAACTATAGTGGTTTTAGTGAATTGATTAGGTATTAGGTATATACATAATACTATTTTCTTTAAGTGATAGTGTGTGAATGTGAATGTTTTGTTTGTAAAAGTGTTACCTATCTAAAACTTCTTCTGCGATAAGAGAACGACAAAAAAACTTGTGTAAGTATTATTTTTTTATCATGTCATACCTCAAAATTTATCTGCACGAATAAACAATTCTAGACGATGGGGCGATGGTGAAGAGCACCTTCCAGTAATTTAAATAAATACAATAATTAAAACGGTGTTTCATTATCAATATAATATAATAATGCATAAATACATAAATATTAAGGGTCAATCTTACACAAATCGACCTAGTCCTAAACTAAGCAATACATGTATTATGGGAACTAAACGACGATCTATAATTTATAAATGAATATATATATAGATAACATCCATGAACCCAGGAACAAATATTCGAGTTCTTCGCACAAAATATTTGCCCTGGCCGGGGCCCGGGGGCGAACCCAGGACCGCTGGTTCAGTAAGTAGTACACTAAAAACTGCGCCAACAGCGTCGTCATATAATCATGTCGAGAACTAGGTATGTAATCCTTCTAAATTTGACGAAGCGGTAGTGCAGCTGCCTACTGAGCCTACGGCCCTTTTTTGTATGTATTGAAATTTTGCATTTAAGCAATAACAATTTGAAAATTATCACATTTAGCCAGGGATCAATTCGCTTACCAGGGAATAGTTTACTTTTCTAAAACTGTTTTTTTTTTTCTAATTATTTAACTCAGGGAACAGTATTATTCACTTAAAAAAGTTCGTTGAAATGATCAATATGTTTGTCATAATATGAAAAATATAAATTTTAAAACGAATAAGGCCTCTTAAGATATCACGTTCATCACGTGAATCTTTGTGGTTTTTAGGGTTCCGTATCCAAAGGGTAAAAACGGGACCCTATTACTGACACTTCGCTGTCCGTCCGTCTGTCACCAGGCTGTATCTCAAGAACGGTGATAGCTAGACAGTTGAAATTTTCACAGATGATGTATTTCTATTGCCGCTATAACAACAAATACTAAAAATAAAATAAAATAAATATTTAAGGGGGGCTCCCATACAACAAACTTGTTTTATGGTACGGAACCATTCATGCGCAAGTTGGACTCACACTTGCCCAATTTTTATAATAAACGTCGTAGTTATTGGTGCCTTATAGCATGTCACTGTCCGCCTTTAAACTTTGTTGCAGCGCTCGCTGCACTCCCTTTGTGAATGTTGAACCATTTGTGAACCATTGTTACTCTGCCGCTATGAACTAGTGATTTCACTAGTTCACAGCGGGTAGTAACAATACACGTGTTTGTGTGTGGCACTCGCATTTATTCAGGGAGCAATTTCAATGCTGCGGAAAGTCATAAGAAAATACCCAGTGCGGATACATCTATTTTATTAACAGTTTCCTCGATTTCTCCTGGGTTTCATCATCAGGTCACCTCATGACAATGAGAGCAACTAGAAAGTAAACCCTTTCAAACAAAATAGTTATTTGTTATGCAAGGCTGCAAAGTTGTTATTTGGCGCGAGTGTTGAAATTGAAAGCTGAGCGAGCGAAGGAATCTAAGATTGAACCATGAGCGAAGCGAATGGTTCAAAGATAGATTCCTGAGCGTAGCGAAGCTTTCAAGACACGAGAAGCTAAATAATTTTGCAGCCATGCGGAACACACAACTTTTCACCTCACTACAGCGAGGAAAGTACAAGATTCAAGAAAAACAATTAAAACATAAAAATAATCATATTTAATTTTGCCTTCTATTTAACACATCAAATTTAAAACAACACACTCAAATCCAAACCAAATAAATACGAGAGAAGCACACATATTAAAAATTAAAAGTAATGGCCGTAATTTGTATTATCGTCGTGTATTTTATCGTTGAGTTTTTCTTAAGCACTGTTATAATTATATTTGTATTTGAAACTACTTGACACATTCGTTGTGAATGTGGGAGAATGGCATTCTGGGAAGGATTAGTTGGCCACTCGGAAGTATTTTCCATAACACTTGCTTTGGAAGTTATTGGACGATGGGATCCGAACAAGATTATTTCGACTTTATCTTCTTTAAAAACGCCAATAGTTTCGGTAAATTACTTATCGTCTCCAAATATTTGTAACAAATCCTTTTTCGTTTTAATGCAGGCTTTTAGCATTGAATAAATACTCCAAATTGGGCTTAACTTTCTTGTTTTCGATATTTCTATAAAGTAAGACAACGGTATGTATTCTCCACAGAACAAATTTACGTTGTTTTTGTTTACGTGAATTGTGAAAACTTCCAACTTTTTAATTATTATTTTTTTTCTCGGGTGCGTTCAGAAATTACACTCTTATGTTCCAACTTTTATAACAAATAAATATATAGGCAATCTCAGCCTTTATTATGATCATTCATGTTAAACTGGTATGTCGCGGGCGCGGGAATGCAAACTAACTTGCGATTATTAACATCAAAACACTTCCACTTTACGTTTAGTAACCAAATCCACAAATCACCATATTTGAAACATTATCTAGGTATGATAGTCACTACAAAACACAAGATAGGGAAAACAGTATGGTATTGAACTAGCGATTCGTCAAAGACACCGTACGCGAGCATTCTCAACAGAAACAAGCAAGTAAACTTAGCGTCTTTTCAACTGCTTCGCGCGCTGTCAGTTAGACGTTCCGCTAGGGCAAGATGGCGCCCTTGTCCAACCCATATTTATGGTCAGCCACCGTCACGGCCAGACTGACAGTCGACCGTCCTCGGGCGAACAGAAAACGTTATTATTTCGTCTCGTCGTCATCGCAATTGCGCTCGTCCAACCTGACACTGTGGCTAAGAATACTAGAGCCCCTCACATACTTATCATACAATATGAGCATGGACCGGGCATGTACGTCCTTTCAACCAGCCACGAGGACATGGCGAAATTAGCACTGCCCCTACGACCAGCTATCAAACATCTATCATCCAACATTGTCAATAAGCGACCAGAGCGTCCCTTCGACCAGCCACATGACGTGGACCGGACGTCAATGTTCATATCAAACAGAGCGTCCCTTCGACCAGCCACATGACATGGACCGGACGTCAATGGTCTTATCAACTAGTGCGTCCCTTCGACCAGCCACATGACATGGACCGGACGTCACTGATCTTATCAACCAGTGCGTCCCTTCGACCAGCCACACGACCTGGACCGGACGTCACTATTCCTGCCAACCTGTGCGTCCCTTCGACCAGCCACACGACCTGGACCGGACGTCACTATTCCTATCAACCAGTGCGTCCCTTCGACCAGCCACACGACCTGGACCGGACGTCACTATTCCTATTAACCAGTGCGTCCCTTCGACTAGCCATATGAGTATGACCTAGACCGGACGTCACTTACTACACTCTAATACTCAATCTCTATCAACCTACAATAACAAGGAACACAGCAATTTCAATTCCACTGTGTATATTGTCCCCAAAAGTAATTTCTGAATAGATACCAAATGTTTCTTTATCTGAACTCGATTTGGCGGTGCCTGCCCTTCTAATACAACTAGTCACGCGACACATCCTCGCCAGCCACTCTGTGACAGCACTGAACAGAAATAGGTAGGCAACATTTTCTTGCGGGAGAAAGAGTCACCCGTTACAGCCGTGCTGGCGATGATGTGATTTTTAGGCGAACTCGAAGTTGCCTTGAGAGTTTCTGAATTTACCACTGAAAGACTCGGGCTTGCGATGAAGATTCAGTGCCCCCAGTTAAAACATTCGAGCCTATGGTCAAACATCGATCTTCACTTTTATCAACACGTAACTCGGTACCCGACGCCGTCTCGACCTCCTCGTTGTTTAATAAATGATCAATTATTAGCATCACGGTTCGATGGTTCTGGACGCAAATTTGTGCGTACTTATTTATGAAAGCAATTAGTACCCGTAATTTAACTCGTAATGGTCGTTTTTCAATTTCCAATACAGCGGCGTTAATGAATCGACTTAAAAATAACAAGTTTGGTTTGAGATCAAATTGTTTGCTAATTTTAATACAGACAAACTTCTCGAAATGGTTTTACTACAACTCAATTGCGACTATTAACTTTTTTTTTTTTTTTTTAAACTGACCGGCGATCGACCTCAGCAGAACCCGACAGTGGCTACGGAGTTGAAGACCCCGCTCGCTGGCTCAGCAACAGCCCACTCACCTCTACCTTGAAGAGACCCAAATTACAATTTCCAGATAATACACATGATGGGAGCGAGTCGTTAGCGGTTGGTATTAAAATGATGACGCTAAACGTATTCTTACAAGACTAGGATAAAGCGCTCCACTCTCCTGTCCTGGAGTTCCGATGGTGAAACGGCTACGGCAGGATTGAATCGTGTGCACACTCTCCAAAATATATCCGATAGAAAACTGACAAGCTGGTAACTTTGCGCCGATATTCGAGGCTCTGGAAGTCACCCCCAGCTGGCAAAGCATTATCAATTATGACTCTTAGAAATCGCGTTTTACTGAATCCAAGGCAGCTAGCTTAGCTGGTACTTGTCAGAGCCATCTCACCCAATGTAGTACTCCATGCACGAACGAACGAACCTAAGCTTGGGGGTAAAGAGTCATTTTGTTTATTTGTCACGCGTCCTCCCTGATTAAGGAACTATTAAAACAGTGGTGGAGTCCAATCGCGGTTCATCATCTAGCGAATTAGGGTGTAACTAAACAATACTTAAATACTGGGCCTTAATACCCATCATGATCTTAGTATTTCGTGAGATTTGATACAGTAGAGTTAAGTCTAGGTGCTAGTTCAATGTATGTGACCTAATTCATTTTGGCAGGATTATTTCATGCACAATAGTATTTTAAGTTACTGCTCTGGTCAGCTATGACACGTTTTAGTGCACAGCACTAGCCAAATCAATGGAAGACGTTATGTTCCAAGATTACAATTATTTTATAAAACAGTAAGTTTCCCCGTAAACCATATTAGATATCGAGGGACAAATTAAACTGGCATCAAGAGGTATCTTTAATCCGTTATTATTATTTTTTCTGTACAAAAATTTTTTTTTTTTTTTTTACTTTATCCGAGATTTTGTTGGCACACTTTTGCTCGACAAATAAGCACCTTGATTGTATTGCCCCATACAACTTAAATTTCCGTGGTGTTGTTCCGCGCATCCATGGTGTCGCGAACTATCGCGAACGTGAATGTAAATGCCAGCGCTTCTCGCAGAGATGGCGCTAGCATCTACGTAAATGACGTTACTATGACAACAGAAAGATGGCGGAGGGAGCGAACTAGGGACGAGGGCAGGTTGACGGACGCTGCTTGGGATTAATGAATCAGTTATAGTAATACCAACTATTATCTATTCTATGGTAATACCAGCAATTAAGTCACAAAAAGAGTTTCTTAGATCTAAGACTGACTGAGAGGTCGGGGTCATTTACACAGATCAGTTAGTACTTGCGGTCGACGATGTTCTACAGTCTGCATAATTGCCATAGCCTCAAGCTCATAAGGGTAGTATCGCAACTCAACTTTAGTCAGCACTTGACCTTCTATTGTATGAGGATATTCTAAAACCAAGAGATTTAGTGTCCATGTGTAGCTCTACCTATAACACGGGTCCAAAATGGTAAGTACGGCTCGTTGGTGCTTTTATTTTATCGTGTTTATCGTCCACCGGATATTCTTAAACTTATCGCACTATTTAATTTGACCCTTAAATTTACTAAGCGGGTACAAAGGTCCAACAACATGAGTAAATCCTGGCGGAGCCAGCCCTATCCATATAGGTTAGGCCCGGGTTAGACAATCGCTATGCAGCACCCTAGGCACCCCAGATCCGATTAAAGATGAACCTTAGACGAGTAAACGCCACGGGCGGCCGCGGCCGCCCGGGTCGACGCCGGCTAAAGCCGCCACTGAATCTACAGATTAACTTCCTAAAATAAGAAGCTAGACCCAAAAAAACACCGGAAAATTGTTTTAAGTGCTGTGTCTAAGTAGCACGCAAGATGATCCGCTTTCAAATAAGAAAGATACAGTCTCACCCGACAACGCCATCAGACCTCGCGACGCTCGATGCCTGCAAGAATTGACGTCTTTGATACTTGCGTCGATACCACTCTTCTTGTTAGAAGATGTTCAAGTTTCATCATCATCACCATCATCAGCCAAAAGACGTCCACTGCTGAACATAGGCCTCCCCCAGAGAACGCCACCATGACCGGTCCTGCGCCGCCCTCATCCAGCGGACTCCTGCGACCTTCACCAGGTCATCAGTCCACCTTGTGGGGGAGCTGCATCGTCCGGTGCGTGGTCGCCACCCAAGAACTCGATGGCCCCAGCGGCCGTCGGTTCTACGAGCGATGTGCCCTGCCCATTTGCCACTTAAGTTCAAGTTTACCGCACTCAAAACAAATACACAAACACACACACACACATACACGCACGCATACAGGTAGAGGTTCCTATTATTATTTTTTTATCACGTTTGGTGAAGGTGTGTATTCCTTCAGCTTAGACGCCAGTCTTCACGTCGCTTCAAACACTCAGTATATATTCACTAGTGCCTAATTTCTTAGTTGTTTGTCTTTGCCTTGATGATATTGTCTTTTTTTTTTTAATTTTTTTTTTTTTAATCGACCGTTTCGCTTTTGGTATTTGCTCAAACATGTTCCATAATCTAATCTACTTACAACATCTGTCGCCGTTTCTTAGGCACCTAAATGGGATCTCATAACGTAATATCATCAAAATAGTCCTGCACAACTTAAGGTCTTGAAAATTGCAAGCCAGCTTAAATCTGAAAGTCACATTTTGTCAAACAAGCCGCAGTTCGCCCACTTTAAAGCACTATACGCGTTATTAAGCGCTAACAATAAACCAAAACTAATCGTTTACTGTTTAGAATAATCTCGGTCATTTGCACCAACTCTCTATATCGGCATCTGCGTCATCTGGATTAAATTGTAGATAATATTACTGGCTTCATGTAAACCTTGTTCGCCATTCGATTGCATTTTAATCGATCCCACATCTGATATAGGCAATCTCAGCCTTTATTATGATCATTCATGTTAAACTGGTATGTCGCGGGCGCGGGAATGCAAACTAACTTGCGATTATTAACATCAAAACACTTCCACTTTACGTTTAGTAACCAAATCCACAAATCACCATATTTGAAACATTATCTAGGTATGATAGTCACTACAAAGCACAAGATAGGGAAAACAGTATGGTATTGAACTAGCGATTCGTCAAAGACACCGTACGCGAGCATTCTCAACAGAAACAAGCAAGTAAACTTAGCGTCTTTTGAACTGCTTCGCGCGCTGTCAGTTAGACGTTCCGCTAGGGCAAGATGGCGCCCTTGTCCAACCCATATTTATGGTCAGCCGCCGTCAAATATTAAAATTTGTATGGTATTTAATATATTTACTAGTCAAAATATGTAAATGAAACTGAAATACTTACTATTAATATATGTATATAAACATATTCAACATAAAATAAAGTGTAGAAAAATAAAAACTTAAAAATCTGTAACCACAAACCAGGTTTCTGGACGTGATATTGTAGGTGTATTTTTTTTTAAAAGAAGTATTCAAACGTACATATGATTTTAGCCGGCCTGACCAGATCGCCCTTTATTAGCGTGCGTTGATTGGTTATTCGAAGATTTATCGACTGATGAAATCAGTCACGCGTTGAAAGAGTCTTAAATATAAAAAAGTTACATGCACCACAGAGAATCAAAATCGTCGTGTTCGAAATTCAAATGACTTTTGCACGCTAGCGGATAAAATTGACTTTTGCACGCAGATTTCGCCCTATAAACGGAGGTTTTCCGAGCGAGTGAGGTGAAAAAATAATTTCCCAAATCCGTCCAGTACATACAAAGAAAAAAACATACGTAGGTGAAAAAAATGTTATATTTAGCTGTTGGTTTTTGTTGCCCTATTATAAATAATAAAATAAAATATATAAATAAAATGTTCCATCTACAATATTCAAGGTACTTTCCCTCCATGTGGCATAGCCGTGGGACGCCCTGTATAAATCGCTATTGTAATATTAATATGGGTACAATACCTGACCTGTTATAGTTACTGGCGCCGTCCTGCATGACGCCGCTGCTCTTAAACTTGGCAGCCGCTCTGCAGTGCGCACGCGTTGCGCTGCCGCGCGTTTTGTGACTAGAGATGCGCAGAATGTGTCACTAAAGTGAAAAGAGTGATATGTGTCTTTCGCTCATCGAGATGTATCACTCATTTAGCTCAGTAAATCTTTAGACTATATCGTTCACGAGTGAGTAGAGAACTATAAATGTCGATCAATTACATTCACGGCAGCATGGCAACATTCCTTTCATGAGCGAGAGAGAGTGAGTAATACTGAGATGATAAATGATATACTGAGCTACTTGAATCTTCAGTGAGCGAAAGAGCTAGTGAGCTAAACCAAATGATATAGCTCATTTGAATCACTCAGCGCGCGAGCTACACATCTCTATTTGTGACTGTGAAATTATGAATTGTCACTCTCATGTGAATTTGTGAATTAGGTAGCATTGTTATAATACTTCGCTAGTAAATCTTTGAAATTCACGTACATATCATTCGTATCTTTTACGAGGTAGAGTCTAATGGAATGTGTTCGTCAGTTATTTTATTCACCCACTTAAAAAAAAAGAAGGAGGGTTCTCAATTCGACTGTATTTGAGTCACTAAAAAGAAAAAAAAAGAAAAAAAACAAAAAAGAACCGACTTAAAAAAAACTGACAATATAAGCGAAACGAAGCTTCTCCGTTTCAGCCTGGGCAAATGTCTGGGTGTCTAGCTTTCCAGATGTTCTCGTCTACCGGTCACATTTCTCAATCAATTAACATAAAAGTTCATGAGCAGGTTCAATACTATCCGAACGCTAAAGGGTCAATTGCAAAAAATGTACATAGTTAAGGGCTTTAATTAAAACAAAACTTTATTGATTCCTTTGTGTGACGAAAGTTATCCATACTTTTTGTATGACTAACTTTCGTCACACAAAGGAAGCGATCTTGATTTTTTGTTTACTATTAAGCTTTTAACTATATGTACATTTTTTTGCAATCGACCCTAAAACGATAACCCTAGGTATCAAATTTTAGACGATACTGTGATAATCATTAACAAAAATCAAGACGAATAGTCCTATTTGTTATGAAAAAAAGCTGCACTCTGTGATGGAAGCAAGCCGTTTTGCACAGTGATAATATAGACCAAAATAAACGATTTCACTCGAGGCGAAATTAGTTTCACCCCTTAGGAACAGAGATGGCGCCACCTATTAAAAAAAAGTTTAAAAAATTCTAAATCCTGAACGGATACTCCGATTTTGACGTAAGAGGTGCCAATCGGCAGATAATTACCCAATTTAACATGAAGAAAATTAAAATCACGTAGAAAATAATTTTGGATACCTAAGAAATAATATTTTCTGAAAAAAATATTTAAAATTTGTGATTTTTGGAATTTTACTCGTAAAAATGTATGTACATGGTACTTTTTTTATTTATTTATATTAATACACAACTAATTTTACATTTACGAAAAAAAACCGCATATCATTAGCTCGTATAATTCCAAAGTTATTGAAGAATACAGACATGGCGCCGCTGGGTCAAAAAATCTTACAAAAAATCTAAAACCTCAACGGATATTCCGATTTTGATAATTAAGGTGGTAATCGACAGATAATTACTTAAATTAGTTTAAAAAAATAAAATAAAAATTCAAATAGGCAAAAAGTAATAATATTTCCAAAAAAAAACATACGTTTTGAAAAAATATATTTTTTATGGGGCTTTTATGTAATTTCATATAAAAAAAATTATGAATATGGCTTTATTTTACTTATGTATATTATAACACTATTAGGTAATTGATCGTTTAATAAAAAACCGCATATCGAGAACTTGTACAGTTCCAACGGTATTGAAGATTTTACTATAGGGTGCCGGTGCGATGTTGCCGCCGCACGTGCAACTTATGTACATGTATATAGAAAAGTATTCTCCCGTTTCGAAGGTACTGATTACCCTGAAAATATAACCACAATTGAAAGTACAAATAATATTCATCCCAAGTAGCACACAACACACTTATATCCCTTGTACAGCTTAAATTAGAGTTTTAACGGGTGAATAGGCTCCTATACAACCAGTTTGCTAATATCACAAGTATATTAGATGCTAAATAGCATTTCTGAACCAATATTTTACTTACTTTACGTTTTATTTTCACTTTAGTCTTTGCAGGCTTTGCATTGTAACGTGCAAGTTAGGCCGTCGCATCATAAAAAAAACAACAACGCATTATGCCACAGCCCAATTTGTATCCATAATGTTCAAGGAGTTTCCAAATTGAACTAACCTTCAACTATTGTGGACCCCACCTACCTTTGATGCCGTTTCATTGCCAAAAAGAAGGACTTGGGACTCGATATTTCCAAATTAAAACGTGAACCCACATTTGGTTTGCATGAAACGGTATTCAATGGCAGCTGAAATAGATGGAAGGTATCTCACAAGCTTGTTTAGTTTAGTGTTTTTTAGTTTAAACAGATCTTTTCGAATCGCATTAACAGTAATAATATATGCTCTGTTGGAGCATCGTATAGCCTGCATGTGAATCTGGGACCAACAACGTTACGATTAATTGAGAACCAATTAATGACATTAATATAGTGATTGAATCTTACACGATTTTCACACATTATATTAAAATAATAAAACGGGACTTAATTGCGGTAAATAAACATTTTTAAACTCGGTTAAATCCCGTTTTGTTATAATAATGAATGACATTAATTATGTAAACACACCCTAAAAAAAAGAAACAAAAATGGCCCTAAGTAATCATTTCACATGAGCCGTTACGTATCGAGAGAGAATTTCTATAGATAGCGATGTTACTTGCAAAAGCAGTAGTTATTTCAGGGTATAACATGCAAGTTTTAAAACAGGTCTCTTTTCTTATTGTATTAAAATTAGACGTCTTGTCATACTCTGTGAAAGCCTTGAAGTGCAGTCATCATTTCATTACTTAAAGTAATAACTGTTTTGTAAACTGCTACTAGTAGACCGTTGCACTGACGACTGCAATTTGAATGCTTCGATGCTTTCACAGAGCTGGCGACAAGCCTTTCGCCGACTACTTCAGCTGCCATTGAACAACATGTTCTGCGTGTAGCGTTTCAAGCGAGTCAAATGTGAAATAAACGTCTTAATTTGGATATATCCTGTCCCAAGTCCTTTCTTTTTGGGAATGGAATGGCGTTGGAAGCAGGTTGCAGGTGCGATCCACAATAGAACAGTTAGTATGGGTGCAAATCGAGCTATGGAAAAATGCGTTGTTGCAGCCGATGCAAAGAGGCAGAATATACTTGTGATATTAGCAAACTGGTTGTATAGTGTACAAGGGATATAAGTGTGTTGTGTGCTACTTGGGATGATTATTATCTGTACTTTCAATTGTGGTTATATTTTCAGGGTAATCAGTACCTTCGAAACGGGAGAATACTTTTCTATATACATGTACATAAGTTGCACGTGCGGCGGCAACATCGCACCGGCACCCTATAGTAAAATCTTCAATACCGTTGGAACTGTACAAGTTCTCGATATGCGGTTTTTTATTAAACGATCAATTACCTAATAGCGTTATAATATACATAAGTAAAATAAAGCCATATTCATAATTTTTTTTTATGAAATTACATAAAAGCCCCAAAAAAAGTATTTTTTTTCAAAATGTATGTTTTTTTTTGGAAATATTATTACTTTTTGCCTATTTGAATTTTTATTTTATTTTTTTAAACTAATTTAAGTAAATATCTGTCGATTACCACTTTAATTATCAAAATCGGAATATCCGTTGAGGTTTTAGATTTTTTGTAAGATTTTCTGACCCAGCGGCGCCATGTCTGTATTCTTCAATAACTTTGGAATTATACGAGCTAATGATATGCGGTTTTTTTTCGTAAATGTAAAATTAGTTGTGTATTAATATAAATAAATAAAAAAAGTACCATGTACATACATTTTTACGAGTAAAATTCCAAAAATCACAAATTTTAAATATTTTTTTCAGAAAATATTATTTCTTAGGTATCCAAAATTATTTTCTACGTGATTTTAATTTTCTTCATGTTAAATTGGGTAATTATCTGCCGATTGGCACCTCTTACGTCAAAATCGGAGTATCCGTTCAGGACTTAGAATTTTTTAAACTTTTTTGGAATAAGTGGCGCCATCTCTGTTCCTAAGGGGTGAAACTAATTTCGCCTCGAGTGAAATCGTTTATTTTGGTCTATATTATCACTGTGCAAAACGGCTTGCTTCCATCACAAAGTGCAGCTTCCAGGCCAAAACCGTCCATAACAAGTAATACTAGAAGATCACGAGAACGACACCAGTAGTGACGAAAGCGTGGACACAAAAAACGCACGTTTTGATTATCCGAATTTTTGACCATCCGAACTATTTCCAGTCCCATTGGTTGGACAGTTTATTTTTAATTAAAATAATAATATTTCTTTGCTAGTCCAAGATATAATAATTAATAACATGCCAGTCAATGAATGCTAACCCGTTCATTCATTTAATGGTATATTTTTGACATTTATTTTTATATATACCTTCTATTTCTTTTTATAGGTACCAATTATAAAATGGTACCGGTTATACTTACTGGCGCCTTATTGCATTGATCGTTGGTTGTTGTCCTTAAACTTGGCAGTCGCTCTGCAGTGCGCAAGCGCCGCGCCCGCCGCGCCGTGAACCGTGTACTGCTTTATCGCACGTGCTTTATGGACTACCCCTAGTGAATTCTGAGGCTTGTGAGTGACTTTATATACTTGGGGGTTATAGTTCTTTTGGGTATTACTGATCTTGCGATATAAATACGGTTGACTCTTGTTTTATTAACAGACTGATCATCCGTTAAAATTTCAATATTGTCATAATAATAATATTGTTTTAGTCAAACACATGAAAAAGATTATAAAAAAGAAATAATGCCACGTTAAACAGGATAACAACAAGCGGTCTTCAAAATAAAACAAAATAATCATCAAAAAAAGTATAGATTTATTTCGGACTATAAAAGATCCATAGATGTTAGTAACAAAATAAACTTATATAAATATGTTAGTACGAAAACTTAAATGTAGGTTAGGGCAGTGTTTAAGCAGGCTACTGTCCGATTTATTAGCTACGGCGACCAGCAGACTGTGGCGACTGTTGCGTACTCTGCGCATAATCAAACAAACCTAATCTAAACCATGAGTAAATAAGGCTATATAGGTAAAAAAATCTGGATATGAAAATTCGGTGAAATAAGACGTTCTATAAGTTGGTCGACAAAATGAAGGGACTCTTAAAATTCATTACAAATCATAAATATTACAAATAATTGACCAAGAACACGCCGATCCATGCTTAACGTTGTGTTCCATAGCAGTTATTACTAAAATTACGTATAACTATCAATAATGGCACTACAATACAGGGGCCCAATTCGAGAATGCCGTTTGAGTGAACGCCAAACGTCACATCTCTATTAGATAACTGTTATATCGCCGTTGAACTGTCATTAAAATGCGATGAGCTTTAAATTGACATATCTCATCTCAATTTTGGAAATACGAAGGCGATAATGATTGTCAAAAATGTTATTCATGCATATGAATTTCTGTTTTGAATGAAACGTAACGGACTAATTTCACACACTACGCAGTCAATTTAAATTATGCGTCTGTTATTTATGCCGTCACATACAAAGAAACGTAAATTTAGCGCGTCCGAATTGACGAAGTTGCGATGTTCTAGGGATATCGCCACTTGTCAAGTAGGCACGCGTCAAAAGTGACGGATGGCGATGAAATGGAGACATCTCTAAAATTGGTCGAATACCCCCCCTTGTATGTAAATATTAAGACCTTACATCGGGGACGTGCGACGTAACTTCTGGTTGTCGGTGACAGTCCGCGAAAACGTCAGAACATAACAACAACAACTTTCGGTCAGACTTCCTCCTGTACGAAGGTCGGCAGCTTGACAGTTGGCACCCTCACCACAAATGAAGCGAAGCCCACACGTTGACGAGACTCCACCCTCCTGATGAAGTTGGGCTTTAGTCGCAATACTTATTAGACAATCTATATGATTGAAATGAAATGAAATGAAATGACGTTAAATGAAATTAAATGATGTTGCGGTTTAGTCACCTCGGTTCCACACTGGTGATAGTGGTGATCTATACTGATTGGTGTTGGTTTATGGTGTTCATTTGTATGTTTCCTTGTGGAGAGGAGTTACTACATTAAGGTATGGATTTTTATTAAAGCTGCTGCTGCCCAAGTAGCAAAAAAGCCGCAGAAGCGCCTATTCTGCTAAGTTAAGCTGAATAAATAAATAAATAAATATTAAGGGACAATCAATGGCGCGCTATGATGCCAAATGAAGCAACTGGTTGAAAAATTCAATGCTTTAGCTAAGTGGCTTTGAATCATTTCGTTTGCATGAAGGTGTATGCATGCGAGCACAAAGTAAAAAGGCTAGGCTGTTAATTGAACGGCTAATTAAGCTAGTTAGCTGCGACATATATATTACGTAGTAATCGGTTCGATACACTGTGCAAACGATACAACTACCACCATATTTGTGTACACTATGGTAAACAAGCAGCCCACTTAGCCATAAGTGGTTATTAAACTTCAATTAACAAACTAATAACTTCAATATTTGAGCTATGGAAACTCACTGTAAGCGCTTCCGGGTTTGAGCTCTGGACGGGTTAATTTAGAAAGGTATGTTATGCTTAATCAAACCGATAGTATCTCCTCATAAAAAATAAAATTTATTTACAAGTGAAAAGTCTAACCCTGGTTCTACACTAGTCGTGCCTCTCCACACTAACTATCATATTCGCCCAACCCCGGTTAACTTTGCGAGTAGTGTAGAGCTTGAAAATTGATACCTTAGTTCACACTCGTACTAATTACAATTATTTTGCCAATGAAAAACCACATACAGTTGTGCACTGACGTCCTAATTGGAACAACTTTGTCCAAACAGTTAGTACGATTGTGCTCTACTCGTATCATAATCAGGTTAGATTTACTTCTAAATTGCTATAATTTAAGAGTTTTTACGTCACCCTAAGCCGTAAGTAGGATTTTCTGCCCACTACGCGGGGAAATAATCTCACAACCAAGCAAGACGCAAAACTTAAAAAAAAACACGGGCGGTGGCGGTAATGTAACTGTATTAGATTGGACAGACTAATACTCAAACTAGGCAAAACAATATGCATAAAATTGGATATCAAATATCAACCTTTCTAACGACGTATTACACTAATATTGTAAAGGCGAAGGTTTGTGTGTTTATGTGTATGTTTGTTACTTCTTCACGCTAGAACGGCTAGACCAATTTTGATAAATTTTGGTATAAAGGTAGGTGACACCCTGGATTAACACATTTTTATCCTGAAACTATGTGGTGTTCCCGTGGGATGAGCGGGTAACACCGAGGGGCGCAGCTAGTAACGTTAACGTTACGAACATAACGTTAGCTTAAACTAAAAGGTAGGTACCTATACAAATCAACTCAATAGGGACCTCACCACAAAATGCTAATTTAGGAGAAAAAAAATTAAGCGTCTAATTGCTTTCATAAAATATTTTTATCGATTCTAAAGTTTTTATAAAAATATAAACGAGTTAGATTACACATAAAAATTGAATAGATAAAAATATTCTATAAAAACATTTAGAATAGCGCCATCTCTCTCGTGATCCTCACACTTGCTCTAAAGCAATGGGAACTGGGGATCGTGCGTGTAAAACGCACATCCTAGGGTATGGCTAATGCGCATAAGCATTTTAAAGAACATAATGACGCAGAGGGCGCTTTAGTAGCGTATTAGAATTATCGAATCAAAGATTTGGTGTGATTGATGTAACGATCTAATTATTAGATTAATATTCATCATCATCATCATCATTTCAGCCATAGGACGTCCACTGCTGGACACAGGCCTCCTCAATTGACTTCCACATGGGCCGGATAGAAGCGACCCGCATCCAGCGAGTCCCCGCAACCCTGACCAGGTCGTCCGACCACCTTGCGGGTGGCCGTCCTACGCTGCGCTTGCCGGTACGTGGTCTCCACTCGAGAACCTTTCTGCCCCAACGGCCATCGGTTCTTCGAGCTATGTGCCCTGCCCACTGCCACTTCAGTTTGCTAACCCTGTTTGCTATGTCGGTGACATTAGTTCGTCTACGAATCTCATCATTTCTGATTCGATCACGTAGAGAGATCCCGAGCATAGCCCTTTCCATAGCTCGCTGAGTGACTCTGAGCTTCCTTAAGAGGCCCATAGTTAGAGACCACGTCTCGGCTCCGTAGGTCATCACCGGTAATACGCACTGGTTGAAGACTTTTGTCTTCAAGCACTGAGGTATCTTGGACGAGAAGACACTTCGCAGTTTCCCGAACGCTGCCCATCCGAGTTGAATCCGTCGATTGATCTCTTTCTCTAAGTTGGACCTGCCTAATTGGATCGTCTGACCTAGATAGACGTATTCGTCGACAACATCGAGGACCGAGTTCCCAACCAATACTGGGGTGGGTGCTACATGGACATTCGACATGATCTTCGTCTTGTCCATGTTCATCTTAAGGCCTACCTGTTGGGATATTCGGTTGAGATCATCCAGCATTATACCGAGATCCTCCAGCGTCTCCGCCATGACCACGATATCGTCAGCAAACCGAAGGTGCGTGATGTACTCGCCATTTATGTTGATGCCAAGTCCTTGCCATTCCAAGAGCTTGAAGGCGTCTTCCATTGTGTTGGTGAAGAGCTTCGGAGATATTACATCTCCTTGTCTCACACCTCTCTGCAATGGAATCGCCTCCGTACACTGGTCTTGTACTCGGACTGACATAGTGGCGTTGTTGTACACACTCCTGAGCACCTCGACATACCGATGGTCAATTCGGGATCGCTGGAGGGACTGTAGTACTGCCCATGTCTCGACGGAATCAAAGGCCTTCTCATAGTCCACAAACGCTAAGCAGAGTGGCAGATTATACTCTTCGGTTTTCTGTATAACTTGCCGCAGCGTGTGTATGTGGTCTATGGTACTGAAGCCTTTTCGAAACCCGGCTTGTTCGGGAGGCTGGAATTCATCGAACCTGCTTGAGAGACGATTCGTGATGACCCTAGAAAAGAGCTTGTACACATGGCTCAGAAGCGAGATGGGTCTATAATTCTTGAGCAGTGTTTTATCACCTTTCTTAAAGAAAAGCACCACCACACTCCTGTTCCATGCCTCTGGCGTGATTCCCTCCAGCAATACGGAATTGAAGAGCTTCTGAAGGACCTTAAGTACCGGTGTTCCACCCGCTTTCAGAAGCTCTGAAGTGATTCCGTCATCACCCGGCGCCTTGTTATTCTTGAGCTGTTTTAGGGCCATTCTAATCTCGTACAGGCTGATGTCCGGGATATCTTCGGTATAGTGTCGGGTCAGCTTGGCTCTCGGGTCGTTGGCCAAGTTATCAATAGGTTTGGCTACTGAGGTATATAACTGCCCATAGAACCTTTCGATCTCCCTCAACACCTCTGGCTTCGTCGACGCTACACTGCCGCCTTCTGTCTTCAGCTTCGTTAACTGGCTTTGGCCCATAGACAGGTCCCTGGCGAACACTTTGGAGCCCGAGTTCCGCTCTATCGTTTCTTTAATATGGTTGGTATTAAAGGAACGAATATCGTGTCGCATGGACCTATGGATCCGTCTATTGAGCTGCCTGTATGCTTCAGCGTCTTCAGAAGTCTGCAGCGTCATTGAACGTCTTTCAGCCATGAGGTTGAGGGTATGATCGGATAGTTTTTGGGGTCTATCTTTGCGGCGGGGTCTGAAAAATTTCTTCCCCACCTCGTGGACAGTTTCTACCAACCTATTATTTATATCGTCCACTGCAACGCAATCATCCAGAGATTAATATTACATACATACAATATCATACAAATACATCATCTGTGAAAATTTCAACTGTCTAGCTATCACCGTTCTTGAGATACAGCCTGGTGACAGTCGGACGGACGGACGGACGGACAGCGAAGTCTCAGTAATAGGGTCCCGTTTTTACATTAATTTCCACGCTCAACAGAAAGGTAAATATTAATATTGTTAATATTATTTTAGTGCCTCATTTATACAGTTTCTCATGTTATAGTATTTATAATACTTGTATATATTTTAACCTCCTGCCGCCCAGAAGTTTTTGACCAAACATGGGACAGCAGCCCAAAGTCCTTTTTATGGGTTCACATGGTTCCAGCCCAAGACTTTCGACATATGATAACTTGACTTTGCGTTGTCGTGGGAATGTCCGGTTTTTATGGTATCATAAGTGATATGAATAAAAGGCTTTGAGACTGAAAAAACACCGAAATACAATGTCTTTTTTATAGGTCTTTGGGCCGCAACCATAAAATTATATGAATATATAAAATGGATATTTATGAGATTTTTCCAATATCTAATGTGCCAGTATGTTGATTTTGTATGCTTCTGTAGTGTATTTTTGTTAAATTGCAATAATATTAAAGCATTGTATATTTAATGTTTAAAAAATATATATGTACCCACGGCTGCCACGTGTTGCCATTAATTTTGGCCACATGCTGATTATTTCATTACCTCGACTAATAAATTGTAACACTACTGTATATATTTATTACCAAAAATACAATGAAACATTAATCAAATGGAAAATGAGCTGACAATTAGGCACCAAACTTGACCATATCGAAATTTAGTATTAAAACGGGGTAACTACCCGTAGACCTTTTAAAAACCTATAGAGTCATAACAACTTATTCGCGTGGAACACTAATTTATTATTATTCCAAAAACCATAATTAGGTTTTTAACTAGTATCAAACAGAAAAAAAAAAACAGTTTATGAATAATAATCTTTTATTTCAGACAAATAAAACAAGAAGTAATATCAGGTTATTAGGTTATAGCCCGTTGACCTATTAAAATGTTGAAATATGTTGGCGCCAACATGCCTTCTAATAGGTCATCCGATCATTAGTTGTTGTATTTACAATAATATCGATTGAATGCACAAAATATATATGGTAAAACAAAGATAAACATCGTAGGCAACACTCACTACAAAAATACACACGCAGTCTGCCGAGATAGCAAAGAAAATCACAGATTTACTTACCTCGTCCTCGACGCCTCGCCATTGTTATGGATGTTACGCCAAAACTGACAGATGACGTTTCACAGATTGACATCTAGTGTCAACGTCAAATATGGCGTATTCGTTCAGAAATCATTAGAATTCAATACGCGGTACATTTTCTGTGACAAGTTGAAGTTGGAGACCTTTTAATAGGTCATAGGGCGTTAAAAAGTTAAAATCATCATTACGCTTGGGCCGGAACCACTACACAGGTGAAGACCTTTGAGTAGGTCATTGGGCGGCAGGAGGTTAAGTATAGAAATTCTAGTCATAATTTGTTACACACTAAGGGACCAAAATTGTTTTTTTTTTGTTTCCTTTTATTGTTGAGTTATGTATTACTTTTTATTATTATTTTTATGTTTGACAATAAATAAATAAATTATATGAAATCTACATAAAACTAAACACATTAATCAGATCAAATACGCAGTATTTGACCAGATGATTTCATATCAAAGGCATGCGCAAGCTGTTTAATTGTCAATATTGACTGATCACAAAACAGTAGGTTTTTGTAAAACGAGTGTTTGTTTGATTCCGCTTAATTGGGTAACGAGGTAAAGTAGTTTACGTCAACTACTTAAGAGTCGTTTTGTACATAGTTCAACGCCATCAGAGTACAGAACCGACTGATGTTAAATTTTACAGCATACGTAGTTATATGGATAAAATTAGCTAAGACAATAATTGTATGACAACCGTGAATTTTTTTCACGGTGAAAATGGCGAATTACGTGTTGTCTCCATACAAATATTGGTAACCATAACATATAACGACGTCACGCTTAGGTGGCCATTTGTATGGAGCGTTTTTAGCGCTCCGTAGGAATGTTGAACTTTGACGCTCATTTGACTTTTAGAGCAGTCTAAGTGTAGTTAGTCCCATATAGACATTTGTTCCCGATAAATAGTAAAATAGTAGAGTTGATTGAGATCCTCAAAAACATTTTTTCGTCATGGCTATTCTCTCGAGAGTGGTGAAGGGCAAATTTGACGTCATTTACGGATCAATACGCTTCCTCATATAATAGCTATAAAAAAAGACTAGTACCTATACTAACTTTAATGTTTTCAATAGTTTTTGCACAAGAGTTCCTTAATCCTTGACATTTTGAGTGATATCATTGTTGTGGAAGTTTTATAAAAATGCTCTGTGTCCGGAAAATTACGCTTCGTGATCAAAATGTTCCGTAGTCAACTAGGAACCCTTATAGTTTCGCCATGTCCGTCTGTCTGTCTGTCCGTCCGCGGCTTAGCTCCGTGATCATTAGCACTAGAAAGCTGAAATTTGGTATGAGTATGTGTATATACCTATCACGCAAAAAAAGCATTATTTTTTCATAGTCAGCAGATTTGTAAATATTCGCTCCGGAAATACAAACAATAAAAATTGGGCAAGTGCGAGTCTGACTCGCGCATGAAGGGATCCGTACCATAATCTATAACAAGTTTGTTGTATGGGAGCCCCCCTTAAATATTTATTGTATTTTATTTTATTTTTAATATTTGTTGTTATAGCGGCAATAGAAATACATCATCTGTGAAAATGTCAACTGTCTAGCTATCACCGTTCTTGAGATACAGCCTGGTGACAGATGGACGGACGGACGGACGGACAGCGAAGTCTCAGTAATAGGGTCCCGTTTTTACCCTTTGGGTACGGAACCCTGAAAATAGCGTCCCCCGCCCTCCACCACGGGTCCAAAAATTATGAAAAAATCATGAAAATGAGGCCTTTATTTAAGTACTTTCAATGAAAACTATATTGAATAAAATCGGTCGAGGCGTTTTTGAGTAATCGCAAAATTTAAAAATTTTCTTTATAATGACGTAAGTGCCGCGCGGTGTCCTTATACTTCGAAGGTTACACATATTAGTTAAGTGCCATATTGCATTAAAATATTCCGCTCAATCTGGCGCGTGTAATTGGTAACTTCGAGAAGGTAATAAGTAATTACTGTTACTTTGGCGTTTACGACCTTTTTATAGAGCTTGAAAACTTTCTTGTAATTTTCGTCTATTGTGAAGGATGGGTAACTACGGAACCCTACACTGAGCGTGGCCCGACATGCTCTTGGCCGGTTTTTGAGTTATCGCATTATTTCATAATTTTCTTTAAAATGACGTAAGTGCCGCGCGGTGTCCTTATACTTCGAACGTTACACATATTTTAAGTGCCATATTGCATTAAAATATTCCGCTCAATCTGGCGCGTGTAATTGATAACTTCGAGAAGCTAATCTTCAGGAAATTACCATATGTCGTCTGTGGATTTATTTTTAACATTATCTAGAATAGTTAGTACCTTATTTAGTTTAGTTAATAATGCATATTTTTCTGTAACTTGACTTACTAAATGTAACGTTTTGTTGTTGCTTGGCCAAATAAATGAATTAAATTGAATTGAATTAATAAGTAATTACAGTTACTTTGGCGTTTACGACCCTTTAATAGAGCTTGAAATCTCTCTAGTAATTTAAACCTCGGACTTAAAACCGCTGCTTTAAGCCCGTCTATTGCGAAGGATGGGCAACTACGGAACCCTACATTGAGCGTGGCCCGACATCGACATGCTCTCGGCCGGTTTTAAATTAAGGTTTCAATTGAAACATTTCTCTTGATGGTGTGCAATAAAGAATTACAACATATGTACTACAAAGCTTTTTTGTAGTCAGTTGTGATAACGTACTGCACGTCTAAACATATATGTACATATATCATAGATAGACATCTATGACACGCTAATCAAGCTACCTATAGTATATTGTGTCATAAGGGTAGTAAGTAAGTAGGGGATTACTAACGAAGGACTATTAGAAGCCCGACGCCGAAGGCGGAGGGCTTTTAATGTCCTGAGTTTGTAATCCCCTTACTACCCGCCATACACACAATATTTATCATCACATTTGGGAGTATATAACAAATAAATAAGTAAAAAATAAACATTAAACGAAATAAACGATAACGATTGACAACTAACTTTTTTCTGTATGTATTTTTTTAATTTACTATAAGCACAGGCAAAACAGCCATCAGCTTAAAACAGAAAACAAATGTACACAGAATCTTACTATCTATCATTAAACAAATAAAAATTTACAATATTATGCAGCAATATTATAAAACTTAAATACGAACAGTAATTTTGTTACAAAACTAATATAGTATCTAACCATCAATAATATTTAACTTTTTTTTCTTTTTTTTTGTGTCGTCTACCACAGATAATGCTAAGAACTGCGTTTAGTTTAGAAACTTGACAGGCTATACTGCCAGATTGTAATGATAATCCAAAATTAAAATATTATAATAAATAATTGTAATACATAAATATTAATGCAGTTACATATACCATATTAATTCAATACACAATAAAATTAGCTGGTAGGCAAGTTTTATTGATACAACAAAAAACCTTGGCTGGGTTGAAACCTCCTTAGTCTGAAGTAGTCTGCGAGTGCGTACTATATTTTTCACTTCTCATGCTCTTAAAATGTAACTTTAGTCTCTGCATATCGGGACTAAAGCTCCTTATTAATCTCTAGGGATTAAAGTAAAATTGTTTTAATTTACTTTGGAAACCCCTAAACAGCCAATCACGATGTTTGTGAATGGAGGTTTGTAGCCATTTGCAGTGAAAGGTATACAAACTTTTTGGTGCGTAGAAATAACCTCAAAATTACAACTGCTCAAAAATATAGAAATAAAAGATTATATTTCATGAAACACGATTAATTATTAGGAATGCGAATGTATTTAATATTATTAAAGGTGAATTAATTGTATCATCCATGGTCCGTAAGTCCATATTAGTCTTAAATAAAATAGTTTTTAAGTTAGAATCTGTTGGCTAAATATGCAAGCATTTAAAACGTCACTTTAAAAAAAAAAAAAAAAGAATCACTGAACATTCTAATTTTCTATTAGAATTTCGAATGATAATTACCATTACTCGTATTAAACTTGAATTGTAATCACCAATTAGACCAATTAATTGTGTCACTATAAATTACGGACAAAATAAGTAATCATCATCTTTCAGTGAAGAAGAATTAAAGGCTATGTGTATAGAAGAGTCAATCCAAATAAATACAATATTTATCGAAGGAATACATATATCGAAGGAATTAAAATATCCTCAAAACAGAAATCACAATCGACATTTGACCCTTCCCATCAACATCGTGGGATGAGCATGAGCCTAATGAAATAACCATCGGCAGCCTTTTTAAGGAAAGGTCTGCGTCTCTACTATACTCTCCATTCTGTCCAACTTTTACTTCGATTTCGAGTGAAAATATTGAATTTAGATACTTCTCAAATACAAACCACGCCGACCCAGCTTAATTTTCAGGGGAAAAATATACATTTGTGTAAAGAATTGTACAAATTGCCCTTTGAATTTTTCGGAGGTTGGATTAACGAAATACGTAACTGTAAGAAACTTTGTTATAATAAATATTGTAATTTTATATTGAACTTCGTTGCTTTTCCTCGCATTCAAAGTGAAAAGTAGAGTGTTTAACGCGAGACTAAACAACCATAATGACACTCGAACTATTAGCCACCCTCGCTTAGCTCGGGTGGCTAAAACATCTCGTGTCATTATGGCTTGTTTTAGTCCCTTGTTGAACAATCTACTATTTAAAACTAAAACCATAACTCCCTCGGCCAATATAGGCCTTTGTCCTTCAGTACACCTGCATGTAATACCATCTTTTACGAGCAAATGTGATGAAAATACTATAACTGCTTCATCAATTAGGATTCCATCTGTATAATAAAAAATACCTACGCCATATGTGTACTTCTCATATTATTTAAATTCTTATCTCACCGCCTACAATTTTTTGTTTAATTTTGTTTTCTCCGATATCTAGAGGTTGTCTGGAAGAGATCGCTCTTTAGCGATAAGACCGCCTATTGTCTACCATAGTTTAATTTAAGATTTCTCATGTAATATTTTTCTTGCTGGCGTGCAATAAAGTATTGGTGTATTGTACTGTAACTATACTGAAACTGCACTACATTTGTTAAGCTACTTTTGAAAATAACTTCTAAAATAAAGTAGATTGAAACAAACAACGTTTTGAAAAATATTTGATATTTACAGCGTGAGAGTTATGTCAATGCTAAGGCGAAGTGGGTGGATGGATGGTTCAATAATATTGTGACATGGAGCTTATTTATTTAAGTATTAATTTAATGAAAAACACGCAAATTTACAGAGCTGTATCCAACACATTTGCATGGTATACAAAATGAGGTAAATGAGGAATTGTGTTTTTCTCAGTCAACCTTTGACACCGGTATCTGTAAAGGAACCGAAACGTCAGGGAGGCTCAAATAATTAATATACGCGATATAATCCGTTTAAATTGTTTTAGTCAAATGTGTGACAGTCGCGGAAACCGAAGAAAATAAAATGAGGTAAATTAAATATACAAATAACACAATAGACTAAGAAAGAAATAATTAAGTAAAAATGTGAAAAAATAAAATGATGTTTTGCATCGGTCAAGACAAATGACTAGTCGCATTGGTCTTAAATAGCTAATGAAGTATATGCATAAAATACGTTAAGTTTACGGGGAAAATTTGTGTTTATAATTATGTAAAAAAATATGTTAAGAATGTAGGTAGAGCTAAATATATTATCACTTATTTATTAATTAAAATATCCAACTTCAGTATATACAGTTCCCTGCCAAACTGTTTGTACAGTTTGTCTGCAGGTGCGAGTCTCTATACTTACATTAATTAAAACAAAGGTTATTGCTAAAGACTTGATTCACACTTTGAATAAACAAATAAAGGAATAAATCAGCCTAAAATATAATGGACCACGGAACCCTTCGCGCTAAATACAATTGCTCTGTGCCTATTCATAACTGATGGAGTTATTTTCTGTCGATGACTCAACTAGATGGAGCAAAGTAATTAAACGGGTAACTTCAATACGAGATACTTTAGTATTTCCATAAATATTACGTTTATCAAAGATTTGCATCAATTTGACATTACAATTCTGTTTAATTTTGCAGTATAACTAACGCCAATGAAGCGATGATAAATGATACACGAGGAAATATACATATATAAAACTAAGCAAGTGAACGTTGTTTGCAAAAGATTACATACTTCTAAAAGAATTTATCCACTAATGTTAACGATACTTACTTACTATAGAAGTGTATAGTATCTATGTATAGTAGTAGAAATGTTACCCCGTTTATTAGATATCAGTAATTTTCGGAATTACCCGAGTAAACCCTATATATACTTAGTGTCGTCTCTTTCTATTCAATCTCAGAAAAAGGGACAGCACTTTTTAATTTCTACGATTTGCTGTATCAACAATTTGTGGAATGGATATAAAAAATTATACTACAATTAAATAGAATATATTTGAAATAAAATAGTGTTTAACATGATTCGTTATCTTTTTACATTCATATACGACCTCATCGCCTTCACATCCTCAGTTTTTTTATAGGTCGGTGACGATGTAAATCGTGTTTCGAAATTCAAATATCTCGATACGTAATAGGAATTACATACTTACTTACTGGATAAATATTGATTCCAAATTTAAAATCTCGCTGTTTACTGGACACTTCAAAAAGTCTTCGGTATGTTCCACTTACTGTAGTCTTTCTAGCGATGGTATGGCAACATTACATAGCATTTATGAGAAAAAGTTTATTAAAGTGATGCAATTAAATAAAATAAAAACCGTTTTGCATAATGACACTATTTACGTGCAAGCGTGAGGAAAAATAAAGCATTATGTATTATATACTTTATTAAGAAAACGAACGGGAAAATAAAATATTTAGAAATTGACAGTTATTACTGACATGACATTGACACAGACGACGCGTACTTGTCATAGCACGGTAAGGCGTTACCTAGAGAGCTATGGTGCCGATTAACATTAATAAACATACTCACAAGCGTAGGTATTTAATTCTCAATTTTAATTTTAAAGTCAAGCACAAAGTCAGAAGTCAAAGACCTGATTTGTGTATTGTTTTTATTATCATCATAACATACCTGCGTCACTAATTTCGATATCTTCCATCTTTTCTGGAGTAGATTGGGATCTATATTGATCAAATATCCAGCCATGAAAAGAATAAGCATTAAGTCGACAATAAATATAGTTAAAGCAGCGAGGTGGTGTAGAAATTTGATTTTATTTATAATTTGATCTATTTAATACTTATTTTTTTTACCATAAAGGCACTTTAAAATTAAATGAGTTTAATGAGCACGAATTACATTTAATGTACGTGTCAGCTCCATTGCTCTCTAAAGTCCTGCCGTGCTATTAAAAGTCCGATGCCTATTAAGTAGGTTTTTAGAATTGTTCAATCCCTAATTACTAATTAGATATTCTTATATTTTAACCACATTTAACTGAATTTTGGCATGTAAATATCTATTGTTGCAATCAATTGTTATGTTTTTTACTATTATTATAACATTTTTTTTATTTTTGTGACGATCATATTATAAATGCATGTAAATCTTAGCGTAATTTATACTCATCTATATTCTATATATATGTATAAAAGAAGAAGTCCTTAATGACTCATCAACGCACAGCCGAAACTACTAATGTTAGAGAGTTGATTTTTGCACAGTAGCTTACTTTTATAACGTGGGCTAGAGATAAGAAGGGATTTTTGGAAATACCACCCCTAAGAGGGTTAAATAGGGGTGCAAAGTTTGTATGGGGGAAACTTTTTTTTTGGAGCTAGAGACTTGAAACTTTGTAGAAAGATTACTTATTCAAAAACACAAAAAGTACTTTCAGCGTTTTGGAAAATTTCACCCCTAAGGGGGTTAAAAAGGGGTGCAATCTTTCTATGGGAGAAACTTTATTTTTTGAACTAGAGACTTGAAACTTTGTAGAAAGCTTACTTAATCAAATAAAAAAAAAGTAATTTCAGCGTTTTGGAAAATTTCACCTCTAAGGGGGTTAAAAAGGGGTGCAAAGTTTGTATGGGGAACACCGCTAATCTATATATATAAAAGAAAGGTCCTGACTGACTCATCAACGCACAGCCGAAACTACTAATGTTAGAGAGTTGATTTTTGCACAGTAGGTTACTTTTATAACGTGGGCTAGAGATAAGAAGGGATTTTTGGAACAATCTACTAGCCTGTAGACCAAAATAGTAATCGCATCATTAAATTCACTTATGTGCATTTAGTTTTTAATGGTCACATTTCAGCACTTTCGTTGAACACTAGCTATTTTAATAACTGGGGTACCTGCTAGACCATTTAGAAACATTTTGGCCAACCTCGGGAACTCCGCCACACAACTCTTTTCGTTTAATAGCCAGGCCGGCGTGTACAAATACCAGTGCTGCCTTCTTATGAAAAGAGGTCATTATTTATTATTGTTTTGAAATAAAGTTTATTATTTATTATTGTTGAAAGAGATACTCTTCATTAAACTGCCTCCATCTCTCGATTTCCAGTGCTGAGTTTAAGATTGTTTTAACAGCCTTACGATATTTAACATTTTTTTTAAATCTCACTCATAATAACTAAGATCCCCATTTTCTAACTCCAAATCCATGCGTCGCTCTATATCTTGCAGAGTCATTTTTGCCAAAGATTAAAAGCATCAGGTAGCTGACGGAATAAATATTAAGCATCCTGCTAACAATTCCCGTAATCTAATTGGAAAATCTTCTAAAATTCTTTAATAATTGCATATCAGTGTCTGCCACTGTTTGAAATGTAATATGTCTAGACCATTTTAACTAAGAAAAATTCACTTACCTATTTTAATATCTTTGTCATCATCAAAAATCTACGCGGACGAAGTTGCGGGCGGCCGCTAGTATTGTATATTTATGAAATAAATAAATCGATCTATCTATCTCAATCTATTGATAATGCCCTGTCTGCGAAGCATGACCTGCGATTAGGTATGTAAGGTCAATTGTGTGGAAATTTATGGAGAAGCCGGGAGGCCTTCGTGAAGGTCTTGTGATTCCTTGTCTTGGCGGCAGCACTACTGCGCAGCCCAATTTAAAGAAAAAAACAAAAAGCATTAAAATTCATATTTAACAACACAAAAACACGATTTGTAACAATGTTGGACCGTTGTTTATCGGAAATAATGTCAAATTCGGTTGATGAATACCTACGAGCAGTAATTTTAATGTCAGACTCGTCAAAAGTGCAGGTGTCATATTTATAATTTATTTATGTTGTTTGTGAAATCTACATGAAACTCTATAAATAGTAGGAATTCTTTTTTGAGGCCGATTTCACTTCAATTTGTTCTAACAATTAAAGAGACCTAACGGGAATTTTGTGCATTATGAACTGCGGCCACAAATTGCACTTATGACAACTTTCATTTCAAAGAAGTAGCAGTTTGTGGCCACAGTTCACAGAACACACAATACCCATTGGGTCCCATTGTTTGTTAGAACAAAGCAAAGCGAATTCGGCCTCAAAAAGGCATGTCGGGCCACGCTTAGTGTAGGTTTCCGTAGTTGCCCATTCTTAACAGTATAAGTAATTTAAATTACGAGAAAGATTTCAGGCTCTATAAAAAGGTTGCAAACGCCAAAGTAACTGTAATTACTTATTACCTTCTGGAAGTTATCGATTATACGCGCCAGATCGAGCGGAATGCTTAATGCAGCATGGCACTTAACTCATATGTGTAACGTTCGAAGTATAAGGACACCGCGCGGCACTTACGTCGTTTTAAAGAAAATTATGAAATTTCGCGATGACTCGAAAAGGGCTCTACCGATTTTTATTTTACCGTTTTGTCGGCGTGATACATACACATACTCATACCAAATTTCTATCAGCTTTCTGGTACTAAGCTAAGCCGCGGACGGACAGACAGATGGACACACGGACATCGCGAAACTATAAGGGTTCCTAGTTGACTAAGGAACCCTAAAAAGACAACTTTATTAAATAAACGTCGAGGTACGGAACCGTTAAAAACCCCAAGTCTATTAATAACCCTGTATCTACTCCATTAGTTTGTCAAACAGAACGCAATCAGAATCCCCACAACCCATTTATTTAAAACTAATACCATACATTTAACTAGATACAAGTTTTTTAACCGGAAAACTACGTTTCTCGAATGAGACAAAAGAATCATCTCTATTACACTTAATTGTGAGTAATTGAAGCGTACATATGTAATTACTATGCGTTATAAGTTGAAAGCATGAAGGCCTGCCATACAATAGTTTCCGGAACATACAAGGTAAACTTATTGAATGGACAGATTTTAAACAGTTTTGACCGTTCAAAATAATTGTAGATCTTCCGCATCTGATTGTTAAGTTGTTATGTTTATTATTAAATTAATGATGTCTGATTGTTCACAGTCACGAATATGTAGGTAAGTTATTAGAAAAAAGTTTATTCAACAAATTGAATAGGTGCTTCCATAGTTAAAAGTATTTAGACTAGCTAGAGTTGGGAATTAATTTACGAAATATTCATTGTCTGAAATATCATCGCTATACATTATGACATCTGCTAACTCGGAGCACAGATACTAAAGTGACAAAAAATATATCCAATTTATTTATCTATATATATATATATGTGTTCTGTTATCGATTCTCAGTATCCCTCGCCAACTTTTTTTCGAATATCTTCGCTGTACAGCATTTTGACCCTCTTCAGCTTCATTACATGAACACATGTAGCTAGCAATATTATCGACATCTTTTTTATCGATATGAAATCCCTATAACGTGCCCCGAGTCAGCACGCGCGGTGTGTCGGTGTTGTGTCATCCCACGGGAACACTACATTTTTGCGGGATAAAAAGTAGTGTCAGCTACCTCCATAACAAAATGTATCAAAATTGGTCCAGCCGTTTGCCCATGAAGAAGTAACAAACATCACACACAAACTTTCACCTTTATAATATTAGTGTGATAGTAAAGTGGTAACAAAACCCAGCTCTTTCCTTGAACGATGGGTACAAAAAGTCTAAACATGACGTCATTAAACTACTTGCGGGGTTTCCTTTTATACAAACTACAAGGAATCCTAGGACTCGTGTGAGAAATACATATGTCTGGTTAAATAATTCATGGCATGTATTCTATGGCTTTATTTAAAAAAGTCTTAACTGACAGCCATTCCATACTACGATACGACATTTTGCGTTGCAATTTGATGTCGTAAACCTTTGCGCGGTTTAGGACCTTGTCGCTATTAAGTTGTTGATGATCATGATACGAAATTATGAAAGGAGCTAAAGTGACAGGGTCGTAAAGTGTGCAAATAACGGTTATGTCAGGGCATTGTTGATTGTAAACAAATGATGAAATGACTCATGACTACTGGGATTTTATTTATTTACATAGAAATGACGGAAATCTATTACTAGGCTATACACAAAGGATTGATTGAATACTAGAATGCCCGCAGCTTCGTTCATATAACCCTTCGTTTTTAGGGTTCCGTACCCAAAGGGTAAAAACGGGACCCTATTACTGAGACTTCGCTGTCCGTCCGTCCGTCCGTCCATCTGTCACCAGGCTGTATCTCAAGAACGGTGATAGCTAGACAGTTAAAATTTTCACAGATGATGTATTTCTATTGCCGTTAGAACAAAGACTACTAAAAATAATATAAAATAAATATTTAAGGGGGGCTCCCATACAACAAACCTGTTTTATGATACGGAACCCTTCATGCGCGAATCGGACTCGCACTTGCCCAATTTTTAGGGTTCCGTACCCAAAGGGTAAAAACGGGACCCTATTACTGAGACTTCGCTGTCCGTCCGTCCGTCCGTCCGTCCGTCCGTCCGTCCGTCCGTCCGTCCGTCCGTCTGTCACCAGGCTGTATCTCAAGAACGGTGATAGCTAGACAGTTGAAATTTTCACAGATGATGTATTTCTATTGCCGCTATAACAACAAATACTAAAAACAAAATAAAATTAATATTTAAGGGGGGCTCCCATACAACAAACTTGTTATAGATTATATATATGTATATAGGTACGGAACCCTTCATGCGCGAGTCGGACTCGCACTTGCCCAATTTTTTATTAATCACTACCTATAATAACTAAATACATAGTCTAAAAAAAGTTTTCATTTTTGTGACAAGCTTTTATAGCCGACTGTACTTTTCTTTGAACATACATCAATTGCTCACAGAGACGATTCTAAAGTGCCCAAACTCGATATGATTGCTTTATTTATTACGGAGTTCCTATGGCCACCTTCCAGCTACATCATAAGATCAGCTCCACGTCATCATAATATTTATTCATTTGTCAACAAATAAACAGTTATTTAAGTAATATAGCGTAATTAAAATTAACTTAAAAACCTATAACCTAAACTAACCTAACCCTACCCAAGGTCGGTCATAGGCGGAAATGATCCCAAGATGCTGGCAGTGTTTCCCCGCTGCACAGCAATACTGAGCCTTTGTCCGAGAAACGCGCCAGCTCTGGGATCGCAGGTGGTTCTATTCTAATGAGTTTTTTTTTAATATTGCATTGTCACGCGATTTGCATATTCTTGCAAAATTCCATTACAACGGGACAGGTGAAAGTAAATAAAAGCTTGTAACAAAGACGCTTCCTGCTGGCTGTCCCTATGTATGCTTAGATCTTTAAAACTACACAACAGATTTTGATGCGTTGTTTTAAAATATTCATTTAGGTGCAATGCTGATATTGCACCCGTGCGAAGCCGGGGTGGGTCGCTAGTCCGGTAAAAAGTGTACTCCGGATGTCCGACAACTCTTTATCAAAGTTGATCCATTTCGACCCCTTTTGGTGTGATGAGGTCATAAATAATTTCGATAGGGAAAGTGATAATAGATGGCGGTGTAATTAAAGGTCATACGAAATAATAGAAAACGTCCATAACTATAGAACATTATGTTTTATTTTATAGTTCTTTATTATAACAAAACGAGACTTAATCGCATTGAAAAAGGTGTATATTTAATTACCTCAACGTGATTTAATGTCTCGAAGGCTTTTTGAACGCGATGAAGTCACGATTTGTTATACCTAATAGTGTGTGAAAATCGTGTGAATTTAAATCAATGTTTATTGGAATTTTACAATAAGTGATAGGTAAAGTACATACTATAGGTGGGCATTAACTCATGAATCCATTAATCGTTAGTTAACTTCCGTTAACTTTTGTTCGTCATTATTTGTTTCATTAAATTACGGGCTAAGGGCTTGTTTCATCATAATCAACCATTATAATCATCGCCATCATTATTATTACTATTTTTTAGGGTTCCGTACCCAAAGGGTAAAAATGTTATAGATTATATATAAATATTATTAAGTAAATAAATAAATGTTAAGGGACAAAAAATTGGGCAAGTGCGAGTCCGACTCGCGCATGAAGGGTTTCGTACCATAATCTATAACAAGTTTGTTGTATGGGACCCCCCTTAAATATTTATTTTATTTTATTTTTAGTATTTGTTGTTATAGCGGCAATAGAATTACATCATCTGTGAAAATTTCAACTGTCTAGCTATCACCGTTCTTGAGATACAGTCTGGTGACAGACGGACGGACGGACGGACGGACAGCGAAGTCTCAGTAATAGGGTCCCGTTTTTGCCCTTTGAGTACGGAACCCTAAAACAGAACTACGACATTCATCCATCGCCTCACAGAATATTAAGCATTCACGACATACGTTTTTCCAACAACTTGCAAATAAGACAGTTCAGAGCACGAACTAGATATCATAATTTGACACCCTCTGTTGCTGATAGATTCAGCAGACTTGAAATCAAACGAGCTGGTTCAGGATATTAAGGTATAATGACAACTAAAGTCATACATAAAACAAAAGCTTACAAAAATATAATAACTATAAAAGAGTATAAATCTATAAAAAGAGGTGCGTCGTGCACATTCCTCCCTTTTTTATTAAGCCACCAGCTGCACCAGCTTCCGGAGAGGCCGCCGCAAAACACCCGCCGCGGTGGAGACATCAGCAACTCGCACGATGCCATCACGGCCTGGGAATGTAGCCGTAATCCGACCTCTGGGCCAGGTGCCTCTCGGCATATTGCCGTCTGCCACGAGCACCAAGTCGCCAACCGAAATGCTGGGAATTTCTCCTCGTCCGCGCCTCGGGACTAGCGTTGGCAGGTATTCGAGCATCCAACGCCGCCAAAAATGATCTGCTAATCTTACGGCTTTGCGCCAGCTGCTTCGCGAAACTAGGTCAGAGTCTGTGAGTATTGCTGGAATCGGATGGCCCGAAGAAGAGCTAAGCAGGAAATGATTAGGTGTAAGCGCTTCTTCGCTTTCAGGGTCGACAGGAACGTGCGTAAGAGGGCGCGAGTTGACAAGCGCCTCTGCTTCGGCTAGTAGCGTGCGTAGCACCTCGTCTGTAGGGGCACGTTCAGTCAAGGTCACTCTGAGTGCCACTTTGACGGTCTTTACGAGTCTTTCCCAGGCCCCGCCCATGAATGGAGCTCCGGGGGGTATGAACCGCCAATTTATCTTCTCCGTCGCCGCATACCGGGACGTAGCGTCAGCATAAAGGGCTTGTAGTTCTCTGTTGGCCCCAACAAAGGCAGTTCCGTTGTCCGACCAAAGCTCTGCAGGTGTCCCTCGTCGGGCTATGAAACGGCGGAGGCTCATAATAGCGGAGTCGGCCGACAAACTGTGAACGACTTCTAGATGTACAGCGCGCACAACAAGGCACGTGTACAAGGCGACATACCTCTTCTCTCGTCTACGACCAATGGAGACTTGAATCGGTCCGAAGTAGTCAAGCCCGGTGTATGTAAATGGGCGCTTGTGGTGCGCCAATCGTGCCTCAGGTAGATTTCCAGTGGGCGGACAGAATAAAGTTGCTCGGCGGATTCTGCAAAACTGGCAGTGGAAGGCGACTGTGCGGACGGTACTTCGTAGACTCAGTAAATAATAGTATTGTCGTATTTCGTTGACAGCTGTCTCTGTGTTCGCATGGGCGGCCTTCCGATGGTAATAATGTACAAGTAGACGTACAGCTGGGTGTATTCCGTCGAGGACGATGGGGCGTTTGGTTTCGTCGCGTACTTCAAACGCTGCCGAAATTCGGCCATATAAACGCATCAGTCCATCATCGTCGATAAAAACAGATAATTTAGACAAACGGCTGGTGCGTGGCAAGGGCTGTGCAGGACGATCTCGGAGATGCGTCATCTCATCGGGGAACGTGTTCAGTTGCGATTGTCGCAAAATATGCGTCTCTGCAAGGCGCATGTCGGTGGCAGTCAACTCTGCGGCTGGCGCGCGAGCAGAGCGCGGGACGGCGAAGGAGTGCAATTGACCCACAGGCTGAAACATGAAGGTTAAAATCCCTCCCTCGGCACGAACTAAATTGTCTACACATAAACCCCTTTGATTAAGACTACGCATTCGCAATAATGTGAGATACTTATGCGCTTTTGCTGTCGCACGCACCAATCTCAGCCAAGAACTGAATCGACTGGGCTCGGCTGAAAGTGGCTCATGCTTGTCTACGTCACTAATGAGATGAACTGAAACGGAGCGCGCTGAACGTTTGCTCTCTTCCTCCATGCCAGAGTAATCAGGTGCGCAGGGCTCGCAGGGCCACTCGGAAGAGAGTAAAAATTCAGGACCCGATATCCAACGCGATTCTGGAGATAACGGGACTCGTTTGACGCGAGTTGCATCGTCTGCAACATTTAGATGACTCGGTACCCAGCGCCATTCGTTAACATCCGTTATCTCTATAATCTCGCCTACTCTATGCGAGACAAATGGCTTGTACAAGCGCGCCTCGCTGCGAAGCCATCCCAACACTGTCATGGAGTCGCACCAAAAAATACGTTTGACAGGTTTTTGCCTGTGGGCTTCACAAATAGTCGCAGCGAGTCGAGCTGCTATAAGAGCACCCTGAAGCTCTAAACGATTTATTGAATTTGGTTTCAGGGGGGCTACACGTACTTTACTGCAAATTAACGCAAGCTTCACATCCCCATTTTCTGAAATAAATCGCCAATATGCGACCGCAGCGAAAGCAGCTTCGCTTGCGTCTGAAAAGATGTGAAGTTCTCGCTTATCTACATTGAACTCGCCCGGACAGTAGCAGCGTGGGATCTGCAATAGGGAGACAGCGAGTAAATCTTCAAACCAAAGTCTCCACGCTGCGCTGTCACTCTGCGAAAGTTCCTCGTCCCAGTCGAGACCCTTGCGCCACGCGTCCTGAAACATAATCCGTCCTGTTACCACGATTGGCGCGAGAATCCCGAGAGGATCATAGACGCGCATGACATGAGCCAACACGTCTCTTTTAGTGAGCTTATCTGACAACGACTTTTGTCTTATGCCTGTATTGAAACCTATCGTATCAGCGATGGGTTGCCAAATAAGCCCAAGCGTACGCACAGGCGTGCTGAGGTGGCCCAAGTCAACATCTACTTCTTTTCTAGCTACAGGCAACTCAACCAAGCTCTCTTTTGGCAGCAGAGAAAGCGCAGAGAGATTGTTTGAGGCCCACGAACGCATCTCGAAACCAGCATGTCGATGAATGTTATGGATCTCGACTGCAAGCTTAGCGGCCTCATCGACAGAATCTACGCTTACTATGCAGTCGTCCATGTAATGATCGACAATGATGGCTCGAGCCGCGTCAGGATAGCGGTCTTGCCATTCCACTGCATTCTTGTTTTTGATATAAATGGCAGTGAAAGGGCTTGAAGCAGCACCAAAGATCATTGATGACATGCGATAGGTCTTAATCGGTTCTTTAGGGCTGTCGCGCCACAAAAATCTTTGCGCGTCGCGATCTTCTACACGAATTTTAATCTGTGGAAACATCTCACGTATGTCTCCAGTAAAAGCTACTTTCCCTTCACGAAAGCGAAGAAGAATGCCCAACAATGGCTGAAGTAAGTCGGGGCCTGTCAATAAGAGCGAATTCAATGAAACACCGTGGCTTTTAGCGGCTGCGTCATGGACGACCCTTAATTTATGCGGTTTATTTGGATTGATTACACCGAAATGTGGCAAAACCCAAACTGGTGACATTGTGTCGCGCAATTCCGTGCACAATTCAGCGTAACCCTTCCGAATCATATCGTGTATATTCTGACGGTACCGCTTCGCATAAATAGGATCCCTGGACATTTTCTTTTCTAGACCTAAAAACCTAGACAACGCAAGCTTATGACTATCAGGTACTAGCAAATTGTCGGCCTTCCAAACTAGACCAGCCTCGTATCGACCGCTGGGCAGGCGACGGGTTGTTTGCTCGAGAATTTGGACAGCGCGTTCGTCGTCGGAGCTGCGCGCTTCGCGTTTCAAAATACCGATCGAGTCTAGACTATACTGCTCTCGAACTAATTGTTCTAAAACTGCGCGATCGCTAATATCTGCAACCACGGGCTCGCTGATAGTTGCGTGGTTGACGGCGTTGATCGGAGCGGTGGTGCTGCAGCCAAAGCCGAACAAAATCCAACCGAGAGGAGTAAGACTTGCAACTGGCTGATTCCTACTGCCCTTACGCGTAGCTCTAGACATGCTCAAGTGCCAATTATCGATACCGATAATAATCGTAGGCTTTACGTCGTCGTAACAGAATTCTTCCGCGATGTCAGAAAGATACGAATATTGTGACACGCGTAGTCTATCTATACTTTGTCGCGCGATACCTAACCCTTCAATCGCGCGGGCTCTACGTATAAAGTGCGTTTCTGAAGCGTGACGACCTTTGATACAAAAATCTACGTACTGAACCGTCGTGCTCTTGCTCAAACCGCCTACACAATTTAAACGTATTTGTCTTTCAGGTCCGCAAATACCTAGCTTCGTCGCTATCTCCGCGTCGATGAAACTGGCAGAAGCCCCGTCGTCTAACAAAGCATGACAATCCGCGCTTCCTAAAGGACCGGACACGGTGACAGCGACGATCTTCAACAACGGTCGAGGCGACGGAAACATCGCTGGGCTTTCCAACGCAGTAGAAGTAGACGCATGAGTCAGTACGTCGCATGAAGTAGGGGCGAGCGCGGCAGCAGGGGCTGAGGCGGGCGCGGGCGCGCACGGCGCGGGGCTGGACAGCTCCGCAACGGTCTCGTCGTCCTCTACCTCCAAATGCGCGGCGGCGGCGCGCTCGTAATTCGGATTGTGCAGTAATTCGTGATGACGGAACGCACATCCGTCAATGTCACATACATTTCTAGATCTACATAAATTCAGCCTATGCCAACCTACTTTCAGGCATCGATGACAGACTCTTTTCTTCTTTATTAGCCGCCATCTGTCATCGACTGAAAGTGACATGAATTTGTCACAGTGAGTCAATTCATGCGATTGCGAACAAAGAACGCATGAACGAATTTTGAGTGCAGTCGCCGATGAACGCATATTTTGCGACGCTGAATTTGATTTAGCGGGTCTATTTTCAGCGACGACGTGCACATGATCCCTGGCCCGTCTACTATCTGCCACGTGCGACGTAGCAGTTGGCTCAGGAATCATGCCGAAACGAGCCTGTAGGTCGATTTCGTGCGCTAGAAAATCAGCTAGGATTTCTAGTTTAGCTTGACCGCTAGCTTCGTATCGAGCGGCATATTCTAGCCATTTTGATCGCAATAGTGGAGAAATTTTCGAAATAATCGCCTGAAAAAGTTCCGGCGATGCGAGATATTCCGTATGTTCCAATAACCGAATAACTTCTACACAATTGCGAACACGACTAGCAAAAATAGCGAGATCCTTACCTTCTGCGCTGACGCGCGGCAGCGCGCGCACCGCGGCCACCTCCTGCGCTACGATGAGCTCGGGGCGGCCGAAACGCGTGTCGAGCGCGCGCAGCACCACGCCGGGCTCGCGCGCCGACACCAGCAGCGCCGCCACGGCCTCGCGCGCCGCGCCAGCGAGGGCCGCGTTCAGCCTTGCTAGATTGTTCACGGCATTGTAGGAGCCTTTTGTGTTTAAAAAAGCCTTTTTAAGGCTCAGGCTGCGCGCGCCGACACCAGCAGCGCCGCCACGGCCTCGCGCGCCGCGCCAGCGAGGGCCGCGTTCAGCCTTGCTAGATTGTTCACGGCATTGTAGGAGCCTTTTGTGTTTAAAAAAGCCTTTTTAAGGCTCAGCCAATCTAGATGCGAACGGCCGTCAAAACGGGGTAAAGGAACGTTATTTGACGCGTGGCTATTGCCTTTATTAACAGTATCTATCAATACTTGTAGGGATTTAATAAGCTGTGGAACCTCCGCACTCTTGTTGCTGCGTGCAGCTGCGGGGATATCACCGCGGTCTCGGGGCGCAGTCGCTGACGGCGCTAGGGGCGCTGTCGTAAACGGCGCACGGGGCGCAACATGCGCTTCATCGTTTAGGTCTGTACGCCTGTAAGCATTATCACACGTTAATAAATCACGGTTGCGGTCTGCTTCCAGTTTACTCAACCATGGGCCTATGCGCTGGCTGCTCCTAGAACTGCGCTGACTTGCGTCGGCCTCAATGGCGGCGAGTTCAGCGCGGAGCTCCAAATCGGCGGTGTGTCGCTCCAGGTCGGCGGTGTGTCGCTCCAGGTCGGCGGTGTGTCGGTCCAGGTCGGCGAGGCGGCGCGCGTGCTGCGCCTCCGCGGCCAACCGTCTGGCCACAATCGTGGCGGAGGAACGAGACGACAAACTTACGGGACGGGAAGGCGCCAGGGATGCGGATGCCGCAGAGGCTTGAGGGTCGGTGGGCGCGGGCGGCGGCTCCAGCTCCCTCTCCGCAACGGTCTTACCTCCATTGTTGTCCGCTACTTTCGTAGCCGCGCGTGTTCGTACCATATCCATACACGGGAGAAGGACCACATAAAAATGTTGCTGATAGATTCAGCAGACTTGAAATCAAACGAGCTGGTTCAGGATATTAAGGTATAATGACAACTAAAGTCATACATAAAACAAAAGCTTACAAAAATATAATAACTATAAAAGAGTATAAATCTATAAAAAGAGGTGCGTCGTGCACACCCTCATTACACATACTTGTTATCTCTACATTAATTAAGACTATGAAGTCTATGAAAATGACCCAATAGATGATAGGTTAAAAGTAACTATCATATATTGGGCCAGTGTCAAGCATTAGAAAATTTTCCTTAGTAAAAAAAGTTAGTTAAAACTTCACTGGCAAGAGGCGGAACCCTTTAAACAGATAAACACTAGCGCATGACCAGAAATATTTATGAGGATGCGCCACATCGTGGAGTTTCACTGGAACTAATTTCTTACACTGGCAATTATTTTATGATGATTTGTCAACAATGTCAGTGTCATTGGGTGGTGGTTTCTTTTTAAGACAAATATTTAAAATTATCCAAAGAAAATGCCGAAAACGATTCACAGTCGTTAAAGTAAGTTGGTTGCAAAATTGTTGCCATATAAATCTTATAAATAGCGCCCTCTTGACAATCCTCATATATTTCTGGTCAGGCTTTAAAAGTGTACCGATATCGTCAATGCCGTGGCCGCGAATGACTAACGCCTGATACGCACGCATCGTGTGTTACCGGTATTGTGCATTGGAATGTATCATTACGCCATCTTATTTTATATTCTTTGTTTACATAAAGATCACAACATGCATACTATGATATAAAAGGGCGACCATACCGCCTTTTTCGTTTCCGTATTGATGCGACCGAACTTTCAACTGACTTTCGGTTTAGAGGAGTTGAGAAGGCCTATGATGGTTGCATTTATCACGCGATAAATAAGTAACAAAGTATCCGTCACGTTTCAATAAAATGCGAGTGTGAGTGACAGGTGCTTTGTCACTTATTTATCACGTGATAAACGCAACTATCATAGGCCCCCAGTTCCACTAATTTAAGTTTCTCGGGTAAACAGAGGGGCCCTTGAAAGGTCATTTTAGCAACCAGTGAAGTGTATCACAACCTTCACCTACATAAAGTTAACCGCAGAAAAAACCAATGAATAATTTTATTGTTATTGAACTTTTTTTACATATTTTATGGCCGCAGATTATAAATATGATACAGCAATCAAGCCAAGCGTATTATGGAAATGTACGAAGTAAACGGTTTAGTTAAAGTAGGTAAATAAATGGTCGGTAGCTGCGCGCGCAGCCATTTTGAATAAATTAAACTTAGTACAAAATGCGGAGGTAAGAAAAAATTTTTATAACAAAAAAAAGAACCAACTTCAGTAAAACTAAAAAGCCACTCAGTTCTTATATTTATATATTATAGTTTACGCGAGGTTTGGCACCGACTTCGAAGGGTGAGTCAAATGTAATCTGTACTTGAACGGGTTATTGTTGGCTTTTTAGTTTTACTGAAGTCGGTTCTTTTTTTTGTTAAAAATTTTTTTTTTGCTTTTTAGTGATTCGTATGTGTGTTCATCATCAGTTTCCTTACACCAAATCCTATTTACTGAATGTAAATTCTTGACTTTATCAATAAATTACCGAAAGCGCCGTACATGTCCCTATAATATTTGAAGAGTTCCCTCGATTTCTCCAAGATTCCATCATCAGATCCCGACTTAGTGCCAACGGGACCAACTCGGAGTTATACCCTTTCGATAAAAAAAAAAAATTGAAAATCGGTTCACGGTTCTCGGAGATATCGAGTGACAAACATACAAAAAAAAAAAAAAAAAATAGTTCGAATTGAGAACCTCCTCCTTTTTTGAAGTCGGTTAAAAATAAATAAATAGGTAATTATAATCGATAACAAAATAAAAATTGCCTCATGGGCCAATTTATATGATACATTTTGTGTAAGTAACTCTATGGATTTGTAGAACATAGCGTGAAATTTGTCTTACCATGCTCAGAATAAGCGACTCTACCAACTCACCTTTGATTGAAATCTAAGAAAATTGGCTCTTATAGGTTTAATCGGGTTGGTTTTCGATGACTTAACGTTTTATTAGGGTTCCGTACCCAAAAGGTAAAAACGGGACCCTATTACTAAGACTCCGCTGTCCGTCCGTCCGTCACCAGGCTGTATCTCATGAACCGTGATAGTTAAACAGTTGAAATTTTCACAGACTATGTATTTCTATATCGAGTTTCTCAACGGGTGGGCTTAAAAATGAACATGGACAAGACGAAACTCATGTCAAATGCCAAGGTTGTGCCCATCCCAGTCTCTGTTGAAAACTCGGTACTCGAAGTTGTTGACTCATACATCTACCTAGGACAAGTGGTCCAATTAGGTAGGTCCAACTTCGAGAAAGAGGTCAACCGCCGAATCCAACTCGGCTGGGCAGCGTTCGGGAAACTACGCAATGTCTTTTCGTCCGACATACCTCAGTGTCTCAAGACGAAAGTCTTCAACCAATGTGTGTTACCAGTAATGACTTACGGCACCGAAACGTGGTCTTTCACTATCGGCCTCATCTCAAAGCTCAAAGTCGCTCAACGAGCAATGGAGAGGGCTATGCTCGGGGTGTCTCTACGTGATCGAATCAGAAATGAGGAAATCCGTAGACGAACTAAAGTGACCGATATAGCTCACCGGATTAGCAAGTTGAAGTGGCAATGGGCAGGCCACATAGCACGCAGAGCAGATGGCCGATGGGGCCGAAAAGTGCTCGAGTGGAGACCTCGGACCAGCAAGCGCAGCGTAGGACGTACACCTACAAGATGGACAGATGACCTTATAAAGGTCGCCGGAAGGCGCTGGATGCAGGTCGCTTCCAACCGGTATATATGGAAGTCCAAAGGGGAGGCCTATGTTCAGCAGTGGACGTCCTATGGCTGAGATGATGATGATGATGATGATGATGATGTATTTCTATTGCCGCTATAAAATCAAATACCAAAATACAGAATAAAATAAATATGGTGGCTCCTATAGAAACAACGTGATCGGTTAATTTCAATTTTGTATCCGGCGCCATACATGGTGCAAACTTAAGCCAGTTAAGATGACATAAGCGTTTGAGCGGAACCCTCGGTGCGCGAGTCTGACTCGCATTTAGCCGGTTTTAATACGCCTATTTTGGACCAGTTATAGGCATCAAATCAAGACCTTGGCCCTTACACGCGTATGCGCATATCTGCTACAGTTCATTACCATTCGTGATTCCACCATCAATGATGTTCCATAACCCATTTAAAGTTATGTACCATAATTGGAGCAATAATAGGTATTTTTGTGATGGTGTTTGCGGAAACATTAAGTTTTGATTATTCAAACGTATGCTCGGGAGTGATTTAGGTTCATGTAAAATGATATCTTTCCTGTCATTAATCACCATTAAACCAAATGAGAGTTATTCAAATAATCATACATTAAATTACGCTCTAGTATATTCTAATTACGAAAATAGTTTTGCTACTTTGTGTAGGTATGTAAGCAAAGTACGTTCCTTCGCTCTTTTGTAAAATAACATAAAAGTCGTTAACAGACCCGCATTAATTGGTGGGCCACACGCGTGTCAAATCTCGAGAACCAGGTCAAAGTTACATTATATATTACCAATAAATCTACATAAAAAGATATGTAGCTTAATACGCGAAGGGGTTTGAACTTCAATACCATACAAGTGCGTGATTTTTTGTATAGTATATTGAGTACTAATGGGTATGAACATTTTTAACAAATCGGAAACTCAAGACTCTGTAGATCGCTCGGGCCAAGACTCCTCGGGACTCGTTCAAAATGACATACTTTCCACACTTGTATCAAAAACCGGCCAAGCGCGAGTTGGACTCGCGCACGAAGGGTTCCGTACCAATATTGAACAAAAACACGTTCTTTGTATGGGGTCGTCCTTTAATTTTTACTTATTTTTTATCTATATTATATACAAGAAAGTCGAGTTAGTTACACTATTTATAACTCAAGAACGGCTGAAAATTGGTGGAGAGGTAGCTTACAACCAGGAGAAGGACATAGGATACTTTTTTTTTCTCTACATTTATCGACTTTCAGGCGGTACAAAGTTCGCCGGGTCAGCTAGTTTTTATTATTTGTTGTTATAGCGGTAACAAAAATATACATTCTTTAATACAGTTGCTCAAAAAGTGGTAGTTTTCGTAGCTGCAAATCGTGCGAAAAGTTGGATATTTCGAACTAGTGCTTTTTACTTTTTTTTTTTTTTTAATTTTCTGTTGTTCTAACACGACGTCATGTCTCATACATCCAAACAAAGGTCAATCACTTTCCGACCTTATTTATTACGTCATACAGCATTGCAAGTGTATATCTTATAATTATACTTAAAATATTTAAATTGCATATTGGATCAATCAAAGGGTTATTAAAAATATTCAAAAACGGTTTTAATAATCTGTCTGAGTGACATTTATTTAATGAGCAAATGAGTATTATGCGTGACCTAAAAAAATTGAAAAGAAAAGTATTGTCACAGAATAGAAAATGCAGTATTAAGCGTGACCCACGCGCTGCTTTATAAATTCATAATAATTATGAATAATCGCTATTTTTGTGTATTCAATAATATATTTATTTACAATTATATGAAATGTAAAGAACTAAAAACAGAGTCACGATGTTTATTGTTTGGAATCAATTAAATTACTGCGTTATCATATCTCTTCTGAAATATTAAAACTATTTCTTTTGATTTGGCTGAATGATGACAGCCGACGCCATCTTGAAAAAAAAAATATAACAAAAGTAAAGTTTCTTTTTCATTCAAGATTGTTTTAATTATGTGTAAATGACACGTAAGATTTATAAAATAAGAGTTTTTGATAGAAAATTATGGATTCTGATGTTACCAGAACAGATTTAACACCCTATATACGAGCCAAGGCAAAAATTGCAAGTGAGAGTATTTTACCCGCAAAATCGAAAGAAAAATTACATTTCCGTCTATGAACATTTTATTGGCTGGAAACGAGAAAAAGAGAATTAGTAACAAATTGAACAAAAATTGTTCCAAAAATTGTAGGTACCTACTCTTAATTTTTATAAGACAGAAATAAATATTAATTGCCCCTTTTAATTACTGTTTTAAATTTGTATTATTGCATTTTTTCGCAAATGTATTAAAAAACGTTGTTTGTACACGTGTGGAAGTGTCATTTTAACTCGTCCCGAATCTTGACCCTCGCCTTGCGGCTCGGGCCAAAACTTTCCACACTAGTTTATATCAAAAACTACCTATAACGGTTCATGAGAAAATGCCAGTTGAAAGAAATATCATGCAAAAAGCCCTATTTTTGTATGGGAGCCCCCCTTCATTATTATTGTTTTATCATGAATAGTATTAAATTTGTTGCTATAGCGGCAACACTGCAACAGAAATAGGTACATCATCTGAAAATTTCAACTGTCTAGTCTAGCTATCACCGTTCTTGAGATACAGCCTGGTGACAGACGGACGGACGGACAGCGAAGTCTCAGTAATAGGGACCCGTTTTTACCCTTTGGGTGCGGAACCCTAAAAACTATTATTACTTTAATCGTCTACCTAGGTATGAATTTTTATTTTAGATGTAACCTTTTTCGTTCAACTAAAAACCTATTAAAAAAAACATGATCGCGATGGTCATCGCGGGTGCCTCGTGATAGGTAAAAATTTTTGACAAGTTATTACAACCAATCAGTGAACAGTAGCGTGTTTTTTTTTTAAATCAAATATGCTGATGTTCTGTTTTTGAGATTATTAGAGTTGAGTAGAGAGATATGTCTTATGAATATTATAGTTCTGTAGCGGGTACCATAGAGTATAGAATTTTGGTACAGGCTTAAAAAGTGCGTTATTGTGATTTTGACTGTGAAATTATAATTGACAGATTAGAGTACGCGAGTATAAAAAACACATTGAAAAGTGGACTATATTATTGTACTTACTTAGTTTGGTCGGTAAAAAGCCAAAGGCAATTAAATTGGAATGACTTTCATGAGTCATGACTCCTATGAGGATTAGTGCGAGTGTAGGTTAAGATCCCACTGTAATTTTTGTACCTACCTGTTTATTTAATAGTACATTACTGCAGACGCCGGGAAATAAGGGCTTGCCGGCTGAGTAGGTATAGACAGCCAACCGTAAGGGAGGCCGTCTAGTGATACGAAGCTGGCAAGCCCTTTTCACGGCTAAGGCATGTATAGTGCTTTTCTCAAACATATGCAATGAAATAAAAAAATGCATCACTCAAAAAAACATAATTCAGCTGTTCAGCCAGTTCATGAATACAGACGCCATGTTTAAAAAACCGGCCAAGAGCATGTCGGGCCGCGCTCAGTGTAGGGTTCCGTAGCTGCTCATCCTTCACAATAAACTGCTGTTTTAAGAAAGATTAAAAGCTCTATAAAAAGGTTGTAAACGCCCTAGAAACTGTAATGACTTATTACCTTCTGGAAGTCAACTTACGTCCTTTAAAAGAAAAAATATGAAATTTGGCGATAACTCAAAAACGGCTTGACCGATTTTGTTCAATATAGTTTTCATTGAAAGTACTTATAAAGCCTCATTTACATGAATTTTTCCGATTTTTTTTGACCCGTGGTTGAAAAGTTAGAGGGGGGGGGGGACACATTTTTTTTTGTTTTCAGAGCGAATATTTACAAAACTGCTGACTTTATCAAAAAATAATGTTAAAGGGACCCCTATTATTTTTACAAGACCTATCCAACGACACCCCATACACTAGTGTTGAAAAGAAAAAAAAAATCACCCCCACTTTAGGTGTTCGAGAGGTACCCGAAAAAAATTTTTTTTTAATTTAACTTTTACCGTTCTGTCGGCGTTATACATACACATACTCATACCAAATTTCAGCTTTCTAGTACGAATGATCACGGAGCTAAGCCGCGGACGGACGGACGGACGGACAGACGGACATGGTGAAACTATAAGGGTTCCTAGTTGACTACGGAACCCTAAAAAGTATTTTTAATTTTCCCTTTAATCCCTCTATATTTTTTTTCTTTAATAAGTCGTCCACGTGTGTAGTGTTCGAATATTAGGGCCATTATACACAACCTGATAATAAGAATCTTAATTTCTATAATAAATAAATAAAGGCAGAGGATTTTTAATATTGTCTATGGTCTCTGGTGACTTACGTATAGACAGTATTTTAAATTTATTCATCATAGTAGAGTTGCTAAGCCGCGAAATTGTGCGCATCGGGTTACAAGCATGAAATTTTTACCACACATAGAGTTCCACGGTGATTATTTTCAGATGTGGAGGGAAGTCAGATTCGTCCCCTGTGTGGTGGGAGAGCGGGGTGAAGAGGACCAAGTACTGCTCTTTTTCTTTTTTTTATTATCGATCAGTTAAGGCTAATAGGGCTTGTGCGACATCGTTTTCGTGTAAAATAGATATCAGCTATTAATTTTTTATGTGATTTAAGAATAGTTTCATATAAAAATTTGGGTTTATTGCCGAAAAGGTAAAAATCACAACAAGTTTTTTTTATTCAGAACGATAAATTAGTTATCTCTCCTGAATATTTACAATTTAAAAAAATATTACTAAACAGCAAATTTAATCTTGTTTTTAAAAATGTATACATATTGGGCACATCTGATACAAAAAGTACCTTGAAAAATTTTTTGATGTTAAACTTAGCCTGCGTGTTCTAGTACATTTTGCTAAGTCGCGAAATTGTGTACATCGGGATACAACCACGAAATTTCTACCACAGATAGAGTATTCTGCGGTGATTATTTTCAGATGTGGAGGGAAGTCAGATTCGTCCCCTGTGCGGCGGGAAAGCGGGGTGAATAGGACAAATGAGTCCTCTTTTTCTTTTTATATTACTGATTAGATAACGCTACTAGGACTTGTGTGGTGTCGTTTTCGTGTAAAACAGATATTAGGAATTCATTTTTCATGTTATTTATTCATAGTACCATATAAAAATATGGTTGTATTTCCGAAATTGTAAAAATCACAACAAGTTTTTTTTATTCAGGGAGATAAATTAGTTATATTTCCTGAATATTTACAACTAAGAAAAATATTTCAATATAGCAAATTTAATCTAGTTTCTAAAAATATATACATATTGGGCACTCTTCATACAAACAGTAACTTAAATAAATTGTTGATGTTGAGATTAGCCCGTGTGCTCGTGATACATAAGCAAAAAAAAAATTTGTTTTAATTACATTAATTTGTTTTTCTAGGACGTATATAGTAAATATAATATGTAAAAGCATGTTAATAATCATTATTTAATGTATTTAATGAAGCGAAATAGGATGCGTTCGGAGATTTACGTTGATTACGCCGACGAAAAGATATATTTTAAGCTACTGTTTGTATGAGAAGTGCCCAACATGCATATATGTTTAGAAACCAGATTAAATGAGCTTTTTGAAATAATAATAATAATTTGAAAATGTTCACGAAATTGAACTAATTTACCTCACTGAATAAAAAATCTTGTTGTGATTTTTACCTTTTCGGCCATTACACCCATATTTTTATATAGAACTATACAAAAATAACATAAAAAATGAATTTCTGATATTTGTTTTACACGGAAACGATACCAAACACGTCCTAGTAGACTTAACTGACCAGCAATAAAGAAAGAAAAGAGGGATACTTGGCCCTATTCACTCCGCTCTCCCGCCTCACAGGGGACGAATCTGACTTCCCTCCACATCTGAAAATAATCACCGTGGAACACTCTATCTGTGGTAGAAATTTCATGCTTGTAACCCGATGCGCACAATTATGTTAGAAAACAGCGGACTAACAACTCTACTATCAACATATTGAATCATACAGATTTGTATTCTTAATATCAGTTCGTGTGTAACAGGCCAGTAAATATCGGTCCACTATAAAGTTTCAATTGTAAAAACAACAATTTAAAAACCCTACAATAAAAAAAAATACGTTTTAAAGGAAGACAAACGTGCAGATTGCTGCGATGGGATCTCAGCCTACCTATAAGCACCGCAATGGCCATTATATTCTAATCAGCTTTATTTCCTGTCGAGGACAATTGATTCTAAAGAATTACCTTTATGCTGTCTCTAGATTTTTCATGTGTCTTTGCTTGCGTGACAAGTAAATTATCTATGTATTTATTTCAATACTTATATAAGTATTAATTTTATTTAAGCGTACAAAAGGCAAACTTAATGAAATGTAGTATTCTCTACCAGTCAACCGTCGGGCAAAGCAGATAAATTGTTGTGTAAATTTATTGTAGTTATGAAATAACAAAAGTATCTTTCAGTATTCTCTTTGTCATTCGATTTAAGCCAAATAAATATTCTGAAATCCTAATTTTAATTATTTGATTCTGATTCTGACATATTTTGGCCACCTTTTATTAGGGTATCGTACTACTCGCTAATAACCCTTAAATACCGAAGTGACAAATAAAAAACCCCGCTAGCTGACTTTTGCTGTATTTCCACAATTGTTAATCCAGCCTGATTCTATTTTTTCCATGAACAGCGTGTCCCAAGTCTGCCACTTTCTTCCACTCTTGTTGGTCTTGTTGGATGACTATTGTTACGGTTTCCTGTGGGAGCCCCGCCCCATACATGGTTCAGTTCAGGCCCTACAAATTTTACTGCAGAACCCTTTTTAGGAAAATCATCTGCAATTACCTAATAATGAAGAATAAGTCACAAATGTAGAAGTACTTAAACGAGTGACAGAAAAAAGGAATGTGTGTTTAGCATCATAGAGAAGGGGTGAGCGAAGGTGATTGGTCACCTTATACGCTCTGACGCTTTAATAAGCAACATCATCGAAGGAAAAGTTGAAGGAAAGCGAGGCAGGGGAAGACCAAGAATAAGCTACATATATAAAACAAATAAAAGAGAACGTAGGTAACTAATGTCGTTTATGGAAATAAAGGAGTTGGCTATGGATAAGGATAGATGGAGACTGCTACATACTACATCAGCTACACCTACAAGAGTTTGACTCTTAAATTTATGATGATGATGATGAGGTAATAATGCATGCATTATATTATACAGTCCAAGCTTCTTCATCATTTGTTAACAACAAGCGATCAATATCAAACTTTATTATTCAACGACAACACTTGAATATAATTAAATAATGTATCTAACCATATTGCGGAAGTGAACAGACAGACAGTTGCAGAACTCATTGTATTAAATGCCACCATTAGATGGCATGAAATGATTAGCCATAATGTTGCGATCGATGGACGAACTGTAGTCCAGTCGTCGAGAGAATCCTGGTGAGTACACACTTTATACCCTTATGATTGGGTTAACATGTATAGTAACATACGTGATTTTAATAGGTTCATCACTCCATAATATGCTTTAAATTACTTGAAGTACGGTAACAGTAATATAAATATCACTGTAAGTATATAAAAGTTTGCAGCTTGGTGTAGCTCATACTTTCAATATTTTTTTCATCACATTTGCTCGTAAAAGATGGTAATTACATGCGGGTGTACTGAAGGACTAAAGGCCTACATAGTTCCCGCGGGAGTTATAAATTGACAAAACTCCCTCGGGAGTTATGGTTTTAGTTTTAAAAATATAGTACGCACTCGCAGATTACTTCAGACTAAGGAGGTTTCAATCCAACCAAGGTTTTTTGTTGTATCAACAAAACTTGCCTACCAGCAAATTTTATTGTGTATTGAATTAATACGGTATATGTAACTGCATTAATATTTATGTTTTACAATTATTTATGTGTATTTTGCAATAATTTTATTAAATTAAATTTTGAATTATCGTTACAATCTGGCAGTATAGCCTGTCAAGTTTCTAAACGAAATGCAGTTCTTAGCATTATCTGTGGTAGACGACACAAAAAAAAAGGAAAAAAGTTATAAAATTATTGGTTAGGAACTATTTAGTTTTGTAACAAACTTACTGTTCATATTTAAGTTTTATAACATTACGCTGTTAATTATTGCTGCATAATATTGTTAATTGTTATTTCTTTAATAATAGATGGTAAGATTCTGTGCAGTGCTTATAGTAAATTAAAAAAACCGGCCAAGAGCATGTCGGGCCACGCTCAGTGTAGGGTTCCGTAGTTACTCATCCTTCACAAGAGACGCCCGAGGTTTAAGTTAGAGAAAGATATCAAGCTCTATAAAAAGGTCGTAAACGCCAAAGCAACTGCAATTACTTATTACCTTCTGGAAGTCAACTTACGTCCTTTTAAAGAAAATTATGAAATTTTGCGATAACTCAAAAACGGGTGGATCGATTTTGATCAATATAGTTTTCGTTGAAAGTACTTATAAGGCCTCATTTTCATAAATTTTTCCATATTTTTTTGACCCGTGGTTGAAAAGTTAGAGGGGGGGGACACAATTTTTTTTATTTTCGGAGCGAATATTTACAAAACTACTAGTTTTATCAAAAAGTAATGTTTAGAGACCCGTATTATTTTTAACAGACCTATTCAACGATACCCCACACACTAGGGTTGACGCGAAAAAAAAAATTCACCCCCACTTTAGGTGTTCGAGAGCTACCCCAAAAAAAATTTTTTTTTAGTTTTTATTTTACCGTTTTGTCGGCGTAATACATACACATACTCATACCAAATTTCAGCTTTCTAGTACTAATGATCACGGAGCTAAGCCGCGGACGGACGGACAGACGGACAGACGGACAGACGGACAGACGGACAGACGGACAGACGGACAGACGGACAGACGGACAGACGGACATGGCGAAACTATAAGGGTTCCTAGTTGACTACGGAACCCTAAAAACTTACAGAAAAAAGTTGGTTGTCAATCGTTATCGTTTAATGTTTATTTTCGGCTTATTTATTTGTTATTTACTCCAAAATGTGATGAAAAATATTGTGTGTAAGGCGGGTAGTAAGGGGATTACAAACTCAGGACATTAAAAGCCCTCCGCCTTTCGGCGTCGGGCTTCTAATAGACCTTCGTTAACAATCCCCTACTTACTACCCTTATGAACTCATGGGACGCACACAGAGACAGTACGCGCTAGGTGCAAGAACTATTGATGGATATGTATATGGAATCTAAATACAAATTGGGCTATGGGGATGTAATTGGAGGACTGGCTAATTGGGCTATGGATTGAGACTATCGGGCGTCTACCAGGAAAACCGCCCAAAAGCATGTCGGGCCACGCTCAGTGTAGGGTTCCGTAGTTGCTCATCCTTCACAATAAACTGCTGTTTTAAGCCGGAGGTTTACGTTAAGAAAGATTTTAAGCTCTATAAAAAGGTCGTAAACGCCCTAGAAACTGTAATCACTTATTACCTTCTGGAAGTCAACTTACGACCTTTTAAAGAAAAAATATGAAATTTGGCGATAACTCAAAAACGGCTTGACCGATTTTGCTCAATATAGTTTTCATTGAAAGTACTTATAAGGCCTCATTAACATGAATTTTTCCGTCGATCGTCGTTCGACCTATTCAACGACACCCCACACACCAGTGTTGAAAAGAAAAAAAAAATCACCCCCACTTTAGGTGTTCGAGAGGTACCCGAAAAAAAAAAATTTTTTTTTTAATTTTATTTTACCGTTCTGTCGGCGTTATAGGTCCCCGGGAGGTACTACTGGCCCTCCCGATATGCGCTAAAAACAGGTGTACGCTTGTTACTAGAGCTACATATAATCGACTAACATAGAGTTTAAGTTAACTACTAACAACAGCATATGGATTTTTTGATAGTCCGAAATAAACATTTTTTATTTTATTTTATAGGTAGGTACTCATACCAAATTTCAGCTTTCTAGTACTAATGATCACGGAGCTAAGCCGCGGACGGACGGACGGACGGACGGACAGACGGACATGGCGAAACTATAAGGGTTCCTAGTTGACTACGGAACCCTAAAAAAGTCTCATGTGTAATGGCACTGGTAGACGATGACTCGCCTCCCGCTAGATGGGCTCCCATAAATAGCGGCACATAAAAGTAGCCTAAGGGTAACATCGGTGCGGAAGGCTAAGGGCGGAGAGGTGTAATACTTACTGGGCTGAGCCGAAACTCTCGCGACTCCACTCTGGCTGGCTGATTAAGGCACGATAGAGGCGGAGGCCCTGACCCATCACCCCCCCGTCAGCACAACAAGTGAATTCGCGTTAGGATATGCTAGCCCCACTGGCGGAGTACCTATAATCTTATACAATGATAAAAACAGTGGATAAAACCCATCTTGATTATCGTGAAATTCGGTCATACATTACCTGTTTACATAACCTGTTCAATGCCCTTGAGATTCATTACTAGGATCTAATTTTAGCATCGATCGTTAGCTTTCCAATGTTATGGCGCCATTAAAATACACTTAACCAGTTTTTAATAAGAGGTTTTGTTTTGGTAGTTAATGTTGTCGTTTAATGGTACCACGCCCCTAAACTTTGCAGATTTTAATTATAAATATTGATTTGTTTGTGTGTGTTTTATTTTCAGAATTTCTATAAAATATGTCACGTGTGCCTAATACTACTAACTAGCTGCTCTGTAAACATACGGCCTGATAGACCTCATGAGTTTGTCTTTGGATAACTTAAAACTACATACCACACTCGTCGAATAGGTTATTTTTACCTTTAAGGGGGCCGTTCCTGACAATTTCACGTGAGTGTAAACCGCCTAATACAATAATTTAATTTAGTTTTCTTAATAAACATAAATATATTTACCGAATATCAAACCACTTCCTTTTTCGTCTAAAATACATTCCTAAACAATCAATAGCAATTCTATTCAAAATAAAGCGCATAGAGGTCCCATCGGCTTTAGTGCTCCGTCAGAATGTTTCCCGCTATTTTAATAAACCCAAATCCTGTATTCCGTTACGCACGTTCATTATCTGTAACGAAGGTACACTCGGCGGCAGACGTCAGTTTACATTGTCGGTTCGCTAGTTTTGTTGAACAACAAAACCGAACTTATTTACCGCCTGTCTGTGCCGATTTAATGCTGGCCCGCTTATATATTATTCTGTACCTTTTCGATAGAGATATTGAATTATATTGCCCTATAAAACATATTATAAATAAATAATAGTTCGTCTGGAAGAGATCACTCTTTAGCGATACGTGGCGATACGACCGCCTCTCGTCTACCTCTATTGTAATTTTCAGTTTTTTTCTGTGTTTGTATTTCTTTCTTGTTGAGGTGTGTAATAAAAAGTATTCTATTCATCACACCACACATAATATTTGGCCTTGCCGGGATTCGAACCCAGGACCGCCGGTTCTATATGACTCTGCTAGTGGTAGTCCACGGCGCCATACGCTTCGTTATCTTTTTTTTTTTTTTTTCTTTTTTTTTTCTGGTTAATAATGAAGACCTGCGTCGCCAACGGCTTTCTGGGCCAACACCGGCGTCCTACCTATTGGACCACTGAGCCTGATGCGAGAGCCATTGAATTATTTATTTAAAATTTTCGCTTCATTATAAACATTTTGTTACGCAAGCAGACGTTACTGTTTTGATAAAAATACTTAGTGTAAACGTCTTACTTTGTCAATATCACTCATAGCCACAGGCCACTAAAATGTAGTTCAGTTCTATACTAAAAATAAGTTTGATTGGTCTTTAAAAAATACGACACAAGTTTATTACGTAAGTTATTTTTCATCACACTTGCTCGTAAATCAAGGGTTTACATGCTAGAAAAGCGTGCGGTAAATCGTAAATTACGCCCGCTATAAGTAAGTATATTTTTTTTTAATTGGAAATCCTGACGTTTAGTTGTATGATGTTAGACCAAAAAGTTTATATAAAAAAGTTACTATGTTTTAATGTAATATTTTATATGCTTATTTAAAGAGCAGAGTAGATAATAATTATCATACAAGCATAATATTAACACGTTGAAATACCTTGACATTAATTAATATATATTCATTTATTTTAGTTTACATTGTAAATTTCTATTCTAATAATTATTGTTCGTATTTGTTTTGTCAATCATTATACATATCCAAACGCAAATTAACATTATCTGTGGACAGTCTACAGGAACGGCCTCTGATTGGTCTACGGTTTGGCATGCCAACATGGCGGCAGAAATTACTTAGAAAAAAATATGTACTACATTACATGTTACTGTAATAGTGATTTGTTTTGATTTATGGTGAATTTAATCGCGTTGTGTATCTTTTCGTCGTCGTATTTCTGTAAAAATTAACTCTTTACCGCATATAGAAAAAAAATAGTTGTTTGAATTTGAACCTTGACTTGTGCCAATAAGGTCCAAGTTCATATCTGCCATATATGGCTTCGTATGCGGTAAAGGTTTAAATGAATTGACTATGTAATCAATACCATGAAATCAAATAAAAGAATCTCTGTGGAAAGGATTCCGCTCGAAATTATTATCAATGCGGCAACAAGGCGGCAACAGACAATCTAAAAAAATGCAGTCTTAAATAACTGGTTTTTATTGAGGATGAATATTTAACAACGAAGGTAAGTCGGGAATACTTAGCTACATACGTATACATAAGTAAATTTCAGCTTATATTTTCAAGTTAATCCTTTTGATTTAATTGTCTTGCGTGAAACAATGCTAACAGTACAGGATATAACAACAAAAAATAGAAAACTTTGTATTAAAGAACTAAATTAAATTATGTTTCTGTCTCAATGTATAAGTTAAGTAGGTATATAAATATGTGCGAAGATTAATTTACTTATTTGGTTTCAGGCCGCCCCTATAACTGAAGTAAATTTTGTTTTCTGAAATATCTACCGCCATGTCTTCTCAATTTACTCTGCTACGAGAAATTCGTGTTGCTAAACCTATATATCTTATTCCTCAATTCAAGAAGGTGCAAACGCCGCACTTAATAAAAGTATTATTACCATGAGCTGGACAAATATTAAATTGCATGAATTATTATAGTTACATAGTTTTGTTTTATAAATGTTTGGTATTGACTGCTATTTATTACTTTTGTTTTATTTCCTCCCAAGTGTGATGAAAAACGTTGTACGTGACTCTGATGGTAAAGGAATTACAAACTCGTGCCATTAAAGCCCTCGCCTTCGGCTTCGGGCTTCTAATAGACACTCGTTTGTAATTCCTCGTTTACCACCCTTGTTACGTAATGTACTAATTTACTAGCCTAGTAATAAGTACATTTATGGTTAATAAAAAAATATATATGAACACTTGCCCCCTCGCCTGTACTTAACCCTATTTATGTAAGTATGAAATATGAAGTACGTTATAATGAGATGTATTTTCAGGAATAATGGCCATAATTCTATATCGTATAATATCGTGTTTGGGCAGTTTACGTTTGTAAAACCCAATAAAAAAACTTAAACTAAGTTATAAATTCAATATTTTACATATTGTGGACTACGGCCTTGAGTTTGCCAAAGCCATGACGTGGAAAATTTATTTTAGATAGATCACAATTTAATAGTTTAACTGTTACTTCTATGTTGCTATTGCTACCTACCTTTTACCTGTACATTTATATTTGTTTTTTTTTTCGCTTGAAAATAGATAGTATAATTTATGATTAAAATCAGTTAATGATTCGGCTTTTCTCGGGTATCATCGCCTCAATCCGGAGACGGAAATGACACGAAATACATTACCGCGATTTCTTTTAGGTAGCATTAAATTTGAAGTATCATAAACGCAATGTATAGCACCTGCCAAGATGACATTACTAACCGGTAGACCTAAGAAATGTATTATGCAGAAGGGACATGAATTTTAACATTCATTATTTATTAAAGCTATACTTGTAGGTATAAAATATAAAAAAAAACATATGTAAGTTAATATTTTACTGTTTGATGTAAGTAACAGTACCTACGATATTACGTCGGATTAATAATTAATAATAATCACCAAATAAAAAAATTAAAAACCGATTTCAACCGATTTTTGTTGATATTTCATAAACTGCTTGACCGATTTAGATAAAATGTACATGGGACCATCTCGGAAGTACCTATACCCTATCAAATACAAAAAGAATTTTGTAAATCGGTCATATCTGTAAATTGATAACCTATGTGAGAAATTGATAACCTATGTGAGAGATGAGGGATTCACGACAATTAGGTACCGAGGTTGGCCGAATCGTTAACTGATTTTAATCGTACTGTAAGTAAGTATTAGATATGCGATACTAAGGTCCTAATTTTGCACAACTTGCGGTTATTTGTCATCGATAAAATATTCCTTTTCACTTCTCATGCTCTTAAAATGTTACTTTAGTCTCTGCATATCGGGACTAAAGCTCCTTATTAATCTCTAGGGATTAAAGTAAAATTGTTTTAATTTACTTTGGAAACCCCTAAACAGCCAATCACGATGTTTGTGAATGGAGGTTTGTAGCCATTTTCATTGAAAGGTATAACTTTTTGGTGCGTGGAAATAACCTCAAAATGACAACTGCTCAAAAATATAAAAATAAAAGATTATATTTCATGAAACACGATTAATTATTAGGAATGCGAATGTATTTAATAATATTAAAGATGAATTAATTTTATCATGATTTATATCATCCATAGTCCGTAAGTCCATATTAGTCTTAAGTAAAATAGTTTGTAAGTTTGAATCTGTTGGCTAAATATGCAAGCATTTAAAACGTCACTTTAAAAAAAAGAAAAGAAACACGGAGCATTTCAATTTTCTATTAGAATTTTGAATGATAATTACCATTACTCGTATTAATCATGAATTGTAATCACCAATTAGACCAATTAATTGTGTCACTATAAATTACGGACAATAGTTATTTGTGCAACAAGAGAGCAAAGTTGTTTTTTGTTGCGAGTGCTGATTTTGAGTCCCGAGCAAGCGAAGGATTCTACGTTTGAATCACGAGCGTAGCGAGTGATTCTATGTTAGAATCCTGAGTGTAGCGAGGGACTCAACAGCACGAGATGCAAAAAACTTTGCTCTCGTGTAGCACACACAACTTTTCACCTCATCAGCGACATTTTGTGCTTTTCCTTCCAACGTATGTTTATAGTCTTTGTTGCTGATTTCAATAATATTATTAATCGGAAAATAGATAAGTGCTGCTTAAAAAGGAATAACAATATAATTTAATTGAAATTATAATCAACCAACCAACGCGGTTATTGTCATTATTTGATCAAATTGGAAGATATAGCAGATACATGACGTGTTTATTTATAAATACATGTTATATTACGAGATTTTGTTTATAAATTGATTAATATTTTTACTCCTAAAACACCAAACAAAATAAATGCAAAAGAAAATAACAATAAAACTACAATATGAACTCGATATTTTTTAACACGTTCACTACGGCATCGGGTCGAAAATATCCGATGAAGAACTTTCCTCCGGAGCGGGGGAGAAATTGCTGTTCCTACCGTTGGTGCGGGACAGATATCTCAGAATTTTGCAGGAGTAGAAAAGGGACAGTTAGTGTTTTATCGATGCTTTTTCGAATATAGGCGGTTTACGTAATAAAAACTCATCGGATCTTTTCGACCCCATGACGACCAGAGAGAAACTGTTTTCATCTAGTACGGCTACCGGGTCTTAAGGACCCGATGCCCGATGACCCGATAACCGTACTGAATGAAAGTCTAGTTGAGCCAGTGACGTCCAAGTGTGTGGGTGGTTATTAATAAAATTACAGTGATTTACGGGATAAAGTGAATTATCGGTCGTGAAGCGGTCGCAGAAAATGTTATTTATGTGTGACAAAAATAAAAATGAACATGAAACTGTGAAAAAGAAAAAAGAAGATATACGTGCCAGAAATATTATAATTGGTAAGCGAAATATTGCCATTAATAATGTTTATACAAGCCCATCGACTGGCCAGACACTCCAAATACTAATATATTAAAAGTAATTCAAAATGTTATGTGTCTGATAAGTCTTAGTTAGCCTATTAAAATTAATATATATCGATATCGGTATTTTATTTCTACCCCAACACTAAAAAAATATCGACAATGTTAACATTCAGTGCGGATATCGGGTCTAAAAGACCCGACAGATTGTTCTTTGTTTTGCAATCAAACCATTAATTGAATCTACCTGCGTTTTGAAGATTGGTTTGGTTATCTATTTAAGAATATGTTAACATAAATATATTTGCGTGAATGGCTGTAACTACGTACATAATCACAATTAAACAAGAGTATACCCAACGGATCTTTTAGACCCGTTAACGCACCACAGTACAGTTACACGTCGGATCTAAAAGACCCCATGTCGTACCCAGGTAAAGTCACAAAAATTCTGTGCCGTAGTGAACGTGTTAAGGTATGTTTCGAATATGCATCTATGATAAATGGTGAAATTATAAATTATTATTATATTTACAATAAGTAATAAGTTGCAAAAATCTTATTTTATTTGAGCAATGATCTATTTTTATAAATATGTGGTATTACCACATAAAAAATATGAATCGATAAAAAGATTCTATACAAATACAATGATCTATTGTTTTATATAATAGGCACAATAATTTTAATATTCGGTCGTTAAATAAAAATACAATAAAGAAAAAAAAAAACGTTGCAATTAAAACTTTTTCGGTGTTTTTAATGATTTTTTTGGTATAACGCGTATCCGAACTGTTCTCAATCGAGGTCGGATTTGAAAATCGAATTTCAAATTGATAAGTTTCTATCCCTCTCTTTTATATACATATGAAAGAAACAGAGTGCATCGAGATTCAAATGATTAGAATTTTATAATTAACCTTTGGCTGAAGAATGACAATTCGTGGTCAGATATTGAAAAAATTAAAAAGCTACTTTCTACTCACGCTCGAAACAAAATCGCATTTTGTTCACTGTTATCTGACAGCAAAATCGCCATGTTTGAGCTGGTGAGGTGAAAAATAAGTAATCATCATCTTCCAGTGAAGAAGAATTAAAGGCTATGTGTATAGAAGAGTCAATACAAATAAATACAATATTTATCGAAGGAATATATTGAAGGAATTAAAATATCCTCAAAGCAGAAATCACAACCAACATTTGACCCACGCCCATCAACATCGTGGGATGAGAATGAGCCTAATGAAATAACCATCGGCAGCCTTTTTGAGGAAAGGTCTGCGTCTCTACTATACTCTCCATTCTGTCCAACTTTAACTTCGATTTCGAGTGAAAATATTGAACTTACTTCTCAAATACAAACCACGCCGACCCAGCTTAACTGTCAGGGGAAAACTATACATTTAAATGTAAAGAATTGTACAAATTGCCCTTTGAATTTTTCTGAGGTTGGATTAACGAAATACGTAATTGTAAGAAACTTTGTTATAATAAATATTGTAATTTTATATTGAACTTCGTTTCTTTTCCTCGCATTCAAAGTGAAAAGTAGAGTGTTTAACGTGAGACTAAACAACCATAAGGACACTCGAACTATTAGCCACCCTAGCTTAGCTCGGGTGGCTAAAGCATCTCGTGTCATTATGGCTTGTTTTAGTCCCTTGTTGAACAATCTACTATTGACATAACCACTAGATTGCTTTTGGTAACTACGGCTAACCTGTCACCGCTCTTATTTTATTATATAAATAGAGTCCAACTCAAAATTCGAAGCAATTGAGTGGATATGCGACCTTTCAAATTTCGAGAGGTTGGAAAGGTGAATGAACTTGTCATTAGAATGAATATTGGCCAAAATTATTATTAAAATTATATACATACTTTAGAACTTATTATTTCGGCAATATTATGGTAATAGATGTAAAAAGCTATTGAACAGTTCCCACCATTTTTATCATTGTGTTCTAAAACTTTACGGTGTAAGAATAAAATCTTAATTCGGAAACGAAGTACTTAGGAAAGATAACCACCATAGCATAATTAAGTATCCATGGAAAAAACCGTATTAACTACTTGGAAATTGAGTATTGAAAACATAATGACCACCGCATTAGTTCGCCATGGAAAACCCGGTTTTGACAGCTCATCGAACATTCTAGGGGTTGTTAGGCATTAACTTAATGTGATAATTTACTAAATTAGTTAAGCATATATCGATCTGTTAACACGTTCAGTGTCCACAGTTTCCTACAGGAGTTCGTATGAGAAAGGACCTTTAGTGTAAAGTTCAAGTTTGTTTTCTACCTACGTCAAAATAATTGGAGTCATCGCGTATTTATTCTGTTATTCTGTTACACTACTTTGGGTGAAGACCAAAAAGTTTACCACAGTTTAATTGTTAGTAAGAGCTTGGTAAGAGTGAAGCAAATCTGATAATAATCAGTTTTTCCACAAAATTAACCGATTCGACTTCAACGTGAAGGAATTGTATATCCGAGAGCAACTTTGCTCAACAATGAAAACACAGTTCCCTTGATTACTTATGGATCTTATCCTTGAATTTTTATTAATATTTTATAGGACCTATTTGAAGATAATTACTATCAAACAAAAAAAAATCTATATTGTTTTATAAAAATCATAAATGACGGAGTTCCGAGGACATAAACTTAAAAAAAAATGAAAATACAACCGCATTGAGAACCACCTTTTTGATGTTGGTTGAAAAACAGTATTAAGTAAAAGTTTACTTGTTTGCAGAGACATGGGGTTTGTTGTCATCGTGGTGGCAGCTGTGTTGGCCGGCGCGCGCGCAGAGATCATCCCGAGGCCGCAGTATGGGTATCCGGCGGGATTCATTCCTCACTGTAAGTACGAGCATTTTTTTTATACTACGAAATATTATAATAAAGTCATGCGCAAGTTCGGCTCACATTTGGACGGTTCTTAGGATTCCGTACCTCAATCGGAAATAATTTTTCTACCGTTATTTATAAATTGTATTTGTCTTGTTTCCTTTTGTAAACTTTTATTGGTGTGCAATAAAGTATTGTTGTATTGTATCGTAATTTTTTAACCACGGGTCAAAAAATTATGGAAAGATTCATGAAAATGAGGCCTTATAAGTAATTTAAATGAAAACTATATTGAATAAAATCGGTTGAGCTGTTTTTAGACTATCGCAAAATTTCATCATTTTCTTTAAAATTACGTGAGTGCCGCGCGGTGTCCTTACACTTCGAACGTTACACATATTAGTTAAGTGCCATACTGCATTAAAACATTCCGCTCAATCTGGCGCGTATAATCGAAGGGAAACTTTCAGAAGGTAATAAGTAATTACAGTTACTTTGGCGTTTACGACCTTTTTATACAGCTTGAAATCTTGCTCGTAATTTAAACCACGGGCTTTAAAGCGCTGTTTTACGCCGTATATTGTGAAGGATAGGCAACTACGGAACTCTACACTGAGCGTGGCCCGACATGCTCTTGGCCGGTTTTTATTAATGCAGTAAATCTGCTAGCGTAAACCAAATGTTTAAAATAAAGAGAAGAATCTTGAGAGACAGACAGACGAACAACAAAGTGGACCTATAAGATTTCCGTTTTCTAATTCAGGTACGGAACCCTTAAATTCAATTATCTTGTGGAATAGGTCAGTGCGGGAAAAACATCTTTGCATTGTTATTTCTAACGAATCTATACTACTCGCAATTTAAGAATTGCCTGTCGTGTCCTAGCTGCAACTCACAGCAATAATACGTTCGGTATTTACTTTAAGGCCTATTGTCCTAGATTTTATAGATCAGTTACGAAGGCTAGTAGACACACAAACACACTCGGCGTACATATTATAGTTATAGGATTGTGTGGACTATGGCAAAAAAAACACTGAAGAGGGTTGTGACTTTTACTTCCCCACACGAACGTAATTACTGGGGCTTTCTAGTATGTATAAAAGTGCGTTAAAAAAAAGGTGTGTACCATTTTTTTTTAAATAATAGACTGGTTTTTTTTATAGTCCTTGCTTTAAGAATCTAGAAACTGCAGGTCGTTCATTTTTAGGGTTAGGTGCCCAAAAAGGGTAAAAACGGGACCCTATTTCTGAGACTTCGCTGTCCGTCCGTCCGTCCGTCCGTCTGCCACCAGGCTGTATCTCAAGAACGGTGACAGTTGAAATTTTCGTCGAAAATTTGAAAGTTCGTAAATAAAATTGGCCGAAGGTACGTATGCATTTGAACCCAATAAAAAAAAAACTAGTCGATTGAAACTGTTGAAATTTTGAAGAAAATAGAGAGATCCCAGCGTATATTTTATATTATTGTCTGGTATTGTATAGTACCAAGGATTATACATATGGATTGACAACCTCATACAAAAAAACGTACTCCAGAACAAAGCTCAAATACCGTCTTATTTCTAGATGGCGCTGATTATAAGACGTAGATGCGCAATGTTTTATTAAAACACATAACGCCGGTCCCTAGTAAAAAAGTCGGATCTGCAAAATGACTACTTTCCAGGAGAGGCAGTTAAAGTTTTTTAAAGACGTTTTTGTGTATAAAATTGTCAATTTAAGTCCTATTGTTACGAAATTTGGCCAAAGTTATTATTATTAAGTACTTTTAGAGTATGTGTAAACAAAACTATAAATTATTTATTAGAAATGCCAGAAATAAGACATGCTACCTTTTTACCTGGAAATTGTCATCCGATATCCTGTCGTAACTGCCACATACGACTTTTTTGCATGATATGGTTCGCAGTAATTAGTCGGATGTGGCACTAACGACTTTTATAATCGGATATTGCATGATTATTTATGTCGCAAGTGTCACTTACTACAATTATATTTGGATTGTACACAGTTTTTGTGGTGAGATACGACATTTTAGTGGTATAAAAATCCGCAGTTTTACCCAGTATAATAAAATTTATAAATATTGTTTTTTAATTATGTTAGTTTGATATCAAAAAAAATATTAACATTATTTTTGTCTTTTAATGTTCATTTTAAGATACACTTATTGGGAGACGACTGAAGTCTTTGAGCATTGTTCCATGATCTTTGAGAGCCTCAGCAATGACTAGTCATTTACTACGACGATATCATCAGAAGAGAGAAGGTGGCTGACGTCTTTGCTTTTGATATTGATATTAGTCCGTCCAAAACCAAAAATTTGAATTAATCTTTCTATGCAGCTGTGAATTTTTTGGAGACATTAGTACTACTTGAGAGACCACAGCACCGTCTAACTAAGTCGTAGTCGAATCGAGAGCCTTCTAATAGTACAAAGAAATGGAAGTACATATACATATACATATGGACGTGGTTTACGGTACCTAGGGTTCTAGGGTTAGCGGTAACCAGCGTTGGGGGGCTGAAAGTCGTCAAACCTGCGTGCGAGACGGTTCGTGATAAGAGTGTCGACTACACAGGTTATAGTCATGATTCATAAGCGAGATGGGTTTGTAATTTATGAGAAGGGTCATATAAACCTCCCTGAAGATGAGCAGTATACATGCCACACTTTTCGGCCATGCTCCTATCGTTTTGCCTTCGATTATAACATGATTTAATAAATTCTACAGGGTTTTCTTTACCATTTTACCATGCTGCTTTCAGAATCTTAGACATCGCTCCGCTCCAGCATCATCCGCTGCATTTTTAAGTTATTTGATAGCCATACCAACCTTGTATAGGTTGCTATCTAGGATTTATTCAAATTAGTGTCGGGTTAACCTGACCTTTGGAACTGTTTGTAAGACATCTCAACCTCGCCTAGAAACACGTTGCAATTGGACTGGTGCAAATCACGAATTAAAGACTGAGATCTATTGTTGAACCTTTGGTAATGAGTGGCATCGTCAGGGGAATGCAGAAACATACTTATCGCCTCTTTTAATTTATGAGTTCGAAAGCACCATTAAGGATATTTCTGGTTCTTTCGAAAGATTAGTTCCACTCTCACCTTGGGGTAATGAGCTTAGATTCCTACTGACTTAGATAAACTGACCAAAAGTAAGAGAACTATCAAGCGGTGATGGCGACCATCAATTGAGACCAATAGAGAAAAGTGACAAGGGATATGAAATCTAGTGATCACGATTCTCAGGAATATGTGTTCGACTAAAGAAGAAGTCATGAGCCGTTACTTATTATTTAACTGTACATTTAATTACACACATTCTGAAATGTTCTCGGCATTGCCACGAGTAATCGTTATCTCATTATGTTCTTATTCTGGTTATTTTCCTTCAGAAGAACCAGAAGTCAGACGGATTTATTTTTTTATCAGGAGCTTGGTTGAAGTTGCCACATTCACCAGAAACATCTCCCAATTATTATTTATCGTTCGAAACCATCAATAAGTTTACTAAATACCCAATTTCATTCAAACTGTTGATTGCAATATTCAAACCATAAGACAAAATTTAAAGCATCCAAAGATATTGTGATAGTTACGACATACACTGCAATTTATTTTTCGTGAAAAAATGTCGGATATGTTACATGCGACCAAAGTTGGAATATATTTTCCGGCAAAAAACATCGAAAGTGTCACATACGACATAAGATACAATTTATATTCCGTAATAAAATGTCGTAAGTGGTACATACGACATAAAGTACCCTTAAAATTCCGAATAGTAATGTCGGAAGTGCCACATACTACACAAAACTTTTCAGCTAACCCAGTTAACATAGTCGGAAGTACCACATCTGACAATATTAAATGGACACTGTATAAGATACGACATTTTTGACATTGATTATTCGTGAAAATAATGAAATTTTGAAAAATCTGTAAATGTACGATTAAAGATTAATGTATTTAATAAGCATTAACGCAATAAAACGAAAATGGCAATTTTGTAGATCCGACTTTTTTACTAGGGACCGGCGATAATAGATGTCATTGTCGCTAAGCGTTATACCAAAAAGAGACAGCGTGGTATCTGTATAGTTCTTAACTAGATGGCGCTGAAACTACTCGTGTTGATTTCTTAATCACGAATAATCAAGCAGACTGCACGTCTAGCATTAACTTTGACACGCGACTCATGTCGCGCGAGATAGCATCATCCGTCACTATCGCATAGTACTGTACAGATAGAGACAGGTAGTATATCTCGCGCGAGAAAGAGTCGCGTGTCAAAGTTATGCTAGCCGTGATCGTTATTGAATAGGTACAGCCAACGTCATAATTAAGTCATAAACGTACGTCCGTACTTTCCTAGCGCTCCAATGATATCATATCTATATCATACATTAGCCAGAACTACACAACAACCCGTTCAGAAATTCGTGGCCATTTATGTTCGTCTTATTACATTGAAATAAGTAGGTAATCAAAAGTTTACCTGATCTCACGGAAAAAGAGAGATGGCAAACTCATTGCGCAGTAATGACTACTATGCAATGAGTTTGACACGACTAATTTGTACGAGAGATTAGGTATACCTATATTTATAATTATTACCCTTTGCATTAAACTATTTTAAGTAGGTATTACATAAGTACCCGAGTATATTAATACTACGAGTACTAATACTGGCTTAAATAGTAAATAATACATTCTGCTAGTTATTTTTATTGTATATCTTTATTATGAACAATGATCAACGAAAGCACACCAAAATTTTAAATCTATTTTTTTCTTCAGCATATACCTATTTCTAAAAGCTTTCGCTTCCGTCTTTCTTTTGGCGTTATGCCTCTACTACCATACCAGTGAGATTTTAATTCTGGTTCATTGCATTACAGATGATTTCAATTTGCGCCCATAATTTAATCATAAAATTCAGCGCTTTAGATGCAAATCTTCAATACTTTCTAAAATTAGTATTTGCTTTGGCATAACATGTCATTCATTACCTAAAAAATATAGAACCTATATGCATTTAATGTAGTAGCATGGCAGCACGCTATTTAAGCCTTTTCTTAAACTGTTTAAACTAAGCAATCTTGTGATGCTAACTTTGTCAGAATAAAATAATGTTCTTACAATGAAGGTTTAGGATTGTCATTTGAAAACTATTTATTAACCAGTCATAAATTTTGATAATTAACCTCCCTTAAGCGGAACGTAAATCGAAAATAGCAAAACTATATTACAATAAGCATCAATCAAAAACTAATGACATTTTCATGACGTTACATTCAAACTGAAAGAGACAAAACATCATTTGACAGTATATCACACTTATCTATAGCACTATGGCCAGTACATGGCCAGGCTTACTTCAAAGGCTTGACTTGAAATATTTCATCCATAATAAATACTTAATCAACCATAAAAGCCTTAAAAGCGAAAAATTACCCTCAGTGAAAAAACTTCTCAACATATCAAAAATTGTAAAAGCACAACGTGGAAACGCCATCTATTGTCAACAAGGTATAACATTACGATACTTACAAAACTCTGCAAAAGTTGTTAATTATGAACACCGTTCAATTTCGTTTATGTCGCTACTGAAACGCCGTTTTAATTCATTTTGATACATACGGAGGCATCTAGTTCCCCGACGATAAAATCTTTATCGGCGTACGCTCCTTACTATGAACATCATACTTCCTTACCTTTTATCTTCCTTGATAGTACTCATATCCTCTATTGTTAACGGCATAGAGGGGTGTTCAGATATTTTTGATCATATTTTTTTAAGGGTTCCGTAGTCAACTAGGAACCCTTATAGTTTCGCCATGTCCGTCTGTCCGTCTGTCCGTCTGTCCGTCCGTCCGTCCGTCCGCGGCTTAGCTCCGTGACCATTAGTACTAGAAACCTGAAATTTGGTATGAGTATGTGTATGTATGACGCCAACAAAACGGTAAAATATAAACTAAAAAAAAAGTTTTTTTCGGGTAAAGTTTTTTTTTGAGTTATCGCAAAATTTCATAATTTTCTTTAAAATGTCGTAAGTGCCGCGCGGTGTCCTTATACTTCGAACGTTACACATATTAGTTAACTGCCATACTGCATTAAAAGATTCCGCTGAATCTGGCGCGTATAATCGATAACTTGCAGAAGGTAATAAGTAATTACTTAATTTACGACCTTTTTTATAGAGCTTTAAATCTTTCTCGTACCTAATTTAAGCCCATCTATTGTGAAGGATGGGCAACTACGGAACCCTACACTGAGCATGGCCCGACATGCTCTTGGCCGGTTTTTTTAATTTTAAGCACTACTGAGCTAATCAAAGATAATCAAGTGGTTTAATTACCTCCAATAATTCAATCGTAAACGGTGGCTAGACCACAATTACTTAACAGCAGTTTAGATGGTAGATTAGATTAGTTTTGTTATTAAGAGATGTCGTTATGTAATGTTATCATTATCAATTACACTAGTGTTTCATAATGCCAGCTGTACACTTACCTATGTTCAAATATTTAAAAGAAATATACTTCTATTTCGTCGACATAGTAGTATTAAAGAATATGCTCCCGATAAAAGTAAATTAGCACCAGTAAGAATAAAGTAAAAGCCGACCAAGTAAGAGGCGGACTAGCGCACGCAGGATTCAGTACCATCAAATAATTTTTTTTTAGTCTTACAATACAATAAAATAAGAATACTTTTAATGCACACCTCACAAAACATAAGGAGAACTACAATTAGAGGTAAACAACAGGTGGACTTATTGGCAGTATTTGTAGTTTTAGTGGCATATTAACATTCAGCAGTTGGAAAAAAAACGTAGATGGCCTTAAACATTTTTTATATTTTTCGCAAATGATACTTAAGTATTACAATAATATGAACTTAAACTGACTTATAAATGAATCTATCTTTATAACAATAACATTGTATTTTATTTTAAGGCCGTTCCCTGAGCCAGAACCCCGAGCCCCTCCTCAGGCCACCCGTCCCTGTCACATCACAGTCACATTTCAAAAGAGTGACGGAGACAGAGCTTGCGGGTCGTAAGGCGATATCTTTTTTCGTAAGAATTTGTCGATGATTATTTATTTTAAAAATATTGGCTTCAATTATTGAAATTCGGAAGCTGTAAAATTACTATTTTAGTAAGTTTTTTCTCCTTTTTTTGTTTCATAGTGTCACGTAGAAAAAAAACAAGTAAAGTTGGAGTAAAAATTCGAATTGGAGGTTACTTTGGGAATTAATTGTATCGAGCGAAGTGTTATGAATCGTGTATCGAATGCTGTGTTATTAAAGATAATATAATCAAGAATGATATATATTTTTCCCTCGTTTACTAATATCAACGTTTCTTAGAAAAATAGGATAATTTTTGGGGTATTTTTGCAAATCTGGCTCAGGGAACGGCCTTAGTACATCAGGAAAAATATTACCTAAGAGAGTGTACTACCAGCATAGCTGCAGGTTGTATCTTATGCACAAAAGGTCACAAGTCACTTGAGTTCTCCAACATAGTACGCTTTTTATTTAATACGAGTTGGAGTTGGTGACACTGACACAATTCCTACAGTATACAGAATATATCAGTCATATTGATTGAAGATAAGTCGGGACGAGTGCAAACCGCTTAAGTTAAGAAACATTTCTACAAACCAGGGGCCCAATTCGAGAGTGCCGTTTGAGTGATCGCCAAACGTCAAATCTCTATTAGATAACAGTTATATCGCCATTGAACTGTCATTTAAATGCGATGAGCTTAAAAGTGACATATCTCATCTCAATTTTGGAAATACGAAGGCGATAATGATTGTCAAAAATGTTATTCATGTATATACATTTCTGTTTTGAACGAAACGTAACGGACTAATTTCACGTACTTCGCGGTCAATTTAAAGTATGCGCCTGTTATTTATGCCGTCACATACAAAGGAAACGAAAATTTTGCGCGTGCGAATTGACGAAGTTGCGATGTTCTAGGGATATCGCCACTTGTCAAGTAGGCACACGTCAAAAGTGACGGATGGCGATGAAAAGGAGAGATCTCCATTATATCTCTAAAATTGGTCGAATACCCCCCCAGGCTTTCGATTAAATAAAATGCACTCAAGTTGGTCCACCCGTATGGGCGCTGTAATGCCACAGACAAAGATACACAAGTTAAACTTATAACACCACTCTTTTTTCGTCAGGGGTTACAAATTTGATATTCGGTTACTCAATCGAAGTTATATATTTCGCCATGTCCGTCTGTCCGTCCGTCCGTGGATTAGCTCCGCGATCATTGGTACTAGACAGCTGAAATTTGGTATAAGTAGGTATGTGTATGTATCACGCCGACAAAACGGGAAAAAAACAAAAAAAACCTTTTTTTCGGGTACCTCTCGTATATCTAAAGGGGGGTGAATTTTTTTTCGTTCCATCTTGTGTGTGGGGTTTCGTTGAATAGGTATTTTAAAAATAATAGGGGTCTCCAAGCATTATTTTTTGATAAAGTCAGCAGTTTTGTAAATATTCGCTCCGGAAATCCAAAAAATTGCGTAATATTTTTCTGTTTGACATCGTCCACTGTGAGCAGGGACCTTAACCGGAGCTGGTATGCTTTAACTACAATAATTATGCCATGTTTTCTCACAGTTATTGTCGCTGACGCGTAAATACTAGGACAACCCTGATACACGGCCATCACGCCACTCGTGTTCCATACAGGGATATACCAGTTTAGGTAACAAAATGCTAAACACAACACACATGCCCATCTACTGTAGGCCCCCTAATATAGACAATGGTGTGGTGATGATATTACTCAATCTTACTGAAAAATGTTTTAGGGTTGTTGCAAAAAAACAGTTTGGCGGCCGTCGGCCACACCCCAAGTAACACACAAGATGAATAACAGCTTATACAGCCCTTGTATAGCTGATTTAAGCGGAATAAGGGCGTATAAGCGATTATAAAGCTTATATGCTACTTGGGACGCTTCAAAGGGACCCCGTCACGTACCGAGGCAAGCCCTAGAAAGACACTATTCCAGTCTACTATTTGCTGCCCAGTCAGCGCTGCTTATGATCTATTTTCAGACAGGAAATCAGTTATTTGTCGTTTAAAACAGTCCATCCGAGTAGTGCACAAAAATCGCGGGCAGCAATTGAAAGATTGCTGTTATAATAATAATAATTCTTTTCACCTCACTCGCTCGGAAAACCTCCGTTTATAGGGCGAAATCTGCGTGCAAAAGTCTATTTTATCCGCTAGCGTGCAAAAGTCATTTGAATTTCGAGCACGACGATTTTGATTCTCTGTGGTGCATGTAACTTTTTTATATTTAAGACTCCTTCAACGCGTGACTGACTCATCAGTCGATAAATCTTCGAATAACCAATCAACGCACACTAATTAAGGGCGATCTGGTCAGGCCGGCTAAAATCATATTATGTACGTTTGAATACTTCTTTAAAAAAAAATACACCTACAATATCACGTCCAGAAACCTGGTTTGTGGTTACAGATTTTTAAGTTTTTATTTTTTCTACACTTTATTTTATGTTGAATATGTTTATATATATTAATAGTAAGTATTTCAGTTTCATTTACATATTTTGACTAGTAAATATAAAAAATACAACAAATTTTAATATTTATTTGTTATAAAAGTTGGAACATAAGAGTGTAATTTCTGAACGCACCCGAGAAAAGAAATAATAATTAAAAAGTTGGAAGTTTCACAATTCACGTAAACAACGTAAATTGGTTCTGTGGAGAATACATACTGTTTTCTTACTTTATAGAAATATGGAAAACTAGAAAGTTAAGCCCAATTTGGAGCATTTATTCAATGCTAAAAGCCTGCATTAAAACGAAAAAGGATTTGTTATAAATATTTGGAGACGATAAGTAATTTACCGAAACTATTGGCGTTTTTAAAGAAGATAAAGCCGAAATAATCTTGTTCGGATCCCAGCGCCTAATAACTTCCAAAGCAAGTGTTATGGAAAATACTTCCGAGTGCCCAACTGATCCTTCCCAGAATGCCATTCTCCCACATTCACAACGAATGTGTCAAGTAGTTTCAAATACAAATATAATATAACAGTGCTTAAGAAAAACTCAACGATAAAATATACACGACGATAATACAAATTACGGCCATATTACTTTTAATTTTTACTATGTGTGCTTCTCTCGTATTTATTTGGTTTGGATTTGAGTGTGTTATGTTTTAAATTTGATGTGTTAAATAGAAGGCAAAATTAAATATGATTATTTTTATGTTTTAATTGTTTTTCTTGAATCTTGCACTTTCCTCGCTGTAGTGAGGTGAAAAGTTGTGTGTTCCGCATGGCTGCAAAATTATTTAGCTTCTCGTGTCTTGAAAGCCTCGCTACGCTCAGGAATCTATCTTTGAACCATTCGCTTCGCTCATGGTTCAATCTTAGGTTCCTTCGCTCGCTCAGCTTTCAATTTCAACACTCGCGCCAAATAACAACTTTGCAGCCTTGCATAACAAATAACTATTATTTCAGATAATACAATCCCATCAAAAACATAAATGTAAATTGAGAGCCAAGTTCAATATCGCGTGCACTTCGCCGACAAAAGAATTGAGATCTGCAAGGGCGCCAAGTTATTTGCCCTAAAATTTTTGGATACAAGGACATGCGACATACTCAATGCATTTATTTTACTTGGGGAGTAATTCAATATCAAGATTTGACTTGGCTAGTTTTCACAAACTAACTAAATTTTATAAAAGTAACATAGTCATAGTTCATTATCAAGCTAACAGTATAAGTAACAAGACGTACACTAACTTGCGTACTTACCTTTACGAAAATAGGTTAATGATTTGATTGATTTTGATTTATAATATAAATTTATATTTTAAAACTAGCCAAGTCACGTCTTGATATTGAATTACACCCCAAGTAAAATAAATGCATTGAGTATGTCGCATGTCCTTGTATCTAAAAATTTTAGGGCAAATAACTTGGCGCCCTTGCAGATCTCAATTCTTTTGTCGGCGAAGTGCACGCGATATTGAACTTGGCTCTCATTTTACATTTATGTTTTTGATGGGATATCATTACTTTTTGTACAGAAATTATTATGATGTGTAAATTGCTTAATTATTGTTTGTTAATTAGTTCTGTGTGCTATTCTAGTACATCTTTTGAAAGTTTTGAACGAACAAAGCATTTTCCAAAACGGTTAGTATGTATTGGATTTTTATGTGCATGTATGTGTAAGTGTGTACGTGTGAGTGTGTATGCTATTCTAGTATATCTTTCAAACAAAAAAAGAATTTTCCAAATCGGTTTATAAATGACAGAGTTCTGAGGCAACAACCATCAATAATAATAATAATAGTAGAAAAACATAAAAAAATCACTGTTTTAGATTTTTATATGTATACACACACAATTACTAAGCTGGATGCCAAATTTCACCTTTCTAGGTCACTTGGAAGTGGGTTAGGTTTTTGATTACTAGTCAGTCAGTCAGTCAGTCAGTCAGTCAGTCAGTCAGTCAGTCAGTCAGTCAGTCAGTCAGTCAGTCAGTCAGTGATAAAAATACCGTTTTTTGGACTTTAATATCTCAATAACTATTTAACCTATATTAATGAAATTTGGGATTCTACTTGTTCTAAAGGATCTTAATACATAAGCCAAATTTCATTTTTTTATGTTAAATAGATTTGGAGTTATTGGGGGGTCAAAAGTGGCTCCAAACGGTTCGTGTAATATAACACACGGCTGCTGCTCGCCAGTTCCTGCGGTGAACTTGGCTGGACACGCTGCCGCGTGTCTAGATCCATATTAAATTGTTAGTAAAAGATAAAATAATAAAAGAAGAACTTATATCTATGTTAGTAATGTTACTACAATAATTAATTATTAACATTATCCTAGAGAGGATCCCAAGTGGACTTTCATCCAATGCTCAAACAATGGGCCTTCTACCCTATCAGCTATAATGGCTACGAGGCTGTTGCGGCTGCTATAAGACGGCTGTTATAAGACATTTAAACACCTAGACTGAAACACTCAAGGAAAACGAACACATGGCCGCCATAAGGGTGCGTATCCACTGGAGCGGAGTGGAATCGACCAATCACATTGTTGTGTTCCGGTGTGGGGGTAAGATAGCCGGTGAAATTACTAGCATAGAGGCATTCTATCTTCGTCCTCCGGGCAGGCAAGCACTTGTGACACCTCTGGTGTTGCAGATGTTTATGGGCGACGGTAATCGCTTTCCATCAGGCGACACGTTTGCTCGTTTGCCCCCTATGACATTAAAAACAAAACAGACAGATTTCAACTCAGGTCTATTCCGCACGTCTCCGCTCCGCCTCGCTTCAATGGAGACGTACCCTACAATCCTGGCGGCGGACGATCGCTGCAGAAGCGAGGGCGATAGGAAGGCCCTGGAGCGAAGTAAAACGCGAGGCCCAAGGCCGTTCGGGATGGCGACGTACTGTGGTCTGACCCACAGACCACCCCCACTAGACGGAGCATGTAAGGCGACCCGTAGGCGACCCGCGCGCACCAACGATATGGTACGGTAGAACAGTAAAGTAACAACACGGCGGCCACCGTTTAGTTGCGTCCATGTTTATGAGGTCTCTCTACACCACTTAACACTACAATTTACCATGGTATTTATTTAATTTCTTTTTTCGTTGACGTACGCATGGATCATAAACAAGGACGCAAGTAAACGGTGGCCGTCGTGTTGATACTTTAATGTTCTGCCGTACCATATCGTTGGTGCGCGCGGGTCGCCTTACATGCTCCGTCTAGTGGGGGTTGTCTGTGGGTCTGACCTGAACCATCCAGGAGACATAGGAAAAAGGCTACTTTCGACCAAACTCGTATTCCAAGAGTAACGCTTAAATTATCGCATAGTAATGTCAAACGTAGTATGGGGTTTTGGAGAGTAAGCGTTATTCAAATCGTATCCAGCCAAAGTCAAGTAGGCGGCCATTAAGTTGTGCTAGCCCGGCAGCGTTACTACCACGTTACTACGTTTTAATTACATAGATTACGCGCTAATCGTTATGTAACGTTATTACTCCCGCATTCTTGGTAGCATTGTTAACTCGTATCCTGCTATTAAAAAGCAATGAAGCTGATAATTTTTAGGGTTCCGTACCTAAAGGGTAAAAACGGGACCCTATTACCTTTATTCTGTGCTATTACTGAGATTTCTCTGTCCGTCCGTCCGTCCGTCCGTCCGTCTGTCACCAGGCTGTATCTCAAGAACGGTGATAGCTAGACAGTTGAAATTTTCACAAATGATGTATTTCTATAGCCGCTATAACAACAAATACTAAATAAAATAAATATTTAAGGGAGGCTCCCATACAACAAACTTACAGATCATGGTACGGAACCCTTCGTGCGCGAGTCCCACTCGCACTTGGCCGATATTTTTAAAGTTCCGTACAGTACAAATATCTTAAAACCCTAAATATGAATTTAGTTTCATAAGCTGTGGCATTTTCCACAAATTTTTACGTAAGAATATAGAATTAAAAACTTTCAATTCAATTCAATTGAAGTTGACAAAAATGGCTAAAATGTTTTTTTATGCTTTGGCGGGGTTCGAACCCGCGTTTTCAACGGCTTTCCGGGCCAACACCCGTCTTACCTGGAATGCCACTGAAACCATGCGCAAGCCATGGAAAGTTTCAACCAGTTCCTTAATTCCTTAATAATATGCCTTAGGGTGGCATCGTAGCAGTATAGCTGTTGGAACAAAGTGTCTGCAATATTACCGAAATCACCTTAGTAAATTAATTTGGCTGCGTGTGCACAAAAGCGGAGCGGAGAAAATTAACCAATCAGGCTGCGTCTTTGTGAAGCAAAAAAGACTCCATTAAATCTGAGGAGTGCGATTGGTCAATTTATACAACTCCGCTCCGCTCCTAACTACTGCAGGCAGCCTTAATCTCTGCATGAAATACTACCCCCTGCATGAAATATTTTTTTAATCTATGATATTTTATATAGGTAGGTATTTGATTTGGTGATATTTTTTTTTTTAGTATATAACGTAATTTTTATCATCAAACATAATAGTAGTTTATATGACTGTACATAATGAAGAGCATTACACACGAGTGTGAGCATAATAACATCACACGAGTGTCTTAATGCCGAATTATGTACAGTTACATACACTACTTTATCTACCCACATATCATAAGCTCCATGCTGCATTCAGGAGCCGCATATTATAACCACCATAAAAATAGACTGTTTTGTTGGAACAAATTTCATATATCATATCAGATATCAGGAGGCGTCGCTGAAAAATATCTATAATCATCTTGATCGTTCATTTTATGGTTTAAATTCAACAAATCGAACAATTTTATGCAACAAAACAAATTTTAACCGGTAATGGCGGCAATGAAGTTTTCTGGCAGCTGTAGCTGTCATAGTTTTTTTTTTAATTCAGTGACAAACTGGAGTCGGCCTCAACTATCATATCGTTCGATATCTAGACACGCGGCAGCGTGTCCAGCCAAGTTCACCGCAGGAACTGGCGAGCAGCAGCCATGTGTTATATTACACGAACCGTTTGGAGCCACTTTTGACCCCCCAATAACTCCAAATCTATTTAACATAAAAAAATGAAATTTGGCTTATGTATTAAAATCCTTTAGAACAAGTAGAACCCCAAATTTCATTAATATAGGTTACATAGTTATTGAGATATTAAAGTCCAAAAAACGGTATTTTTATCACTGACTGACTAACTGACTGACTGACTAGTAATCAAAAACCTAACCCACTTCCAGGTGACCTAGAAAGGTGAAATTTGGCATCCAGCTTAGTAATTGTGTGTGTATACATATAAAAATCGAAAACAGTGACTTTTTTATGTTTTTTTATTATTATTATTATTGATGGTTGTTGCCTCAGAACTCTGTCATTTATAAACCGATTTGGAAAAATATTTTTTGTTTGAAAGATATACTAGAATAGCATATACACTCACGCGCACACACTTACACATATATGCACATAAAAATCCAATACGTACTTACCGTTTTGGAAAATTCTTTGTTTGTTCAAAACTTTCAAAAGATGTACTAGAATAGCACACAGAACTAATTTACAAATAATAATTAAGTAATTTACACATCATAATAATTTCTGTACAAAAAGTAATGATATCCCATCAAAAACATAAATGTAAAATGAGAGCCAAGTTCAATATCGCGTGCACTTCGCCGACAAAAGAATTGAGATCTGCAAGGGCGCCAAGTTCTTTGCCCTAAATTTTTTTGATACAAGGACATGCGACATACTCAATGCATTTATTTTACTTGGGGTGTAATTCAATATCTAGACTTGACTTGGCTAGTTTTAAAATACAAAATTTATATTATAAATCACAATCAATCAAATCATTAACCTATTTTCGTAAAGGTAAGTACGCAAGCTAGTGTACGTCTTGTTACTTATACTGTTAGCTTGATAATGAACTATGACTATGACTATGTTACTTTTATAAAATTTAGTTAGTTTGTGAAAACTAGCCAAGTCAAATCTTGATATTGAATTACTCCCCAAGTACAATAAATGCATTGAGTATGTCGCATGTCCTTGTATCTAAAAATTTTAGGGCAAAGAACTTGGCTCTCATTTTACATTAATGTTTTGATGGGATCTTACTTACGTGCGACATTTGTCAAATTTGATTGCAAATTGACAATTCATTTCGAACTAAATGTCATCTCAACTGATATTAGAATAGAGGTCAAATCAAATTTCTTTTCACTTCACTCGCTCGGAAAACCTCCGTTTATAGGCCGAAATCTGCGTGCAAAAGTCCATTTTATCCGCTAGCGTGCAAAAGTCATTTGAATTTCGAACACGACGATTTTGATTCTCTGTGGTGCATGTAACTTTTTTATATTTAAGACTCCTCCAACGCGTGACTGATTTCATCAGTCGATAAATCTTCGAATAACCAATCAACGCACGCTAATAAAGGGCGATCTGGTCAGGCCGGCTAAAATCATATGTACGTTTGAATACTTCTTTTAAAAAAAAATACACCTACAATATCACGTCCAGAAACCTGGTTTGTGGTTACAGATTTTTAAGTTTTTATTTTTTCTACATTATTTTATGTTGAATGTAGTTATATGTATTAATACTATTAATAGTAAGTATTTCAGTTTCATTTACATATTTTGACTAGTAAATATATGAAATACAACACAAATTTTAATATTTATTTCTTATTAAAAGTTGGAACATAAGAGTTTAATTTCTGAACGCACCCGAGAAAAAAATAAATAATTAAAAAGTTGGAAGTTTTCACAATTCTCGTAAACAACGTAAATTTGTTCTGTGGAGAATACATACAACAAGAAAGTTAAGCCCAATTTGGAGTATTTATTCAATGCTAAAAGCCTGCATTAAAACGAAAAATAAAAGGATTTGTTATAAAATATTTGATTTATTTATATTAAATATTTGGAGACGATAAGTAATTTACCGAAACTATTGGCGTTTTTAAAGAAGATAAAGCCGAAATAATCTTGTTCGGATCCCATCGTCCAATAACTTCCAAAGCAAGTGTTATGGAAAATACTTCCGAGTGGCCAACTAATCCTTCCCAGAATGCCATTCTCCCACATTCACAACGAATGTGTCAAGTAGTTTCAAATACAAATATAATATAACAGTGCTTAAGAAAAACTCAACGATAAAATATACACGACGATAATACAAATTACGGCCATATTACTTTTAATTTTTACTATGTGTGCTTCTCTCGTATTTATTTGGTTTGGATTTGAGTGTGTTATGTTTTAAATTTGATGTGTTAAATAGAAGGCAAAATTAAATATGATTATTTTTATGTTTTAATTGTTTTTCTTGAATCTTGCATTTTCCTCGCTGTAGTGAGGTGAAAAGTTGTGTGTTCCGCATGGCTGCAAAATTATTTAGCTTCTCGTGTCTTGAAAGCCTCGCTACGCTCAGGAATCTATCTTTGAACCATTCGCTTCGCTCATGGTTCAATCTTAGGTTCCTTCGCTCGCTCAGCTTTCAATTTCAACACTCGCGCCAAATAACAACTTTGCAGCCTTGCATAACAAATAACTATTGGTTTTCAGAGATGTTCGAAATTTGAATGAATAATATCATCGAAATCGATAGAGTTTACAGTTTCAGTGAAAATTGCTTTTGGCGAAATGAAACTTTTGCGAAATGAAACGTTTGAGAAACATAATTCGGCGAAAAGGAAGTACACCCCTAATACATTACTTAACACTAAAAGGAAACAAAACAAATACAATTTTGGTCCCTTGTGTAACTATTAATGACTAGAAAATTCTATTTTAAAATTATTATAAAGACTAACCTAACTTAAACTAACCTGAAGTACCCCGCCCTGCATTATACCTGGCTCAAAGGTAATAATAATTAATTAACTTTGACCCCAATCTTCCAGGTCCAGGTATCATGAACAACTCCAGCATCAGCGCCCGCAGCATGCCCAAGCTCCAGGTGGTCCATCATCAGCTCATCAAGGGACAGATTATCAGGAAATCCATGCCTGTACTTTCTGCTCCGAGGATGCTGGCGAAAAATAAGCGCATGGGTAAGAAAATTAAATTATTTCATATAGGTCCTGATACCTACTCGTATAAGAATTAGGCTGTAAAAATACCATGTAAATGCAGTAAAAGATAGCTCTGGATCGTACCTAAGTTTAGGAGTATGCCTAAGCTTATACAGCCCTTACACAGCTGTAATAAGCTCTTATTCAGCATGTATGATACGTGGATAGCGTGAATGTTGGAAGTCACTTCGAAGAAGACCATTGGCAAACATGAGGCTCTCTGACAATACTCATTGTAGAAAACTAGAATTAAAAATAAACTAAAAATAGAGAATTTGCCCCAAATCGCCGTCTGTTGGCAGCATTGCCGCGTTGTATGGCAATGCTGATCCACTTGTGCTAGATATAGGCTGGATGCTCTCCGGTCACGCGTCAGTTCTACTAACCTGCGGCAGTACTCTTTGATGACCTTGGGGGCGCTTTCCCCCAGGGTTCCAGTCAAATGATTGTAGAACGTATCTGTCTTAGATACTGCCCCAACCAGCACACAGGCTGCATAAGCACTTATATAGCTTAAATTAGAGTTATAATGGCTGTATAAATTCTAATTACTGCCACTACTGGGCCATTGGGTTCTATGTTTTATCATACGATACGGAGGTTGACAACCCATAGAGTAGTTCCAATAAGAGGTAATTAAAAATCCCACTGTGTCGATTGGTAGAAAACATCCATGACCCAGTAACAAATATTCGAGCTCATCACACAACAAGTATAAAACGAAGTTAATATGAAATTTTACAGATTCCGTAAACAAGCGAAAAAATATTCAGTCTCCAAAAGTAGAACGTGCATTTATGGCTTATTCAAATAGGCTATAGATCACACTAAGCCTTTGCCCATTGGGCACTGCGGCCAAATGTGAAATTTGCCATAACGGCAAAGGGCTCTATGCCTGCGATATTTCACCGCAATAGTTCCTAGTCTGCGGTTTGATCACATCCAGAATCGAAGCTGTACACTAAGAGCTGACACGAAAAAGCTATCTCCTTTCACATTAATAGTTTATAGTAACTACTTTTGGCTTAGTGAACTTTACAAATATCATATTTGTATCTTGGCAAACAAAAAGGACTGTCTTATGTGTAACAAAGAAGACTTATTTTATTCATGAAACTGGTCTGGCCATGTTTGTCGCATGCATTATTAACGTAGGTGGGAAATCAGTGATTGATCAAAAACAGCTAGGGACGAAGACGACCAGAAAAGTCAAGGGAGAGCTTTGTCTCTTCTCTTCGACTAAATACCTATAAAAAAACTTATACTAACAACGGAATATTTACTAGTGGCTCTGTGAGCTACCTAAATCAAAAACTGAAAACTATATCGATAAAAAAATCGAACCTATTCACAAAATTTCGTGAGAATGGTTGAGATATGCGACCTCTAGGTGAAAACTGCCGATAAGAATTTTGGTTCAAGCTGAAATGGAGATACTTTGCCTGCTTGCTCAATTAAAAAAAAACAATGTCTTATACCAACAATGGATTATTAATGCTCTGTGTAGACGTAAGACATTTTTTGCTAATTGTTATTACCTATTATGTTTTTCACTGGCTCTTCGCCTAGAATGCATGCATAATTCATGAAAGAGCGCCAGTTTACAGAATTGTGACATTTAAATTCATCGGACAGCGCGGTTATTTACGACAGAATGTTATTGTTTACATCCTATTTTTATTCCGATGCTCCACTAGCTGAATAAGGTTTTGCGAGCCCGTGTAAGAGTGCTGCCTCACCGCGACCATTCGCCTGTAATGTAATGAAATAGTATTTTATGCAATTTTTGCACTATGAAAGTTCATAAGCCTAGTGGCCTAAGTAAGTACGACATTTAAGACCTTATTGTCTCACTATGGTATACAATACTTTTTATACGAGCAAGTCGCAAAAAAAAACATTTATTTACTTTAATCGACATTACCCCAGTTTGGACGAAACCTTTTTCATTCAACTCAAACTGACCTATTGGTAAATTTTTTTGACAAGTAATTTCGACCAATCATACAGTAGCATTTTTTTTAAATTAAATATGCTGATGTTCTCTTTTGGATTACATTGATTGAGTAGAGTGTTGTCTTGTGAAATATTATAAGTAGTGGGTGCCATAGAGTACAGAATTTTGGGACAGGTATATAAAATGCGTTGTTGTGATTTTGTCTGTGAAATTATAATAGACAGATTACAGTACGCGAGTATAAATATGCTATGGAAATCTCATTTGCTTTTTTGTTAAATTACGAGTACCTACAGGCGAATGCTGAGTATTCGAGACCATGGACGTAAAACAATGTCCTAGATATAAATATAGTGCATTTGCACTACAATGATTACAATTTTCATTTTGTTAAGTAAATAAATATTGGCCGCTATAAATTAAGGTTTTTTATTGGCTTCATTTATCAAATAATTAAGCAACCCTTTGTTTCAGATTTCGTGAACAAAAAGACGGTGCTCTACGCTGTGGGCTTCCTAGATAGCGCGTCGTGGCCCCACACGCAGGCCGTGGGCACGGCGTACGCCAAGCGTGGGTACAACGTTTTCATCACCGAGACCTTCAGTTTTCTCACCTACATATATCCCAAGTAAGCCCCGGTCTTCCCAAATAACACACATAGTCTGTATAATAAATAAATAAATAAATAAATATCAGACAACCTCACACAAATCAACCTAGTCCCAAATTAAGCTCAAGAAGGCTTGTGTTATGGGTACTAGGCGACGATATACATACTTATATAGATAAATAAATACTTAAATACATAGAACATCCATGACCCTGTATAACACCATTAACTCCCCAGTTAACAGTTATAGAGACTATTAGTTAATCATACCCATGATCGTAGGATGGTCTATGACAGTTTCTCAACAGCCAAGCCAAGTCCAACCGTCTGTGTAGTGAGGATCATTTACACATTTTGCATCACGAATAATGCGTATCCATTTGTGCTGCTGTCTTACATTATAATGCCATATCAAACTCTGGAACGTTCGTAGGCGTAGTACGCTGAGTTGATTCTTGGACAACCGGCGTGATCCAATATTTATTTATTCATACTTTATTGCACAGATAAAACTAGTAGAAATGGCGGACTTGATGCCACAAGTCGTTCTCTTCTAGTCAACCATAGCTATTATCTAATAATTTACAGATCCATTAGTAGCTAGTAGGTAGCGTTGAAATATGATTGGGTAGGGTAATACAAAATATTTTTTCACCTCACTCGCTCGGAAAACCTCCGTTTATAGGGCGAAATCTGCGTGCAAAAGTCTATTTTATCCGCTAGCGTGCAAAAGTCATTTGAATTTCGAACACGATGATTTTGATTCTCTGTGGTGCATGTAACTTTTTTATATTTAAGACTCCTTCAACGCGTGACTGATTTCATCAGTCGATAAATCTTCGAATAACCAATCAACGCACGCTAATAAAGGGCGATCTGGTCAGGCCGGCTAAAATCATATATGTACGTTTGAATACTTCTTTTAAAAAAAATACACCTACAATATCACGTCCAGAAACCTGGTTTGTGGTTACAGATTTTTAAGTTTTTATTTTTTCTACACTTTATTTTATGTTGAATATGTTTAATATAATTATATTAATAGTTAGTATTTCAGTTTCATTTACATATTTTGACTAGTAAATATAATAAATGCAACACAAATTTTAATATTTATTTGTTATAAAAGTTGAAACATAAGAGTGTAATTTCTGAACGCACCCGAGAAAAAACATATAATTAAAAAATTGGAAGTTTTCACAATTCACGTAAATTTGTTTTGTTCTATGGAGAATACGTATGTTGTCTTACTTTATAGAAATATCGAAAACAAGAAAGTTAAGCCCAATTTAGAGTATTTATTCAATGCTAAAAGCCTGCATTAAAACGAAAAAGGATTTGTTATACATATTTGGAGACAATAAGTAGTTTACCGAAACTATTGGCGTTTTTAACGAAGATTAAGCCGAAATAATCTTGTTCGGATCCCATCGTCCAATAACTTCCAAAGCAAGTGTTACGATAATACAAATTACGGCCATATTACTTTTAAATTTTAATATGTGTGCTTCTCTCGAATTTATTTGGTTTGGATTTTAGTGTGTTATGTTTAAAATTTGGTGTATTAAATAGAAGGCGAAATTAAATATGATTATTTTTATGTTTTAATTGTTTTTTCTTAAATCTTGCATTTTCCTTGCTGTAGTGAGGTGAAAAGTTGTGTGTTCCGCATGGCTGCAAAATTATTTAGCTTCTCGTGTCTTGAAAGCCTCGCTACGCTCAGGAATCTATTTTTGAACCATTCGCTTCGCTCATGGTTCAATCTTAGATTCCTTCGCTCGCTCAGCTTTCAATTTCAACACTCGCGCCAAATAACAACTTTGCAGCCTTGCATAACAAATAACTATTGTTTTCTAGATCCGTGCGTCTCACGCGAGTCATCGGGCAGAAGATGGGTGAATTCCTAGTCGAACTGACACAGCAGGGTCTGACGGCGGAGAACCTAGAACTGGTGGGGCTGAGCCTCGGAGCTCACGTGGTCAGCTACGCTGCCAAGCACTTCTATAACGCCACGGGAACCAAACCTTCTAGGTAGGTACCGTTTTGTACGTCTCATTGAGAGTCGTTAGCCAGGGGACTTTATACTCAGTAAAGCTGAAAATAAATTTAAGAAATGAAATTATTGACCAAGCGTCGTCTCCGTTTCAGCTTGGGCAAAAATTCAATCTTATTTCCGGATTGCGAATGTCCGGCTGTTCTCCCTACATGTTGCGTTTCTCAACCGTTTCAACTAAAATTTTGTAAGATTCGATAAGTATATATCGATGAATTTTTTGCTTTTTTTTTCAAATTACGAAGATATGAGGATTGAGCAGGTAAAAAAATTACATATTTCAGCCATTCCAAAATAGAGCGACATACTTTATATGCGCATTCAGTTTACGTAAGATTGACTTAATACTGTGTGCGTTGTTCGACAGCAATTGTTTTTAACTCAATTTCCCATGTAAGATGCCGCAGAAACTCAATAACGGAGTAATTAAATTGTAAAATTTTGACGACAAAATAAGTTTCACGCTAAAAGTTCAACATAAATTAAATTTTAGAAAAAAATTGTGCTCGCAGTTGCTTTAAATGTCATGTCGTCACAAATAAGTAAGGCGAAGAAAAAATGAAATGTCGTCATAACGTACGTTATATTGGCTTTGAAGTATCACGTTTCGGGCGGGGCGGGCGACGCAAATCGAGAGAACTGTAAAGAAATTTCATACAAAAGTGAAAATAGCTTGCCAGCGTCGTATCACTATCCGTCTATACCTACTCACCCGACAAACCTTTCTTTTCTGACGTCTGCAGTAACGTACTATTTCTCTATTTTCAGACTAACCGGCCTCGACCCCTCCGGCCCGTGCTTCAAAACGATGCCTCTCGAGCACCGACTGAACCCCACCGACGCCCATCTCGTCGACATCGTCCACACCAATATCGACGGCTTCGGTATCCCTGAGCCTCTAGGCCACGTGGACTTCTATATCAACGGCGGAGAATACCAACCCAGTGACATCATATACATCCCCTGCCTGATCATTTGCAGTCACATCAGGTCTGTCATCTACTGGTGGCAAGCTCTGGAACATCCTAGAAAATTTATCGGGGAACAGTGCGAGTCCGTACAAGCGGCTAGATACGACGAGTGTTACAACAGCACTGTTACTAATGTTGTTGGGTTGGAGACGGACTTCAGTAAGCCTGGTATTTATTATGTGTCTACTAGTAATGAGTTTCCGTATTATAGGGGGGAGGAGGGGTTGAAGTCTGAGAATATAGTAATGGATCTCGTTAAGAAGTTGAATGCTGAAGCGTTAGTGGCTTGAAGTGAACTTGAGATTATCAGAGCCTCAAGAGTAAGTTTCTAACGCGGCAAAACATCACGTCGAATTTAACACTTTCACGGGCAGTACAAGATGTAAGTTAGGACATGAGTGTTACGCCACCACGTCTGTGGATGGCTCTTTTTATCTTCGCAAAACGACCACTTTGCCTACAGACGAAAATTTCTCATAGTTTATAAATAAACCTTGTGACGTTCTCGGCTAAGTAGAAATTTTTATTTGGGTGTTTATCTATGCAGCAGCATGCATTTTCAAAACGGTCCTGTGTCTGTGAACGTGTTTATGTCCTGTATTAAGAACAATGTTGGAAACGCGGATTTTCAAGACGTTTATTCCATTGAGAACGAATTTATGTACACCACAAGCAGCACACAAGCTGCCAAGCTGCATAAGCGCTTATACAGTCCTTTCCTTACACAACTAATTTAAGCTGAATAAAGGCTGTATAGTATGTATATTATGCAACCTCTTTGCTATTTGGGCGAGATTCTGGCCGCTAGGAATTTATTAAAAAGTAGTTCGTTCCAAATTAACTAAATTCAAGCTTTGATTCAGATTATTCAATTGAAAAATGTGATAATTTCTTTTTCTACTCCAGTACTTTTTTCTGCGCTAATATCATAATAAAAGTCTATACTCTATTGCCCTAAAAAACACTGCTAAACGATGTTATAATGTCGCCAAAAAAGCATCACTTAGTACCACAGATTACAAGATAAACAGCTGCATTCACACAATTTGCAATTAAAACAAAAAAGCTTATTGTACTAAGGCATTGCTGCCAACTTAAAAATAAGTTTTATCTTCAGTGCATGGATTTAGTATAGTTAACTTATACCTTTATGTGTAAGTTCACATTTTTTGACAGATGTTTAGTATAGTGAACGTATACATTTATGTATAAGTTCATATTTTTTTGACAGATGGACGTCAATAAAAAAAGAGTTTATCAGAGACTTGTTCTTTTTAATTTTGTTGATTCCGAGCGGGAACATGTAATTATTTTCTTTGTTGTTTATTTTCATTTTATTTATGAAATGTCGAGTCGTAGAAAAAATATTGTATGCAACGTTGTATAAGTAGGTCAAAAAACGCTCGTGGCATCTTTCTTACGATGTTCGCTACGCTCACATCGTAACCCATGCCACTCGCGTTTTTTTGCCCCCTCTTATACAACGGTTGCATAAAATACTATTGTTAATTACCTCTAAACAAGAATAATAAGACCGAACTACTCGTAGCGAAGCGCCATTTTAAGCTACGCCAAAATGTCTTCCGATGTTTGGATGTACGGATTTCCGGCTGTCCTCGTCTACAGGCCACATTTCTAAACTGATTCTTATAAAACTTTGTGAGTATATTTGATAAGTATATAAAAAAAATATCGAGTCAGTTTTTCGAAAAACCCGCCATTTCAAAACAGTCTTACGTAGACCTCGCAGGGCCACTAATTTTTCACATTTGTGTCTTCTTTAGTGTGTGACAGATATTTGATAATAGCACATTCTTTGTGAACAGTGCAGTGCACTGTTTATGCCCACACTGCAGTGTGGGCACTAAATAGCAATTAAGGCATAGAATAAAATGTCTTCTATCTAGTTCAGATACCAAACATTTATACGATAGCTTTTTAAAACTGAAAACTGTGTTTATTATGTTTGTAATTCATTATGGGGTTTTTGAACGGGCCATATTTTACTGCAATTTGTGGCCGTTAACTATGGCCATCCTTCTCTGACACCCTACGCTAGAGCAAGATGCAAATAAATTGTGGCTAAACATGGGCCGTATAAGCCCCTTTAATATCTATTACTTACAATCATTTTATCATCTTACTCGTATTTAAATCTAATTTGGTCATGCTTAAAAAATAACATGTAATAAAAAAAATAGGTAATTCAAAATGATTTTGTATGTTAATTTACAAAAAACTAGAAAATCGTTCGAATTAATAGGAAAATGTGATATTAGTTATTTTTTAGGTTTTAAATGTATTACTTAAGTTGTTTTATGTACAATTGAATTTGATTAAGTTTAATATGGTGATGAAACTTTGTGATTATGGTAGTCTAAAGTACCGTATTTTACAGACGTAGACTTGTACTTTATTATGAAACGCTTCTACAGAGCAGTTTCTGCAAATCCACACTCGTACTTTATTGACAATCATTATGTATGTCCAATGCGAATTGTTCCTGAATCGTCGGGTTCTTATTTCGTCGGAATTATCTATATACCTATTATTATTGAATACAATTATATTTATATATGTATATAGATAATTCTGACGATACATGCAGTCAACTGTATTTACACGACTACCTATCCAAAAAGGAAGATTAATGTTTACACATTTTACGAACCACTATTATGGTGAAATAGGAGTAATTTATAAATATTTAGTTTTAAATTAGATACGTTACGGTAAATATGAAATACAGAAGTGGAGTTAGGGCAATTGAATTGTTTCATTTGATATCGAAAATCCGACGAAACGAAGAATCCGGCGAAACAGAAATACGCCGAATCAGGTACAAATCTTCAATTTATCTGATGCATTGCATCTTTTATGTGATATTAAAGTGTACCCACTGTATAAATAGTGTCTTGATTGTAACGGGGAAATTATATTTAATTGGCTATTATTTTTACATTTTTGTTTTCTATTACCTACCGCATTACTTAAAACCAAATTCATGGAATCTTAATCACGATTTTAGCTTTTAAAATAATAGTGTGAATTAATAATTTTAAGTGTAATTAGGTGACTAGCGGTATAACAGTGAGACTAACTTTAGGCAAATAGATTTATGAAACATGTAATGTCTCATTTTCTTTTTTTTATGTGGGTAGGGGTACAACACAATTTTTATTTAAAATATTAATGCAAAGATCAAAGCTTAAAGAAAAATTTAAAAACGAATTACTTGGTGGCAGAGACCGGGAATCGATCTCTGTACCTCTGGATTACCGGTCCAGCGCGTTAACCACTTCGCAGCCCTAACTCCAAGTAACCTGACGAATTTAAACGCGAAAAACGCTTACGCGAAGTAGTTAACGCGCTGATCCGGTAATCCAGAGGTACCGGGTTCGATTCCTGGTCTCTTCCACTAAGTAACTTTATTTTAATTTTTCTTTAATTACTTATTAATGATAAAGATTATGTAGAAAATTCCCATGAGTCTTAGACATATTAAAATAATACGAAACAAGTTTACTCAAGTCGTAGAAGTCAACATGTCGCACAGTATTCAAATGGCTGCCGCCGCGACTGGCTCTCCTTATGATGAATCGCAAACCGATTCGAAACATGACGAGCGATATTAATCTTCTACAACGTGAGTAGGTAAACCCATAATCTTATTAAACTTTCGTGAGACATATTTAGTTATTGCATTCGAGTTTGAAACATGTCGGGCCGTTCCTGACAATGTCACGTGAGTTTCGTATGTATTTAAATAAGGAACGTTTTATTGTTCCCTGTATGGAAAAGCGTTCATCTAAATTTTACAGCCGTCAATTAAAACTGGGTACACTGTAATCCGAAGTTTCATTTGTCCGAATGTAATTCATATTCCTAATTTCATGATTCTGAATACCACGTGCTGATAATATTTCATTTATAAAAAAATTGGGCAAGTGCGAGTCCGACTCGCGCATGAAGGGTTCCGTACTATAATCTGTAACAAGCTTGTTGTATGGGCTCCCATTAGATCCCTTAAATATTTATTTTATTTTATTTTTAGTATTTGTTGTTATAGCGGCCATAGAAATACATCATCTGTGAAAATTTCAACTGTCTAGCTATCACCGTTCTTGAGATACAGCCTGGTGACAGACCGACGGACGGACGGACGGACGGACAGCGAAGTCTCAGTAATAGGGTCCCGTTTTTACCCTTTGGGTACGGAACCGTGAAAAGCTGCACTTTATGATGGAAGCAAGCCGTTTTGCGCAGTGATAATATGGACCAAAATAAATGATTTCACTCGAGGTGAAATTAGTTTCACCTAGGAACAGAGATGGCGCCACTTATTAAAAATAGGTTTAAAAATTTCTAAATCGATCGAGGTGCCAATCGGCAGATAATTACCCAATTTAACATGAAAACAGGTAGAAAATAGTTTTGGATACCCAAAAAATTTATTAATTTCTGAAAAAAGTATTTTACTCGTAAAAATGTACCTATGTGCGTGGTACTTTTTTATTTAATGCATATTAATATAAAACTAATTTTACGTTTACGAAAAAAACATTAGCTTGCAAAGCATAGGTACTTCCAAAGGGTATAGCAGGATAACCTAAGAAAAAGTGCCCCCAGCGTTTTTGGGTCGAAACTATAATCAAACGATGCCTTTTAAGGAGGTAATACCCTGCACAAAGTTTCATCCCTCTGTTACCCCCTGGGGGTGAAAAACACCCGATTAACCCCAAAACTGTTTTATTTATTTTTTCCTAAACTATGAAAGTGACGAATTTCAAATTTTGTACAAATATTAATAAGACTAAAAGCTATATTTAAAAAAAATATGACCGTCCTAACCATTTAAATTCTTGTAAAAAAAAAGTAAAAAAAAAAAAAAAACGCCCTGTATAACAAGTTCGGCTCTTGGTACACACACCATTTTTTTTCCAAATATGAATCAATTTATATTCTACATCATACAAAAGTTTCATCTACCTAGCCCAGAAGGAACATTACGAAATTAATATGAATTGGCTCTTTGGTGCCTACTATTCATTTAACTCCTAATAAGAGCCTTGCATTATTTTTTATTAAATAAACAATGGCCTGCGATCGGACCGCTGTTTGTGTCCGATTAAAAAATTTGAAAATCGAACGCGGGCAGTAACGCGGCCGCGGGCAGTGTTTTTTAGGGTTCCGTAGTCAACTAGGAACCCTTATAGTTTCGCCATGTCCAGCTGCCTTAAATTATTGTAAAAAAAAGTAAAAAAATAACATTCAACCTGTATAACAAGTTCGGCTCTTGGTACACACACCATTTTTTTTCCAAATATGAACCAGTTTATATTCTAGATCATACAAAAGTTTCATCGACCTAGCCCAGAAGGAACATTGCGAAAATAAAATGAATGTACTATTTAGTAGGCACTACTCATTATATTATGCTTAATACGCAACGTCTCGGTCCTGCAACCATATAATTAAAAACAAAACCGGCCAAGACCATGTCGGGGCCGGCTCAGTGTAGGGTTCCGTAGTTGCCCATCTTTCACAATAGACGGGCTTAAAATAGCGGTTTTAAGCCCGAGGTTTAAATTACGAGAAAGATTTCAAGCTCTATAAAAAGGTCGTAAACGCCAAAGTTACTGTAATTACTTATTACCTTCTTGAAGTTATCGGTTATACGCACCAGATTGAGTGAATGTTTAATACAGTATGGCACTTAACTAACATGTGTAACGTTCGAAGTATAAGGACACCGCGCGGCACTTACGTCATTTTAAAGAAAATTATGATATTCTGCGATAACTCAAAAACGGCTCGACTGATTTTATTCAATAAGTATAGTTTTCATTGGAAGTGCTTATGAGGTCAAATTTTTACGAATTTTTCCATAATTTTTGAAACGTGGTTGAAAAGTTAGAGGGCGGACGCTATTTTTTGGATTTCTATAGCGAGTATTTACAAAACTTCTGACTTTATCAAAAAATGATGTTCAAAGACCCCTACTATTTTTAAAATACCTATTCAACGAAACCCCACACACTAGCTGAAACGAAAAAAAAAATCACCCCACTTTAGGGGTAAAAGCGGTACCCGAAAAAAAGTTTTTCTTTTTATTTTTATTTTACCGTTTTGTCGGCGTTTTACATACACATACTCATACCAAATTAGAGCTTTCTAGTACTTTAATGTAATGATAACGGAGCTAAGTCGCGGACAGATAGACAGACAGACAGACAGACGGACATGGCGAAACTATAAGGGTTCCTAGTTGACTACGGAACCCTAAAAAACACTGCCCACGGCCGCGTTACTGCCCGCGTTTGATTTTCTATTTTTTTAATCGGACACAAACAGCGGTCTGATCGCAGGCCATTGTTTATTAATAAAAAATAATGCAAGGCAGTAGGAGTTAAATGAATAGTAGGCACCAAAGAGCCAATTCATATTAATTTCGTAATGTTCCTTCTGGGCTAGGTCGATGAAACTTTTGTATGATGTAGAATATAAATTGATTCATATTTGGAAAAAAAATGGTGTGTGTACCAAGAGCCGAACTTGTTATACAGGGCGTTTTTTTTTTTTTTTACTTTTTTTTTACAAGAATTTAAATGGTTAGGAGGGTCATATTCTTTTTAAATATAGCTTTTAGTCTTATTAATATTTGTACAAAATTTGAAATTCGTCACTTTCATAGTTTAGGAAAAAATAAATAAAACAGTTTTGGGGTTAATCGGGTGTTTTTCACCCCCAGGGGGTAACAGAGGGATGAAACTTTGTGCAGGGTATTACCTCCTTAAAAGGCATCGTTTGATTATAGTTTCGACCCAAAAACGCTGGGGGCACTTTTTCTTAGGCTATCCTGCTATACCCTTTATCGAAGAATACAGAGATGAAATTCAAAAAAATCACAAAATTCAAATACTTTTTTCACAATTTTTTTATTTTTTGGGTATACAATATTATTTTCTACCTGTTTTAATTTTTTTTTTCATATTAAGTTGGGTAATTATAATTATCTGCCGATTGGCACCTTTTCAGATTCAACGAAATTGCTAATCATAAAAAGTAGGCGTAAAAATATAACTGGCCACATTTTGTTCATACATTGCTTTGCGTGTTCTGCTTGCATGTAGGCGCTATAAACGCTATTTAACATGGCTCAGTAGGCACACTACAAACTGCGTCATCATGTCGTCACGTCAACCTATGGGGACCAGGGGGGGGTATTCGACCAATTTTAGAGAGATGATGGAGATCTCTCCATTCCATCGCTATCCGTCACTTTTGAAGTGTGCCTACTTGACAAGTGGCGATATCCCTAGAATATCGCAACTTCGTCAATTCGGACGCGCAAAATTTTCGCTTCCTTTGTATGTGACGGCATAAATAACAGGCGCATACTTTAAATTGACCGCGTAGTACGTGAAATTAGTCCGTTACGTTTCGTTCAAAACAGAAATTTATATACATGAATAACATTTTTGACAATAATTATCGCCTTCGTATTTCCAAAATTGAGATGAGATATGACACTTTTAAGCTTATCGCATTTAAATGACAGTTCAATGGCGATATAACTGTTATCTAATAGAGATTTGACGTTTGGCGTTCACTCAAACGGCATTCTCGAATTGGGCCCCTGGGTATCTCATCTCAATTTTGGAAATACGAAGGCGATAATGATTGTCAAAAATGTTATTCATGTATATAAATTTCTGTTTTGAATGAAACGTAACGGACTAAATTCACGTACTACGCGGTCAATTTAAAGTATGCGCCTGTTATTTATGCCGTCACATACAAATAAAACGAAAATTTTGTGCGTCCGAATTGACGAAGTTGCGATGTTCTAGGGATATCGCCACTTGTCAAGTAGGCACACGTCAAAAGTGACGGATGGCGATGAAAAGGAGAGATCTCCATTATATCTCTAAAATTGGTCGAATACCCCCCCTGATTCTTCCTAAAGAAGGAAAATACAGGCCATTAAATGCTAGTATCATTAATAATAAAATAAAATAAGCCTGATATCGTGTTGGTAGATCGATCCAAGCGTCAGGCAGTGCTCGTCGACATCACCAGCCCGCATGACGATAACCTCGTTTAGGCCGAGAAGGACAAACTCAGCAAATACCTTGACTTGGCTCACGAGGTAACCGCCATGTGGGATGTTGACTCGACGATCATTGCCCCGATAGTCGTTTCGGCGAACGTTCTTATAGCGAAGAGTCTCGACAAACACCTTAAAGAGACTCTCGCTAGATGGCTGGATCAAGGGTCAGATACAGAAGGCGGTACTCCTGAACACGGCGCGCATTGTCAGGAGGTTCCTCTCCCTGCAGCCCCAACCACCGGTAGCCTAGGCACTGCCCCGCTGCCGGCGGCACCCTAGGTTAGATTTTTTACAAATATTTTGTAATTACTTTATTGTATTTTACTTTTTATATAAACTTATTGTTAAAAACCTAGCCTAAGAAGAAAGATAAATAAAGGAAATAAATAAATTATCAAATAAAATATCGACGCCGTAAATGTCGAAAAAGACGAAACCCTTAAATTCTCATTCATTCCTTAAATTTTCATGCCTCTGGCCCACCAAAATAAACATTGTCTATTAGTCTGTATTATAAAATAACGTAGATTGGTGCGCAGAGTAAGATGACTGGCGTAATTTTCTTAAAAAGCATCCAACCGTATAAAATTCCGTAAAATATGTCCTTTATTAATTATCCGCGAAACGGCGGGTAATCAATCAGGGCATTTCCTAAAACAATATTAATGGCCACAAAGAAATATTGAAAACTGTGACCCCTCGCATGCAATACAAGGACGTACAGTACACCCACTGCTCCGTTATAATTCCACAGGTCAGTCAGTTTTATTTACTTGATGTTGTGTGGGGACGCCCGGAGACAGGCGGGCTGTCAATCGCCTGCACCTCTAGCACAACTGTACTTTCTTTACAGTATTGTGAGAGAGTGACAGGTGATGCTATGTTGCGCAACATGAGTCGCGAACCATAGATGTGCTAGAGGGGCTAGTTGCGTTCATTCAGCCCTGGTCCCAGTTGGAGCTAATGGTTACTGTTCCGGCGGCGCTCCCATACTTCTTCAAATATTCTTGTTCTCCTGCATAAAGAAACGACATCTTAAAGGTTGACGTCCTTCAGCTCCTCTTTTCCGAAAATGCTGTATCGTAGTGACTGCTGCATACATACAGCAATCTGCTATGATAGGCTTGCTTTCCTACAGTCCACAGTGTCAGCAAGATGGAGTACTTACTATACCCATAATATTAAAGCATGCTGCCATCTTATCATCTTTGGATGTCGCCGCTTTGGGCGGCCGCTGCGGGACACCATCGCAAGTGCAATCTTCTGGCCGAAGGGTGTCGTGTTTCGGCGGTTCCGAGGCAACCTGCCGAATCCTACGTCTGATCAGACGCAACGAAGCCACGCAGTTACGTCGCCGAAATCGAACTAGTTTTAAGTTTTCCTACTTGTAGTTTTGTTGTTCGTAGTGCCAGGTTTAATTACTGTGATGCTGTGTAACTTATTTGAATGATAAATAAATAATTTTTTTTTTTTTATTACCATTCATCCAGCCGTTGTATCACAAGTGAACAAAGACATCTCGACCAAGATGGCGCTGTAATCAATGCTGATCTTTCTCGGCAGTGAAAGGCACCTTAACGGTCATTCTTAAAACTGTCTCCACTACTGGAATTTTCTCCTTTCTAAAATTGTCCTTTAATTTGGGGTGACGTGCAAAATATTCCGGCCATAAACACGGCATAATGCGCGCTAATGGCGCCGGGTATTAGCCGCTTACTGCTGAGTTATGCTCTAGCTGTGCCCACCAGTTTCTTTACCACAGGACTGTCCTTAGATTGCCTTTAATTATAAATAAAACTTACCAGTTAAAAATATTATTGCAACTTACCATCTATCCATCTATGTGTCTGCTTGTACGCATCACTATTACACCTGTATCTTTACGTCTATTGGTCTTTAAAATCTGCTCAATGTCAAGGTTTCGGACTGACTTTCCATCCGTCCTTGAGTCAAGCTATTAAAGAATGTCAATCAAAATATTTCGTGCATAAACACGACATAAGGCGTGCTAATGATGGTATTGATTTATGCCCAAACTGTTCCCACCAGTTTTTTTTTGGGACGGGACTATCTTCTTCGGCCTTTAATTTTTTTTTACTTCTTTATTACCAGTGACCATGCGTTCACTGTTCATTACTATCTAGTTTCAACTTAACCTACGTATCCATTTCAAGTCTTTACAACGTTAAGTTTATTCTTCATTTATTCATTATTTATTAATTTTTGGTTGTCTATCCTTCTCTTCTCTTCGACCATCTGTTTTTCTATGTGTTTCGGTCTACCATCTTACCTTATCTTATGAGCAGTCTAAATAACTGTCTATGCATGTGCCCACCAGTTTCTTTATCCTGCAAGGCTCCTTCTAATACTTAAAAATTCGCTTTAAAAAGCATAAATTCTCACGCATTCTACTACCTTCCAACTTTTATACCCATATGTACACCCATTTTTAGACTGTCTATCTGTAAATCTGAATGTGTTTCTGTTTGTTTCTATGCATCCATCTTTGTGTGCTAGTAGGTACCTGTATGTTGGTACGAACATATTTATCTTTCATCTTCCAGTACGCATCATTCACCGAGCGAAGCGAGCGAAGTATTTCCGTTTCAGCTTAAGGAAAAATGCTTTCGTATGTCCAGATAGAAAAAAAATGCCATTTCAGCTGTTTCGAAACAAACTCGTGAGGTCTACAGGTCACAGATCCACTAGTTTTCTGTTGGAATCATTGTCATATTCTCCAAAAAAATGTCTTCCGTGTTTCGGACTGTCCCGTCTTCCTCCATCACCATCATTCACAGCCACCCTACTAATAATAAGCAAATAATGACGTCCATCCCTCGGCTAAATTGTTCGGAAAAAGCTATTTACACAAATTGGGTAAAACGTCTATTTATTCAAATGAGCAAAACCTATTTATGCTCATTATGCTGTTGCTTAAGGAAGGGGATTTTTTATGCTGTCCGTGGGGAATTAAGACGAATTAGAGCCGGCGTTGCGTGTGACGGGATAATTGGTTGACAGATGCGGTCGTAACTAGATTGAGTATTATTCTCGGGCATTCCCGGGACTGCACACCGTGGCAATATACTTAGTGCAGAAATTCGACTTCCTATATATAATAACACCCCAATCGTATAGGTTTGTCAATATTATGAGGAGGAGAAATGGGGTGATCAAAACGCTGCAACTAGTTATTGGCTTCGTGAGCTGTAGACCTCACTTGTTCCAAAATGGCGGAAAATTTTAATTTTATATATTTTCAACCCCTATCTTCGCCATTTTGAAAAATCCCGATAAATAGAATCGTCAAAAATGTATAGTTATTATCGAACCTACTCACGAGAAAGCGATCCCTAGGCGAAAACAGCGGGAAATCGTCTGGACGTGCTCAACATCCTAACATTCCTAACATCTGGACATACAAAAGAATTTTGGGCTAAGCTGAAACGGAGACGCTACGCTCGCTCGGTTCATAATCAAACAACACTCGTGACGTGACAGCGAGTGGGTTAAAAGTTAAATGACCAACAAAAAGTTATTTAATATGTTGCACGATCGGAATGACGACGAGCCAGGTGCCGGCGGCCATTAAAATCATTTCACAGTTCACGAGCTCGATTTCGTATCATGACGATGAGTTAAAATAAAAGTCCGCATAAAACTTTATTTGCCGTAGTCAGGTAAAAAGTATCCTGTAACTAGGGTTGCCAAACCTGACCAGCCAGTTTGGCTGGACAATTGGGTAAAAAGACCGGACATCCTACATTATTGAGGATTTTGTGTCTCAGTATTAATAGGTACTAAGAAGGTGTCTATGTATTAAAAAAAAAGGACGGGTTGCACTCCGGGAGTGCCGGCAGAAGTGAAAACTCCGATTTTATTATATCTCACTGACACTTGATTTCTATTTTAATCTCTATTTCTTACTAAGGCCCCCTTTCTTTGAAACAGACACGGTTGCTAGTTTACCGACTGACTGTTATCTGGCGCGCGGTGACGCGCGGATCTGTCGCAAGTTTAACATTTTTACCCGTCTAAAAATTGCCAAGCGCCGCTAAAGAAGTTTTCACTGCAAAACCTAACAAAGACAAGCCGGGCACCGTTTGTTTTGGCCGGACATGCAATCAAAAAGCCCATCTATGTCCGGCTTAATACGGACGCCTGGCAACGCTACCTGTAACCATTTTTGGATGTCCAGCTGTCCCAGTACCAAAATTGGGTCAAATCATTCCAACCGTTTTATCGTGATGAGAGGGCAAAGAAATGCTGACCAACAAATGTTGCCGCGCGCCCGTTCAAAACAAATGGCGATCCTGCATCGCGCTGTTAATTTTTCTCCTGAAATCATGACCCCTCTCCATAGAATCTGAAATCTAGAATTTTATAAATTATAATAGTATACATACGTCGATATGCGCCATGAAAGCGATATCAGTAAAATTTACAATATAAAGTAAAATAAAATGACTTATGTATTTTCCGTTCATCCGTTAGTTATCACTTTATCAGCTTATTTATAGCTTTTGTAGTACAACAGGGTGGTACATTTTTTGCTCTGCTGGGCGCTGAAACATTTCATTTGTTATGTGCGGACTACGGAAACTTATCAACTTGTGATACAAAACCTGAAATTAATGCTAAAAAATACTATCAAATCTTCCCCACGACCACCCAAAACAGGCCAATGGGTCATAGTCAGATTTAGGTTCAAGTCTTTCCTGTGGACATAAGCTAGATTAAGGGAATCCAGGGCATAATATTTGATAAAACTCGTATGGGAATATTGGGAATAAAGAACGTTCCTTCTTCTATAATCCAATGTAACATAAGCTAGATTCATACAAGCTCTGCTTGCTGCTGATTCATACAAGCTGAAGAGGCAATGGGCGGGGCACGTAGCTCGAAGAACCGATGGCCGTTGCCGTTGGGGCAGAAATGTTTCGGAGTGGAGACCACGTACCGGTAAGAGCAAAGCAGGACGGCCACCCGCAAGGTGATCAGACGACCTGGTTAGAGTTGCGGGGACTCGCTGGATGCGGGTCGCTGCTATCCGGCCCATGTGGAAGTCTATTGAGGAGGCCTTGTCCAGCAGTGGACGTCCTATGGCTGAAATGATTATGATGATGATGATGATGATACAAGCTCTTAACTTTTGTTTTTTGAACTGACTATGACCTAATTGTATGTTTACTTCATCCCACAAATGATAACACTACTACTATTATGAAATATCCTATAAAAAATCCATGTGTTGGTTGTATTTAGGGATCCCCGTCCTGGGCTCACCCTAATGTTGATAAGATTGAAGGGGTGTTTGAATTTCGTTGATGATGAAGGGGCGCTCCAGCCCTTGCAGGAGCGCTGTTGAAGTTGGACCACCACCGACTGTACAAGCCGGAATGCCGACGCGCCGTCGCCTCCGACAGCCGCCGACCACACAGACAGTCACCCTGACTGCCGTGATTTCTTGCTGTTATGTTCGGGAAACCTCCCCAGGTCTACCCCGATGAGCAAAACACAACAAATCACTTGTAAAACTTATAATTCTGAATATATTGAATTATATACAATTTTAATGACTAAGCACACGTCTGATCCGTCCGGAGTCAAAAATGAAGAGGGAATGAATGAAAAACATTGAACGAATGACTGATATTATACATTGAGCAATAGAACGGATAAAGTATCGAACACACATCAATGAGTGATCGATTTAGGCATATTATACAACTACAATTATGTCAAGGTGTCACTTCGCTTTCCTAGATGGCGCTGGGAGTATCGTTTGACATCCTTACAGTGAATTAATGAATAACCATGTTAATTTCGATTAACATTCCTCCGGCCACCAGGGAAAAGGTTGAACTGAACACCTGGAAGTCAACTTGACAACAATGATTAACAATTAAACGTGAATGAGTGATCAATGAATGAAATTAACTAATACTGGTTCCTTATGACTATACAATACTTATGAGCAAATTCAATTACGTGAAATCGATAGGTAATTTACACAATTTAACCACAGGTCTTACAAGGTCTCCATGTTGAGTTTTTAGTTTGACTGATCTGACTACATTATCTGAGCCCTTGTAAAGTTCTATAACACGGCCTCTACGCCATTCGAGAGGGGGTGAATTTTCATTAACAATAAGAACCAAATCGTTAAGGTTTATTCCAGTTGCGTGATTATACCATTTGTGACGTGATTGCAATGTATTTAAATATTCTTTCTGCCATCGTGACCAAATGAATTGAGTTGACTTTTGAATGGATTGAAATCGTGACAAGCGTGACATATTGGTGTCATTCCAATGGGGTTCTGGCAGAGCAATCAATGGCTGACCAATGAGAAAATGACCAGGTGTGAGAACGTCTAGGTCATTCGGGTCTTCTGACATTGGCACCAGAGGTCGTGAATTGAGAATCGACTCTACCTTTGTCAGAAGCGTGTAGAGCTCTTCGAAGGTGAAAATCCTCTCACCGAGCTCTCTCTTGAGTAGGTTCTTCGTACTCTTGACGGCCGCCTCGACTAATCCTGACATGTGAGGGGCACCCGGAGGATTGAACTCCCAACGAATATGTCGTTTCCGAAGCTCCTCTTGGGTGGTGACTTGATTAGTAAGTAAAAATTGACTGACCTCCTTAATATAATTGTGGGATCCAACGAAGTTGGTACCACAGTCTGACCTGACGAGTGATGGCAGTCCACGACGGCTGACGAACCTCGTGAACGCTGCGATGAATGCCTCGGTGCTGAGTGACGACACCAGCTCGAGATGAACTGCTTTTGTACCTAGACATACAAAAACACATATATAAGCTTTGACTGATTTAGCATTTCGTAATAGGCTGCTCTTGACCAAGTACGGCCCGGCGAAATCTGTGGCTACGCCAGAGAATGCGCGCGCTGCGGTCACTCTGTCCGCAGGCAAGTCTGCCATGAACGGCGTCTGCGCTTGAGCATCAAATTTGAAACATGACATACAGCTACTGATGACCTTGGATACCTGACGTTTGATTGATGGTATCCAGTACTCCCTTCTAAGTATGCTGATGAGTGCTGTGGTTGGTGCATGACAATGCATCTTGTGATAATGTTCAATGAGTAGTCGTGTCCATCTATGATCCTTAGGTATAAGATATGGATGTTTCGCTACGTATGACAGTGATGACTTCTTCAGTCGTCCCCCGACTCTGATGAAGTGGTCGTTATCAATGAAGACGCTGAGTTTCTGGAGGGACTTGCAAACTAGCTTCCCTCGTTTGATCAGTATAACTTCGTTTTTGTAGGCTTCCAATTGGACCCCTTTTATCCAATGTTTTGTCGCCTCGCGTGTCTCGTCCAACGACAGCGTGGGTTGAAGATTCCGCTGCTCTCTAGGCAGTCTGATATTTCTAATGAATCTGAGTATGAAGGCAGTGACATTGATGAGCTTGCTATATGAACTGACTCGGTTCAATAATGAATCTTCCCATGGTTCTACATGTGTGACACAATTGACGAGCTTCTTGAAACCTGGTAAGTCGCGTGGCATAGTGACAGGCAGGCTTGGCCATTGATCCTCAGCCTTTGCCAACCAGCTAGGCGACCACCATAGGTTGAAGCCAATGAGTTCCTTCGCGGACATACCTCTCGATGCCGCGTCAGCAGGATTTAATTCAGATCTGATATGACGCCAGGTCATAGTCCTTTTTGAGTTTTGAATGTCTTGCACTCGGTTACATTCGAAAGTCTGAAGCATGTGAGGTCTCGTGTTTAACCATGATAACACAATCGTGCTGTCTGACCAAGCGTTGATGCTGTCCAGCTGGATAGAGTCCTCGTATGATTCGGCTACGTGGTTGAGTAGCTTGAACACTAGGTGAGCTGCACTCAACTCTAACTTAGGTATAGTCTGAGTGGTTTTCTTCGGCGCCACGCGTGACTTGGCGATGACTAACCGTACCATCACGTTCCCCGCTGTGTCCTCGGTCCTGAGGTATACACACGCCGCATATCCGAGCTCTGACGCGTCTCCGAATCCATGGAGCGAATATGACACTGCTTCAGGCAGCGCTACGCATCTCGGAATCTGTAATTGTGACAAATTATTTAAATCCTGAATGAGTTCATTCCATTGATATAGTTGAGGTTGACTGATGGGTTCATCCCAATTCACTCCGTCTGAAAATAGGGACTGAAGAAATACTTTAAACCTGAAGATAATTGCTGAACAATAGCCACATGGGTCATACAGTCGTGCTATTGTGCTGAGTACGCTACGCTTTGAAGTAGGCTGACCAAGGGGTATGTTGACCTGATAAGACATCGAGTCTGATACTGGATTCCATTGTATTCCCGATACTTTAATGAAGTTCTTGTCATCTGAATCAAATTGATGAAGTACCTCGCAGTGATCTTGTGGCAAGTCTCGTAGTAATTCGGGACAATTTGATGACCATTTTCTAAGTTCATAGCCCGCGCTTTTCATAAGGTCCATGAGCTCTGACTTGAGCCGTTGAGCCTCGTCTAATGAATCTGCGCCCGTGAGAATGTCGTCGACAAATATGTCGCGTCGTACTATATTCGATGCCCGTGACTGTGGGTGCATCGCCTCCCAATCATCTGATAGCTGTAGTAGCGTTCTGATCGCAATGAAAGGTGAGGACCGTAATCCATACGTATTAGTATTTAAAGAGTATACCTTGATTGGCTCTGTGGGGCTCTCCCGCCACAGGATGAGCTGATACTTCCTGTCGTCAGGATGTATCCAGGTCTGACGGAACATCATCTTCACGTCCGTCGTGAAGACCAGCTGATGACGTCTGAAATTCAATAATATCCTTGTGATATCATTCTGAAGAGGTTGGCCTGAATGAAGGCACTGATTGAGTGATACACCATTTGATGTTTTCCCTGACCCGTCAAAGACAACCCTGATTTTGTCTGTTCCCTTCTTAAATATACCATGATGCGGTATGATGAAATGCTCTGAGTCGAATTGAAAGTCTGACACTGACATGTGTCCCAGCTGCTCGTATTCGCGCATGAATTCCCGATATTTCTCTGCAAATATGGGATTATTGCTCATTTTCTTTTCTAATGACATAAGGCGTTGAATAGCTAAACCCTTGGACTCTCCTAGTGAAGGACGGTTTGATAACAACGGTAATCTGAATATGTATTTGCCATCTGGCAGTCGTTGAGTAGTGGAAATATACAACCTTTCACACTCCATATGATCAGGATGGACTGCTGGTTCAGAAGGCGGTTCTTCGATCTTCCAAAACCTCTCCAAGACTTCCTCTAGCCTGGTTGCATGAAGTCCGTAGTCCTCGACTGAGATACCCGTTGCCTGGCGTGATGACTCTTGAGCTGGCACTGCTCCCATGATGACATGACCGAAGCAGGACCCGTAGGCTGATAGGCCTGGAATATTTGTTGAAATCTTTGAACCATCAAGTATATAATTGAGTATATCTGTACCGAGAATAACATCGACATCACTGGTTCTGTCAAAGTCATTATCTGCTAATATGATGTTTGATGTTTTTAATCTCTCCTTGAGATTAGTCTGATATGAAGGAATATTTCCGGTTAATGAATACATGACATGAGCCTTCGTACTGATAATAGGTACCTGCTGACCTACAGGCTTGATGACCATCGTGACTGTAACTCCAGGAACCTGAACCTTACTATTCCCAATTCCACAAATATTATTTCCATTAGACTGTTGGTGCAAATTTAACTTATTTACTAATGATTGCTTGATAACTGAGATCTCCGCCCCAGTATCAAGAAGTGAGCGTACCTGTACCCAATGATGATTGTGTGATCTGACCATGATCATTGCAGTAGGGCAAATGGTAGTTGAGTGTTGACCTTGATCTACACCAACAGTGGGACACCCTCATTGCGGCATGTCCTCACTCCCAGAAGTTCCATACCGTAGTGACTGGAAAGTCTCCTGGGCATATTGTGCCCTGTCACCTACCCGAGGGCGTGGTCTGTACCCGACCGGAAGCGTCTCCTGGGTGGGTTGACTCCGTGAGGTTGACGCGGTGGCAGCGGTCACCTGAGCCTCACGACGCGCTGTACCGTCCACCATCTCACCTCTGCTACCACCTTGTTGAGTGGATGATGACTGATGATGACTAGTGGAAGGTCCTGACGCACCCTGCGTCCTGGACGACATGTCTGCGTTGCAGATCAATGAGTTGTGATCCTTGGAGCCACACCTCGAACACCAATTAGTGTGAACACACTCCTTGGCAAAATGCTTCCTTAAACATTTGAAACAATGACCGGACTTCATAGCCCAGGTCCTCCTTTCACCCCGTGACAAGTGAGTGAAGTCTGAACACCTATACAGTGTATGAGACGGACTTGAGCAGTATGAACATTTGTTAGGTATCACCTGATTTGATGAAGTTGACTGCTGTGTTGCCATCACCCGTGATGAATGAGGTTGCCTCGTGGATGGTTGATGATGTCCACGAGGTGGCGACGCCTTCCCTGGCTTGACGATGCTTGATTGTGGCGCTGGCAAAACTGCTCGATGTACTCGGCACTGCTCATCGAGTAGGCACAACAGTTGCTGAAGGGTCGGCAGGACTTGAGCATCCGTGCCAAAGCGCTCCTCGAATGCTGATCGTATGCGCATCGGGAGTTTCTGCAACACGAGAAATAGAATGAAATAGGACCACTCCTTCACTGGCTGCCCAAGTTTGTCCAATGCCTGAATAGACTCGTACAACGGGTCATAGAATTCTGACCGAAGTGGGCTATCAGAATTGATAGTTGGGAGGTTGACTATCCTAGCCAAATATGTATCCACCAACAGCCGGTGATTTTGAAATCTCTCCTCGAGTAATTTGAGTGCTATTGAATAACTATTGTCGTCAACCGGGAGTTGACGCACCAGTGCGAGGGCATCACCCTCCAATGAAGTTCGGAGATAATAGTGCTTTTCACCATCTGATATGTCCCTTGAATGAACTAGGGACTGAAATAGTCCGTAGAATGACGGCCATTCCATAATATTTCCGCTAAACTTCGGTATTTCTATACTTGGTAATTTGGGGTGACTCACCTGACTGTGATGAGTTTTACCAATGTGGCTGGTCCCCGAGTCCGCCTCGGTCGCCTGCCCCAATTGAATGAGTAACCTGTTGATCTCCGTGAACTGTGCCACATATGTCTGCAGCTCCTCCTCTGGCACCTCATCCTGACCCGCACCTATGATTGTCTCATAAGCTGTCACAAACTGTGTATAATAATTATCGAAATGACGTTTTGCCACGGTTGCGGCGACCGAACTGGAAGCTCCGGTCACTGTACCCGCGAAGTCGATTAACATTTGATATTTAGATTTGAAATGAATTTTGGCAGTTCTCAAAGCCATTTTGAATTGCAATAACAACACAAATGTCACAAGTTGATAATAAACTGAACCTTAATTTGACTGGTGATAACTATTCACCTTGAACTGCACAATAATACTAAGTGATAACTCTTAATGACTATAGATCACCGTAATGAAATTGAATTCGTTGAATAGGTTATGAATACTTATTCGTTGACACAATCACTTATTGTAACTAAATTTAACTAGATTTAATAGTAATTTGCAATAAAGTCTTTTAACAATGAACTGTTGATGTTGAACTTGAACTTGACACTTGACGTTGTCACCGATGACAGCTGACGCTCCGATTTGATTGAACGACTGATACCGATTTGACGTCCGACTTGAGCGATATTGTCTATGTCGAGTGAACGAGTGAAGTGTACCAACCTTACAAGTTGTAATTTGTAAACCACTCTCAGACTTTTAGGGGCCCCTATTTTTCCAGAATCAATACCTCAGCTCATTAAAGAACATCAAACTACCCATAAAGATTATTCGGACCGCCTTCTAAAAATAAATCCCCACATGGCTTTGGCAGTTATAAAATTTTGTCTATTCGTACCTAAATTTACGTATATCCTAAGGTGTAGCCCTATTTGGAAATACCCACATCTTATCGAGCCCCTAGATTCTGTCCTCAAGACCACGCTCACATCCATTTTAAACATAAACCTCGACAGCCGCGCTTGGAACCAAGCCTCCCTTCCAATACGCTATGGTGGTTTGGGCATTAGGCAAGTCGTCAGTGTCGCTCTTCCGGCCTTCTTATCTTCGTTTCACAGCACGCAAGACTTAGCAAATAAAATTTTCAGTCCATCTTCTAACAACGACTGCATTGTCTGTGTGAACGAGGCCAGGGAAGAGTGGACGCGGGCTTGCCTGAATGCGCCATTCCCAGTTTCCACCAAATCGCAGAGGTTGTGGGACGAGCCGCTCTGCCAACTGGTTCTAAAAGATCTGACAGATACGGCACAAAATTCGACAGAGCGTGCTCGCCTACTTGCCGTGGCGGAACCGGAATCGGGGTTTTGGCTCCATGCGCTACCATCACCTAACATTGGTACGCTGCTGGATAAAACAACTCTCACCCTGGCAACAAGTCTGCGACTCGGCACTAAAACCACCGAGCCTCACCACTGCCGTTGCGGCTCAACCGTGGACGAGTTAGGCCACCATGGCTTATGCTGCCAAAAGAGCGCCGGTCGTATATCCCGGCACGCTTCCCTGAACGACGTCATACGGAGGGCCCTTGTCTCCGTCAATGTGCCGGCCATTTTAGAGCCGAACGGTATCGCACGTGACGATGGCAAGCGACCTGATGGTATGACGCTCGTTCCGTGGAGGTTGGGCCGGACGCTCATTTGGGACGCTACTTGCGTCGATACACTGGCCGCGTCCCACCTCCAAGCCACGTCCTCCAAAGCCGGAGCGGCAGCCGCAACGGCTGAAAACCTCAAGCGGCGCAAGTATGCCGCCCTAGGCGAGGGCTACATATTTGCGCCTTTTGGAGTTGAAACATTCGGCCCATGGGGACCAGGCGCCAAGATTATCTTTAAAGAGATATCGGAACGCCTGGTCGAAGCTTCAGGTGACCAGAGGGCTGGCAGCTACTTTGGACAGCGACTGAGCCTCGCCATCCAAAGAGGCAACGCTGCCAGCCTTCTAGGTACAATACCTACTGAAGGCGACCTGGCGGGCATTTACAACCTTTAGTGACTATTTTAATTATATTTATATTTTAGTTGTTTATTAGGTATTTAGTTTAAGTAATAAGTAAGTTTTTTTAAAATAAGTATTTGTGTTGTTTTGTGTTATGAAATAAAGTACTATTACATTACATTTGTAATGTCACCTTAGCACATGCGGTTATTAACGGAATATAACCTAGCTTTTTCACTTGCACTATCACTTCACTACACCGATGATTTTTGACGACGTTGATCACGCTAATTCGTTCCCCTCATGGGCCACCAAATGTTGGTTGTATTTAGGGATCCCCGTCCTGGGCTCACCCTAATGTTGATAAGATTGAAGGGGTGTTTGAATTTCGTTGATGATGAAGGGGCGCTCCAGCCCTTGCAGGAGCGCTGTTGAAGTTGGACCACCACCGACTGTACAAGCCGGAATGCCGACGCGCCGTCGCCTCCGACAGCCGCCGACCACACAGACAGTCACCCTGACTGCCGTGATTTCTTGCTGTTATGTTCGGGAAACCTCCCCAGGTCTACCCCGATGAGCAAAACACAACAAATCACTTGTAAAACTTATAATTCTGAATATATTGAATTATATACAATTTTAATGACTAAGCACACGTCTGATCCGTCCGGAGTCAAAAATGAAGAGGGAATGAATGAAAAACATTGAACGAATGACTGATATTATACATTGAGCAATAGAACGGATAAAGTATCGAACACACATCAATGAGTGATCGATTTAGGCATATTATACAACTACAATTATGTCAAGGTGTCACTTCGCTTTCCTAGATGGCGCTGGGAGTATCGTTTGACATCCTTACAGTGAATTAATGAATAACCATGTTAATTTCGATTAACACCATGATTAGGTATTAAATAATAAAGAATAGGTATTACTCATTCGTCTCAATTTTGCTGAAATTCCTTTCACAATTCGTAATAAGCGCTTTTAATGTTGATTTCATACACAGTTAAGTATTAAGCTGCTTATAACCGACGGTCGTATGTGACTAGAAATTCCCCGGCGTTTATGCCCTTTTGTCGTTAAGTTCTGATGACACAAAAGGTCTTATCTCTCTAAAGAAGCTATGGCTCCTACGACCTTTTTAAAGGTTATTATTGCAATATTGTGTTGAAATATGGGGTTTTTATTACTGCAGTATGAACTTCGGTTGAAAGGCGAAATACCTACAGCTGTTTCACGTTTAATATAAAACTGACTGTGAAACCATAAACGGGTCTAAATCGAAATTGGATTTGCGATGTTCAGCGATTGTGAAATTGGCACTGCATGACTGACCCCGGGATTGAGCGATCTTGAGCGACAGCCTGACAGTTTGTTACTGAAGCATGTATACTTTTGTTAGACTTTTAATGTACCGAAGTCTCTCCGAAATCTCACCGAGTAGTATATCCACCTTCCACCTTAGCAATATGCGCCGCAAAAAGGTCTATGAAATTAGTACACGCACAGTCAACCAATTTGATTTCCAGGCCACTGTAGAACCTTGTCACAATGACAATGATATGAGATTTCAAGCGGCTTTTATATTGACGTTCACTGTGACATGGTACGAAATGGCCTAGGAAGCAAATTGGTTGACTGTACAAAGATTCAGATTCAGATTTATTTATTGATAACTATACAAATTAATTACAAATTATTATACAATAAAAAATTAAGAATGTCACATTTTAATAGGTACATTTGGAAAGGGCTGGATTGTACATTTGCAAAGATAGATCGTTTATGGGGTCCGTATCCAAAGGGTTAAAAACGGGACCCTATTACTAAGACTCCGCTGTCCGTCTGTCTGTCTGTCTGTCCGTCTGTCACCAGGCTGTATCTCATGAACCGTGTTAGCTAGACAGTTGAAATTATCACAGATGTATTTCTGTTCCCGCTATAACAACAAATACTAAAAAGAATAAAATCAATATTTAAGTGGGGCTCCTATACAACAAACGTGATCGGTTGCGTTAACTTTGCACCTCATTCGTATACGGCGTCATACATACCAGGTGCAAACTTAACTTAACCCGATCAATCAAGATGGGAAGTGCTTGCACGGAACTCTCGGTGCGCGAGTCCAACTCGCACTTAGCAGGTTTTTTAGACATTTCATAAAGAGTCGCTGATTTGAACTGTCATCAAATACCGTAAATATTGCGTATTAACGGTATAAAAATAATCAATAATACGAAACTCCGCTATTCCGAGCAATCTGTACTTGTCACGTTGACATTTTCATCTCGCGATAAATCGAGGCGCGCGGCTCTACACAAGAAGCATTCTCGTACCTGGGGTTAAGGATGAGATCGGGTTGGGATTTGGAGATAGCTTTACAATCTTTGCTAGATTTTAAGAGGAGTATTGTGGACTGTTTTGAATTAAAATAGGGCTCTTGTTCAAAGGGGTGACAGTGTATCTCAGAGTTCATTGTTTTATTGAAACAAAGATTTATATTGAGATAATTTAATACTACATTTTGTAACAAGGTAAGGATACGAGTTTGTAATTCCTTTGCCCGCCGTGTCACACAATGTTTTTCACCATTATTCTTCTTCTTAGTCATTTCACTCTTTACCGAGCGGTCGTGATCAACTGCTAGTACTACTAGAGGCAGATATTGTTCGCTGTATGATATTACGCCATTTCTCGCGATTCACAGACATTCTAGTGCACTCATGCAAAGGTCCGCTCACAGCCGATTTGATCTGGTCGGTCCATCGCATGGGTGATCTTCCACGTGATCTGGTTCCCTCCACTTTGCCCTGGACGACGAGACGCTCTATGGAGTTATTGTTTCGCCTTGAAATGTGTCCGAAAAATTTGAGAATACCTGACTGGACCAAAGCGGACAGATGCTGCTTGACGCGGAGTTCTTCACGGATGGAGACATTGGTCCGAAATTCTGTCCGTGCATTCCGTGCATTCGTCTCCAAAACCACATTTCTAAAGCATCTCTCTTTTTATTCTCAATGTCTCGAAGCGTCCATGTCTCTGCAGCGTATAAAAATATGGGGAATATAAGGGTTTGCACGAGCCGGATTTTCGTGGTCCTTGTGATGTGTCTGTTCCTCCATACTTTCTTCATCTTGTCCATTGCCGTTCTAGTTATCCCCATACATCGCTGTACTTCATCTACGCAGCCGCCATTGTTAGATAGTAAAGCTCCAAGGTAAATTTAGGATTGTACCAAGTCGCAATTCGCTATTCTTGTCACTTCAGGCGAGTTGTTATTGGCGCGGTCTATTATCATTACTTTGGTCTTTTTGCGGTTTATATTTAAACCAAACTCAAGGCTCATGCGTTCCATCTTCAGAAGTAGTTTCTCCATATGATGCGGACTAGACGCAAATAACGTGGTGTCATCTGCATAGCGCAGGTTTGCGATCCTGTAGCCTCCGATTGTGACGCTCGGTATACACGTTAAACAGAAGTGGCGACACAATGCATCCCTGACGAACGCCCGCACTCGGATGGAAGTCGCTTGACAACATATCGTCTGTACGCACCGAAGCCGAACCTCTTTCATATAGTTGTCGGAGAAGGTGGATCAAATGCTTCGGAGTACCCATTTTCATTAGTGTGTTCCACATAGTCGAGTGCTTTTGAGAAAACAACATAGCAAGTCGGCTTGTTGAACTCTTGAGCCTTCTTAATAATCTGGTGAACTATGAGAATCTGCTCTCGAGTGCCCTTCCCCTTCATGAATCCGCGGCTTGTTCGGGCGCGATTTCCTTCAACAGATACGATTTGAGTCTTTCGTTTAGAACATGTAACATTATTTTGCTCGCGTGTGATATTAGGGCAATCAGTCGGTAATTGTTACAATTCTTCGTAGAACCCTTTTTATGCAAGGGAGTGAGAACCGTATGTGCCCACTGCCGGCCATTCTCCTGTCCGCCATAGTAATTATTCACCATCATTCGCCATCATCATTACGAGGAAAAAAAAGATTATAAAAGACAAGTTATAAATGGCAGTTTAATACTAAAATATTTACAAACTAAATCAAATTATGGAACTACTTATTTAATACAAATGTTTGTTTAGCCTCAACGGTTGGCCGGTATAGCTTTGAGTCGTTAGAGTCCGACCACACTAACTCTTCTAAGCAAATGAACTGTCAAAACATACAAAGTGAGTCAGTTTGTATGGTTTGACAGTTCATTTGCTTGGAAGAGTTAGTGTGGTCTAACTCTATGCGGTATTTTTACCCCTGATAATTGTGCAATAAGATTTCTATTCGTTTAGCAACATGGGCGTCTCCCATGGCAACCGTGTGTGTTGAGAAGACATGGCAGTAGCAGAACTTACTACCGAAAACACTGATAACTGTACATTTGTAATTGAATTTGACGACGCGTTGGGCTCGGTTTGTAGACACCTGCCTACTGAGTCGGCGGTCTCGGGTTCGAATCCCGGCCGGGGCAAATATTTGTGCAAATATTTGTTCTTGGGTCATGGATTTGTGAATGATGAGCAACTACGGAACCCTACACTGAGCGTGGCCCGACATGCTCTTGGCCGGTTTTTTATTTATATCCTTTTACTATAAAATGGTGTCATACATTTACATAGAGCTTGAGGTATTTCCATCAACCGTATCGTGCTCGGTGCATGGCTGTCCGATTGATCATGATCATGACACATCATATTATGACAGTCATGTTATGTTGACCGGTCTTGAAGGGCAAATATTTGCCCGGCATTAATACACGTCGACCCACATAATTCAGTATTGTTGAATCAAGCCCGCGTCTAGGAATACAACCTAAGGATATCTAAGTCTAGGCTATCGAACCGCTCGCCGTAACTGTAGATAAATATATATATTAAGGGACAATATTACACAAATCGACCAACTTCCGTCCCAAACTAAGCAACTTTCCGGTTACCGTTGTCTAAGGTAGACAATGTTTCAATTGTTGAATTTAAATAGGTTAGGTTTGTTTTATTTATAACAATCCAAAAAAATGGTTTCAGAAAAATATCCTTTCAATAATATGATATGGATATGTCTATGAAATGAAACATTCTATGAAACATTTTTGTATAAATAATGACACAAAGGTAAATTAAGAAAGAAAAATTGAATGCGATCTACTACAATCGAAGTGGGGAATCGCATTAAATTTTTCTTTCTTAATTTACCTGTCATTATTTTTAAAAATAAAAAATGTGAATGAATCGACGATAAAAAAGATTCATACAAATATTTTTGTATAAAATAAGAGTAAACCCCCTGTACAAAAGCGAATGGAATGTCGGTAAACACGAACAGGAAGCTTTATTTTCTTTATTTTTAAGTAACCAATCAACGTAAAAAAACGCAAAAACCGTACCTAACAAGATTGATTGGAAAGCCTTCAGAGAAAATCGTATTAACTTTCTTATAAGTCGGCAAAAATATCGAAAGTAATATCTGATTACTCGGTTCTTCCACTTATTTTACGTTAAGTGGCTTTTCAAAGTAAAAAGAGGAAAGAAAATCAAGTTAAGGAGTTACCACACCGATGCGCAAAATTCACTGACACACTATAAACGCAGGACATGCTTCTACCTGCGTCAGCGTTTAAAAAAAAACTAAATACTTGAACTTTTTTAGAGTTCCGTAGTCAACTAGGAACCCTTATAGTTTCGCCATGTCCGTCTGTCCGTCTGTCTGTCTGTCTATCTGTCTGTCTATCCGTCCGCGCGGCTTAGCTCCGTGACCGTACTAGAAAGCTGAAATTTGGTATGAGTATGTGTATGTAGTATCACGCCGACCAAACGGTAAAATGAAAACTAAAAATTTTTTTTTCTGGTACCTTTTGTACACCTAAAGTCGTTGAATAGGTCTTTGAAAAATAATAGGGGTCTCCAAACACAATTTTTTGATAAAATCAGCAGTTTTGTAAATATTCGCACCTAAAATCCAAAAAAAAAACAGAATATGAAAACAATGCATTTTATTTATTTTTCACTTCTTCTGCTCAAAAAGTACGTGATTTTAAGTTCGTAAAGCGGGGCTAAAATAGTACATTTAATCCCTAGGGTTTAAAAGGAAACCATATAATCCCATACAAATTTCTATGACACTAAAAAAAAATCTTGTTACCGGCCAGCTAAATTAACCAACCTGCAACCTGATCAGATCGACCCAATTAAAAAAATAAACCAAAAAGTTTTTATTTACAATGTACCTACTGGAATATTTAGGTACTGAAATTTTATTTTAGCACGTTTTATACTCAACGAAAAGGCTGTAACATTAAATATAAAAAAACCGGTCAAGTGCGAGTCGGACTCGCGCACCGAGGGCTCCGTACAAACACTTTCCATCCTTAAGTGGTTAAGTTAAGTTTGCACCTGGTATGTCTATCGCTCCATACAAATGAGGTGCAAAGTTAACGCAACCAATCCCGTTTGTTGTATGGGAGCCCCCCTTAAATATTTATTTTATTTTATTTTTAGTATTTGTTGTTATAGCGGCAATAGAAATACATCATCTGTGAAAATTTCAACTATTACCGTTCTTGAGATACAGCCTAGTGACAGACGGACGGACGGACGGACGGACAGCGAAGTCTAAGTAATAGGGTCCAATTTTTACCCTTTGGGTACGGAACCCTAAAAATTACTCAAATTGTACTTTTAATTTTTCTTAAAATTTTAAGTTTTTTTATTTTTTTCAGTCGAAGTGAAAAGCAGAGTGTTTAACACGGGGCTACAAGCCATTATGACACTCAGATATATTTGGCCTCGCTCACTTCCTTCGCTCGTCGAAATAATTACCTCGTGTCATAATGGCTTGTTTCAGCCCAACAATCTACTATTAGAGATCATGTTTAATATAGTCTAAGATCCCGATATAGAACGACCTTCACCGAGATGTTTATTTGATGAAATGTATTTTATATTTAATTTAATATGTCAATAAATATATTGCATATGGGTTGCCTAACAAATTTTTGTCCAGGGTATGTTTAATTAATAATTAAAAAAAAAATTTTTTTAAACATTAGATTATTACATAAATTCTATACCAATCGAAAGTATGAAGCCCATAGAATATGCAAACGTTAGGTTGCCTATTCTTTTCCCGTCACAACTATTGGGTAGCCAGGTTTAAACAGGTAAATCTATACTAGCATTTTGCAACGGTCTGATTATTGAATTGAAATTAAATAACATTAATAGTACATTACTGCAGAGGCCGCGAAATAGGGAATTATTGGCCGAGTAGTAATAGATGGCCGAGTGATAACGAGGCCATCTAGAGATACGAGGCCGATAATCCCTGTTCGCGCCGAGGCTTGTATAGTGCTTTTCTCAAATAAATCCAAGGAAATAATACAAATGTTCAACTTATATATTCATATAAAAACAAATTTATTTCAAATTTAATAAAAAAAAACAAATTTATTTTTTTAAGCTGTTCGGGTCAATGTTTTTGCCACCAAATGTTAAGATGATTCTATTTATTAAAAAATGACAACACCTTATTAATTAGATATTGTTATATTTTTTAACAATAAACGTGATTCCTTGTTTATTTTATTGAATATCTGATTTAATCGAATTGAATAATCTAGTTAAATATAAGAAATAAAACGTAAAAAAAAATAATTATAACAGGCGATATGAACATAAATATACTAAAAAATAGCAGTGCAACAAAGTCCTTAAAAAGTTTGCTAGACAATTTTGCTATTAATTTAAAGATAACTGTTCCTACCAGATTAAACTCGTGTCTTGATCTTTTTGCTAGTAATATAAAAGATGCAGTAGGTCAAGTTCACAAGCTATATCTTTCAGATCATGAGACTTGTCAAATTTTAAAATATGTCACAGATAACAAGAGACCTACGGCAAACTATTGGTATAAGACTGTTAAAGATTATATATAGTCAAGATAACGTCAATAAATTTATAAATTATATGAAAGGTCTTACTTGGAATGAAGTTATAAATGAGTCGAACTTTAACAAAGCTTTTTCCATGTTTTATGATGACTTTTGTCTTTTCTATGAGTTGTGCTTCCCTAATATAAAAATTAAAGTAAATTCAAATTATTTCAAGCCGAAGTGGATCACCAAAGGGATAAAGAATTCCTGCAAGCGAAAACGAATCTTAAGATCACATTGCTATATTAAAAATAAAGAGACGTTAGAAAGAAAATTGCACTATAAATCTTATAATAAGTTATTAAAAAAATGTATTGCACAATCACAAAGAAATGTTAACTCAAAACGAATAAGTTTATCTAAAAATAAATGCAAAGCTACTTGGGACGTAATTAAAAATAAATATGATATGACGAACACTTTGGACTCTGTAGACTCTGTGCTATTAGATTCAAAAATAGAGTACAATCCCCAAGACATAGCTGAAGCATTTAATAATTTCTTCATAAACGTGGTGAACGAATCGAAAAATGGCAGGGGTGGACAATTAATCATGGAAGAGGGAAATGTTATCAATTCTTTATTTTTAAGCCCATGCACTGAAAAAGAAATAGAGGCAGTAATAAAATCACTCCGTAATACTAATGCCGTTGGCGTTGATAACGTTTCAACTTATATTATCAAATGTGCTGGAAAAGAACTTTCTAAGATTTTGACTCATCTCATAAATCAATCCTTTCTGCAAGGTATCTTTCCTGAGAGACTAAAGGAGTCGGTTGTGAAACCCTTGTTCAAAAAAAATGACCGACGTATTTTGAATAATTACCGACCTATAACTCTAGTCCCCGTATTGTCAAAAATTTTCGAAAAAGTAATGAAAGATAGAATTGTTAACTTCACCGGGAAATACAATATTATAGCGAAAGAGCAGAACGGATTTGTAAAGGATAGGTCGACAACACATGCTGCTTATACTCTGATTCGTAGTGTTACTGAGAACATAGATAAGAAAATCCCTGTAATTGCTATTTTCTTTGATATGACAAAAGCATTCGATCTTGTGGAACATTCGTTACTTTTAAAGAAATGTGAACATTATGGCATCCGTGGTAGTGCATCGAAGTGGATTGAAAGTTATTTGGAAAACCGCACCCAGTGTGTTGAAATTGGTAAGCTTAATGAATATAACGAATTTACTCAATACAGATCAACGTTTCAAGTCAATGCACGAGGAGTACCTCAAGGAAGTGTTCTAGGGCCACTTCTTTTTGTACTTTATATTAACGATATACCTCATGTGACGAAACACCAAATGGTAATGTTTGCGGATGACTTATCATTAGTTATTCCAGGCAATGATAAGTGCACAACACATGAAACTTTAATAAATGATGCTGTTAAACATATAGGTCAATGGATCGATAGCAATAATTTAAAGTTGAATGTAGAAAAGACCAATTGGGTTCAATTTTCTAACTACAGATCCCAGCGTCATGCCCTAAATGTAAATTTTAAAGATCATTATAAATACCGTTGATGAAGTTAAGTTCCTGGGCATTATTCTTGACAAGTTCTGTAGCTGGAAGCCACAAATTGATAGTATATGCTCAAAACTAAATCGATTTGTTTTCGCTCTAAAGAGGTTAAGAAGCGTGGCAGGGGAGCCGACCGCCTTGACAGCCTACCATGGCTACGTCGCTTCCCTTCTTCGCTATGGCATTGTAATTTGGGGTAACTCGTCAGATATTCAGCAGGCATTTTTGGTTCAAAAAAGATGTGTCCGTGCGGTATGTGGTGTTGGTCCAATGGTCTCGTGTAGACCGTTATTTAAAAGGCTCAATATATTGACTTTAATGGGTATTTTTATATTTGAACATGCTAAATTTGTAAGAGGTAATCCAGAGATGTTTTCCAAACCAGTACAAAATCCAAGTTTACGTAGTAGAGATTTGTTTAAAGTTAAACGCACTGTTACAAAATCAGCATTGCACAGTAAAAATTGCTTTATAATGTCAGAAAAAATTTACAATAATCTTCCTTTAGAATTAAGAACATTGCCTTATAAATTATTTTTATATAAACTTCGATTATGGCTCATAGAAAAATGTTTTTATAATTTGAAAGAATATTTTGAAACGTGATTCATAAATTTCACATTGACATATAAATTATATTCCTATTTTAATTGAAAATCTAGTAATTAAATTTAATGATTATTATATTATCTTATCAATGAGTAATCTATTAATGTAAGAATTTGAAATTTGCATGCCATTGCTATGGTGAATTGTGTTGTTCTTTTGTAATATTTGTCATCCGCATGTACCATGATTCTAGCAAATAAAAGAACTTTGACTTTGACTTTGACTTTGTAAATATACATGCACAAACTAAGTTTTTTTTATTGGCAGTATGCCATAGATTATCAATAAAAGAAATAAACCCCACTGAAACAAAAGACAATCTCTTTGTTGGCTACGGCCAATAATGTTGTATGAAATTCCTTTATATCGTTCTAATTTGAAATTGGGCGGATCAACTATTCCTTGTACATAATCAACTTTTTAGTGAAAAAAAAATAAGTACTTTTATCCTCGCAATATTATTTAATATTGATAATATTACTTTCGGAGATTGCAAATATATCTCGAGCATCGCTCGTTCTAGTGTTTTGATGGAATTATTACACAAATTTGATGGCACACTCACGTAAAACGTCTACTGAGTCACGGATACGGATTTCTGGATTTTGATAAAGAAACTTCATTTAATTCCAAAATTATTTCTTTTATTATTGTAAGTAATTAATAATGAACACAGTTACGAAATAAAAGGTACAAAATTCAGTCTCAATTTCGTAATACTGGGGTTGGTTTTATCTCCTGAGTCACATACCTAGTTTTAAGTGAATATTTTTTAACATAAATCAGTATGCACTCAATATAATTAAACAAGTATAGTGACTTAACTTAACAAAGTTCTAAGCAAAACATTATTTGTATATAGTTTGAAAATAGTGATTCTTAGAAACTGTTTAAAAGCCCGTTATCTGTTGCAATTTAGGGGGACAATATTGTTAGCGAAGAGACAAAACATGTGACTCAAGAGACACAATTCCAGTAACTTTGAAGATTAGGAATCAAAATAATATTACTAGATGTCTAAACGAGTTACAAAATAACACTTATTTTTATATAAATCTTCCATATTATAACTGTTGCGACAATGAGCTGGTTTATATCGTGGGTCTTAATAATACCCTCAGTTTTTAATGCTTTTGCCTTGTACGTTGGGTTAGTGTGGGTTTTGCAGAGGCACATTTCACGTCCACTCACGGAAGGTTTAAGAATATAGAAGGGCTTGTTCTTCGTAAAGTAATAGTACGAACATTTAACTCCGGAGTTTTCAGACAGAAAAGTTTTGTGCAAGTGTTTCTGGGTGTCAAGCAAATATCTTTTTTGCACTTTTTCACCTTGCTTGGTAATGGTTTCTTTTTTACCAGCGGTGGCTCTTGAAACGTCTTCTCTGAGAAAAAAATCTTTTATCAATTGTTTCAACCTTGTTGCCGATGTTCGCACTTTCAAAGTATCTCTTATTTTTCCTGTTAAACCCAGCGATTCTTGAATCATTTCCTCTTTTCTTGTGTCATCAACATTCTTGAATATGTCCTTCAGTAAATTCTTTTCTTTGTGAGCCTTAATGTTTTTATACCTTTCCTTTATTGCGTTGGAGAGTTCTTCATACTTAGTGGTTTTAATTGGTTTGGGTTTAACCTTTTTCTGAATCCTCTGTAAACGTTTTTTATATTTGTGTGATTTTTTCTTCAGTTGCTCTATTTCTCGCCGTAATTGTAAATTTTCCCGGAATAATTTTGATCGGTCTCGTCTTACTTGTTTGCGACCTACATTCTTTCTGGTTGTGCTTTGAGAACTGTCGACGCCAGAAACATCTTCAGGTACCATATTGGCATGCTCTATGTTTTCTGGCTGAGGGACATTAGGCTCCATCATCGTCGGAGAGCTTGGAGGGGTGTTATTAAGAACACGGTTTAAATTTTTCCTATTCAGTCTTAAATTTCGCTGTCTTAGTTTCCAAATTATTCGTGCATTGTATTTTTCTTGGGGTGTTAAATCACCGATAAGTCTCTTTTTTGCATGATAATGTCCTCGTTGCTTTTTTTTGTAATTTTCATATTTTTCAGGGTCAAGTTTAAGTTTTTCTTTATAGCGTTTTTGTCTTTCTGCAGCTGAAAGCGGCATTGCTACTGAAACAAACGAACCTACTTTTAACCTAGGTACTGTCAATGTGTCTTTACTTTATAATAATATTAATAATAGTGAAAATAAGGTAAAATGTTATTATTGTAATGCAATTTATTTATTTATATTCAAATTATAGTGTCACGGTCACATAACATCCGCAAACAGGATACATGCATAAAAACTATGAAATTTGAGGTAACAGACACAAAAAAAGTATCCCGCTTTTGTACTAGTTTAGCAACTGAAACACTAATTACCAAATTGTTCAATTTAACGCAGTATGTAAGGATTTAAGGGTAATACCTTAAAAAAGTCTCTTGAGTCACGTAAAAAGTCTTCTGAGTCACGGTTTTCGTTACTAAGGTGACTGTGACTAAAGTGACATTTTAACATCGTTTTGTTGTTTTGGTCGCAAAACAATATATACTACGGTAAAAACATACACCTCCAACATTTTAGACCTAAAAGACACTAGATGAAGAAAAAAAAATATTAGAAAGAGCTTACACTTACCGAAATTCGAACGTTACTCGGTCGACACACAATAAACACACGCTACCACCTCGCGAGTCACGGACGAAATGGCCGAGTCAGTTTGAACGTATTGCAAACGCAGACGCCATCACGCGATACTTAGATGCAGCTCCTATTGGCTAAGCCGTTCATAGGCTGTCTCGCTCACAATTAGCAAAACAAAGTATCCGGTGACTCAGACGACACGTGTTATTTCACCGCCTTGGGGACATAGTTTTGAAAAAATATTTTGTATTATTCAAATACGTAATATCGTGCTCGTTAATAAGAATTTAAATTAAAGGTACTAATATGTATATAAAAACCTCTAAATATAGAAAGTCGTAATGGACTTTGTTTTCAGAATTTACGATAATAGTAAGTTAGTACCTTTGGGGGACAGTAAGATTTAGTATGAAACAAAAATTTCGTCACCCGAGTCACGAAAATTTTTCTTTAATAATGGACAAAGTCTGACTTACAAAACTAAGGCAAACACAAAATAATAGATCTGATTAAACAATTAATATCTTATTCCATGTTTTATGTAATAAAAAGTAGGGTTTACTATTTTTAAAGTGAACGGGACGCGCTTATACAAAAAAAAGTTGATCCGCCCAATTAGAACGAATCTTCAACAATTGGTATACAAAGACGTATTTCGCGTTCTATTACCACGATCATAAGAACGACATTTCCTTGGATGTTTGAGAAAAGATCATTTTATTATGAACACGGTGGCATAGGGTTGCCTGCGAAAAATCAGTCCAGAATTCCGGTTGTCGAATTTTGAAAAGTAAAATATTGCTGCGAGTGAATGTGTGCGAGTGAGAGGTCCCAACCAAAACCATCGCATACGATAGAAGAGGACACAGCATAGCAGCTGTTTGAAGTCCGCCCATTTAAAAAAAGAGAGTGCGCATGCTATTTGTGCTTAAAAATGAAAAGGATATAACGAGTATTTTGTTGTTTTTACATTTATTTTGGTGTCTCCTGATAGTCCTCACGTATGGAAATCCAAATCAGAACACGCTTCCGCAACTTTGTTGTATTTTTATTTGTTCCAAGACTTTGTTCAACATGTTGATAACAGATCAAACACAAAGAAGAGTAATAAATTGTAGTTTCAGTCTCGAATTTGTGTGGTAGCCTTCAGTTGTGTTAGCCATAGTGATAATCTTTTTTAACTGTTAACTAATTGCGTACATAGATAACACTGTAAGGAAGAGCGGTGTCTCTTAACACAGGTTTATAAAAAACTTAAAAAGAGACATCAGCCTACTGATATATTGTAAATAAGTTAAGGAAATAAAGATTTTTGATTTTGATTTTTGAGCTACTCACCATTTGTAAAAACCGGCCAAGTGCGAGTCGGACTCGCGCACCGAGGTTTCCGTAGAACTATATATTTTTTAAGTTTTTTTGTTTTCTGTATTTGTTGTTAAATAGTAAAAACTAACTTCTTAAGATGTTCTTAGGGTCCAGAAGGTTCATCCTGCCAAAGGAGACCTTCTGATCATCAAATGCCGTATTAACGCTTACATGTCGTGAACACATCACCCAACTAGTTACTTTACACCGATGTTTCAATTTCAAACATCGTATCGTGCCGTCCTGCTCACTCAAGCACTGTTTGACAGGAGATCGAGAGAGATAGCACGGTACGAACTCCGAATTCCAAACTTCGGAGTAGCCTTCCTGACTTTGTCCATTCTTGTCACTCGACCTTTCCATTTCAGCATATTTATTTCTACAATATGCAGTTTATTGATGTACAGTAAACGGCGATAAAGAATGCACATCGGCAATCATCGCATTTCCGAATACAAACGAATGCTAATTTCCATGTACATCAATTATTAGATTAATCGTTCATCAGAATTTGAATTTAGAACTAAGTACTTTATTGTTGTTTTGTTTTGATTTCACGTGGAATATATAGAGCTGAAAACTCGATGTAATTATATATAGTTATTTCTATAATGTTCTTGTTGGGGAAAAAATTCTAAAAGGGGTTGACTGAGCATTAGCAACTGATGTTATATTACTAGGATACTTAAATGTGGGTTTAAAGATCGACAAAAAGTGTAATTACTTTACATTTACATTCTCATGTTTTTTAAATTGGTCGGCTTCTGTTACTAAATATTTATATACATTGTAGATAATTTCGCGTGACTGGCAAAGTAACGGCTTACCTTTTTTCCCTATAGATGACATAGTACAAATTTAATTTTGTGTAAGTTTTATCAACTCTATATATATATTGACTTGGATATGCGACTGCACTCTCTCGCATTTGAACCACGACTGACAAAACAAACGTCATGGTGTGTGCGACACAGATATCGCTATACGAAGTCGAAATTAGCCGATTGCCTCTTTCCAAAGATCGATGTGCAAACTTTATCGCCGTTTACTGTACCTAATGACAATGATATAAAGTGATGTCGCTGTTATTGTTACGCTGTGATACCTATTTATACTACCGTAAGATCTTCCACTCATTACTCATTACCAATATCAAAATCTGTGGCAAGGGGCCGCCAACCTTTTTGCAGTTATGTTTATATTTTTTGCTATTTTATTCTACCGTTATCTTAACAATAGCTAACGACAGATTAGAAGAATGTAATGTCTCTGTCGTCCCTATGCTGTGACGTTACTCTACAAACTACCAATATCAATATCCGTGGCCAGGGGCCGCCAACCTTTTTGCGCCGGATGCTTGTAATAATAAACCTTCCAATATTATCGTAAAGGTGTGGCTGCAAAATTTACTTTTCTTTTTTTCAACTAAAATACGGAAAGCAAAATAATGATAATAAGAAAACCGTGTCAGAACTTTTGGTATTATGTACTTGTATGTGTTATCACTAGTAACTTGTCATACTTTTAGGCCGATGGACTAGAAGCTTTGCTTGTCACTGAATCAGCACTGCGACGTGATACGGTGTGTCAATGGTTGTAAATAAAAAATCTTTTTCAGCTTACTTAATTTTTTTTGTGTCCCAACTTCGGAGAACCTATCATTTTGAAAAAGATGTTACTTCATAATTACGTACGAGCCAAAGGTTCGCACGTCGTCGGCCATCGTAATCTTTTGGCAACCAGCCAGCGCGGCATACCGACTCAGCAGAAAATGTTCTGCACCCCTGGACTGGCTGATTATTATCAGATTCACTAATTGAAATGTTGAACACCCCTGGCTGTTAATTGAAAAGGATGTAAGTTATAGGAAGCAATCCAAAATAGGTCTAGGAAGTTTAACTGTTGGAGAAGATTTTATTATTTTTTGTACTCCAGTACTTTTTTCTGTCATTTAATATAGATACTAACTCTAATATAAAGACATAGGTAAATTATGAAAGTCTGTAAAAGTCTATACCTACTCTACTGCCCAAAAAAACACTGTTAAACGATGTTATAATGTCGCCAGAAAAGCATCACTTAGTAGTACAGATTACAAGATAAATAGCTGCATACACACAATTTGCAATTTAAAAAAACACTTATTGTACTAAGGCATTGCTGACAACTTAAAAAGAAAGTTTTTTCTTCAGTGCATGGATGTTTAGTATAGTGAACGTATACCTTTATGTATACGTTCATATTTTTTTGACAATGGACTTCAATAAAAAAAAGTTTATCCATTTTTTTTTTAATTTTGTTGATTCCGAGCTGGAACATGTAGGTAATTATTTTCTTTGTTGTTTATTTGCATTTTATTTATGAAATGTCGAGTCGTAGAAAAAGTATTGTATGCAACGTTGTATAAGTAGGTCAAAACGCTCGTGGCATCTTTCTTACGATGTTCGCTACGCTCACGTCGTAACCCATGCCACTCGCGTTTTTTGCCCCCTCTTATACAACGGTTGCATAAAATACTATTATAGGAACCATTTTTATGTTTATGGATTGCTGTGAAAGTTGCAAGGTGAGTTTGTGGATAAAAAAATACATTATATAAATTTGATCAAAACATAACTAGCTTTATATTGTACCATATTGATACAAAGATCGAAGCACTAATAAAAAGAAAATTGTGGCGTACCCACACTAAAAATAATGAACCATTAGATGTTTCATAGATTTATGTAACTGGGCTTAGTTTTCCTTTTTTGAGATAATAGTCTTAAAAAAGGAAAACTAAGCCCAGTTGAGTTGAATAATGAAGAGAAAAACATTCAAGCAAATATTATCCTTTAGCACGTCCACCCCGTAACACTTTGGCGGCTAGCCAGCGCAGTTCTGAGTCTGCAAAAAATGTGCTGACGGTTATAATCGGCCAAAAAAAGTGTTGAGGGCATCTGTAAATTTTCTAAACATACAATACAATCCAATTCAATGCAATGCAATCCAATGCAATGCAATACAATTCAGTGCAATGCAATGCAATGCAATTTATGCAAGTCTTTATTGCATACCTCACAAAACATTCAGGAGAAATAAAATGCAAGAAATTACAATTAGTGATCAACAACAGGCGGTGTTATCGCCAAAGAGCGGTCTCTTCCAGACAACCTTTTTTTTATTAAACTTTTACATATAGTTTTTAGAGATGATTAATTCAAATCAATTCAATTAAATTTCTTTAATTCAGATTTAAAATCTATATTATTTAATAATGAAGGATAGGAGATATTGAGTTGTTTTACGTAGAAAATAGTGTATATGTATTTTATCATACTTCGTCTGCGTTACACACTGCGTGTTCTCAGCAAACTTAGTTATTTATACTTTGACACGTCTACAACAAATGTGCAACAAATACAGTCATTTGAATTTAATGTGTAATTATTATGTTGATTTTGACGATGAAAATGTGATACTTGTGATCCTATTTTTTTATCTTATCTTTATCAGGCGATTATAATCGCCCAGGAAAAATGTTGAGCACCTCTGTTGGTTTTACTATGAACCAGCAAAAATATAGTCCTTAGGTCTTTCTAAACATACTAGAGTCGTCTAAGGAATGCTAGAGTATGATAGGGAGAGAAAAAGAGAGAGACAAAGTAGGTATATTTTTACACCTTTTTCATTTTCTGTTTTATATTTACAATAACGTGTTGATATTATGGGTCTCATCACATGCAATTTATTTATGTATCTAGAAAATATAACTTTGCTTATAGTGTTATGGAAAAAGATGGTAAATGCTAAGCAGCACGCACCAACGAGCTTTAAACAAACTTTATATTTCAACATTTCCACCACTCTGGCGAATAGCCAGCGCGGTGTTCTAAGTCTGCGACAAATGTGCTACCTAATACAGGCGGTTATAGTCGCCTAAGAAAAATGTTGAGCGCCTCTGGCTGTAGATTTATTTATATTTTCTAGAGTCTCATACTTACCTCAAAAGGAACGGAACCCTTAAAGTCTCTTTGTTGTCGGTCTGTCTCTCTGTCAAGACCCTGAAGGAAAAGAGAGATTGATTTTCTATAGAAGCCAATCACATTTCATGCAAGTAGCGAACGGACGGTGAGTCTTAATATCTTTTACTAATACTAAATGTATAAAAAATTATAGTGTTTTGAACCTTTAATTAAACCTTATTGTGCATGATAAAATATTAAAGTATGAAAAGTTATTTCCAGTATAGATACGTTCGTAATTATCAAATGATGCTACGTAGGGTACATATCTGAAATAAACAATTTTATTAAATTTAGAGCAAAATGTACGGAATCAGTTATAAAATCTCATTAGCGAATAAAAAATGCTGGCATCCTCTTGCATCATATTATTGTCATTGAATACGTCGAGCATCCGAGGATTAACTAGATGTTATAAAATCTGTTTGCCTCCCAGGGAACTTTAAGTGCCGTTATTGGATCTGTTTTGTTTTTAAAGGAAAATGTTGACGTGAAAATGTTAAGCTCCCCTGGATTAGCTGGCGGCACAATCTATTTGCCTTGCGGGTAAGTCTCTGTTATTATAATAAAATGTTGTCGGTCCCTGAAATGCAGGGATCAACAATTTTTAAGACAGCTTCGGATATCTTTAAATTGTATATTGATTGTCTGCCTTCATTATTTTCCCATTTAAGAGTAAGCTTCTAGTACAATACAGTCTTAAGTTTTATCTACTTCTCTTGTAAGTAGCATTTTTCTCAGTCTTAGCGAAGAGCGTTCTTCGACTTCTGTGACGTGAGTAAACCCGTTTAAGTATTTTAATATGTCTGTGACTCACGATAGTTTTCTATGTAAAAAAGCTATATGAAGTTAAATTTTTCATCAATTTTACTAGGTACCTTGTCCGGAAGAGATTGCTTTTTAGCGATAAGAATACCTGTTGTCTGCCGTTATTTATAAATTGTATTGTTTTGTTTCCTTTTTGTAAACTATGGTGGAGGTATGACCTCTAAATATTGATATTAATGTGTAAACATCTTTTCTATTCTTTTGAACTCACTGTTTAATTAATTTTAGATCTTATTTAACAACATTCCATACCTAATTATCTTCCCATTACCATACTCCAGTATTTCCCAATACACTGATTGTAGGATCGGGGTGTCCTCTTTTTAGGGTTCCGTAGTCAACTAGGAACGATTAAAGTTTCGCCATGTCCGTCTGTCCGTCCGTCCGCGGCTTAGCTCCGTGATCATTAGTAGGTACTAGAAAGCTGAAATTTTGTATGTGTATGTGTTTGTATCACGCTGACAAAACGGTGAAAAAAACTAAAAATAAAACTTTTTTTCGGGTTAAAATTTCCCTAAAATGACGTAATTGCCGCGCGGTGTCCTTATACTATTATTAGTTAAGTGCAATAAGTACTGCATTAAAACATTCCGCTCAATCTGGCGCGTATAATTGATAACTTCCAGAAGGTTGGACGGTTTTTATAGAAAATCACTTCACCAAATATTTCATTTCATAGAATTTTCATTTTATAGACAAATTTTTCCTCGAACTCATATATTTATCAGAAATCTTAGAAATGACAATCAATAGATTAGGTTAGGTTGGGTTTGTGCTATTACATTCCATCATATTATAATTATCTAAACAGTCAAATAACACTACTTTTACAGTTGGGACATAGGTTTCCCCCAAGGATTCCATCTTCCATCTCTCTAGATTCAAATGTGATCGCTCAAGAAATCCTGCTTCAGAACGTCTTAAAAAAGGGCTCGACATCACCAAAATGGCTATAGCTCTAAGTTTCTCTTCTGCATCGAATCAGAGCACTATATAGGGTGTACTGTGAGATATCGCCAAATAAGCGATGTCTCTGATATATCTCAGATATATCACCTTTAACTGTCATTAAAATTAAAGGCATAAAATGAGATTTCACGTTCTTACCCGGCCAAGTAAATTTCGCAATTTTGTTTTTATTAAGCCTTTAACTATGTACAATTGTACATGTTTTTTTTAAACGACTCAAACATTAATTAAGTTCAAAACCGACAACTAGGTCCCTTTCCATACACAGAGCCGCATACATATGCTTCATGTAATGCTTGACAAAGCATTCGGTATGAACTATATTACAGCCTTCCACGTATTGACAACATTCCCAGGAACTGGAGTATAAACCACATATTTCATAATGAAACATGTGAGTGAAACGCCCGCCTGACTATAAATGTATAGCTGGTGTTTTAGTTTGTTCGTTTGTCTATCACTTCAATGTCTAGTTTTCTGTCTCATTTGCTCAAAGGTTAACTGGAAGAAATCCCTTACAGGGATAAGTTCGCCCTTGTACACATGTATTGTTTTTGAGTTTTGTCAATATTGTTTTATGTGCAATAAAGTGTTTACATACATACATATACTCGGGCTTTGTTTCATTATGAATAATAAGTTTTATGTCTAAGTGTTTGGGTCGTTGCGCTCAGTTAGTAAACTGAGCGCAACGACCCAAAGTGGATCTTGGCCTCCAACTACAGATCACGCCACGCTTCACGATCCTGAGCCAGTTCTCGCCAGTTACGGATGCCAAGTTATATGTCACTGTGTTATTATTATTGAAAAAAATATACGCAAGTAAATATAGCAAGCACTGAGTGATTGGCATGTTAGTGTATCGCGGATCAGCAAAGCAATGCTACTCAATAATTTAAACTAAGGTCTGCTGCTGGTGGCAATATAAGAAGCTGTGTGGTCCGATTGAAACGATTTGTGTAAGACTGCCCTAAGCAATGTATATACTATGGGTACTAGACGACTATATACCATACATTACATTTACTATAGTTCAAGACTCAGAACGAATATTGGAGTTTATCACATGAATATTAGCCCTTGCTGGACCGCCGACTCTTGCCCTGATTGGTATTGCCCATAATCGCCACGCTGGATATGCGAGTTGGCGATCGCAGTGCGTACTTAGCTTAACATTAGCCTGTCGTACTAATAGCTGCGCGATTTTCGAATGGTTAAACCGCTGTTTACCGGTAGTCAGAGCCTCGTTTGTTGTTCAGCAAGATGCACCACGGGCAGGATAGGTTGGCTTGGGGCGCATAGGATGTGAGTGCACCCTTACATCCCGTGGAGCGGAGGCCACGAATTGGTAAACGTAGTGTAGGGCGCCCTGTAACAAGGTGGACCGACGACATTCGTAGGACAGCGGGTGGTAACAGGAGGAGAAGCTGAAAATCGAGCTCAGTGGCGTGCAATGGGAGAGGCCTGTGTCCAGCAGTGGACTGATACGGGCTGATGATGATGACCTGATGATGCTCAGTAAGCAGCTGCACTACCACTACGCCAAGCGATTAGTCAAATTTAGTATAGGAGTCATGTCATTCCCTGGGCCTCGCCTCCTACAACGAACTCTAAGGCTGAGTCCATCTTTAATTTAGCCAACTCGTTGAAGAACGAGACACAGTTTAATATAACTAGTTCTTCGAATCAACAGCTACCGAGAAATGGTCTCAAAGGGCAGTTTAGTTTAGATTCATCCTCACAAAACACAAACATAAAAAATAGGCCGAGTTCTTAATATTCTACGATGGACTGATATAATATTATCCCTTTATCCAAACTGTTTTATAATCTTAATGCCGATATTATAGTTGTAAAAATATAAGTCAAGTTGATTACCCGCGTAATATTTTATTCTGTTTATAATATAAACTCCCACAAGTCAGAATAATCAAAATGTCATCTCATATATTAAAATCCATCAAACATTTTAGAGTGCGCAATACAGCCGAGACAGGTAGACATATGTACTTAATAGATAATAGTAGATACATTCCGTGAGCTCTTGGATGGATTCGCGTTTACATAAAATCGGACAGGTTCCTATATCGATTGCATTAGATCAATCGAGACAGGTATACATTTTAAATCTCATTCTGTCAACTCACGTACTATATTTATTAACATAATTGTCTATCTGTCTTCGTCGGGTCAAAAATGGTGCTTCACCAGTTCCATTTCTTCGAACTTGGCCGTACGCAATCCCGTGCGTCCCATCTACTCGTAGATTAATTTGCTCTATTGGACCCCGAATTCAGTTCCCAAAGGTGAACTTAAACTGGGAAAGTTCCTTCAATAGTTCCTTTCCTCATTGTGCTTTTGTATGATTTCCCTTTATTGACAAAACTTGCTGCCGTTCCTTACTTTAATTATGGACCAATAACCCTGACCTTTTCAGTAGGGCCATATCAAAATTAGTGTACCTAAGTTTGGAAACTGTTTAAACTATACATATATTTACAGCTTTAGTTATCTTGCGGATCTTGTCATTTCTGATTTGATCACGCACACAATATTATTTTAAAGGTAGGTACACTTTTAACCTTTTTTTTTTGAGGATTACGTATAAGCCTAAATCCTTAAGATAGGTGGGTTTCTTAACCTACCTTAGGCCTCTTGGCCTTATACATTTTTGGGCCAACCCAAAACTGGTCCTCCATGTGTTTTGAAATAAAGATTGTATTCAAATCTTATGCTTTTTATTCCATCTAAGACAAATCGTGTACTCACCTTTTATTTTATCTTGTTTACTATTTTGCCTACGTCTTTAAAGCTAACGGTACTTTGATATTCACGCAAGAAAACCAATTTCCCTAAATTACCTTACAACCTCCATAACAATAATGCTTGGCCCACGCCAGTGACAAAACACTGTATGTAACTTTTACATTCATAGTACTTAAGACGTTTTTACTTGGGAACGTAATCCCCCACATCAGCGTTCCTTATCGTCGCTAAGTAGGCATTACCCGTAGTAGCGTAATGTTTCGTCATCAATTAGTGTTATTACCTGCGTTGGGAGGTTTGGCACTTTTGCTAGATTACACTTGCATTAGATTTTGCTTATGAGCATTAACGTTATATTTATATTATTTACTAGCTTTTCCTAGCGGCTTCGCTTGCTCAGAAGGATGAAATTCAATGTACACCTTAACTTTCTTATTAATGTTTGGTGCCATTAGACTCCTATTAAGTGCTTATCTTTTGGAGCGCTAGTAACCTATTGTAATCATAAAATATTGAGTCATCCCAAGTCGTAGACAAATGTTAATTTACGACGCGGTCTGTTTACTCCTGACATCACATCGCGAAGCCGAGGAACGCGCACAATCGTAATCGGTCCGATGTATCGTATTCAAATGGATTAACTTTTGTTTTACTGCGAGCCAAGTTTTTATGTATAGCCAGTTAGGGCGTAGTCCAGTCAACGAGGTGCCGGAGGCAATTTAATGCCTGTATTGTATTTACCAAGACTGGTTTACTGCAGATTAGTGTGAGCAGTACACCAACTCCGTTTTCCGTTTTGGTTCAGCGCGCACTCTTAGCGTCTACACCCAACGACCAAGTCCATCTCATTTCAACCCATGAAATAAAGTTCTTCATGCCTAGTCAAAAGCAACTCCATGATAAATTGAAAACGGCTTAGGTAACTCCACGACCTCCATGTTGTAGACAAAATCAATTATTACAAGCTTTTATTTAACTTGCAACGGTCCTGCGGATGTAATCTATTCCGGACCGGATAGTAGCATACTGTCATTATAATTGTTGTGATGCCAACTTCATCACAGACTACATACAATACTTACAAGAGAGAGCTCTCAACTTCCTTGATTGGAATACTACATGGGGTGAATATGTTGCTCATGCCACGAGGATAATACCGCAGATATAGCTTACTGTCGTTATGTTTATTGTGATGCCAACTTCATCACAGACTATACACGATACAAGAAAGAGGTCTCAACTTCGTTCATTGGAGTACTACATGGGGTGAATAAATTGCTCATGCCAGGAGGATAAAAGCGCAGATATAGCTTACTGTCGTTATGTTTATTGTGATGCCAACTTCGTCACAGACTATATACAATACAAGAAAGAGGTCACAACTTCGTTGATTGGAGTACTACATGGGGGAAATAAATTGCTCATGCCAGGAGGATAATACCGCAGATATAGCTTACTGTCGTTATGTTTATTGTGATGCCAACTTCATCACAGTCTATACACGATACAAGAAAGAGGTCTCAACTTCGTTCATTGGAGTACTACATGGGGTGAATAAATTGCTCATGCCAGGAGGATAATAGCGCAGATATAGCTTACTGTCGTTATGTTTATTGTGATGCCAACTTCGTCACAGACTATATACATTCGAGTTCATTTACATCTACACACTTACGAGAACAAAAATATCTGAACACGACCCTATTGTCAAGACCATAAAATCGTGTTCAGATATTTTTGTTCTCGTAAGTGTGTAGATGTAAATGAACTCGACTGTACAATACAAAAAGTATCCCGCAACCTTGTTTGTGGAAGAAAAAAGCCATAACTAAACCCTATAATAATATTCCTATGCCACCAAATAATTCAGTGAATAAAGGATTTTGACCTTACAAACGGTCCGGTAGTTTTGAATTATTGATATGTTGTCTAGGATGGTTAGGCAGTGTTTAAAATGCAAAATGCACAATTCCCCCCACTCCGCGCCCGCCGCCATATTGAAAAAACCGGCACTCTCTTCATATTTTTGCTCATATCTTCCTTTAGGAGCATTTTAGCTAGAAGAAAGCTTGAACAATATTATAGAGAGTTAAATTTACTACATTTTCCATTTTATATTTTGTTACTAGGACACATAGTTACAGAGATATGCACATTTAAAAAAACTTAAGAAAGTGCAATTTCCAACTCAAAAACAAACTTCTGGATTATATCTTCGTTGAGGAGCATTTTAGCTAGAATAGTGCTTGGGCAATTTTGTAGAGAATTAAATTTACTATAATTGACATTTCAAATTTTGTTTCTAGGACAGATAATTACGGAGATATGTAAAAAATAAAGTCACATTTTCCGAAAATGTATGTAAAAATGGACATGAGTTTTATAAGCAATTATATTTCCTACATGTTTTAATTTGTCCTAGACTAGTCCGTAACTGAATGACAGCGTTCTAAACCAGGAATTTTGAGAAATTTTCGGAAAATTCGACTTTTCCTGTTTTTTAAATGTGCATATCTCCGTAACTAACCGTCTTTGAAACAAAATTTGAAGTGTAAATTATAGTAAATTTAATTCTCTACAACATTGCCCAAGCTTTATTGTAGCTAAAATGCTCCTAAACGAAGATATAATCGAAGATATAATTTGTTTTTCAGTAGGAAATTGCGATTTTTTACGTTTTTTTAAATGTGGATATCTCCGTAACTATCCGTCCTAGAAAAAAAATATAAAATAGAGAATGTAGTAAATTTAACTCTCTATAATATTGTCGAAGCTTTCTTCTAGCTAAAATGCTCCTAAAGGAAGATATGAGCAAAAATATGAAGAAAGTGCCGGTTTTTTCAATATGGCGGCGGGCGCGGAAGCGGGGGAATTGTGCATTTTGCATTTTAAACACTGCCTAACCATCCTAGACAACATATCAAAAATTCAAAACTACCGGACCGTTTGTAAGGTCACACATAGTAATTTAGTCTCTATTCACCGTATTTCCTAAAGACATACTATCTGGGCTTGTTGACAAGGACTTTTAACGTAAGTCTCCGAACGATTTACAGTTGTAGCTTATAAATTTAAACGGCGTAACTGCATTCATTTTAATTAGTTTTCTTTCATATTTTCATTCCTCGTATGAGTCGTATGCTTATTCTTAAAAAATATAAATCATGGAAAAGAAATACCCTTGGGCAGGAGGAAGGAAATGCCTCCTAATGGGCAAAGGTCTGACAAATGGGTGCCATTGGAATATGAGTGCAAATATTTTATAACTGTAATGCTCTGTGTTAATATGCTATTTATTATTAGAATTTGCTTACTGATCGACTTCAAAATAAGGAGGAGGGTTCTCAATTCGACTGTATGTTTTTTTTATGTTTGTTACTGGGTGAACCGATTTTGATGATTCTTTTTTTATTTGATAGCTGGTGCTTCCCGTGTGGTCCCATTTAAATTTGGTCCAGTTCTGACAAAGAAATCCATGAGAATATCATATAAGTGTTATTTTATTGTATGTTATATTTCGCTCATTGAAGTCGGTTATTTTTTGGTGAAAAAGTGATTATATTTGAATAACTAAAAAGCAAAAAAAAATTAACAAAAAGAATACCGACTTAAAAAGAACTGAAAAGCCAAAAATAACCCGATCATGTACAGATTACATTTGAATAACCTTTTGAAGTCGGTGGCCAACCTCACGTAAACTTCCACGGCATCTGTTTTCATAGTAACAATTGAGTGGTTTGGCACCGACTTCAAAAGGTGATTCAAATGTAATCTGTGCATGATCGGGCTATTTATGGCTTTTCAGATTTTTTTGATGTCGATTCTTTTTTGCAGGTAAGCAATCCATTTGTACTGTATTGTGTTGTGTTTTGCTTTGCTGTGCTGTGTTGTTTTGCGTTGTGTTGTGTTGTGCTCCAACACTCGTTGAAATTTGAGCCCTGATATAAAATATCCATTATCTTTTAAGAGCTACCTTAGCGTTTTCGCATCTAGGTCTCTTCTTTACTTTTCCTTTTAAATCGTTGGGCGCCATAGACTAATTCAGCGTTTTAAAAGTTAGACTACACCGTTAAGGCGGGCTCTTAAAAATAATGGCCAAGTGCGACTTGGTATTACTGTGAGACGGATCTGCATACAATTTATTTTCTTTGCCTTAAAATTTATTTAATTAAGGTACTGATGTATTTACCAATTGAGTAGGTACCTGGTCACTGTTGAAATATTGAACATACCTACTCTAGTTTTAGGTTTACAAAATACCAAATTTAGGCAGTCTACCGATAGAAGCGATGCGGAGAAAATGAACCAATCAGGCTGCGTCTTTGTGAAGCTCGAAAGAAGAGCATTTGAATCTGAGGAATGTGATTGGTCCACTTTAAACATACTATTAAAAAAAAAACCTAAACGTTCATATATTTGGTAGGAATTTTATAAGTAAATTAAACGTTAGGTATATAACTGTGAACCACGCGAATATTTGTTTTCACGGCACCTATTAGATGCCAATCAAAGGGTATCCCTTCAAAATTTCAACTGGTCAATCACACTAAAGTCTCTAAGGGTTTACTGCAGATTGGTTGGTTGCTTTTATAAATTAGTGACAAAGCATCCGTCACGTTTTGACAAAATGCGAGTGTCAGTGATCGTTTTAATGCCCTGCCTGGAAAGCCTTGTAGACTTTGGGTGATAAGAAATATAGTATTATCCAAACGTTCTGAACACCGCGATGTAACTTCATTGCTATGGAACAGCGCCACCATATTGAGAAATTTCAAGACTAACTTTCCACGTCACTTTAAACCCGTGGTCGGACCCCTAGAGTTCCTTCGCGAAGCTTTTAGCGAAGTAGCAGGTATGGCTGGCACTTTTCCCAGCTTAGCAAAAACAACGTAACCACCCTAAGGGTCCTATGGAGTTATGCCCTTTTGTAAAACAGTTTGGGCCGTCAACCGTTTCTAAGTTTACCTGACGCCTCAACAGTTGAAAACTGCATGGTTGGTTGTTTCTAATTTGTGCATGTAATGTTACAGGGTAACAGTTTTATAAAAAGTACAAAATGTGCAAGTTTTGTTAAGAAAATACTTTTTGATGGGTATATATACCTCAAACCCTAAAATATAAGCAAGCGAAAATTTTGCAAGTTAAAATGTTCAGCGTTTTATAGGGTAAGACGCAAATAATCGTTGGGATGTCATCTAACTTAGCAAACGTAGGTATGTACTCGTACAAGGCTTTACCCACTTACGGTAAAGCTCAATGAGAGTTATGACTTCCTCCTCCTCCGAAATGCTGGCGGCACATCGATAATGATTATTATAAACTTAAAAAACCGGCCAACAGCATGTCGGGCCACGCTCAGTGTAACCCTAAAAAATTCAAGCTTTGGACTTGAATCCGATGGAACGATTTCAAAAGTTTGTGGTATAGGGTAGCTGCATATCCGTTATAGGGTAGGTACTTTTTACCCGACTACGGAGAAGTAAAAAAGAGGGTTATGACTTTTTTCCACGCAAACAAAGTTCGCGGGCACCCTTCTAGTGACAATTATATATTACAAGGGAGAAGTGGCATGAAAGAGCCAGTTTTCTTTACGGAGGAAAAAATACAACCTACCTACAATGAAAAAAAAAAATAGTTTTTGTATTTTATTCTTTATTTATTTGAGTATGCAATTTGGTACAAATAAATCTTAAACAACATACATAACTCAATGAAATATGCATTAAAAAAAAGTGTCAAGGGTCAATTTCCCAAGCAGTATTTTTTGATGGCAAGACTGAAAACGCAGGTGCAGAAAGGTTGAATAATAAAGTACCATTTTTTTTCGGAAACAGCCCGCCATTGTCTACCTCGGGCAACAGCTAAAATTTAAATATTAAAATATATAATACTTTAAAAAATAATATTTAGACCAAATTTCTCATCAAGGTGGGAAGTCCCCAAGCCGGTTTTGTTTGTAAAATGCCGGGTAAGTCAAATACTATGCATGACAAAGAAAATCTGTTACCATTATTTTATTACCATATAAATAGGCAACGGAAAAAGCACATTACCCGTTATATATCTCCTTTGTATACCCTTGAATAAGTGCATATACGTTTGTCCCGAGAAAACTTCTCATTACCGCCGACAATGTTTCGAACCGATTTATTTCCCAAATTTGATCAAGTATGCCCCCCGTCTCCCGCGCACTTCAAAGAATTAGTCAAGCTGTTGTGTTGTGTTGTGTATAGTGGCAATACGTTAACTTGTATAAACGTGAATATTTCATCGCGGTGGACAGGGGACAAAAAAAATGTCATTCCGGAGTTTGTTATAGCTTCTTAATTTTTAACTGCGTGGTTTGGTATTTATATATATCAGGTAAAGTACGCTCGCCATTACAAGACTTGAATTAGTTTTAGAATATAAGGCTTACATTTTTTTTAAGAAATAAAAATATGTCGTGTTTCTCATTCCACTATTCTCATTCCGGTGTTTCCGGTGTAGTAAAATGACTTTAAACCCCACCAAAATGAGGAAAGCACCGGAATGACATCAAAAGTAGCTTCACTTTTCATAAATATTGTCGAAATAATAATATATTTTTATTTTGTTTTTAATACCATACTAAGCTATATGTTTATATTATTATGTAATGCCAATATAATATATATTACGAATATAAAAAGTAAAATAACTTTCATACTATGCCACTTTTCTTTCATTCCGGCGTATGAAATTTCATTGCGGTGCACTTATTTTATCATCCTGGTGTACATTTATCATTCCGTTGTGTTTCATATTCGATCTCGAATATCTCGAAAACCATTTCAGATTTCAGGGTCTCTTTTACATATGTTTAATAATATAGTCTAAAGTATCTTTTCACATTTAAAAAACTTAAAAATAATCAAAAATAAAGAATCACACCGAAATGATACAAAAAATGCGTCTTGTTGAAATTGACCCCATTTGGCTATTTCATCACAATTCGGTATTGAAAGAGCTGCTACAAGTTTTGAAAAAGCCGGTTCGTATTACAACGCGTAATTATGAAAATTATCAAAAACAACAATAAGGGCGACATAAAAAAAACTCAAACACAATTTGTAACAGACTTTTTAAGTACTAACATTTTTCAGGTTTTTTTATTCTATCAGTTTGAGTACACAAACGCTTTAATTTTAACATATTAATTAGTCACATATACCTACCTTATAACCTAACATATAAGCGGATTTTTTTTATTACTAACAGTCTTTAAAATAAATCTATTAAAAAATAATATCTTCTATCAAAAGTCAAAACCAACATCAATAAATCCTCAAAAACTTCAAAATAATATTGCTAACTTTGGATTTTCGGGTCTTTTTCGTTTTTTGGACCACCGTTCTCCATAATGCAATATCTGAATAAATAATTTAATAATATATAAAAAATTGCGTTTATAGTATTATGTTATTTTATTGTGAAAGAGCCGGCTTTTTTAATGCCCATTCATCCGGCTCTTTCAAGACTTGTTCCAAAAACAAATATAACGTTCAAAATAATGACAATATCAAAGCGTTTGCAGCTAAGTTTTTATGAACCTTCAAGACCAAATATATTATGCACAAACTGAATCTATAATCCATTTGCCTATAACTGTTAACTATAACATACCAAAAAACAAATTCTATTCTATTTTTTTTTTAAAGGGCAACCGGTCACAGTTAAGCGACCATTACTGCCAATGTCTCGTTGCCAATCGCACTCGGCGACTAGATAGAGGATTGATACCATGTTGTACGGTGAGTTGAGAAAATCGTGCTTTTTGTAAAGTGATAGCGATTTACAAAAACACGGACAATCGGGCCTTGACCCAGGAAGGGCTATGTACGCTTCAAGTTGAATTCTTCATTAGCTATTCACACATTCGTTTGATCACTGCACAATACGCTATCAATACAATACTACACATTGAACAACAAAAATTAATAAATAACGAACAACAAAACTAAAATGCATGCGGCCACCTTGAGTCACGCCACTTCACGCCAAGTCACGCTTTCATGCCACTTCTCCCTATTCTTGATGGATAGATATTCGATGCAGTTAACTATATCGTTTGTAGTTTGTGTACGCTTGATTTAACTCTACCAACTATGTACGGCGAGTTATCTTCCATGCCATACGGTCATGTATTCCTGGTATGTCTGCAAGCTACTCCGTGTTAGCTCACTAGAAATCCTTGTAATATAATGTAAATGTTGTCATAGTTTGCCTTGGACTTGTACAGTCGCCGTCAGATATATCGCAGCATATAAGGCGTCCATTAAATGTCTGAACATGTACTGTATTGCCCAGTAAATATGAGTCGTGTTCAGATAGTTATGAACGCCTTATATGCTGCGATATATTTGATGGCGACGTACGTACAGATAGCTAATGTAATATATAAAGCACTAGCGACCCGCCCCGGCTTCGCACAGGTGCAATGCTGATATTAAATGAAAAGTGTTTCTCTACTATATCCTCCTTTAATTTTTACTTTTTTTTATATTATTTGTTGTTATAGCGGTAACAAAAATATAGGTAGGTACATTCTGTGAAAATTTCAACTGTCTACCTATAACGGTTCGTGAGAAAATGCCCGTTGAACGAAATATCATGCAAAAAACACTATTAATTATTATTGTTTTATGATGAATAGTATTTTTTGCTATAGCGGCAAAAGAAATACATCATCTGTGAAAATTTCAACTGTCTAGCTATCACCGTTCTTGAGATACAGCCTGGTGACCGACGGACGGACGGACGGACAGCGAAGTCTCAGTAATAGGGTCCCGTTTTTACCCTTTGGGTACGGAAACCTAAAAAACCGCATCAAAATCCGTTGCGTAGTTTTAAAGATCTAAGCATACATAGGAACAGAAAGCAGGAAGCGACTTTGTTTTAAATACTATGTAGTGATATTAACCATACCATAATCTTTACTAATATAACTAAATATAAAATGGGGAATGGCTGAAAATTTGTGAGTGCGTGTGTGTCTGTGTGTGTGTGTCAACGGTAACTGTTAAGTTGCCATAACGAATATATACGCTAATAATGAATATACGCGATATAACCCGTTTACATTTTTTTCAATGTGTGACAGTCGCGGAAACTGAAGAAAATGTAAAATTAAATAATAACTTTACTTTATTTAACAGTTAGTAAATTTCATGGTAAGGCAGGTCGCTTCCAACCGGTATATATGGAAGTCCAAAGGGGAGGCCTATGTTCAGCAGTGGTCGTCCTATGGCTGAGATGATGATGATGATGATGAAATTTCATGACATTATAATTACCAAATTATTACAGGAATTATGTGACTTAACGGCTAAGGTAAAAAATATAAAACATTTGTTTTTACCTATGTCAAAAATATAACCCGGTCTCTGATGTCACACGCCCGGGTATAAAGGGCTGTCATTCGCAAGCTCAAACGCTATTGTCGCATGTAACATCAGATAAAACAGAGAAAATGCATGTGATCCGATAAAATATAGGTATCCGCACAAGGGCTGGAACGGCGCGAAATGTGATTGCGAGGAGATGGGACCTCCGCAATGGGCTACGGACGGGAGATAGGAAATATGGAGAGTTCGAATCCTACTTTATGCTTTCTGTGTGTTTAGAAAGAATTCAGATAAATATAACTGGGACCATTTCAAGACGAAAATGAATAGGTACAGTTATGAAATGAATGAAATGCCCCATTGATAAATGCTTAAAACGAACATAATAATATCTGATAAATAAACAAACAAACAATAATTTTAACATGTTAACGTTATAGGTTAGTTTCACGTTTCATCGTCTAATGGTTACCTATTTAATTAATTTAATGCTCATTTTCCAATACTAAGTATCAGGTGACGTTAAGTTTGCACCGGGTAACTATGGCGTCGCATACAAATCAGGCCCAAACTTAACGCAACCGGCTTACACAAATCGAGGTTTTGTTCTCGATTTGTATAATCCGGTTCGGTCTCGGTTCTTACGAAATTTTAGGGACGGAATGGGAAGGAACTGTTCTGGTCGGACCGTTTCGTTTTTTGCGTAAATTATTATAGAATTTGCGTACTAGGCGCCCGCGCCCGTTTTCGGCGACATTTTGGCCAAACACCGACACCTAGTATACAAATTTTATAATAATAAGCGCAAATATCGAAATGGTCCGACACAGAAAATTCACGCAACGAACACTTTCGAATAAACCTTTTATGGGTTAAAAATTTTCTTTCTTGCTTTTCTTGATTTAAATATTGGTTACTTATATTCTGGAGGAGGAAACAGACGAGAACTAAACGAAGAAAAAAATTATATAAATTAGCGTTGGTACTTACTTTCCCTTAACATCAAAAAAAGATAGACATACCGAAAATGACCCAAAATCTCTTCCTTCAGATCAAATTCTAATAAATTCCTCTATGACTGGGAATGTTGATTATTAAACGGACGAAAACGTAAACAATATTTTCCATTAATTAACTAGACTAAGAAAAAAATACAGCTACGCGGAAAGCTTTTAGCGGCACCTTTTGTCTCCACAAATTTTACCATATTCCTAATTTAGGATAGTCAAAAGCATACCAAAAAAAAAACACGAGAAGGAAAAACGTTTTTCCTAGCTCCGGGACAAACATAAGCCACATATAATCAAAAGCTAAAATGCCGAATGGTGGTCCCTTTATTGGGGTCGCGTTATGAGCGCGTATCCAAATACGTAAGATGTTCACATCATGTCGTATTGTCGGTAGGATAAAAATACTCGTATCTTGACTTTGAGGAGACTGGGCTTACATTGTGACGTGTTATTATAAAAGTATAGTTGTTTTTTATGCTGGGGGCTTCACCCTCTAAACCCCCGTTTTCTTAGTTACCTATATTATTTAAGATGTGTACATTATGTTCATACATAACATCATGTTGTATTGTCGGTAGGATAAAAATATTCGTATCTTGACTTCAAGGAGACTGAGCTTACATTGTAACGAGTTATTATAATAGTAGTTTTTGATGCAAGTGTGGAAAGTATGTCATTTTGAACGAGTCCCGAGGAGTCTTGGCCTGAGCCGCAAGGCGAGGGTCAAGACTCGGGACGAGTTAAAATGACACTTCCACACGTGTACCAAACAACGTTTTTTAATACATTTGCGAAAAATTGCAATAATACAAATTTAAAACAGTAATTGAAAGGGGCAATTATATTTATTTCTGTCTGATAAAAATTAAGAGTACCTACAATTTTTAGAGCAATTGTGAAGGGTCGCATTTAAGGCCTTTGCTGGTAAGTTTAAAGTTTTATTCAAGTTGTTAATAATTCTCTCTTTCTCGTTTCCAGACAATAAAATGTTCATAGACGGCAATGTAATTTTTCTTTCGATTTTGCGGGTAAAATACTCTCACTTGCAATTTTTGCCTTGGCTCGTATATAGGGCGGTGTTAAATCTATTCTGGTAGCATCAGAATCCATAATTTTCTATCAAAAACTCTTGTTTTATAAATCTTACGTGTCATTTACACATAATTAAAACAATGTTGAATGAAAAAGAAAGTTTTAATTGTAATATTTTTTTTCAAGATGGCGTCGGCTGTCATCATTCAGCCAAATCAAAAGAAATAGTTTTAATATTTCAGAAGAGATATGATAATGTTACACAGTAATTTAATTGATTCCAAACAATAAACATCGTGAATCTGTTTTTAGTTCTTTACATTTCATATAATTGTAAATAAATATATATTATCTACGCACATATAATTAGTGCTCTAAAATGCGTTCAGAAACCGTAGGAAATGGCCAGCATTACTACAACCAATTTTACTATGAGAACTTTCTTATCTGTGGCAGTAGGTAAAATCTGTACTGTAATGTTATAACAGTATCAATTTTTGTAAGGTTATGAGTTTAAATTTGGAACAGCTGTCAAAACTAAAGTAGGTCTCTATTCTAGTATCCATAGATATTAATATTGTTATCGATACGAAACGTCAATTCAGTATGGTTTTTTATAAAAACCGCACGACATTTGATCTCGAGTGACATGAGAATATGGATACATTCGTTTGTATATGATTTAGAAAAAAAAACATTCGTCTTGACGGAGGTTCGAACTGCCGCCATTATTGTTGTCATTTGTTTGTTGGTTCTTGGCTGTTACGAAAATATAATTGTGATAAGTTTATTGTAATTCACATTTTAGTTGAAAATATTGTTTCAATGTAAATGTAAATTACAACAAATAATCTGTTTATGTAGGTATTTGTTCAGATTTATTTCTTACTGCATTAGTATATGTCGTTTTTAGATATTTTACAGATAGCACTAGTGGTGCCGGTCATTTCCTTATGGCTTCTGAACCCATCTTAGAGTACTTATGATATGTGTGTAGATAAAGTAGTGTATACAACTGTACATAATTAGGCCTTAAAACACTCGTGTGATCCTATTATGAAACTCGCTGACGCTCGTTTCATAAAACCACACTCGTGTTTTAAGGCCCCTCATTATGTATCAGTTGCATAAACTACTAGTTTAATACACAAAAATAGCGATTATTCATAATTATTATGAATTTATAAAGCAGCGCGTGGGTCACGCTTAATACTGTATTTTCTAATCTGTGACAATACTTTTCTTTTTAATTTTTATAGGTCACGCATAATACTCATTTGCTCATTAAATAATAGTCACTCAGACAACTTATTAAAACCGTTTTTGAATATTTTTAATAGATAACCCTTTGATTGATCCAATATGCAATTTAAATATTTTAAGCATAATTATAAGATATACACTTGCAATGCTGTATGAGGTAATAAATAAAGTCGGAAAGTGATTGACCTTTGTTTGGATGTATGAGAAATGAAGTGTTAGTACATCAGAAAATTAAAAAAAATGGAAAAGTAAAAAGCACTAGTTCGAAATATCCAACTTTTCGCACGATTTGCAGCTACGAAAAGTACCACTTTTTGAGCAACTGTATTAAAAAAATATTGTTGTGTTCTTTGTGCTGGGGGCTTCGCCCTTTAAACCCGTAGTAATAGTTTGCTTTTTGCATAACTATAAATTTTTGGACACTAATACAAGGTACCTATCTAACGAACAGAGGTAAATCTTATTGTTTTTTTTTTGCGGGGCTTTGCTCCCAGGCCCCCTTCATACGTTTTTTAAGCAACTAAGCGAGGTTTTTAGGTAACTATAACGATGCGTCTCCATTGGTCGATTCCCCACATCTTCGCTCCGCGTGGCTGATGAGATGATATGATGATTATAAGTTTTCAACATTAAAATGTCTGTACTTTTTTCAATAGATAACAAATTTAATATAAACTCCACAGTTGATTAACTACAGAACTCCAATCAATGTTTGCCGGGTCAGGGCCGCTGAACATTTCCTAACGAGATGAAACTTGTTCGAACTGCCGAACTGTCTGCTCTGTTGCCACAGGCAACTACTGATTGTTCTCTATAATATTTGTTTTCAATCCTAGTTATGAGCAGAAAAAGACCTATACGGGAGGGGGGCTCAAAGCGAGCACCACTAGCAATGGCGGTGTAACTGCGTGGAGATACCCGCCCGCCTCGCACTGCCTGCCGCGGTCGCGCATCGCCGCTGTTAGTGACAAAAATTACGAAAAAAAATCGTAATTCGCTATTTTTATTATCTTTTCTAAACTTTGCAGAATATTGAAGTATGTATAAGTAAACTACAATGAATTCAGCTTTAAATGGCATACAAAGTTTAAGTGTTATTAATATTTCTTCATACTTTTTTCTCTGTTCTTCTAAAGGTGCTCACTTTGGGCCACTCTCCCTAGTAATAATACGAATAAAATAGTACAGTGCGTGAGCATGAGACTTCCTCGAAACTGTTTATTTTTATTTTAAAGTAAAAAATATCGATAGAAATGTACCTGTAAGTTTTACATTACAAACATGCGGGTTGCATAGCAAAACAACGAATATTCAGCTTCGTACACACAACTAAAGTTAATATAACTTGTAAACGGTTTGTTCTAGATCGTGTTCCATAACAGCACAAACGCCTTATGAAATTGAAGGAACTAAATCTCTTCTGTTACTAATTTAATCGAATACAACAAATTTTGTAAAAGAACCTAAGCGCCTTTATAAAGAACTATTTTCTGTCCGTGGCATCGTCCGCGCATACCTACTCGTTTAACGCCAAAAGAGATGTTTACAATGAAGCGAAAATTTTTAAAATTCAACGGTTCAGGCAGGGTCATTTGGTTTAAAACGTTAGCAGACATTACTGCTTTATTGAAAATAGCCAAAAGAGATTACCAAAACTCCTAAATATACAATTGTGTGGCATTCATTCAATTAGAGGATATATTTCGGGACGTATCTTTCATAGTAAAATCCACCCGTGCAGCCGCGTGGAACATGGAAATCCACTTCCTTTTTCACAATAAAAACTATCCTACCGTTTACAAAAAATTTGTACCCAGTATCATAAGCCAACGTGATCGTACTCGCTAGCGAATAGTACAGCGCCCCTAAACTAAAATCCACAGACCTACGGACTCAGCGAACGAATAAAACATAGAGCACGAGCTTCATACAAAGTTACAATCAAAAACCGGCCCAACAGTCGAAATGCGCATGCTCACCGGTGTACCAATCACAGCCACTCAAATGTTTTCAATTACGCATAACAAATGAATGTGATTCGTCAATTTCCGAATGGCCAGCGGTGATTCGACAAAACTCATGACATTTGTCTATGGTCATATGGCGGTGACAGTGAAAACTCATAATTGGTGAATCGTTAATGCAATAAAGAGCCATTTTTGTTTCCTTCATTATAAATCTTGAATGTTAAGGTTATTGCTTACATACGAATTTCAAAAAAAATTACATCTTTTAAGGAATCCTTGTTTGTTCCTTGTTGTTACTAATACTTTGAATGATTATTATTAATGCGTGCTGTAACCGCTGTATAATATATTATTATTTCTCCTTCTTTGTAATAACTAATATTTTACATGTAAAGTCGATACAATCTTTGTAGTGAAAAAATATCAAACATAATTAGGAACTTATACGTTTTCCTACCGGACTGACAGAAAACGCATAGCCTTTTAGGGACGGTCTGATACAAGCACAAAAGTCTGGCATGCCCTAGTAATATAACAAACGATAAAAAATGATTTACTTGAACAATATAATATTGCGCGCCGTGCCGTGACGTGTTTCATAATTTCAAATTTTGTCGACGCCGCGTGGTTCAAAATTTGTCCGCGCACCGACCGCGCCGCGCTCGCTGATGGCTCGTCGCCGTTCTATGTCACCGCTAGTCATCTCCCTCGCAAGCGTTGGCTTGCAATCGGGCTTCATACCGCCAACTCTAACACATGGAAATAACTATACGTTGCTTCAAGTGAAGTGAAGTTAGATACGGATCGGCCACTTGCAAATTTCGCGTAAACAGGAGTGATTTAACTTCACGTTGCTTAGAAATATTTAGTTAGTGTAGTGTTTGTTTGAGCGTAGTAATAAGTAGAAGTAGGTAATATTAAAGGTAGTGTTCGTGTCGTGATTTTGTTTGTTGTTGTGATTACTGTGGCTTTAAACAATGGAAGGAGTTGTTCCGTGCGATTGTGATGAGTTAAAGTGTGCAGGTCTTTTAATAGGCGAAGGAAAGGTAGGCACTCTAACTTTCGCTCAGAAAAAACAGCTCATATTTTCCCCAAAACCCACGCCCAACAGTACATTGAACAGTACTGCGGCAATAAAATGGATTTACCCACTAAAAATTACCAAAACAAATCCCTGGGCTTGCCCTCTCCTGTAATCTTAGGCACGCCACTGATTTCATTACTTTTTTCAAACATCGTATATAAATTAGTCATATGGCATAACACCATCCCTATACAAAATCTGTTCCGTAAAATAAATTAAATTAATATGTGTACGGCTTTATTTACGTACGAAAACTGATACCATCTTTTTTTTGTGTTTTCCTGAGTGATTAATAGGTACACCATTTCACTGAACATTATGGCATATTTTGTTACATTGAGACTTCATATATTTCACGTAATGCAACTGTTCGGCGGCGTCGCCATTTGCAAACTAGACAGCCGTTTGACACAAAATTTACGCCCCGCCTTAACTGACACATAATCCGTGGGGCCATTTTCCGACGCTAGTTAGGCTTCTATGTTTTATTCGTTCGCTGTACGGACTAAATTGACAAATGACTGACAGGTAAAATGATACCAGGAACAGCAAAATAAAAATAGTGAAGGGTATATGTCGATAACAATATATCGACAAGTTGTAAAGTACAAATAACAGACTAGTTTAAATCAAAAATATTTATATTTGTTTCAAATAAGAGGTACGAATTTTGGTTTGTTTGATTTTCGAGGGAGTGAATGGATAAAATGCGTTTTTAACCACTAGTTTTAAAGCATAAAAAGCTGTTTCCGAGTCTGTAGGTAAAAAATAAAACACCTTGTCCGACGATAACTAGTCTTTATTATAAAATATTATTCATTCCCAGGCTCCGTTATTTCGTCATCTTCATCATCATCATCAGTTACAAAATAAAAATTTAGCTATAGTCTGACAATCACAATCTGGTGATGGAATATTCTTTAAATTTATTTGTAACAATAATTTTAATATCGATGAGATCGACACTGATCAAACTGTGGCAACATTTGTTCATACTTACTTGTCAATTTGGTCCGTAGGTCTGTGGATTTTACTTTAGTGGTTGCTTTGTAGACCTACAATTCTCCATATAAATCGTTTACACAGTCGGTAGCGAGTACGGTCGCTGAAAACTCATGGTAAGGATACGATTTAAGCGTGAAGAGGTACTGGACACACAGACTGTAAGTAACTATTGCAATTTACTTACTTACGCATTCAGAATTGGGGGAGCGAGCGAAGCGAGTGTAGGGTCCTTGTTTAAACTTGTACAAGAATGCTTTCGTATGTCTGTTTTCCGGACGTCCAGTTATTCAGGTTTCCAGATTTGCTCGTGTACAGGAATTTTGTGAGCAGATTCGATAATTCTATAGATTTTTATTGTTGACTAGCTGTGCCCCGCGGTGTTACCCGCTCATCCCACGGGAACACTAAATTTATTCGGGATGAAAAGTATCCTATGTCCTTTCCCGGGTCTCAAACTATCTCCATACCAAATTTCATCTAAGTCTGTTCAGAGGTAACAGACAGACACACACACTTTCGCATTTATAATATTAGTATGGAGTATGGATTCAGGTTTAGGAGTAATATATACCTACTAGCATTAACCCGCGGCTTCGCCCGCGTTCCTATACAATATACATTATCCTACAGGAACGATGCTCTGTTTTCAGGTTAAAAATTAGGCTATTTGTTAAAATTAGGGTATTATCTGCTTATCCCTCATGCATATCCGTCTAGCCGTTTTATTGTTGAAAAGCTTGAATGCATTTATTACGGCTGCAGGAAGTTTCCCGATGACTACTCCTCCAGTCCCGCCGCGCCGCCCGCACTGGCCTTGACGACAATCGAGATGGCACCAAATACAAATTTAAACATCTATTACGTTTAAGTTTAAGTCGTAACTCTCATATTCTTGCTCTCCTTTATAGTATACTTTTTCATCCTGCAACTCCCCGCTATCTCAAAGAGCGTTTCACTTATCTCACTTCTGCTCGATCTGCCCAAAATATTATGCTCCTTGCCGTACCTTCTTCCGTCTCAAAATTTTATAATAATTCGTTTACTTTTAAAGCTGTCTGCTTATGGAACTCCTTGCCTGTTAGCTTAAGACGCGCTAATCTCTTGTTTCTTTCAAAGCTCAACTGAAAGAACACTATCTATCCCTTTCATAATTCGTATTTTATTCAAATGGTCCTATTATCTGTTAGCTGAATGTATGTATGTATTTATTTTTTATTATATTTATGTTTTTATTTGTTTTTTATGTACATATTATTATTATTATTATTATCCGATTTTTGCACCGCCTAATAACAAAATCTTATTATTTCAAGTTCTCCACTACCCAAAGGTTGTCTTGAAGAGATCGCTCTTTAGCGATAAGACCGCCTGTTGTTTACCTCTAATTGTAATGTCTTGCATTGTATTTCTCCTGTATATTTTATGAGGTGTGCAATAAAGAGGACTTGTAGGTTTACTAATTTATTGTTAGAAATACTCCTGTGAAGTTTCGAATATAAATAGTCTAATCTTGTTTCCCCATACAAACTTTGGATCTCTCTATTTCACCCCCTTTAGAAAAATCGTTTATTAGTGCACCCCTAGACCTTATAAGGAACCTACGTTCCAAATTTGGACTCTTTAGAATCAGCGGTTTTGGGCTGTGCGTTTAAAAACGACACCCATATTTTTAGACATTATTTAGACATTTCTACCCCATCGCGCCCTAACATGAGAGATGGTATTACACGTCCGCCACGTTGAATTTTAAAATCATTCTTTTTTTAGTAATCAGCGACCCGATAATCCATAGAAACCAACTCTTCACTATTCCCTCTTCCGGGATACAGGGTACCTACCAAGTTATCTAATCTTGTTTCCCCATACAAACTTTGGACCCCCATTTCACCCCTTTAGGGGGTGAATTTTGAAAAATCCTTTCTTAGTGCACCCTTACACCTTATAAGGAACCTACGTGCCAAATTTGGACTCTCTAGAACCAGCGGTTTAGTATTTAGACATTTCAACCCAATTTCACCCCAACAGGGGAGATGGTAATTCACGTCCGTCACGTTGGATTTTAAAATCGTTGCGGGTTTCGTAATCAGCGACCCAATAAACCATAAAAACAATACCCATGTTGATTTTCAGACTTTGTCACCACATTTCTCCCTTTTAGGGGTTGAATTTTCAAAAAACCTGAAACACGTGTTTACTCATTTATTGTTAGAAATACTCCTGTGAAGTTTCAAATAAAATAGTCTAACTAATCTTGTTTCCCCATACAAACTTTGGACCCCCATTTCACCCCTTTAGGGGGTGAATTTTGAAAAATCCTTTCTTAGTGCACCTTTACACCTTATAAGGAACCTACGTGCCAAATTTGGACTCTCTAGAACCAGCAGTTTAGTATTTAGACATTTCAACCCAATTTCACCCCAACAAGGGAGATGGTAATTCACGTCCGTCACGTTGGATTTTAAAATCGTTGCGGGTTTTGTAATCAGCGACCCGATAAACCATAATAACAATACCCATGTTGATTTTCAGACTTTTTCACCACATTTCTTCCTTTTAGGAGTTGAGTTCTCAAAAAACCGAAAGCACGTGTTTTCTCATTTATTGTAAGAAATACTCCTGTGAAGTTTCGAATAAAATAGTCTAACTAATCTTGTTTCCCCATACAAACTTTGTACTCACATTTCTCCCCTTTAAGGGGTGAATTTTGAAAAATTATCTCTTAGTGCACCGCTACACCTTATAAGGAACCTACGTGCCAAATTTGGACTCTCTAGAACCAGTGGTTTAGTATTTTTTTTTTTTTTTTTTTTTTTTTATTTTACATAAGAAGTAAATCGTAACATTACAGGATTACACCCAAGTCATTACAAAATTCTTAAACATTAAATTATATTAATCCACAGATACATTAAATAAGATTAAATTATTACACACACAATTACTAAATTAAATACATACATCACAAACTAATTGGCAAGACTCTCGCATAATTTCAAACACTCTCTTTCAACGACCGTCCATCCATCCGCAAACAAATCGCAGGAGAGTTGCACAGCGCTAAGCCCGTTAAGGGCATGTAGAGCGCGGCAGACGGGAGAGTTGCGGCGCGCCACCGTGTGCGCGGGGGGCACCGCGAACAGGCGCTGCCGATCTGCGCGAAACCGCGTCCGTCCGTCAGGGACGAATAGTCGACAGGCTTCGCCGACCAGCACTGGGCAATCGAGACGACCTCGCAAAATACGGAGGATAGTGATCAACTGATCAAAGAGTCTCCGCGTAGCCAGAGAATGGTAGCCAAGGGTGCCCTGCAGATAGGCAGTAGGGTAAAGGAACGGATAATAGCCGCCAATTTTTTTAAATAGGAAGCGCAAGAAACGTTTCTGCACTTTCTCAAGCATTAAGGCATAGGTTGATTCATGAGGATTCCATACGCAGGAACTAGCCTCTAACTTGGATCTTACGAGAGCAGAGTAAAGCAACCTTATGGCTCCTACATGGGTGAAGTTTTCACAGTTACGAGTAACGAAGCCTAGCCGCTTGAAACCTTCTGCTGCCAACCCACGCACGTGATCGTGGAATGTGAGTCCAGGATCAAACACTACCCCAAGGTCTTTGATGGATTGAGTGCGAGAAAGTGGTTGCTTGTCAAGAGTATATTGGGCAATTGTAACCTGTTTAGAGCGCGTGAAGCTCATAACATGGCACTTTGAAGCATTAAGGTAAAGACGGTTCTCGACACTCCATTGGTGAATTGCATCTAAATTACGTTGCATGACTTGGCAATCTGATGGGGTTCTAATATCAACAATTATCTTAAGGTCATCAGCATACAACAAGGCTCTACCAGCTTCCAGGCAGCCGGCAAGATCGTTAATCATAACTGTGAAGAGGAAAGGTCCTAGCAGAGATCCCTGACTTACGCCTGAGTTTGTGAGGTAAGAACCAGAGTCAAAACACCCCAGGCGAACAAACAAATTTAGACATTTCATCCCCATTTCACCCCAACAGGGGAGATGGTAATTCACGTCCGCCACGTTGAATTTTAAAATCGTTGCGGTTTTCGTAATCAGCGACCCGATAAACCATAAAAACAATACCCATGTTGATTTTCAGACTTTGTCACCACATTTCTCCCTTTTAAGGGTAGAATTTTCAAAAAACCTGAAACACGTGTTTACTCATTTATCGTTAGAAGTACTCCTGTGAAGTTTCGAATAAAATAGTCTAACTAATCTTGTTTCCCATACAAACTTTGGACCCCCATTTTACCACTTTAGGGGGTGAATTTTGAAAAATCCTTTCTTAGTGCACCCCTACACCTTATAAGGAACCTACGTGCCAAATTTGGACTCTCTAGAACCAGCGATTTAGTATTTAGACATTTCAACCCCATTTCACCCCAACAGGGGAGATGGTAATTCACGTCCGTCACGTTGGATTTTAAAATCGTTGCGGGTTTCGTAATCAGCGACCCGATAAACCATAAAAACAATACCCATGTTGATTTTCAGACTTTGTCACCACATTTCTCCCTTTTAGGGGTTGAATTTTCAAAAAACCTGAAACACGTGTTTACTCATTTATTGTTAGAAATACTCCTGTGAAGTTTCAAATAAAATAGTCTAACTTATCTTGTTTCCCCATACAAACTTTGGACCCCCATTTCACCCCTTTAGGGGGTGAATTTTGAAAAATCCTTTCTTAGTGCACCCCTACACCTTATAAGGAACCTACGTGCCAAATTTGGACTCTCTAGAACCAGCGGTTTGGGCTGTGCGTTGATATGTCAGTCAGTCAGTCAGTCAGTCAGTCAGTCAGTTTCTTCTTTTATATATTTAGATTATGTCTACCAAAATTGTGGTGTATACCCACATTATGAGACATTACATGTTTCATTTATAAATAACAGCGCCCTCCCCGCTTGCTCGTTCACTGCTGTAAAGTAGTGCGGTAAGATGTGAATATTAACGTATTCACATAGAGGGCGCTAAGGTGTAAAGCCTTTCAAATAAACAATGCAAAAATCGACACACAAAGCATAAGGAAAAATTCGAAAGGTTATTTGGCGTTAGGGTGGTGGAAAAGTTAACACGTTAGACCGGTAATCCAGAGGTACCGGGTTCAACTCCCGGTCTTTTCCGCCAGGTTACCCATTTATTTTATTTTTTTCTCTTCTGATCTTTGTATCAATTGTAAAATTTGTCTACCATTCCGAAACAGACTCCTGAGGTTTACAGCTCCAATTCTGTGAGTTCCTTACAGTATTAGTACCTAGGGACTTAATACATTTCAATACTAAGCTAGAATCGTAAGACTCAGGCAACACGCGTGTCTAGTTAGGGAAGTTTAACGAATTCCCAACTTGCCACAATGCAGACAACGTTGAAACTGTTTCAGTTTAGTACAGTGTAGGGAAAATACTTCGTTTAGTTACTGCTAAATGGTTTTTACATTTAGGTATAACCGTTGACTGGAAATGTACCATTTTTTTGGCGGGGAAGAGAAATAATTGTAACTTTAGTCTATTTTTCACCTATACGTTTATTATTATAAAGGATTATTTGATATTTTCAGAATAAGTGGATATATTTAGGGTTCCGTACCTCAATCGGAAAAAACGGAGCCCTTATAGGATCACTTTGTTGTCCGTCCGTCTGTCTGTCTGTCAAGACCCTTTATCTCGAGAGCACGTGGAGGTATCGAGTTGAAATTAACACCATATACGCCTACGGTCCTTGAAGCTGTGAAAAAATCAAAGTTCTACGTCAACGTGAAAAAAAGATACGGCCGTTCATGTCGCAAAAAACGTATGTCAAAAGACACTCTCAAGGGAATCAAAATGATAGGGTACTTCCCGATGACCTAGAACTATGACATTTGGCAAGTAATATCGTCACATACTACATTCTGCAAATCAGGCCGCGTAAGACTATCCTGTACTTGTTTCTGTTTGATCTCCAATAAAAAAAAAAAAAAAAAATCATGATATAAATTCAGTAGCTTTACAGTAGTCAGTACATAAATATAGAACTAGATAAAAAAGTGAAATAACTCAACTCCCCAGTTTCCATTAATTTGCGCGATGGCTTCTACTTCAGTTGAAACAACAAGAACCACTCGTCGCCAACTCGAGAATCTCGTTAAATTATATTGCTTCTTTTGAATGGATTCAGTGATCCGATAAATACAGTGCTGGGAAGGTATTCAATAATAAATAAACAATATTCTAGGTGAAAAATCAACCAGGTGCCACTTGTGAGTGTTGCAATACATGCAAGACATAGGAGAGACGGGATATAGTGTGTCTACAAGATTGTCTGAGCATATACGCAGTGTGAGAAAGATGGATACGAGGGACTCCGCTGTTGCGGAGCATGTCTTCTAGGCCGGTGAGCCATTTCGTTTCGATAAGGCACGGTTGTTGGCTCGTGAGAAACGTTTTGTACAACGGAAGATACGCGAAGCTATTGAAATTGGACGGCCCCCGAATTTCAACCGAGACGGTGGTTGGACTCTACCTTCAGCATGGAAGCCTGTGATTCCGGCGTTGAAAAACATCGCTCGTTCAGACAATGTCGTAGAAACAAAGTCAAGTGTGCGTATTATGTGGATAGTAGTGAAAGTACAGTGACAGACAGTGCAGTAAGTGACAGTGTGCGGGCGCTGAGGGCGGCGAGGAGAGCGATAACCAGTGCAGTGGGCCGTGAGCCACGTAGCAGCACGGATGCTGCCCCTGGTGAAGAGCTCCATATGAGTTCGAAACATGTCGGGCCGTTCCTGATATGATAATTTTTACATTTTTTACTTTAATTCTTCATTCCCCACTATGAATTTTTATTTTTGATATAACCTTTTTCGTTCAACCAAAACTGACCTATTAAAAAAAACATGATCGCGATGGTCATGGCGGGTGCCTCGTGATTGGTCAAATTTTTTGACAAGTAATTTCAACCAATCAGTGAAGAGTGGCGTTCTTTTTAGGGTTCCGTACCCAAAGGGTAAAAACGGGACCCTATTACTGAGACTTCGCTGTCCGTCCGTCCGTCCGTCCGTCCGTCCGTCCGTCCGTCTGTCACCAGGCTGTATCTCAAGAACGGTGATAGCTAGACACTTGAAATTTTCACAGATGATGTATTTCTATTGCCGCTATAACAACAAATACTAAAAATGAAATAAAATAAATATTTAAGGGGGGCTCCCATACAACAAACTTGTTATACCTATATATACATATATATAGGTACGGAACCCTTCATGCGCGAGTCGGACTCGCACTTGCCCAATTTTTTTTTTATCATATATGTATGCTGATGTTCTCTTTTTGAAATTATTAGAGTTGAGTAGAGAAATGTCTTATGAATATTAAAATTCTCTAGTGGGTACTATAGAGTATAGAATTTTGGTACAGGATTAAAAAGTGCGTTATTTTGATTTTGTCTGTGAAATTATAATTGACAGATGATGGATAAATGTATTTATTTATTTTAAAATGTGTTTAGGATATTGACTCTGTATTTGTTATTAAATATTCATATGTAAATAATAAAAAAAATATATTAGTATTCGAAATTGACAGATTAAAGTACGCGAGTATAATAAACCCTTTTAATGCATCAGACTGAATATCTTTTAAAGAACAACAATGCTCAGGGCACCTTTACTGATGGTTCTAATCTCCTTATCTAATGAAAACCGGTACTTCCCTTAAGTAACCTTTTTGAATGAATACCATTCGGTAACGAGCTACAATACAAAACACCAGCCATTTTAATACCCATTAAGCCTCCATTTTCAACTGAAAACTGCCGAAATTTTTCGAACAACGGCCCGGAAAGGTTCGGGGGGAAATTTAAAACGATAAACACAATGTACGCTATCAATCATGCAATGAATGAACGGATTCTTTGGAATAATATGTTTAAAAAATTGGAAAGGTTGCCGACGGCTGTTCGATTTTAATTTTAAAGCGAAATGGGCATGATAAAAAGATTTGAAAGGTTGGTCTCAGTTTGCGGTTAAATGGAAAATAATGCAGGGCTTATTAGTTCACTTTGTATTCGCATTGTTGTCTATCTCTGGAAATGTGAATTTTCTCGCGTGAACTATAAAAATCCCAAGTAAACGAGACATACTCGTAAAATACGCTAAACTAAATTTTAAATGCAATTTCAATAGCTTTTTTTCTAGTGTCGGGATGTTTTACAGTTTCAGAACAAAACATGCTATTGAAATTGCGGTTAAAATTAAGCTTAGCGTATTGTAAGTATGTCCCGTTTACTAATCCCACGGGATTTTGGATTGATTTGACTTTAATAGATGTATGAAGTTTAAATAAGAGTGGTGACAGGTTACTACAGTCCTACAGTTGCCGAAAGCCGTACCTATTCGTATTGATATTCCTTTTCTAATCTTTGTCAACGATGTTGATTATCTCGCATACCTATTCCTAATATTGGACATGGCTTGCCTCATCTTTTTACAAGCAAAAATAACGAACACATCCAAAATCCTACCTTCATTCCCAACCGTCGATTAATGCATACCTCACGAGGAAATTAAGCAAATCTAGTTGGAATTAAGTCGGAAGCTTGCTCACAAAAATGACATTCAGTGCGCAAAATGGGTGAATAATAACGCAGAAAACAGACGGTTTTATTTTCTTTCATTAAATCAAACCCTCGAAAACTTCGTACATGGTAAATGTACGTAAAGTGTGCTTTTCCTATACGAAATCCGATATTTTCATTCAAACTGGGAAGGAAATTTCACTTAAACTCTAAACTCTATTTATTTTTATCTTAAAAGAGCTCGATTTATAATATCCTTTTTAAATAATCTCAAATCATTTTATTGAAACTTATATGCTTACCTTCCAGACCCTTTTTATCTTTATTCATATCACTGGCGCGGCGTACAATAAAATTCCGATAACAATACACCTTAAGATTGGATAATAATGATAATATTGAATAATAATCAATAACATTATGAGTTTTATTCTCCGTGAAGGCTTTTAGTGTATAAATAAAGGAAGTATAATAATGGAATATTTGAATCATTTTCTATGAAACTAAAGCGAAAATAGTACTAAACTCTAGAACACTCAAGGCTTTATATGTGTACTCTTGTTACAGTGATGTTGTATCGAATATAATCGATAATAGTTAGTTTTCCGGATGTCGACATCATACCTAATCGACATTTCATTTCATTGGAAGCATTTTCTTTTGAAAGTTTTTGGAATCAATATTAAAAAAACCTAACCCCCCTTGCTTCTATGCAATTTCCTTTTGACATCATGTTTTTTTTTATAAACGGCCAAATATAACAACCGAGATTAATTTTCTCTTAGTTGTAGGTACTAAAAGACCTTGCTTTAGTGATTATAGTATGATATATATATTATATTATATATATATATATATATATATACTATATTATATTATATTATATATATTATTATTATAGTCTAGGGTCTACCCTAAAGGTTTTGATTCCCTTGTCTTGACAGAAAAGACATCAGACATTCACACAACGAAGTAATGAAATTCCTAATAATGGCCCTGCTTTCCCTTTGAGATTCAGGACTATAAAATACGATAACTTCACAAGCGCGTTTTCTGTTCCTGTGGTACGGAATCCTCGATGACCGTATACGATTCACAATGACCAGTTTTGTAATAAAATATGTTCAATGTACAGATTTCTAATTTTCACTATTTTATAATATACCATTGATACAAAGATCAAAGCACAAAGAAAAATGTAAAATGTGTAACCTGGCGGATGAGAACGGCAGGTTACGCATTTTCAATTTCAGTTTGTAACGTGGTTTGATCTCTGTATCGATGGTACAACATAAAAAAAATGGTGTACCCACATTAAAAATAATGAAACAATACATATGTTTCATAGATTTATATTTTATTATATTTAAAGAAGGGAACAGCGCATCTAAAGACAAAAGAATGGCCGCGTCCTTAATTAGACGGACTGTCGTGGAGAGTAGCGGTGTGGCGCGTAGAGTGGACACTAATTGCTGCATAACGGGGTTACGTTTCGATGCGTTGGCTTTCGCTTTTGGAGGCAAATTTTGAACAGATTTAGTGACAATAGGCATTTTGTTAAATAATAATGAAATTGTAGTTTCAAACATTTTGTCTATAAATTACGTAACATAAATTACGGTTATGGTGGTAAGTATATTTTTAAACTACACATAAAAACCGCACAATTTCTATAAAGGAGAAAAACGCAACGTATAAACGTGTCACAACACGGAAATACTTCAGCAACCAAACTTACCTTTTGTTTTAATTTGTTTATTCATTTTTGCCAGCACGTTATTACGAAGATGTGTAGTCAAAGAGTTTTTGTTTTAAATCTGATTGTTTAGATTTCATTTTTAACCGACTTCAAAAAGAGGTTCTCAATATTACTGTATGTTGTTTTGGTTTGTGTAAGGGTGTATTTCCACTGGCGCGGAGCCGAGCGGAGTGGAAAGGTGACAGTGGTAAAAGTGTAGGGCTCAATTTACTTTAAAACCTGTACCGTGATGACAATAGAAAATGTAGATTTAAATAATGTAATTCGTATTGTGCAAGTACATATTGCATCGCCCAAACCATTTGAATATATCAATCCGATTTGCATAGCATATGAGCAACGCTTCTATCTGTTGGCAATTTCAGTTATAATATAATTTCTTTATCAGATATAAGCGTTATAACAGAGACACAATAAAAATATTCAACTGTGTTGGTCTGATACTACTCGCTTCTACACGTCGTGCATAAGATATATTTCTGTCTAAGTATATTATAGTATGATAAGGGCCATCGCCCCGTAGTGGGACGCTCTAAGCTTTTAAATTATAATAATAACAAAGTTTAGACTGAGTTGAAAATATGCCACGCATGTTGTAACTACGTAGTAGTACCTAAACATTTATTGAGTTTTACCAAAATCGTATAAGTTCGACAAATACTATGTCCTATCTAGCCAACTTTTTCACTGGTGTGAAAGCAACAAAAACCATAACCAACGACAGTAAACCATAAACAACAAACGCCTGGGAACTGATAGAGTTGGGTGATAATAACGCCTCGACTAGTCACAGTGACTGGTCATCGAAAATTATCACTGTTTTTGTGATAAGGGAACAAACTTACAAAATGATGCGATACAACGCCAAAATATTAAGGGAGATACAAGTAATTTATACTAGTATATGATTTTTAACAAGTGTCGAAATTTAGTTTTCTAAATTGAGAAGTTATGATCTCAGGAAAAATCTTAATGGCTGTTTGCAGGATGGCATAGATCTATTGGGCACAAGCGGCATACAGCGCCATCAGTCGGAGTTTGTTTGTGCACTCATCACATCAAAACGATTGAAATTTTATTACGGGTATTCTTGGACATCCACAGATGTAAGGTTATGGAATACTTTTTGCCCGAATACGGTAAAAAAAGGTGAGATAGAATATTAGAAAGTGGCGGGCACCATCAAGAATCATATATCACATTATATATATCCCGAAATTTGCAACGTCTTTCTTGTATATAGGTGGGAAAAGAGAAGATAAAATGCCAATTTATGGAAGTCGGTTTAGACTACGCCAGCCCAGATTTGAAATAAAAGCTCATTTCATTATAAGGATGGAATACTGTTACTTTAACCAGACCGAAGTTAAAATGTAAGTGATATTTTAAAGTATTTTTTGGAACAGGGACGATAGTCACGATTGTGGAAATGTAACATCTCTACGAGGTGTCGATACGTCGGATTTATGGTCGGTGTGAGAACTGAAACATGGCGGCTTTATGTCCGCACCCATATTTGTGCATTCGCAAGGGTTTTGTAAAACCCATGATTATAAACTGAACACGTTCCAGTGTGTATACGATATTTTTTAACTGTAATAGTGCTACAATTACTGAAGGTCCATCATAAGTATCTATTCACGGAATATAATTATGATGCATATAATAAATAAGTAATATAGCTTTATTAATTCCATATAAAAAAATCATAAATTACACATTTAAGAATAATAAGTTGAAACAAATCAAAAGTCATTAACTATTAAAATTTACTTGTACACTGAAATGTTAGTTAGTGTAAACATATTTCTTTTATTTACGATATAATAAATATATGTAATAGTATTTCTAATTACAGTTTATATTTAATTTCATTACATTGAATTATTTATCATTGTATATGGACCCCATTTGTACATTATGCGCCTCCACTTTATACACATATTTTGTGTTATGAAAATGTGTGTTTAGTGGTACCGTACGTACCGTAAAATAAATTACCTGCGGTACCGTACGATACCGTAGGTAATTTATTTTCACTTTATTCAAATATTTACAAAACATCGAAATAATGGATACGTACAAAGGCGAATAATATTATCTACGAGTACCTCCCTATAAAGAAAAATCATAGTGACATCAAATAACATCAAATTTCATTTCAAGAAAACATTAAAAGCGCCTTGAGTTTCAGATTGCTTATCCTCTAATATTAGGTACTTCTGATTTCTGAGAAACTGAGGTCTCGACCGAGTGAGCCACCTGACATTTGAGGGTCGAAGGGTACTCTTGAAGGTCGAAAGAACTGATGGAATATATTGCTTCTTTATATGCTAAAAATATGCCAAAGTCAATAATTGTATTCAGTGGTGAGAACTATGTCCACGACTCAAGATTTTATCATCAATTTGACCGTTTCGCTGGGAACATATAGCCCAACATGGTGTTTATCAACCCACGACATATTCCGGACAAATTTTTGGTAATTGACGTTGAAAATCGGTGAATATTAGAATAAAATCATATTGATGTAAACAAAAAGAAAACATTCTGCAAATTTCAAGTATATTTTGCATAATTAAGCTAAAACTATCCACAACGATGAAAGTATTTTTTTTATAGGATTCAGTTTTAATTTCGCTACAATAACGAAAAATTAAGCAGCACTCCCGTAAAAAGATTGAATTTGGTTAATGACAAATCTTTGACAAATTGCTACTGACCTTTAATAATGCAAATATAATATGACGTTGTATTTTATATAAGCTGTTTGTAGCACCACTATCCCTGGGCCGGACCGTCACTTGTTAGGCTATACAAAGACCAATAACTTACTTCAATAAACAACAGATGCCGCTAGCTGTCGATACATCGGATTTATCGCTTGTGAACTTAAGCATTTCGGCTCCACACTAACACGCGAGAGGAATGGGTGTAGTCTCAAATCCTGCCTGGTCACGACTGTTCCTTGTGCTTTTTCTATCCATCAGTCCCACGATGCGTGATCCTAGATCCTATACGTGATCGGCTGATCGCTACTAGTTGCGGCTTCACTTATACTTCGGCGAACTTTGAGCAACTTCGCGAGTAGTGTGGAGCCGCGATAGGACTTTGCTGTCCCAACGGCCGTCCGTTCTCCGGCCTACATGGCCCGCCCATTGCCACTTCAACTGTGCAATCCTGTGAGCTATGTCAGTTACTTTGGTTCTTCTGCGGATAGGTATCATTTATGATCTTATTTCGCAGAGAAACTCCGAGTAGTTCTTGTTCTAAAGAATTTTGGCGAGGTTTTCAACACCGTAAAGTTTCAAGTTTTTCAACTTTTCGCTTTAGAATTAACGTTTTGATTTTTGCTAGCAGATATTTTACTTTAAAATTTAATTTATATAATATAACTGGGGGTGTAACACATCGTAAGTTTTTGTCATATGCCATCTGTTATCATACAAATACACGCATACTTTTCAAAACTCGTATTGTGAATAATACTGGTTTCATTAGGAATTAGGATGAAAAAAGGTCAAACCACGGTCAAACATAGGTGGGACCTCGTACATATCCGATAGCACTCCCTTGAATTCTTAAGCAGGGTTCAAGGAATTCAAAATCTAGATACTATTTATTTTATAAGTTTATATTTACTTTATAACTAAACATGGGATGACTGTAATAATTATCGTCAACAGAATGTCAAATGATTTGCTCGTTACAGTCACCAGGCTGTGTCTCACTCATGAACCGTGATAGCCAGACAGTTGCAATTTTCACAGGATGATGTATTATATTTCTGTTGCTGCTAAAACAACAAATAAAAAAAATAAAAAAAATTGTACGGAACCCTCAGTGCGCGAGTCCGAGCCGCACTTGGCCGGTTTTTAGGGTTCCGTAGCCAAATGGCAAAAAACGGAACCCTTATAGATTCGTCATGTCTGTCCGTCTGTCCGTCTGTCCGTCCGTATGTCACAGCCATTTTTTTCCGAAACTATACGAGCTATACTGTTGAAACTTGGTAGGTAGATGTATTCTGTGAACCGCATTAAGATTTTGATGCAAAAATAAAAAAAAAATAATAAATATTGGGGGCTTCCCATACTTAGAACTCAAACTCAATTTTTTTTTTTCATCAAACACATACGTGTGGGGTGTATCTATGGATAGGTCTTCAAAAATGATATCGAGGTTTCTAAAATATTTTTTTTCTAAACCGAATAGTTTGCATGACAGACGCTTCCAAAGTGGAAAAAAGTTGGTCCCCCCCCCTCTAACTTCTAAAATAAGAAAATGAAAAATCTAAAAAAAACATATGATGTACATTACTATAAAAACTACCAACGAAAATTGTTTTGAACGAGATCTAGTAAGTAGTTTTTTTTTATATTTTAATACCTAACCTTGCACCTAATTTATATGGGGCGCTATACATACCAGGTGCAAACTTAACTTAACCACTTAGGGATGGAAAGTGTTTGTACGGAACCCTCGGTGCGCGAGTCCGAGTCGCACTTGACCGGTTTTTTATTATTATTACAAGCAGTATCTATTTCAGGTAATTTCTACACCAAATCAAGATATCTGTCAAGTCTGTCCGTCAAAATCTGTCTGCCAAGTCGAGCCGCCGTACCATCCTTTTCTCGTAGCCAGCCAATTAGAACATTTTCCAACTTTATACTTTCAGGAAATACTATAGTATAATTCCACGCTGTATATGTGTGACGGCGCTATTGTTTTTGCATAAATATAGCCACCGCGGCGTGTGTTCTAATGTTCGTCGTTACGTGCTCGGGGAGACACTTGAGCCAGTTCGGGATACGAGTGCAGACAGCACTCGTGAGGAGGGGATGTAGAGAGCATGGAAGAGACTTTTAAGCCAGCACAGTAAACATCATGAATTATTTTAAAGTGCGTTTACGATCTTGAAATTCACTCCAAACAATCTAGGAAAAACACCCATTACGCTTTTTAGGGTTATATATTATAGTTTCGCCATGTCCGTCTGTCCGTCCGCGCCTTAGCTCCGTGATCATTAGTACCAGAAAGCTGAAATTTGGTATGGTATGTATGTATCACGCCGACAAAACGGTAAAATAAAAACTAAAAGAAAAACATTTCTTCGGGTACCTCTCGTACACCTTCAGTGGGGGTGATATTTTTTTTCATTCCAACACTAGTGCGTGGGGTGTCGTTGAATAGATCTATTAAAAATAATAGGGGTCTCTAAACATAATTTTTTGATAAAGTCAGCAGTTTTGTAAATATTCGCTCCAGAAATCCAAAAACCAAAAACAAGTCTTATGTCCAAAAGTGTAATTGGCATGGCCTCAAAAGTGTATAACCGACTGCCAAGTACCATTAGAGATAAAGAGGATATCCTAGAATTTAAGTTAGCTTTAAAAAGATTATTGCTGGAGAAGGCCTATTATTCTGTAATCGAATATCTCAAACGATAAACAAGGTGCCTTTTAGTACGAAAATGTGATTTGTTAATTTTAAGTTTTATTTATAAATATTGCATACCCTAGCAGGGTCCATGTTTGAAACTTTAACCAATTTAAGATCTACTGTATTAACAACATGTGTGCAATAAATAGCTTTGACTTTGACTTTGACTTTGAAAAAATAACGTTCCCCCGTCTAACTTTTCATCCAAAAATGAAAATAAGTTTCTGTCAAAAAAATCATTTTAGTGACAAGCTTTTATAGCCGACTGTACTTTTCTTTGGATATCCATCAAATACTCACTGAGACGGTTCTAAAGAGCCCAAACTCGGTAGGATTGCTTTTTCTATTAGGTATAGAGTTCCTATGGCCACCTTCCGGCTCGATCATCAGATCAGCCCCATGGTACCATATTATTGTATTGTCATCAAATTTCAGCTCAATCGGTTGACGATATCTGCTTCAAAATTGAGTTGCAAGATTCCACCCGAACAAACATACTTACATACATACATACAAACATACATACATACATATACATACATACGCACATACATACATCAATCTGGCTCGTGTAATCGATAACTTCCAGAAGGTAATAAGTAAAATTACTGTAATTTTACAGTTACTTTGGCGTTTACGACTTTTTTATAGAGCTTGAAATCTTTCTCGTAATTTATACCTCGGGCTTAGTACCGCTGTTTTAAGCCCGTCTATTGTGAAGGATGGGCAATTACGGAACCCTACACTGAGCGTGGCCCGACATGCTCTTGGCCGGTTTTTTAAAAAGGAACTTCCGCCATATTGGAATCGTGATTTCGGCCTTTCTTGAAATCGTGATTTCGGATTTTCTCACAGTAGTTGAACATTGTAAAGTCTCACTGAAATTGCCATTGATGGCACCGAAATCACGAATCCGTCTTTTGTTTACTTTCCAGCCACTACAACCGCATCAAAAGCGTAACCTGGTGGAAGAGACCGGAAATCGAACCCGGTACCTCTGGATTACCGGTCCAACGTTTTAACCTTTCCAGAACCCTAACGCCTAGATAACCTTGTAGTGTGTCGATCTTTGCATTGGTTATTAGAAAGGATTTACACACCCAAGCGACCTCTAGGTGAATACTATTGTTAAAAAAATATTTATTTTACACAATACATTTTCATGAGTTGTCGCAGTAGTAAACTCTATGTCCTCGTCTTTTCACTCGTGTATGGAATTGTTTCCCGAGAGTTTGTGGGGCAGCACTCGCAGGTCGCAGCCGTCGCGGTACACGGATTTTAATAGGGTTCATACATACATGTATGGATATATTCATTACAGATGCGAAATGTGTTCGTAGCGAACAGCTATTGCCAATTGTTTGTTCCAAATATCTTCCACAAACTTGTATATCTATACTATTATAAAATTGTATGAATCCGTCATTGCAAGTTCATCACGATAAGTTACTTATCACCCGACTTGGGATAAGTATAAAATGAGGTTATATTTTACTTACGAAGTTGAACTAGTGCGCAAAGGACAGCGTGAAAATTTCACACCAATGATTTCTAGGACGTCGTTACCTGGAACTGTAACAAAACACAGTCCCACAGCTTCCATAAACTAGTTCTTATTTCCACACAAACGAACTAAACGTAATACCTATCCATCAATTCAACAGCGAATATACTCAGAATCAAATCCATTCCAATATCACTAGAACCGTCACGATTCACGCCTCCCCGAACGCAATCTCAAACTCTTCGGATCTTCCCATTCGTATTATACCTCCTATCTTAAATTATAGCGCATTGCAAAATCCCAGTACTTATCTTCGGGATAAAGTTGGCATTTCAAGGAAAACTGTGGAAGAAATACGCCGACGAAAACTAGGTTTCTATTTATGATATTGTGAAAGCAGCGTGTAGTTTGTTTCACGATTGGAATACAATGCCGCTGTAGATAGCCCGAATGCTAGAATAGTGTATAGGAAATGGCCAAGCAGTCAAAACTGTTTATGAATGTTTGCAACTACGGTAATATTTGGATTGCATTCGACAAAAAAATGTTTGGCAACGAAGTACGTGCAATATTTCTACGCTTGCGTTCTCTATTTTTTGTACTACAGTCGATTGTAAGCAGTTCAAATAATTACTGCTACAATTAAATGGATACTGAACGCGTTTTTTACTAACTCATTACAAGTCACAGTTCTGAATAAAATGAAGGGACACTGCAAGCAAACGCATAAGCTGAAAAATGTCGAAATAGGTACGTCAAAATGTACATGCGCCTACAACAACTTTACTGAGGAGTTTAGTTGCTCATGAATCCCATTATCAAATTCATGATTTAACTACCGAATATATATTCAGGGAGTTGAAGGTTTCAAATAGCAAAAAAAACAATCGGGTTATAACTGAACAAAATTCTGGGTATAGAAAACAACATGAAATAAATAAAAAGTCCTTTTCTTTTTTTCAAGTAGGTTGAAAATCAAAAAGTTATCCCCAATAAAGCATGGTGTTGCCGAGTCGATATCCATCAAAAGGTTACAACATAACTCGGACATATTAATACGAACACGTCCGCTGCCCCGCACTAGGCATAAATTTTGCACCCCAATGCCTTGAAATTTCCCTTAAGACTCGTGTGGCTACGCTTTCCTGAGAGATAGTGTTCCGATATGGCTACTTTGCTATCAAAAGGACTTATATCTTCGTCAGGTTTTCAAAAGTTAGTACTTTTTTAGTTACATGGTACTTTTAGGTCTAGAAAGAAACTTAATTCACTATGAGAGTGATGGAATGGCTATTGATTTCAAGAAACTGTGGCAGAAGTGTGTTGTTGCTCCTCTGGGCTTTTAAGGCCATCTTGATTCGTATCTACGTATATTCTGATACAAAACTTTCTTCCATATATTGAGGTATGTTCCTCCGCTATTTCCGTGATACGATGATAATGATGTATTAGAATAATCAATGCTTACGAAAAAAACTGTCCACCGAGCTGTCGTATCTTTTTTTATTGGTAATCTATGGAATCGGTATCATGACCACTACCCATGAAAAAATAATTTAAGCGTTTTATGATATAACAAAATAGATGGAAAAACTCCACCGCGTTAAGCGTCTTAATCTGAGTCTATCCATAGTTTCATGAATTATTAATCTAAACAGCAACAAGTCTAAAAGCATATCAGAAACTTGCTCCAAATTTTAAACTCCCATATATTAATAGAAATCCCCACTCTGCCGGACTCAGCGGGCATAAATAAAGCGCCCCAATGCCTTCGAATTTCCCTCAGGGCCCGTGTGGTTTCTCAGTTCAGTATAACGTAGTGCGACCACGGAACTTAAGAGGGGTTTGCTGATTTGTTGGTAACGTCATACTTTAAAGGTAATAATTTGGTATTTATAAGGAGTTAAGATTTCATTGACGACTAAACTTTTTCTACAAGCGTTAATTTCTCAAACGAGTCGAAACTTTACTCAATGGGGAATGGATGAAATTGAAAAAAAATCTTAAACTAGTTTATAGCTGTTTAGTTAATAAAATTATTTTATTATTTTAATTAATATGGATTTCCGGTAAGTAACGCCTGATTCAATTAATTAATCTACTTTCGCTCACGACTCCAGAATTACCCCGTATATTTAAATAATTTTATCGCTAGTAATGAAAAGGGAATATACCAGTAATGTGCAATAGTGAGGCACGGAAGCATTATCTTAATGTTTATTTGCGCAGCCTTTAATGAACCCAGAACAGTCAATTACGGACTTAGTTCAGTTTATATGGGGTTTTACGGCCCAGAGAGCGCACACAAGAATAATCATGTAGCCACTCGGCTGGGTGGATGTTCTGAATCTCGCCAGACATGCACATAATATTTGTGCGATGAGCTCGAATTTTTTTGCTCCTGGGTCATTGATATTTTGTATGTTTATTTTATAGCTATGTTTGTCGTTGTCTAGTACCTATAACCATAACCCAAATCTACTAGTGTTAGCTTGATTTGGGGCCAGCCTGTCTAGCACAACTAGGCTTCGCGACTCTTGTCTTGCAACATAGCATCGCCCGTCACTCTCTCACAGTACTACGAAGAGGTTATATTTTTTGCGCGAGAAAATGTCACGTGGCACAGTTGTGCTTGAAGTGTAGATCAATTTGTACAGATTTACTAATATTTAAAGTAATATTGAAAAGGGCATTGGGCTAATAGAATAATGTTAAGGTATTTTAAATCTTTACGTAGTCGCTAAACGGAAGTGGGACGTTACTTCGAGTGCTGAATTTGATTTGATTGATTCGGTGTAGGGACACCTACGCGCGGCCGGAGGTGGGCTGTTGATCGCTTGGGTATGTTCATTCAACCCATTTCCCAATGAAGCCGACGGTTACTATTCCGGCGGCAATCCCATTCAGCCTTCTCAGTACATCCGGCATGATTGGATATCTCGACAGAGATGGTGAGGAGAACTTAATCTCTTAAACTAGGGGTTCGAATGGATGTACATAATTTTTTTGGTGTGAAGGATCAACCTTCAAATCTCAAGTATTATTATTCTATGATGCTTTGCGACTACTGTGAACATGAACATATTAGTTTCATTACAGAAGTGTAAGCTTTCTAAGTAAGTAATTCTATCGCAAAATATTGAAAATCCTAAAGATGTACTCTCTCGTTTCATCTCTGTATTACCATCCCCTGTTTATAACAAACACTCGCAAAGAAATTAGATCGCAACGCGTTAGAATGGACCATAAAACGAATGAGGAATTTAAACGGCTCGCTACTTCGCATACTCTCTCGGTACCGCTCTCAAGTTTGGGTTTTATTATCAATTTAATCGACATACTCGAAATGAGATTGATGTAAACAGATATCGATAAATATGGCTCAGCTCTTAACATATTTATTTTAAATGATACTGTGATTTTCTTGCGTTTCGATATGTATCCGAATAGATAATTTTGTCATCTTTGTACGTCTAGCCTAACTGTGACGCGCGAGTTATTACCTATCTCTTCCTTCGCTGTACTATGAGAGAGTGACGGGCGACCTATGTCGCGCGACAGGAGTCGCGAAGCATAGTTGTGCTCGACGGACTGGGCACCCTTTCGAGTGTAGTTTGAAATATCACTATGTAAGATGTCTCAGGTGTATTTAATACCCTTAACGACACTTTTACCTTTACAAATACTTCGCAATTTGGCGTAACCGCTGCCCAAGAAGGAAGTTTTTTATATTATATGAATTGACATAAATAACTGCGTATTATGCATTGAAACAGTTAACTACTCGACATAATTACGACTATTCAACGCATTAATCATATTAAAACTTTCGTGAGACATATTTAATTATTGTAATTTCACGTGAGTGTTAACCGCTTATAATACAATACGCTTATAATCAAATATTTCAAGAAAAATTAAATATAACGACGGTTAAAACATAAACGCTGTAAACGCCAAGGGAATTTATTGGCGTTTACAGCGTTTACGCTTTTTGCCGTCGATATGTAACTGTATTTTTAATTTTATACCTGACGATTGTACGCATATTGCAGTTAACGAAACCTCTACTTTAAACATCGCCAAAATAGGATACATTATCAACTCCTACTACTTTACCTACTTACTACAACCACGCTGTAAAAAGAGGGATTACTTGTTTTTCCATCCGCAAACTAAGTTACCGACTCCATTATTAAATCAACTTATTCTACTGCCCGTCGTATTTCAAAGAAATCATCTGTAACTTACTATCCCACTCCAGAAAGGTGGAATAAACTTATAACTATCCGTAATACTTACTACATTTTGGAATGGAAACCTGGCAATAGATGGCTCTCCGGCGACTGAGCCTATAACTATAAGTATATGTATCGGTTACGTCTTCATGCTTTTATATCACCCTCACGCTATGGTAGATGGAATAAATGTCGGATACGATATCTATATTGAAAAGAAAAACTGAATAATTTTATGTCTCATTACCTTCCAAGGCAAGGTCACTTTTTGACGTTGAGAATAAAGTAAGCCTCAATTTCGATTGGACGCTTTGATCCCTTATGATGATACACTATCGAGAGTGAGTTATCGAACAGAGCTAGAGCGAGGTAGTAGTAGTAGCTGATTATAGAGAGACGAGATTATATATAAAAAAAAAGTCTTTAATACAACAATATATACATAACTTACAGGATTCCACGGTTGAAGTGGCAATGGGAAGGCCATGTAGCCCAGAGAACGGACGGTCTTTGCGGCAGTAAAGTCTTGGAGTGGCGACCACGTAAAGGAAAGCGCAGCGTGGGACGCCCCCGACTAGATGGACGGATGACATCGTGAGCATACCGTTTAGTTGATGATGCAGTCTGCACAGGATCGCACTTTGTGATTCGAAGGGAAGGTAATAAAATGCCCTTATATTTTTGACGATTATGATACGAATACGTATAGTTTTGACATGAATAAAACTTGAAACTTTATCGTGAAAAAAAAAGTCTTATCTTATTATGACACCACAAATGAGTCAATGGATGCGGTCTGTACGGGATCGCACTTTGTGGTGAGCTAATAGATCGATAGATAGATGATATTATATGAACTTACAGTCTGACCAAAAAGAGTAGAAATTAAAAAGTGGCAATACTGTAGTGCCGTCCCTTTCTAATCAATCTAAGAAAACAGAGATGACACTACAGTATTGCCACTTTTTAATTTCTACTCTTTTTGGCCAGACTATATGAAGGCTTTCTGAACCTTCGAAAACAAAACAATAGGAGTCTCATCTACGCTGTATTGTATCTAAAGCCATTACAACATCGAGACGCCGTTTCGTGATAGTTTCTTGATTCCTCTTTATCACACTTCCGGTTGTTTACTGCAGCGTTTTCCGCCATTTTGATTAGCTCACTTCCGGGAATGGCTGTCGAGTCCGAGCGAGGTAAGAGCCAGTGTGACATAGTATAGTGATTTTGTGGGTAGGTAATGAAATTATATTACGAATACTATATTTTTTTCAAGCAAGACGTGTGCTCTGTGAGCCGCACCGCGCTCAATAGCCGACGAACTAAGAATAAGCATGGTATAAAAAAATTGGGCAAGTGCGAGTCCGACTCGCGCATGAAAGGTTCCGTACCATAATCTTTAACAAGTTTGTTGTATGGGAGCTCCCCCTTAAATATTAATTTTATTTTATTTTTAGTATTTGTTGTTATAGCGGCAATAGAAATACATCATCTGTGAAAATTTCAACTGTCTACCTATCACCGTTCTTGAGATACAGCCTGGTGACAGACGGACGGACGGACGGACGGACAGCGAAGTCTCAGTAATAGGGTCCCGTTTTTACCCTTTGGGTACGGAACCCTAAAAACAAGGCAACAATGGCACTCCGGAATGACAGGCGAGACTCACGCTATGATTGGTTGGTCAATCCGTTTCTGTGTTGCCAGTGGTGTATCATAAATACTCCCCGATTCCCTTGTTACCTGTATGAATCTCATAAAATGAGTGTTTTAAATCAAATATTGCGATAAAATAAAATTTCTTTAAAGAACTGTATTGCATAAATGCATAGTATTTTTTTTGTAAGCCTGGCGGCAAACATTTTTTTCCTTATAATTGTTTTGTTACCATAAAGCGGCAACTAATCAGTGACGTAGAAAGGCAGACTTGCAGGAGTGCTGTACCATATTTTCTTATACCATATGAATAGATAAGTGCTCTTAGAACGGAGTCTTCATACAACAGATTTGCAAAAGATATGAAGCGACACGAACAAATCATTCAAAGTCAAAGTCAAACATTTATTGCATTTCACATCATAGAGACATGTTGCTTGTGAGCTTGTCATTGTGACAAATGCAAGTCAAACTGTTATTTTATATTTCTATCTCAACCTTTTCACTGAAGCTGATTGAGAAAGCATGCATAAACAAACTGATGCGAAGGCAAAACATTATCCACTAAATCTGTAATACTCGTTGACAACGAATCGGACTTTGTGTTAAGAATACAGAGGATACATAGGGAATATCTCCATGCCAAAGTGGTGAGTTTAATCTTAATGCGGCTCCACACTACTTTTGAAGTTGGTCGAGGTTGGGCGAATATAATTGGAGCGGAGCGAGCGAAGCTCCCATGGTTCGACTCGAATGGACTTTGTAACAATGCGCAGATCTCAGCGAGTTCTCAACCGATTTTAGAAATTTTTGTTTTAAAATGCACAAAGTAAATTTCGCTAGGTCGTGGCGAAGAGAAAATTTCGAAAAAAAAAAAAACCGCTCCAATCTATGGTGCAAGCTTAGCCGGTGGCTGACTCTGCATCGACCTAGTAGTGTGGTGAGGCACTTCGCTGCGGAAACCCATACTTCGGCCAACTTCGCTTCGGCCAACTTCGGTCAACATCGCGAGTAGTGTGGAACTAGGGTAAGATATGGATATTGGTCTATGATATGGCAGTAATAAGTACGTCGATGATAAACGGGGCTAATGCACACTGTATCAGGGTAAAAGGTCCACAGCCGATGACTTACGACGGTTAGTGCGGGCCGTTCTCGGCCTCTAACAGGCCGGTTCGTCATGGAAATATCATAATTATATTTGGCAGGAAAGAAGGTCTCAAAAGTGTAACAATCAAGGAAAGAGGTAAGGAGGACGGAAGGTACTGTCTTCATTCTTACTTATTCAAATATTCCAACATTATTAATGTGACAACGACATTTGCTTTATCATTTATCTATAAACACAAACATCACGGGCCCACGGAGAGTGTGCTTTACACGTCAGTCCTTTGTTCAAGCGTAGCTTGCAAACGAAGGCCGGGTAACTAGGAATAAACCTAGAAAAAAAAAACATCGAAGTTAGAAGAAATTGAGTGTAGGAAGAAAAGAAGGAAAACGTTACGGAAAAATTGACATAGTGATGAAAGGAATAAGGGAAGGAAAAGAAGGAAGGTTGCTAAACTTGATAAATTTTAATCATAATTATTACAGTTTTAAGAGCATGTTTGGACCTTCAATAATAATATAAGTACAAGGAGTCCCCAATCGGATATTTGCGATATCGGATCTGTCCCGCTCTTGGCTTGGCGCCTGGCTATTTATGGCACAGCTCAAATGAATCGTCATTCGTCCTGGAGAATGTGGAACAGACAAAAGTGGTGTCCAGTAAGTTAATAGTATCGAATTAAAGGATTTTCATTTAAGATATAACAGAAAAAATTAAAAAGAGCGAAAGAGATGAAGACTTGAACGGATGCTTGGTTCTCAGGTATTTTGTTGACTTGTTATCCTATAGCCAATCGGAATACAGCCATACTGGAACTGTCCTACCCCTTGGCGTGGCGCCAGATATGCCCCTGGCTATTTATGGCGACGCAGCCCGGCTCTGTTCGAACGCAGCTCGGAAACCAGCACGGATAGGTTGATGAATTTATTGGTTATGGTTTCTTCAACCGATTAGTTTTAGTTCAGTTTTTACGCGTGGTATACCCAAAAACACACGGAGAAAACTACTATTACTTTTCGTGATAATATTTAGCGACAGATTTTTGAAATACCGCTACTTTATGAATATGATTTATTGTATTCGACAGCGAAAACAAGAGAAGCACTTGCAGTTTAATATTGAATTGCAAATCAAAGGAGTCAAAACATAACTCGAAAATTTGTACGTGACGTCAACTTTGGTGGCTTTGCCTGTATTAGAGTATTCAGTAAGTATAAAGGGCAAATATTCTGATTCTGATTCTGATTCTGACATATTACAAAGTTACTTGCAACAATACCCTAATACAGCAGGGGACAAATAAAACGGGGCATGGTTCATTATGTTCGCCGATTACTCAAAATCGTATAGAAAAATTTGTGATTTTTTTGTGTCAAAAGGCCCTCTTCTTAGTTTGTTTTTAGGGTTCCGTAGCCAAATGGCAAAAAACGGAACCCTTATAGATTCGTCATGTCTGTCCGTCTGTCCGTCTGTCCGTCTGTCCGTCCGTATGTCACAGCCATTTTTTTCCGAAACTATAAGAGCTATACTGTTGAAACTTGGTAGGTAGATGTATTCTGTGAACCGCATTAAGATTTTGATGCAAAAATAAAAAAATTATAATAAATATTGGGGGCTCCCCATACTTAGAACTGAAACTCAAATTTTTTTTTTTCATCACACACATACGTGTGGGGTATCTATGAATAGGTCTTCAAAAATAATATCGAGGTTTCTAAAATATTTTTTTTCTAAACCGAATAGTTTGCGTGACAGACGCTTCCAAAGTGGAAAAAAGTTGGTCCCCCCCCTCTAACTTCTAAAATAAGAAAATGAAAAATCTCAAAAAAACATATGATGTACATTACTATAAAAACTACCAACGAAAATTGTTTTGAACGAGATCTAGTGTAGTTTTTTTTTAATATTTTAATACCTAACTTTGCACCTAATTTATATGGGCGCTATACATACCAGGTGCAAACTTAACTTAACCACTTAGGGATGGAAAGTGTTTGTACGGAACCCTCGGTGCGCGAGTCCGACTCGCACTTGGCCGGTTTTTGGAAAATATCAATATCAATATAAATCAAGGTATTGGAGAAATCAAGGGAGCTCTTCTTATATCACTACATAGTATAAAACCAAGTCGCTTCCTAAGTATGCTTAGATTTGTACAACTACGCATCGAATTTTGATGCGGTTTTTTTTATAGATAGAGTGATTCAAGAGGAAGGTTTAAATGTATAATACATGCATATAAACCCGTGCAAAGCCGCGGCGTGTCGCTAGTTTCTTTTATATGTTGTGCTGTTCCTATCAGAAAACATCGTTTGGTGAAGTGAACTTTGGATCAGTTTTGCTCTAATAATAATATAAGGAATAAATGCCATGTTCTATGTTAAATATTTCAAAAAGAAAATAAATAATAAATAATTTATAAAAATCCAATTTACTTAACCCATTAACACCCAGTTTTTGGAGTATGGGTAAATTTTCCGATACCTGAGGTCGTAACAAGCAATATAGTACCTACATCATGATCGTAATAAACAAAATACTGTCCCCAAATGGGCGTAAAGGGGTTAAATAAACTAGCTACACTAGTTTTCGAGATATTATATAGTATATTATTTCCGGAATTTCATTGTCCGTCGGTGTACAAACCCAGAACAATGTTGCTACACTTGGTACGGATCTAAAACTTACATTCAGTTGTGGAATAATTACCAGACAGCGAGAGGAGCAGACGTACGTATAGCGCGCTTTATATTTCATGTGCAATCTCGGAGCAATCCTGTGCACGATGAGTTACGAGCCGTGCCTCACAGGGGTCTCAAATATGAACAAATAGAAAAAAAAAACAAGAAGAAGGTAATGAGTTTATAGGAAAAACTTTACTTGTGCTTGCAATAATTGAGAAGTTCCTTGAATTAATTAATGATTTGAGCGGTGTTCGAACTCGCGTATCCAACAACGTCTTCCGGGCCAACACGGGCGTCTTACCTATTAGACCACCGAACCGATGCACCATATCCTCTACATATCTTAGAAAGCGTTAGTCGCAGTTAGATATCTTTTCATGATCTTAGGTTCTTAGGCGTTTTTTTGATCTTACAAACAAAATTGGAAGCGTTAAATCTACAGAATTAAGAGTGAGTTTCAGCGCACGGTGACATGGCAATTTTTTTTATACTTTTCATTTTATATCAGTCGAAGTGGCTAAATGCCATTATGACATTCTGATATATGTCACAATGGCTTACTTTTGACAGCTGTCAAACAATCTGCTATTCTCCGACCTCGCTGAATATTTGTCCATCCGTAATAGTTAATAGGTACTGTATTTGTACCGTAATATTGCGGTCCCAGTGTTTACTCCAACACGCTTAATCCAATATGGCTGGTATTACAAAAGCGCTCACGTCACCTGTCACTAAAACATGGCGTACAGAATATTTTTAAACTGAAATATATTGTATCTCTTTTCCTTTATTTTTGGCGTACGGAAATGGCTTTGCTTCTCAATCACGCACCGTATTCACTATGTCGGTAGTAGCACAGTATAATAAAGAGTACTAAGTAGTAGTAATAGGCTTAGCACTTTACCATAGCACGGTAGGACGATAGAGAGCAGAGAGCTATGCAGTCGCCATTAAGATTAAAATGTAAATACGCATTATGCAATGAGCTGTAAACATCGTGTTTTTTTTTTTAATGCCTGATATGCTTTTTTACGTTTCAAACCCCGCCATTTCGACAAATTACGAAAAACTGATATGACAAAAAAAAAACATTGTCAAATCAGCTCATTAAATTTTACGAGAATCGGTTGGAAAATGCGAGTGTAGACGAGAACAGCCAAAATAATTTTTGGCCAATGAACCAGTAAAAAAAATGGGGTTAAACTGCTAAGTTATTAAATGGTTGCTACAGCTGGTGCAAATGTTTGATAACAAAATAGTGTTTTTTATTATTTATTTTTTTATTAAAGTAGTAACGTCTGCTAACGTAAACTAAATGTTTACAATTGAAGCGAAAATTGAAAAATTTAATGATTCGGACAGGATTCGAACCTGCGTTTCCAACGGCTTTCCGGGCCAACACTGGCGTCCTCCCAATTGGACCACCGAATCAGATGTCAGAGTCATTGAATTCTTCAACCAGTTGCTTCGACATGCCTTAGGGTGGCATCGTAGCGCCATCTACCGTAAAGATTTAGATTTAGATTAGATTTTTTATTATTACTGAAAATTAGTTTATTCTGAAGTATTTGGGTACTGAAATATCTTGCGTTCCGTATACATTTAATGTCTTCGTCCATTCAAAAACACTTCGTAATTCACGAAAACATTCAGCATCCTTCTCAAAGCATAAATATTCAAGTAATTTAGGAATTCATGATCTCAATTTTAACGAAACATAACTTCAAAATAATAGGGAAAGGAACAACAAATAAAATTCACGGAAAGTTCAGGAAGCGAGAATTCGTTAAGTCGTTAACTTTCCGAGTTTGAGTGAAATTAAAAGTTGTCACCCTCCTTCTTTGGCTCGGCTTGTACCGACTTTCCGGAGCGGTGAGTTGCTCTCACAAGTTACGGCAATGGGCTAACTTGAATTGAACTTAAGTTAATATCGAATGAATATCACACGACGTTCAAAAAGTGACTGACTGTTGGGTTTCTTTCGCCGTTTCTTCTCAACAGCGGTCTCCTGTGAAATGCCGGTAGACTCAGACATGTAAAACTGCCCTTGTCTTACAGAATAAAGTCCATTATTTCATTATAACCATGACCAAGGATTATAATTATTATGTTCGAACGTGGTCTGTTATCGATTCTAAGTATCCCCCGCCAACTTCTTTTCGAATATTTTCCAGGTAGGTACAGACTTTCGGCTCTCTTCAATTTTATTATAAAAATCTTAAATTGTGTTGTAAATCAGTTTTCTATGCAAGTTCATAATTCCAGGAAAAATCTTAACTGAGTTGAGTGGCGCGAGCCATACAGTGCCATCTCTTGTTAACATTTTCTTTGTTCACTCGTCACGCCAAAAATTTTGACAAAATTTTAGACATGTAACAACGGTAATAAGATACTTTTTAGCCGGCTAAGGGAAATAAAAAGTTTTGAGCGGACGAAGTTGCGGGCGCCTTCTATAGTATTTTATTTATACTAGCTGCGCCGCCTGTTACCCGTTCATCCTACGGGAACACTTAATTTTTTTGGTATAAAAGTAGCCTATGTGTTAATCCAGGGTGTCAGCTACCTTGATATTAAAACTTATCAAAATTGGTCCAGCCGTTATCGTATCATACACTCACAAACTTTTGTCTTTATAATATTAGTGTGGTAACTTAAAAATGGAACCTCAGGGGCGCCCTATGATGGTTGCGTTTATCACGTGATAAATAAGTGACATGCGACAAGAATCTGTCACTCACACTCGCATTTGGACAAAACGATGCTTTGTCACTTATTTATCGCGTGATAAAAGCAACTGAGTCGATACTGCCCGTCTGCCCGACTCAAGTCGCGCGACATATCATCACTCATCACTCTCTTACGATAATGTATAGAAAGGGATAAGTAGTTTATCTCGGGCAAGAAAGAGTCGCACGTCAAAGTTGTGCTAGAGGTGCGCGACAAGCGAGATCGCGACAAGTTATGCTAGTCCAGTTGGTATGCAGAAGTGTAAATAATACAGTTTTTTATAAACTGCAACGGAGACACTTCGCTCGTTCAGCTCAGTCAATATAATAGTTCAATATTAATTGTTGAATGTCAAATTCTAACTATCCTTTACAAAGATATAACAGACCGGGAATTGAACCCGGCACCTCTGGATTACCGGTCATAAGGAAAAATTCGAGAGGTTACCTGAGCGTTAGGGTGGTGAGAGGTTAACGCGCTGAACCCGTAATCTAGAGGTGCCGGGTTCGATTCCCGGTATCTTTCACCAGGTTACGCGATAAATTTTTCTTTGAGCATTGATCTTTGTATCAATGGTTTTATGATATACTTATTCTGAAAACGGAAAAAAATAGTGTCAGAAATTCTTTAGGAAGTAGGTTTTAGATGTCAACATAAAGGCACTATTCCCAATTATTTTCAGCCGCTGGCGAGTTAACAGGCCATAAACAGGTGATGAGCTTAAATCGCAGGTTAATACGACGTCGGCGTAACGACGTCGTTTGTTACAAAATGGCGGCGTGCAGCTGCCTCATTACGGCTATTATGGCTTCATTTAAATTGCTTGAAATATTTTATCTACGCCCATATTGTTAAATAAAATAACTATAACAAGTTCTGATACTATGGGCAAAGATCTACATTACTTTGCAGCGTCGTCTCGAATTACATATTGAGAAACGATAGTAGCGATGTTTGGTCAGGTGATTCCGATTTAAGAAATCGAATAGAGTGTAACGAACTGTCGGTCACGATACTTCCTTCAGAAAACAAAACCTTTTATTTTGCTCACCATCACTTCTTAACATCAGGCGGGCCACATGCTTGTTTGCTACGACGGTGGCAAACAAGCATGCGGCCCACCTGATGTTAAGCAGTTACCGCCGCCTATGAACTCACACGCGCGCTGCCGACCCTTTAAGAACCTATTTATTCCCCTCTTGAAGCACCGCATACTCTAGCCCCCGGGGAAAACCTCGGCAGGGAGCTCATTCCACATGCGGAGCGTTCGCGGTAGGATTCCTCTGGAACCGGACAGTTCTCGACCATTTAGGCTCCAGTATGTGAGGATGAACAGCCTGCCGATGGCGAGCAGTGCCTTCAAGAAAAGAGCGTACCTTCTCCCATTTGTGCGGCCGGTAACACTCTTGCAACTCTGGTGCTGCAGGTGTCCACGGGCTTCAGTCCTCCGTGCATCGTAATCCTCATTGCTGAGTCACGAACTCAGCCATGCACCATCATGTTGCGCCACCTTCCTTCATTTGTTGTTGGACTACAGTAATCGCTTCACTTCGGGCACTTTCTTTATAATATATTTAGAATGTTGATGGGACTACCCAGATTCTGCAGTGCATCAGGTATGTTTGCTGATGCTCGCGAAGATGATTTTCACGCCATAATGCGCAAAAAAATAGCATCCATTAAAACCAGAATACAGGGTAGTTCCAACAGTATTCTAAGTATTTTAGTTGACAGAGCCGACAGTCCTCTGCAGAGGTACTGGATATCGGCATTAATAAACCCTCATTCTGAGCAGGTTTATTATGTCAATTAGTTATAGTAGGTATTAGTGTAGCATTAGTACATTACGGCAGAGACCAGTAAGTAAGCCATACTGGCCGAGTAGGAATTAGACGGACCGAGCCGTAGGCGAGGTCCGGATATAATACGAGGCCAGGATGGCTCTTACGGTCGAAGCAAGTATAGTGCTTTTCTCAAAAATTAAACAAGAAAATTAGATTAAAATTATATTTTATAGGTGACATTCATATTCGGCCATTTTCCAATGAATATTTTTGTTATATCCCATTTTTATTATTACACATTGTGATATTCGTCGTCGCAGGCACCATTAACTCCCACGATAACAACCTATAACAAAAATAATTATGAGTTTATACTTGGATAAAAGATATAGTTATATCGTTATCAAATAGTGGCAGCATTTATTTACCTTCATCGCCAAACTGTTGATCATCTAGAGCTTGATTTAAGAACTTTTCTATATTTTGCTGCTGAATATTTGTGATTTCTTTCCTTTGTAGCCATCCGATTGTCTCAGAAAGATTGTTGAAATATTCAGACCTTATCACACATTATCTGACCAACTATTAACTTGATTTTCTTCCTTCCATTTAATGAATCTCTTGTATTTTTTTATATCTCCTTGGATTTAGTCGGAAGTAAATTATTTTAGCTAACTCTGCCTCCGCTTTTAAGTATGGAGGAGTGCCGTCTATTCGGAATCAGACTCGTCTGAACTCATTTTTGCTGAATTATTGTAATTGATCACACAAACAAATTTGAAATGTTTGTCTTTTAATTTAAATCCCGCCTTAATTTCTTTTTTTATAAATACTGCGTTTAATTATTTGCACTGTCTTACAAATCTAAGTCTTAAAGATAAAATTTAATTATTGTTATACATTGTTGTATTATCTAACTAATTTTCATATCATAAAGCTTACCTTCAATTTTAACTCCGAGGTTTTTTCTAAACGACACAAAAAAGTAAGGAATTCTGAAATATCATTGTCATTTTACACAGCACAATTATGAACTAAACGCTGCATACAAACTTCCGCACTAAACCTTGTCGCCACTTTTTTTTTTTTAAATATGCATCTTGAGTTACGTTTATACTGCCAATAGTACTAACCTCTTTTTATTTTACATTTGCTCTTAGTGTAAATTGCAAGTGTATACTGCAATGTCGTCTCTTTCTATTTAACTATGAAAAAGGGACGCCACTTTTTAATTTCTACAATTTGCTCTCGCACTGTACTTATAATTAAAACAATTTGTGGAATGCATCCTTTTTACATTTATATACGACCTCATCGCCTTCACATCCTTAGTTTTTTTATAGGTCGGTGACGATGTAAATCGTGTTTCGATATTCAAATAAATATCTTGATACGTAATAGGAATTACATACTTACTTACTGGACAAATATTGATTCCAAATTTAAAATCTCGCTGTTTACTGGACACTTCTAAAAAGTCTTCGGTATGTTCCACTTACTGTAGTCTATCTAGCGATGGTAAGGCAACATTACATGCAATTTTTGAGAAAAAGTAATTATATACTTAACTAACATAGTTTTAAGTTTACTAACTATCATGGACCACTGTTGTCTTGAAAAAAGAAATTTTGAATTTGAATTTGAATTTATTGTTGTGCTACAGTAATAGCTTCCTTCCTTTGTTCCGTAATCTGGTGGAAGAAACCGGGAATCGAACCCGGTACCTCTGGATTAACATGTTGGACCGGTAATCCAGAGGTACCGGGTTCATCCTCTCCCGCCAGGTTACGCATTTTTTTTCTTTGTATCAATTTTTCGATATCGTATTGTTCTTGTTTATTGGATTTTTCGATATATTTTCCGAAGCAATTTGTCCCACTAATAGCGCAGACGTTGTCTGGTTTTATCAAAATATATAAAAAAGATTTAATCTAAAGGATCCAAGAAGTGAAGTTTAAGAAAATAAAGACCAAGATTTTACTGCTCCCTTAGGGTTGCCAATCTGAACATATTTTTATTCTGATACCACAGATTTTATTAGAGAGTAAGTCTCGAATAATTCGATTTCTAATAATATTTTGACACCATTAAACTATTTTTTTTAACTCATTACATTTATACATAAAATAATTACAAGGTACCTTACTCTAAATGACTTTTATTTACTACGACGGTGGATGATTTCTTATTTGTTTTTCCCCAGGGTTCAACATAATGAGAGACGCATTGCACCTAGTGTGTAAATCGAATAATACTTGTTTGTCAAAAATAATAAGTTTCTGACAACAACGGTATGTAAATAACTAACTGGCTAACTAAGTGGCTTTACATAAAAAATTCTAAAGTCACTATTCGGTAGTGGCAACCCTACACCGACCTCCCTGCTAAATGAAGCGGAAGTAATGCAGGATAACGTTTCAACTTCCTACAATCATACTTAGGGGTGTCGACTTCAACAGTAGCCGACAGGAATGTGATTTTCTTACATACATTAATGGCTGTGATAAGATCGATTTCATTCATAAATGTTGACTCCGCCAGCTAGCTTGTGTGATACTCGGAAACACACTATTTCAAAATAAAGACACACAATTCAATTATTTATCATTAAGTATTTTAATTTGCAATAAAACTTTTCAATCATAATTGTTAGGTACGAAATGCAGTAAACAGAAAAAAGTTTATAATGAAGAAATGTATTAACCCAGATAGCCCGACCAGCGGGCCTATGATGGTTGCGTTTATCACGTGATAAATAAGTGACAAAGCATCTGTCACTCACACTCGCATGTTGTCAAAAGGTGACGGATGCTTTGACACTTATTTATCACGTGATAAACGCAACCATCATAGGCCCACAGGTGTTATAACACCGCTCATTTTTTTTTTATAATATACATCATCATGTCATTTGATATTTGCCACTCGCTTTTCGGTGAAGGAAAACATCGTGAGGAAACCACCTAAGCCCAATAAGGCCTAGTTTCCCCTCTGGGTTGGAAGGTCAGATGGCAGTCGCTTGCGTAAAAACTAGTGCCTACGCCACATCTTGGGATTTAGGTAGCCGACCCCGATTGAGAATTCATTCTCAAAAAATGGGACAAAGGCTAGGAGGATGATGAATATACTCTAATGCTTGTTGCGATTTCAGATATCGCAAAATTTACCCAGGTTCCAAAAAGTTCGCTTAGGTGAAAGTGGGTTAAGTATTTCTATACATTTTTCTTCAACCTATGCATAACTTATTCACAAACTTTGTTAACTCCAGATTGTCACAAATCTAGTCAGTAGTAATTTTTACAAGCTTTTATGTAACTTGCATTGTATGTATGTATGTAAGTATGTTTGTTCGGGTGGAATCTTGCAACTCAATTTTGAAGCAGATATCGTCTACCGATTAAGCTGAAATTTTGCATACTTACTTAACTTTGATGACAATACAATAATATGGTACCATGGGGCTGATCTAATAATGGAGCCGGAAGGTGGCCATAGGAACTCTTTAATAGAAAACGCAATCCTACCGGGCTTGGGCTCCTTAGAATCGTCTCAGCGAGGATTTCATTGATGTACAAAGAAAAGTACAGTCGGTTATAAAAGCTTGTCACTAAAATGAAAATTTTGACAGAAACTTATTATCATGCCTGCTATAGCGGCGAGTGTAAATATGATAATAGCTCTGTGCTTAAATATTTCAGCAATTCCGCTTTGATAGCTCCATAAATACATGAGTACAGACTCCGAGTAATTTTACACTAATGAAGGAAGTATTTAGCTGTACACGAAATTGTTCCATAAATTTAATAAAAATTAAACTTTAAAAATGCTCTGCTTAAGTCTGTGTTTGTGTAATGTATTTTTTGCGTAAAAAATGTTTCATTACGATTTATATTTTTTCTCTATCTATCTATCTATCAGCCACAGACGTCCACTGCTGAACATAAGTCTCCCCCCATGACTTGCCACAAAGTGCGATCCCGTGCTGACCGCATCCATTGATTCCCCGCTTCCCCCTACACGAGGTCATCCGTCCATCTAGTCGGGGCCAATCCACGCTGCGCTTTCTTATACGTGGTCACCACCCTAGGACTTTGCTGCCCCACCGGCCGTCCATTTTCCGGGCTACATGAACAGCACATTGCCACTTCAGCCGTGCAATCCTGTGAGTTATGTCGGTTACCTTGGTTCTTCTGCGGATATCCTCATTTTGCGGATATCCCTTTCCGTTGCATGTTGCGTAACTCTTAGCCGCCTTATGAGCCACATTGTGACCATGTCTAAGTTCCGTAAGTCATCACTGGCAACACGCACTGTTCGAAGACTTTTAGTCTTCAGGCAATAGAGCATTTTCGACGAGAAGATATGACGCTGCTTTCCGAATGCTGCCCAGCCGTTTTTTGTCTGTGGCCACAAAAATTCTTAGTATGTTATATCCCGGTCCCCATCTTCCTTTTGCTAAATTTTTACCTACTTCATGTAGCCATAAGATGATTTCACAACTTCAAATTGTCTCAAGAACTGTACAATTTTGCATATGTGACTTAAAAGTGTCTGGGAAGGGAGACCTTTGACTACTTGAAACTTATTTCGTTGAATGTTTCATTTCGACAATTTTTATTCATCTTTAGTCATACATTTTTCATAATTCTTGCAAATGTCATCGTATTGAAATAGTTTACAATTGCAAAGAAAAATGCTTTCTACGAAATGATTTTTCCACGAAATTAAACATACCACGAAAAATAATTCTAGGAGTCAATAATGGATCCGTCTGGGAAACATGACGTCTTTATCGGTAATTGACTGATTTTACGTAATATTTTTTGTTTCAATCCTCTTTCTGTGTAGAGAATACTACAGCGAAGAATAATGTCGCAAGTGACTATGACGTATAATACACATTCGGCTTCAGCAGTGATATATGGCGGCGTTAGTGGAGGACCGAAGGTGAAATACAGCCTCCCGTACGTCTGCGTTAGTAATTGCTCGTAGTTAGTGATAATGGGGACGACCTGTATAGCGCACGCTGTACAGATCATGTACCTTTAAAAGACTGGGAATCGAACCCGGTAGTTCGGAGGTACCGGGTTCGATTACCGGTCTTTCCACCAAGTTACGCAATTCAGTTTTTCTTTGAGCTTTGATCTTTTTATCAATGTTTTTTTTAGAAAGAAAGAAAGAAATATTTATTTGCAAACACACGAACACAGTAGTAGTACAAACAAAAACAAAAACATTCAGAGATTAGAGCCGTGTGCTAGCAAAAAGGGCCAGGCTCAGCATGTGCTGCAGCCCGCAGGCCGCAACGCTGATTTTCAGCCAGTACCTTGTACCTTTTAGGAGGTTATTCCTTGTAAAAAATATTTTTGACTTTTGACAAATATATTGATCATTTCATTTCTACCAACATTTTGAAGCGAATAGTACTTTTTCCTGCGTTCCATAAAGAAACATAGCTATTTTAGGCTTTCATTGCGCGCAGTCGGAAAAAAAAAAACAGTTTTATGCGTGAATTTCGACAAATTATTCGAGAAGTTATTGAAACAAAAATTATCAATGGAAAATTCAAGTTGTAGGTTTTAAATATATACCAATATAAATCGCAATGGCCCTGTTCTCAGTAGAAACATTGATAATATGTTAAGAAACATGTTTGATCAGAAAAATGTCTAAAACAATCATCATTTTTGAACGGATTTTAATACTAAGCTGGGTTTTAATACCGTGAGTCTGTTTGGAACCCGAGAGATTATGGTGCTAATCAAAAAAGCTTTAACATGGTTAAATATTTGTGTGATGAACTCGAATATTTCCTCCTGGGTCATGGATGTTAATATAATTTACTTATCAATATCTCATAATATAATGTCGTCGTCTAGTACCCATAGTACAAGCTTTGCTTAGTTTGGGACTAGGCCAATTAGTGTAAGATTGTCCCTTAATGTTTATATATTTATTTTACTTTAAACTTTTTTTTTAATGGAATATTAGGAACGTACAATATTTCAGGTAAAATATAGATATTACTTTTAACTATTGCAATTGGTTTTAATCTTAATCAAAAAATTATCTTTAATTTACATTGTACCATGACCATGATAATACAGTTTTGGTAACCAAAAATTTTTCTTCATAAAAAAACGGTTGTTTGCGCCAGACACAAATTGAATTTATCCCGGGCCCATGTAAGAACAAATTACCAAAGCAATCTTGCCTAGCGCGAAACAGTGGAACGCGATACGCGCCCTATGTACTTAACCTAACTTGATCTACTTTGCTAACCTGGAGTTCAGCCGAATATCTTCCTGGCTGCAAGGTTGTGTTTCTGTTTTGTGTAAAGTGTATGTATGTTTACTTGCACCAATAAACGACGTCCCGGTCTGCGCCGCCGCCGCCCCGATCTCGTCAGCAAACACGCCAAACACAATTCACACTGTAGTAGTCCTTATATCACTCTAAATAACAATCCTTGGGGCGCCCGAAGCAGCCCACCGTACAAGGAATTGTGCCGTATTTCAACACTTTCCGTTAAAGCGTAAAACTTCCAAAATATCTCCCAAACCACGGAGGTTATAATGTTCAAGAACCGTTACGATAGTACCAATGTTACCAGCTCGCGTCCGCTGGCGACAGCGCGCGCGTTCGCAGCGCCGTGAAAGAAAAATGAACTAACTGATTGTGTGGCCAGTGGGTAAAAACCTATCGATTCTCAACAATCACCCGCCCCGGACCGACCCGTCGTCGGTCCGCTCAAACTCCCGGTAGCCGGGATAGCGTTGAAACCGCCCGTCTAAGGATCGAGTCCCTCACTTGTACATCTGCGATCCGTGGAGACCCATCCTTACCCGCTATCAAGTTAACGATGCGCCCCCGTCGCCAACACAACGGTGATAGGTTAGCATCCTTAACCAGTACGAGGTCTCCAACGCACGGTGGGGTCGTCTTGTCCGTCCACTTAACGCGTTGCTGAAGAATGTGCAAATACTCAAGCGACCATCGCTTCCAAAAATTTTGAGTCATTTGCTGCAACATCTGATACCGTGACAACCTATACAACTTAACATCCGTATACGGATACTCCGGCAAGGCGTTAAGTGGTTGGCCAATCAAAAAATGACCTGGGGTAATGGCCTCCAGGTCATTCGGGTCAGCGCTCAACGGACACAAGGGGCGCGAATTTAAAACTGCCTCAATTTTGCAGAACACCGTTGACAATTCCTCAAAGGAGAGGATCGTTGAGCCGATGACCCGATACAAATGAGTCTTGGCAGACTTAACCACTGCCTCAAATATTCCACCCCAGTGGGGGCATCCAGGTGGACTGAAATACCACGAAATGCCCCGACTGGCGATGGCCGTGCCGATATCTCGCTCATTTTGACTTAAAAATAATACAATTTCCTTTAGACAACGATCGGCGGCCTTGAAGTTGGTACCACAATCCGACCGGATCAAGGCCGGTATCCCTCGTCGAGAAACGAATCGGTCCAGCGCTGCCAAAAAGGCCTCCGTAGAGAGATCAGCTACCATTTCCAAATGAACGGCCTTGGTCGCCAGACACACGAAGACGCACAAATATGCCTTAACCGACTTCGCGTTGCGAAGGCGTGATGTCTTGACCATGAAAGGCCCCGCGAAGTCTGTCCCCACACCAGCAAACGGCCGAGCTTCCGTAACTCGGTCGGGCGGGAGATCTCCCATTTGTGGCTGCATTGTGGCTGCCTTGAGCCGGTAACAAGGCAAGCAACGAAACACAACGCTCCGTATCACTCTCCGTGCCGACAAAATCCAGAACTCCCGCTGCAAAATGCCCAGCAGTGTGTTGCAGCCTGCATGTGAATTCCTGATGTGACGGTCCCAAACCAACAGCTCCACCAGAGCTCCCTTCTTGGGAAGAATTAAAGGATGCCGCGCTGAATAGGGCAATTCGGCATTCCGTAGTCGGCCTCCCACCCGGAGCATTCCGTGCTCATCAATAAACGGGTTGAGGCGGACAAGGCTCTTCTTCATTCTGCCCACGCCAGTCCGCAAGATCCTAAGTTCATCCTGGAACTCATTCCCCTGAATGACCCCCACCCAACGTGAGAGAGCCCTTTGCTGCTCCTCAGGTCCCATTACAGGTGACAGGTTGCGCTGTGCCGCAGGGCTTCGACAATTATGGAAAAACCGCATTATCCATCCCGTGACTCGAAGTAGCTTCCCTAGTGAGCTATACCGTTCCAAAAGAGTGTGGTCCACTGCCACAGACTCCACTGTAGTCACATTGACTCTCAGACCCTGGTCAGGGGGTAGTGGCTGGCGTCCGCAGTCATTGAAAGGCCACTCCGTATGTGGCCGCTCCAGCCATTGAGGCCCCCACCAGAGAGAATGCTCAACCAGAGCAGGCGCCGGGCAGCCGCGACTCGAGCAGTCTGCCGGGTTAACTTCACCTGGAACATGTCTCCAGACCAGAGGAGTCTCCGAGTTATTTATCTGTGACACTCGGTTGGCCACAAATACCTCAAGCGTATGGACCGAAGTCTGCAGCCAGCACAACACGATCTGGCTGTCCGTCCATGCGTAAACCGTGTCATTCAGATCCACCGTGCCACGCAGGTTCTGCGCCACATGGTTTAGGAGGCGGGTCAGAAGCGCGGCACCCGCCAATTCCATCTTCGGAATCGTCCACCGGGTCCGAACAGGCGCAACCTTGCTCTTGGCCATGACCAAGCGTACAACGCCCTCGCCAGCAGTCTCACCTGTTCTCAGGTAGACCGCGGCGGCGTACCCTTTCTCAGAAGCATCGCAGAACCCATGCAGGGTCACCCTGGCTCCCGCCCGAGGGAGCAGTTTGCGCGGGATCTCAATTTCTTTAATATGCGGCAATGTGGTCACGAATGCCGTCCACTCGTGCAGCAGCTCGTCCGTGAGCTGCTCATCCCAGCCTAGTTGGGCCAACCAAAGCTTCTGCATGAAGAACTTTGCCATGAACGTGACCGGAGAGATCCAACCATTTGGGTCGAACGTTCGTGCGATAGTCGAAAGGACTGATCGCTTGGTCCAGGTCTTCGACAGCAATTCGGCCTCACAATTGTATGTGAAGACATCCTGAGTCGGTCGGTACTGGACCCCCAAAATTGCCAACGCATGAGGATTATCCGAGTCCTCAAACAAATGCGGGTCTTGTTGGTGCTCAGCTGGTAGTCCTGCCAGCACCTCTGGGCAGTTTGACAGCCACTTCCTGAGTTCATAGCCACCGGAGGCCATGAGCGCCACCAATTCATCCCTTAGGATGAGCGCTTGCTCAATGCTGTCCGTGCCCGTACAAATGTCATCCACGTAGACATCCCGGTCGATGACTGCAGCTGCGCGAGGGAAGCGCAGCCGTTCCTGGTCAGCCAGCTCTCGTAGCGTCCGCATCGCTACATACGGGCTGGGCTTTAATCCGTACGTGTTCGTGTTCAGCTCATACGTGATCATCGGTTCTTCTGGGCTCTCTCGCCACAATATCAGCTGGAACCGACGGTCATCCGCATGGATCTCCGTTTGGCGAAACATCATCCTCACATCCGTAACGAAGACAACTTGGTGTCTCCTGAAGTCCGTTAGAATGTCTGCAATGTCTCTGGTCAACTTAGGACCAGCGTGCAGGCATTGATTCAGAGACACCCCGTTAGATGTCGCCGCGCTCCCGTCGAACACGACCCTGATCTTGGAGTCAGGTGTCTTCAGGACTGCATGATGAGGCAATACGTAGTGCTCCTCACGACGCCAGTCTACCCTGGATACCGACATGTGACCCAAAGCCAAATATTCACGCATGAACTCAACATACTTTCGCCGAAAGTTGGAGTCCCGTTTCATGCGCCTTTCCATGGCCATCATCCGTTTCTCAGCCAGGCCCCTGGAGCTCCCCAGCGGAGGTCGCGTCGATAGAAACGGCAGCCGTGTCATAAATCTGCCCGAAGGGAGACGCACCGTGTTGCACTGATAAAATGTCTCGCACTCCTCGTCCAGTGGGCTTGTCCTGGGAGCTGTGGGTGGCTCTTCTGTTGCCCAGAACCTTTGCAGGACCTCCGATAACACGCTGCCGTAGTATATGTTGCTATAATCCGTTGCGTCCTGTGGTCCCCGTACTGGGCCCAATAATGCGTACCCACCTGCGGTACTCACGGCCACCAACCCGTTTGGTTGCAGCTCCCGCTTACCGCTCCGCAGCAGCTTCCCGAGGACGTCAGTTCCAAGTAAGACGTCCACCCGTCCGGGAATTGCGAAGTGAGGGTCGGCCAACTCCAATCCCTTGGCCAGCTTCGTTACCGCCGGCGGTAACCGTACCGAAGGAAGAACCCCGACCACTTCATCTAAAACAATAGCCGTGGCCTTCACCCGCGTGATCGATGCCGAGTCACCCATCTCAAACAGGAGGTCCGTCTGACCCCTGATGTGAGGCACCTGATTGCCACCTATACCTATTGCGCCATCCCGTGATGGCTCCAACCTGAGGCCCAGCCTGGCCACTAGGCGGCTGGACACGATACAACCTTGTGCCCCCGAATCCAGGAGTGACCTCACTGGCACTGGCCGTCCATCCGTACCCCTGACGGTAATCTTAGCCGTCGGTAATAATACCGTCACTGGTGGGGTGGGCACGACGGATGAACAGACTGCTAATTGCTAGCAGGGGGCACCTCCCGCCCCTTCTGCTGGAGGGGGAGAGGGCCCCTTGCCCAGGTATGGGTCCCACCCCGGGTAGTACACACCGCGACCCATCGGTGCCATGCGCGCCGGCTGGTAATAACCCATCGGCATCCGTCCCATCTGCGGCGGACGCGCCATCAAACGTGGGCGCTCTGCGAGTGGTGGGGAGAAGCGACTACTCGGGGGCGGCCACCTGCCCCCCAGCGCGGCCGAGTAAGTCGCGTAACCCGACTCCCCATGGGTCATCTCCGGGCACCCGCCCGAATCTCGGCGCCGATCCCCCCCCCGCGGAGGAGACTGCGGCATCCGGCGGTACTCCGGAGTCCTCGATGACTCCCCTCCCCGAGGAGGGAGCGACCGCTGGTCTCTGGGTGACCCCCCTCTCCGAGGAGGGGGCGACCGCTGGTCTCTGGGTGACCCCCCTCTCCGAGAAGGGGGGGGTCACCCAGAGACCCACGCTCTGCTACCAAAATTTGTTTGCGCCAGACACAAATTGAATTTATCCCGGGCCCATGTAAGAACAAATTACCAAAGCAATCTTGCCTAGCGCGAAACAGTGGAACGCGATACGCGCCCTATGTACTTAACCTAACTTGATCTACTTTGCTAACCTGGAGTTCAGCCGAATATCTTCCTGGCTGCAAGGTTGTGTTTCTGTTTTGTGTAAAGTGTATGTATGTTTACTTGCACCAATAAACGACGTCCCGGTCTGCGCCGCCGCCGCCCCGATCTCGTCAGCAAACACGCCAAACACAATTCACACTGTAGTAGTCCTTATATCACTCTAAATAAAAATCCTTGGGGCGCCCGAAGCAGCCCACCGTACAAGGAATTGTGCCGTATTTCAACACTTTCCGTTAAAGCGTAAAACTTCCAAAATATCTCCCAAACCACGGAGGTTATAATGTTCAAGAACCGTTACGATAGTACCAATGTTACCAGCTCGCGTCCGCTGGCGACAGCGCGCGCGTTCGCAGCGCCGTGAAAGAAAAATGAACTAACTGATTGTGTGGCCAGTGGGTAAAAACCTATCGATTCTCAACAACGGTATCAACCACTTATCCCGTATCACTCTGATCCGATTAATATTGTTTCTATTTGAGAGTTGTCGAAATCCATTTCTGAAATGAAATTCAGAACAAACGCAACTGTAGATTGAATACAATTTGTACAGAAGGTTCAGCTGTTCCGGCCCCAAGATACTATACGATTTAAAAGGCTCATTTCTTAAAGAGCTCATTCTGCAAATACCTACACAAGTAACCAGTTTTATTATGCGTGGCAGGCACCGTCATTTATCCATGCTGTAGAAAAATGGGCAAGTCCTAACCGGCCCTGTTACTGTGTTTTATAAAACACACCTCGTTTACTAAAGGGCTCCCCCTCGCCGTTGCTTGCAGTTGCGCTTAAAAACCCGAAGAGCGTTAAGAGAAATTCATAGAGGCCGCGAATACGTCTTTTTGTTGTCGCTTGTCCAGTTATTTCCCATTTTATTCATGATATTTTCCATCGGATAGAAATGGAGGGAAAATGTAGTATTTTACAAATTATTTTCACGTCGCAACTGAATTCTGTGTAGGTAGTCGTTCACACCGCTAAGCTAACAAATGAATATATATTTGCTACTAAAACATTTAATAGTATTTTATCTACGCACATATCATTAGTGCTCTAAAATGCGTTCAGAAACCGTAGGAAATGCCAGCCATTATTACAACCAATTTATTACAACTATGAGAACTTTTTTGTCTGTGGTAGTAGGTAAAATCTGTACTATAATTTTATTACAGTACCGATTTTTGTAAGGTTACGAGTTTAAATTAGGAACAGCTGTCAAAACACAAGTTGGTCTCTATTTTAGTATCCATAGATATTAATATTTTTATCGATACGAAACGTCAATTTAGTATGTTTTTTTTATAAAAACCGTACGACATTTCCGTGCCTGGCGTGAAGAACTTGATAACTCGACTTATACGTTTTTTTTTTATTGGCGTAATGGCTTTCTACGGCCAAGGTTTTGTAGGAAAAAAATTGACAACTCGATATCTATGATACTTTTGAAGATATGGCCTGTGACATCATATTGATATCTCGATATTTAGCGGATTTTATTTAACAAAACGAGATATCAGCGCGATGAGGCACAAAAAATATTGCATATCAACTTATCAACGTATTCTCAACAAAAAAAAAAGCGTTCCTAACTTGACAAAACAAGATATTAGAATGAAGACAAGCACACTTTAACGATAACAAATGAATATATCGTTTTATCTCATTATACACAACTACCGTAAATTCATATGTCGATTTATCATTTTCAGGTTGATGGATACAGCAAATAATAAGTTGACATAATTAATTATTCATAATTTATCGAAATGTATATTTCGATTTGTCAAGTTATTCACACATCTGAGGTGTACTCTGGTACAAAGGAAAACACTGATAACTGTACATTTGTGAACATATAAACCTTAGTACAACGTGTGAAGATCCATGGGGTATAGTTAACACTGTCTTCGTTATGTATCATTCACATTACCGGTACCTTGTCAACCATCGACCAGTTTTATTTATTGGATTAGAAAAACAAAGATGTTGCCAGTTAAAAATAAGATAAATTAATCTAGTTTTTCTGTAGAATAAGTGCTTTTGCATTACTGAATTAAAGACGATTCATTTACTACAATTTATTCAATATTTTTATAACTTTTAATTTTATTTTCGTCGGGTTTCGTGACTAAAATAAAACAATTCAAACGGATTGTATCATATTTATTCATTGTTTGTGCCTTTCTGACGTATTTGGCACCGAAAATTTGTGTTTTTCTCAGTCAAAAATAGTTGCTGAAACGTCAGGAGACTCAAACAACGAACACACGCGATACAATACATTTAAATCGCCTTATATAAACAAAACAGTTGTATACAAACGATAGAATTGTTTAATTGATACCCTATTCTATGGTGAATTATGTTGATAAGTCTAATATCTCACAAAATACAATGATTCTACCAAAATAAGTAAGATAATTGAAAAGTTTGCATAAAATCACCCTTAAATCAATTTAGACATTTCTATTATACAGAAAAAAAGATTTTTAGGGATTAAATAAAAAAACATTTTCACCAATTTGGGCACTAATGTATGGGGAATAACTTGATAAGTCGATGGTGAACTTGATAAGTCGATGGTGAATATGTTGATAAGTCTAATATCTCACAAAATACAATGTTTCTACCAAAATAAGTAAAATAATTGAAAAGTTTGCATAAAATTACCTATAAATCAATTTAGACGTTTCAGTTACTATGAAAAACTGATTTTTAGGAATTAAATTAAAAAACATTTTCACCAATTTGGGCACTAATGTATGGGGAATAACTTGATAAGTCGTTGGTACCTATGTTGATAAGTCTTATATCACAGAAAATAAGAGGATTTTACTAGAATACGTAAAGTAAATGAAAAGATCGCGGAAAATTATCCATAAATCAAGCTTTAAACACGAGTTAAAGATGAAAATGGATTTTGGAGAAAATGTCAAACTTTAAAATCGACGCCCTGAACAATTGCCATTTTGGACTTATCAAGTTCTTCACGCCATGCACGGATTTGATCTCGAGTGACATGAGAATATGGATACATTTGATTTAGAAAAAAAAACATTCGTCTTGACGGAGGTTCGAATTGCCACCATTATTGTTGTCATTTGTTTGTTGGTTCTTTGCTGTTACGAAAGTAGAATTGTGAAGATTTGTTTGTAATTTACATTTTAGTTGAAAATATTGTTCCAATGTAAATGTCAATTATAACTATTACAATAAATAATATCTGCATTTTAAGAATAATGTAGTCTTTAGATATTTTACAGGTAGCACTAGTGGTGCCGGTCATTTCCTTATGGCTTCTGAACCCATCTTAGAGTACTTATGATATGTGTATAGATAAAGTAGTGTATACAACTGTACATAATTAGGCCTTAAAACACTCGTGTGATCCTATTATGAAACTCGCTAACGCTCGTTTCATAAAACCCCACTCGTGTTTTAAGGCCTCTCATTATGTATCAGTTGCATAAACTACTATTATGCAATCGTTGCACAATGGAGGTTCTTAAAGTCGAGTACCGCGTTTAGGTCACGAGGCTTGCCGAGTGGCCTATGTAAGGTACGAGACTTTAAGACCCAATTGTGTTACTATTGCATACAATACTTTTTATACGAGCAAAACTCAGAAAAACATTTTTTACTTTAATTGTCATTCTCCAATATGATTTTTTATTTATGATGTAACCTTTTTCGTTCAACTAAAACTGACCTATTAAAAAAAACATGATTGCGATGGCCGTGGCGGGTGCCTCGTGAGTGGTGAATTTTTAATAAGTAATTTCAACCAATCAGTGAGCATCAAATAAGCTTATGTTCTCTTTTTGAAATTGTTAGAGTTGTGTAGACAGATGTCTTATGAATATTAAAGTTCTGTAGCGGGTTCCATAGAGTATAGAATTTTGTTACAGGATTAAAAAGTGCGTTATTGTGATTTTGTCTGTGAAATTATAATTGACAGATTAAAGTCTGCGAGCATAAAAAAGGAAGTTAAAAAGGAAGTTAAAAGTCAGTTCAAAGCCGAATTCACATAACTTGCTTATAATTGAATGTAATCAATTGTGCAAAGCATTCTCTCTAGTTTTTTTTCGTGACTTTTTTATTGTTTGTAATAATAAATAACAGAACATACATTCATCGTAGCGCCTCTAATAAATCTCAAAATAAGCTGCCTATTGTCACATACTCGTACCATACTATGACATTATTTTATATACCTACTTATTCTTTATTTTTCTAATTCTTGTTCTACCTATTCTATTATATTCTGAGAAATATTCAGGGCACTTTATTGTACCATATCCAGGTTCTATAATCCTCCACATAGATAACTTAATATTTCCTCAGTTTCAGAACTTGACAAGGTAACTGAACTTCAAGGAACACTTAAAAATGTCTTTAAAGTATGAAGTTAGCAGCTTTTACCGCAGTTGCTTTCATCAAGACACTTAATCCTAACAAAACATGGGATCAGTAGGCGAAATTGAAAACAGGCGGCTTGTTTTGCATTTATAATCTTTTATTTTGAATTTGCCTTGTGAGTTTTTTTAAAGATTTAATTAACAATGTTATGGATGCGCTATTTAGCCAGTCGTTATTTCTTAATCTTCCTAGTCTGTGAGAATCTATTTTAAAAATATTATACTCCAAAACGAAATAACTGCTCCGTTTTTTGACATCGGTAAAAAAAAAGAAAAATATTTCGTATAATTAGTTCCAAAGTACGAACCACAGTATCATTCGATTCATACCAGCTCAAACTTGCTACTACAAAGAACCATTGTTTCTTGGTCTAAGGCTGTGAACAACCAGTTTTTGCCTGTGCGAAGGTAAGAAGATTGAATCAGACATATAAGTCACGTTATGTGCGACTGATTCATTGTGTGGTGGTGTTCTCATACTTTATGTATTTGGCAGGATTCTTTTGAGATTGTTTCGCAGAAAAATCACAGTTCATCAGAATCATTATCTGTTTTATGTTATTTTAATACTGTAAGACAGACACGTTCGCTACCTTAATGCAAGATTCGACTTTAGAGGAAAGCCTCTGTCCTTTCGTTTAGAAAATTGTATGTACCTAGGTACATCTACATAAGGTTAACCACGCAATTAAGTCAGAAGGGTATAGTAAGATAGAGCTTAACTTGTAAACATGACCCCAGAAAACCATTTTCCAAGGAAAAATGGAAACAAGTAACTAACAAACTAACATCTTTTTAGGGTTCCGTAGTCAACTAGGAACCCTTATAGTTTCGCCATGTCCGTCTGTCCGTCTGTCCGTCCGCGGCTTAACTCCGTGATCATTAGTACTAGAAAGCTGAAATTTGGAATGAGTATGTGTATATATCACGCCGACAAAACGTTAAAATAAAAAAAAAAAAAAAAATGTTATTTTCGGGTACCTCTCGAACACCTAAAGTGGGGACGAATTTTTTTTTCGTTCCAACACTAGTGTGTGGGGTGTCGTTGGATAGGTCTTTTAAAAATAATAGGGGTCTCCAAACATAATTTTTTGATAAAGTCAGCAGTATTGTAAACATTCGCTCCGAAAATAAAAAAAATAGCGTCCCCCCCTCTAACTTTTCAACCACGGGTCAAAATATTATGGGAAAATTCATGAAAATGATGCCTTATAAGTACTTTCAATGAAAACTATATTGAACAAAATCGTTTGAGCCGTTTTTGAATCATCGCAAAATTTCATATTTTTCTTTAAAAGGACGTAATTTAACTTCCAGAAGGTAATAAGTAATTATAGTTACATTGGCGTTTACGACCTTTTTATATAGCTTGAAATCTTAGTCGTAACTTAAACCTCGGGCTTAAAACAGCGGTTTTATGAAGGATGGGCAACTACGGAACCCTACACTGAGCATGGCCCGACATGCTCTGGGCCGGTTTTTTATATATCATCTTTTCTACAAGGTTGAAATTTGAATTGTATATATAGTTCTTGGGAAACTGGATTCTGGAAAATTTTCGACCCTTTTTCGAAGGCTTTAGTGTCAAAGTATCTTATTCCAATGAGTTAGGATATTACAATTACAACCTTGTGAATTAGAAAAGACATTTGAATCAAGATTTGTTAACGTTTTTTTGTTACCTGCTTCCATTTGTCCCAAAGTGAGATTCTATACAGGAATAAAACAATGCTTTTGTGGGGTCATGTTTACAAGATAATTTCTCAAGTGGAATTAGGACAGCTTAAAAAAATCAACTCTAACATCTGTACTTTTCGGAATGGTGGGCGCGCTTCCTTCGCATTTTGTCCCAAATAACTGAAATAACCTTATTTGTTTAATGTAGCAATGAAACACAAATTTATTTATAAACTTTTTAATATTAAACTCAAACATGAAAATGCAACTAAAGCAATCTAATAACAATTCAATTCTTTATCCATAATTCAATCCTTACGTCTAATATTTTACACTCAACGAATCGACGTTAAACTTTTTACAATAATTTTCGTATTAAATCAATGAAAAATATGGAAAACGTTAATTATAGATATGTTACCACGAAATGATACAATGGGACAACATATTTTTAACTATACATCGTTTCTCTATCTTTATCAGATCTATTAACGATATATCTGTTTCAGAGCTACGATGCCACATACCGACATACAGGTACCATGTAGCATCCTTATTTTTTTCATCGAAGTACAAATCAAAACTCAGTTGAAGATTTTTACTTCCACTGGTTAGTAATAGAGTAATAAATCCAATTGTATTATTTGGTGATGACAACGTTCATTATATAGTTAGTATTGGTCTACAATATGCCTAGCTCTGTACAAACTATAACAAGTGTGATCTTTGTTTCAACTAACATATAAATTATTATCTTATTATTGATGTCTTTGGCACTGCTTTGACACATAATGTCTACTGACAACAAATTGTAATGTTTGTCTAGACAACTGATTTTTTGTCAAATATCTTTAACTTGTCTTTAGAACTTTTAATATAATAGAATTGTTAGATTTTCATAGGTAACAACTCAATTTATTGTTATTTTCATTTTTATAGTTACATTTTCGTCATAATCAGTAAATTTTGATTAATTATAAACTCACATAACTTTTCACTTTTAGGTTTTCTGTCAACACTAAAAAAACTTGAATGGAAGACTTTCATAGTTAGATACAGACAGTTTTGAAATTTTTGTTCAGAATTAAATAACTTTTCCGAAAATCATGTTCTTCAATACATACACACTGTGTTTAACACACACATACGCATATTCATAATTATTTCGTACAGAAACATTTAATCTTCTTGATATGCAAGAGTCCATTAGATTAAGTATTTTTAAGACGGGACATTTTGTACAATACATAACGTTTATACAATGTGAAACATTTTAGTGCCTGATAATAACTAAAACTAATTAAGTATATTAATTTCTAAATGACGAGCTTTTAATTACAATCAACATTTTCATAGGTAATTTTTATTGTAAGTACAAGTGGTTCCCGGAAACAAATTTATTATGCCATTAAGATTAAGTTAAAATTTTAAAGACTATAATTTTGTTATACAAACATTTGACTAGGTCCAAATAACGTCATTCAGTTATTAACAAAACAAACAACTTCTTTCAATCAACAACAAATACAAAATAAATAACTTTTAAGACATACGCCAATTATATTCATAAAACATCTTCAACTTATCCCACAAATTGAGGCTAGATATAAGATATAAATCTCGATCAGAATTCTATGTCACGTTATCGTCCGACGTTGTGATAAGTCGTTGTAGTCGTGACGTAGAACGTTTGGTCAGTTTTTTTTTATTTCACTGAGGCTAAACGGAACAGACACTTTATTATTTATTTTATACCAAGGCCCCATAAAAGCCACATAAAATATAATTCGGTAAGCGGTAACAATGGAACAAAAGATAATGATAAAGATAAGAATAAGAATTTAACTGTTTGGTAACGTGCCTATTTGAAAAGCTGAGATCATACAGCAATTAGTCAACAAAAGAAATACATTATGGTTCTCGTTGTGAGTTTTTAGTGGAATCGGGCCTTGGTACCATATGAAAGGAGTTAAACTCCGTTTTGTGTGGTTATGGTTATATACATACATACATGGTTTATTTATTAATCAAGACGACTGTCATGGGTTTCCATACATTTTGTATGGCGCCTATTTTAAACGCCATACGTAACACAGGAGACAGAATATAGGAGGGAATAGGAGATTGATAAATTGCTAATGTGACTCCATCTAGCACAGATCGGCACCCAACTTTGCGTTGCCGCAAAATTAAATCAGTACCTACGTCTTGAATTCTTTGTCTATAATATGAATCACTAAATTGTATTGACGTTCATTTTCACCGAATTACATCAACATAATCGCCGTTACATAAATATAGATACAGATGTACAGATCACAAATGTACTAACTTTGCGGAAAAAGTAGTTGCAATTAGAACGTTACCGCACAACTCTATGTGGTTTAAATTTAACTGGCAAAATAATTTTAATTAGTACGAGTGTGAACTATTCAGTTATCGTCGATATAGGTATACCGGTGTCTAACAATGCATGAAAAGTATATTTGTGTAGAAATGGTTTACAAAATTGACTCTCGTAATTTCCTTGACCTAGCAAGGTCAGGTAACTCTGAATTGGACCCAGAACACTCGTTCTTCAAAACTTAAAGTAATTTAACCGCTAACAAGCCCCTACAGCTCTAGCCACACTTGCGTGAAAAACATAGTTTAAATTCTTTGGAGGAAAAAAATCTCTTAATGGCCTTCCACACCAACGACGCCTTAAGGATACATTTCAATCATGATTACTTTGGTTTCCGCGACTGTCACATATAAACAGATATATTAATTATTTGAGCAACTTTCCAGTTACTGTTAGCAAAGGTGGTAACTGGATATATATATAGTCCTCCTTGTCGTATCCGACAATGGTGACTCTTACACTGGTTGCCGAAACGTCAGGGGGCTCAAATAATTAATATACTTACGTGATATAATTTGTTTAAATTGCTTTTTTTATAATCTATTTTGACGAGTTTCTTTATTTATATGGGCTCACTTGTTACATGTGTTACGAAGTGGAGTAACTATGTTGTGTAAATATAAAAAAGTATACGTAATTTATGATCATTTATGTTATTAAATTATGATAATTTATGTTCCTACCCCGGGAAATTTTAGAAGGACAGTTCCGGGCATTACTGAGATTGCTTGAGACTGCACGCCGTAAGGCTCCTTATCCGTTCTAAAATGCTGATAGTTTTAGATAATGCTATCTATGATAAAACATATTTATTAACATATTATCAATGTTACTGAAATATTGGAAACCTACAGTATGAATTTTTGATTAATAATTTTTGTTTCAAAAACATCGAAATTGACAAAATTCAAGCAGTAAACTGGGTTTTTCTACTTATTTTGGATTGCACGCAATGGAAGCATGAAATAGATATGTAGAACTCAGGGGAAAGTATTATCCACTTTAAAAAGTTGGTTAAAACTTGTCATAATGTGAAAAAAAAAATGTTCAAGGCCTCTTAAGTAACAGAAATAGTCAGTATCGCTCTTTATCTCACTATTCTTTGGTATCTCTTCTAATAAAACGAATAACACCATGCTTTTAACACCATAAAACTCCAGCAAAACTAGAATTCCTTTCGAATTTTGTTGAAAATGAATACCAAAAAGCCTCTCGTAATAAAACCCGTTCGCAATACGACGAAAACTGCTAAAATCCCGTTTTCCGCGGCGTATTTTGCACTCGAAAATGCGCAGAAATTCCTTGACGTTTTATTATTCATTGTTTCTGACACTAGTTGGGGTTTCATGAGAATATTTCGACTGATACCTAAAACTGGGGATTTGATTTAACGAAAAGTTTGGTATATAAGTCGTACATACAACATAAATACATTTTTATTTTATAACTTGGTACGAATAAGAATCATCTATAACATTATAAAATTCTAGATTTGAATTGAAAATCACTTTACTATGGAAAGGGTTCATGCTTTCAGGAAAAATCTTAATAGCGTGATGCAGGATCGTCATTTGTTTTGGATGGGCGTGCGGCGCCATGCCTGCCTGGCGTCATCTGTTTTCATAATTTCCTTTGTCCTCGTATCACGCCGAAAAGCTGGACGGATTTTTGGAGCGGAGCGAGCGAAGCGAGCGAAGCTCCCATGGATCGACTCGAATGGACTTTGTAACAATGCGCAGATCTCAGCGAGTTCTCAACCGATTTTAGAAATTTTTGTTTTAGAATGCAAAAACTAAATTTCGCTAGGTCGTGACGAAGAGAAAATTTCGAAAATTTCGAAAAAAAAAAACTCCGCTCCAATCTATGGTGCAAGCTTAGCCGGTGGCTGACTCTGCATCGACCTAGTAACCAATTTTGGTACACGGATAGCTGGACATTTAAAGATGTTTATAGGATAAGTTTTACTCGACTACAGTATAAAAAAAATTACGAAACAAATATTCGAGTTCATCACACAAATATTAAATTTGCCCTGGCCGGGATACAAACCCAGGACCGCCGGCTCAGTAGGCAGGCGCACTATAAGCTGCGCCTACAGCGTCATCAATAAAATGTTACTAGGTATAATAAAATAGTCATCGATAAACCACCACACATTCTATTTCTGCGCACTAGAGACACTTTAGTGTTAAATCCGATTTTCGAAGGTAAATCATACTTAGAACCGAGGTATTCTACATCTCACAGGTGTGGCCAGAGCGTTAAACCTTTCTATAATTTACACTGCAAACTTCTACCAATTGCGGCATTCGACACTAACGAACCTTCCTGCGCTGAATGCTTAATTTTAAAAGTTTTGCAAGCTTTAGTTTTAAAATCTAGGCACCTAAAAACAGTGTTCATTAAAGTTGTGTCCAGTTACATTTTACATGAGTGTACAAAAGTTCACATTTTCAGGCTAACGACAGGGGTTGAAAAACGTAAAAAACTACTAACTACTATATTTTACATAAGTTACATGATTATTATATTTCGTAATGTTTCAACAATCAATTTCAATACAGATTTTAATATAGTTGTTTTGAAAAGAACATGCTGTTTATCAAAAGTTAATTTAGTGAAAAAAAACAATTTATATATTTTTTTTATTATTTGTGTTAAAACCCTGCCGGCAACCTGTGAACGCGATTTATTTGTATTTACAAATACATTTAAAAACAGTCTAATTATTTAGTAACGTTTTATAGAATATAATAACAATTAAATTAAACATATAAATTAACTGACTAATTATTTATTTTGACATAATCGTCTTTGATTTAGTAATTAATAATAATTTTCAATTCAACCATAAATTAGGTATCAATTTGGCACAGAAAAAAGTGTAACCTTTGATTTAATTATCCAAAGATTGCAAATTCTACTTACAAAGTCTGTATTGTCCAACGATAGTTTTTCCTGGCTATTTGTCCAAAATCCACCAGTCCAACCCTTACAAGCACTATATATCACAAGTCTAAAACTTCATCGTATGCTACCTGGGCGGCTCCACGTCCGCCGTCACCACCATCCTCCTCCTGTAGTCCGCCGACTGACAGAAGCACTCTCTCTGAGGGTACACTTTGTCCACAGAAGACCCCAAATTCCTGGGCAGTGTTTTAGCTTTCTTATAAAAGTCACTCTTTAAACAATAATCATAGATCAACTTTGGTCCTTCGTCGAAGTATTGGCTATAGTAACCATCGTAGTCCTCAAAGGAGACACTTTTCGGGATGTGATCGTAGATTTTCTGATAGCAACCCTCGGGGCGGTGCCGCCGGGGGAGCACCCAGGAGGGCGGGGGCGTCGGGGCCCAGGGCGGCGGCCCCGAGGGTCAGCCTCAGCGAATCGGCTTGGAGACGATGATCACGTCGGGAGCTGATCGGGTCGTCTCGGAGCTCATCGGACGACGGTCCATTTTCTTTTCTGTTGGAGAAGTTGGAGTTCTTTTAACTATGCATACGAGTATTCGGAACGATACATACGAGTATTAATAAAGGTGCAATTTAGATGATACAGAAGGCCAGCATGTAGCAAGCAGGCTGAGAGTGGAAGCAGACGACTATACCACTTTACAATACCATCCCAATATACCAATATGTTTTATATTATAAACGGTTTAGTGATGATTAGGCTGTAATGTTAGTAAAATGTATCAAGCGGTTACACTGTGAAATTAATAGGAATGATCCGACACTGCTTTTGCACACCTGCATGCAGGTCGAATATGCACGTACAGAATTATACTTTGTGAGACCTTGTGTTTTTACCATATTCTGGCAAATAAAGAGATTTTGATTAGATTTAATTTGTTTTGACAGTTTTCGAACTGGTATGGAGTTCTTCATCAGGGACTTCTACCCGTACAGTTTCGTGGTAACTTAGTCACAGACAATTCATGACGATTGGCCATTCCTGATAATTTCACGTACGCCATCTATCGTAATGATTATAAAAAAAAATCGCTTTAATAAAAATAGAAAGAGTTTTGTGTCATACTCATAAACTAGACATTTATCTGAGACCACGGGTAACTCACGTGATTTCACAGACTCCTGTGGAGTGACTTGTCTCAACAGCTCAATGGTGATCTGCGAAGTGTTGGCCGGCGCGGGCGAGGGGCGCGCGATTGTTGCGCCGGAGTACCCGAACGTGGAGAACCCTCGGCTGTTGGAGCCGGAGTTCGTTCCTGGAGTGAAGTCAACTTTATTAATAAAGAATTTATTTACTTCCAAAAATACTATACAAACTTTGCTATCCACAACACAGGTTTCGTCCACAGTCCCACACATAGAATTTGCATCCGCCTCAGGGTTCGTCAATAATATTGCTAGAATCTTCGTCAAATACTTACATTGAAAATCATCCACAACACGTTTCGTCACTTTATTAATAGTCAGATTCTTTGTAAACAATAGAAGACAGTGTCCAAAGCAGCGTGCAATCTCGGGTTTGGGTATGACATACAATACATGCCAGTAAGATTTCCCGGGCGGGATTGGTACAGCCCAACCCGTACAATCCACGTCATATTGCGCATTTTTAATGGTACTAATTTATCTAACTGGCAACGACAAATTTTCGGTAACTAACGTTAAAAGTCTGTGAATGCCACTAATGTAAACAAGGAGGAGACAGGACTAAATATGCCGCAAATTTCGAGTTATTCTTGGATAATAAAGGCAAAGCTATCCACAGTGATGAAAATCCTTTTTTCTTCAATAGGATTTAGTATTCATTTTGCAAGAAGAACGAAGGAAACAATGTAGTGGCTTTGGCTAATGACAAATCCTTGGCAAATCGCTATTGATGTTTAATGACGCAAATAGATGACGTAATGCACATTATTGCCATATGAAAGCTGTTTGTAGCGCCACTAATGCCACTATCCCTGGGCCGAACCCACACTTGTTAAGCTATACCATACAAGGCCGGGCCCGTATCTTTGGACTTAGAAAGTCGATTCATATATTTTGCATAAGTACATATCATACAACTAACAATGTATAGTGTTAGGTGTGTTACAGTTACAGCGCTACACATTCATGCAATTTACCCTGTTCGAATGTTGATATGTGTTATGTATTATCTTTGACCATGACTTTTTTTCTCATTAGTTTTCTGCGTATCGTTGCCTAAAAAACTAAATTAAAAGAAAATTCCTTAGTAAATAGCTTACCATCAGAGCTAGGCGCCGTGTCGACTTGGAATAGACTCTCTCTGGTCTGACACCCAGACTCCTTGGTGTCCGGAGCTCCGACAGAAACGTCTCTGTTCTCCTTTCTCTCTTCTTCTTTGGAACCCTTACTTCTGCAAGCAAACGATTACGTTCAACTCCTAATGTAATATCCAAGCTGAAATATCTCCACTGTGATGATATTAGTATACGTATTGTGATTATTTTGGCTGTAGGTTTTTTTTTTTTGCGTTTATTGCATGATAAATAAGTTACAAAGCATCTGTCACTCACACTCGCATCTTGTCAAAACGTGACGGATGCTTTGCCACTTTATTTATCGCAGGAAAAAAGCAACCATCAAGAGACAAATACTCTTACTACCCGATTTCTTCTATCAGGATAGTCAGGAAGATCTAGGGAGGTCTCGTGTAATATACCTACGTAGGAAATGCGATTCGCGGCTGTTATGTGTTACACCCTAGGCCATTAATGGGATTTTCTGTCCGCTAAAAAATCTCACTTCATAGCCAAGGCAAGACGTAAAACTTTAGACAAACCACGGGCGGTAATTCGTAAAGCCCCAGACCGAATTTCTAACGCCCTCACCTTCGAATCGGGCCACAAACACCTGCGATTTGGGACATTCACGAATTCACTGCCCTAGAAATTTAAGGTACCATAATAGCAGATAAATGAGCGAAATGTGATTACCTTAACGACTCCTCCTTTTTGCTGGTGTCGCTTCTTCTTGGTCTGCCTTTGTATTCTATCCTGATGTCTTCTGCCGGGATAGGGACACTCTCGGGCCACTCATCGGGGAGATCCAGAGAAGTTTCATGAGGAAGGAAGTCCGATTCGATACTGCTTGACTGGAATAGAAGGTATTGGTTTAGTTGATGGCTGCGCCGCGCGGTCATACGGGATCCCCACGGGGACATTACTTTTTTCGAGATAAAACGTAACCTATATGTTAATCCAAGGTGATAGCTACCTTCAAACCAAAATTTATCGAATTTTGTCCAGCCGTTTGTGTGTGAAGAATTAACAAACATACAAACATAAACCCACACAGACACTTTCGCCTTTATAATATTAGTGTGATAGAGTTTGATAAAACATAAAACATTTTTAAGTTAATATCACATTGACGCAGACAAGTGGTTAAAGTTGCTATTAATTAAATGGCTAAGCTGTTGATTAATTGCTGGCATTTAATTGTTGTTAGGAGAGATCTCCATTATATCTCTAAAATTGGTCGAATACCCCCCCAGGGGGGAGATAATGGAGATCTCTCCTTTTCATCGCCATCCGTCACTTTTGACGTGTGCCTACTTGACAAGTGGCGATATCCCTAGAATATCGCAACTTCGTCAATTCGGACTCGCTAAATTTTCGTTTCCTTTGTATGTGACGGCATAAATAACAGGCGCATAGTTTAAATTGACCGCGTAGTGCGTGAAATTAGTCCGTTACTTTTCATTCAAAACAGAAATTCATATGCATGAATAACATTTTTGACAATCATTATCGCCTACGTATTTCCAAAAATTGAGATGAGATACGTCACTTGAAGCTCATCGCATTTTAATGACAGTTCAACGGCGATATAACAGTTATCTAATAGAGATGTGACGTTTGGCGTTCACTCAAACGGCATTCTCGAATTGGGCCCCTGCTCGTCTAGCATAACTGTGACACATGACTCTTTGTCGCGCGACAAATACTACCCGTCACTTTCCTTTGAATACCGTGCGAGCAAGACAGGTGATGGTTAGTCGTGCGACATGTAAGGTCACATCAAGATATGCTAGGCCTGCTAAGCAGACTTAAACGCGATTTCCCTTAAAAGGTACACAGCTGTGTACGAAAGCTATTTTTCGTACAATTGAAGACGAAACTTCACGCAAAAATCCCTAGTGAACGAATGAATGTCAAATATCTTTATAGGTAGCCATATTGCGAGTGAAATACGAATTAATGCCAACGGAACATTGTGGTCAAATCCTTAACAGCAAACCCTTTTCAACCACTTACTATCGAAACCTCTTATCTCTTACATGCTGAATGTTCAACCTTGAGGTTGAAACATATGGTTGAATTTATCATATTGATGGGAGATCGGAGGTTCTCAAAGATAGGTTTTTGTATAGAAACATTTATCCTTTTTTGATATTGGATGACCTTTTCACGCCGCGTGAGACGATCTAATCCATACGGAATATTTTTTGTTTCGGGTTTGTTGGTATTTGTTTATAGAAGGACACAAATTACTTAGGTATTTATTTATATTTTTAATTGGATCTGTTTTAATTCCTTTAAAAATAACAAACAAAGATTTTTAGTCGATTCATGACAATGTTTCTTAGTAGGGACATATGCGAAAGTTTTTCCTTCGTCTTGCAAAACTTCTGTCGTAATAGTATTTTTTCTTGGTGGGTTATAATCGTCGAATTATGCGATTATTCATTCATAATTGGGATATATCTAAAAAATAACACCCCATTTTATTAAATCTCACATGAAATTGTCGGGAACTGCCCGAAAAAAAAATCAGTGGCCCGATGATAAAAGAGGGATGTTACAATTTTAACATGTGTATGTGTGTAACTGAGTAGCTGTGTGTCTGTCTGTGGCATCATAGCTCCGAAATTGATGGACACATTTGAGTGCGGTTTTTTGGAATCGAAAGACTTGTCCGTCGAGATGGTTCTTAGCTATGTTTGGTGGAAATAGGACCAGTAGTTTCATAGATATTCAGCTTTAATTGGAACAAGTGACAAGATCTCAGCCAATATTGAAGCTAAGAATTCCAAAATTTATAGTTATACTCAGTTTTAGTAGCATTTTTCTCGTTTTGAATCCATATATAGATTGATGAGGCATTTTCTGTATCACTCTTACTTTACTTGTGTCTTACACCCCCGTGTTTTAATTTTTTTATTTAGGTTAGTACACCCCGACACAAGGAACTAGCCATCATGAGACCCACATTCAAAGAGTGATATAGAAATTGCCTTATCATTCAAAATATGGATTCCTAAATTAAGACTGGAATTTTCATTTGAACCAAAATAAACTAGCAGCTCTCTGTGAGCTGTAGACCTTGCGAGCAGTTTTTGAAAAGGCTGAAATATAAATGGACACAAAGATACTAATAATTATCGGATTTAATTACCAAATTTTATCAAATGTGGTCCAGCCGTTAGAGCGTGAAGAAGTCAAAAACATACATATAAACACACTCACTAACAGTTAAATTCCTTCTAAGATTCTTCTCTTTTCGAACCAAACCAAACATAAAAGAATCGTAAAACAACAACAATTTCCTACACCTACTAAAGGTACTAAAGCGATTGTGTGCAGCGAAGAAAGAACTTTTGTTTGTTGTGTACCGTTGAGGTGATCAGATCCGATTTATACCGGTTAAATAAATATTTTTTAACCACTATTTTCTTTTAAAAAGAAACTTTATCGCGTATTTCAGAAAGAAAACGAACGCAACTTAAATAAATAATTTCATTACCAAAACGTGCCATCTAAAATGGAAATTATGGGACACTTTTCTTCTTGTACGAGGTTTGAATGTACAAACCATTCTGAGTAAGATAATAAATATCGGACAACCTCACCCAAATTGATCTAGTCCCACAGTAAGCTCTAGTAGGCTTGTGTTATGGACACTAGGCAACGATAAACATCTTGACCTACGCATAAATAAATACTCGAGTTCTTCAAACAAATTTTTGCTCTTGCCGGGATCTGAACCCGGGACCGCCGGCTCAGTAGGTAGCTGCTTTACCAATACGCCAACCGTGTCTTCAAGATAACTAAGTAAGTCTAATACATCTATTTTACTAAGCCTTAACATGTGTATCTATGTGTCTGGTTGGTACTCTGGTAGCTCCCAATTTTTTGATTTGAATGCATTTTTTTAAGCCTTGTCTGTCGTAAGGGTTCTACATGTATTATTTGGTTGAGTCGGGGAATCTTAAATTTTGATTTGAGTTTATATAAAAAATGTATTTTCTCAAACATGCTCGGAAATGTTTCACTTCCGATTTGAAAATAGAATACGCAAAGAGCCTAATTTTTACTAATAAATTAAAAAAAAAAGAATATTCGCTCCCTCGGGGAAAAATAAATGTATGAAAACCCATTTTTACCCGCTTCCATAACTTTTTAAAATTTCATAGGTACTGTACATAAATTGAAATCGACGTAGGACAAATCTCATACAGCCATGACAACCACACGTTTAACATTAAGTAGCATTCACACAGTCGCAAACTTTGCCGACCTGATCAGATTGGCCTTCGTTTCTAATTGACGCCCGACAAGATCCAACGCCATTCGAGCGGGCGAAGAGTCAGCTGATGGAATCGGTAACGCGTCAAGTATGTTTAACAATTCGTGCAAGTTTTGTTTTTTTTTTAGATGTCAGAAGAAAAAAAGTAAGTTTAGGCGGTAAAATTTCAATTTGATTTAATTGCTATTGAGCGTATGCTCGTAAATGATTTTGTTGTAAATAAATAATATAATGCTACCTACTAAATTATGAGATAAATATAATCAAGTGTACGACCAATTTATGGTATGGAAAGAAAGCAAACATGCAAATTCGTTTTCTACACGAACCTGACAACATTTTTAAAAAGACATTCCGACAATCCTATAAAAGCAAGAAATTTAAGGTTTTGACTGGAGAAAATGTTGTCAATTTTTTAAAGGGAGCACACCAGACGCTACTTGGCTGTTAAGGTAAAAGTTTTATCATAAAATGTACCTATTTTGAACTGGTTATTTTTGTTTTATTTAAGTATGTGCTTTACAGTAATTCAATATATTTTCTTTGCAGGTTGCCCTTATCATGGGACTAAACGGAGCGAGCCGCAGTTTACAATTTACAAATATTACCATGGAAGACATCGAAAGCCACGACCAATCTATGATTGTCAAATTGTGCGACACTAAAACAAAAATTGACCGAGTCTGTCATCCGCGGTGAATACCTCAATCTCGTTCGAAAATATATACATAGAACTTCGTACCCCAAACACTAATAATATATAATAAATCGATTTTTCTTAAAATATAAGGAGGGAAAGTGAACGCGGCAGCCTATTGGAAAGAATAAAACAAACACACTTACCTTTACTTAATTTGTGTACTTAACTGATTGTTGTTCGTTTTTCTTGTTAATCCTATTAAATTACTTGTTATTTTGCAAGTGTATTTTTATTATTTCCTCACATTGCTTGAGAAAAGCACTATATAAACCTCGGCGGAATGGGGATTGCCTGACTCGCATTTTTTGCAAGCCTCGCGATGCTCGGCTTGCAAACTACCTCGTCAGGCAATCCCCTACTTTCCGGGCCTCGGCAATAATGTACTATTAAAACAAATTACCGCTGATAAAGTAACCATGAACCGCAATCGGTCCCAAGAGAAAACTGCAAGCAAGCAATGGCGAGACGTGTTGTCCTTAGAGACCAACTTCTATTAAATGCATTACCTATCCCACACACTTATCCCACTAGCGTTCTAGATCCCTTAAAGCAATATTAATGTTTAAATTGATATGGATTTCTGCAAAATAACGCCTGATACAATTAATTATTTCTTAATCAAATGAGAAGTGATGGACGCTTGCAAATCCAGGAGATTCGCATGCGTGTCGCCTTTTCACAAGAGGACACTAAAGTGTAGGTGTACCTTTCGCTTATTCCTCTGCTGCTTATACATTTCATTAGTATGGTTTTCCCTTTCTAGGCTGGCGCGGGGTTCCGTGTCTCTGGTGAGCAGGTTTGGGTCCAGCGTGAGCTGGGCTTCCGTCAGCTTGTCCAGTCGGTCTTCGCAGGACTTGGCCAGGTGCTCCTGAGATCAGAGATTTTCAATTTAAATAATAGAATCACGAGGAAGCTAGTCTTATACATATATTTCAATACAATAATGCCATTCTGGGATTGACTTGAAAAGCTACGAAATAGTCGATTATTAAACAAAGGGCTAAGCCTCAATGACAAGATTATTTGGACGAGCGAATGAAGAGAGCGAAGACAAATATATCTGAGTACCATAATGGCTTTTGGCCACGTGTTAGACTCTCTGCTTTAGAAAAAAAGATTAAATCAGCCAGAAATTTGGCTTGGCTTTGGTTTTAAATTATCTACTAGCTGGCCACTAACAAGTTTCATTTTTCGTTTACATATACATTTTTATACACTTATACAGTATTCATTTAAACTCTAGGGACTAAAACGACCACTTTAGACCTACTTTGCAAAAGCCAAAATTACGTGCTTTTTGAGCAGAAGAAAACAATGTTTTTTCTTGGAGCTTTTTATAAAGTTAATATACTCGTAGTGACGTAAGTGTCACATTAGTATGCTTCAGCACGGGCACCGTGACGAAACAAGAAACCGCAATTTAGGCACACCTAATTTCCTTCCCGTATTATAATATAGGTTATTATTTTCTGGGCAGCTAATATGATGAACTGGCAGATTATTTGGCATCTAAAATAATAACTTAGCAGATAAATAAACAAGTTGATATTGGTCGCCCAGGGAAGAGATGCCAAGTTACCGATGGCTTGGAAAATAAATGGTCTTGACTGGCGACCGTGGACCGGAAGACGCAGCGTGGGAAGACCGCTCATAAAATAAACCGACTACCAGGCTAAGATCACCGGAAGAAATTGGATGAGGGTGGCGTACGACCGATCATCGTGGAGAACTTTGGGGGACGCGTTTGTACAGCAGTGGACATCTATTTCTCATGTGATATGATGATAAATATCTGGCTGTGCTATAGTTCTACATTCATACTAGGGAATGCAAACCGATATTTTTTACTAATTCAATTTGGTAATTTAACGGTAATTTATCGGCAATTTCAATACAAAATTTACCGTTTTGCATTCTCTAATTCATACTCCATATCTCAAATGGTAACCTCAAACCACAGATTGACTCACCTTGATATATTTGTGGTCCTGGTACAGCTTCCTGATGCACTTGAAGAGGAACACGAAGCTCATCCCCGACAGGATGAGGGAGAAGATGACCAGGATCACCAGGATGTGGGGCTCGCTGACCAGCGACTGCGTCTCTGACTGGACAAAACAACATCAGATAAATTAAGTATTAAGTTTAAGAGACAATTCATTTAAACGGGTCTATATTGACTCCTAGAATTATTTTTAGTTGAATCTCAGTTCTTACCATTTGTATGCTGACGACTTACAAATTTATTCCCAAGTAGACGTCAGTGACATTAACTCTGCTATCTCACTGATTAATGGTGATCTGAACCACATCGCTGACTGGTCCAGTAGATTTGGCATTTGTGTTAATCCCACTAAATGCCAGGCTATAATTTTGGGCAGTCAGCGGCAATTTTCTAAGCTCCCTGCCATCTCTGTTGCTCCAATCCTCTTCGATGGTGAGCACATTCCCGTCTCCAACCAGGTCAATAATCTCGGTTTAGTTTTAGACTCTAACCTGGCATGGAATGGTCAACTTTCAGAGGTAAGTCGGAAGGTCACTGGTACGTTGCGCAACCTTTATAAATTTAAAAGCTTTCTTCCAGTAAGTACCAAAAAGTTACTTGTGCAGGCGTTGGTGTTACCTCTTATTGATTAAGTGTGCCTCACGAACATCACACAAGAGTCCCTCAACAAACTTGATCGTCTCCTTAATAATGGAATACGGTTCATTTTCGGACTTCGAAAATACGATCATGTCTCATTATTTCGCCGTCGGCTTAACTGGTTTCCCATTCGTAGTCGCAGATCCCTCAGGATCCTTTGCTGTCTGTTTTCTATCCTGTTTAAGCCTTCTACACCAGGATATCTCAAAAGTAAATTCATTTTTCAAACTCCCCGTCCAGGCTGTGAACTTCGTTCCTCTCGAACTCTCAAACTTTCCATTCCTTCGCACCATACTGGTTTTATGTCTAATTCTTTCGCCGTTCAGGCATGCCATCTCTGGAATTCACTCCCTCTCTCTATCAGACAAGCCCCAAGCAAGGTAGCTTTCAAGTGTATGCTGCGTAAGCATCTGCTGGAACAATAGCTCGAATAGTTCATCCATCATCCCATGTTGTAGACTTTCGTATATATTTATATATATATATTATATTATGTATATATCTGTATATATATTATATTATAGTGTGTAGGTATATGTATCTTTGTATAAACAGTAATATAATTAATATTTTGTATTTCAGATCAGATTTCTAATTTGCACCCACTTATAGTATCTCTGTTTGGCCCTATGGTTGACTGGTAGAGAATGCCATTTGGCATTAAGTCCGCCATTTGTACTGACTTGTTTTGTGCAATAAAGTTTAAATAAATAAATAAATAAATATCCAACTAAAGTGTAGCTACGTAGTAGTAGTAGTAGTAGGGAGTAGAAAAAAAATAGTAACTGTTTTAAAAATCTGTACATTAAAAGTATTACACCCTATTAAAAGTACGAGTAGGTACATACATAAAATAAATGCATAAAAATCACTCATCCGTATTTTCCTTGGCTTTTATTCAGTACGGTTTTACGATACCTATGACTCATTATTTTCCAGGTTTTTTTAGAGCTTCATTCGCAATTTTATAGAACCAAAATATTTACGACGTAAATCTAGTCTTTTATTTTAACATGGCTTGAACTGTATCAGGGCTTGCTACTAGTGAGTCGGACTATGTATGGGAGTATAACCCACTAATTGGATTATTTATATCAGCGCCACTGTAGTATGTCATTTTCGTTTTAAAGTATACCTTGCATTTTTCCGAGTCCTCGTCAGCCTTAAGTCTGCAGTTGGCAGCGCCGTCGCATTTCAGGTGGACGTCGATACACGTGCCGTCCTCGCAGTCCACTTCCGAAAACTCGTCACAAGTTTCTGAAAAAAACATGAAGTATAGACTCAGAAACATCGGACAAAAGTTATTGTTCTTCTTTTGCTTGTTTTTTCCAAAACTCCCCTCTCTACGCATTTATTAATGTAGGTACACAGTAAAAACACTCAAAAACCTCTTTGCATAAATTTCGAGATCACGTACTGCACCTACACGTACATTTTCAAACATGAGACCGCCGTTGAGAAGAAATCCAAAAGAAAATCAACAGTAAGTCAGTTTTTCGTAAATAGGCTTCAATTGAACATTGACAGTGCCAACCATCAAAAAAAAATTTTAATTCAGTTTCGAAGGAAAAGTTCTCTTTATACTATTATTGAGAACTGTCAAATTGACAATTAATCAAAAAAACGGATTTTTTTTTATAAATGAACGACCTGCAGCAGTTCGTAGAACGGTACAGCAAGGACTATCGAAATAAAATATAATTGATGGTCTTCCAAAAATTGTAAGTTGTATTTTTTTTATGTCATAGGGGGCAAACGAGCAAACGGATCGCCAACACCAGAGGAGTCACAGGTGCGTTGTCGGCCTTTCTGGTACACTCTTTTAGTAGGGAGTAGGTACGCTCTTTTCTCGACGCTCGTATCGGTCGGGAAATACCGCAAGCGACAATTGGTTCCACAATGCAGTCGTGCGAGGCAGGAATTTTCTAGAAAAACGCACAGTTGTGGACTGCCAAGTGGTGAGGATGAAAGGATTATATTTATACTTGTAGTGTATTGAAACTAAAATTATATACAACGCGTACCGTCTCCAGCCAATGTCCTGAAAGACGTGAACTGCGCTCTGAACTTGGAGTCCCTCGCAAGAGCTGTGGTGTACATCCTGATGTACATGATGTTGCCGGGGCCCGCGCTCGCCTCCGCTTTAGTCGTCACCGGATTGGCCACGGAACCGCAATACACCGCCAATCTATGGAGAAATAACTCTTTAAGGCTCCTTATCCGTTCACAAATGCTCTGTTTTAGTAATTTTTCTCTCTGCGCACTCAAATTTACTTTTACAGTAGATGGAGAGAGACGGCACTATACGATGGCCGAATTTCAGAGTAGCTCTTCAGGTTTAATTAGTAAACCTTCAAGTACTTACTTGTGATCAAAATTAGGTTCCGCTCCAAAAATTTGCACCAGATTCACCTCGCATTCATTCGGATTCATCAGTTTATAATCCGTAAAGTTTAAATAAATCTGAAACAGAAAAAATTAAAACAAGTAGAATATTTATGTTTAGTTATGAGTTATAATATTAATAAGTAGAAGATAAAAAAATTTAACAAAAAAAAGAACCGACTTCAGTAAAACTAAAAAAGCCAACAATAACCCGTTCAAGTACAGATTACATTTGACTCACCCTTCGAAGTCGATCTCAAACCAGTTCTTATATTTATATATTATAGTTTACGCGAGGTTTGGCACCGACTTCGAAGGGTGAGTCAAATGTAATCTGTACTTGAACGGGTTATTGTTGGCTTTTTTAGTTTTACTGAAGTCGGTTCTTTTTTTTGTTAATTTTTTTTTTTTTTTCTTTTTAGTGATTCGTATGTGTTCATCATCAGTTTCCTTACACCAAATCCTATTTACTGAATGTAAATTCTTGACCTTATCAATAAATTACCGAAAGCGCCGTACATGTCCCTATAGACTGGTAGTTCAAATCAAAATTTTCAAGTCTAACGGCATTTTGTGAGCCATTTTGGCAACATGACTTTTCTGATGTAAAAAAGTCTGCTGAATTCGATTCTGGATGTTGCCAAGCCGAATTTTGCCCCCCTCCCCCCATTTCCCCCTTTTTACCTCAAAATATGTCCCTAATCACGGTTTTTACGGTTTTATACAAAAAGTATTACAGCTACAAAAAAAATGTCAAAGACAAGAATGATCTCTATAAAATTTCCTATAACATGGTGTAAAAAACTTTTTTAGTAGGCCTTATGGTTTGTGAGCAACATCTTCCCGAACTTCATAGACTGGTAGAAAATTCTAAATATCGGCTTCCTTTACCGTGCTAACGGCATTTTGGGATCCATTTTGGCAACATGACTTTTCCGATGTAAAAAAGCCTGCTGAATTCGGTTCTGAATGTTGCCAAGCCGAATTTGGCCCCCCTCCCCCCTTTTCCCCCCTTTTTGACCTCAAAATATGTCCCTAGTCACGATTTTTACGGTTTTAAACAAAAAGTTTTACAGCTAGAAAACATGGTCATAGACAAGAATGATCTCTATAAAATTTCCTATAACATGGTGTATAATTTTTTTTAGTAGGCCTTATGGTTTGTGAGCAATATCTTCCCGAACTTCATTATTTTTAAAAAAATTGATGAACTTGGTCGAGGCAGTGAAATACACTTATTTTGGGATAATCGGTTTCGCACAGGATCCAGCCGCTCTGCAGCTCTTGAAGCTGACATCCAGTTGGCATGCTGCTTATTATATGTCAAGACTTACGAGGCTTTCAGTCATAAGCAGCCGTCAGATTTACACGCAAAACTGTATCCAAGTAGGGCTAAAAGCGACGTAGAAAATAAAAATGCTTTACTTCTGACCATGAAGTCATTCAAAATGCTCAGTTATACGCCAGATTCTCCAGAAACGGGCCTTAGAAATGCCAGGATCTTGCAGCAGAAAACAATAAAGTGCCACTTCTCACTGCCAAGCAGCTCCTTAAAAATTACTCGATACCTTCAAACTAGGTTGGGCTCGCAGTTTTTATCCCGCGAACGCGCGAGCGGGACTAATGTCGTCGTAGTGCGAGGATTTGCAGACGAGACTAAGGTTCAAGCGTCACCAACTGAGGTCGATACCTCAACATACGTGCTATTCATGAGGAAACCGACACTCGACATGTGCTCCACGCTGTGCATAACCCACCCAGAAGACTGGTTATTAGTGTTGTTGTAGCTTATGATTCATCATCACGACAAAATTAAGGGACTGCTTTAGAACGTTAGAATATTCTGGCGTTTTACTCAGGCACTGGCGATTCGAACGGCTTTATTGCAGGTAACAAAATAATTAAATTGATCATTTGCGTTTCTAAAACTCCTTACTCCTTTGATTAAAAGTATTCCGTTTTCCGTTATCGAAAGCATTGTGAACTTCTCAATGAGATAGACATACACCCCATGAGCGAAAGGCTGAGAAGTTCCTGTCCCTGCTGTACAAGTCGAGTATGTGACGATGCAGGCTATGCTTTGTTTGGCACCACTCCAGCGCCTGAGCGTTTGCCCCCCACATCAGACGCAAATATGGTAGATTTTGAACGACCTGCCTTGTACAGGATCGACCGACCGACCAAGTTTATCAATTTTTTTAAAAATAATTAAGTTCGGGAAGATATTGCTCACAAACCATAAGGCCTACTAAAAAAAATTATACACCATGTTATAGGAAATTTTATAGAGATCATTCTTGTCTTTGACCATTTTTTTCTAGCTGTAAAACTTTTTTATAAAACCGTAAAAGTCGTGATTAGGGACATATTTTGAGGTCAAAAAGGGGGGAAAAGGGGGGAGGGGGGCAAAATTCGGCTTGGCAACATTCAGAACCGAATTCAGCAGGCTTTTTTACATCGGAAAAGTCATGTTGCCAAAATGGCTCACAAAATGCCGTTAGGACGGTAAAGGAAGCCGATATTTGGATTTTTCTACCAGTCTACTATAACATTTGAAGAGTTCCCTCGATTTCTCCAAGATTCCATCATCAGATCCCGACTTAGTGCCAACGGGACCAACTCGGAGTTATACCCTTTCGATTAAAAAAAATAATTAAAATCGGTTCACGGTTCTCGGAGATATCGAGTAACAAACATACAAAAAAAAAAATAGTTCGAATTGAGAACCTCCTCCTTTTTTGAAGTCGGTTAAAAATACGAGAGACTTAAGTGATAATAAGATATAATATTATTTAAAGAACATTGTAGAAGGAACAATAGAAGCATAACGAGGTAGATCAAAACAAAGAAGAAATAATTATTTTAAGAAGATAAAGGAAAACATTAAGGTCAGGTCAGTTACCATGAAGTGAAAGAGATGGCATACATCTAAACATAGGTTTGTGAGATAGCATGATATATATCATGTATATTATGTCTGGCTAAGAGCATATTTGTGATAAGTAGTTCAGGTTGAAAGTCATAAATAAAAATATAAAGATTAGGGAGTCTTGGACGTTTTCGATTATACTTACCTACAATAAAATATTCATAAATATATATACGGTCAACCTCACACTAAAAATCAAAACGGTCCGGCACGAAACTTTTCTTTCTCATTCAGGTTCTAAAATTTCGTAAAAATTGGTTCAGTTTTGGAGGAAGAAATAGACAAGAGCGAAACCTCGATTTAAATAACCCGGTTACATTCAGTTTGGATCTCATCTGTACGCGACGCCACAGTTACTAGGTGCAAACTTAACATAAACAAATGTATATGAAAAGGTGCAGTGATATCCTCCTAACTTACTGGACAGTAATACTTGTCAAACTCACTCGGGTGTTCTCTGGGGACTCGATTTTCCACTGGATGTCCAGCGTACCCGGGCTCTGGTCGCGGCAAGTTTTGACGTCATCGTTGTCTGAAGCTATCTCTCCGTATTTCTCCGTGATGCTTTTGTAGCACTCTTTTGGTATTTTTCCTGTGAATGAAAATGACTATTGTATTATGTACTTTCCACACTTAAATTAAGTTCTTTTAAGTAGTATTTATTGGGGTGTTTGGCCCATTATTTGAAAATTAAATAAATAATTGACCGAGCGAGCGAAACGTTTCCGTTTCAGCTTAGACAAAAATACCGTGTTCCCGAATTCCAGATGTCTAGTAATCAAGGTTATCGGCTGTTCCCACCTACAGGTTGCATTTTTCACTATTTTTTGTGTATTTGTGTTAGCTGATTTGATAAATTAAATATGCAGATTTTGTAAAGTCAGCCATTTTTTCAAAATGGCGAAGATATGAAGAAAAACATAATTTAGCCATTTCCAAACTAACTCGCAAGGTCACAGTAAGCAAAATATTCTTGTATCATATTTCAATATTATTCTGTCAATATAAAGTCATCCCGTTCTAACTTAATATTCACGATTAACAACGAGTAAGTCGTTGATCAAAATATGCAATTCAAGCTTAAAAAAGAGTACGTTAATTTTACGCAATTTATTCTCAAAGTAGTGAAAAGAAACAAGTTATTTCAATTTTGGAACAATGAAATATTGTTGGAATTGGTCCAAATCTGGAAGAATTGGAAAGTAATGTTCATATTTACGACATGAGGCATTATGGTGGCGGTTAATGTCAAAATAGCGCGTGTATAAGGATACTCTTTAGTGCACAAAACGAATGATCGACGGTTTTCTTGAAGATTAATTAAAAATCGAGGCTATAATCAGTACTCAGGATATCAATCAAACTTATTCAGCTGTGCTATTAAATCTAATGTCCCTTTGTACCAAATGTGGAACAATGTTGCTCACTACTCAAGGGCTTCGGTTAGAACTCAATCTTAATACTAAAACCAGGCGTATCTTATGCTGTAATTTGACTTGAACTTGAACCACATGTAGGGGTATGTATAAAAATACTTACTATTTAAAGGGTTCGGTTAAACCTGAATGTCAATATGGTAGAAATACTTACTACTCAAAGGGTTTGGTTGGTACTCAATGTTAATCTTGAAGCCGGCGTACTCTATGCTGTCGTCTGACTTGAACTTGAGCCACATGTAGGGGCCAGCGGAGGTGATGGTTGCAGGGAAGTTCTTTCCGCAATACTTGTAGACGGGCAGGGCGTAGCCGAATTGGCCGTCGCGGATCTAAAAAAAATATTGAAACTATGGACACTAATAGTTAAAGGTATTAAGTTCTTGCCAAAAATTATGTTAATGAGACAAGATTTTTCGAAGAAACGTCAACTTGTGTAATAGATCCTTGTAGTCAAGACCCAATGCCAATATAGACCACGATTTTTTTCGAGGTTTCAGTCCCATTTTTTTTGTGACGCTTAAACCTTCTTTTCCATTTACTTGGCTTTAACAGTAAAGCTTGTAATTTACCTATGAAGGCAATAAATAACTTGATAAACTGAAGCTATTTACTCTGAGTTTTAATGATGACGCAAGTATGTTAAGTGAGGTCTAATCAAGTAATCACCTTCCGTATTTCACTTTATTGCGAACATTAGGTTATGTAGTGTAGTCGGAGTTGTTAACAATATCACAGACTGCCTCCAAAATTTAAATTTTTTGTTAAAAAATGGAGTTTTCCTACTCTTGCTTGAATCTTGATAATCATACTTGATCTTAACGTTTGATAAATTTAGCAAAAGTACCTTATATCCAAATCAAGTCATTCAATTGTCACTTACCTCTAAAAAATCATACTCGCACTTCGGCGGCCGGTCCTCCATCTCAAACACATCCACGAACGTCAATACGATCACTTCGCCTTCGTTCGCTAAAATAAGTCAAACCATAATAAACACGATAGCCAACAATTTTAGGGACTTCAAATCCGATATTCTGACTTTATGGCTCGAATCACATGTAAAGACTGGTACAGAATGCCCCATGGCATTAAGTCCGCCTCTTGTACGTTAAGTTTTTCTTTTGTGCAATAAAGTTTAAATAAAATAAAATAAAAATAAAAGGGGTTTACCCTTGAAATTTCGACAAACTTTTAATCGAATTTCAGTTCAAAGTCAACGTTACGCATATTTTCATTTGATCGAATATTCATTAAACGGTGTACTTTTAAAAAACCGATTTTTAATCTGTAGAAATGTTATTTACTAGATACTTTATTTCGCAGATCTTTATTTCATATTTTATTATTCAATATTTTATTATATTGTTGTAAATTTTAGATTGTAGAAAAACATTTCAGTATTTATCATTCTACAATTTCAATGTACTATGTGAGGAACTAAACGCAATGCGAGGGGATAATAAAACTCGGTTCTGGCGTTTCGCTCGCTTGCTTCGCTCGCTCGTAAGGTTCGCAGTTCAAACCAACACTTCTCCTCGCTTCGCTCGTCGTCGTACCTAACCTAACCCAGAATTTGACTTTTAATCACTTGTTAGACAAAAACTACGCGTATTATCAATAATTTATTTATTTTGTTTTAATCACAGTTAAACAATCTTTAAAGTCCACATATGTTTCCTACGCTAGCTATCCGATAGCAGATAGAAGCATTTTTTTTAATACTAATTTTGTCCATAGGTAGGTACATCTACCTTCTGTACCTATGGACTCTAACAACGTACCTATGGATGGTAACGTACCTAAGGACAATATTATAATCAACAACATATTTCTAAACACAATAAACTTCTAAAATAACGTAATTAACAACATACAATTAATCAACATGTAATTATAAGTTGCTCATCATAATTACTCTTCTTGAAATGTAATATTCTTAGCAGAATCTCAAGTATAATTATGGGACTTTAAAAAGCCTTCAATAGTAGATTGTACGACAAGTGCATAAAACGCATCATTTTACACGAGACGTTTATCCATCCGAGCAAGCTTGCGAGCGAGGATGAATATAAAGTCGAGTGTAAAATGCGTTTTATGGACGAGTTGCACACTCTACTTTTCACTTTGATTGCGAGGAAATGAAACTGTATCATGTAAAAAACATGTATACACATATCATGTATACTTAAAAACAAATTTAATTAAAATTCAATAAGAAATATTTAAAGTAATAGTTTAAAAAGTAATAAATGATAGTAAATAAAAGTTACAAGTTTATTTCAAGAAGTTTTATTGTGTACTTTGGCTGTTGGTATCTTTGCCTTGGTCTTAGAATACTAACAAAACGAAATAAAATAAAGATTTAAATCCTGTTCCAGACCTTCCGATCCGATCCGATTTATCAGAAGAAATCGGATAATGTGTAGTGCAATTGTTAGGATCTTATACACATTATCCGATTTCTTCCGATAAATCGGATCGGATCGGAAGGTCTGCAACGGGTTTTATTGTATGAAGTTTTATGTTTTTTTTTACTGTTTATTAAGGACCTTTTTCGTGTGGCTGTTGGACCGATCGCCTTGGTCTTCGACGACGATTTTACTTTATGCTCTAGAGCATAAAAAGCGATTTTATGTCGCCTACGCACAGCATAAAGTCGAACTTTTAGAGCAAGAGAAGTGAAATAGTTATTTACGATACAAGTGTGGAAGGTAGGTGATTTCAGACGAGTGTGATTTTTAGTCACGAGCGAGGTACGAGCGAGTGATTGAACAAACACGAGTCGGAAATCATCTTACACACGAGTTCCGTACAAAACTTTACTATGCATGTACGAGAAAAAAGAAAATACTTTAATACTAACAAAGACTGTTTACATTGGAATAAAAGTGTTTTTATTTGATTTATCCAACAAGAAGCCGTCGTTCACATTTTTTACTTCTTCAATAACATTTTACGGGTTTAAATTCATGATTCGTCCCTTTAATCTCGCCATTATTTCAATAGATTTGCACAAAACAACTTCAAAATAAGCTAGACATCAATAAAAAATGGCGAAGTTATTTGAAAACAGCGCTCGACATATCTACTACTGCGCATGTGCAAAAATATTTTTTTAATATTCGTCTTATGTCAAAATGGCACAAGCGCGTGTACATTCAGCCAAATTTATTTTATGAATAACGATTTAAAGTTCGTTTATTAATCAAATTTTATATCTAATGTAATTAATGACGTGTTAAATGAATTATTTATGAAATATTGGTTTTATTGTACTTTTATACGTAATAATCGGTATTTGACTTATTTATCAAACTTTTTGTAAATAATAAAACCTCTTTGTGTCAGGCTGTCAGATACGGCTAGAAATTAAAAAAAATTGAAAAGTAAAAAGCACTAGTGTGGAAAAGTAGTACTTTCCGCACAGTTTGAATGCCTAGAATACGCTCTTTTCGAGCACATGCATTGTAAAATATTGTTTGCACCTTTTTGTCTTATATTTTTTGTAGCTAATACTTTTCCAGGCTTATGTATTAGTGACTCCTGTTTCATCCATATTGTAAATGGATTAAAACGGAAAATCGCATTTTTTTTTAATTTCATCGACCATCTTTCCCCTGAAGTCTTAATTTTTTTTTGAGGGTGTCAATAAATTCTATTGTTTATTGCGATCAAATGTCTATAGGGGACTAACTACACTTAGACTGCTCAAAAAGTCAGAAATGTCTGTCAAAGTTCAACATTCCTACGGAGCGCTAAAAACGCTCCATACAAATAGCCACTTAAATTGTGATGTCATTCCGTGAGTTGGGTATCTATATTTGCATGGAGACTATAAGTAATTTGCCATTTTCAACGTGAAAAAGTGCGTTTAACGTGATGGTGTATGAGTTGATTTCATTTTAAAGCACTCACCTTCTATAGTAGTAATACACGTTGTGTGATTAGCATACGTGTTGTCACCAGCTTTGTTCACAGGATGCGTCAATGTCGTCATCCCAGGCTTGAACGTGAACGGTTCACATCTTGGGTCATCATTTGTCTCCCTCTTCGTCCTTTTTACATCGTATTGTCTCATTGTACCTAAAATAGTTTTAAGATACACTTATCATCTTGCCAGAAATGGATCAACCAGGTATCGTGATGTTTGTGCCGGATATGGAACAACCAGCTTTGTAGCTCGGTGGATATGGAACTATCGGCTAGCTCGGTGAATGTGCCGATACAACAACCTGCTGATATTACCACCATTCTTTTCATACATCTAACGAATTCAGAAAGTCAATTTTGGCGTTGTCTATATAATAACCTGACTTTTGTATGAACAGTGCATTTTAAGACAATCTTTATGTTTTTAAGTAGCTACCACCGTACCATAGCCGTCAATCGCCGGTCACACAATAACATTATTTTTCTGGTAGAATGTAATTGTGAATTATTTTATAAACAACGCTTTTTCCACACTATTAATTTATATTAGCTCACCTCTAAATCTATCGTAGTTATAAAAATGTGCTAGTCTATGATTGGTCCGCACGTCAACTCCGAAGTCGTCGATCAGGTTGGAGCCATGATCAGCTAGCTCGGTGGTTGTGCCGAATATGGAACAAACTGGAACAAAGAGAAATAATGTTAATAAAGCAGTTTATTTAAAAGAAAGATAAATTTACAAATTCACACTAATCTTATAAAGGCGAAAGTTTGTGTGTGTGTGTTTATGTGTATATTTGTTGATTCTTCCCGCTCAGACGACTGGACCAATTTTGATAAACTTTGGTATGACGGTAACGGGGCGGGTCGCTAGTTATACAAAAGGCGGATATTATCGAGCAAATCAGGTCATCCATACTAATATGATAAATGCGAAAGTGTTTCTGTCTGTCTGTCTGTCTGTTACCTCTTCACGCTTAAACCGCTGAACCGACTTAGATGAAATTTGGTATGAAGATAGTTTGAGACCCGGGAAAGGACATAGGATACTTTTCATCCCGAATAAATTTAGTGTTCCCGTGGGATGAGCGGGTAACACCGCGGGGCACAGCTAGTTAACATATATATTGTCATCTAAGAATTAGTTCGGTGAATAGAGACTAAAGTACTAAGGGTGACCTTACAAACGGTCCGGTAGTTTTGAATTTTTGATATGTTATCGAAAATGGTTGTTTAAAATGCAAAATGCACAATTCCATCCATACTAATATTATAAATGCGAAAGTGTGTCTGTCTGTCTGTCTGTTACCTCTTCACGCTTAAACAGCTGAATAGATTTTGATGAAATTTGGCATGGAGATAGTTTAAGATCCGAGGAAGGACATAGGATAGTTTTCATCCTGGAAATTATCCCTAAAAAGATTGAAAAGTGAGTACTTAAGTAATTCATGATGACATTGATGACCCTGTAGGAAATGTAATGATTAGACCAAAAGCACAATTGTTCTTATATTTGCTTAGGCGCTTTTAATAATTCCTTTTATTAATTAAGGTGATTAGGTGGATATGGATATCTATCGTGTTGTACGAGGTTGCTTCCATACTTCCAAGTTCCACGCGGATGTAGTCGCGGGCAAAAGCTAGTATTTCATAAATTTAAAGCTTGATAATATTAGAAGCCTACCATGATTAACGTCTAATTTATCAGACTAATATTTTACACGAAATGGGTCCGTTGGGACTCATTTCACGACCGTTGCTCTTATATAATTATTATAGGTATAATAAAGAGCACGCGGCTAAAAATAGTAGACATACCAATTAATCTTTGTGTGTAAAGTACATTATTATCTACACCGTTGGTTGTACAACACTATATGTATACAACGAATAAAATACATTTTCAAGACACTAATCGAAGATGTTGTCATAGATGGCCTAAATCCAGTACACACACAAAACTGTTTATAGTACACCTAGCGTAGCTCGTAGCGTGATGACGTCATAAGTCTTGCCTGTCATTTCGGAATGCCACACATTATTTTCTTATACCATGGAATCTTGGTAAGGTTATAACAAAACGGGGTCACAACAACTGCAAAGCTCGTTCACTGACATTTAAAATTTAACATAAGATACTATATAAGCATGTCGTTCATTGTTTTCACGGTTCCATAAATACACATGAATTTGTCCTCGGCTATAACAAAGGCAAGTATAATAAAGACATCTCGCTGTGTATAGTGGCTGAATACCACAAAGCTCCTATATAAGTTTTGACAATACCGCGACTAAGAACTTTGCTCAACTATGCCACGCTACACTGTAAGCTTCGAATTTAGGCATACGATAGTACTATAGTAGTTTGACGTCGTTTTATCGACATTATTGCTAGTAATAGTGGGTCTGAGAGCTGGAGAACTCGCGAGTTTGTAACAAAAAGGCAGAAATTTGTATATTTACTTTTTCAAGATTTTGAAAAATATCGAAGAACTGAATCGCAACAAAAATAAATCTATGCACTTATCGAACCTGCTCACAACATCATAAAAATAATAATTGAGAAATGCAACCTGTAGGCGAGAACAGCTGGGAATCTGGACAACTGGACATCCGAACATTGGCCAAGCTGAAATGGAGACACTTCGCTCGCTCGGTCAGTTACAAACGAGGCTTAAAAGTGTAATAATGCTCTTAAGGTTATTTTTTTTGGCCACAGCACAAAAGAAAAACTTATTGTACAAAAAGGCGGATTTAATGGCGTAGGGTACCTATTCTGTACCAGATAACCTTTGGGCTAAGCAGATTACATTGTGATTATGAGAATACAATGTCTTAGAAATTTCAACGTAAAAGAAACCACGGGCAACCAGGAATCCTATGAAATATTTTTTGCGTCACCCTCACGGGCGGTAATTTGCAAAGCACCAGATCACGTATTCATGGTCCTCGCTCGCCTTCGGTTCGGGCCACAAACACCAGCCCTAGGTATGATAACATGTGTGTCTGTGTAACTGTGTGTCTGTCTGTGGTATCGTAGCTCCAAAACGGATGGTACGATATGAATGCGTTTTTTCTTTATTCGAAAGCCTGTTGTGTGTCGAGATGGTTCCTAACTATGATGGTAGGGTGGTTGGGGTATTCTTTAAATTTGAATTTAGATTATTTAATTAGCCTTTCCGTAACTAGGTAAGTGCTATAAAACAAACCAAACCTCCGGTATTCTACGTAGACTAAGATTTAAGTTAAATTTTCATCAATTTCACTACCCAAAGGTTGTCTGGAAGAGATAGCTTTTTAGCGATAAGGACGCCTGTTGTCTACCGTTATTAATAAATTGTATTTGTATTGTTTCCTTCTGTAAACTTTTATTAGTGCGCAATAAAGTAATATTTTCTTCGGTTTCCGCGACTGTCACACATTTAAATAAAACAATTTAAACGGATTATATCGCGTATATTAATTATTTGAGCCTCCCTGACGTTTCAGTACCTTTACAGATACCGTTGTCAAAGGTTGACTGAGAAAAACATAATTTTTCTCTGTCAAAGTTACATTTGTGCAAACTACCCATTTTGCAAATATTAATTTAAAATAAAGGTGTTCATACATGCCAGATGGGCCTAATGTGTAATAATGAAATAATGAAATAATGAAATAATGAAATAAATAATGAAATAATGAACTTTATTCTGCAAGTAGGCCACAAGGGCACTTTTACATGTCTGAGTCTACCGGCATTTCACAAGAGGAGACCACTGTTGAGAAGAAACGCCGAAAGAAACTCAACAGTCAGTCATTTTTTCAAAAAGCATAAGTACTTAACTATTACAATGATATGAACTTAACTATACGTAGTTCTACAAGAAAACATATTAAAAGTGTATTTTAAGACATAAGTAAGGAAAAGTGTAAGAATAAAATAGAAACTACAAGAAAGCCAGACGGTTTATCACAATTTATGTACGTTTGATATGCTTTCTTATTAGAACTGTGTCCCTTAAACTAGTTAGGTACAATCTAAGAAGGAGTCAGCTACGCGGTTTCTGGTTCAGGCCATGCATTTTTGTCTGTCAGATAGTCCTCTACTGTATAATATGCTTTTGACATTAGAGATTTTTTTAAATAATTTTTGAGAGATGGAAAGGCTAATTTTAAAACATGATCAGGTAACTTGTTATAAAAATGAATACATTGGCCTAAAAATGATTTACTTACTTTACGAACACGAAACTTTCTAATAGCAATTTTATTTTTATTTCTAGTGTTAAAACTGTGGACATCGGAATTTTTTGTAAATGAATCTAGGTTTCTAATAACATACATAATACTCTCATAAATATATTGGGACGCTACAGTTAAGATGTTTATATCTTTGAAAATGTCTCTTAAGGAGTCACGAGAATTTAGGTTATATATCGAACGAATGGCTCTTTTTTGTAGCACAAATATAGTCTGAATGTCAGCTGCTTTGCCCCAAACCAGAATACCATATGACATGACACTATGAAAATAACTATGATAAACTAAGCGAGCTGTATCAACATTACTCAATTGTCTGATTTTCCTAACGGCGTACGCCGCTGAACTTAATTTACCTGCAAGCACTGCTATATGTGGACTCCATTGCAAATTACTGTCCAATGTTATACCTAAGAATAATGCCTTATTCACTATTTCTAAACATTCACCATTTAGTAATATAGTAGAATCTACCGCCGTAACATTCGGTAAAGCAAATCTAACACATTTAGTCTTCTTGGCATTTAATAGAAGATTATTAGTAGTAAACCAGTTAAGTACTTTCTCTAGTGTGCCATTAATTTCCGCATAGTCGGTTGATTTCCGGTGAACCTTGAAAATTAATGATGTATCGTCAGCAAATAGTACTATATTACAAAGATTATCTACTATAGATGGTAAGTCATTTATATAAACCAAAAATAGAAATGGACCTAAAATAGAGCCCTGTGGCACTCCTAGCTTAACTATAGCTCCATTGGACTGGGTTCCATTTACATCCACTGTTTGCATTCTATCACTGAGATATGAAGACATAAGGCTTAAAGCATTTGAAGACAGACCATAATGTTCTAATTTCAAAATGAGTGTTCCAGGATGAACGCAGTCGAATGCCTTAGAAAGGTCGCAGAAGATCCCAATTGCATCACAAGATTCCTCCCAGCTGTCATAAATGTGTTTAATAAGTACAGATGCTGCATCAGTCGTGGAACGTCCCCTTGTGAAACCGAACTGTTTACTAGAGAGTAATTTATTTCTATTGAAGTGTCCTAGTAGATCTTTCAACATTAATTTTTCGAAAACTTTACTTAAAACAGGTAGTATAGATATCGGACGGAAATTAGTCAGATCACTCAAATCACCCGATTTAAAAAGAGGTATGACTTTACTAATTTTCATAAGATTTGGGAAAACTCCCTCTGCTATGCAACTATTGTAAATCAAAGCTAGGTAAGGCGCAATTGAATCTATGATATGATTAATTATTTTTACTGATGCTCCCCATAAATCCTCTGTTTTCTTTAAATTGAGTGATTTAAATGTTTTAATAACATCTACTGTATTTACTGGACTAAATTGAAACTCAACATCACATTTCTTACAATTAGCACAAAGTAAGGTATGGGCTTCGGATGCAGATGATTTTAAACATTTTGTGGTATTAACTGCAATGTTGGAAAAATAATCCTCGAATGCCGAGGCAACATCATGATTTGACATAGTCTGCCCGTTTTCTCTGACAATGTTGACTTGGCAATTGCGAGTTTTAGATTTACCAGTTTCTCTGTTAATAACATTCCAAATAGTTTTTACTTTGTTGTCCGACATTTTGACTTTAGAACTAATATAATTTGCTTTTGCGGCTATGCACACTTGCTTAAACAATTTTGAATAGTTCTTAACATAGTTTAAAAAATCTGCGTCCTTGTTCACTTCCTTCTCTGCATACAGTTCATAAAGCCTGGTTCTGCTTCTATGAATACCTACAGTAGCCCATTCACTAAACTTTGTTTTTGTAGTCGACCCAGAAATAGTTTTCTTTTTGAAATGTGTATTAAATTGATCCATTATTATGCCAAATAAATCTTTGTAAGTACTATTTAAGTCATTACATGAAAGAGGTAACATACAAAGATCATTATGAATTTCATTTTTGAATGATTCCAAACGATAACTAGTTATGGGTCTGCATGTTATAGTTTGTGGTTGTAGTGTTTCCTGTAAAGTGTTAGGAAAAGAAGCTTTCTGCCCTCTATGATCTGAATTAAAACACTTAAATATTTCCTTTTCTAAGTAATCACAATCACAAAAAATATTATCTAAACAGGTTTTACTAGTTACACCTACCCGGGTAGGCTCCAGGAACATATTGACCAAATGAAAAGATTTGAACAAACTTAACAGCTTAACAGTATCACTGGTCATTTCAAGTAAATTAACATTAAAGTCTCCACAAACTATAACATGTTTTTTACCTTTACATGCTATTTTTAAAACATTTTCCATAGATGATTCAAATGAATGAAAATCAGTTGCCGGTGGTCGGTAAACACATATAATTACATAATTCTCTAATTCTACACAAGCAATTTCTATGACTCGTTCTATTGAAAAATTAACAATATCTTCTCGTTCTTTGGATTTTAAGGAATTTTTAACAATAATAAGAGAACCACCATGAATGGAAAATTTTCTAGTAAAACAGCTCACTAATTTAAAATTAACAAAATCAAAAATCAACTGTTCTTGTCTCAGCCAATGCTCAGTAATACACATAACTTGAATATTCTTATTATCTAAAAATAAGCCTATTTCTAATTCCTTGCTGGAAAAACCCTGAATATTCTGGTGAACAATGTTAATATTCAGAGATGTTTCCGCTGTCTTACAATCTAGTTTAAATGTGACAAAGGTGTATTGCCACTGCAGACATGCTTGAGCCCACTAACTGAGGTATAAAATCTATTTGGCTCTATGTTAAAAGCTAAAAGATCCACTAGTGTAAGAATACATTTCTTAGGCATAGTTATCTTTTCAGAGGTCAATTTGAAGCGCTTGATAAATTTATTTATGTCAAAGAAATGCACCTTTTTATTGAAACATATAGCATTGTATAATATGGAGTTAAGGTGTGCTATTCTATTGTTATAGTAATATGGCATATTCTGTGAGTATGGTAGTGCACACAGTATGATTTTACCTATGCCAGATATTTCAATATCATTTATTGTTGATATTAATTTATCTATACTAGACTTATCTACATTATGACTACTTCCTACCATAATGACTAATGTAGTCCTGTCATCAAAGCTTCCCTTTGAAAGATATTGACAAAATTTACTCATACTTATGTTAGGATAACAGAAATTTGACACTTTTTGACTGAGTTTGTTACCTAACATTGAACCCATTCCTGAGCCAATCTGGTCTGAGTACACAACTGTTCTACTTACATGACTAGGTGATTGCACATTAAGCACAGGACGGGCGGACTCAAAAATACCAAGGGGCACCTCCTCCGCTTGATGACTGTTTATTGAGGATGCTGGTGGGATATGGCCACAGTTACAATAATTACTGTTCATTAATGAATTAAAACGCTCCTCGTTACTTTTACTCTCCTTCAATAGCTGGTCAAAAGCCAGGACATGCTCCTTGATCTCTCTTTCTGAAGATCTATACATGAATGATGTCATTTCCAATTTACTCTGTAATTTACTAATTTCAGCATGCAATTTTTGTATGTCTAAATCATAATTTTCTAGTTGAATGTTACATTGCTTCACTCTGTCTTTCATGACCGACAATTCTAATTTCTGTTTGAAGTAATTTTTCTTTACTGCCTGGCTTTGAATGAGTTTTTGAGTCCTCTTTATATATCTATTTATCTTAACATATCTTTTCAACTTAGTACTACTATTAAAAAATACATATTTTTTACAATCCTTGGAATTTTCAACGCCAATAATCTCTTGGTAAATATTTTGAGTGGACGGTGGATTATGCTTTACATATTCTTTCCTTAAGTAATTTAATTCGTCTATTTTGGCACCAAGTTCCTCTTCAAGGTGTTTGATGCGTTGCAATGCCACTTCATGTGTAGAGGCGCACTGGTTGAATGAGTCCAGTAATAGACGCAGTCGTGACACCTCACCCTCGGCTTCATCTAATTTAATATCATTATCCACCAGCTGGGATTTCAGTGATGTGTTGATGTTGATGATTTTCTGTAATTCTACTTCATTATCAGAACTTTCCTGCAGCAGTTGATCACTAAAGGCCTTAGATGCCTGCAAATCCTTGTGAGCAGCCTTTAGTTGCATCTCTAGTTGTCGTGCAGTCGCCTTGCGTGAAATTATGCCAGATTTAGTGCTCATTGTCGCTCAAACGTATTCTGAAAGATAAGAATCTGAAAGTAAAGACAGTTACACATGTGCCAGAAGGGCATTTATTATTTATTTAAAATATCTACCAGCGGTTCACTAAAGGCTTACTGAGGAGAAAGAACCGCCAAAGAAAACTCCCAGATTGCCTTATTTATTACTATAAAATACTTTTAAACAAAAACTCTACATATACTACTTTTAACACTAATTTGTTTTACACCGTTCGAGGCCCAAGGTTTCCAGTCTTGTGTCTTGCTTGATCCTTGATAAGATGTACAACAGGATCCCAAGCCGGTGGTAATGACAAACCATCTTCTCTATTGAAATTGGGATATTTTTTGATTTCAATAGCCTCGCGCAACATTCTGGGAAAATATCGTTTCTCTCTGGCAAGGATTGAAGTGTTATCAAACTTAATTGAATGGTTTGGATTGTCCATGACATGCTCGCAGACTGCAGACCTGTTGCAACGACGGTGCTTGACATCGGCTACATGCTCCTTAACCCACACGGGTTTGATTGAATGAATGGAGTTAGAAAATGAAAATTCACTAGCCTTCTTAGATGTCAGTGTGTTGAGAAGGTCTGATAATACAATAGGTCATACTGTTTATAGGAAGCCTACTCACACTGATAGGTATTTAAATGGCAAATCACATCACCATCCTAGTCAACTTGCTACAGTGGGTAAATCTTTGTTTCAGAGAGCCAAGGGAATCTGTGACGACCAACATTTGACTGATGAACTACAGCATGTCAAGCGTGCGCTTTGGGCCAATGGGCTCAAGATACCACGCCTCAACCAGAAACCCCGTGTGAAGACTCCTACAGTCGAGCGTAAACCTGCGGTCCTGCCATATGTGAAAGGGGTCACGGATAGGATTGGAAACATCTTGAAACGGGCTTCCATTAAAACATATTTCAAGCCGATGAAGAAGATGTCTCAATACCTGAGGCCCGTGAAGTGTAGCATCCCTCTGCAGAGTGCTGGTGTTTACAAGCTGGATTGCGAGTGTGGTCTGTCATACATTGGCCAAACGAAACGTAGTATAGCTACACGGGTTAAGGAGCATGTAGCCGATGTCAAGCACCGTCGTTGCAACAGGTCTGCAGTCTGCGAGCATGTCATGGACAATCCAAACCATTCAATTAAGTTTGATAACACTTCAATCCTTGCCAGAGAGAAACGATATTTTCCCAGAATGTTGCGCGAGGCTATTGAAATCAAAAAATATCCCAATTTCAATAGAGAAGATGGTTTGTCATTACCACCGGCTTGGGATCCTGTTGTACATCTTATCAAGGATCAAGCAAGACACAAGACTGGAAACCTTGGGCCTCGAACGGTGTAAAACAAATTAGTGTTAAAAGTAGTATATGTAGAGTTTTTGTTTAAAAGTATTTTATAGTAATAAATAAGGCAATCTGGGAGTTTTCTTTGGCGGTTCTTTCTCCTCAGTAAGCCTTTAGTGAACCACTGGTAGATATTTTAAATAAATAATAAATGCCCTTCTGGCACATGTGTAACTGTCTTTACACATTAGGCCCATCTGGCATGTATGAACACCTTTATTTTAAATTAATATTTGCAAAATGGGTAGTTTGCACAAATGTAACTTGACAGAGAAAAATTATGTTTTTCTCAGTCAACCTTTGACAACGGTATCTGTAAAGGTACTGAAACGTCAGGGAGGCTCAAATAATTAATATACGCGATATAATCCGTTTAAATTGTTTTATTTAAATGCGCAATAAAGTATTTTTGTAGGTAACTATTGTATTGTAAAAAATATCGGGATACTTTTTTATGTTTTTGAGTTTGTAGAAAAACTTAAGCAGACTAAAAAGGTAATACCTAACCTAAATTAAAACCCCCCTGGCGCAAGAAGCTGGTCTTCATGAGACCCTCATTAAATGAGTGATATAGAAAATGCTACTAAAACTGAACATAGGTAACTATTTACAAAATTTTGAATTCTTAGCTTCAATATTGGCTGAGACCTCGTCACTTGTTCCAATTAAAGGTGAATATCTTGAAAACGACTGGTCCTATTTCCACCAAACATAGCTAAGTACCATCTCGACGGAGAAGTCTTTCTATTAAAAACCGCACTCAAATTGGTCCATTCGTTTGGGAGCTACGATGATACCACAGACACACATGTTAAACAACGCTTATTTATTTTTCGTGGGGGGTAAAAGAAATGTACCTAAAGTTATTTCGATCGATCCGTTTACATAACATTTCTAAACAAATTCTGCTTATTTTAACCAACTTACCCATGAATTGAATCCAAGGGCGGAAAGAATTTGTAAAACAACATTTTCCGTTACCAATCGTATGATGGAAAGTGCAATTGGAACCTTCCGTCGGTTCAGAAAACTCTTATTGATAAAGATTTCTTAAAGTGCTTTTTAGGGTTCCGTAGCCAAATGGCAAAAAACGGAACCCTTATAGATTCGTCATGTCTGTCTGTCCGTCTGTCCGTCTGTCCGTCTGTCCGTCTGTCCGTCCGTATGTCACAGCCATTTTTTTCCGAAACTATAAGAGCTATACTGTTCAAACTTGGTAGGTAGATGTATTCTGTGAACCGCATTAAGATTTTGATGCAAAAAAATAAAAAATAAATAAATATTGGGGGCTCCCCATACTTAGAACTGAAACTCAAATTTTTTTTTTCATCAAACACATACGTGTGGGGTATCTATGGATAGGTCTTCAAAAATGATATCGAGGTTTCTAAAATATATTTTTGCTAAACCGAATAGTTTGCGTGACAGACGCTTCCAAAGTGGAAAAAAGTTGGTCCCCCCCCCCCTCTAACTTCTAAAATAACAAAATGAAAAATCTAAAAAAAAACATATGATGTACATTACTATAAAAACTACCAACGAAAATTGTTTTGAATGAGATCTAGTAAGTAGTTTTTTTAATACCTAACTTTGCACCTAATTTATATGGGGCGCTATACATACCAGGTGCAAACTTAACTTAACCACTTAGGGATGGAGTGTTTGTACGGAACCCTCGGTGCGCGAGTCCGACTCGCACTTGGCCGGTTTTATGTATTTATTTTCAATTGGACTGATAGAAAAGCGAGTAGGGGTATATTTAAAAGAAATACTCTCATATAACGAGCACAGAGTGTTCTACGTCTCCTATACTATGTATCAATTACCTAGTTACAATATAACTGTAATAATTTTAAGTATTATTTACGAAAAAAATATTTACTGTTAAGTTTATTTCGGTTTTCTTCACAACAGCGGTCTCCTCTTGTGAATTGCCGGTAGATTCAGATTCAGACATGTGAAAGTGTATGGAGATAAGTACAACGCCCCTTGCGGTTACTTTTAGAGATGTGTAGCTCGCGAGTGAGTGATTCAAACGAGCTATATCTTTTGGTTTAGCTCACTAGCTCTTTCGCTCACTGAAGATTCAAGTAGCTCAGTATATCATCAATCATCTCAGTATTACTTAGTCTCTCGCTCATGAAAGGAATGTTGCCATGCTGCCGTGAATCTAATTGATCGACATCTCTAGTTCTCTACTCACTCGTGAACGATATAGTCTAAAGATCTACTGAGCTAAATGAGCTAAAAGAGTGATACATATCTCGGTGAGCTAAAGATACATATCACTCTTTTCACTTTAGTGACACATTCTGCGCATCTCTAGTTACTTTGTAGAGCTATATATCTCCGTCCAAATCTTACGCTGACGCTAGCGAGTACTGTCACTGTAAACTCATGGTAAGGGTTCTGTCAAATATGGTGTGTAATAGTACATTACGTAACAAGGGTGGTAAACGAGGAAGTACAAACGAGTGACTATTAGAAAACTTTAATGACACGAGTTTGAATTCCTTTACCACCAGAGTCACGTACGACGTTTTTCGTCACACTTTGGAGGAAATAAAACAAAAGTAATAAATAGTAGTCAATACCAAAATTGCTTACCGCCCTAGGGCGTAATATAAGACTTATGTAAACCCTTAAAGTGTGATAGAAAGAAAGAAAAAATAAAGAAAATAACATTTATTCAAATTGGATCACAAGTATCACTTTTGCATCGTCAAAAGGGTTAAGCTAAACAATATAACACAAGTAATAATTAGGTTTATAGGGATTTGTCAAAAGTTACTATAGTAAATTATAAATTAAAATATTATTATTGCAACACATTAAATTAATCATATCATATTAATTACACATAAAAATTACTTACGACCCTAGGGCGTAATTTACGACTTACCGCCCGCTTTTCTAGCATGTAAACCCTTGTTTACGAGCAAGTGTGATGAAAATATGGTTTCCAATGTAAGTTAAGTGTTTAAGGTTGTAATAGAAGTTATGGAATAAAAGTTTGGTCGAAACCTGTCTAATTGACAACTTTTTTTTACCGGACTTTTTTCCGATATATTTATTCAAATACTGAATCGGTTTTTGTTAGTTAATTTTATTTAGGTTAAGTTGATTACTGTTAATTTTTACTTGTTTCTCGTTACTGTTTACGTTGCTTTGCAACATAACAAAACCCTGCAATATTCATGGTTGCGCTTTGTGCTCGTATCGTAATTAAGCTGTAACTTCGTAACATTGTAAACCTTTGTAAGATTACGCTTTAATTACGAACAAGTTTAATTACACTTAGAACTCGGAAAGTTATACTTTACGGTACAACTTTAATAAGATCGCACTTCGTTCGAAGGACTTTTTAGGGTCCCGCATTAAGAGGTCATAAAGTTGTTTTCCGAAAGTGAGGAAATGGGGAAGTTACAGGTAAAGTTTGATAACTTGCGGTGTGTAAAGCTTAACGATTCGTAGGTAATTCGTTATAGCAATTTCCAAATTTGCATTGTATTGTGATATCATTACTTTTGAATCAATAATAACTTTATACATATTAACACAAAGGTAAATTATGAAAGAAAAATGTAACGTGATCCACTGCATTGTAAGCAGGAGTCGAACCTGTGACCCTACGTTCCCGGCGTAGTGCTCTCCCAACTGAGCATAGTTACGCCAATCACACCAAATCTTTGATTCCATAACTATACGCTACGGGAGCGCCCTCTGCGTCATATGTGTTTAAAATGCTTATGTATTGTGCATTTTTTTTTTATCGATATATATCGATTCTGAAAAAAAAAACAATAATAACATTAAAACAAAAGAAACCGGTCAAGTGCGAGTGGGGCTCAGATTTTTTTTTATGTAATTTTATAATTAACTTCAAAACTACTTTCTTTTTCGTTTGTAAAAAAATTGATAGATATATCACGAGCTACAATTTTCAAAATATGTTTTTTTAGTTTTCTAAATCACTCCCCAAAAGTGTGTTAAAACATAAATAATTAACACAATTTCAGTAGGCGTCAAATCATTCATGCACCGAAAACCCCGTGATATGTATTACTTTCTACGGGACCAAAGAACCTCAGGCTTAGCAACGCGAAGTTTCGTACAGTTTTTACCGGAGTGTCTGTTAGTGCAAAATAAGCAATGAATAAATTAGCGCGGCCTCCGGCGGCCTCGAGGGGCCCGGCCCAGACAGCGCTAGGGAGGGGATAGTTTACCGGTTTTTAAAGACATATCGGTAACTGATACTATTTGTAAAATAAGCAATGAATAAATTAGCGCGGCCTCCGGCGGCCTCGAGGGGCCGGCCCAGACAGCGCTAGGGAGGGGATAGTTTACCGGTTTTTTTAAGAAATATCGGTGAAAGTTACTATTTGCAAAATGATTAGTGAATAAATTAGTGCGGCATCCGGTGTCCTTGAGAGACCAAGCCAAAACAGGGCTAGAAAGGGGATAGTTTACCGGTTTTTAACGAAATATCGGTAAAAGTTACTATTTGCAAAATAAGTAATGAATAAATGAGTGCGGCCTCCAGTGGTCTCGAAACTAAGACAGGGCTAAGGAGGATATAGTTTACCGGTTCTTAAAGTGTTGTAGGTAAATATTATTAAAAAATAGGCAGTAAAGCGAACTCTGCCCAGACAGGGAGGGAATAATTTACCAGTTTTTAAAGAAATGACTTAAAAAAATACCATTTATTTATTAATTTTAAGATAAACGGCAAAACAAACGCCTTAATTGTCTAAATGAAATCTCACAAAGATTTCATAGATCATGATGGTGGCAAGCGAGTCGTCTTTCTAAATGACCGAAAATTTCCAACGCAAGGTAACTAATAAATAAATAAAATAAAACCTTTAACAAAACTCATTACAAAGAGATCGTTCCAATTTTCCAATATGTTATGTGTTTTGTTATTATCTTTGGATAATTTGATGGAACAGCAAAATAAAGTAACTTAATTGTGTTGCTCTGAAAAGAGAACGATTTTATTATTTAAAAAGTTTTTACAATTTATTTTACACTTTTACTGAGCATATTTAACATGAATCATCATAAACTCACTTGAAAAGAAAAACAACATTTGAGGCTATTATTCACACTAGTTCCTATTTTACGTTTATTTTTATAATATTCGCTTTCCTAAGAAATAACCTCACTTTTCATGCTGTGTCATTCTGATTTTTTATTTACTAGCTACCAACACAAGGTAACTAAATAATATCAAATAATTATGCAATAGGTACCGTTATTATTATTATGACCATAAAGTAAATCCATCAGTTAAATAGACATATTATTAATCTCGAAATAATTCATGAATCTGACCTTAAAACAATTTCAAAGACACACGTCACGTTTTCCCGCCATTTCCTAACCGACCCTTGTCACAAGAGTAAAAATAAACCGTAATTTTCCGGTTAAATCCGGTTGAGCGGCACAACATCAAGAGTTCACAGAGACGGCAGCTTACGACCGAGGACAGTCAGCCTTTTATTATTGGGATGAACAAAACTTTCAATAAATACGACTTGTATTGTAATATAATAAGGAGGATTCGGACTTTGCATAGCAGGCCGCCATTTAAATAAACCGTTATTTTAGATGAACCTCTGACAAACTAACTTAATCAACGCGTTAGCGGTAATGAGAATGACGTATTCTTAATTTTATTCTATTTCACGCCATTCAGAATGACGCGCTCAAGAATAAATCATATTTTAATTTTTTCGAATGTGAATTACATCTAGCCGTGCATTCTTATTCTCATTCAAGATAAAATTTGCCCAAATCTGTACTGTAGCACGGTAGGACGTCGGGTTAGGGGATAGATAGCTCTTAAATAGAAAACAAATGGTGTAACGTTCACAGTATCGACCAACAGTACTTATAAAATAATTGAAATAAAATTTTATCCTAATAAAATTCAATGGCTCTCGCGTCAGGTTCAGTGGGCCAATAGGTAGGACGCCCGTGTTGGCCCGGAAAGCCGCTGGAACGCAAGTTCAAACTCCATCTGGACCAGCTGTATATCTCCATCTGTTGTAGACTTTCGTATATATTTATATATATATTATATTATGTATTTTACATAGAAAACTATCGTGAGTCTCAGACATATTAAAATACTTAAACGGGTTTACTCACGTCGTAGAAGTCGAATAACGCTCGACATGTTTCGAATCGGTACGCGATTCATCATCAGGAGAGACGATCAGCCGCGGCGGCGGCCAAACGAACACTGCGGGCATGCGCCCTGTCCGCGCGGCTGCTTGACGCGGGTGTCACCGGCGATGGCGCAAAACTACCCTCATCATCACGCACAATGTCAATTGTCGGGTTGCACACAACACTCACTACGTCATTTACTAAGGTCTCGTCCACACTAACCACCGATGTAGTATCCAAAACCGTCCTCCAACTAAGGGGCACCGACCATCCACAATCTCGATTAAAATTCGGATGACGACTAATTTCGATAGCCTCCCGTACTTTCCGCGGAATGCAAAACTTTTCTCTCGCCAGCACAATTACCTTATCAAACCGAATATAGTGAGACGTATCCGAATTCATCCGAAACATGTCGAGCGTTATTCGACTTCTACGACGTGAGTAAACCCGTTTAAGTATTTTAATATATTTTACAATGCATGTGCTCGAAAAGAGCGTATTCTAGGCATTCAAACTGTGCGGAAAGTACTACTTTTCCGCACTAGTGCTTTTTACTTTTCAATTTTTTTTAATTTCTAGTCGTATCTGACAGCCTGACGCAAAGAGGTTTTATTAATCACAAAAAGTTTGATAAATAAGTCAAATACCGATTATTATCACGTATAAAAGTACAATAAAACCAATATTTCATTAATTAATTCATTTAACACGTCATTAATTACATTAGATATAAAATTTGATTAATAAACGAACTTTAAATCGTTATTCATTAAATAAATTTGGCTGAATGTACACGCGCTTGTGCCATTTTGACATAAGACGAATATAAAAAAAAAACTTTTGCACATGCGCAGCAGTAGATATGTCGAGCGCGCTTTACAAATAACTCCGCCTTTTTTATTGATGTCTAGTTTATTTTGAAATTGTTTTGTGCAAATCTGCTGAAATAATGGCGAGATAAAGGGACGAATCATGAATTTAAACCCGTAAAATGTTATTGACGAAGTAAAAAATGTGAACGACGGCTTCTTGTTGGATAAATCCAATCAAAACACTTTTTTTCCAATGTAAACAGTCTTTGTGAGTATTAAAGTATTTTCTATTTTCTCGTACATGCATAGTAAAGTTTTGTACGGAACTCGCGTGGAAGATGATTTCCGACTCGTGTTTGTTTAATCACTCGCTCGTACCTCGCTCGTGACTAAAAATCACACTCTTCTGAAATCACCTACCTTCCACACTTGTATCGTAAATAACTAATGTATACCTATATCTGTATATATATTATATTATAGTGAGTAAATGTAGGTATATGTATTTTTGTATAAACAGTAATATAATATTTTGTATTTCCTTTAACTCCAGATCCTCTCTGTACCATCAGATTTCAAATTTGCACCCATTTCTAGTATCTCTGTTTGGCCCTATGGTTGACTAGTAGAGAATGCCATTTGGCATTATGTCCGCCATTTGTACTTGTGCAATAAAGTTTAAATAAATAAATAAATTAATTAATTTTTAAATTTCGTTTATTTTTTAAAGCTTTTATTTAACTTGCATGGTATGTTTAAAGTATGTTTGTTCGGGTGAAATCTTGCAACTAAATTTTGAAGCAGATATCGTCAACCGATTGAGCTGAAATTTTGCATACTTACTTAACTTTGATGACAATACAATAATATGGTACCATGGGGCTGATCTGATGATGGAGCCGGAAGGTGGCCATAGGAACTCTATAATAGAAAAAGCAATCCTACCGAGCTTGGGCTCTTTAGAATTGTCTCAGTGAGCATTTGATGGATATCCAAAGAAAAGTACAGTCAGCTATAAAAGCTTGCCACTAAAATGTCATTTTTGACAGAAACTTATTTTAGGATAAATAAAGAAATAAAAAATTGGGCAAGTGCGAGCCCGACTCGCGCATGAAGGGTTCCGTACCTATACATATATATAATCTATAACAAGTTTGTTGTATGGGAGCCCCCCTTAAATATTTATTTTATTTTATTTTTAGTATTTGTTGTTATAGCGGCAATAGAAATACATCATCTGTGAAAATTTCAACTGTCTAGCTATCACCGTTGTTGAGATACAGCCTGGTGACAGACGGACGGACGGACGGACGGACGGACGGACGGACGGATGGACGGACGGACGGACGGACAGCGAAGTCTCAGTAATAGGGTCCCGTTTTTACCCTTTGGGTACGGAACCCTAAAAAAACGCAACGTAAAGTTAACATTGACGATTCTTCCGACATCTTCTCAAGACACGACCGAAATAAACCGAAATTTTCCGGTAAAATGTTAGGATTTTTCTTGCAGCATTTTTACCCTGACCCATGTTACAGACAACATTATTTTCTGGTAAAATCCGTTTAAACGTCGCTACACGCTGCGCTCAAAGATGACGGTTCTCGGCTGCGGGCATTATTCAATTCAATTTATTTATTTCCGACATCAAAGACCCATATTTAAATCACTCACAATATTATAAAGGCGAAAGTTTGAGAGTGTGTTATGTGTATGTCTCTTACTTGTTCACGCTCAAACGACTGAGTAAATTTTGGTATGAAGGTCACCCTGGATTAACACATAGGCTACTTTTTATCCCGAACAATTTAAAGTTCCTGTGGGATGAGCGAGTAACACCGCGCCTCACAGCTAGTCATTTATAATATTTAGGCAAACTTATTGAGCGGCCTTATTCCTTGTATTTTTTTCATAATATTATATTGATAATTTCAACCAATTTTCGAAGTGAATACCTAATACTTTTTCCCGAGTTCTAGAAAGTAACATAGCTATTTCATGCTTTTATTGCGTGCTGTCGAGTAGTTTTTGGAACAAAAATTATCAATGAAAAATCCAAATTGTAGGTTTCAAACATATACTAATTAGTAACATTGATAATATGTTAAGAAACAAGTTTCATCATAGAGAGCAATGTCTAAAACAATCAGCATTTTTGAACGCATAAGGAGCCTTGAGGATGGATTTAACTTTTTTCCAAGAATAACGTTTAGTCTCGGATAGTAGTGTAAAACTCCATATTAGTTTGACATTACTACCGAGGGAAAAGCGTTATCTTGGAATAAAAGTTTGGTGAAATCTATCCTTAGTCTGCTATCTTTTATTCCTAGAATTAAACCGGTATTTCCCGGTGAAATAAACCGGTACCATCCTGTCGAACGTCCCTACGTCTTGCGCTCAAAAAGATTACGACGTTTTTTAAGACATGTGAACTGTATCAGGGCTGTTTAGCCCTCACTACCAGTGAGTCGGACTTTGCGTGGGAGTACAAACCCGCTACCGGGAATGTCGCGCCAGCCACAGTCTCACGGCTGTGGCCATTATTTCTGCCGTATTTTATGTTTAGGATTAAACCGGTATTTTCCGAAGAAAAAACCGGTAAAATCCGGTGGAACGTCACTACTTCATGAGGCTCATGCGCTCAAAGAGGGTGCTTACGGCTGCGGACATTATGTCTGCCATCTTTTGGTCGTGGGATTAAAACAATCGGTGAAATACTGCTGGTGCTATTGACAGTTCAAATATAGTTGACCGAGCGAGCGAAGCGTCTCTGTTTCAGCTTCACCAAAATTTATTTCGCATGTCCATTTTGGATGCTCGAATTTCCAGCTGTTTTCATCTACATGCCACATTTCTCAACCGATTCTGATGAAATTTTGTGAATAGACTCGATATGTATATAAGATTTTTAATTTTAAGTCGAAACCGTTTTTAGAAAATTTTCAAAATAAATAAATAAATATTAAGGGACAATCTTACACAAATCGACCTAGTCCTAAACTAAGCAAAGCTTATAACATAGTACTAGACGACGATATATGGTTAACATCCATCACCCTGGAAAAGATATTCGAGTTCATCACACAAATATTTGAGCCAACTGCGTTGTCATAAATGGGGGTTGAAAACGTAAAAAATTACAAATTTCAGCAATTTACGGAGCAGCTAGTAATATAGATTACCTACGTGTTATACCCAACGCGAGTCGCGTAGCAGCACGGATAGCTACCCCTGATGAAGAGCTCCAAATGAGTTCGAAACATGTCGGGCCGTTCCTGACAATTTTTACGTGAGTTTATACCGTTTTTATAATTAGTAAAGATATCGAACGATATGATAGTTGGGGCAGACTCTAGTTTGTCTCTGAATTAAAAAAAAAACTATGACAGCTGCCAGAAAACTTCATTACCGCCTAATGGTGGTAAAATTTGTCATAATGTGCGGCTCCTGAATGCATCATGGAGGCTTATGATATGTGGCTAGAGTAACTGTACATAATTAGGCATAAAACACTCGTGTGATGTTATTATGAAACTTGCCTACGGCTCGTTTCATAAACCCACACTCGTGCCCATGCTATGATTTTTTTATAAATTGTTGCATGGTGAAACCAATTACTTAATTGCAATAAAGAGACAATACAATACAAATGATGTATTTCTATTTGCATATTCGTGATCGATTGCGTTAACTTTGCATTTCATTTGTATATCCGGCGCCATACAATTCAGGTGAAAACTTAACTTAACCCTCAGTGCGCGAGTCAGACTCATACTTAGCCGATTTTCATTTTCTTTTCTAGACTTGTGAGAAGTTGTATGATTGACTGATTGTGCTCCTGCGCTACCATTGTTTTTCGTTATCAAAATGTTTCCTGCATACATAGACAACGGACCGAGGGAGTAAAGGCGTACTTTTTTTAAGAACATATTACCCAGCCGGCGCATTGGCATCACGCCAGCCAGGCGGCCCCGTTTTATTAAAAACAGGTTAGGTTATAGATTAGAGGGATCGAATTTTGAATGCCCTACGTAAACGGTTTTATGTAAAACAAGAAACAGCGTTCGTGTAATCTTAGTTTTAGCCGCTTTTCAAAAAGAGAAGGAATTCAGAAATCGTAAAATACTGAAAACCGACAGTTTATAATTTATCTAGTGATATTATAAACTAACCAAACCTATCCGTTAGTTTGGAATCTGACTAGTGGTCACATTGCAAACTAACGTAAATAAATAAAGTGTGGGTGTCATATTTGTATTATAAACTCGAATATTTTGTGCCTGGGTCATGGCTGTTATTTGCATTTCAGTATGTATTTATCTATATAAATATGTGTATCGTCGTCCAAAGCCCATAACAGAAGCCTACTAGGGCTTACTGCGGGACTAGGATTTGGGTGAGGTTGTCTGATATAAAAAAAAAAAACTCCACGAACAAGTGTCATTTATAAACCGTTTTAGAAATTATTTTTTGTACGAAAGGAGGCGTAAGTAGCCAAGTTATTCCCATAAAACTTTGGTGAAAATCTGATGACGACATCCATGAGGAATAAAAGGAACTCCTCTAATATCATAATCACATCTATGGCGATATACTGGTGTTTTTTCTATCAATGAAAATCGAGTAAGTTTAAATCAATTGTATCGGTGTTTCTTTTATGGTAACTCGTTCAGTTGGCTTCGGAAATATTTTCAATTAAGTCGGTTAAATTAAGTTGATTTCTATGTTGCAGTTGAGTTTAAGGTATCTCTCTCTCTTCGTTCGTGACTCCTTCTGATTCCGTCAACTAGTTGTCGTCATCGGTTACGTTCCGTTGCTTGGTGGAGTGCAACACTGACAGACATGTCCAATGTCCAGCTCCTCAGGTATCTGGTCTGCCCACCTTTTGGGACTTCTGCCTCTAGGTCTTTTGCCTTCGATTTTACCAGTTACCATTAGGCGTTCCAAATTATTCGTCTCTCTGCGTGCAACATGGCCAAGGCTAAGGTAATACGAAGAGACTATTTTACATATTTATCTATACCATTATATAATATTAATTTCGAATTGAAAATTACTTTTCTACAGAGAGGGGTAATTATTTCAGGAAATTTCTAAACAGCGCGATGCAGGATTTGCTAGGGCGCGCCAGACGTAACTGCGCTATCTGTTGGTACATATTTCACAACCAGATACCAGTATATCTACTACAGGTATGTTGCCATACCTTTTCAATTCTAAAATCAAAAAACTAGGCTAGGTTTCACTGCATCGTCCGTTAACGCCCGAGAGTTCAACTGTTTGTTCATTTTCGTGCAGTTTGCAGCTCTCAAAGTAAGCCGTTGTATTTGATAGGAAAATTGGGTTTCAGTTTGAGTTGCTTTTATTTTGGAAAACTGGAAATAGAACTCGAATATGGGTGTTACAATGAAGAGTGGTTTTTCGAATTAAGCGATGCTGAAGTTGCTTGTTGAAATTGAATTTAAAACAGTCGCAGTTTTAATAAGTTTTAAATATCACTACGGCCTTTCAAATAAACAACGCAAACATCAATACACTAAGCATAAGCAAAAAATCGAAAGGTCTCCTGGCGTTGGGGTGGTGGAATAGTTGTTAAGTTTGGCTACTGTCTGAGCTATATCTACAATCTTGGTTCTCTTGCTTCATTATTCCGGATTCGATCCCGCAAGGAAACTCCGAGCATAGCTCGCTCCATTGCCCTTTGAGTAACTTTGAGCCTTGTCATGAGGCTCATTGTGATCGACCACGTTTCAGTGGTGTATGCCATCACCGGCAACACCAATTGGTTAAAAATAGTTAGTTTTGTCCTCAGAAATTACAGGTAGATACAGCAACAATGAGAATTGAAAACTATTTCACAGTAATTCCAATGTTAATACGTAGCGTAGGCAACATATTAAACAGACTACTGTAGTGCTGTCTGCTTAGAGAGGTTAAAATAATGTACAAATGAGTACATTATGCAGAATAGTGTAATTGTTGGCATAGGATCGCTATTCGGCGAGAGTAGCATTTAAATGTGCTAACATCAATGTTAACTGTTAATGTTACTTAAGGCTGCTTGAAAAGCCAGCGTAAATTGGTTAAAATCCGTCCAGCCGTTTTGCTACGATCAGTGCATAAAGAATTATTGTTTCCTAACAGATACCGCTGTATGGCTCGCTTCAGTCGCCTATGAAAATCCTGGTACGCAATGTTTTTTTTTTTCTGAAAAAATTACATCCATAGATTTTTTTTTCAGTAAAATTATCAAATTATCGTACCGTAGATAGATAGCTATACAAAAAGACGGTGAAATGTTGTAGAAAACGGGATCTCATCCACCCTAATAAGGTCTTAAACTGGCTTAAACAGGAATGGCAAAAGTATCCCGTTTCTAATTAGCGTAAAATGCAACGCCTTTAGCTCCTTCCGTTCGAGGCGGCTGCTAAATGGGTCGTTTGCCCTTAGTGGCGCATACCTGTGGTAATTAATACAGAGGGTCTGTGTCACAAAACGGTATGACTCGTTTACATGGAGCGACTTTCGCCCGACTGAAAGACGATTTACGTGACGAGCGAAAACTCTCATTTGTGTTTTAAGGAAAACAAGGAAATAAAGAAATTGAGTGTCAGATAGAAGGATAAAGGAAAAATAACTTACAAATATAGGTACATGGTATACAAGACAGTCGGTTGCCAAGTTTTAATTTATTTGTATGTTGCTGTCCTGCGGCTGGCGGTAATCCAGGCGGGATTATATGTAGAAGGGTTTATTTATTTAATTTAACTTTATTGCACGAAATACAAAAGTAAAAGTACAAATGGCGAATTTAATGCCACAAGGTATTCTCGACCAGTCAACCATAGGACAAAACAGAAAAAATGTACGGTGCAGGGTATTTTATGTAAGGATGTGCTAGTCGCGCGACATCGTCCCGTGTAAATGCTCTATCACTGCGGTTTGCGGCACTCCCCGTGGGATTATGGAAGGATGTATGCTTATTGTATTTTCGGCAGCGTTGACGCTGTATGAGAGGTGCCGCTTCAATTAATTAGTGGAATGATGGATGGCAATGGCAAGGATATAACTATTATACAGAGATAATGGGTTACTTAATTAGCAGCGTAAGAATTATTGGGAGTAACAGAAGACATACATACGGAGAGAAATTCTCATACGTAAAAAGGAAACATCGGTTTTTTTTCCAAATTGAGCTATACCGAGTGTGGTCTGTTACCGAAGCGATACATTTATTATAACATGCATTCTACTCCTTCAACTGAACAATATGTTGCAAAATAACTTACAAAAATATGGTTTTCAGGAATTTCAGGAGTACATTGTTATTGTTACAAAAAATTAAGTATTCTCAATGTACTGTTGCGCTGTTGTATCATTGTGTTGATAAAGTTGCAACCTTACCATGAACTTTAAAACATATAAAAGTGGCCTCTTTGAATGTAGTCGGAACATAACTTTTTTAGATAAAAGTATTTTATTAAAATGTCCATTGCGCACTCCTGAAAACTGATGTTGCTTGATAACTATTCGTTTTTAATGGCCGATTTAAAAACGCCTATTTTCTGCCAAAAACGAACGCTGACGGCATTGCAGTGTTTTGAAATAAATACTGTAATCGTATTCATATTGTAATGTTTGAAGTTTAGTTGCGTTCAATCGGATCTGCCCGTCTAGCACAACTATGGTTTCGACTTATGTCGCGCGACGTAGCATCACCCGTCACTCTCTCACAGCACTGTAAAGAAAGAGATGAGTAGTACAAACATCTCGCGCAAGAAATAGGCATGGAGGTGCTGGTGTCGTACCGGAAGACACAACTGACAGGCTGATGACTTTTCAGAGGACGTACCACTGCTCATTTTACCAGACTATCAGTTCAAGTTAAGTTTGCACCTGGTAACTATGGCGAGGAATACAAATGAGGTCCACAGTTAATTTAGCCGGGTTAGACAAATCAAGGTTTCGCTCTCGACTGTTTCCTGCTCTAAAACTTAACCATTATGTAACAAAATTTTGCTATAGTCTTATTAAAAATGATGACGTCAGACATATTTTAATTATTGTATTATTCGGTGACAAACGTTGTCGCGCGGCAATACGGGTTAGCAGTCCCTGATGAAGAGCTCCATATGAGTTCGAATCATGTCGGGCCGTTCCTGAGTGTAAACTGCATATAGTAATTAAAAGTTTGCTACTTTGGATCTTCAACGGAATTCTTGATTGAAACCTGATTGACAAAGAGAAAATGCAATCCTGTGTAGACCGCAACGCATCCATCGACTCCTTCTCCTTGCGACCCTCATTAGGTCATCCGTCCATCTGGGGGCGTGCCACGCTGCGCTTTTCTACACATGGTCGCCACTTCAAGATATTAGAAGACGTCAGAAACTTCATTTTTTCTTAGAATAAACTTTAATTAATGCTGGTTAAACAAATCCTTAGTCGTCTAAAACTTAGTTAACATATTTTGAACGTGTGAACAAGAAAGGTAACTACCTTTCTTGCAGGTATCTCGCGGATCTTAATTACTCGTAAACAACATACCTAATATTTAAATATTAGCCTACAACAGTCTATTATAGCAGAAGAAAATTCAACAAAATTCTTTGATAATTATTTTCTTTGCAAAGAAAATAGTGGAAAACTTCGAGAGAGCGAGGCGAGGAAAGAGAAAATATAATGAGAAACAACTCGTAGTTTTGAACGCATTATTAATTTCAAAAGTTTGTGAGATATTCTCCGTGGGGCCTTTTGTTTTATTATTCAAGAGATTTATTTGCGGCCATATTGTATTACAAACAACTAAAATTGATTAAATCATGCAAGTGTTTATCATTTTGGTTTAAAATAATTTATCATTTTGGTCTTGATAATAAGTTTTAAATTTTGATTATTTCGCCACTAAAGGTACCACTACAGATAGAGTTTTTGATATTTTTGCAGTGAATAAAGTTGATGGTTAAAAATATCTAATTATTACATTGTTTCAGCTATAAGACGTGAACTGCTGCCTACAGGCCTCTTCAATACATTTCCATAGGTCGACATCCAACGAAGTCCCTGCCGCCCTAACCAGGCCGTCCGACCTTGTGGGTGGATGTCCTTTAACCACTCTTTCTGCCCCAATGGCCATCGGTTCTTCAAGCTATTTGCAACGCCCATTACCGCTCCAGCTTACCCTGTTTCCCATGTCGTGACCTTGGTTCGTCTACGAATCTCCTCATTTCTGATTTAATCTCATAGAGAGATCCCGAGCTAGGTATACCAAAGCTCGCTAAGTGACTCTGAAGAAAAGAAAGAAAGACTGCGTCTCAGCTCCGTAAGTCATCACCGGTAATATGCAGTGGTTGAAGACTTTTTTCTTCTCTTCGGCCTTCAAGCACTGAGGTATCTTAATACTGCAAACTCCCCTGAGTGTCAGACATATTAAAATTCATACGAAACGGGGTTACTCACGTCATAAGTTAAACATCGCTCGACATGTTTCGAAGACAAAAAAGCCTTCAATTGGCCGCCACCGCGACTGATATCTTATTACTCGTAGAAATTACAAAGAAAAGTGCCGCAAAATGTGGTGTAACATAAAACAATTGACCACAATACGAGCCCGCACTAATACCTAAACGACCAATAAATCCCCAATAGTGCCCCGCCAGCGGAACCCTTTCAATCTAATCTAGAACCAATTCTTTTTTACGCGGTATCTGCCTGCCGATCTCCAATTAAAGGGGTGGTCGTTATGATAATATAGGAACAATTAAGCGGGTACCCTAATAAGTCAAGGCAGGCAAAGGGTCTTACGAGTATAACGGTTGAATTAGGGATCGGTTGATCTGCTCAAATTCTATTATAAAATTCAAAAATAGTATCGAAAATCTTTTTTTTAAGACATGACTTGAACTGTATCTGGGCTGGTTAGCCCTCACTACCAGTAGTCGGACTTTGTGTGGGAGTATAACCCGCTAATGGGAAAATCAGTTTTGTATAGAAAGGGTTATAATTATTATTTCAGGAAAAATATTACGAGGGCTGCTACTTATATATTCGGAATAGAAAAAATAAACAAATGTATAGGGATAAATATGAGTTTATTGTTTATAAAAATATTCTCCGTGATGATGATGATCGATGCACTTTTGCATACGTAGAAACCAATTTTTAAAGCACTTTTTCCACTCTGACTGAGGTATCTCCAAAACGTGTTCTTTGAACGCGTCGACGGCATCTCCGCGGTGTCCGCGGGTCGAAAATCGTTGACCACGTAATTTATGCTCTACGAGTTGTTTGGCCTGATGTATGACAGCTGGCATTGTCAAGGTGAAGAAAGATTCTGCGTCACTGGTTTTTTTTACGCATTTATTTGAATACTTCCGACAAATAAATGATACCACTACGAATTAACCGTTTTACGATTCTGTAGTAGCACTGTAGCCACATGGCTATTAATACCAAAAAAGCAAGCCACCATTTGCTTCAACTTGCTTTTTGCACGAGTTACTTTCGTAGGGTTCGACTCATTTTGAAACACCCACAACGACGTCCACGATTGAACTCACTAAACCAGTGATACACAGTGGTTTTTGACGGAGCTTCATCACTAAAAGTCGAAGTTAATTGATCTAATGCACTGTTGTTGCGTTAAACCACGCAGAAAATCGTTATAAATCATAGCACGCAATTTTTCACGCGTGAGTTCCATTCTTAAAGCAGCAAGGTGACATTTTAAACGCGCTTAAAACAAAAGACATGAGAAATTAGAAACATATTATACTGGCCATTAAAGAAAAGTTCAAGTTTTACCGTGGAGGTTAGATATAGCGTCGAAAAAGGTTGAAATCCCGGATTCCGAATACATAAGTAGCAGCCCTCGTAACACCGCGATGCAGAAGCGTGATGCTAGCACAGTGTCTGTTTCCATTGTCCTCTCATCATCATCACGTCGAAACGGCTGCACGGATTTTAACAAAATTTGGTACAAAGATGCTGGACATCCGAAGATGGTTATAATAATCAATTTTATTTCGTGAAAACGACGATTACATTTTTTATACGCTAGAGAATAACGATTTGTACTTTTAAGTGATTGATTTCAACATGCCTTGGTCACCTCTAAGTTATAGTAGGTAAGATGAAAACGACGTCCCTAAACATCACACTAATATTATAAGGGGTATTATTAAATGCACATCTGTATAATTTTTCAGCACACTAGGTAACTCCACTAATTAACTAAATTAACTAAATGCATACCAGAAAAACTAATGCTGTGTTAAAAAAAACAATTGATTAACTGAACATGTCCTACAAAAAAAACTTAAACATCATACAAAACGAGATGACCTTTTTCACTGAATTCACACCAAAAATATGGTTCGTGCATCGGATATATTTGAAAGATTCACCAAAAATACTGACTTGCACACTAATTATCCTCGCGCCGGGTTAGGTTAGGTTAGTTTTTTTTTTATATCCAGTAAAACAGTTTTGCAAATACCTTTAAATAGTGTATTTAATTGGCATTATTTAGTGTGCATAATTAGTGTGCAAGTCAGTATTTTTGGTGAAACTTTCAAATATTTTGATCGAAAAAAGGGAATATACAGATATCGATTTAAATACATGCCATATTATAAAGGTGAAGGTTGCGGGGTGTGTTTGTGTTTATGTTTGTTACTTTTTCACGCTCAAACGGCCGGACCAATTATGATGAATTTTGGTATGGAGGTAGCTGACTCCCTGGATTAACACATAGGCTACTTTTTATCCCGAAAAATATAGTGTTCCCGTGGGATGAACGGGTAACACCGCGCGGCGCAGCTAGTGTAACATTAAGTACTCCCGTGATACCGACTAATATGAGATGTCGATTCAGCGAAGTTACCACGGGATAATGAGAATGAGGGCCACCTGGACCCTCATTCAATGGTGACTTTGTGATCTTGAACTATTTTGGAGTAGTAGGGCCTCGTGCAGGGTCCGTCCGGATTATTACTACCGTCTTGCCTGCTAACCCACCGCCAAACAGCAATGTTCGCATTGTTGTGTTCCGGTGTGGGGGTAAGATAGCCGGTGAAATTACTAGCATAGAGGCATTCTATCTTCGTCCTCCGGGTAGGCAAGCACTTGTGACTCCTCTGGTGTTGCAGGTGTTTATGGGCGACGGTAATCGCTTTCCATCAGGCGATACGTTTGCTCGTTTGCCCCCTATGACATAAAAAAAAAAGTGATATTATGTTGACTCTTTTGTCATATACTGAGGGATGAGTATGTATATGGATAGTGTTGATATTGAATTACACCCCAAGTAAAATAAATGCATTGAATTAATAATTGTTTGTTATAATTTAAGAATTCATATTTACTATTGAGTAGCAAACATTGTAGTAGTATTGAAAAACAAGAAATTGTTTAATACATTTATTTTAGTATGTTGCATATTCTTGTATCTAAAAAATTTAGGGCAAAGAATTTGGCGCCTATATAGATCTCAATTCTTTAGTCGGCGAAGTCGACAACGTTGCACGCGATATTGAACATAGCTCTCATTTAACATTAATGTTTTTGATGTTTTTTTTTTACGAAATAGTCCTAGCCTAGAACTGAGTAAATACATAGACACACTTAATAAGTATTAGGAAAAGGCTCAATTTGAAACATTCACGAATGTCAAAAAAAAAGACAAAAAGCCAAAGTCGTCTTTATAAAAAAATAATGGTTCCTAACCCTACTGTAGTTTCTTTGCATCCTTTATGGATTCAAAATGAAAATACACACACATTAAAAAAAATGTCAAAGATCCCTCTTAAATGTTGAATAGCACCCTCTACCTAATTATCGTTACCCCGCAACAATATGGCGGTATATTAGACGCTCGCGGAACCCTAATAAGTCAGCCCTTTCAAAGGATGGAGCCCGTTCATGCTGGTTCTATTTCTTTGCTTTTCACAGCGTTACTATCGAAACTAGACTAGTTGTGCTATTCTTTTTAGTGGAACTTTTCTTCAATGAGTTGTTTTTTTTCGAAATATATGCAGTTTTTATACTATTCTAACTAACAAGGAGGCAACTAAACGGTGGCCGCCGTGTTGATACTTTAGTGTTCTGCCGTACCATATCGTTGGTGCGCGCGGGTCGCCTTACATGCTCCGTCTAGTGGGGGTTGTCTGTGGGCCTATCCATTTCTATTTGTGTATCGCGGTGTCCACATTTATGGGGGATTGGTGACATATCCTCCACAGCTCCTCGTTTCGCATTGTCTTTGGCCAAAATACGCGAAGGATAGACCTCAGGACCTTAGGACTTGTTGAAGAAGACTTGCAACTTGTTCGTTAAGCCTTTTGTCACTCTCCACGACTACTCGCAGCCAAACAGCAAGTTGTTGTTTTGCTGTTTTGTTAACATTGGCTGGATAATTTTATAGATATAGAGAAATGTTTCAGTGGTAGGGGCAACACCTGGTGTGGCGTTTCATTATATTGGCTCGAGTGACTGGCGCAGTTGGTTTTACACTGTATAAATACTTACGTATTAATATTTCGCCTGTACACATTAGGTTTCCAGTCCTGTGCTTCTTGGAGTTACGTTTTATGGTTCAAACCGGTAACCGCAATTCCGTTCTTGAGATACAAAGTACTGTAGTTACAGAGTATTTTAGGGGTTAGGGGCCAAAGGTATTCATATGAAACTGGCTGATTCGAGCCAATGTTATTTTCGGTATTCTATCATTCACAACTCCGAAACATTGTTTCCCATTTGTAACGTTTTCGCCAAATTTCCATTCGTCCAAAAGTATTTTTTTTCCCGAAACCCGCAATTTTTTCAGTATTTTACAAACATTGTTTTAAAAAAACCATTAAGTTAGGTTTGTTTTATAATTAACTGAAAAAATTAACAGTTTCGGAAAAATTGGCTTTTGGACAAATTAAAGTTTGGGCGTAACGTTGCAGATGGTAAATAAAAGTTCAGATTTACGATAGGTAACCGTTATTTTGATCTCGAAGCGTGCAAAGTGTCGAGTCAGCATATTACAGCATACTGCGAAAGCTCTGCGTTCCGTCTCCATTGTTAAATTCCTGTGCCAATGGTAGGGGCGCCACCTGGTGTGGCGTTTCAGTATATTGGCTCGAGCAGCCGGCGACGATATTAAACCGTATGAATGGATGGCTCGCCACTACACAAATAACACTATCATTGTAAGCGGTTGCACATGTTCACTTATTTGCCGAGCGAGCGAAGCGAACAAAGCTTATCTGTTTCAACTTCGCAAATTTTTTTCGTATGTGATGTTCTCCACAGCCCACATTTCTCGACCAATTCTCATAAATATTGTATTAAGTAAGCAGTGTCATACTTACGTGAAATTGTCAGGAACGGCCCGTTCCTGACAATTTCAAATGACTGCAAACAGCTTAGTAAGTATAATATTTAAATAGGTCTCATGAAAGTTTTAATAACACAATTTTATAAATTTATGACACATTTGTAATGTATATTTGTTTTATGTTTTGACGACGGCGCAGTGGTTAAGCAACTGCCTACTGAACCGACAGTCCTGGGTTCGAATCCCGGCAAGGGCAAATATTTGTGTGATGAACTCGAATATTTGTGCCTGGGTCATGGATGTTATTTGTATTTAAGTAGGTATTTATATAAGCATGTACCTATATCGTCGTCTAGTGTCCATAACACATAACACAAGACTACTAGAGCTTACTGAGGGACTAGAGTGATTTGTGTGAGGTTGTCCGATATTTGTTTTATTTATTTTTTTATTATTATTTTTAATATGGGTACACACCATATTTTTTTTATTATTATTAAACCATTGATACAAAGATCAAAGCTCAAAGAAAAATTTAAAATGCTGGTGGAAGGAACCGGGAATAGAACCCGATACCTCTGGATTGCTGGATTTTCATAAAACTTTGTTAGTACAGTCGCCATCAGATATATCGCAGCATATGAGGCGTTCATAAATATGTGATAACGACCCTTATTGACTGGGCGATACAGTACATGTTCACATATTTATGAACGCCTTATATGCTCCGATATATCTGATGGCGACTGTACCTAGTTCGGTAGGTAAGTATATAGATTTTATTTTCGAAATGTTTCAGAGAGGAGATATGGGGGAAACCGTGAAAAATTACAAATTCAGTAATTTCGAAATAAACGCGCGACGTCCAAAACTCACAAAGCCACTAGTATCACTTCTTTTTCACAAAAAATAACCGACTTCAATGACCATACTTTTTTGTTGACTTTCTCAAAAATCGTTTAATCAATTTCGATAAAATTTATATTCACCTCTGAAGTATGATCTATCAAACAAAAAGAGAATCATAGGTACAGTTGAATTGTGAATTTCCTCCTTTTTCAAACATTAAATCTCATTATTTCAATATACATTATGACTTTTCCCATTAAAATTTAAACCATTAAATAACCAAATTCAAGCAGTAATTAAAGAAAATATCTACTCAAACATACCTTGTTAATCGCTTAAAGAACCCCAAAGAAAAGTAAACACGGAAACCCTACGCAACATCAAAGAGTTAAACACCCAAAATCAGAAGGAAGTTAAAACGTACAAACCATGTACACACTTAAGACGTTATGGTAGTAGCGAGGCTCGGCACTTAACCAGAAGGTTAAATTTTGAACCAGCTCCTCCTAATGGCGTTTGCGGAGTAAGCAACTTGAGGATAGCCGATTTAAATGAATTAGGTACAGGTCAGATGCGGCGAAAACAAACAAAAAATGATTATTTTGCTGGCGACCTCCGTGCGAGGGAAAAAGTCATTACGCTGTCTTTGATTGAACTTACTCGGGTAAAATGTGTAAGCTTGCCGAAAGTAGTTGAAAAACACACTATGTGTCTATGTACAAACATATATATACAAAAAAAAACTTGGCTTCTCGTGTCTTGAAAGCCTTGATACGCGCAAGAATCTATCCTTGAGTCATTCGCTTCGCTCATGGTGTAATCATAGATATCTTCACTCGCTCAGCGTTCAATTTCAGCACTCGCGAAAAATAACAACTTTGCAACCTTGCATAGTAAATAACTATTATGGGGTTAAGCTAACTCTCTCTCCTTGGTTCCTTCCCTAAATTCGTCCCGTAAATCTGAACGAAACTAGCAAATACTAACTCCAATATTTGACCTTGAAGAGGGCACTCCGAGTTCTGATTTACGTATTTTCCATGTAGATCTCATGAATATAGATTCGGCATACGAATAATCACTTCGGAATACATATTGCGTCCGTTCCTGATGCTTATCTGTTCTAGATTAAAAGGATATTTCTTTGCAGAGGGTGTAATCGGTAAATTTCGATTCTTACTTTTCTCTGTTTTATATTTCTTTCTTAATAAATCACGATTAGGAGCTCTACGTTTAACGTATGTATGCAGCACGTATGCCGCTTGAACTGATGGTGTGATTTTAGACTCATTTTAGTACCTAGTTATTTCTTTACTGAAAAAAATAATAATTTCTCGGGTAAGTCTCATATCTTGGAAAACGTTTGACTCGTGAGTCACACGAATGACCGAACATACATTTGGTAGAATTTTCGAATTATGATAACAACGTTTCTTAGAATCTTTCATAATATCGTCATTTCATAGAATCACAATTAGTAGAAAGTCGTTTCTCATAGCAATGATTTGTTGGAATTGGCGTTGTGTCTCCACTACCCGACAAGTTGCACTTTTTGTACATTTTCGCTTGTTCTACAAGTTTATGTGGTTTTATATATTAATAGCAAACCACGTGGCCACATGACCACAAAAACGTGGCCCATGGAATTTTTTTAAGGTTAATTTCGAATAAATGAAAAAATAAATAAAGACCTAATTTTTGAATGAAAGTTGCAAAATGTAATTTAAGATAATAATTTCATCCGTTTGCCATTTTTATTATTAATCTCCTTAGCAATTATTTTGCAGACATCACTATTGACTTTTACTGCAAAACGTGGAAAATAGTATATCTCAATTATTACTACTTTTTTTTCATAGAAACAATACCAAATAATTTATTGAACAGTAAATAATGCATAAGACAAAGTGTAAAAGTCAAATCCGCAACGCAGGCATCGTCAGAGAGAATACAAAATCTAATCAGCGACAAGCTTCGTCACACAACACACCAATGACGTGACATCTGCAACAGGCTTTGTCAAAGTTGTAAATCGCTAACAAATATACGTGAAGTACGTGAAGGACTTAAAAAAGCCTCGCCCCGAGTCGCACCTGGCCCAAACGTTCCCATCACACTGGCAGCGTTAACACGTTGTATGGCCAACGAAACCTGTTGAACCAGATACGACCCAGAGCGAGGATCACACCCTCTGTCTCTGAGCCTGCGACCCACCTCCCTTATAAAGTCCCTGGCCTCAGTACCCCACGGTCCCGCAGTCTCCACTGCCACTGGCACAAAATCATACATTGGTTCCAGGGCAAAGTACTTGGGTGTGTTTGAGTTTTGCCGCACATTCTGCGGCGGCCCCGGCCGATCTAGTAGTGTGGGTCAAGTGTGACGGTGCAAACGTGCTAACACACGTAGCGTCCCATAAGAGACACCGTCCCTTCTGCCATGGAACCAATGTTAGGCCATCTGGCCTTTTGCCATCGGTACGGCATAACCCTGGGGGCTCCAAAACGCAGGGAACGTTGGCTGAAACCAAAGCCCGCCGAATGACATCTGTTGGGAACGCCAGCAACCACGCCGACAGCGAGACTATGTAACGCCGTGACGACGATTATGTATTAGGTTAAGTTAGAATAAGACTGATTAATATATGTAACATGATCTCGTAATTATAAGTTAGACACATAAAAGCTGTCATAAGGTCCTTATATACAATAAGAAAGGTACATAAAAGATACCAACATCCTATAATAATCAACGATCCTTATATACTTAATATACAAGCACATAAAAGATGCTATAGAACCCCAAGGTAAAATGATCCGATCCCACTGGTAAATTAGTTGCGCCTACGACCCATAAGGTACTGGTTGAATAAGGCGTCACGAAACCCTTATTAAATCACAGGTAAATGGGTCGAGGACGCAGCACCCCGCCGTGAAGCACCCGAGGCGGCAAAAGAGCTTATGTAACTCGACCACGTGAACCGTTATGAAGCATAACGTAAAACGTAAATGTTTTATAAGTCAGTTACATAAGGCCATCTACCGCCTCAAATACATAAGTGGGCAACGAACCCGCAGTATATAACGATAGACCCGAACCCCCTGTAATGAAAACACATAATCCGAACCCCTACCGTAAGCGAATGTAAATAAGAATCCGCAGGAACAATCTTGCAAGATTCTTATTTACAAAAGTTACTCACTATCCGTGAGATACAACCGAACCCTGTTACCTGAACCCTAAGGTTCAGATAGGACTTAAGAGCCCTTAGCGAGCCCCGTCGAACGGGATATGTATAATATGAATCGGACGATAAAGAGCCGAGATATGCTAATTAATGTATAATTTTGATAGACCAAAAAACGGCCGTTATTGTTCAGAGCCCAAAAATGTAGAGCCAATCAGAGCGAGGAGCAGGTTTTAGAACATTTAAAATTAAAACTGAACACACTTGACCGAAAGGGGCGTTCCCGAGAGGAAAGGAACGCTCGCTCGCCTCTGATTGGTTCCAATAGGATTATTCCGCTTACAGGAGTTATGTCTGGCGAACCGAGCCTTAGATTTTATATAAGAAGTTGAACACAAATAAATTTATGCACTACCGAAGAACCAGTTTTATTACTTACAACAAGATCCTGCCTACCTCCAGCTATCAAGAGCTCCAGCCTGCACGTCGGTCCAAGCGATTCGTTGAGGTCCTGTCCGTCAGTCGAGCTCCGAATCCTTGGACGCGTCCATCGTTACGTCGTACTACGATTCACGTCGCGTCTACGTCGAGTTTACGTTACGTCACATCGAGTCACGTCGAGTCTACGGCAGATCTACGTTGCGGTCTACGTCGCGGCCCGTGCATCCCGCGTCCGTACCCCGCGCCCGAACTACGTCGCGTCTACGTGTACACTACGTCGCTCACGTGTGTACTACGTCGCGGCCCGTTTACGTCGCGTTACGTGTCCATACGTTTGGACTACGTCGCGGCCCGTTTTCGTCGCGAACGAACCGAGCCGATCCGAACCGAACCTGAGCCTACAAGCTGAACCGAACCGAACCGAACCCGAACCGAACAAGCTGTTACAGGAAGACCCGATCGAACATCATACAGTCCACTGCGAGCTGAGCCGAAGAAGCCGCCCTGTTGAGACCTGTACTCAACAGCGTTGGTCATTCGAGAGCCGGATTTTCGAGCCAGAACATCCGAACCACCATGGTGCAGACAAGGAAGCAGATGAGTGAAGCAACTTCGCACGACGACCCGCCGACCGAACCGACCCGAACCTCCGGCGAGACGTCTGCAGAGCTGCTTGGAGCACGTCCGCGAACCACAGAGACACGCGCCCCGGGCATGCAGCCCGAGAAAAGGACATCGCCAGAGTCACCGCCACAGTTGGACGACACGCTCCAATGGCGGGCAAAGCTGGACGAACACCTGCGCAGAACCAGTCTGAACCAAAAAGAACCCGAAGAACCCGCAGCCGTCGGATACTCAACACCGACCGGCGAACATTTAGCGTCCCGTCTGACGCACGCGCCGCGTACCGGCGATACACGCGAGCCCCGCGCGGCTATGACGTCACTCGCGTACGCGGCCTTTGACCCCGCGATCCGCGCACCGATCCCGCGACCCGCGACACCCGTACCGCGCGAACCCCGCACGTTCGATAGAGACCGCGCTCTCGAACAGGTGCGATTCGAAATCGACGAACGCCGCGCGCCGTCGATTACGTCGAGAACCAGCAGCACTACGGAGGCGCGGAAAAAAGAAGCGGAACTAAAGGCAGCAGAGCGGCTTGCTGAAATCAAGCGGAAGCAGCTGCAACTAGAAGAGGAGCTAGTCAAGAAGAGGCTGGACACCGAACTGCATCGCATCGAAGCGGAGGGCTCACAGGCCGGCGGTTCGCAGTCCGGACGTCCGGCGGCAGAGACAGCGGAGGAATCGAAGCGGAGGATCGATGCGTGGCTTACACACCACGAGGTAAGTGACGCTGCTTACCGCGATGACCCGACGCCGAGGAGGCGTCGCACCGTCACGCCCGAACGAGCCGAACGCGAGACCCGAACCTCCCGAGAGCGATCCTCCAGCCGATCTCAGGCGATAGATCGGTTAGCCGACCATCTACAGACGATGGCCCGCCCTCCGCCGAGACAAGTGTACGAGTTGCCTGCGTACTCCGGACACCCTGCCGAGTGGTTGACGTTCTACCACAGTTTTGCGGAATCGACAAAAAGGTACAAGTTCACGGAGTACGAGAACGTCGCCCGTCTACGAGCTGCGCTGAAAGGCGAGGCGCGAGAGTGCGTGCAGCACATGCTCGCGTCGACGTCGAACCCCGATCTCATTATTAGAGTACTAAAGAAGAATTTCGGCAGAACCGACCTGATGGTCGACCGAGCTCTAGAGGAGCTTAAACGCCTGCCGTCGCTCGGACCGAGCGCCACCGACCTGAACACCTTCGCAATAAAGGTAATGAATATTGTATCGACATTGGTCGATCTAGACCGTCGAAACTACGGCGGCAACCCGTTACTGATACGGGAGATAACCGACAGGTTAAGCCCGCATCTACGGTCGAGGTGGTGCTCCTTCGCAAAAGACAACGTGAAAGGCGGTGAGTGCGAAATAATATTATTAGCCGAGTTCCTGATGGACGAGAGTGACGCGGAGTTACTATACTCACACGCGAGAGCGCCGTCACGCAGACCCGCGCATAACGCGCCCACGCAACCGCCACCGCCCCGACGAACGACATACCCGAACCGGGGAGCGAGCGGAGCGATACAACGTACGCAACCGACACGAGCCCAGACATTCGCTACAGAGCGAGTAGAAGCGTGCTATTGCTGCGGCAATAGTCACCGAACGAACGAGTGCCGCAAACTGCTGAGTATGTCGGTACGAGCAAGATGGGAATGGGCACGGGTAAATCACGTATGCTTTAAATGCATGAACCAAAAGCATCGTCGTGATACGTGCACTGCAAAAGGCTGCAGTGTACCCGGCTGTCCACACTCACACCATATGATGCTACACGAACCGAACCGAACTACGTCAAATGTGAGTACAGACAGCGCCGAAAATAACGCCCGCCCGCCGCAGTCGCGCGCGCCCGCCCGCGCGAGCGCGCCCTACACTGCGCCGCCCAGCGAACCGAACACAGCGCCGGCACACCGCCGCGCAGAGCCCACACAAGAGCGAGAGACGATCGCTATGACGTCACACAATGAATCAAACAAGGTGATGTTGAAAATCATGCCCGTAATGTTGCGCGGTCCCAAGAAGGAGGTGCTATGCTACGGGATGGTCGACGAGGGATCGACAATTTCCATCGTCGATCAAGAGTTAGCGAGCGAAGTAGGTCTAGAGGGACCTCAAGCGCCGCTACTCATACAAGGCGTAGGAGCGCTATGCCTGAACCAGCCGAGCCAGCGAGTCGAGGCGACTGTACGAGGCACCGATGGAGGCCCGTCGTACAGTATGCGACTCAGGACCGTGCCGCGCCTAGGCATTAGGGAGCAGACAATGCCGCGCGACAGTATAGTGCGCTTGCCGCACTTGGCCGATCTAGCCGAAGCGTGCTACACGAATGTAGTGCCGAAAATTTTAATAGGAGCAGATCATTGGCATCTAACATTGCCGTTAGAAGCCCGAACGGGGAAGACGAGCGAGCCGCTAGCCGTACGTAGTCGCCTTGGATGGTGCATTTACGGCTCAGCACCGAGAACGGTAAGGGCCGGCGAAGTAGTCATGCATATGACGGAGCCGGACAAGGAGCTGAACGCGATGATGAGGCGATACTTCGACATCGACGCGTTAGGGGTGAAACTAATAGACAAGGCGAGCCCCCTAGACGAACGAGCAACAAAGCTGTTTAACGAAACGGTAAGACGCATCGACGGACCCCGGTACGAAGTAGGACAGCTGTGGAGGACCGACGAACCGAACCTACCTCCCAGCTACAACATGGCGTACAAAAGGTTACGCAACCTAGAGCAGCGTATGGACCGGGATCCCGACTTCGCGCACGAGTATACAGCACAGGTAAATAACCTTATCGAAAAAGGTTATGCAGAGCCGCACTTAGGTGACCTAACGAGCCCTAAGGCATGGTTTTTACCGCACTTTGCGGTAAGAAACCCGAACAAGCCCGATCGCGTCCGTCTAGTCTTTGACGCACACGCGACATCGCTGGGAACCAGCTTGAACGACGAGCTGCTAGAAGGACCCGACTTACTACAGTCGTTGATGGGAATACTGCTGCGCTTCAGAGAGGGTACGTACGCCGCTACGGCGGACATACAGGAGATGTTCCTGAGAATAAAGCTGAGACCCGAGGACCAAGTATCGCAGTTATTCCTGTGGCGGGGATCGGACCGCCAACAGCCGCCGAAGGTATACAAAACAACGAGCGTTTTGTTTGGAACGAAATCTTCGCCGTTTCTAGCACATAGCGTCCGCAACCGAAACGCGGAGAACAATGCGGACACTTATCCGGCAGCCGTGTATGATATCACAAAAAATACATACATGGATGACCTCGTGACCTCTTACGACGATGAAGACGCGGCGGCCGAGACCGCGGTGCAAATCATCGCGTCGCACGCCCACGCCGGCTTCAACTTGCGCGGCTGGACGTCGAACTCTAAAAAGATATTAGAGCGGATACCTGTAGCGCAGAGATCCGACGAACCAAAGAACCTGGGATCTAAAGAGCAGAAAGTATTAGGTATGTTTTGGAACGCCGAAACCGACGAATTGGGTTTCAACACGGCAATGGTACGAGTCCCGGCCGACGTGCGGAACCTGAACCGAGGGCCAACAAAAAGGGAGGCCTTGAGCGCGGTAATGTCCGTCTTCGATCCATTGGGGCAAATAGCGCAATACACCGTTACCACAAAAATACAAATGCAGCGAATTTGTATTTTAAAACTAGGTTGGGACGAGCCATTGCCGGACGACGAGAAGGAGCTATTTTTACAGTGGCTCAGTAACATAGAATATGTTACGGCGCTGCGGCTACCACGGCGATGCTTGTACACGGGGAGAGGTAAGAAACACCAATTACATATATTTGTAGATGCCTCCGAGCAAGCATACGCGGCCGCAGCCTACTGGAGAACCGAGGGAGGACCTCACGAGCCGGTACGTGTGCAGTTGATCACGGCGAGGGCAAAGGTCACGCCCATTCGCCCGATATCGATACCGAGAGCCGAACTACAAGCAGCGCTTATAGGTGCGCGACTGGCGCAAACGCTGCGCGAGGCGCATCGAGTAGCTGCCGAGCAGATTGTGCTGTGGACAGACAGTCGAACAGTACTACAATGGGTGCGAGATAATGCACGCCGTTACAGTACGTTTGTGTCACATCGACTTGGCGAGATCGCCGAGTTAACAGAGATCGAGCAATGGAGGTGGGTCCCGACCCGCCTCAACCCGTCCGACGACGCGACACGCGCGGACCCGCAGCGTATCGTGAGAAATACCGACCGCTGGTACACAGGCCCGGATTTCTTGCGACTGCCGGAGGCGCAATGGCCGCAAGAGCAGCGAGATACAACGGAGATACCACACGAAATAATCGAGGTATGTAACGTGGCACAGGTCGTCGACCCGCCACTACCAAAAATAGAGCGATTTTCGAACTTTGACCGACTGATCGGAGCTACAGCGCGAACTCTGCAGTTCATCGAACGACTGAAAAGAAAGGTGAGAGTCCCATTAGAGGTACGACACCTCAAATCAGCGGAGCACCTGTGGATGCAATGGGCGCAGAGGAGAGACTTCGCTGACGAACTACGGGCTCTCTCACGAGGGGAGCCGCTAGCCCGCAGTAGCAGGCTATACGAACTCGATCCGCAACTACACGACGACGGATTGATGCGCATGCGGACGCGCATAAACGCAGCGCCGCCATCCGTCAACAAACAGCCCGTCATACTAGACGGCCGCAACCCGTACGTGAGACTACTGATTTTGCGCGCTCATAAGCGAGCGCACCATGCATTTAACGAGACTGTTGTTAATGATCTCAGGCAGCAGTTTTGGATCTTGCACTTGCGACCATCGGTGCGGAGCGTGGCCCGGACATGCATGCATTGCGTGTTGCGGCGCGCGCGCCCGCGCGACCCGCCGCTGGGCGACTTGCCCGCGGCCCGTCTACAGCCGTTCACCCGCGCATTCCACTACTGCGCGGTGGACCTATTCGGCCCGCTAGCCGTCACTATTGGCAGGCGGACCGAGAAGCGATGGGTGGCACTGTTTACGTGCCTCACTACCCGCGCCGTGCACCTCGAGGTGGTGCACACGCTGTCAACCGACAGCGCCGTGATGGCGCTGCGCCGGCTGGGAGCCAGGCGCGGATGGCCCGCTGTCATGTACTCGGACAACGGGACGAACCTGAGAGGCTGCGACTCCGAGCTGCGAGCCGCCTACGTCGAATGGCTGCCCGCCCTGCAGGAGCACGGGCAGCTACACCGCATGGACTGGAGGTTCATCGCGCCGGGCGCGCCGCGCCAAGGCGGCGCCTGGGAGCGGATGGTGCGGACCGTCAAAACCGCGCTGTCCGCCACACTGAACACAAGATCGCCCAAGGAGGAGATTTTCAAGACGCTGCTCGCCGAGGTCGAGCACTGCGTGAACTCTCGACCTCTCACCCACGTGAGCGTCGAACCCGATGACCCCGAGGCGCTCACACCGAACCACTTCATACTGGGAGGACCGTCGGGGGTCCCTACCACTGGCCCCTGCGAAGAAGATGACAGAAAAGCTTGGCGCGCCAGCCAAGCACTCGCCGACTCTTTCTGGCGAAGATGGCTACGCGAGTACATCCCATTACTCGCACCCCGGGGATCCTCAAACCCCCGGGAGACCGCCATAGCGGTCGGCGACTATGTTTTGATCGCCGACCCGAACCTGCCAAGAAACACATGGCCAAGAGGCATCGTCGAAGCAGTCTATCCGGGACCCGATGGCATCACACGCAACGTGGACGTCCGAACGAGAGGAGGCGTGTTCCGGAGGCCGACGACGAAGCTGGCTGTTCTGCCCGTCAACAGGAGGTCGCCGCCATGCAGCGACCGAGGGGAGGATGTTGGGAACGCCAGCAACCACGCCGACAGCGAGACTATGTAACGCCGTGACGACGATTATGTATTAGGTTAAGTTAGAATAAGACTGATTAATATATGTAACATGATCTCGTAATTATAAGTTAGACACATAAAAGCTGTCATAAGGTCCTTATATACAATAAGAAAGGTACATAAAAGATACCAACATCCTATAATAATCAACGATCCTTATATACTTAATATACAAGCACATAAAAGATGCTATAGAACCCCAAGGTAAAATGATCCGATCCCACTGGTAAATTAGTTGCGCCTACGACCCATAAGGTACTGGTTGAATAAGGCGTCACGAAACCCTTATTAAATCACAGGTAAATGGGTCGAGGACGCAGCACCCCGCCGTGAAGCACCCGAGGCGGCAAAAGAGCTTATGTAACTCGACCACGTGAACCGTTATGAAGCATAACGTAAAACGTAAATGTTTTATAAGTCAGTTACATAAGGCCATCTACCGCCTCAAATACATAAGTGGGCAACGAACCCGCAGTATATAACGATAGACCCGAACCCCCTGTAATGAAAACACATAATCCGAACCCCTACCGTAAGCGAATGTAAATAAGAATCCGCAGGAACAATCTTGCAAGATTCTTATTTACAAAAGTTACTCACTATCCGTGAGATACAACCGAACCCTGTTACCTGAACCCTAAGGTTCAGATAGGACTTAAGAGCCCTTAGCGAGCCCCGTCGAACGGGATATGTATAATATGAATCGGACGATAAAGAGCCGAGATATGCTAATTAATGTATAATTTTGATAGACCAAAAAACGGCCGTTATTGTTCAGAGCCCAAAAATGTAGAGCCAATCAGAGCGAGGAGCAGGTTTTAGAACATTTAAAATTAAAACTGAACACACTTGACCGAAAGGGGCGTTCCCGAGAGGAAAGGAACGCTCGCTCGCCTCTGATTGGTTCCAATAGGATTATTCCGCTTACAGGAGTTATGTCTGGCGAACCGAGCCTTAGATTTTATATAAGAAGTTGAACACAAATAAATTTATGCACTACCGAAGAACCAGTTTTATTACTTACAACAAGATCCTGCCTACCTCCAGCTATCAAGAGCTCCAGCCTGCACGTCGGTCCAAGCGATTCGTTGAGGTCCTGTCCGTCAGTCGAGCTCCGAATCCTTGGACGCGTCCATCGTTACGTCGTACTACGATTCACGTCGCGTCTACGTCGAGTTTACGTTACGTCACATCGAGTCACGTCGAGTCTACGGCAGATCTACGTTGCGGTCTACGTCGCGGCCCGTGCATCCCGCGTCCGTACCCCGCGCCCGAACTACGTCGCGTCTACGTGTACACTACGTCGCTCACGTGTGTACTACGTCGCGGCCCGTTTACGTCGCGTTACGTGTCCATACGTTTGGACTACGTCGCGGCCCGTTTTCGTCGCGAACGAACCGAGCCGATCCGAACCGAACCTGAGCCTACAAGCTGAACCGAACCGAACCGAACCCGAACCGAACAAGCTGTTACAGGAAGACCCGATCGAACATCATACAGTCCACTGCGAGCTGAGCCGAAGAAGCCGCCCTGTTGAGACCTGTACTCAACAACATCGTTAATGGCATAATGCCTTGAGAACCGCCCGGCGCACCTCTGACAACTCAGGCCATGATGTCCGTTTTCTAAGAAATCTGTTTTCGTATAAACAATTAAAACTAGAGCATATTGTATATATGTATAAACCTAACTAAACCTAACTAATAATAGGTAAGTTAATTATTAATTACCTACCTTCGCATCTACAATTATTTCATACTACAGAATCCTCACAAGCAACGGCAATAAAACCTTTGAAACAGAAATACCGACTCAGAATTAAATTCCTCTGAGCCACATAGGTGAGAACACGAAACAAGCTTGTTGTCGAAACGACCTAAGTTATTAAGAACACTGAAGAGTTGTGTTCTTTTCGTTCAGTGATTGTGGGTAAAGCTGGCGTGTCGGTTTTTACGGGAGTGTCTAAAAAAAGTAATGTTTGTTGGGTTCATGTACGAGCACTTGTATAGTACTGGATGTTTCATAACGATCTGTTTGAATGGAAAAGGCATATTTACCGGTACGTGCAGCATAACTGTGACACGTGACTCTTTGTCGCGCGAGAAATACTATCTGTCGCTTTCCATTCAATATCGTGCGAGCAAGATAGATGAGTACAGTGCAGTGCAGTACAGTACAACTCAAAACATCTTTGTTGCACACCTCAAATACACAGGGTATAGAAATAACAAAATACAATATATGCAATCTTCACTAAATTAACAATTCTCTTATTCTATTCTCATTTCTTATATCTGATTGTCAAAGATATATGAATACTTTTCTGTATGTGCTTGCTTTGTACAAGCAACGTTGTGCTATTAATTTAATACATAAACAGTTGTTCCAATAATATGGTGCTGAAACCCAGGAAATCAGTGGTAAAGATATTATCAAACTAACTGACACTAAACTGAAACAATGTAGTAATTAATTTAGTTTAGACACTAAATAAAAAAAATATATATAATAGTGTTAAACTAAATCGCTTGGTATTAGTACGAATAAATATATAAATATGAATGTAAAAGAACATTACATATCCAGGAAGATGAATTTATGAATGACCCAGATCTCAAGTGTTAGTGGCTCCAATCGAAGGGGAGGACCATAAATATGCTATCTGGGGCCCAATTCGAGAATGCCGTTTGAGATATCGCCAAACGTCAAATCTCCATTAGATAACAGTTATATCGCCATTGAACTGTCATTTAAATGCGATGAGCTTAAAAGTGACATATCTCATCTCAATTTTGGAAATACGAAGGCGATAATGATTGTCAAAAATGTTATCATGTATATAAATTTCTGTTTTGAACGAAACGTAACGGACTAATTTCACGTACTACGCGGTCAATTTAGAGTATGCGCCTGCTATTTATGCCATCACATACAAAGGAAACGAAAATTTTGCGCGTCCGAATTGACGAAGTTGCGATGTTCTGGGGATATCGCCACTTGTCAAGTAGGCACACGTCAAAAGTGACGGATGGCGATGAAAAGGAGAGATCTCCATTATATCTCTAAAATTGGTCGAATACCCCCCCTGGTTTTACGAATTAACGCCCGTGGTTTGTCTAAAGTTTAACGTTTTGCCTTGGCCAGAAAGTGAGATTTTCCCTTGACGTTGCGGGCAGAAAATCCCACTTTCGACCTTAGGTGACGTAAAGATACATGGTGGGCGAAGAAAAGATGTACAGGCGAACTTACGAACATTGACGGCATTTAAAGGCTTTTAAAGACTACACTCGAGTAGACAGCGTGGCAAGTTACTCCTGCAACTGATAGCAGTTAAATATAGCTAGAAAGAGATTTGGCAAACCACAAAAATCCTTACTACAAAAACAAAGAAATGCCGCATCTAAATGAAATTCCAAGTCGAGGTGAGAAAAAACCGCAAACGCAGCGTAGGGTAGGCAACATAAATTGCGGGAGGGCGTGTCCATAGACTCGAGGCACCTATATTTAGTTGGGGCTCAACTACGTAACGTGGGAGTTATTAGGTTAAATAAAAAGGAATATAAATAGTCGGGAGTCCAGAATTCTTGTTAGGAGTTTGTACCTATTTAAGAACTATCCAGCGGCTATTTCAGATTGAGGCGCGTTTGACTCCGTGGGGCTGTCTATTACTGAGCCAGTGGCCCTTACCGTCTAGCACAACTAGGCTCTCGCGACTCTTGTCGTGCGACATAGCATCACCTGTCTCTTTTTCACAGTACTGCGAAGAGAGAGATAGGTAATATTTCTCGCGCGAGAAAGAGTCACGTGTCAGAGTTGTGCTAGTGGTGATGGGGTGAAATCACGACATGGGTAATATTATATTCAACAAAGAACGCCAATATTGTAACTCATGGATGGGTCATGAATGTTAAAAAGTTACGTATAAGTTAGGTACTACGAGGACGAGTCCATTTGAAACTTTTGAACTATCACATTTATTTCAGACGGTTCCCCCTGTTTTGGCATAAAGTTTTTAGTCATAATTTTGCATGGCATAATCTATGTAGGCATAATTGACTTTCCGCATAAACTGTTTTGGCATAATCGAGGTTCGCATAGTTTGATAACGCAGATATTCGTTTGTCATAATTTATTTGCGCATATTTTTGTTTGTCCGAATCATATCTACACATAAAATAAATAGGCATATTTTCATTTGTCATAATTTATTTGCGCATATTTTTGTTTGTCCGAATCATGTCTACGCATAAAATGAATATGCATAACCACTCCGAAAATTTAATTTACTAACGATCCTAGAACCAGTATCCGAAGCCCCGCTTCGCGGGCTTCTATTTCCGCCCTAAGGGATAAAAGGTAACGAACGAACCTACCCAAGTATTTGTAGGGTAGAGTGTGGGTGTGCTAGCATTTCGTTTTTGCGAGGAACGCAGTTCTAACCTTACCTACTTTTCTGATAGCAGTTCTTTTTTTTTAGGGATGCAGTTCTAACCTAACCTAATCTACTTTTCTGCTAGCTGATCGTTTTGCGAGGGACGCAATTCTAACGGGATCACCTCTAGTGGAATAAAAATTCTTGTCATAAATTCGATTGTGTAACTCATTTCGCATAATGGCTTTCCTCATACATGTTATTTGTCATAAATTGTTAATTGCATAAAAATTTTACCTCATAATTGTTGTTCGGCAGGCTGTTCATAAGCATAATTTAGTATGGCACAAAATTTCAAATCATATTATTGAATGTCATAATAATTGATAGCCGAAGAAGAGCAACGCATAAATTATGGCTTTCATAATTATTAATGGAAATAGACATTATATAGTATAAGTTATATCACATGTACCAAAAATATAACATTTGAAATAATGATACAAAACTTACACAAGCAGAAACACAAAAAGGGGGGACGGGGGGGCGAAGCCCCCCACAAGGGGGGCTCGGGGGGCAAAGCCCCCCGCATTAAGAAATCCTTCTCCACACTGACCTCTTAGTTGTAGGTTAGGTTAGGTTAGAATTGTGAACCTATAAATACGAACATCGGCCAGAAAAGTAGGTTAGGTTAGGTTAGTTGTAGGTTAGGTTATGTTAGAACTGTGAACCTATGAATACGAACATCGGCCAGAAAAGTAGGTTAGGTTAGGTTAGGTTAAAAAAGCGCATGATATGTAGATTGATCAGGGAAAAAACAATTAATCAACATGCTTTATTTATAAATGACATATACATACGCATCGTAAAATAGAAGTGATAACACTACTCACATGTAAAATGTTATAATTAGTAGGTACTCACTGTATGTTGTTCAGTATTATGCGTCAAAATATGATATGCATAAAAACATTATGGCGTTAAAAGATTATGATTTAGGTTCATATGCTCCAAAAGTATATGGCATTCCTTACTTATTGCATACAGACATTATGGTCATAAAATGTATGCGGATCAATTAATGCGTAACACACTTATGCGGAAAGATTTTTATGACAAAAGTGGTTATGCACACCGACATTATGGCTTAAAAATTTATGCAACCCAATATGGAACCAATTCTAACCTTACCTAACCTACTTTTCTGAAAGCAGTTCCTCTTTGTGAGGGATGCAGTTCTAACTTAACCTAACCTACTTTTATGCTGTCTGATCGTTTTTACGAGGGACGCAGTTCTAGCCTAACCTAACCTACTTTTCTGCTAGCAGTTCGTTTTTGCGAGGAACGCAGTTCTAACCTAACGTAACCTACTTTTCTGATAGCACTCGTTTTTTGAGGGATGCAGTTCTAACCTAACTTAACCTACTTTTCTGCTAGCTGATCGTTTTGCGAGGGACGCAATTCTAACCTAACCTAACTTAACCTACTTTTCTGAAAGCAGTTCCTCTTTGTGAGGGATGCAGTTCTAACCTAACCTACTTTTATGCTGTCTGATCGTTTTTACGAGGGACGCAATTCTAACCTTACCTAACCTACTTTTCTGAAAGCAGTTCCTCTTTGTGAGGGATGCAGTTCTAACCTAACCTAACCTACTTTTCTGCTAGCTCATCGTTTTTGCGAGTGACGCAGTTCTAACCTAACCTAAACTACTTTTCTGCTAGCTGATCGTTATTGCAAGGGATGCACTTCTAACCTTACCTAACCCGCTTATCTTGTAGCAATTTAAGTATGCCAAGATAGATTCGGTCAAAAGATAATATGCTAAATACCATTATGCTAAACCAAATTATTCGTAAATATAATCGGCCTAAACAATGGTATGCGAATACAATTTCGGACAAACACATTTTCGGTAATTTAGAACTTATGCCAAATAAGGTTTCTGCGACATTACCATTCGTCAAAGACTTAATATGCCAAGTCTGTTATGCTAAAACAGTTTCGGACAAACAAAAGTATGCGACATAGAGGGAACCCATTTCAGACGTTTTAAACGGTGATGGGACGAGTCGACGGGATGGCGGGATGGGATACAAACGATGCGAGAGGGACGTCGTGGCTTGCGTGATTGATGTTGTGTGCTATAGCGGTGTGGAGTCCAGCAGGCTACCAAACACGTAGTCTAATTTATTGATGCGAAAGTTTTTTTCCATCTGTCTATTCCTCACGCTTAAACCGTAAAACGGCAACCATCCGACCACGTCCAGGACCTGGCACTACAACTTTCCATCCTCGGTCGAAGATCCAGAGGTAGACCCAAAACGAGATAGGCAGACGTAGTGCAAAAGGATATGAGTGAGTGTCAAGTCTCCGAAAACGTTGCCGAGAACAAGGCGAAGTGGAGAAGTAGAGTAAGGTAAGCTGACCCCACCACCATGTGGAATAATGCCTAGGAAGAGAGAGAGAATCAATAAAATACGAGAGATTTTTACGAGAACTGATGCCAATGCAATCAAAGTTGAGAAAACGGTAGAATTTAAACAGATGGCAGTAAATATGTAGCATAACTTTATGGGTAATTTTCAGCAACACTCTAAGAAAACTTGGCCTGCTGGATTCGACAGTACCGTGGCATGTCGGTATTCCTTAACGTTTCTAGTTGGCGCTCGCTCATCGGATACATGCTCCGGAATGCTTGCCAAACGATGTGAGGAATAATAGTAAATATTTACGATAATATCGCGCTAAGTTTTCTAGGTTTAGGTTCACTCCGCGATCCTTAGTGCCTAGTCTCAAGCTCGTCAATGTTCTCAATGCGTTCAGTGACGTCGAAATTGACAATTAGGGCCTACGCTAGCTGGCGCGGGTACACGCGCGCGTGTGCCTTTTGTAGGTATAATCCGCCGCACGCGTCCGCGTCAGTTAGCGTTGCTCATACTATTTTTCGTTAAACCGCTCACCCGGTCCGTGCACCCGCGCCAGCTAGCGTAGGCTCTTACACATTTTACCCATAATATACTTAGTTCATTTACATTCTTATTTTGACTATAGTTACTTAAAAAACATTTCGGAAAATACATGATAGAGAAAAATGAATTACAAAGATTTTTTTTACCAAGCCTATTAAAGAATAGGTAAAGATAAATCATTGAGCGCCTGATAGTTCAGGGCAAAGTAGGCGGTACTAGACCATGCGGTAGACTGACCAAATCAAATCATGTTCAACCAATTTTCACCTCACTCGCTCGTTTATAATACGAAATCTGCGTGCAAAAGTAAATTTCATCCGCTAGCCTACAAGAGTCATTTGAATTTGAAATACGATGATTGTGACTAACTTTAACTTTTTTACTTTTTAATATGTTCGCTTTTCTCTTATTTATTTAGCCATCAGGCCACAAACTGCCCTCTGCAAGACAGCACCAGACGCGCGGCTGTGAGAGAAGAAAAGTGCCGTGTGGTTAGGCTTGCCACATAAGGAATGACGGGCACAACCACTCTGCCAAAAGTGTAACAACAAAGAAGAAGATAAAGATAAATCCACAAGTATACTCACCAAGAGCCAGTATGACCGGGGCTAGTGACATTGCCCCGCGGGCCCCTCAGGCCGTCCGCCCTCATCCGTTGCAGCATCAATGCGGTCTCATGCCACTCCTTCCCACTGCTGGGCAACTCCACTACTCACACTTCCACCTTTATTTTTTCAGTGTTCTACTTTTTTAACTGTGTTGTCCCAATGAGCAACGCTTGAACAATATACAGTATCACTTTAGCTTTTTGATTGATTTTAGTGGCCCACTTTATTACTGTTTACAATTGACTTTTCAAAGCTTTCACTTTTAATTATTGAAAGTTTATTTCTTTGGCTCGCGTTCTTTAATCCAATCTACTTTATTGGCACTTCCACTAATACCTGTTAGGTTTAACAATTTTAACATTCGACTTTTTTGGCCCGCTACTTGGCAACGCTTTCACTTTGTCTCTTATTTTAATTTACTTCACTGATTCATTATTTTTATCTTTCACTGTATTTTATCCCTTATTTGATGTTTAATCACGTTCTGATGCTAGATTATCAACAAAACTTAATCACTGGATCATTTTGATCCCTATTATTGCCACGTTTTGAAACTTAATTGTCACTTTTCACGTTGCACAAATCACTGTCCGTTGGTTTTATCTGAAACAAAAAAAATATATATTTCAGGTAACGGTATGAAACTTGTTTCTAAGTAATGTCTTTACACAATAGGGGCCGTAAGTCATAAATTAGGTTTAGGGGTGTCACTATCAAAAGAGTGTCCTGATGGAAAGAATAATGTACTATGTTACGGATAATAGTTTGTTAAAGTAAATTTTAACAATAATTGTATGTCAAATTAAGCGCTGTTTCAATGCAAACACGATAATACAGGATTGTCTGCAAGAAATCTAGCATTAATGACCGTTGTCGATCTTCACAAAGAAATAAATAGCTCAAATAGTTTGGTTTCTCTAGAAATAGCCAAATTGTGATTAGTACTAACCAAAACTATGCTAATTTTACAAAATTTATTTTGGTTACTAGTAGCCCTCAGGTTGTTACTCCTCCGATTTATGTAACTAACCATTGGGGTACTGTTAACAAATATTTTTCAGTGTTTTTGCGACAAAGAGGTCCCAACCTAGTGTCCTGTGACTCTCTCGTGCGATAGGAGAGGATGCAGCATAGTATAATATTATAGCAGTGCACGATCAATGCGTAATAAAAAAATGCCTGTTATTTAATTTAAAAAAATTGGGCAAGTGCGAGTCTGACTCGTGCATGAAGGGTTCCGTACCATAATCTATAACAAGTTTGTTGTATGGGAGCCCCACTTAAATATTTATTTTATTTTATTTTTAGTATTTGTTGTTATAGCGGCAATGCAATAGAAATACATCATCTGTGAAAATTTCAACTGTCTAGCTATCGCCTTTCTTGAGATACAGCCTGGTGACAGACGGACGGACGGACAGCGAAGTCTCAGTAATAGGGTCCCGTTTTGACCCTTTGGGTACGGAACCCTAAAAAGATGATAGGGAAAATGTTTCTACCTTTTTATTGTATATTTTTGGAAAACACGTACGGATTTTTTTTAGGGTACCATACCAAAGGGGTGCTAACAGAACTCTTAATACTAGCCTCCGCTGTTTGTCCGTCTGTCACAAAACCGTATCTTTCCAACCGTAATAGTTAGAGACATGATATTTTCACATACTGTGTATTAGTATGACAACAAAAAAGTAAAATAAAATATGGTATGCACTCGGACAGATACTGGGTCACCGCTCAAGAACCATGCTACCCCAGGTCACCACTTTTCCATATAAAAAAACCCAAAATAATCATTCCCGAAACGCATCGGAAAATGTAAAACTTCAAGCTTTCAAATTCCAACCCTTGGCACTCTTTGGCACTCGTTGGCACTTTACTGGCACATCGCAGGCACTCCTTGGCACTCGTCAGCCACTCGCCGGCGGTCACGAGAGGCCATTAGAGTTTTAGACGGGTCTGATTTGTATGAACGTTTGTAGATATTAGAATTTTTGTATTATTGTATTTTTACAAGATTTGATTTAACTTCAGTTCTTGAGTTTTTGATCCAGCGCCTTATAAGGAGGTTTCAGTAGGTACTTCATTATTTAATTTCTTTTTGTAGCTACATAAAAGCACACTACTATTTTATATCTACCATTTAGATTGATGTTTAGCACTCATTCACTCAACGGTTAACTGGACGAGATCCCTTAAACGGATAAGTTCGCCTTTGTGCATGCTTAGGTATTCTTTGTACTTTTTTTGTCCTTCGTTTCACGCAGGTACAGAACAGAATGTACTTATCAACACAGAAAAACCGGCCAAGTGCGAGTCAGACTCGTGCACCGAGGGTTCCGTACAAACACTTTATATCTTAACTGGCCGGGTTAAGTTAAGTTTGCACCTGGAATGTATGGCGCCGCATACAAACAAGCATGCGCAACCGATCGCGTTTGCTGTATGGGAGCCCCACTTAAATTTGATGTTATAGTGGCAACAGAAATACATCATCTGTGAAAATTTCAACTTCTATCACGGTTCATGTATCACAGTGACAGACGGACAGACAGACAGACGGACAGGATAGTCTTAGTAATCGGTCCCGTTTTTTACCCTTTGGGTACGGAACCCTCAAAACACATGACGCCCAGAATATAAAAAAATTGGGCAAGTGCGAGTCCCACTCGCGCATAAAGGGTTCCGTACCATAATCTATAACAAGTTTGTTGTATGGGAGCCCGCTTAAATATTTATTTTATTTTATTTTTAGTATTTTTTATTATAGCGGCAATAGAAATACATCATCTGTGAAAATTTCAACTGTCTATCTATCACCGTTCTTGACATACAGCGTGGTGATAGACGGACGGACGGACAGCGAAGTCTCAGTAATAAGGTCCCTAAAAAGTAATCTAAATGGCGAAAGCAAACGGTTCACGGAAACCACAAAAAATTGATAAAACTGTGAAATATCTACCGTTCCCTATGTTCAATTGGTTTAAAAATCATTCGAGTGTTTTTGAAATACTTTTTCAGAAGTCTATTGAACAAAAGTTTTTTGTTTTCGGTCCAATCCAATTTGTGCCAAAATTTATTTTGAAAGAAATCAGGAAATTCTGTTTAATTGTAATTAAAAGAGAAATCGAATTAATTCCTCAAAGGTCTACCGACGAACTCCAATCCCAACGGCCACGTTGCTAGGGTTCTGTATGAAAAAATATGAATTAAGTAACATAAATTCAAAATTTAAAAATCTTACTCAAGTTACTGGTTATTCATCGTGAGACCCTCATTTAGGCTACGTTTCCACTATAGATGTGAAGGATGTGTTTTTAGTAACCAATGGAATAACTTCAATTGCTTGTCCTAGTTCAGCGCAGCTGATTCTATTGGTTAACACAAACTCATCCGTTGCTACACATGTTTGATGGAAACGCAACCTGTGTGAGCGGTACAGAAATGCTTTCAAAGTTAGACATAACCATAAAATTGAGAATTCTTGGCTACATCGGTGAGATCTTGTCATTTGACCCAATCAAACTTGAATATCTTGGAAATTATTGCAGTTATTTTCAACAAACATAGCTAGAACACGTCGACAGACAAGGCCGTCCATTAAAAAAAACCACATTTAAATCGGTCTATCCATTTGGGAGCTACGATGCCAGAGACAGACACACCGATACGAAAATAATCAAAATTTTTTTTTTCCAATTTGAGAAGTGCCTAAAAATTTTAATTGAATTAAAAAAACACGCTGCGTGCCTTTTTTATAATGCTAGTCAATTACCTTATAGCTCTTAAAATGTTTATTAAAATGCCAAAGTTTAGCAAGTCCGAAGATGCTGTCTAGCTTGTTCCAATAAAAAAATCGTGTTCAGTATAATTTAGTTTTATTCTATAACCGGCTCCCTTTACTTAATCGAGTTTCACGCTTTTTTTTCAAGACGAAAAGAGAAACATCGAAAGTTGTCCCTAATTTATTTCAAAGAGAAAAAAGTTGGAGGTTTTCCTAAAACAGCGAATATTTGCGCGGTCCCTTAACTCCCCATCGGCATAGCTAACAACTTGGACATACTTATAAATACTTATTTTATTCCGCGCTTTATTTCCTTGTATACAAATGTTTATTATACTTGTTTTGAAATTAATTAGGAACAGCTAGGTATCTCTGACCTGACTGTAAAGAAATTAATAAGAAGGTCAATTAAAAAGACCTACCAAGAATTAAGAACACACGTGTAAGCCGTAGGTCTATTAATAAGACTACTTAAAGGGGGTTTTTCATCGTTGTGGCAGTGCGAGCTGTATTTTGGGTCGACCCAAAAAAAAATACATAGTTAAAAGCTTACTTAACAAGCAAATCACGATCGCTTCCTTTGTATGACGAAATTTAGTAATACAAAATTTATGGGTAACTTTCGTCACACAAAGGAATCAATTAAGTTTTCATCTCTCCTGTTCGGAAAGCGTCACTCGCAGTCGAAATGAAAAGTAGAGTGTTTAACTCGGGTGAAATTGCCCATTTCACCCTCGAACTATTGGCGCTCTCACTTCGTTCGAGCGCCAGAAATATCTCGGGTGCAATGGGTCACTTTCTACCCTTGGTTAACAATCTACTATTTGTTTCAATAAAAGCCCTTAACTAGGTATATACATTTTTTTTGCAATCGACCCTTTTAGGTTTCTTTACCTCAAAAGAAAAGAACGGAACCTTTATAGAATCACTTTGCTGTCCGTCCTCCGTGCGGTCGTTTAGTCTGTCAAGACTCTTTATATCGGGAAAATATTAAAATACGTAATCAATCATCGAGGTTAAGCAACGGTATACATTTGTACGGAACCCTTGGTTGGCGAGTTGGATTCGCACTTGTTTTTTAGGGTTCCGTACCCAAAGGGTAAAAACCGGACCCTATTACTGAGACTTCGCTGTCCGTCCGTCTGTCTGTCACCAGGCTGTATCTCAAGAACGGTGATAGCCAGACAGATTTTTTTTAAAGCCGGAAGCAAGTGTCCTTTCTATTTTCCTCCAATTAAATTGAATGGGGTGCCTCTTAAGAGGGTGACGCTATTTAAATACTTGGGACACTTGCTCACGGATAGTTTAAAGGACGACGCCGACATGGAGAGCGAGCGTAGGGCGCTGTCAGTCCGTGCGAATATGCTGGCCCGCAAATTTGGTAGATGTACAGAAGCAGTGAAAATTACCCTGTTCAAGGCTTTCTGTACATCACTGTATTCGTCGAGTCTGTGGTTCACGTATACGCAGCGGGCTTAAAATGCCCTACGTATCCAATACAATAATGCGTTTAGGGTGCTGTTGCGGCTACCGAAGTTCTGCAGTGCATCATCAATGTTTGCCGAGGCGCGTACGGACGGCTTCGATGCTGTTTGGCGCAAGAAAACTGCCTCACTTTTGGATAGGGTGCGGAGAAGCAGCAACAGCATTCTACATATGATCGGCAATAAAATCGATTGTCCTCTGATGGGGAAACTCAGAGAGAGGACTAAATCTTTATTAATAATAAGATACTAACAACTCTAGTTACTTAACTTTTACTAAAAAATTTGGATCATATTGTCTGAAATAAAAAACTTTGAATTTGAAATTTTTGTTTTTGAAAAATTTGAATTTCTATTGCCGCTATAACAAAAAATACTAGAAATAAAATAAAATTAATATTTAAGGGGCGCTCCCATACAACAAACTTGTTATAGATTATGGTACGGAACCCTGCATGCGCGAGTCGGAGTCGCACTTGCCCAATTTTTTTTCTTAACTATTTTAACTAGCGACCCGCATCGGCGTCGCACTGGTGCAATGCTGATAAATTTATGCATGTATTATACATAATATAAACCTTCCTCTTGAATCACTCTATCTATTTAAAAAACCGCATCAAAATCCGTTGCGTAGTTTTAAAGATCTAAGCATACAATAGGGACAGATAGACAGAGACAGCAGGAAGGGACTTTGTTTTATACTATATAGTGATGATGATCCTACACGAAATGATAGTTTCTATTTGGCCCTATGGTTGACTGGTAGAAAATGCCTTATGGCATTAAGTCCGCCATTTGTACGTGAATAATAAGATTCTGTTTGAGGAAAATAGGAAAAAATATATTCAAAAATACTGTAAATAAAATGTGAAAAGAGTAGGTAAAAAAAATTGACCTGATATTAACTTTCATCGTTTTTCCTTGTTTGCTTGGCAATCCCAATCTAATTTGTTTCTAATAATATACATCAAAAGTTGACGCAAATTAAGTTTATTTTCCCTCTTTTCATTTATTTATGGAGTTGAAAAGCACAAGGAACATGTTTTACTTTTGAAAAATAATATTAACTTTTTACGTGAAATTGTTCATACTCCAGGGTTTTCGGTGCAGGAATAATTTGACGCCTATCGTCTGTGAAAATTCAACTGTCCAGCTATCACGGTTCATGAGATACAGCCTGGTGACAGACAGACGGACGGACAGCGGATGCTTAGTAACAGGGTCCCGTTTTTAGGGTTCCGTACCTCAATCGGAAAAAACGGAACCCTTATAGGATCACTTATTTTTTATTAAAGCAGTAACGTCTGCTAACGTAAACTAAATGTTTACAAATGAAGCGAAAATTGAAAAATTTAATGATTCGGACAGGATTCGAACCTGCGTTTCCAACGGCTTATAGGATCACTTTGTGGTCCGTCCGTCCGTCTGTCTGTCTGTCAAGACCCTTTATCTCGAGAACGCGTGAGGTATCGAGTTGAAATTAACCTGAGTATATGGTGAGTCGACCTGAGTCTACGGTCCCTTGAAGCTGTGAAAAAATAAAACTTCTATGTTTACGTGAAATAAAGGACACGGCCGTTTATGTCGCAAAAAACGTACATTTCGACACTCTTCTCTTGGTAATCAAAATGATTGGGTACTTCCCGATGACCTAGAACTATGAAATTTGGCAACTAATATCGTCACATACTATAAATACGTACGTATAAAAATCTGAAAACTATACATTCGTTATAAAATCATAAAAAATATAGTCCTTTTAAAACATCATACATGGAGAACTTGGTTGCGTTAAGTTTGCACTTCATTTGTATGCCGCGCCATGCATTTCAGGTGCAAACCAGGCCAATTAAGATGGGATTAAGTGAAAGTTTGTACAGAACCCTCGTTGCGCGAGTCAGACTCGCACTTGACCGGTTTTTACCCTTTGGGTATGGAACCCTAAGAAGGGCTTAAGGGATTTTTTTCTGTTAACGTCGACTATCATATAGGAGCGTTTTATTTCAGTAAACTTTTCGGGAACGTCAATAACGCAAACAATAATGAGAAGGCGGTGCAAATGTCCAATTCATATATACGCCATGAGCCATTTCCTGCGCGTACCCAAGGGATTACACTAAGCGACGTATCATTAGATATATCCGAGTCTTTAACAAGATTCCCCTTTGATCTAATCATGGGGAAATCGTTACATTTTCGATCACTGTGACACAGTTACAATTCCGAAAATCACTGCGAAAATATCACTGTGACTTCGTCATGTCTGTTACGTAACGTAATATGTAAAATGGGCCGCAATTAAGTTTATTCATTAAAATCGCTGTATATTTGTGTTTCTGTTATCTTTTCACGCTCAAAAAATTTTACTATGAGAGAGTGAAGAAAAGAGTGGAATTTACTTTGCAAGTATGATAACTATAATTTTTAACAAAAAAAAGAACCCACTTCAGTAAAACTAAAAAACTAGATCTGTGGTGTTCATCATCAGTTTCCTTACACCAAATCCTATTTACTGAATGTAAATTCTTGACTTTATCAATAAATTACCGAAAGCGCCGTACATGTCCCTATAACATTTGAAGAGTTCCCTCGATTTCTCCAAGATTCCATCATCAGATTCCGACTTAGTGCCAACGGGACCAACTCGGAGTTATACCCTTTCGATTAAAAAAAAAAAATTGAAAATCGGTTCACGGTTCTCGGAGATATCGAGTAACAAACATACAAAAAAAAAAAAATTAGTTCGAAAAGAGAACCTCCTCCTTTTTTTGAAGTCGGTTAATAAAATGGTGCGTTTATCATCATTTTAACATCATTTTAAGCGCTGTCGCAAATAAACGATCTTATTTGCTGTTACTAAAATTAGGTAAGGTTAAGGTTAGGGAAAATTTGTGTAATGAACTCGAATATTTATGCGGGGTCATGGTTGTTTTTAAGTATTTATCTATATAAGTACTTATATATATCATCGTCTAGTACCCATAACACAAGCCTTCTTGAGCTTAATTTGGGACTAGATCGATTTGTGAGAGGTTTTCTGATATGTATATATTAATTATTCATAATTTTATAAAAAAATCATAAGGTTTTTAACCGACTTCAAAAAAGGAGGAGGTTCTCAAGTCGAACTATTTTTTTATTTTATTTTAATTTTTTTGTATGTATGTTACTCGGATATCTCCGAGAACCGTGAACCGATTTTTTTTTTTTTTAATCGAATGGGTATAACTCCGAGTTGGTCCCATTGGCACTAAGTCGGGATCTGATCATGGAATCTTGGAGAAATCGAGGGAACTCTTCAAATGTTTTAGGGACATGTACGGTGCTTTCGGTAATTTATTGATAAAGTCAAGAATTTACATTCAGTAAATAGGATTTGGTGTAAGAAAACTGATGATGAACACCACAGATGGCCACTAGAACTTTTATATGAATCACTAAAAAGAAAAAAAAAAAAAAATTAACAAAAAAAAGAACCGAGATCAGTAAAACTAAAAAGCCAACAATAACCCGTTCAAGTACAGATTACATTTGACTCACCCTTCGAAGTCGGTGCCAAACCTCGCGTAAACTATAATATATAAATATAAGAACTGAGTGGTTTGGGATCGACTTCGAAGGGTGAGTCGAATGTAATCTGTACTTGAACGGGTTATTTTTGGCTTTTTAGTTTTACCTCATGAGGTGAATGTAACTTAATTTTCATTTATTGATGGTATGTTATATTATGACTAAATTCAAAATAAAAATCATAATATACTTTGAGACAGCCGATCGCTGTGATTTTTTCCCTGTTCCATTATTTATCACCCATCTCTACTTTGATGATACCGTAGCTCCAAAAGCCATCAACAATCCCCCAAAACGCCACATGTAACACCCCTTACCTTCCCAACACCGACTTATTTATCGATGCTTAAAGTTAATTTTGCAACGACTATCATGGCAGTATCAAATATTGTTGTTCGATGGAAAATCTAGTGGTGTGAAATTGAGTTTTATGATATAGTGGTTAGATTCAATTTGAGTTAGAAGAGTGCGGTAAGCCGATGAAAGTGATAGAATATTCGCTGCGTGATGGATCGGCGAATAGTGTGTTACATTTAGTTATGTCAGTCGACTATGGTTTTTTTTCTATACCTGGGCACTAATTTGGAGTGTGTTATGATGGATATAACAACGTTTCATATAATTTCAAATAAAAGTTATAACATCATTTGATATATAATAACAATAAGCATAATATATCATCATATCATCATCAGCCTTAAGACGTCCACTGCTGGACATAGGCCTCGCACAGAGAACGCATATTATAACGTTTATATTCGCAAGATAACCTAAAACTCTTCTTCGCTTCGCTCGTCGTCGTACCTAACCATGTCTCTATTCAGTCAGTTTGAGAGTGTATTGAGCCATTAAAAGAACATTAATAATGTAACGACGCGGTTGACGCTGTTTGTAGTGCACCTGCCTACTGAGTCGGCGGTCCTGGGTTCAAATACCGGCCAGGGCAAATATTTGTGTGATGAACTCGAATATTTGTTCCTGGGTCATCAAAATTTCTAAGTGCCTAAGACTCAAGTTCGAAGATCAAGACTGAATGTTCTTATGGAAATCAGCCCAAATTGTTTTGGAAGTAAAAAGTTCATTTTCTATTAAATACAACCTTAAGCGACGGCGTCGGTAAAATAAATTACAAGTCAAGAATCTTCAAAGACAATTATGTTCTAGAAAGTTCCTCTCTGCCTCTTCGTGACTCCTTAAGAGACATTTTCAAAGATATAAACATCTTAACTGTAGCGTCCCAATATATTTATGAGAGTATTATGTATGTTATTAGAAACCTAGATTCATTTACAAAAAATTCCGATGTCCACAGTTTTAACACTAGAAATAAAAATAAAATTGCTATTAGAAAGTTTCGTGTTCGTAAAGTAAGTAAATCATTTTTAGGCCAATGTATTCATTTTTATAACAAGTTACCTGATCATGTTTTAAAATTAGCCTTTCCATCTCTCAAAAATTATTTAAAAAAATCTCTAATGTCAAAAGCATATTATACAGTAGAGGACTATCTGACAGACAAAAATGCATGGCCTGAACCAGAAACCGCGTAGCTGACTCCTTCTTAGATTGTACCTAACTAGTTTAAGGGACACAGTTCTAATAAGAAAGCATATCAAACGTACATAAATTGTGATAAACCGTCTGGCTTTCTTGTAGTTTCTATTTTATTCTTACACTTTTCCTTACTTATGTCTTAAAATACACTTTTAATATGTTTTCTTGTAGAACTACGTATAGTTAAGTTCATATCATTGTAATAGTTAAGTACTTATGCTTTTTGAAAAAATGACTGACTGTTGAGTTTCTTTCGGCGTTTCTTCTCAACAGTGGTCTCCTCTTGTGAAATGCCGGTAGACTCAGACATGTAAAAGTGCCCTTGTGGCCTACTTGCAGAATAAAGTTCATTATTTCATTATTTCATTATGGCTAATATTTCCTGGTTACAAAATGAAATATGTCCATAGGCTTTTCCCGTTACTTAGGTCGTTATAATAGAGTAGCTATGTGATCATAGTACAGACGAATAACTAAGTTTATCTGCCACAATAAAGATGGACAGTATCTTAACTCGAAATAACATTAAGTTTCTTTTAAAAATATGTAACACGCTTTTACAGTCGACTTTACTTTTCTTTAAGCATTCGTGAGACGATTCGAAAAATTCTAAACTAAATAGGTAGAATTGCGTATTTTATTACAGTCCTGACGGCCACCATCTGGCTCTATTTGCGGCTCCTCACTCCTCGCGAAGTTGACTGAAGTTGACTGAAGTTGGCCGACGACGTGAAGTTCGCCGGAGTATGGGTTTCCGCAGCGAACTGCCTCTCCACACTATTATATGCGCCCAACCTCGGCCAACTTCGCGAATGTATTTATTTTAGGGTGTTGCTTATTTTCTAACCCCGTACTCTCACCCCTCATTCTGTTCTAGGACCCGAAAAAACGTCACTGATTTTTTATTTATTTTTTTTATTCATTTTTAGGGGTCGCTACCTCCCATTAAAAATCCGAGATAAATGTTAATAAAACTCGGTTCACATAGTTTTATTTTTAATTTTTTTTGCAGTGATATTGTTTGAATAACCTAATGTATCAATCTAGTTATATATCAAGTGAATTATTCTGTGTATCAGAAAAAAACTTGGTAGTTCATATTGAACTAGATTTTTTTTCCTTATCTTTTTTAATACAATTATGTACCTACGTTCTGTAAGTATTATGATTCAAAGAAAAAATCTTTTTTTTCTCATATCTTTTTCAGATTTTTTACTTGCCGGTAGCGACCCCTAAAACTGAATAAAAAAAATAAAAAATCAGTGACGTTTATTCGGGTCCTAGAACAGAATGAGGGGGTGAGAGTACGGGGTTAGAAAATAAGCAACACCCTAATTTATTTATGTAATCTTTATTGCACAAATGAAAGCAGATCGTAAAAAAGGCGGACTTAATGCCATTGGGCATTCTCTACCAGTCAACCATCGGGCAAAGCAGATAAGTTGTGGGCGGTGCAACTAACATAGATAGGTAGGCGAATAGTGTAAAGCTGGGGTAACATCAGGCCAGCTGCTCCATGGATCCATATTATCCCTTTGAGCCCTTCCAGCCCTTTGAGCGTGAACAAGTAACAAACAAACACACTCACAAACTTATTAAAAAAAACATATCCGTTTTGTTATAGCCGTATTACTGTATGACCATAAGTATTAGTTAACTGGGAAAGAAGCCGTCTGAGCCGTTCGTACTTGATCGAATTCTAATCGGATTTCTTCCATTCGATAGCTCGCGAACTGGGTTATGCGGAGACTTCTCTCTATTTAACTTTGGACGATATAATAAAAAGAAAACCTCTTGTAATCGTCAGTAAAAATGGCGGGTCCAACGCGGCGGGTGGCGGGTGACATTCACTACCTACCAGTCAACCATGGGTGCAGAGAACAAAATTTAATTGACCAGATTTCATATTTTTATGACTACAATTTTTTACTTTTCTGTATTTTGCTTAAAAATAGGACGTAATCACTATTTTTATATTCTTCCTGAGATTACAATGTATTAATTAAAATTGACTTATTCTTAAATGTAGCAACTCCAAAACTTTGACACGATGGAAAGGTAAGTTTAGTGTATAATTTAAAAACCGGCCAAGAGCATGTCGGGCCACGCTCAGTGTAGGGTTCCGTTGTTGCCCATCCTTCACAATAAACGAAATTTACGAGAAAGATTTAAATTACGAGAAAGATTTCAAGCTCTATAAAAAGATCGTAAACGCCAAAGTATCATTAACTACTTATTACCTTCTGGAAGTTATCGATTAAACGCACCAGATTGAGCGAAATGTTTTAATACAGTATGACACTTAACGAATATGTGTATCGTTCGAAGTATTATGTATAAGGACACCGCGCGGCACTTACGTCATTTTAAAGAAAATTATGTATTTTTGCGATAACTCAAAATCGGCTCTACCGATTTTATTAAATATAGTTTTCTTTGAAAGTAATTATAAAGCCTCATTTTCATGAATTTTTCCATAATTTTTTGACCCGCGGTTGAAAAGTTAGAGGGGGGGGGGGGGGGACACTATTTTTTTTATTTTCGGAGCGAATATTATCAAAACTGCTGACTGTATTAAAAAATAATACCCGTGCGTGCGTGCGTGCGTGAGCCCAGTAGACGCAACAGGCATTGTGTATCCATAACACAAGACTATTTTCATTTAATTTGGGACTAGGGTGCTGTGATGACAGACAGTTGCCACTTCACTTGTTTACTTGTATCTTAGACGCGCTCAGTACAATTAAATATGTTCTCTGCACCCATGGTTGACTGGGAGAGAACGTCATTTAGCCACACCATTTCCACTCTTTGTGGTTTTATATAGGAAACGACGTGAGGAAACCCGTTTCGTCTGTATTTTAATAAAAATAGGTATTTTATAACATCCTTCTTTTTCGTTGGGGTTAAAAACAACTCACGTTAAACCTAATTAAATCAAAGTAACGCACTTTTAAAACATTCCAACATTTCCATCCCCTGAAAACAAATAAGAGCGTAATTATTTTTGATACAGCGAGGGATTCGTAAAAAATACGGAGTTGAAAACATCAAAGAAATTTTTGAATTTTGAAGTCTCTGTTGCGTTTGTCAGTTTATTAAATTCAGAGTCAACCTTTGGTTGTGTCAGCGGTAATACCTATAGCAGCTAGTATACCTACTGCTTTTTGCTGTAAGTACTATGGAGTACTTAACATTCATAGGATAATCATTATCATCATAATTATCTTCCTTTTATTTAAGATGCTATGTTACTTGGAAAAAAATATCCTTCCGATTGAGCCTTTTGATCGGTGTCGCAAAATAAGTGGTGTTTTTTACCATTTGGTGGGTTCGATTCCCGGTTCAGACAGTCTTTTATTAAAAAATCTTTGAATGCAGTTAAAATTGTTTTTAAAATCAAAATGGATTCTCCTTTCAGTAAAATTGTATAGTATTGGCGACGCGGTTGGCGCAGTTTATAGAGCCTGCCTGTTGTGCCGGCGGTCCTGGGTTCGAATCCCGGCCAAGGCCCCGGCCAAATATTTGTGCGATGAACTCGAATATTTTCTCCTGGCTCTTGGATGTTATCTATTATAATATGTATTTATATATTATAATATACTCATAATATATCGTAGTCTAGATAATACAAGCTTTGCTTAGTTTGGGACTAGGTCGATTTGTGTAAGATTGTACTTAAATATTTTATTTTATTTATATAATAGGTTATTAAAACTATCGTGAGACATCTTTACTAATTATAAAAACGGTATAAACTCACGTAAAAATTGTCAGGAACGGCCCGACATGTTTCGAACTCATTTGGAGCTCTTCATCAGGGGTAGCTATCCGTGCTGCTACGCGACTCGCGACCCACTGCACTTTTAATCGCTCTTCTTGCCCCCATTTCGTGCGTCCCATTTCGTACGTTTCGATAAGGCACGGTTGTTGGTTCGTGAGAAACGCTGTGTACAACGGAAGATACGTGAAGCTATCGAAATTGGACGGCGCCCGAATTTCAACCGAGACGGTGGTTGGGCTCTACCTCCGGCATGGAAACCTGTGATTCCGGCGTTAAAAAACATCTCGCGTTCAGACAATGTCGTTGATACAATAAGTCAAGTGTGCGTGGTATCAGTGGGTAATAGTGAAAATGCAGTGACAGACAGTCCAGTGGTGACAGCGCAAGAGCCCTGCCCTCCCCGCGCCGCGCTATCTGCGCGTGCGCAGAGGGCGGCAAGAAGAGCGATTAAAAGTGCAGTGGGTCGCGAGTCGCGTAGCAGCACGGATAGCTACCCCTGATGAAGAGCTCCAAATGAGTTCGAAACATGTCGGGCCGTTCCTGACAATTTTTACGTGAGTTTATACCGTTTTTATAATTATTATATAATAGGTATTAATGACATGAATTTGTCTGACACATCGGGAAATTTGAGAACGAGAAAATCATATTCTAGCCATTTTGTAAATTTATCTCGAGGGCTACAGTTCACAGTAATAGTAAATTACCGCAGACTCCGGAAAGAAGGGCTTGACGGGTGAGTACTTGAGTAGATATAGTTGAAAAGTGATACGAAGCCGGCAAGCCCTTTTCACGGCTAAGCTATTCTCAACCATATTGCAATGAAATAAAAAAGTACACCACTTAAAAAAATATAATTCTGCTGTTTAGCCTGTTCATGAACACAGACGCCATGTTAAAAACAATACTTCCCTTCAATTTTGTATGTAATTCCTTTACTCTCGCCCGAAACGTGATACATCGCAGCCTGTTATAACGCACGTTAATGCGACATTTCATTGCTTCTTAGAGAAAAAACATTTTTCGTTTGGCTTTGGTGAAGATCAAAAGATCAAAGCTTATATTACCGATATTTAGCCAACCGTGCTTACTCCGTTTGGCATAAGGAATATCGGACTTAATTAAACTTATCCAGTATCGGTATCGGTGAGTCAAGAGTTGAATTCTACCAACTGCAGCAAATAGCTAACTTCATGTGAAAAACGTGTATAATTGACAACATTTCATATTTATAACAGGTGGAAATTAATATAGAGATCGATAGGGCTTTAAGTCGTGTACAAAAAATCTTTGAATTTATTCTTCTGTATTTAACGAAATATAAAAAAATACATCAAATAACTGCAATCTAAGACAATACGGGCTGAATAGGGTTGTTGTCTAACCAAAGAGCGAAAAAAATTTTTTTTTTTTATTTGACGTTGACAGGTGACAGATGCATACCGAGTTTGATTAAGTTTTTTTTTTAATCGTAACCGTTCCATTAAGTTCTGGTTTCTGTGTTGCCACATTTTAAAATGAGTTATGTTTTTATAAATTAATAATAAAGTAAATAATCATCTCAGAAAATAAATAAAAACAGAGATTACCTACTTCATCTTTTTAAGCAGAATTCAGAAAAGTAATAAAATGATACCTAGTCTTAAAAATATGAAATGTTGTCAATTGAATTTACTTACAATACAAATATGACTATAATGCGATATCTTTCCATAGATTTTTTTTACAGTACAGATTTGTAATCGGAAATGCATGAAGTTATTCAAAAATTTTGATTTTTTCTTTAAAGGTAAGAATAAACCCTCTTGATCTTAAGAACAAGTTTAGTGACTTCTATGTAGAAACATAGGAAAATGATTTTCCAGTCTTGTACGGGCCTGGTATGGAAATCTACAAATAAAAAATAAATAAATACATAATAATAAATAAATAATTATCGGACAACCTCACACAAATCGATCTAGTCCCAAATTAAGCTCAAGAAGGCTTGTGCTATGGGTACCAGACGACGATATACGTACTTATATAGGTAAATATATACTTAAATACGTAGAACAACCATGACCCAAGCACAAATATTTGCCCTGGCCGGGATTCGAACCCGGGACCGCCGGCTCAGTAGGCAGGTGTCTACAAACAAACCGAGCCAAACGCGTCGCCTTTGGCTTGTCGCTAACTAATCTTCATGTTTATTTGTAATATTAAGTACTCGAGTTGTCTGATGGTCACTGTATATGACATACGATTAAATATTAATGGCAACCTACCTCAGGTGATAATTTTTTCGAATATCTGCCGTGCACCTTGATATCTAATTACTTAGTAAAATTGAGGAAAATTATAATTATGAAAAAGTAGCTTTTATATTAGCTTTGGTACTTTTACTTTTTTTTTATTAAAAGAGGGCAAACGAGCGAACAGATCGCTTTAACTGAATTAATAATGTTATTATTATTATTGGGTGTATCTAAACCCAGCTTTAATTTCCTGAACCACTGCACTTCGCAACTATTTGCTGCAAGGCGGACATAACTCTGCGCTCGCAGCGGGAGCCTTGCTTTAATTAAAGCGCTACATTCCACTTATAGATATGATACATAATACCATACCACCATGTGAGATAATGGCTAGAAAGACAGAGAGAGAGGCGTGAAAATTCCGTATACCACTATTAACTTTTCAGGTCTCTTTTGTCCTTTTCACCGTGATCTATGAAGCTAAGTGAATAAATGAAGCCATCCCAGTTATTTTAACTAACTAACTACTTTGGCTCAGTGACCCAAACAGGATCTTAGCCTCCGAAACGAGAGTACGCCACTTGTCCCGATCCTGCGCAGTTTCTTGCCAGTTTTCGGCTTGAAGCTTACGCAGATCTACCTCCACCACGTCTCCCCAGCGGTACCTGAGACGACCAACCGGTCGTTGACCGGTTGGTTGCCCCAAGTATGCTCTTTTTGCCGCGCGATCCTCTTCCATTCTTTGTAGGTGACAGAGCCAACGAATTCTATGGGACGGTTAGTCAAATCCACCACGTACCAATATCATTCCTCTTAGTAGGCCCCAGGATCTTCCGAAGCACGTTGCTACCAGGAGCTGACTCTCCTCTTTAAGGGTCAGTGGTCAGGGTCTAAAATATTAGCCGTCATATATTAATTCCTAGAAGGTGGCCTCAGCTTCGTCCGCGTAAAACTTCGTTCTTTACTGTAGTAGGGTAAAATGTAACCTATAATATCTCTGTCTAGAAGGCCAGTTATGCCTGTGCCAATATTGATTACAATCCGTCCATCCGTTTCGGTGTGATGAACGGACAAAGAACTTTTTAACCTACAGATGTCGCTGTATGGCTTGCGCCGCCGATAGGTATATATCCTGCATCTCCGTAGAAAACTTTAAGCAATTCTAGAATGTTAATTGGAGCGGAGCGAGCGAAGCTCCCATGGATCGACTCGAATGGACTTTGTAACAATGCGCAGATCTCAGCGAGTTCTCAACCGATTTTAGAATTTCGCTAGGTCGTGACAAAGAGAAAATTTCGAAAAAAAAAAAAAAACTCCGCTCCAATCTATGGTGCAAGCTTAGCCGGTGGCTGACTCTGCATCGACCTAGTAGTATATCATTGGAATCAATTTTATTTAGATTCATGCGGCATCTGATAAACAGGATGAAAGCAGGGGACTGTGAATTTTTTTTCATGGACAACTCATCCCTATGGTTTCCGATTTTTCTGCTCGTACTCCTAGCTCGTCTAGAATCAATTATTGTATCAATCATAACTTAAGAAAAACATGCGTAAGGATTTCTTAAGACTCATTAAATTGAATTTATGATATAAGAAAACAAATATTTTCTTCGTAAATAATTGTTATAGGCATACATTTCGAAATTCAACAAGCAGCTAATGATACTCAGAATCATAAATTTCAGGCTTTTCCCCTAATCTGTAAAAGTGACACAGGCTTACAGCCTTCTTAATTGTCTGAGAAGGGACAACCTTGGCAGTAGCTCTACCGGGTCCCCATTCTTCACTCTATTCTTGTAGAAATACTAGAAGAGCCCAAGTAGCATACAGACTGCGCTTATACAGCTCTTGTACTGCGCAATTAGAGTTATAATGGCTGTAAATGCTTAATTTATGCGTGCGCATTTTGTCACATAACACCCAAATTATAACCTTTACAAGAGTTTTGAGAGTAAAACCCATTAGGTTAGGTTAGGTTAGGTTTGTATTACAACAATCCTGAAAAGTTCGTTTTCGATTCGTTTCAGAGAAAAGTAGAAATTATGACTACGAAAATTATGAGTAATGACGATTATGAATAATAATTTTATGTGAGCCAATATGGACCCGCCTTTATACAGCGCGTTTGCTACTTGGGAAGCTATCTTCATTCGCATGAGGGAGAATAGAATATTATGCACTTAATATGAATTTAGGGCGGTGCATTCGTGAAAGTCCTAGATCACAGGTTTGTGTGATGCTACAGTACGCGTAAAACCTCTTCTTTGCCGTAGTCAGATGAATAAATCAATAAATATTAAGGGACAATCAATACAAATCGACATAGTCCCCGGGTTCGAACCTGCATCTCCTACGGATTTCCGGGCCAACACGGGCGTCCTACCTATTGGACCATTAAACCTGATGCGAGAGCTATGGAATTTACCCAAGGGCATGCAATAAGCAACTGGTTCTTGCATGCCCTTGAATAAAAAAAAAACAATTTTCAGTGGTCCAATAGGTAGGACGCACAATGTTGGCCCGGAAAGCCCGTTGGAGACGCAAGGTTCAACCTGACTGAACAAAAAAAAAAATTTTTTCACTTCATTGTAAACATTTGGCTTACGCAAGCAGACGTCACTTCACAAGCTTGCAAAAGGTAAAGGTATCTTGACTTGATTTTATAGTCCGAAAGTGCAGCATTATGCGATGTCTGAACAAGTTTAGTCAGCACGAGTCCCGCTCCTGTCTAGACAAAGCGTTTTGTACTGTCTGCAATAGTTCTCACTTTCACCGCAACAGCATAAATTTGATGTACTTACACAATATGAGTTGTTAAACAGTAATTTAAGTCACAAAAAATACTGCCACCTTCGCGACTACACACATCTACTCTATGCATGTTCTTTACGCGTTTTGCTTTCTCTGAAAATCGGAGTAAGGACTGACACCGACAGGATTTTGGAAAAAGTGCAACGCCTACACCTTTCGCCATGCTCTAAGGCACCGCTTTTATTATTCAAAAATAAAAACCAAGGCACTGTGAACCACAAAAAATACATATATAAACAAAGACTTGAAACTAGTTAGATTTAGGCGACACATCAGCGTGGCTGCGTTTCGTCGTCTGAATTGCCTGAATTAATGTATGAATGAATTAATGATAACATCTATTTCAGGCAACTGTGGCCCTCCCTTTGTGCGATAGGTTTTCTTTGTGCAATTATTTCTTGATAATCATGGATAGGGGCATGAAAGTTCTACAGACTCAATTAATCCAGTCAGGCTCATAGATTACTTTTAATTTCCTTTTATTATTTGGACGTTTTGGAAATTCATTCTACTGGTGATTATCCGTACCTCCTTGTAGTGCTCTCTTAGCGATGAACTAACAACAGCAATAAACGAATACGGCGAGGGTTCGTTATGAAAATGTACATTGTTTATGGCAGAAGCCACAAGGGACGGTAGACAGGACAAACCTCTTGTTAAAAAAACGACCGTTTTAACTCGTGATGTAACAGATAACACGTTAGGAACAAATAAGGTGACATTTTTATTCTCGAATTTACGTCATTTTTGGATTAAGTTTGTGATAAGACGATGCGAGATGAGATGCGATCGGATGGGATAAGATCAGAAGAGAGGAGTTGAAAATGGAATCGGTCAGCTGTCATTTCTACTCACAGCTGCTTTTATAGATGAAACCATTTTGGCGCTTCTGTGAATTTATTGTACCGTTGATTATCAGTAATAGTAAGTAAGTAAACACCCTATTGTACACAAACACAGTTAAAAAAATACATCTATTACAAATAACATACAGGTACAAAGGCGAACTTATCCCTATAAGGGATCTCTTCCAGTTAACCTTTGAGCAATTGAGTGAGTACGAGAAGAAGATAGACAAACTTGTTAGTTTGTCTATCTTCAAACCGTGTACAAAAAGGTATTAAAAATAATAAGACTACTAATAATTTATATAGTATTGCTTTTAGCGATGAACTAACAACAGCAATAAACGAATACGCCGAGGCCTCGGCAAGGGTTCGTTATGAAAATGTACATTGTTTATGGCAGAAGCCACAAGGGAAGGCAGAGAGGACATACTTTGTGTTACAAAATAACAACCGTTTTAAGTGGTGATGCGACCTATATAACTTTCACGAATACCAATATTACATCATATTTTTTTAAGAATACGACTATTGTTTTAATTCTTCGTCTAATATACTAATCACAACAATGTTAGGAACCACCTGAGAGCTATGTTTTATTGTTTGTTTGGTCGTGGTGCGTGGCGACACCGACTGACGCGTCTGCGCTTTTCTGCGGGAGCGCAAAAGGTTTCAATGATAAACTATTATTTCTACCACCTTAAAACTTCGCTGTTTGACTGTGTAGAAACTCGACAGACAGGATACGTAGCCAGTTAGTATATTTCTCGGCGTATAGTGCGTTGGTGAGGTACAAAAGCTCCGCGGCACTTGTGATTCAAGTCCATTCCCGGATGTTTCGCAGCCAAGATTTTTTCCTGCGTCCAGCAGCTTTTCTTGGTGTTTCTAATAAATACGCGCGTTTTTGTATGTAATGCATAGGCTGCCCTTTCTCCTGGCCCGCGGCCAAGCGCAAACATTCGCGTCTAGCCGCGCGAGCGCAGACTGCTTCAATAATAAACTATTATTTCTATGAATGCGACCAAGGTTCGTAATAGTGTTGCAACATTCATGAGCGCCCTTCTTAACAGACTTCAACAAAGCAGGAGGTTTTCAACTCTTCCCTCGAAGATATTTGTACCGATTTGGAAAATCCTTTTTTCAAAACCTTTGACACAAAGGTAAATTATGAAAGAAAAATGTAATATGATCTAATATAATGTAAGCAGCAGGCTATACTTTTATAATGTTATTAAAACTATCGTGAGACATCTTTACTAATTATAAAAACGGTATAAACTCACGTAAAAAATTGTCAGGAAAAAGTTTTTTACGTGAGTTTATACCGTTTTTATAATTACTATACTTTTATGTTTAAAAAGGCATAGGTACTTTCTGGTTGTTCCCATTGTTCTCTTATTATCATCAGATAATGATCCGATGACGGGATCGTAAAAAATCGAGCGATTTATAAATATTATAGGCATTTAATCAAGATACTACGATTTCAGAGAAGAGCGAAGAAAAGGAACCAATCACGTACCTTGCGCGCTGATTAGCCCTTAGAATATCAGAAGTCCTTTTTATTATGACTGGGAACTGGAATAAAGGGACTCGTTTCAACATACAGGGTATAATAATTAACTAAAGTAAGTTTTTACTGTTACCGAAATTTAAATATTGTCGATATTTCGAATAAACCAAAAAATATACAACTCCCATTTGCGTTTCACCACAAGATAGATATAAATATGAGTACAACGCACCTCATAAAAGGCAACGATGTCGCTTTCCGTTTAAAACGTGGAATAATTTACATAAAAGGCATATTTCATTTTTGGAGAGCGCGTGGCGCGGTAAATCGGGTGCATTAAGCAGCTTCAATTTGAACACCCTGTAAATATGGGTTTTGTACAAAAGGGTTTCAGAGCTTCAATATCTACCTTTAACCAACGTATCTATCAGTGATGGGTGCAGCCTAGTGCAGCGTGGGTGGCGATTTTATCAGTCAACACTTGAGGGGAGGCAATCGACATCCACGTGCAGAATTCATTGCGCTGTAGTGCCGCTCTACATAACCGTGTTGAAGTCTCAGGAGAAGAACCAACATTCACATATACAAAACGGCCACTAGGCCAATACTAACATAAGTTTGTGAGGCTTGGACTTTAACGCTGAAGGACGAAAATAAATTACCGGTGGCTGAAAGGAAAGTCTTGCGCAAAATATTCGGCCCAGAGCAAACACCGGATGGAGGATGCAGAGCTCTGAAGAACATCAAACTTGAACACCAAATATAATGGGGTAAACTAAAGCGAACCGACTGCGCTGGCTCGGCCACGTGATCCGTGTGGGGGATGATCGTGGGGTTAGGATCGTGAGGAGAGCATATCTGGGTCCCACCCGCCCCAGACATCGCTGGAGAGATGCAGTGGAGGCGGAATCTGGCGAAATAGAACACCCATAACTGGCTAGAGACAGCACTAAATGGTCAGGAGTGACGAAATCTCTTATCGGAGGCCAAAACTCACTTTGGGTGACCGAGTCATCGGCGTAAGTAAGTAAATATGGGTTTCCTTTATGATGTTCAGACGGTTTCTGGCTATTCTCGCTTACAGGCTTAATTTCTCAACTCAATTTTGTGCAGCGCAGCGTCTTCGTTTTTACACCCTGTACATAAGACTTATTATTGTAGTATTGTAAATAAGATTGATTATAAAACACAAACTATTTACGTTGAAGATAATCTTTTTAAAACTTTCGTGAGACATATTTAATTCTTGGCTCGGGGTTTTTGTCACCTATCTAATAAAATAAGACACACACCAAAAGCCAAGCAAAATATTATAAAAAAAAACTCCCTTATGTATGTGAACCTATCCAAAACTAAGTCCATTCGCTTTGTTATTTTTATAAAAACGGCTAATTAAGCGTTGAATAAAATAACAGGCGTGTGATTTTAAATTCGTTTAAATAAAAATACTGGCACGTTTATTTGAGACTCGCTGAAAATTAAATAAAGCGTTTTGTTTTGCCTCATTTTCAATTATGAAAAATGTTTGCTCACATTTCTTTCAAACAATATTACTGCAGTTACTGAATAGGCACCAGAAGGTTCATTATTTTGTTTCTAACAAACGCGACGGTCATTGTGAAAAGAGCGATCGCCTTTTGCTACAATGGGCGCTCAAATAGTAAATCTCAAGTAATAAATAGAAACATTAGAGAACCTCGTAGCCTAAAGGTTAACTTGTACAGAATGCCTTATACTAAGTCCACTTTTTGTACAATCAATTTTATTTTGTGCTAAAAATTATAAATAAATAACCGAATAAACCTCACAAAAATTGACCGAGAATCGTGAGAGTCCTTCCTATTTTACAAATAATTAAGTGGTCAATAATATTCAATAAGACGTCAAAATAATGTGAAAATTATTAAAATTAAAATCATAAATTAATGAACTACAATCTAAGTAACAATTATTATTATTTACTCACCCATTGCTCATTATTCATCAATTTATCGTATGGCAACTGCGTGATTAAAGTTTTTTACTTCTTCATATAAAATCAATAGCTTCACTTGATAGATTTTTGAATAGTTATTTTTGGTGTAATAGTTGGGTTAGGAAAAAATCCGTGGAGTCGCTAATTGTAATTTTTCTCAAAGTGAAAGACGAAGTCTAAAAATATAAAGCGATATTAGATACAATGATTTGTGCTATTTTATTATTACTAACCCGATTTTAATCGAGCGTAATTAATTTGAGCACAGAGTATAAAATATATAATTCAACCCATCGTAAAAAGTTACAATTCTCAAACAAATTGGTCAAAACATAATTATCTTTGCTGCCTGTACCCGTAATATCCAGATGGAGCAAATTAAATAGTCTTCCTTTACGGTGTATAAAAATATATATTTTTTTGTATTTAATATTTTTTTTTTACATAAAAAATCATTTATTCAACAGTAAATAATGCATACGACCAAGTGTAAAAGTTAAATCCGCAACGCAGGCATCGGCAGAGAGAATTATAAGTATTTAAATGAGTTTAATAATTATATCATAGCATAAATCATGGGATCTATAGTAGAGTTGCTAAGCCGCGAAATTGTGCGCATCGGGTTACAAGCATGAAATTTTTACCACACATAGAGCGTTCCACGGTGATTATTTTCAGATGTGGAGGGAAGTCAGATTCGTCCCCTGTGTGGTGGGAGAGCGGGGTGAAGAGGACCAAGTACTGCTCTTTTTCTTTTTTTATTACTGACCAGTAAAGGCTATTAGGGCTTGTGCGACATCGTTTTCGTGTAAATAAGATATCAGCTATTAACTTTTTATGTTATTTAAGAATAGTTTCTTATTAAAATTTGGGTTTATTGCCGAAAAGGTAAAAATCACAACAAGTTTTTTTTATTCAGAACGATAAATTAGTTATCTATCCTGAATATTTACAATTTAAAAAAATATTACTAAACAGCAAATTTAATCTTGTTTTTAAAAATGTATACATATTGGGCACATCTGCTACAAAAAATACCTTGAAAAAATGTTGATGTTAAGCTTAGCCTGCGTGTTCTAGTACATTTTGCTAAGTCGCGAAATTGTGTACATCGGGATACAACCACGAAATTTCTACCACAGATAGAGTATTCTGCGGTGATTATTTTCAGATGTGGAGGGAAGTCAGATTCGTCCCCTGTGCGGCGGGAAAGCGGGGTGAATGGGACAAAGGAGTCCTCTTTTTCTTTTTATATTACTGATCAGATAACGCTACTAGGACTTGTGTGGTATCGTTTTCGTGTAAAACAGATATCAGCAATTAATTTTTCATGTTATTTATGCATAGTACCATATAAAAATATGGTTGTACTTCCGAAATTGTAAAAATCACAACAAGTTTTTTTTATTCAGGGAGATAAATTAGTTATATTTCCTGAATATTTACAACAAACAAAAATACTGCAAATTTAATTTAGTTTCTAAACACATATACATATTGGGCACTTTTCATACAAACAGTAACTTAAATAAATTGTTAATGTTGAGATTAGCCCGTGTGCTCGTGACACATTTGCAAAAAAAAAAATTTTTTATTTGCATTAATTTGTTTTTCTAGGACGTATATAGTCAATATTATATGTAAAAGCATGTTAATAATCATTATTTAATGTATTTAATGAAGCGAAATAGGATGCGTTCGGAGATTTACGTTGGTTACGCCGACGTAAAGATATATTTTAAGCTACTGTTTGTATGAGAAGTGCCCAACATGCATATATTTTTAGAAACTAGATTAAATGAGCTTTTTAAAATAATAATAATAATTTGAAAATGTGCACGAAATTGAACTAATTTACCTCACTGAATAAAAAAACTTGTTGTGATTTTTACCTTTTCGGCCATACACCCATATTTTTATATAGAACTATACAAAAATAGCATAAAAAATTAATTTCTGATATTTGTTTTACACGGAAACGATACCAAACACGTCCTGGTAGACTTTACTGACCAGCAATAAAGAAAGAAAAGAGGGATACTTGGCCCTATTCACTCCACTCTCCCGCCTCACAGGGGACGAATCTGACTTCCCTCCACATCTGAAAATAATCACCGTGGAACACTCTATCTATGGTAGAAATTTCATGCTTGTAACCCGATACGCACAATTATGTTAGAAAACAGCGGACTAACAACTCTACTACTAAGTATATCGCCATATTTCTTTAGATTTCGACTTTGACTTTGAAAAAAATTACAATTAGCGACTCCATGGATTTACAACCACAGTATGAGCTTTAGTGAGTCATTTTTGCCGCGTAGTCAGACTAGCACTTTGTCATTTTAAATGTATATAGATCTTTATATTAATACTGATAGCTCGAAAGCTATTATCATTTTAATGCACCCGCAGCAAATTGGATATTTCGCCGATCGTAAACATGTCTTCTGTGAAATATTTTTATTGGAGGAATATATCATCGGCGGGTAAGAGGTCTTTTTCTATATTCTTACATTGAATTTTATTTAAGTAATGATGATGTTATATCTTTTAGGGAAGTTGGTAAGAAAAATTATATAGGTACTTTCCAATATTGATGACAATTTATGTTAAATTCTACAACTTAATGTACAAAGAAACAAAATCCACTTTTTTTTTAATATTATTTGTGTTATCATCCAATACGCAATATAAGATATTGCGTATTGGATATTTTTTTATCCAAAACAAATTTGTTTCAGAATTCATATAGTTCAAAAAATCAATAATTGTGAAACAACCATGAACACAAAAGTACTTTTTCACGGTGAAAATGGCAAATGACTTATTGTCTTCGTACAAATATTGTACCCATAACATATAATGACGTCACGATTAAGTGGCTTAATTTCTTACTTTTAGATCAGTCTAATAGTTAGTCAATAAAAAATAGACACCCTCAATTTCGAAAAATAGACATCCTCAATTAAGACACATGGACATCTCAATTTTTCAAAAATTTCGTTATGCCTATTTGTCTTTTTTACGTTTTTAACCCCCATATCTCCGCCATTTTGGAAATTTTCCAAAAACTAAATGGTTTCGAAAAAACCTCACAAGGTGAACAGCTCATAGTGGCATTAGTACAGTCGTTATCCATTCTCGAGTTACTAAATTAATTACGGCATGCAGGGTATGGACGCCAGCGGGCAGAGACTATTTCTGTAACACCAAAAAACCAAAATAACCCAAGCGTCCAACATTTCCAATCAGTGCGGTACAGTTTTCATTTCACTTAACCTGCCTGGATTGACAGGCTACACTTGAAATTTGTGGTTCAATTCACGAGGGATTTCAAGTAACAGGTGTTTTGTGTCAGATTTTAACTTTTATGTGGTTGTTACAACAAACCAAATGCAGGGTTCGAAATTATCAAATTATACGCTTCTTAATAATTGTCGGATAATTATCACCAGTTCTCACGAAAGTAATTTACAAATGATTCCTAATATGAATACGTATAATTACCAAATGTTATTGAAGATAATGAAATTTATGTGCTTCCATTTTAGTTCAAATAACTAAGAGAACCAATGTTGTTTTAATTTAGTCACTTACATAGCTTCATAATATATCAAGATTAAAACGGTATTATGATGGCAGAAGAGACTTGATAAGTTACATAGTTTAAGTATAGTGGTATACGGAATTTACACTTTTCTCACTCTCACTGTCTCTCCCCCTCTCTCTCTCGCTCTAACCACTTTCCCACATGGCGGTGAGTTTAGTTTTCCGTACTTTACTTCTCCACTTCGCCCTGTCCTCGACATCACGTTTGGATACTTGATACAGAATTACATTTTCGTCCGGGCAGATATTGTATGACGGTAAACAACTCAAGCGTCCAACTTTTCCAATCATCAGTTTTCATTTCACTCAACCTGCCGGAATGGGCAGATAGTTTGGGAAGTTTGATGAATTCTGCACTATTAACTCGTGAAAATTTGGTAGAATTTATGAGCGATTTGAAATGATAACAGGTGGGAAAGTTTCATTTTAGTTAGTCTACACTTTAGGTTTGCCAGTGATGACAAACACGGGCACTGAAACGTGGTCGCTCACAATGGGCCTCACAAGAAGGCTGAAAGTTACTCCGCGGGCAATGGAGTGAGCTATGCTCGGAGTTTCCTTGCGAGATCGAATCCGAAATGATGAGATATGCAAGAGAAACAAGGTTGGAGATATATCTCAGTCGCCAAATTTTTTTTTTTTTTTTTATACTACGACGGGGACATTGCTCGTAGAACCGATGGCCGTTGGGGCAGAAAGGTTGTTGAGTTGCGACCGCGGAGCGGAAGACGCAGCATGGGAAGGCCCCCAACAAGGTGGACCGACGTCCTGGTTAGGATCGCGGGCAGAAATTGGATGAGGGCGGCGCAAGACTGATCATTATGGAAAACTTTGGGGAGGCCTTTGTTCAGCAATGGACGTCTATCAGCTGAAATATCTGTCTCCATACAAATATTGGTACCCATAACATATTATAAAATGACAAATGACATAATGACATACGGTGCCGAGACGTGGACACTCACGGTTGGGCTGGTCCACAAATTTAAAGTCGCTCAGAAAGCTATTGGAAAGGGCAATGCTCGGAGTTTCTTTGAAGGATCGAATTCGGAACGAAGTGATCCGTCAGAGAACCAAAGTTACCGACATAGCTCACCGTATTAGCAATTTGAAGTGGCAGTGGGCTGGCCATATTAGCCGAAGAACCGATAACCGGTGGGGTAAACGTGTTCTTGAGTGGAGACCGCGGATCGGCAAGCGTAGTGTGGGACGCCCTCAGACTGGGTGGAGCGATGATCTGTGCAGGGTGGCTGGCAAAAGCTGGATGAGAGTATTAGCCGAGGATCGCGTACAATGGCGTGCAGTTGGAGAGGCCTATCTCCAGCAGTGGACAAGAATAGGCTGATGATGATGATGATGATGATGAACATATTATAATGACGTTATGATTAGGTGGCCATTTGTATGGAGCGTTTCGAGCGCTGAACTTTGACTGTCATTTCTGACTTTTGGAGCAGTCTGTAGTCAGTCCACGCTGACTCTTCCAAGCAAATGAACTGTCAAACCATACGAACTGATCCGCTTTGTATGGTTTGACAGTTAATTTGCGTGGTCGGACTATATGTGTAGTAACTTAAGACATTTGAACCCAATAAAAAATGGAATCAATTAATCTCTTTAGCCTAACAAAATTCGTCATGCCTATTCCAATCCATAACTATGAGGTTAGGCAACTCAGGTACCGAACTTTTCCAATCAGCGGGGTACATAATTTTCATTTTACTTCGCGTGCTGAGGTGGGCAGACAGCTCTGTTGATAAAGTCTGTTCAGCGAAAATCCGGGAAGATAGCGGCGTTTGCTTCATATCAATTTTTGAAATGTCACATACATTAAAAAATTGGGCAAGTGCGAGTCCGATTCGCGCATGAAGGGTTCCGTACCATAATCTATAACAAGTTTGTTGTATTCCCATACGTTGCCAGTCTTACATGACACTTACCTATATAACACATCATCATCATCAGCCTGTTTCAGTCCACTGCTGGACATAGGCCTCTCCCATGGCACGCCACTGAGCTCGATTTTCAGCTCTCGTCCTCCAGTTACTACCCGCTGTCCTACGAATGTCGTCGCTCCACCTTGTTACAGGGCGCCCTACACTACGTTTACCGATTCGTGGCCTCCACTCCAGGACGCGTTTGCCCCAGTGGTCATCGGCTCTACGGCAGATATGACCAGCCCACTGCCACTTCAGCTTGCTTATCCGCTGTGCTATGTCGGTAACTTTGGTTCTCTGTCGAACTACTTCGTTTCGGATCTGATCCCTAAGAGACACACCAAGCATAGCTCTTTCCATGGCTCGCTGAGCGACTTTGAATTGGTGGACTAATCGTATGGTGAGTGGCCACGTCTCGGCTCCGTAGGTCATAACAGGTAAGACGCACTGATTAAAAACTTTAGTTTTTAGACTTAGAGGTATGGGCGACGTGAAGACTCGACGCAGTTTTCCGAACGCTGCCCAGCCCAGTTGTATTCGCCTCTTAGCCTCCTTGTCGAAGTTGCCTCTACCTAGTTGGAGCATTTGCCCTAGGTATACGTATTCGGAAACAACTTCGATGGAGACTCCATTTACGGCGACCGGTCCCGGATCGATATGTTCATTGAACATAACTTTGGTTTTATCCAAATTCATCCGAAGACCGATACGCTGAGACGAATTTGCCAGGCTGTCTAACATGTGTTTCAGGTCCTGCAACGTCTCGGCCATGATAACGATGTCGTCTGCGAATCGTAGATGAGAGATGTGTTGACCATTTATATTAATGCCACGATTTTTCCAGTCCAGCGTCTTGAACATATCCTCCAGTGCGTTAGTGAACAGTTTCGGTGATATAACGTCACCTTGTCGCACTCCTCGACGCAGGTGGATATGTTCTGTCTGCTGGTTCTGTACTTGCACAGTCATCATATAACACATATGTATCTGATTAAAAAAAAATTAAATATTTATTTTATAGGTATTATTTTTAGTATTTGTTGTTATAGCGGCAATAGAAATACATCATCTGTGAAAATTTCAACCGTCACCGTTCACTATCACTATCACCGTTCTTGAGATACAGCCTGGTGACAGACGGACGGACGGACAGCGACGTTTCAGTAATGGGTCCCGTTTTTACCCTTTGGGTACAGGACCCTAAAAATGGCATAACGTTTAGCGTTAGGCTCACTTAACGTTATACCAAAATTTTACCCACTATTTTTATTATAACCTGATCAAACGTAGCAGTGGTGTGGCGCCCATATAACCCGATTCCCACCGGATTGCCCATTTTAGAAACTAGTGGCTCTATAATTTTATTTCGAATTGGTTGTTTTTTTTTAATTTGTTACATTTTTAACGCCCAATTATCCGCCATTTGGAATCATTTCGAGGAAATTCGCGAAGAAATATTTCAACGAAAAATTCCAGAATACCTAACTAAACCTACTCACAAAATTTCATGAGGATCAATTAAAAATGTGACCTGTAGTCGAGCACAGCCTGAAATCCGAATATCCAAACATACGAAAGAAATTTTAGCGAAGCTGAAACTAAGGCGCTTTCAAAAAAAATGCCTGCTATTTTTGGGAAAAGTAAGCTAAATCAGTCTAGGCTTGAGACTTGGTAAAACCCCACGCCATTACACAACCCTGGCCAACTTTTCAATCAGTGTTACAGTTTTCATTACCCTCCACCTGGCTGGATAGTTCGGAGAGTTTGATGAATTCAGCTCAGTGCACCGCCCCTCAAATATTTCTGGTCTGGCTTTATTAATATGTGCTCAAAACTATAAAATACCCCTATTGCGGGTTACCTATCTGAAATACTAATTTTTATTTCCTATTTGAAACATTTAGTCAAATTTTCATTTGACCGAATGCCATTTTTTCCAAAAACTGTTAATTTATCAGATTTATTATGAAAACCTAACCTAACCTAATGGGTTCTCTAAAATGATGTTTATAAAATCCTGTTGACCTGATACGAAATGCAAACTGCTATGTAAAACTGCAGGATTTGAACCTGGTATCTTTGGATTGCTGGTTCAAGATCACATTCACTGATCTGCATAGCTGAAAACCATCTCTATAATCTAAACTTTCCATTAAAACATACCTAATGAAATCGGTTCATCCCTTTGGGAGTTACGATGCTACAGATACGACAAAATGTTAAACTTATATTATGACACCCGTAAAGTGTCGGGGGTTAAAAAGAAAGATAATCACTTTTTCACAAAAAATAACTGACTTCAATGAGCTAAATGGATTCCTATTTTGTATTTGATTTTCTCAAAAAGCGTCTCTGAAGTCAAACCAAACAAAAAAAATATCATCAAAATCGATTCATAATTCATAATCGCGTAACATACGTACAAAAAATACGTAATTTGCTTTGTTTTGTGACTGTTTGTTGCCTAAAAAAATATATATACAATCGAATTAACAACCTCCTTCTTTTCGGTTGAAAATTGTTGACAGTTTAAACACTCTCGATGTCGATAAATAAGTAAGTAGATGAATTAGGTTCGGAGTATGGCTAACCCAAGTGTATTAGATATTTTTCATAAATATTATAAGGTCATCTTTTTTCTTTTCAAATTTAAAAGATTAAAAACTACATATTGACTAAAAGGAGTCCCTCAGTATTGACTCTGTTTGAGGCATCGTCCCCAGCACGCTCCCGTTGAATCGCAATTTAAAAAGAAAACAAACAATCAAAAGGTAGGTACGTATTATATTCCAAACATTAAGAGTATCAAGTAGCCTATTATTTATTCCACATTTTCCTCCTGCCATATCGATGCATTTGTTTGTGTTGATTCTATGACAACAGGAAGGAAAATCATTTTCCCTGTCATCCAATACGACAATATTAACGTAGAGCAAGCATAGGATCACAGATGCGTGTCAACGTCATATCACTCGATAAACATTGAGAAAGCTTGTGTTTGTATAATATTACTAAGGGGTGGGCAATTATGTCCAAATATTTGTAGGGTTCCGTACCTGAAGAAAAAATCAGAACCCTTATAGGATCGCTTTGATGTCCGTCCGTCTGTCTGTCAAGACATACATACATACCTACGTACAATGCAAATTAAATAAAAGCTTGTAACAAAAAGAAAAACCTTAAAAAAGATAAAGGCGTTTCTGCCGGAAAAAAACGGATGTTTCAAACAGGTACAAATCATTTATTTCACATAATTTTAGTTACGATTAAATCTTACATAATAATAATCGTATCACTAATAAAATCTACTCGGTTTCGATACTCAAGGGAATCAAAATGTATAGGGTATATTTTCCGTTGACTTAGAACTATGAAATTTGGCAAGGAAGACCGTCTATGTGCCGTCTACGTGCTATGGTGGTACAAATCTGAAAACTCATTACTCTACATTTGCTATTAAATCATAAAAAATATAGTTTCGATTTAATGTACGTTCAAATCAAACATAGAGGTTAAGCAACGGTATACATTTGTACGGAACCGTCGGTGGGCGAGTCCGACTCGCACTTGTCCAAGTGTCATTTTCAAATTCTCGTAGCTTCTACCCAGATAACTAGAGAGCCCAAATTTGGAGCCCAGGGGGGGTATTCGACCAATTTTAGAGATATAATGGAGATCTCTCCTTTTCATCGTCATCCGTCACTTTTGAAGTGTGCCTACTTGACAAGTGGCGATATCCCTAGAACATCGCAACTTCGTCAATTCGGACGCGCAAAATTTTCGCTTCCTTTGTATGTGACGGCATAAATAACAGGCGCATACTTTAAATTGACCGCGTAGTACGTGAAATTAGTCCGTTAAGTTTCGTTCAAAACAGAAATTTATATACATGAATAACATTTTTGACAATCATTATCGCCTTCGTATTTCCAAAATTGAGATGAGATATGTCAATTTTAAGCTCATCGCATTTTAATGACAGTTCAACGGCGATATAACAGTTATCTAATGGAGATGTGACGTTTGGCGTTCACTCAAACGGCATTCTCGAATTGGGCCCTAGGTTTAATACTTTAAATTTTATTGACGTGTCTAAAACGCGACGATTTGGCCACTAACTCATTCACCTATCAAAACCTCTAGGGTACTTCGCGATCTCTTAGAAAGCTCAAATTTGATATGGATGGAGCGTAGTAGATATGAGCGCCGATGGCTAATTCCATTTCCGCGGCGGCGGCGTGATAGGCAAAATTCCGCGGCGGCGGCGGCGTCACGGCGGCGTGACCTTGAGCTTTAGATTTTTTATTAGGGGATTTGTAAAAAAAAACCCTTGTTTTTGTTACTATAAAGAAAGTTTTATTTATTTTTATAAAGGAACCGAGTATACATGGTCCTCGCGAGGAGGCCAAATAATTTTACCAGCGGATTCCTGATGTCGTAATGAGTAAAAAATGTTATGTGAACCTATGTCGAAATATGATTTTTAACTTTTTTTATGTTTTCATACATAATAAATAAATTACCTTTACTTTTAATTAAATGATAAGAAAGTCAATGTCATAAAGAAATTTTCTTTTTGGGAAGTTTTTTTTTACAAAGCTGGCTTTACTTAAATATGTGTTCCAAACTCCTTACTCATGATCATGAATCTCATGATTTATCTAATTGCGGCCTACACTCTATTTAATAACTTTGCTATCAAACTCCATGGATTATGATACAGACTGTCATTAAGAAATACCCTTCGACTCGTTTTTACCACTACTTTAGACAGTGTCTTTATGAGTCATATAACACGTCATTGTTGTGATTGATTTTAACGGGTGTCTCATTACATATAATAATTGCACTAGACATCGAAATTGCAGCGTCTACTTCAGACAAACAACCTTTATAACATCTGAAGAAAAATACGTGTTTTATTATAGTTCGAAGCCCATTTCTTAAGCGAATCCCATTAGCTTTGTACCCGATGAACAATACCATTATCTGTATTGTTAGCTGCGGCCACAACAGCCACTTCAAAATGTAAGGCGTTATAAGTGCAAATTAATTTTACACTAAATTAGCGGAAATGGTTCGGCGGCCACGGATTTCAATAAACTGATATGAAGGTTTTAGCCATCGTTTTACCACCATAAAAAGGGGTATCAAAACCGGCTTCATCCTTTCCAAATCTGTTGTATGAAGACTATCGTTCTAGGCTTATTTATACTAAGATTCTACATAATTAATTTCTTAACTGAATTTTAGGAGGAAAAATACCATGACCATTTGTAACGATTGATACATAAACAATGATCGTGACGGGAACGGTTTTCAATAGTCAACGTCTGGCAGATAATGTGACGGTCTCCCAACATCGCAATGATAAAGACGATATACACTGGAGATGTTTTAGAACAAAAAGTACTAAAATCTCAAAAACTAGGCAGAGTTCAGCTTACTACTTAGGAATGCGCTGGTAAAATTATTTGGATTCCCCCAAAGCACCCTGTATAAACAAATATTACACTAACTTTAACACAGTCCTTCCTTTTCCATTTAGCTTTACCGATAGTTGGCCAAATTCTGTCCAGCAAAAGCTTTGTGTGTGTTTCGTGGAAAGATTTGTTTTATATTTTCTTTTATTTTCGTTTTGTAAACATCAATAGCAATTTGCACAAGCATTGACCATATTGTTTCCGACGCGGGTCAAAAAAAATAACATACCTTCACTCGGCAAAATGATTGACTCTAGTGAAGCCATCGTGCGAACGAACGCGGACGCGGGTGGGATACGTTACGACTGCGAGCGAGAAAGAAAATCGCAACTTGTTGCGCCGGCGCGCCGCGTTTATCGCTCGGCGGCGGCGCGCCGACTCGAATTGGCGGCGACGGCGGCGCGGCGCGCCGGCGCGGCGCTCATATCTAGAGCGTAGTATTCGCAAAAAAAAAAAATCGTTTATTAAAGAACAGAAAAATGAAAGAATCTGTAACTTTTGCCCTCCTAACCTTTAAAGTGCAGTAAAACTCGATACAAAGAAAGCCCAATGCCCTAGATAAGCCCTGACTACTAACCCTACACCTTTGTTTAAAAATTATAGCTTTCAACGCAAAACGATTCATTCATGAGCTCCAATGCCACGGACTGTCAATCTTTAACAGCTAACGCGTCATTCGGCCGTAAAGGTATGCCTCACTGCGTTGCATTATGCAGAAACATCCCAAAAAATAATAAGTTTCTGTCAAAAAATTCGTTTTAGTGACAAGCTTTTATAGCCGACTGTACTTTTCTTTGGATATCCATCAAATGCTCACTGAGACGATTCTAAAGAGCCCAAACTCGGTAGGATTTCTTTTTCTATTATAGAGTTCCTGTGGCCACCTTCCGGCTCCATCATCAGATCAGCCCCATGGTACCATATTATTGTATTGTCATCAAAGTTAAGTAAGTATGCAAAATTTCAGCTCAATCGGTGGACGATATCTGCTTCAAAATTGAGTTACAAGATTCCACCCGAACAAACATACTTACATACATACATACATACATTGCAAGTTAAATAAAAGCTTTTAAAAAAAATATTCACTGACTGCTTTTGCAAATATCAAAAGCGACATCAAAAACCTCACGAAAATTGCCGAGATTACTTATAGAAGTTTAGGTTCAAATTTTAAACTTTATTAATAAAATTGTATATCCGTCCGTAGCAAATGAACTGTCAAACCATACAAGCTGACTCATTTTGTATGGTTTGACAGTTCATTTGCTTGGCAGAGTTAGCGTGGTCTGACAAAACATACAAACTGACTCACTGTTAATTGTTTAAATTAACTGAAGCCCCTCTCATTTCTCTGTACTAGGTAGGTAGCCTCTTACAGAGAAATGAGAGGGGCTTCGGCAATTTAAACAATTATTTATCCCGCACAACACATAAAAACAAAACAGAATCTTCTAAAATACAATATACATGTCAACTTAGATCTTTACAGTTCAGCAGCTGTCAACGGAGCAACTTCAAAACAATAAACATAAGCAGTTGTCATAGATTTGAAGTTACTCAAATCTAGAACTTCACACCATACTGTGTCTAGATGCGATTTTTCTAAACAAAAATAATAAGGAAATCGTCCATGCACGCTAGAAGAAGCAAATCCCTTTTTCCTTCCCATTATTTTCTATCAAACCCCTCATCATTACGAGTTGACAAGTATCGTATCCATTCGTCATATCTCGGAATATTTCCGACGTTTTTATTTATATTTCCGATCGGTGACCGTGCTTATTATGTATGATGTTTTGAAGGGTCCCCTTTAATATTAATGGTCTCTCGATATGATAAAGTTTGTTCGCTGTGTATTGTGGGGTCCGATTTATAATTTTAGTTAAGATAAGTTGGGGTAAGAACATTCTTTATTGTCTACTGGGGTAAGTCTAACAGTTAGTAAGTTATTGGACTGTGGCAGACTTCTCCCGGTGACAGTCTTACCCCAACCTTACCTTAAAACTCCTTAACTAAGTGTGCGGTTTATTATAATAATATAAATGTGGAACTGGAAAGCACCGTGTGTTACACTGAGAGCACTAAGGACAAAATTTTACTAGGATAGACATAACAGTTAAAATTCGATATTACCGCGATGTGCTGAAAAAAAGTATAAATATTGACTCTAACCTACGTTTCCGGCGTAGTTCTGTCCCAACTGAGCTATTACATCGTTACGTCAATCACATCAATATAAAAATAAAAATGTAGTTTTTCCACTTTAAAACAGAATCGTAAAAAGATTCGATTTAAAAAAAATTGGGACCTTCCCGGTTGTCCTTTGAGCTACTTTATTTAAAGACCCCATTTTTTATTAGGTACTTATGTAAAGTATTAATAATAAATAATAATTAACTGAATAAATATCGGACAACACAGTAAACTCTAGTAGACTTGTGTTATGACCCAGGCTCAAATATTCGAGTTCATCACACAAATATTTGTCCTAGCCGGGATTCGAACCCGGGACCGCCGGCTCAGTAGGCAGCTTTACCACTGCGCCAACCGCGTCGCCTAATAATAAATAATTTTGTTTTTGTATTTGTAGTGAATAGCGATATCAATACAGCACGTCTAGCGTAACTTTGACACGCGACTCATGTCGCGCGAGATAGCATCATCCGTCACTATCTCATAGTACTGTACAGATAGAGACAGGTAGTACCTATATCCCGCGCGAGAAAGAGTCGCGTGTCAAAGTTATGCTAGCCGTGCTGGAGACTCACATAGCGACACGCCATAACGCTTTATGAACGACCTTTGTGTTTGGCATCCCGGAAAATAATAAGGGCCCTCGTACACCATTGTTAGACGAGGGTTGTGCACGCTAAGAACGTTATAATTGGCAGGGATTGACATCGCTATGAATCACATTTACCTACTTCGGAAATTTAATTGGTAAATTTCCATTACATGTTACACAAGTAACGAAAATCTCTGCAAAATTGTATCTGTAAGACTAATTATAAACAAGATGTTTATCAATATTTTCACTTTTATTAAAACACTAGCCGCGCCCCGCGGTGTTACCTGCTCATCCCACAGGAATACTTTTTTCGGGATAAAAGTAACCTATGTGTTAAAACAGGGTGTCGGCTACCTCTACGCCCAATTTTATCAAAATTAGTCCAGCCGATGGGATGTGTTCTGAGGAATTGTTTGACATGATGCCCACGGCTATCTTCTACCACCGCACTGCTCGCCATCGGCAGGGTGTTCATCCTCACATGCGAGAGCCTAAATGGTCGAGAACTGTCCGGTTCCAGAGGATCTTCCTACCGCGAACGCTTCGCATGTGGAATGAGCTCCCTGCCGAGGTTTTCCCCGCAGGCTACAGTATTCGGTTCTTCAAGAGGGGAGTAAATAGGTTCTTAAAGGGTCGGCAACGCGCGCGTGATGCTCCTGGCGTTGCAAGCGTTCATAGGCGGCGGTAACTGCTTAACATCAGGCGGGCCGCATGCTTGTTTGCCACCGTTGTAGTATAAAGCCGTTTGAGCGTGAAGAAGTAGTAAGTAGTAATATTAGTGTGATTGAGAATAGCGCCATCTCTCTCGCGGTCCTTACACTTGCTATACAGCAATGAGGACTGGATCGTGTGTGTGAACCAAAGAGTATGTAATCACTAATCACTACGGTGTGAACGCACATCCTAAGGTACGGCAAATAAGCTTAAGCATTCAAACAACATGACGCATAAGCGATCTTGTTGCGTATAATTATGGAATCAATGATTGACGTAACGTGATAGCTCTGTTGGAAGAGCACTACAACGAAAAAGCAGGCTCGCAGCTCGCTACGCACATAACATTTTTCATTCATAATTTACCTGTGTGACATTAATTTATAACAATTCAATATTTTACTCCCCCAAGTCATTTTTGATGGCTCTAAGTAAAATAACCTAAAATATACACTCGTCCCAAATTAAAATAACGTTATTCCATTTTCCTAATTGCCACCGCCATTCAAATCTACCACAATGAATTCAGAATCACGACAACAATGAAACAATCCCTATAGCGACTCAACCACAACTCAACAAAACCTTCACAATGTGCTTTTATTCAGTAAGTAATGTAAAATAAATATAACACGGCTCTGGGTCTATATCAGCGGTTCTAAAACTGTATTGATGAAAAAACTTTTTCATAAAATCAAAGTTAATAAAATTCCGGTCGGTCATAATTAGGCATATTTCGATAGCACAGTAGGACTTCAGACAGCTATGGACCCGATATTAACATTAAAATACAATTGATACTCATACTCATTAGTGTATTTCATTCGCAATTTTAATTGTATACTCAAGGACAAGGACAAAGTCAAAAGAATATACAAAGACCTGGGATGACCTATGATGGCTTCTTTTATCACGCGATAAATAAGCGACAAAGCATCCGTCACGTTTTGACAAAATGCGAGTGTGAATGACAGATGCTTTGTCACTTATTTATCACGTGATAAACGCAGCCATCATAGGCCCCCAGATTTGTGTAGGCATTGTTTTTTCGTCATCATAAAAATACGTAAATATTTGCGACTTTTTCCATGTTTTCTGGAGTAAATTGGAGGACTAGAAAATGCATGATATTGACGATAAATATAGTTTAAACCTGGGAGTTTGTAATATAGTGCAAATTTAATTTAATTTATAATTTTGGTCATTTAATGCTTAGGAATGTACTACCACAATAACCGTAAAGGCAGTATGGAATTAAAAAAATGAATGAGTATGAGTATGGATGTAGTTTATTGTTAATATCAGCTCCATTAGCTCTCTAAAGTCCTAACAAAAGTAAGATGCCTTTATTCATCATGAGAGCCTCATTTAATGAGTGTCATTAAAAATTGTTTTAAACCTGAACTTAACCACTTCCACAAAGCCAGGAATTCTTACCTTCAATATTGCCAGGAATCTTTTCAAAATTTATTTCAATCAAAGCTGAATATCTTGGAGAGTACTGCGGTTATCCATACTAATATTATAAATGCGAAAGTGTGTCTGTCTGTCTCTGTCTGTCTGTCTGTCTGTCTGTCTGTCTGTTACCTCTTCACGCTTAAACCGCTGAACCGATTTAGATGAAATTTGGTATATAGATAGTTTCAGTCCTGGGGAAGGACATAGGATACTTTTCATCCCGAATAAATTTAGTGTTCCCGTAGGATGAGCGGGTAACACCGCGGGGCACAGCTAGTTCTCAATAAACGTAGCTAAGAACCGTCTCGACAGGCAAAGCTTTTGTTATTTTTCTGTTTATTTTAGGAAAAATATCCAGTGTAACATTTTCTGCTTAACATAAATTTAAATTTAATCTTAAATTTAAAGATTGTGTGCTAAGGACATTACATTATTAACAATATACCTAAGTGCACATAAACACCGCATTCAAATCGGACCGTCTTTTTGGGAGCTACGATGCCACAGACAGACACATATACACATGTTAAAATTATAACACCCCTTATTTGACGGTGGTTAAAAAAAAACTTGCTGTATGGAGCAGGGGAAAACGGTACGCCTATTGTTATTTTTTTTTAAAGAAAGTAAGGGTGAAGGCAGACGGGCGTAGTTTTAATAGTTGTGTGTTGCAACTAGGTCAGCTTAAGGCTAATTGCGGCGCATTTTACAAAACAACCAATAAAATTCAGTTTTCAGCCGGATTTTGTAACGGTCAAAAGAGATGACATTCTGATGTTCTATTTATTTTTAGAAACAATTAGTTGTTGATGAGGATTAATTCTATAACATTAGGTAACATACTAAGGAATTATTTTTCGTTGCAAGAAAGTACCTACTTGCATTCTTGTAGATCAAAAACCGAATGAAACTAACATCTCATGTAAAGTTCGAGATTTTTTTGGACGAATTCCCTCAGATTCTTTGTAAAAATGTCATAATTCTTTTCTCTTGCTCGCGGCAACGTATACATTATATCAAATGACCAAGCTATAAGTCCTTGCACTTAAGACCCTCAAGTGGTCCCCTGCCGTACGAAACCTCCAATATGCCAAAATCATAACCTTCTTTATAGCCGTAACGAAACGACACCCTGGAGAGCGATTCTCAAATCAGTATTACGACCACTCAAAGCCAGAAAGTCCTAAGTGACATACGCACCGTTGACGGTTAAGCTGTTTTTACACTCGCTCAAAAGGATGTAACTATAGCAACTGTGCCGGCGCTTAAGCTGTTTTTAAAAAAAAGGGTAAAGGAGGTTATTTTTCAAGATTATCCCGATAATACCGTTGTCTCGTGGATTAGGAGGGCTTGTTACGGAAGATAACTGGGCGAGTTTTATAAATTAAGAAGGGTCATAGTATTTAGCGGTAGCGGAGAATATACTGGGTGAAAATTTTTAATGGATTAGAGCCGTTGCCACTACGTGGAAATTATCTTTACTAACTCTTTAAGCTAACTGGACCATGTACCATATAATATGGCCCCAATACGAAAAGGCTTTACTTTAACTCGAATTCGGAAAGATCTCGGCTTTTCACGTTCATAGGGGAGACCGGGGGATGTAGAAACAGAGGTGAATTGACAGAACGCCAATTTTAAGATGTAAATCCGTTAACGAAGCAATGAGACACACTAAGGGGCCCGCGGGCGGTGTGGCGCGTGAAACAGCGTAGCTGCCGACTTGCTATTGGATTTAGATACCGAGAAATTGACCCTGTGCCAACTCACCCCTGTTTCACACCCCCTCAGTCTCCTCTATATCGCTTTAAGTAACATTAACTAGTACGGCTAACATATCTTGAAGTAACTACGCTTGACGCGCGGCACAGCAATACCTGTCTTGCTCGCACGGTATTGAAAGGAAAGTGACAGGTATAGTATTTATCGCGCGACAAAGAGTCGCGTGTCACTGTTATGCTAGACGTGCAGTTGCAATAAAAAAACAGTTACGGCACATTTTAGGTAGGTACACAGAATAATAATATACCTCTATCTACGGATACAGATGCAGCTTTTGATTATTGAAAACTCCTCCCAATATGATAATTTGGCATTAAGTCCGCCATTTGTAGGTACTGACTTTTGTTTTGTGCAATAAAGTCTAAATAAATAAATAAATAAAATAAGATAATGATAAAACAGTGGAGTTACGGGAGCCAGAGCCACTAGGTATAATAAATGTAAGTAATAAAATGTACAAATTTTCACGGACATAAGGGTCAGGACCAAAAAGTTGGATGAAATTAAGTCGTAGTTAGCGAGGAATTAAAAACAATTGAGAAAGTTCCGTTGTGCGACAAAAAATAACGATACAATAAGGAACCTTAAAATATAACATTAAGGTACATTATTGAAAGGTTAACTGTCGTCGCACAATGGAGACTTTGACACTAATATTATTGAGTTATTATTGAGTGAGTTAAGGGTGAGTTAACGTTGCCAACTTTTTGGTCTTCACCCATAATCGTTGACAGAAAACAATTGTCGTCCTTTGACTACTCTTTCTATTGTTCCATGTAATCGCGCCATCTGCTCAGTCTGATTACTATCGGCCCCCCAGTCATTAATTTTAATTATGACAAGCAACAAGTAATTAAAACAGTCGCAAAAGCCGTCAAAGTGTCTTCTAAAACACATTTATCCAAAGTTTGTCGCTACAAATCGTTGTTGGTAAACAAAGTTTAAATGATGACGTCTGTCATTATGATTTAGATACAAGCGACACGGGCTTGCGGCTCGGCCACGACTTGCGCGACCAGCGGCAGCGGCAGCGGTACGTGTATGGCTCACTGGTATAGCCAACAGTGTTTGAGCGAGAGATCCGACCGTGGCGGCCATACGAGTGAGCGAGACACACGAACCACCAACCGCGCACCGCCTACATTCGTCGCTAATGCAGCTACTATAAAAAAAAATTACAAAATTGGGCAAATGCGAGTCCGACTCGCGCATGAAGGGTTCCGTACCATAATCTATAACAAGTTTGTTGTATGGGAGCCCCCCTTAAATATTTATTTTATTTTATTTTTAGTATTTGTTGTTACAGCGGCAATAGAAATACATCATCTACATAGGCAATTATCAGATCCAATAGCACAGAAGGTACTTTCTAGTAATCAAGAATATCTTCTAAATCGTTTTTATGTTTAGGAAGACCTAAGAAATTAATAAACATCATTAAGTACGAGTATAACCATTTATACCATTTGTGCAGCAATTACAAACTAGCAATTTAGCCACTAGGGTGCCATCAAAATTAATGTACCGCAAAGTGCCTACCTAAATCCGATTACGGTCGCGATTGTGGTACCGCTAACTCTGGGTACATACCCGTAACTCGGTCTGTGAGTCTGGCATTGCATAATCTATCATAAGAGTGGAATAGTCTGCCTAAAATATCTTTGCCCCAGCCATTTTAGTTTTTTAAGTCGGTATATGATAACACTGAAGATTGACATTAAGTTTTTTAATATAATGTCACGTTTTATATATATGTATAACGGTTTATTGTTATAATTTGTTATAATATTCTAATTCTGCTTCGCGGGGCTTCTATATCCACTCTGAACGACGCAAGGTACGTTACAAACCTAGCCTGGCAATTAAGTGGCGATTGAAAGGGTTTATATATATAGCTCTATAGCACTAACTAAGTATATCTCTTGTTACATTAAATCATTTAGAAATTATCTTAAACGACTTTATTATCATTCGTTACATTATTCAAAACAATGGTATATCGAACCAAAATAGATGAAGTGAAATTATATAAAACGTCTAGTATCCATTTAGTACTTATAATCACATCTCCCTTATTGGTAGTTTCAAACTTTTCCTGTGCCAAAGAAGTAACTATCACTTTGAATCAGTTACACGCGAGTTAAGATGTCGCACAGCAAATCGGAAAGGACGGCTGTAAATCCGTGCTACGGATCTAAGACGTGTGCGGCACCTTAAGTACTTGGCGCGTTGCCGGTGACCTATTTTGTTGCCAATGAAAGAGAAAGAAAAGAAAAGTAATATTGTTAGTGTCAGGAAGTAAAAAGAAATAAAGAAACATACTCTGATTTCTGATTTGCTCCAACTTCCAGTATCTCTGTTTGGCCCTATAGTTGACTGGTAGAGAATGCCATTTGGCATTAAGTCCGCCATTTGTACTGACTGTTGTTTTGTGCAATAAAGATTAAATAAATAAATACCAAGCTCACGCCATAAGCGGATTTTAGTGCTACTAATTTATTTCCTGGCAACGACAAATTTTTGGTAAATGACTGACGTTGAAATTCAGTGAATGTCACTGATGTAAACAAAGAGGAAATGGGACTAGATATTCCGCTGAAATTCAGGTAATTTTAGTATACCTAATCAATAATAATTTTGAGTATACATACCTAGTGATGAAAATCAAGCATAAGAAGGAACGAAGACAGCAATCCGGTAAACAATAGTTTGAATTTGGTCGATGACATATCGCTACTAACATTTTGTAATGCATATATGACGTATGCATATTATTGCCATATGAAATCTGTTTGTAGCTCCACTATCCCAGGGCTAAACCGTAACGTGTTAGGCTATAGGTACTTAGTTTTAGAACAGTATTTTCATTTAATATTGTTGTCTGATTGTTGTCTGTTGTCTTGTGTTGTCTGTCAATAATATAGTGTGTAAGTAGTACAAAAAATAAAATTGTCCGCCGTGCGTCCGTTCAGCCGTCCGTTTGTCTGTCTGTCCGTCAAGATCATCTCGAGAGAGGTAATATTCAGTTGAAATTAAAACGATATTATACTCAAGTCTACAGTCCCTTAAAGCTGTAAATAAATCAAACTTCTAAGTTAACGTAAAAATAGATCCGGCCAATTTCCGTCGCCGAAAATGTATATTTCGACACTCTCAAAGGAATCAAAATTTATAGGGTATTGTCCGTTGACCTAGAACTAGCAAACGGGTCGCCGAATGGTAAGCAATTACCGTCGTCCACGCACACCTGTACCCCTACCATAAGTTAGGGTGCGTCTTCATTGCCCCGGAGCGGAGCGGACGTGCGGAATCGACCAATCACCTGAGTTGAAATCTTTGTCTCAGCTCCACTTCACTTATACAATTTGTAAGGAGAATAGGACAGCGCCCCTAGCGGTTACTTTGTACAACTACTAATCTCCATACAAATCATTTACCGGCCGCTATAGCGAGTACAGTCACTGCTACACCAGAGAGGTTATAAGTGCATTGCCGGCCGCACAGATGCGAACAGTACGCTCAATTACCATTTCTGTCTGTTTGTTCGTCCGTGGTTTAGCATGGAGACAGTACTGAGACAGATTTTAAAGAACTATCATGGCTAGTTAGCTCAATTAGCTTAAGAATTATAGTCGCCCAATTTGTAAATAATTATGTCATAACTCAATTTATAATTTGTCGTCATATGGTTACTGTTTTGTTATCTCATATAATATACATACGGTACATGCATCTATATGTATGTAGTATATTATAATTATGTATTTGTGTAAGTTTAAGTATGTATATTATATTTTATTTACATTTTTTTTTTATAGTCTCCGAACGTTATACTCGTAGACCCTGCACCAACTCAATGTTTCTGTTTAGCCCTATGGTTGACTGGTAGAGAATGCCTTGTGGCATTAAGTCCGCCATTTGTACTAGCTTGATCTGTGCAATAAAGTTTAAATAATAAAATAAATATACTTTATAAGATAAATAGTAGTTAAGATACTTGTAATGACTAAGGTATATCCTGAAATGTTACCATTTCTTGTATATGATTAATAAACAATAATAATATACGTAAAAAGACAAAATTCTTAGAAACCCGAAGCTAGCTGTACTAGAGTCAACCTAGAGGTTGTTTCCAAATTTCTTGAAAATCACACCACGCAGCATGTTAGTAATAAAAACAAAACTACCACCTGAGCCTCAAGCGGCGGTCATAAAACGCGTAACAACCACATAAAGTGGATAGTAAGATATTAGGCTGCCCCTCACGTCTTGTCTCACAACGGGAGTGTCGGTATTAGCACAGATTATATCACGTTTTCTTCCCAGCGGACAAAGTTGCCCAGTCTACTATTATACTATTAAGAATTCACGTTTTCTTTTGTTTTGTACGAGCATTGATTACAACGCCATCTTTTATTATTTGCGGATTTGTATCTAGCTGAACATCCAAAGATAACTTTTTACCCGACTTTACAAATACAAATACAAATACTCTTTATTGCACACCTCCAACATAAAGGAATATACAACACAACATGAGATACATTAAAATAACAGGCAGAGGTAAACAACAGGCGGTCTTATCGCTAAATAGCGATCTCTTCCAGACAACCTTCAGGTAGCGGAGTAGTTGAAAATTAATGTTTGAAATTAGTAGGTGGTGCATAATAATAATAGGACTAAATGAACGACTACCATAAAAGACAAAAGTAATAAACATAGGTACATAAATAAAAATATACAGATATACTTACATAAATACTTAGGTAAACATAATAAATAAATATATTGTAAAGTAATAAATAAAACAAAAACAGTATGAGCCACAAAGTTAAAGGAGCGATTATTATTGCAGTGTACTAAGGGAGAGACAAATAGTGTTTTTTGACGAGGGTTTTAAATGTTGCAAGAGATTGGGCACGCCTTATATCCAGAGGAAGCGAATTCCACAGTAAAGTAGCCCGGAATGTAAAAGAACCATTATAAAATTTAGAGGATGAAGGGGGAACAGTAAGAACTAAGTTTTGTGCAGAGCGAACAGAACGCAAATAACTGAAGCGCTCCTTGAGGTAGCGGGGAGTTGTGGGGTTAAATAGTACATTATAAAGAAGAGACAGAATATGGGAGTGACGACGAGAACGGATTGAGAGCCACTTGAGCTGAGACCGGAAGTCGGATACATGGTCATACTTGCGTAACCCAAATATGAACCGAATGCAGATGTTTTGGATACGCTCAAGCTTATTAAGCTGCTCCTCCGTGAGGTCAAGGTAAGCTATGTCAGCATAGTCCAATATAGGAAGAAGTAGAGTTTGAGAGAGCGCAATTTTGGTGGCAATAGGCAGAAAATTACTGAGCCTTCTGAGAGAACCGACTGCCGCAAACATCTTTCTGCTTACTTCATTAACCTGTGGCACCCAAGATAAAGTGCGATCAAGAATGACACCGAGGTTTTTTACACAGTGCGAAAAAGGTATATGAACTCCGTCAAATAATACAGGTTGGACATTATCAAAGTCAACCCTGGAGATCAGCTTAGAACTGCCAATTACGATAGCTTGAGTTTTAGCAGGATTGACTTTGAGACCAAACCTATGACTCCAATTTAAAATGCGCTCCAAATCACCATTTACGTCGCTAATAACCGACGCGAGGTCACCGAGAACACCCTGCGAATAAATTTGAAGATCATCGGCATAAAGGTGATAATGTGAAGATAGATTATGTGTAATGGAATTTATAAAAATAGAGAATAACAAAGGCGACAGCACTCCACCCTGAGGAACCCCAGCCAGCGTGCTGCACCAAGAAGAAAAGGAGTCATCCACCTTAATTCGCTGCCGACGATCACTTAAGTAACTACGAAACCAATCAATTACTGCAGGAGATATGTTAAGAGAACTTAATATGCCAAGTAAGATGTCGTGATCAACTGTATTGAACGCATTACTGAAATCCAGCAGCGTTAATACTGTAACTTTCCGACAGTCCATGCCCGACCGGATATCGTCTGTAATTTTAACTAGTGCTGTCGCCGTACTATGACCAGGACGGAAACCAGACTGGAATGGATTCAAAAGGTTATTTTTATTCAAATAGGAAGATAATTGATGTTGAACAAGACGCTCGAGTACTTTAGAAAGGAGTGGGAGAATGGAGATTGGACGATAATCAGAAAAGGAGGAAGGATTGGACTTTTTCGGTATTGGGACAATATTAGCATCTTTCCAAAGTGACGGGAAAGTACGAGAAGAGATAGAACAATTTAGGATATAGGTAATAATGGGAACAAGGAGGTCAAGGATAGGAAGGATCATGTTTCGGCTGACGCAATCGGTACCTACAGCGTTCGAAGTTATAGAAAGAATATTCTTCTTAACATCACTGTCAGTAAATTGAACAAAAGAAAAAGGGAGTGAATCTGGAGTGGAAAGTGATGAAAGAAATTCAAGGGTGTCGCCCTTAACAGCGCCAGAGAATGTGCTAGAAGTAGAGAAATGTTGATTTAGTGAATCGAAGTTAATGTCATTGATACAGGAATTCGGACGTGGCTTTCCAACTCCAATTGACTTGAGAAATTTCCATACTTTCGCAGGGTCTCCATTCTCTACGGACTGGTGGATATGGCGCCTTTGAGCATCTCGGCAAATGGTACTACAGCGGTTACGCAACGTGTGATAACGTTCTTTGTTTTTATCAGAGGAATCCGCTTTGTACCTCGACTTGGCCACATTTTTCTTCTCCAACAATGCTTTAATCTCCTTAGTAAGCCAGGGAGCAGGAAGATGTTTTACTTTAATGGAACGGACTGGAGCGTGAACATCATAGAGCTGGATGAGAAGAGAATTAAAAAGTGAGACTTTGTCGTCAACCGTATTAGCTCTAGAGATAACACCCCAGTCCACTTTAGAAGCATCATCACGAAGCCTGTCAACGTCCATTCCACCAAAGTTGCGCTGAAGAAGAATTTTGGCATTTGCCTTGGGAGGTCTTAATTTATACGATAAATAAAGAAGATCGTGGTAGGAGAAAGCGTGAGCGGAGCACTGGCCATGCTTAGCAACATGTGCAGTAGAAGATGTCATAGTAATATCTAATAAAGAAGCGGTACAGTTAGGAAACTTATGCGTAGGTCCAGAAGGGAGAATACGCAGGTTGCAAGCATCAGCCAGGGACTGTAAAGACTTGGAACGGTGGTCATCTTTGAGAAGGCACGTGTTAAAATCACCCATAATGATGTGATGATCGTAAGATGGCATGAGATCTTCAAGAAGTTTCTCTAGACTGCCGAAGTAATTAACTAAAAGTGAAGGAGAGTAAAATACTCCCAGAAGAAGTTTAGCATGTGATAGGGTGATATTAAGAAACATGTATTCTGCAGCATCGGAGGTAGGAGAATTATTAGCAGACATACAAACAATGGAATACGGTATATGTGATCGAAGATATATGGCAACTCCGCCACCACCTCTTTCGGAGCGATCGTTACGGATTAAGTGGAAACCAGGCAACGAGTAACTAGTAGAAGGGAGGCATGGTTTAAGCCATGACTCCGAAACCAGAATAGCATGAACATTGTTTAAGTCGAATGTCGCACTTAGATCGCTATAATGAGCCGGAATGCTCTGCGCATTAATATGGACAATGTTAAAATTTTTACACACATCCGAAAATTCTGCCTGAAGAAAGTCATGTAGTGAAAGAGGTAAGCTTTTAAAACTGTCATCAGAAACACTTGTGTCAACTGAGGAAAAAGATACAAAATTACTATCGCTGCTACTACTAATATTGCAATCTGTTTTGTGAACGTTCGAGGCCATACAAAATATATGTACAAAAAAAGAAAAATATATATAAATAAATAAAATAAATAAATATATAAAGTAACAAAAAGCGCGAGTAACGTACAACCGCTACCCACCAGTAAAAAAAAAGTTACGAGATCAACAAAGAGAAGTTACAATTAAAATCATACTAATACAGTAGGAACTAAACGCAAATTTGAGAAATGGCAACACTGAGAACTGTCAGTCAGTGTGTTGACAATGACAGGAGCCAATTGTCAACTCGAATTCCTAGTAAAAAATTAATTACAACACGACAGACTAGAAATACAATAAAGAGACAATGTCAAAAAGAAAAAGGGTAGAAAATAAATGCGTTACATTACACGGACAAGTACAGAAGTAATATACGCTATAACACTGTCGAGTATAGGAGTGCAAGATTCTCACATTGGTATAAAGCTGAGCACACAACACTTCACGAACGAGATTTAGGCACCGTACGCTTCGGCCGACTTTGTAGGAGCAAATAAAAGCATGTCAAGCCGTTCGTTTATCTGTGAGCTTCATGATAATTTTTGAAATGGCTTATACATCTTTTTTCACGTTTTCAACCCACAACATGCCATTTTGTAAATAGTGTAAATTGATTTGACAAAAAATATATATATTGCGCACAAAATTTCACGAGAATCAGTTGAAAAATACGGCTTGTAGACAAACACAACCGGAAATCCGAACCACCGAGCATATATAAAAGAATTTTAGGCCAAGTTGTCACTCACAATCAATGAGTATGTATATCGCTGTCAAGTACCCATAACACAAGCCCACTATAGAGATTGCTTTGGGATTAGATCGATTTGTGTGAGGTAATCCGATATTTGTTATTAAATTATTATTATTTATTAGACCACTTCTCACGCCTTCCTACTAGCAACTATTAAAAGACAGAAAATCCTCGGTGTAACTTCTTTTATTTAACTTTTACACTTTTCACAGCCAGTCATCATAGCGAGCAAATCACAGTCGTCACCATAATGGCGCGCGCCATCTTGACGCGCGCCGTCAAAACATTTACTTATTTGATACTTATAATTTAGTTTTGCCTTTCTTTCAATTAATACGTATTACAATATTCTCTTTCTAATTTTAGAAGCTAATTATATTATTATGATGCCTATTTGACTAGGATTGTCTGACAAGGTTGGTACGGAAATGTGAATACAGTATTCGAGCTAAAATCCTGTCAATGATAATACTTGGATGTTATATAATTATAAACTTTTCTTATTTGATATTTTAAATTTATTAAATGTTATAAAACAATGTATATTTACTATTTTTCTATTAATGTTGATACATTGACTAAAAAGGTTGATCCAGAAAGGTGATTATAAGTAATTGCGCCAAAATTCAATAAATGACAATATTCAAATATAGTTTTTCTAACAATCGGCCATCCTGATCTTTGCCTGTCCCTAGGCAATATATTTAGTAATTTCAGAATGTTAACAATATTCAATTCAAGTAAACCCAACTATTAAACACTTAACATTATTATACACAAAACAGCAACGTTATTTTGCAAAAGGTTTTTTTTTTAAACTAGCTACCTTAATAGAATACTCAGTCATAACATAAGCTATCTTAAAATAAGAAGTTTGCAACCAGGTTGCCTAATAATAAAGTAGAATAACAACTAGAGTGAGAAAATTACCGACATTACATTTAAGCAATCATGTATGTCACATCAACATCATGCTACGTTAGTAATAAATTTCGGACTGAAAACGAGAAGGTAAAACAGTTACATTTACATTACTCAGGTACAAAATCAGACTGAAAACGAAAAGATAAAACAGTTACATTTACATTACTCAGGTACAAAATCATACTTGTTCATATTACGTTCGGCCATCCGCAACTAATTGAATGACCCCATTCGATATTTTGGAAACGACAACAGTCTATAGTATGTAGGTACTTTCACAGGGTGTAGTGAACGCCGACGAATACTTCGTGTTGTCTTGCCCGGTGCGCTCGCAGGGCGAATCCGCCTTCGGTGTGTAGCCATCGTGTTGTGGAAGGGACTCATGAGGTACGCAGCATCTCATGTCTTTCATTATGCTTGTTACCGCGTACATGCGCATGATGTATCGGCCTCAGGCAAGCTTAGTGAAGTAAATTACCGCGTACACGCACTGGGTGTATCGGCCTCAGATATATGTGGAGACTGATTACCGCGTACACACAAGGTGTATCGGCCTCAGAGAAAATGATTGTAACTGCGTACACGCACGGGGTGTATCAGTCTCGGGTAAACTCAGTAGAGTCAAGTTTGAAGTTATCCGGTGAGTCTTCATTGTCGTCTCGTTGCCGCGTACACGCACTGGGTGTATCGGCCCCAGCAGCTGAACAGTGTTCGGGTGGGTCGTCTTGTTGCCGCATACACACCCAGGGTGTATCGGCCTCCGGAACGCCACGCCGCACCAGCACTCCGTCGTATGTACTCAGTTTCGGTATGAATGTAAGTGACGTATTTAATAAAATGTTACGTATATAAATAAATATATGTTTAATATATATATATATATGTATATATCAGTTTATTATGATACCTAAGCGTCTATATATTTAAAGATAAAATTATATTTAATGGTGTATGTTGTTATTCATTAATATCAGTATCCGAGTTATAAATCTCATTTTCAGAATCAGACTCTATAATAGACCCAAGATTTATCCATGGCTTCATTTTATCAGCTGAATAAACGTTTTTATATTTTCTGGTCGAGAACCCATCCACACTACTAACCTCGTAACGATCATTACCCAGTACCGATGTTACTCGGTATGGTCCACTGTAAGGAGGGACCAGTTTGTTACTGTTTCCTATGTTACGAACAGTTTTCAAAACCATGACTAGGTCCCCAGACTTGTAATTGTTAGCTTTGCATCTCTTTTTGTCAAATCGAGTTTTCATTAGATGTTGTTGCTTCGCTATATGCGACGTTACCTGTTCTCGAGTTGCAGCAATATTATTGTTTAAAGTTAATTGACCTGATATTTCGTGTAGATGATTTTCGGACAAGTTAACTGTTTCTTTACCGAAAACGACCTGCACAGGGGTTTTTCCTATCCCTTTGTTCAAAGTATTGTTAAGACTCCACTGTACTTTGTTAAGATCGCTATCCCAGTTACGGTCGTCTTTATCAATATTTAGTGCGGTCAAAGAGCTTAAAATGGACCGGTTGTACCGCTCAATTTGTCCGTTAGCGCGCGGGGTAGCTACAGCATTCATCACATGCTTTATTTGATTATGTTCCATAAAGCGTCTAAACTCTACGGATGTGAAGCTGGTACCCCGGTCTGATACCACCACTTTAGGAGAACCAAATAGTCCAATAAACTCGCTCATTACTTGAACTGAGGTTCTACTTTTGGTATTCCTAACTGCACGCAAAACAATAAATCTAGTGAAGGAATCTATAATTCCTAAAATGTAGGTGTTCCCACTTTTACTCCTGACAAATGGACCAACGTGGTCAATATGCACACACTCGAATGGCGTACTTGGCTTAGGAATAGGATGTAAGAATCCTTGCTTTTTACCCGACGGTTCTTTTGCGTAAGCACAGGGGATGCATGCGCGAACGTACTTCCGAACGAAACGGGCCATAGCGGGAAACCAATAGTCCCTACGCATTTTTTCTAAAGTTTTCACGAACGAGAAATGGCCACTTTCGTCATGACATAAAAGACAGATTTTCCAGCGAGCATCTCGAGGTACGACCCACTTCAACTCTGTGCCTACTTTTCTGTATATTTTGCCATTTTGCAAAGAGTAATTATTTTTTATATCTTTCGCTTCGGTGCCATTCTTGTCCAGAACGCTCTTTATGAGTTTTAATTTAGGATCACTCAATTGTGCCGCCAGTAGAGAGTTTTCGGTTACAACGTTCATCACATTAAGTTCTATTACGTCATCATTTTCATTGGGTAATGGATTGCGACTTAAACTATCTGCATGCTGCATTTTAGCACCTGGGCGGTATTCGACAACGAAATCGTAGTCCTGAACGAGAAGCCACCATCTAGCTATTCGGGGTATGAGATCTCGTTTAGTTAGGGTGGTGCGTAGAGCATTGCAATCCGTTACCACTTTGAACTGAATGCCTAACAAGTACACTCTAAACCGATTTAATGACATTACAACTGCCAGAGTCTCTAATTCATAAGAGTGCAGATGTTGCTCTTCAGCTGATGTTTGACGACTGAAATATGCTATAGCTTTGAGTGGTGATTTTTCATCCTCTCTCTGTAATAATACCCCACCGATTCCCAATTGGCTTGCGTCTGTGTGCAGTTCCGTCAGATGTTTATGGTTATATATAGCTAGTACTGGTCTGGTCGTCAATATCCTTTTAATCTGGCTGAACGCATTAGCCTGCGGTTCACCCCAAACCCATGCTGTATTTGATTTTGTTAGGGACGTTAATGGTTTGGCTATTGTAGCAAAGTTACCGACGAACCTTCGAAAAAAACTTGCCAAACCGATGAACTGGCGGACCTCGTGACAGTTTTTGGGCACAGGAAAAGACTCAACTGCCGCAGTTTTTCGAGAACCCGGTCTTATCCCTTCAGCTGAGATTTCAAATCCCAAGTATTCTATTGTAGTCTTAAAAAAATGGCATTTCTTCAAATTAAGTGTTAGATTTGCTTCCTTTATTATATTTAAGACGCTTAGTAATTTTTCAATGCCTTCTTCAAGCGTCCCAGATCCTATGATAATGTCATCCATGTAGGCTAACACACCTGGCAGTTTATGTTTATTTAATAGCGAATGCACCATTCTTTGGAAAACAGCAGGGGCGTTAGTTAACCCAAACGGCATCCGATTGTATTCAAATTGGCCGTCTGGCGTAACGAACGCTGTGAGACATTTCGAGTCTTCGGATACTGGGATCTGGTGATAGCCTTGTGCCAGATCTAACGTGGTGAAGTACTTTTGGCCCTGCAGTTTATCTATTTGATCATCGATTAACGGCATCGGGTATTTGTCTTTAACCGTTTTTTGATTCAGCGCACGATAATCAACGCAAAGGCGTAGCTCACCATTTTTCTTAGCTACAAGAATGATGGGACTTGCGTATTCCGAATTAGACTCTCGTATAATTCCATTAGACAGGAGTTCATTAACGATTGTGTTCACTTTTTCCCTTTCAGATAGTGACAATCGGTAAGGTCGATACGTTACTGGAGTCTGATCGTGAAGTTGGATACGCATTTCGGTTACTGATGTTTTTCCTAATTCCGCCGTAGAGAGAGCAAAACAGTCCCGATGCTGGTTTAACAGTTGGAGCAATTTAGTTTTAAGCTCAGGTTTGAGATCGGTGTCAACATTAACGTCATCTTTCTCAATAGTGGACATTTCATTTTCAATTCGTCTCACGTTGGTAATATAAGCGTTGTCATTCGCTGAAGAGATAACTACCTTAGGTACGCCTACACCTCTGGCCAGAATTTTGTTTTTTGGAATTGATATCTCGCGATTATTTAAGCTTACTGCGATTAAACGTGCCACGCCGTTAGTAACAGGGTAAAGACCTGGCAGTACAAAATATTCCGATCCCTCATTTAACCTTACGTCAGTATTAATGTTAACGAATCCATTATAATTCTGATGACAGTTTACGTCAACGATAGTGTCACTTTTAATCTTTGTTTCATTCGCGGTTTTCATAACGATAGAGTTGCATTTGTTTCCAGTAATTTGATATAAAGTCAAATCTTTATCGGTTTTGAAGACTCTTACAGTAGGCAATTCGGTAAGGGATTGACCAATCAAAACGTCAGATGGTAATAGTTTCGATGGTACTATAAATGCAAATAACTGTACGTCTACCAGATCTACTGTAATTCTAACTTGAGTTTTAGCACATGGAACAATTGAACTATTACCGAATCCTCGTAACGTAGGTAAACTATCTGTCGTTAGGGTTAAATTTAACTCGGCACATATGTCTTCGCTAATTAGTGTACACTCGCTACCGAAATCGACGTACCCATCCATCACCACATTATTTACTTTAATCCGTTTGTAGTATTTCGAATTTGTATTCTCAGTTCCAGTTATATTTAGAATTTTCCTTGATGTAGATTCAGTACGGTTTTTATTTTCAGCGGGGTTATATACCTTCAGCGCTCTACAATTTACTTCTAAATGTCCATGACGTTTGCACCTATTACACTTAATAATTTCTTTTGTACATTTAGCTACAATGTGTCCAGCCTGTCCACAATTAAAACAGGTTGGTGGGTTAGCGGATTTACGTAATGGATCTGTATGTCGATCTGTATTAGGCCTTTTAGATAAAAATGCATCATTTCTGCTGAGAGTCACGTTCCTTAAATATTCGAGAACTTGTTCGGGTTCATTAAAGTGTGCACCCTCAACATTCATCCTGATGTTATTATCATATATGCCCTGGCTAACACAATCTACAGCTTGACGTCCCTTCAGTTGGCAGCGATTAATAAGCATTATTTTATCGTAATAATATTCGACCAAAGTTTCATTACGTCTACTCTTACGGTTTAACATGTCGACTAACTGATCTGCGTAATTTTGGTCGTCTGGAAATGATTTTAATAATTTTTGTTGCCACTCTGACCAACTAAACTTAACCGTGGTAAGGCCGTCGAACCATTTCTTAGCAAGACCCCGGAGTTTAGGTAAAGCGTAGAATATTGTTTGCTGTTCGGTCCAGCCATAAATTTCCGCGGACTCATTTATTTTTGTGATCCAGTCCTTCATAGTTTGAGACTTTGAATTGGGATCGAATTCTACTATTATATTTTGGGAGCCTTGCACGTGAGCATTACGGACGCCACCATTTTGCAAGACGCTAACTAATTGCTTCAAAATTGTAAAATTACTATAATGGTTTTCAATGCTCCTATCACGCGCAGGTGAACGCAAGCAATGAGTCGCATTTCTGTCAGTTTTATCAAAACTCCTAACGTGGCGGCTGGGACGACGTCGCTCTAACGAGTGCGAACGGTACCTTTTCGGCGACGGCGATTTATCATCGATTCGTGACCTGCGGTCATAACGTCGCCTGCGCGAACGAGAACGAGTTCTGGTCACCCTCGGAGGCGGCGAGTCGGCCCGCGACCGCCGCGTGCGTCGGCGAGAACGTGAACGGCTAGAAGATGACGCTGAGTATTCACTGGAGGAAATATAATCACGTCGACGCCGACGGTCACGACGATCACGGGTACAACTGCGCGAAGCCCTCAATCGTGAAGGACCACGGCGACGTTTGCTGCGGTATCGTTCACGGTTTCTATTGTCAGATTCCCGTCTTTCAGAAAAGACGTTTTCCCGCGACGGAACAGGGTCAGTAGGCGTGAAACCTCGATCTGACATCCTGGCGCAAAGCTAGCTTCAAATATGTAGTTAATTAAGGAAATAATAGAAGTAAGATAAGTCAATGGGTTCTGGACGGATAAACAAGTACGTATGGTATCTAACGGTTGGTAACTAGTAATTCAATCAGGCAATTAAATAATCGTCAATCAATGCTATATTCAATCGTCGAGTATTTATACGCTATTTATATATAAAGTAAATTTATACATTGTTATATACACGCATATGACCGAAACTAAGACATAAATGTGCTCTGAAATAAACAGTTCTGTTTTAGAATAATCACTATATGCTTCGTATTTCAATAACTCCGCTCCTATTTATTAGGCATTTATTCAGGAATAACCAAGACATAGATCACTGACACAAAATTAATTAATTTCGCTTTATTATATTGCAGTTTGGTCACAACATCACAAGCAGTTAGCACATAAATTTCCGCCATGCCACGGCAAAAGGGCGTATCCTACTATGATATCCGTATAAAGTTACGACCCTTTACCGCTACACGGCAGATTTGTGTAACCACGACGAGTAGTAACACGCACAAAATAAATGTCAACACGAACAAATAGAGCAAATCTGATGGGCAAATCAGCGTTTTGTGCATAAGGGCACCGTCTACATTACACACATACTTTTTAAATTGTACAATACAATAATAATACTATTAATTTATTGCAGAACAATAACAGTTTACCCAGGGCAACAAGACAAATACAAGTGTAGATGATTGCGTCAAAATAAAATGTATTTAAAAAAAAATTCATAACCACAATAAATAGCTTTTGTATCGGTTCGGTACTAAACAAATTACTAACTTAAGTTCGCAATGCATGATATAATCAGATACATAAGAACGTACGTATCCACATAAAACACACAGAAATGTAATCTGGTTGGAAAATAAAGAATAAACAAAAATGTTTTGTTCGAACGGTTTTAAACACCGGTACATTGCATAATAACAGTGCACGTACGTGAAGCAACTTTCAGCTTTACGTATATGTCATAAGGACGACGACGTTCGAAAATGTTGGTTTCGTTACACATTGTGAATTTCCCACTACGTTCTTAATTTTAATTTCTCAAATACATTTATAGAAAACTAACAATAGTCATAATAGGAAGTATCGCAAGTTCACTCGAAATCCTCAAACAAAACAGTGAAGCTTGAAGACGAGAAGTATTTGCTTTGTAATGAATGACCTTCGTTGTAGCAAGCTTGAACCTGACGCGGTTTGTTTATAAACACAGAAAATAACACTTACCGGTTGCAGCACCGAAAGTTATATACTAGACCTTTCACTTGGGCGATCAATGTACTCCGGGTACCACTTCTGACTATTAAAAGACAGAAAATCCTCGGTGTAACTTCTTTTATTTAACTTTTACACTTTTCACAGCCAGTCATCATAGCGAGCAAATCACAGTCGTCACCATAATGGCGCGCGCCATCTTGACGCGCGCCGTCAAAACATTTACTTATTTGATACTTATAATTTAGTTTTGCCTTTCTTTCAATTAATACGTATTACAATATTCTCTTTCTAATTTTAGAAGCTAATTATATTATTATGATGCCTATTTGACTAGGATTGTCTGACAAGGTTGGTACGGAAATGTGAATACAGTATTCGAGCTAAAATCCTGTCAATGATAATACTTGGATGTTATATAATTATAAACTTTTCTTATTTGATATTTTAAATTTATTAAATGTTATAAAACAATGTATATTTACTATTTTTCTATTAATGTTGATACATTGACTAAAAAGGTTGATCCAGAAAGGTGATTATAAGTAATTGCGCCAAAATTCAATAAATGACAATATTCAAATATAGTTTTTCTAACACAACGGTGTGTTTCTTTGTCACATATCTTAGCACGTTCACTGCTCACGACCTCATATATATATATACGGGACCAGAGATGGGGATTAACCGATTGATTTGTTAATCAATCAATTAATCGATTAAACAATTAAGCGTCACAAATTAACCACGGTTGGAAATTCTATCGAGTATTCAATTAACAATTAAATAATCGTCATTTTGATCGATTAATTTTCGCGATTAATTCTCGATTAAAAGTTGGAACACGCTTATTTGAGTGCGTTTACTAAAAATGTAATTTGTCTTGTCCTGTGTACTTAAAAATCATTCTTTACTGTACTGTGTGAAATAAAGTTGTTTCAGTAATACAACTAACAGTTTCTATAGTGCAGTACTCTAGGATTTCCAAGATAAGGGCGTAGGCGTTACAAAAAATATCTTATTTGTTTCTAATTAAAACAAATGAAAAAAATCTAATTAAATATTCGACAAAAAGCGTCAACATAACTCGAGACTTCTAGAAACACATTTTATTTTTTCCTAATATTAATAGGCATGTATTTAACGCGGCGACAAATTAATCAGATTTAGGGATTTATAAAAAATTAAAGGGGATAGCAAAAATAATAAGTTGGCGACTAATTGCGGAGACTATTAAAGTAAAAAGTAGCAGCTAAGTAATCAATTTTCGGCTTTGTTTCAATATAAACTAGCATCGAGTTATGGTTTTGGCGACTGAATTAACTAATTAAGCGGAAACATGACAGCGGATAAAAAGTTGAAAATGGCCTACTCTAATTGTTCAATGGAGATTACATATAAAATAAATCAAGGTCATAAAAAAAATACTTTGTGCGACAATTTAAGAGCTTTAATCAAAGTTGAAAATTGCATGTATAAATAATAATTTTGGTCTATAGTTTTATTTAGTGGCTCTGATTTTGGTCAATTTTTCGTCAGGTGTGATGTCATATTGACACCTATTTTTTATGATTCTATCGTATAGAATACGTTAAAATAAACGTGTTTTGTATGGACAACTTTTTTCTAAACTTAATAATTACCGAGATATGGACTCCTAAAACCGACAATATTTTTTTGGATATTGTGTCAGACTCTGCCTTAGCTCCGGCGCTGCGGGAAGTGCAGCCCTTCCGCCCTTGCGTGGCAAAGCACGGTCGCCCGTACTCCGTTCCGCAGCTTCGGCTTGTTGGTCGCCTTCGGCGACCAGCCTCGGCCGCTCCGCTCCGCACGGCTCCCGAGCTTTGTCACGGCGGGCGAGGGCTGCTCTCCCTCCGCGCCTCCGGCTTTTTATATACACTCTAGGGGTAGGGCAGACAAGACCACGTTGAATCGGGGTTGACAGCTTCGGTTCTGAGGCAAGTCTTATGATAATGCAATGCTTATTTTAGCGTAGCGTGTTTTAGCTAGATTCGGACTAAAATAAGCGTGTTTTGTATGGGCAAAACATTTTTACCTAAAAAACGCTTATCGCCGTTTTCATTAAATTATGGTTTCGAAAACTAAAAAAATAACTCCCCATTACTTTTATATAGTACCCATTTTAATATTTAAGCTGCCAGCAAATCAAAGCCCAAAATGCTTTTTTAGATGGAGACCTGTAGTTGCCACTAATATAAAGTTTGTTATCCTTCTGCTAATATTAGTCGCCAAGTCATTATTTATAGTACCTCACCTATGATTTCAGTAATCTTGTTTATTATTTCTGCTACCTTAAAGTAGCTGCCATTATTTGAATTTTAAAATATCCTTAGTTTAAAGCTCATTTAATATAAATGATTGCCAAAATATTTAATCGCTGACAAGTTATTATTTTAGTTGCAAATAGTTTGCTGCTCTTTAATTTTTCTGTCGCCGCGAAAATAATAAGCCATATTAATAGAGGAAATTTATCAAATTATTAATCGATTAAAAATTTAATCGCTGGATATTAATCTACGATTAATTTAATCGGGATTAAACTAATCGAAACTAGTATTGATTAAGATTAGTCAATTGTCAGTTTAAATCGTTAATCACGATTTAATAGGTTAATCTTAATCTTAATCGATTAGAATTTGGCCATCTCTGGATGGGACCCGGTTAGCCTCTATTACAAAGCCGGCCAGGAAAGTGTTAAATCTACAATAATTCATTACTGCAGAGGCAGGGAAAAGTCAGTTCGTGGATGAGTATGATTTTCAATAATACGAATCTGCGAACTGACATTCCCGCCGAACCCTGTATAGTGCTTTTCTCCAAATATGCTTGGAAATAATCACCAATCTACATTTTGAATTTAATATATCGGTGCCGTGAAATTCATTTGGTACTTTTTTTTTTTAGGTATAGGAAATAGGTCTGAATCATAAGTTTGTTTAAAACAGAATATATTAATGAGAATTAAAATTAAATGAAAACACAATAATAAAAAATCTGGACGTAATTATTAATATTGGTTAAAGTAACAACTTCTAAACGCTTTTTTTTTCACAAACCATGCCATATTTATAATTCGGAGAAGATCGTAAGTTCCAAATAACTTTTATATTGATTTGGACACAATCATTTCTGTTTTATTGTTTATTTGTTTACGTTTGGTAAACTTATTAATTTTCAATTAACTCATTAAATACCATCATAATATTATTAAAATTTTCACTTTCGTGCGTAATCTCTAATAAATAACTAAGAGTCATAAATATAAATTAAACGCATATAAAATTGTTATTTAAATTATTTGTCCGTTATTCGAGTCGACATTTAAAATACATTGACAGTAGCAGAGCCGAGAAATTTCTACGCCTCGTCCTTCAAAATCATACTCATCCACGAACTGACTTTTCCCTGCCTCTACAGTAATGTACTAATAATAAATATGATACTAAATGAACTTACAAGGCTATTCCATAACTAGGTCAATCATGTACGAGCCTTTTATCTAAAAAGGGTTTTAATCGGTATCCGACCCTAGAAGTTGCAAAAAGAGGCTAACTCGATAAGAGGTCCCTTTCGGGAAAAAGGCTTCTCAATGGCTTCAATAAGGTTTTTGACAAGCTTACAAGCTTTGATACTAGTTTAGTCAAGCGATTAGCTGACAAAAGAAATCGAAAGTGAAGAATTTTTTAAATTTTTAGGGTTCCGTACCCACAAGGTAAAATGGGACCCTATATTACTAAGACACCGCTGTCCGTCCGTCTGTCTGTCTGTCCGTTATATTGATTAGCTTGCGTTCGTATCCAGTCGTAGCGTTGCGCACACGTCGGCCGGCCCTTACGACCAACTCTGGTTTACAAAAATAAATCATAACAAATAGTTGGATTTTTCTAGACTTTCGGTTTAAGAATGACATGGAAGTAATAAACAACTCAGCAAGTAAAAAATAAATAAAACCCAATGTAGACGACAACCGCGTCCGTCGGCTATCGGCTACAAGGGCACTCCGAAACTCAGGGATGAGTTATGGAGCGAAGTGGACTGTAGGCTAAGGTAAAACGAACGGACGAATACGAAAACGCAAACTAAAAATCAACGGTATATATTTACACAGAAAATTAACAAAAACAACAACGGATCGGAAACACTTAAATTAACACTTAACTAATATAGTCTCTGTCTATGAATTTACACTAAATCGCGGACCGATGGTACTACGCTACACTGTTACAAAATGGTTTATGCAGGAGAACAAGAACTGGAAGTGATACTGTGGCGGATCGTTGATCAACGCCCTGACTACGGAGTGATACTCTACGTAGACTGAAGATGAACTGAAGTTGAACTGTGTTTACATAGAAAAATGGCCGTCCTTTTATACAATTCTGCCTAGAGGCCAGGGGGACGCCCGCCCTGTATGTTTACATCAAATTACTCAAGTTACATATTTCTGATCTTAAAACTAACTTATGTTATGGATTGACGCTGTTCGGATACACAAAATTTAATACATGTTTGCGTCGTGGGAGCTCCCGTCAGACTGTGAGATGCGAAAATACCTATCGTTTCTTTGTCCCCGGCAAGAGGCCGTCTCGCTCGCACCGTCCGAGATATACACCTGCCTTATCTCTCTTATGGCGCTGCGCGCTGCGCGTTCGCTTATTTTCGGCGTTGTGGTGCTCTCAGACGGTTGCGGCCGGGAGAAATTAAATGAATTTACATTTATTTAACATATTCAATGATTTTAACTAAGTCCTGAATTTATATAAAAAGTTTCCTTAAATTTTGCATCGAATGTAAACAAAGATGACTCATCTGTTTTCGACTAGGATTGGAAAGTTTTCGATGAGTCACCTTTGTTTTGCCGTGGTCTTTATTAAGACATGACGGGAGCTCTAACAAATAATGGATTATACACAAGGGAAATAAATCCTTTTAGCCACTTTTACGGGCAACAATCTTACATCTAGTTTATAAGTAATATTTATTTATTAATTTCCTTAAAAACTAAATGCTTCGCAAAGCTGTCCGCAACACCCAACTTCAACGAAAAGGAGTCATATTTCCGATAACAATTGAATTAGTAAATGTATATAAAAACACCGACATCGTCAGAAATGTAGGAGTTGCTCCCATTCCTCATAGATGACGTGATCAGATCTCCAAAAATGTATTGAAATAACTTGATAATAGTGCAGCCTCTTCTTTAATTTTGTTTTCATAATTCAATGATTTTCCCTTTGTGGTTTATTTTTATTCTTTGTGCCTTGAACGCAATTTCGAAAACAATGTGGCAGCAAATTGAAAGAACTTTCAATGGCGGGCGGTGAAAGAAAATGGAAAATTGCTACGAAATTCATTTCGTACCAAATCTCAGGCCCTTTCACCGTCCATCCCACCGTCCACCGAGGGTTCCGTACAAAATACCGTTGCTTAACCTCAATGATTGATTAAGCTATTTGAATAATGACTATATTTTTATAATGTATGAGTTACCCGCTCATTCCACGGGAACACAATTTTTTTGGGGGGTAAATAGTAGCCTTTGTGTTAATCCAGGTTAGGTACCTTTATACCAAAATTTATCAAAATTGGCCCAGCCGTTTGAGCGTGAAGAATGGCTTTAAAAACATTACAAGAAATCGAAATATATACAACAGTTATGTCACAAATTGATCAAGTGAAGAAGTAACAATCATACTCACTCACAAGCTTTCGTCTTTATAATATTAGTGTGATTTGATTACAAATGTATACTTTTCAGATCTTTTCCTATATTTACATTTAGACGTTAATTATTTGCCAAATTTCACCGTTCTAGGTAAACGGAAAATACACTAGAAATTTTGATTCCCGTAGTGGGGAAAGGCATTCATGTGAATGCCTTGTCGAAGGATTCGGCATTACAAGGTCACCGACGCCCGAGTTACACCGATAGGCCGCTGTCGCGCCTGTGGCGTTATGTTGATGTTTGTTTTACATCATGCGCATGGCGAAGGCCACCGAATGGTTCCGTACAAACGCTTATCCCATCTTAACTGGCCGAGTTAAGTTTGCACCTGGTATGGCACTGGTTACAAATGAGGTGCAAAGTTAACGCAACCGATCACGTGTGTTGTATGGCCCCACTTAAATATTATTTTATTCTATTCTTAGTATTTGTTCTTACAGCGGCAACAGAAATACATCATCTGCGAAAATGTCAAATGTCTATCACGGTTCAAGAGATACAGCCCGGTGAAAGACGGACAGTAGACTTAGTAATAGGGTCCCGTTTTTTACCCTTTGGGCACGGAACCCTAAAGGGAGGGTTACGTGGATGAAGTCACAGTAAATATTTCTACAAACCTGCCCCGATTTTTTTCTTTTTATTAAGGAGCTTTTCCTTTGCTTTGAAATTGTAAAGCGAAAGTTTTGTAATGACCAAATTATTGTCGTTTTCGGCCGAGACTCCATTTTTAGTCGAACACGAGCAATTTCAGAATTTTTTAAAATTGCTCAAATATTGCTCTAAAGCTCAAACGAAATTGCTATTATTAAACAGCTAGCGCACTCAGGTGCAGGTCTTTCATTCTCCAAATTCCAAGCACCTTCAGAAAATCCGTAATACTGAAGACAACTTCAACTCCAAAAGGTCACAATTTCTTCAACCAATCACACCGAAAACCATACCCTTGTATCCTAGAAATAGATCAGGTGTTTGAGCAAAACCGTTCCTGATAAACCTTCTTTTTTGCTTACTTGTATCCCAAAGGAGCGTTTGATGAAAAAATGTTCAAATCAGGCCCGATTGTCTTCCAGTCGACGTGTACCTGGAAAAATAATCTGAGTTAGGAAAGTCAAAAACAATGGCTATATTGACCGAATGAGCGAAGTGTCTCCGTTACAGCTTGGCCCAAGATCATACTGCAAGTCCAGATATTTGGATGTTGCTTTTTTAATTTTTTCGTATCACTAAAAACATTAAGTTTACGGCTTGCAGCTTTAATAAATTATTGCTTTATTGTTTTAATAAATTATTTTGTGTGAAGCAGAGATGGGCGAAATGTAATCAATTAACGATTAAGAATAACCTAATTAATTGCAATTAACGATAAAAAATGGCGGTTAATTAATCTTAATAATTCGAGTTCCGAATAATTTAGTCTTGATTAAATTAATTGTCGAATAATATCAAGCAATAAAAGATTTAATCGATTTATTAATTTCATCACGATTAATGGTTGACTTGAACAATTCGATGCTTTTGCTAGTGGCTTTGATAGAACAATTGGTCGTTCGTCCGTCTGGCCCGGAAATTAATCGAGACGTGAGTTCACATCCTTTTTTTTTCAATTTTACGCTTAAATATTGACATTTAACTATCTTACTGTGTTATTAGTTTTTACTTCAAATTGAGATATATTTCTAACGTACCTACACATCCAATGGCAAGATCTCAGAAACATAGAATAGAACCCCAGATTAAATTCACAAAACAAACGGATCGTTAACAGAAAGGTCCACAACTTTTAACATGCGTGTTCAACATGATGTTGAAATTAGTTCGAGTCGGTATTTATATCCGCATCCCATCTATAAAAACAGGCCAAGTTCTGCTGTCATGCTCTATAAGAGCTGATACTGCCCTTACACAGCTGAAAAAATTCGTATGGGGGCTGTATAAACTCTTATGCCTGAGTGCTACGTGGGTAAGAGAACAGCTGTTAAGTTTTAGCTTATTTAATTGAAAATCAAAGCATTGGGGACGGGATGAAATTTTAAAAACGTCTCGAGGTGTCGTTTGTTTATAAGTAAGAGTAACCTTCCCTAATTCCTAGAAAAAAGTTAGATATTTTTCTCTCGCTTAAAAAAACAATTCTATTAATTATTGAACCAGGTCACAAAATTTCATGAAAATCGATCGAGAATGCCTTGTAGATGAGAACGGAACGGTCGGAAATCCGGACAAAAGAACATGCAAACACGCATACGAAAGATTTTTTGACCAACCTGAAACGAAGACGCCTCGCTCGCTCGGTCAATTCGGATACCATCCATAAATCTATAGCTCAAAATACGTGTCATCTAAATGTACCTACACCTTTGATACAAAATCAAAGCACAAAGAAAAATTTAAACGCGTTAGCGGAAGAAACCAATATAAAAAAAATATTGTGGTAATGTTGATGTGGTAATTAAAAATACTGAGACATTGACAATGTTTCATAAATTTTTGCCTACATCTTTTGGCTTTATGCCCGAACTTGACGGGACACTACCGCGCGTAATAATGAATCGGCAACTTTTAATAAACTGTCAGGAGTTTGGTTTTGTTTCATGTTTTGTAGAAACATAATCATGGTGATTCTGGGCATAATACAAAAAGTTTTTTCGACTTTTGCGGCTACTGATATTTACAATGTTTTGTGATAGTTGCTGATGGTGATATTAACATTTAAATTGGGTCATTATCAGAAATATTAATCACAAACTTCGACGCATAAAACTTTTTTTTACCGTAACCGGGTAAAGACCTATATGTACGTAACCATCTTTAAAACAATATGGTTTATAAAATCCGTCCAGCCATATCGGCGTGACATGCGGGCAATGAAATGTTTACCAATATACGGCGTTGACTGTACCGCTGAGAGCCAGCCCATACAAATCCTGCATCGCGATGTTAAAAGATTACCCTGATCCTGATGATGAAATAATGAGTCCTCAGAAAACGGATGTTCAAATTTTGAAAAACCATAAGAAAGTGAAATACGCCCTGAATCTGAAACTTGCACCCATCATTAATTTATTTGCGTTTTTCCGGGATTCAAACCCAGGACCGCTAGTTCAGTAGGCAGTTGCATTTACAGCCGTGGAGCTAACCGTCGTCGCCGCCGGCATCGTCAAATAGAAAAAAAAACAAAAACAGATAAAGATAAATATAACATCAAATATAATGAAACGAATGCTTTTGGAATGTCAAGCACATATCATTAGGTACAGTCGAGTTCATTTACATCGACACACTTACGAGAACAAAAATATCTGAACACGATTTTATGCTCCTGACAATAGGGTCGTGTTCAGATATTTTTGTTCTCGTAAGTGTGTAGATGTAAATGAACTCGACTGTACATCATCCCACAAAACTGTTTTCCCGTTTGACTGTGGGAACATAAAATATGCTTGGCTCTATCGTCAGTGAGCTCACGTCGCTGCAATTTTCTATTCAAACGTTAGCACAATTTCTAAAGGAACGCCCCAATAACCACGTTATTAGTATGTTCAAGCTTGCCCAAGCCTGTCTACAGATTTTTTTCCATTGGAACACTTGCTTTTTCTGTCGTTGTTATCCACTTAGCAAATATTATTAAAATAGATTATTGGCCAACGTTATCTTTTTATAAAGGTTATCTGGAAGGTATTGCTCTTTAGCGATAAGTCTGCCTATTTTTAATGAAATGTGCTTCCGATAACAGCCTAAGCTCAGGTTAACCATAACGGGCAACTTCACACGAATCGATCTAGTCCCACAGTTTGCTCTAGTAGGCTTATGTTATAGGCACTAGACGACGCCATACACACTCGTTTATATAATACATACTTAAATACATAGAACATCCATGACCCAAGAACAAAATATCCGAGTTAAGCACCAACATTTTAATCCTTGCCGGGATTCGAATCCAGTGCCGTTGGCTCAGTAGGCAGTTGCACTACCACTGCGCTTATTATTAGAACGCTTGGTTTAATTTATATTTTTCGCAAACAGTTCCATTGAGGAATGAGTGAAATAAAAAATTCCTAGTAAAAAGTTACTGAATTTTCTGTAGCTTAGTATTTTTTCCGTTGCAACGCCTGTAAAAAATATTTTCATCTTTTTAGGGTTCCGTAGTCAACTAGGAACCCTTATAGTTTCGCCATGTCCGTCTGTCCATCTGTCTGTCCGTCTGCGGCTTAGCTCCGTGATAATTAGTACTAGAAAGCTGAAATTTGGTATGAGTATGTGTATGTATCACGCCGATAAAACGATAAAAAAACTTTAAAAAAATCTTTAAAATGACGTAAGTGCCGCGCGGTGTCCTTATAATTCGAACGTTACACATATTAGTTAAGTGCCATACTGTATTAAAACATTCCGCTCAATCTGGCGCGTATAATCTATAGCTTCCAGAAGGTAATAAGTAATTAGAGTTACTTTGGCATTTACGACCTTTTATTGAGCTTGAAATCTTTCTCGTACCTAATTTAAACCAAATTGTGAAGGACGGGCAACTACGGAACCTTAAATTGAGCGTGGCCCGACATGCTCTTGTTATTATTTTTTTTTTTAAGGTTATTCGGACTTTAAGACAAACATTTTAGTTTTTTTTTTATTTCATTCCCCAAGTCAATAAATTTTATAAAATATGAATCCGTTATACCTATATGTTATTATTATAAATATTTTATTTTCATAGTTAGCCTTGTTCGTCCTATAATTCATTACGACTGTTTGCCAAGTGTACGACGACGGGTTGATTTCCGAGCGGCAGTTGCCTACTCGTCACCATTACATTCAGCCATAAAAATTCGTAGGATATCCAGCGGGCCCCAAACTAGGCTAAGCCTGTATCTTGGGACCCTGCGAGTCGTTTAACATTGAGAATTGCTGTTATACAGGAAGAGGAACTTATACGGAAGTGATTAGACGTTATTTTTATACAAGCTCGGATTTTCGGAGTATCCTTAATCCTTCCGCTATTCTGAGATCCACCACTCAAATTTCGACTGCGTCAAAATTCGGACTATCCTTCGGAATTTGCAATGACATTCTGAACCCGAGACCTCATGATCCTAATACTCACTGCACCAGCATCTTTTTAGTTCACCTCTTCAATTTCTCCTTTGTTTAAATCTAAACGGTGATGGCGCAGTGGGTAGGATCGTTAGGTCATTGGTTTTAAATGTGAATGACTTTTACCTAGCTAGGTGCTCTTTACCTTTTTTATCTTAATTTTACGGAGTCTGATCGTTCAATTTTCGATTTAGACTGTAACTCAATATATTATTTATTATTGCCGTTTATCACTAGGTTGCTGAAACCGCAGCAGTTCTAAGTAGTGTAAGTTTGCTTTGCAAAAAACTCAAATGCGATCGAAGTGTTTTCTAGCATTGGAAACCTTACACTTGAGAATCAGAGGTGAATCTCAATTTAACCTTTGCATAAAAATCCGGACAATGACCTCCTAGCTCGGTTAGTCAATGACATTTCGCGGCGCAACGACCTCGCTCGTTGGCAGCCGTTGCACATTGCATTTCAACGTGCTTATGAATTTATTCTCAGTTAGTTAATTTGTTCGATGTTTGCAATCAGACTCAGCTTAGTCCCCTTACCATGAGTTTACAGTGACCATGCTCGCTAGCGACTGCGTAAACGATTTGTATGGAGAATTATAGTTCTACTAACAAGAAAAGGTGTCCGACTCTGATTTGATTCATTTTGATATATGTCATAGAGTAGTCTAATATAGCAGACACGTATTTTTTTAGCTGCCCAAATCTCAGATTGCGATTCGGGGTTGAATGAAAACTGAGAGATTCTTATCTGAATCACTAGAGAACGAGCAAGATAGGTATAAAATGCGAGCGTTCTGGCAGCTCAGGCAGTGTACTAGTAGGTATATGAATTGTATTGTCTGTTAATCCCAAAAAAAAATCAATGACATTTCGCAGTGCACCAACCTCGCTGGCAGCTGTGAATTGCGTCGACGCATTTGTGAATACAGTCTGGCTGACAATAAAACGGCCTGAATTTCAGCAAACTTTAAAAAGGCGGAAATCCGGGACTGTCTTTTTTTGCGTTATGAGATATTTTTACTGGTTGCGAGCTGACTTTACTTTTGCAGTATACTCGTTTTCATACATATCCGAATGCTTTTATTCCGTTTGTATTTGATAGGAAAATGAAAACCTACACCTAGATTAGGTTAGGTTTGTGTTTTATCATTCCAAAATATTTTATGGTTTCAGAAAAAAATGCTTTCGATGAAATTGAATTTCTTAGGGTTCCGTACTTTTTTATTAGGTTTCCATACCCAAAAAGTAAAAACGGCATCCTACTACTAAGATTTCGCTGTCCGTCTGTCTGTCTGTCCGTTTGTCACCTGGCTGTATCTCATGAACCGTAAAAACGTAGTGATTACATACTCTTTGAACCGTAATAGTTAGACAGTTAATTTTTGTTACAGATAATGTATTTCTGTTGCCGCTGTAATAACAAATACTTCAAAAAAATACATATATTTAAGGGGGCTCCCATACAACAAACGTGAACTTTGCACCTCATTTGTATCGGGCGCCATACATACCAGGTGCAAACTTAACTTAACCCAGCCAGTTAAGATGGGATAAGTGTTTGTGCGGAGTTCTCGTCGCGCGAGTCCGACTTGCATTTGGCCGGTTTTTAAGGTTCCGTACCCAAAGGGTAAAAATGGGACCCTATTACTGAGACTTCGCTGTCCGTCCGTCCGTCCGTCTGTCACCAGGCTGTATCTCAAGAACGGTGATAGCAAGACAGTTGAAATTTTCACAGATGATGTATTTCTGTTGCCGCCATAGCAACAAATACTATTCATGATAAAACAATAATAATTAAGGGGGGCTCCCATACAAAAATAGGGCTTTTTGCATGAAATTTCGTTCAACGGGCATTTTCTCATGAACCGTTACAGGTAGACAGTTGAAATTTTCACAGAATGTATATTTTTGTTACCGCTATAACAAATTATAACAATTCCGATAATAAAAATAAAAAATAAGTAAAAATTAAAGGAGGATCCAATACAAAGAACGTGTTTTTTGTTCAATATTGGTACGGAACCCTTCGTCCGCGAGTCCGACTCGCACTTGGCCGGTTCTTTTTAATTATGTCAAACGGGCACAAGTGACACACTGCTTTATAGTGCGACCAACTTATCTGTGAAACGGCGAAATTAGGAACTTCGACTATCATGCGGTTTCACTCGATTGTCAGTGTCTCTGCGTTCGAGTGCTGTGTGTGAAGATTGCGGCGAAGCGAAACCCTTCAGTTTACTGAAAATTCGGTCGCACTAAACGCGTAGTCATGTAGTAAGTCGCGTAAACTTATAGTGCGACCGTTTTTCACATGAAACTATGTATGTATGTGACAATTACATAATGTGCTCTTAATTTTTCGGGACAGAGGTCGATTGACCAACAGATGAAACATTTTCTGTATCCAATCCTTTGAGTACATTGCTCATTAAGGAATAAACCAATACTCATTCCAAACCCGTTTCACATGCCAATGCGAAATGTAAATGAGAAATGCATGATTTTACGGGATGCTTAATGAATCAGTAAAAGCATTCCAATGGGCGAAGCTCAACCGCTTTTTAGAAAAATTCATAAATGCGTGAATAAATATGAAAATAAGTATAAAACGGGTCAGCACTAATTGATTGACAAGTTATTATATCGCAGATTAGCAAGGAAATATGATTGTTTTCATTACTATGGATTTTCGCAAGCTAACGCCTGATTCAACTTTTTTTTTATGTAACACAATAGTACAACAAACTTTCTAAAGATCTGCCAAACTGCACAGCAGTTTGTTGAACTGATTACATATAATCGCAATATATCTTTGGTTGGTGTTTTAAGATTTGTCTTACATAAAAAAATACTGTTAATTTCTATTAGGTACAAGGCATACATTTTGCAACTTAAATTCTAATAAATAAAATAAATTAAAAATCAATAATTTCGTTTCAATTTTAAATTAGTAGATATTCACCCCACGTGTAGAATTCCTATCGGCACCACATTCCCCTCCATCCGAACTCGATAACATCCAAATCGAATATGGATGAGAAACCTACTGAAAAAAAAAATGAATTCCATATTCAATGAATGCCGTCAAATTCCGTGGACTCTGCGTGGTTGGAATATTTTTGGACTATTATTAACTTGCTCTCATTCCAAATTGGTTAAACGGAAAAGGTCAAATCGCGCTTCGGGAGACTTTGGTTTTACATCTCTTTGGATCCGAGCAGCTCACTTCAGTCCCTCCAAGCGTTGGAAGCTTAATTCTGTATTCAGTGTGACTAACATATAATTCTGCGGGAATTTTAGAAGTGCTCTCTCCAGCCACTTTCCACGTAGTGGCTTAAACTTAGTGAAAATGTTGTATTTATTAAACATGAACTACGTGCGCTGAAATAGATCTTAGTTCTTTATGAATAGGGAATGTTCCGTCGCATCAGAGTGTATTTTGGACATTTTCCAGGCCTCTGGTTGTAACTGAATGTGAACAATACGATAAGGCCGGCCGGTTTTCATGCTCTGTTGCAATGTTAAGCTGTCGCAAATTATAAATGCAGTTTGTACTCGGTAAAATCTTCTTAGAGATTAAAATGACGCGACCACAATGCGAAATAAAGCAGTAATTTCATCTACCCAAGTAACTCACAGGATGTACCTATAGGCGCTTATGCAGCCGTTATATAGCTAATTTAAGTTGTCATCTTTCCGCATATATGACGCTTCAGTGCATCTTTGTATCGCAGGAGGCCGCCCTGTTTCCGCTCGCCATCCTTGCAGTTCCTAGTAAAAGATGCGCTTTGCGATTTTATCATCGGACGTTCGGGAGACATGACCACACCATCGTAGCTGTAACCGCATTAGATAGGCCTCGATACCGCTGATATTAGCGCGCCGCAGAACCACCGTGTTGACATTGACCAATCGCATTGGGAGAGCTTGGCACGCGTGCAATCCTTCGAAGAGAAAAGAAGGAGTGAGCTCGATGCTAAGCGCGAGGAGCTAGGCCCGACCACCAGCGGCCATCCAGTAAAATTCGATGGGGTGCTGACATGCAGCGAATGTGGTCGCACATTTGCTGCGAAAATTAGCTACGTCAGCCACCTGAGAGCTCATGAGCGATGCTCTCATTAGCCAGCGTTCAGTCGCCGTGGCCGAAATCGGCTGGATGCAACATGATGATGATGAATTCAAGTTGTATAAGATCTTTACAAGCGCGTATGCAGCCTCTGTGCTACTCGGGTACATTACGAGGGAGAGAGGTTGGACAATTTAATCGCTATTTTTTAAGTGATAAAAGGAAGAAATCTCTTAAAAATCGCAGTCAGACATCACTGAGCAACTTACAATATGGGGATGGGGCGTTCCACAAAATCAAAAAACAAAAGAGAGTTGTTCCATACATTTCGGATAGTTAGCCGGCAATTAACTATTTAAAAAAACACGATTACGAGTCTGATTCCGTAGTTAAAGTTGCACAGTAAGAAAATTGCTGACTCCTGAATCACCATACTTAAACTTACACTTTTTCAAGTCCTCTTTATTTTTCCCTTGACATAATTTATTGTGAAAGTTTCTAACTAAGAGTAAGTTTTAGGAAGATGATCAAATTGGTACATGAATTTCAATAATTGTTATCTTAAACCATTTTTAAAAGTACAATATTTAACTATTATTAAATAGATATCGATTATTTAATTACATTGAAGACAAAGTATGTAAGTATATAAAACCTTACTCTAGATAACCTCCTATAATATTATTAAAAAAAAGTTCATAAAAAGAAAACCTCCTCTAAAAGGTTCGCCCACGGCATGGTGTCCAGTATACTGGCGGCGTTACCTCTTTGTATAGTCACAGAGATTCTCTGGCAAAGGTAAGCGCCAGCTCTGGGGTCTCCCGAAGCGTCGACCAGCCGTTTCGACAAGGCCTTCATGAACATTGTTATGTCAGCTGACCATGGGCCCAATGTTCCAACTATAAGCGCCATAAATTAGTAGTTGCTGAGTAACGACGAGTATTTGCGGCGCTTGATAATTTGGGTTTGGTCAGTTGCAGCGCCGGCCTTTCATGACAATTAAATTCCAACACGATCGCAAAACGCAAAAGGTACAGGTACGGGGAAGGACGTGACTGGTTATACGCGTTGACGTATCCAAGCCATCCATTGAGAAATTCGAACAACAAAGAAAATACGGCATCCTAGTTATTGGCTTTTGTGAGATAAAATGAAACGGGGAATGCTGGCAATCCGATGTTGAAATGCGTTAACGATAAGATAAAGAAGGAAAGAAGAAGAGAAAGAAAGATTTATTGCCACAATAAAAATAAAATAGGTACCTACATGGAATAAGCAAAGAACAAATTATCACAACATTGTCCACCCAAATTATTATTAACGGGTGACAAAAGGAGCGGACTCGTAAGATAAGCCCCAGATAAGTTTGCTTGATATTGTTTTAGGGGTTCCAGATATTCGAAAAACCCACAAAAATCCAAATTGAGCCCGTATATTTTTTATATCAACTGCAGATATTTCAAAGCGCAAATACGTGAATCCATCGAACATTTTAGCATTTTTGGTTCACGAATCAAAGGGATCAAAATCCAAATGCATTGAATTCGGCGCTGAACGGACAAACAATGTGAGTTACACGGTCAATGCGGATCGTCGATGCTTCAGTGCATTTTTTTTTTATGCAGAAATAAGTATTAGCTAAGAAGCCGGTCAAGTGCGAGTTAGACTCGCGCTTCGAGGGTTCCGTACAAACTTTTAACTTTTTGCCAGTATTTTTGGTAAAGCAGCAGTAAAAGCAGCAGCTCGTGGGTTCTAATTTCGGCAATGGCAAATATTTGTGTGATGAACTTGAATATTTAAGCCTGGCTGTCATTAGTATTTAAGTATATGTATTTATCTATATAAGCATGTGTATCGTCGTCTAGTATCCATAACACAAGCCAATACAGCTTACTATGGGACTAGATTGATTTGTGTGAGATGGTCCGAAAGCAATGAATTTTGCTCTTACCAAAATTGAAAGCTGCTTAAGACATAGGTTGGGGTTTTTTTACCAACTGAACATAAGTATGTAATCATAAAAATATATTATTTATTTTAATGTAATTCTACAAATAAACAGTTTCCAGGCCTTTAAATTTACTTGTGCTCTTGATGTTGCTTCTTAACATTGGTTTTTTTTTTAATAACACAAACTGATTTTACTTTAAAACGAGAAACGTTGCTTATTATGGTTTAATTTTTAGGGTTCCCAACCCAAAGGGTAAAAACAGGACCCTATTACTGAGACTTCGCTGTCCGTCCGTTCGTCCGTCCGTCCGTCTGACACCAGGCTGTATCTCAAGAACGGTGATAGCTAGACAGTTGAAATTTTCACAGATGATGTATTTCTATTGCCGCTATAACAAAAAATACTAAAAATAAAATAAATATTTAAGGGGGGCTCCCATACAACAAACGGCATTGGTTGCGTTAACTTTGCACCTCATTTGTATGGGGCGCTATACATACCAGGTGCAAACTTAACTTAACCATCTAAGGATGAAAAGTGTTTGTACGGAACCCTCGGTGCGCGAGTCCGACTCGCACTTGAACGGTTTTTTATTTTTCTTATTGCGGCTCCACAATACTCGCGAACTTTACCGATTTTTTTTGACCCGTGGTTGAAAAGTTAGAGGAGGGGACACTATTTTTTTTGTTTTCGGAGCGAATATTTACAAAACTGCTGACTTTATCAAAAAATAATGTTAGGAGACCCCTATTATTTTTACAAGACCTATTCAACGACACCCCACACAATACTGTTAAAAAGAAAAAAAAAATCACCCCCACTTTAGGTGTTCGAGAGGTACCCGAAAAAAAAATTTTTTTTTACATTTTATTTTACCGTTCTGTCGGCGTTATACATACACCTACTCGTACCAAATTTCAGCTTTCTAGTACGAATGATCACGGAGCTAAGCCGCGGACGGACGGACGGACGGACGGACGGACGGACGGACAGACGGACATGGCGAAACTATAAGGGTTCCTAGTTGACTACGGAACCCTAAAAATGGGACGAAATGCTTATAAAAATGGTTCAGTTTTTTATTTGAACAAACAAACTTCACGAAATAGTTCAGTTGTCGATGTGCAACATTCTAAGCTTTGTGCCAACACATTTTGGGGACAGGTGCACGCCGTATGGTATCAAGCTCACAAAGGAAATTCCAGACAAATTGATTGCTTTGTAACGGATGAATGGAATGAATTTAATAATGAATGGAATATGAGGACGTTGATGGATGGACCTTGGACAAGTGGGCGTGAACAGGTGGAAATCTGAACGTCCGAACATCCAAATATCAGAACACTACACCAAATATTTGCCCCGGCCGGGATTCGAACCCTTAAATGTTGTAATATTTAATTCTTTATCATTTACTTATTCGATTTTATCGGAAAAAAAGCTTGGTTAAAAAAATTCAACGTTGTCAATTGTTCACCACTCCCATCTATTTAATTCCCAAAATGTCTAGCTGCAGAACTAGTAAAGATTAATCCTTAGAAGCATGTCCGCGGACCGCTAAAAGCAATAAGCTATTAAATATTTACGAGCCATAAACCAGTTCTGCCATGCTGCAGATTTCCTTAGTGCATTACATTGTAATTTTAACTACAAGCAGTGTGGCTATTTACAGTTAAACGCGCCTGCAGGTATACAGGGTGATCAATCCAAATGGGTCAGTATCGAGAAGTCAGATACTATGATAGATAGCGAAATCTGTTCTAAAGAGACATGGCGTCGATTTTAGATTTAATTATAATGGCATTAAGTTTTTTTTTTTACTTTATAATAATAGAAAGGAGAATCTAATCTGGGGCCCTATGGTGGTTGCTTTTATCACGCGATAAATAAGTGATATATAGCATCCGTCACGTTTTGACATAACGCGAGTGTGAGTGACAGATGCTTTGTCACTTATTTATCACGTGATAAACGCAACCATCATAGACCCCCTGATCACAATTCTCTAAGTATTCGCATGTCCAATTTGTTATTCTAGTTAATCCAGTGTGTACCGGGGATATTTATGAGATTTAAAAAAAAACAATTTTAACGGATTATATCGCGTATATTAATTATTTGAGCTTCCCTACGTTTCGACAACTTTCCAGTTTTCCCTTGTCAAAGGTTGACTCCTTAGGGAGTCAAGAGTGGAGAATGTATGACAATCGCAGATACCGAAGAAAATTACTATAACATAAAAAAATATATAATGCAGTTTTTATTGAATCGATGCCATGGTTCCTAAGATAACAGATTGCAGATTTCCCTAACTCTTAGAGTTTCTGACTTTTCTCTACTGACCCATTTGTATTGATCACCCTGTGTAATACATGCCGTGAATATTCCAAATATGCGCTGGATTTATGTGGATGGATTTACATGACGTGGTACTGTTGCAGTTTACTGAACCGACGGTCCTGGCTTTGAGTCCCGGCAATGGCAAATACTTGTTTGATGAACTCGAACATTTGTTGCTCTATGTTTTCTAAGTATTTATCTAATACGTACTGTATATCGTTGTCTAGTGCCCATAACACAAGCCTACTCGATTTTACTGTGGGACTAGATTGATTTGTGTGAGGTTGTGTGAGATTTATTTATTATTATTTATGATTAAGGACTGACCACGGGTTATCATGAAGCATTCCACGGCGCATGAAGGGTCCCGTACCATAAAACAAGTTTGTTGTATGGGAGCCCCCCTTAAATATTTATTTTATTTTATGTTTAGTATATTTTGTTGTTATAGCGGCAATAGAAATACATCATCTGTGAAAATTTCAACTGTCTAGCTATCACCGTTCTTGAGATACAGCCTGGTGACAGACGGACGGATGGACGGACAGCGAAGTCTCATTAATAGGGTCCTGTTTTTACCCTGTGGGTACGGAACCCTAAAAACGGATATACAGATTTTTAAAGGGTCGGCAACACTCGTGCGAATCCTCTAAAGTTGCAAGCGTCTATAAGCTGCGGTAATCGGTTATAATCAGGCGGGCCGTAAACTTTTTGCCACCTTTATGGTATAAAAAAACAGATTAGTACCTAACTGTCGCCGCACGCCATACAAATCGTGCATCGCGCTGTGAAGTTTTTCCAGAAATTATTAACCTTCTCCATAATAATAATAATCAAACGGCTGACACATGATGTCTCAAATGTAGGCTCCCGTGAATTTTTAATATTTTTTACATTTTTGGAATTGTTTATTGCGGATTTTGAGTTGTTTACAATGAAAACCTATTAAACACCATGGAAAACCATAAGGGAAGTGAAAAATGTGTAGTTTTCAATACAAATCGTCCGCGATACAAATTGACAACTATGTGTCACGCAAAATAAACAAGACTTCCACGAAAAAATACTGATGATCACAAGGAGCCAGGCAAGAAGAAACACAGCCGCGCACACCCAGACCGCACGTCCAACACCCCCGCCCGTCTCGTCGTCCTCCTCGCCATCGTCGTCGGGTGATGAGTTCGCCACAGCGCCCGACACCAGCGAGTCGAGCGACGACGAGCGCGGGCTGCCGCCCCCGCCGCCACGACCACCTGCGCGACGTGGACGGCCACCGCTGCCGGCACGCTTGGGGCCTACGGGGCAACCTGTCCCGACCACGGCCCCCGCTACCGGTGGTGTAGTGCGTCGCATGCGATGGACGCAAGTAATGAACGAAAACTGCATGCGCGCCTACTACGGGGCTACAGAGGGGGGAATCAACCTGTCCGCGTACCGGGACAGGATGCTGCCTCTGTTTCTTGCATTTGATCCGACCATCGCCGTATCTGCGCAGCGGCTATCCGATCAAGTGCGTTTCATCCAGCGGCGCAAGCTGCTGGACGACGCGACACTTGATCGATTGCGCCTGGAAGTACTGGCCGCTCGCGCGGCTTCCACGCCGGCTCGGGATACGTCTGCTACGTCACCGGTTCCGGCGCCAGCGCCCAACCTGGTGCCGGGGGTGTCGCTGACGGATCCCGAAGCCGATGGGGAAGGCGGTGCGAGCAGCGTAAGTACCCAGGCCAATGAGCAGCTGAGGAGGGCTTTGGAGGAGGCGATTGGGCGATATCGATCCACACCTGAGTCTAGGCCGCGATTACCACGCTTGCCAATGCACAAACGTAACCTAGCGCTGATGGGAGCCCTGGACGCTTTGCTAGACCCGTACCTTCGGGCTAGCGAAGATTTAGCTGATACCCACTCGATCATGTACTGCGGGGCCATCGCGGCGTGCCGCGTTGCTCGTGTCAGATTCCCGGACACTGACCGAGCACCGCGGACCGCCGGGGGTGTTCCTGCCTGGCAAGTACGGATCGAGCGGCGTATCAGCTCGTTTAGGACTTTCATTGCCAAGCTAATCTGTTTTAGGGGGGGCAACAACCGCCCCCGTGTGATGCGCTACGTGACACAAGCCTTCGCGGGGACTGGCACCAGGCCCTGCGATTACATGGCATGTGTCACGGAGCGCATCGACTACCTAAAGCAGAAAGTTTATGCATGGGCAAGCCGTATTCGTCGCTACAGAGAGCGTGTGGATCGATTCCAGCAGAATCGTATCTTTCAAAGTGACCAAAGGAAGGTATACCGAAAGTGGGAGGGAACCGACCAATGTGTGAGCGACGGGCAACTGCCGGATCCTACTGCCATGATTAACTTCTGGCGTAGTATCTGGTCGGTGCCAGTCGAGCACACAGAGGGCGAATGGATGAATGTTGTCAGACGTGTGTGTGAGCCGATCGAAGCCATGGGGGCTGTGACTATCAGCCCCGATGATGTAAGGTGTGCGGCCCGTACGACCCAGAACTGGAAAAGTCCTGGGCCGGACGGGTTGCACAACTTTTGGATCAAGTGGTTTCGATCCTCACACGAACGTCTGGCAACACAATTTCAAGACGCCCTCGAGCTTGGTTCCCTGCCATCTTTTATGACTACTGGTGTTACCTTCCTGCTCCATAAGTCCGGTAGTACCACGGAAGGGAAAAACTATAGACCCATCACGTGCTTGCCCACTTTATACAAGCTCCTTACGTCCATTCTGAGAACAAAAATTAACTCGCACATTGTTGCGAACAACGTTTTGGCCTTTTCTCAGAATGGGTGTAGGGTTGGGTCCCGTGGTACTAAGGAGCTCCTCCTTTTTGACACGACCATTTGCCAACAAGTCCGGCGGAACAAGGGGTCCCTCTCAACCGCTTGGATTGACTATAAGAAGGCCTATGATTCGGTGCCTCATTCATGGCTGGAGAGGATCTTAGAGCTGTATAAAATCGATACAGCTCTAAGATCCCTCTTAGGCGCGTGTATGAGGCAGTGGACCACAGTCCTTCGTCAACCAGGAGGCGGGGATGGCCCCCCTGGCCCGCGGGACTTGATAAGGATTGAGAGAGGTATTTTCCAGGGTGACAGTTTGAGTCCTCTGTGGTTCTGCCTAGCCCTGAATCCGCTCAGCACTCTGCTGAAGGATTCAGGACTAGGTTGCCGGCTTCGAAGAGGAGGTGAAGTCATTTCTCATCTGCTGTACATGGATGATCTTAAGCTGTATGCACCAAAACGCCAGGATCTGGTGGAACTACTGGAAGTAACTGAAACCTTCAGTAGTGCCATCAAAATGGAATTTGGCGTAGACAAGTGTGCGGTCATGCATGTACAGCGGGGGAAAGTCGTAAATTCCGCGAACTTACAGCTTTCTGAGACAATGACCCTCAGGTCTATCTCCGAAGTTGAAACCTACAAGTACCTTGGTATGTCACAGTCATTGCGTATTGCGGACGGAGACATTAGACAGGCGTTGAAAGAGCGTTTCTTTTGTCGTTTGACAAAAGTACTTAACAGTATTTTGTCCGGTGGCAATAAGGCACGCGCCTTCAACGCTTGGGTGATGCCTCTGCTCACTTACTCCTTTGGCATACTAAGGTGGACTCAGACTGAGCTGGACGCCCTGGATACGAGGGTCCGTCAGCTGCTCACTACACATCGCATGAGGCACCCACGCTCGTCAGTTATGAGAATGTACATCCCACGTAAGTGTGGGGGCCGTGGCTTTTTAAACGCCAAGGACCTCCATAACCGCGAGGTGTGCAGTCTTAGGGAGTATTTCCTAAACAACGAGTGTGGGATTCATCGCGATGTAGTAGCAGTTGACAAAGGCCTCACCTCTCTCTCCTTAGCAAACGAGAACTGGCGCAGACCAAAGGTGCTTAGCACCGATGACCGCAGGGCTGTATGGAAGAGCAAGGAGCTACACGGGCGGTTCTACAAGGCCCTTACGGGGCCCGATGTAGATCTGCTCGCGTCGGTGAACTGGCTACGCTTCGGGGATCTCTTCGGGGAAACCGAAGGTTTTGTCTGTGCAATTGCGGACGAAGTAATGATGACGAACAATTATCGGAGATATATCCTGAAGGACGGTACGGTCGACATTTGTCGGGCATGCCGCCGTCCCGGTGAGTCACTCAGGCATATAATCTCCGGTTGTTCTCATCTTGCTAACGGCGAGTACTTGCACAGACATAACCAAGTAGCCAAGATCATTCACCAGCAACTTGCTCTTCAATACGGTCTTGTGGGGTCTGAGGTGCCGTACTATAAGTACGCACCGATGCCAGTTCTTGAGAATGGTCGTGCCACGCTCTATTGGGATCGATCTATCATCACGGACAGGACTATTGTAGCCAATAAGCCTGACATCGTTTTGGTAGATCGATCCAAGCGCCAGGCAGTGCTCGTCGACATCACCATCCCCCATGACGAGAACCTCGTGAAGGCCGAGAAGGACAAACTCAGCAAGTACCTTGACTTGGCTCACGAGGTGACCGCCATGTGGGATGTTGACTCGACGATCATTGTCCCGATAGTCGTTTCGGCGAACGGTCTTATAGCGAAGAGTCTCGACAAACATCTTAAGAGACTCTCGCTAGATGGCTGGATCAAGGGCCAGATACAGAAGGCGGTACTCCTGGACACGGCGCGCATCGTCAGGAGGTTCCTCTCTCTGCAGCCCTAACCACCGGTAGCCTGGGCCCCACCCCGCTGCCGGCGGCACCCTAGGTTAGGTTTTTTTATAATGTATTTATATTTTGTTATTACCTTGTTGTATTTTATTTTTTATATAAATTTATTGTAAAAAAACTTAACCTAAGAAATTAAATGAATATACGAAATAATAATAATATTTATTTATTTCAAGCATCAAGTACTCATATCTTGTTAGTAACTTAGGAGTAAGTGTTAGTAAATAAGTAGTACAGTTACTATTACTATTTCATTGTACTACTGCTGGGAGCATGTAACCCACAACAGTGACGTAAGAAGGGACAGTCAATCCTGTCCCCTATCATGGTCAAGATATTGTTGGGACTGCCACGCACCCGGCGCACCAGAGATGCGGAAAAACTGATTTTATTTATTTATTTATTTATTTATTTATTTATTTATTTATTTAAACTTTATTGCACAAAAGAAAAACTTAACGTACAAAAGGCGGACTTAATGCCATGAGGCATTCTCTACCAGTCAACCTTAGGGCAAAGCAGAGAAATTGTAGGATTTTAGATTCAATTATACATTTTTAAGATAGTACAGACAGATAGGTATTGCTTCAAATTTCTGTGGTCTTTGAAATATCACTAAATATGGAATCTCTCATTTATTCAGGTATGTCGTCTTTTACTGTCATTGAAAGGTTTGCAATTCAAGCTGCAGATATTTCATGTTATACCCTGTCAAGTTAAGTTTACGCCGGTTATCTATCGCATATACGTGAGGCGCAAACTTAACGCGACTGGGTTGGCGAGGTAACGATGTCGTCACTCATGTATGTTGCCACTTCGGAGATCTCCTCAAGATAATTACAAATGTATATGAGTTTCTTTCGGATTTCTTCTCAATAGCGGTCTCCTCGGCGGGAAACGCCAGTAGATTCACAATCTGACTTGTATAAGTGCCCTACTTACTGAATAAATTATTTAATTTCATTTCAATTAGGGCCTAGATCCCAAAGCATTATAATCTGTTTACTAGAAATTTCCACACGGCTGAGCAAAGCCTATAACTCCAAGACATGTCGCAGGAAGATTCATACGTGTTTTCTTAACCCTACATTCTGATGAATCGATTTAATATTCCAAATGCCTCCATTGGGAACTATTAGAGCTAGATGCAAAACGACGTAACTTTAAAGGAATCTGATAAGAGTTAAGCCTTTATGGTAATTGAGGCTTCTTACCTATCACACAAAAAATGTATTGTTCCGTATTTTGGTTCAATTTTATATAAATATAATGTCGACTGGTAACAAACATATATTTTCCTCCGGGAAAACCTCATATGACAATTTAATAACGTAAATAATAAATAACGCAAAAACTTGATCGATTTAATTAAAAAGTTAATAGATGTGAATATTAACGTATTCAGATAGAGGTCGCTAAGGTGTAAAAACCTTTCAAATAAACAACGCAAATATCGACACACGAAGCATAAGGAAATATTCGAAAGGTTGGTTGGAGTTCGAGTAGCGAACTGGTACCAGGTTCGATTCCTGGGCTCGTCCCCCAGGTAACTAAAACGAAATTAAATTTTTCTTTGAACTTTGATATCTTTGTATAAATAGTTTAGTTTAAAGAAATCTCACAAAAATTAATCGGAGTATCGGGTAACATCAGAGCGGGGTCCTTTTTCGCTCAAAGACTGAGCCTCGCCATCCAAAGGGGAAATGCGGCGAGCGTGCTGGGGACGATGCCTCAGACGGCTTCAATACTGGGGGATTCTTTTTAATTTTAAGTTTTATAGTATGTATATTTTTAATTTATTTTCCATTGTAATAAATATATTATGTTTAATAGATGGAGTTCTATATTATACACTTTTCTGTGTCTAGACGAAATTAAGTAAATATTCCTAGAAGGTATAATCGGATATTGGGCTAAATTACATTCTATTCTGAAACCAAAGAATGAGATTTCATAAAGAGATAAATGTGATATCCTTATCCTTATCCTTATAGAGGTTCTTATATCTTTTTTTATCGGTATTTACCTTCTCATAAATAAATGGAAGTAGGTGTATGTAATCGAAATACAAAATATTTGTTTTTTGACAAAATTGTTTTTTTGCGATCTCGCTTTTATTGCCGATTGTTAGTCTCAAACACAAAGGGATGTTTATTACATCTGAAAGCAATCTTTTTTAAGGTTTAGTACCTCAAAAGGAAAAAAACGGCAACTTTATAGGATCACTTTCGTCCATCCGTCCGTCCGTCCTTCCTTCCGTCTATCTGTCAAGACTCTTTATCTTGGGACACGTGGAGGTCTCAACTTGAAACTAAAACGCTATACTCAGTCGCCAATCCCTTGAAGCAGTAAAAAAATAAAACTTCTAAGTTATCGTAAAAAAATATGCCGCAAATTTAAGGTATATTTCGACAATTTCAAGGGAATCAAAATGCAAGTGTAGGATAAGATCTGAAAACCATACCACCATTTGTAATTAAATATACAGTTTTTATTTAAAGTACGTAAAACAGTTTTCCAACGGTAAAGTTTGTCGCTCAGTAAGGTATATTTTTTCGTGAGAGCAATATGCAGTGCTTTTCTAGTTCGTATGGAATCCTCGGTGCACGAGTCTGACTCGCACTTGACCGTTTTTTATAATTCTGAACAAAATGATGTTCAGCTTAAACAGTAGAATCTCTATGTTTTAAATGATTGCTCGTGTTACAGACCACACCCGGTATGTTAATTTATTACTTCGAATCCCCGGCACAAGATGTGTCTAGTAAATAATAACGCCTAGAAAAACATAATCCATTGCCTTCTTCCTACAAAGCTAAAAGGGAAGCTAATTGGAAGAAGTGATACAGAAGCCAACGTAAAATCAAAAACGCACTAAGCCCTATTGAATTTCAATACCACTTATCACCTTTTAGTTCGGAAAGTCTAAAATAAACATGCAGTCAAAAAGTCGTAAGTGCCGTAGAGTTTCATGTACACTTAAGATCTTTACGTCTAAAACGGGGTTAGAGCCATCCATCTTGGGTTACGTCGCGCCTCACTGACGTATCGGATTTTTTTTCTACAATGGAGGAAGATTTGGTTGGAATGGGTTTGTATGCGTTGATTTTATCTTTTAATGTACATTTTTATTCGAAGTAAAAAATTGTGGTTGCAAGATCAAAAATAATTACTTTTTATTTGGTACTACCACAAAATAAAAAGAAAGGAAACACAGAGAGATAATAAAAAACTTAGAACAGTATGCGAAATATAGTGTTATGAAAATGGTAGTGCAGAAAAAAGTCAAAACGATTTCTTTGACGCATACTTACATTTATATTCTCCCTGTACCTGAATTGGTTAAAATCAGTCATATCGTTTTGATGTGATGTATAATAAATTATAAGTAACTAGCGTTTACCGATTTACTATTTTTTTTACCTCAGTCGGATAAAAAGTGGCCTATAATCTTGGCCGGTGCCGTTTTAGCGTAAGCGTGTAATAATATTAATTAAAAACAATAGTATATTACTGCCGAGGCCGGGAAAAGTCAGTTCGTGGATGAGTATGATTTTGAAGGACGAGGCGTAGCCGAGTCCTTCAACAATACGAATCTGCGAACTGACATTCCCGCCGAGGCTTGTATAGTGCTTTTCTCCAAATATGCTTGGAAATAATCACCAATCTACATTTGTTATTTAATATATCAGTACCATGAAGTTCATTTGGTACTTATTTTTTTTAGGAATAGGAATAAAAATTCGGGTCCGAATCATATGTTTGATTAAAAACAAAATATATTAATAAGAATTAAATATATATGAAAACACAATAACAAAAAATATGCACATAGGTACCTAATTATTAATTTTAGTTAAATTAACAACTTCTAAACACACTGTTTTTTTTTAGTATGAGACGTCATAAACGAAAGGAGTGTTTTTTACTTAATCGTCTTATTTAAATAATATTGATTTCCCGGCTAAGGCCAATAATATATATTTTTTTTAATTTGTATTAACGCCTTCTAAAAATAACGAACGATTTCGCGGTCCAGTTTTACTACATTAATGGGAACATTTCCAAGCAAGTTGGAGAAAATATATATTATTGGCCTTAGCCGGGAAATCAATATTATTTAAATAAGACTGTTACGGACAGGTCCGTATACCCATGAAGACTGTGTTACCGGGATGATTACCATGGAGAGTAAATAAAAACATTGAAGGAATTTTCAAGATGCGAAGTGTGTTTCAGTGCGTGTGGGCGTGCGGCGGGCTGGAGGCGAATGAGTGCCGGTCCAGGCTGAGCGGCCATTTTATATTTTTTCTCAGCTTGGGCCGGAGGAGGGGATAGGTGACTTGTTACCAGGGGGTGAAGGGGTTACCTCAGGAAAGGAAGGAATCGTGTGTTATTGTGGGATTTGTATGTGTATACCATGAGCATCTCCGTTTATTTTATTAAAACATTAAATAATTACACAATAATCAGAATCAGAACACATAAAATCGTAAGTACTAAAACATAAACAAAACATAAACAAATGAAACTATTTTTCTTCAACAAAACAATACAAGTTAGTTAATATTGATGCATATAAGGGGAAATCTTTATTTACTTTCTGAGACTGCTTTATTTACTTATAACGTAACAACTTACAATCGATAACTTATACTAAACACGAAATAAAAAGGAAACTCAAATGAAAACAACTGATTGACGCTTAACCTAACTAATTCTATTTATAAAACAAATATAATAACGACTCGAAATATTTAATACCTAAAAGACAAAACAATGAACAAAACAAATTGATAACATACCTACATAACTCAACTTCTTATTTACTACCTAGCTATTATATACAATTCTCCCCCTCGTGCGCAAGCACCACGTAGTTTACACGCTGTCTAACACGATGAGGCGAGAGGCTGGACGACGCATGAGACCCGAAGCTGTTCGAATTTCTGTTACTCTGACTCGGCCATCAGGTCCGGGAAAAACAGATGTTATCTGGCCTCTGGGCCACGTGCCCCTGGGCATGGTCTGGTCCACGATGAGCACGATGTCGCCGACCTTGACTGGCTGCTCGTTCGGCGTGTTTCCTCGACGTACTTGTAACTGTGGTTTGTATTCTCGAATCCATTTGCTCCAGAACTCGTCAGCCATGGCTTGGGCTGCCTTCCAGCTGTTCATGGTCATCTTGACGTCTGTGAAACTCCCGAATGGTGACATGCCACATGACCGCCCAATTAAGAAGTGGTTGGGGGTCAGGGATTCTGAGTTGAGGTCAGGGTTGACCGGTGTCAAAGGTCGGGAGTTCACGAGGTGCTCTGCTTCGAGTAGTAAGGTGTGGAGCACCTCTTCGGACGGGAACTTTTCTTTGAGTGTAGTTCGAAGCGCTGTTTTGACCGAGCGGACCATTCGCTCCCAGGCGCCCCCCATGCTCGGAGCTCCAGGTGGGATCTTCTTCCAGGTTATGGATTTGGTGCTGGCGAAGGTGGTCATCTCGTTGTCGTTGTCTCGCAGCGCCTCTTCGATCTCGCGCTGGCCGCCCCTGAAGTTTGTAGCATTATCAGAGTAGATCACAGTAGGCGCGCCTCTTCTTGCCATTAATCGTCGTAATGTGAGTATCATGGAGGAGGCCGATAGTGAGGTGGCCACCTCCAGATGTATGGCACGGGTGGTGAGGCACGTGTAGAGTGCGCCCCACCTTTTCTCATGACGTCGCCCTACTGTGATTATCATGGGCCCGAAGTAGTCGACTGCTATTGCTGTGAACGGTGGCTGCCTTTCCATGAGCCTTTCAGGTGGTAAGTCGCCCAAGGGGATTTTGTGAGGTATCCCCCTGTAAGTGCGGCACCACTGGCATCTATTGCATATGTATCGAAGGCAGCCGCGCAGTCCCACTATGTAGTAGCGTTGTTGTAGCTCGTTCAATACCGTTTCTTTGTTAGCGTGACCGAAAGTACTGTGTGTGTGTAGTACGATCAGTTTTGTAAGCTGCTCTTTCGCATGGAGGACCGGTATTCGCCGTGTTCGATCTTGAGTCAGTCTGCTGTCGAGGTAGAGTACGCCCTGCCGCACGCCCACAGCTACCCTCTTCAAGGGTGAGTTCTTCGGTAGTGGTCGTCCAGCCTCTATATTCGCGATCTCTTCGTAGAACGAAACTCGTTGGCTTCTTCTTACTAGCAGTAACTCGGCGGTTTCTATATGGTCGGTTCTCATTGATGTTTGCGTCGAACTGTGGAGCAGCTTGGCTTTAAATTTCTCAGCGGCGAGCAGTACGGCGGCGGCGCTACGTAATAGCCTAATATAACGCGAGAATTTATCCACCGGCGGTAAGTAATCGTCGACTATTTTCGATCGCGCGTGTAATACGGGTTTTACGGCCCGCTCCTCCCCAGTTGGGGTTGACGGCGCCGACACTGGCTTCTCTTTGGGCCATGTGTCGGGGTCGTTTCTAATAAATTCTGGACCGAAAAACCATCTATGTGTTGCGTTGAAATTAGACGGCATGCCCTTGGTCGCGTCGTCGGCGACGTTCATGGCGGAGGGCACCCATCGCCAGTCTACTGGCGCGGTTAAGCTTTCTATTTCGGCCAACCTATGCGCGACGAAAGCCTTGAATGAGCGAGGATCCGATTTTATCCATGCTAACACAGTTCTACTGTCTGTCCAATAATGACACTTTTTTATTTTGTAATCGGTTTCTCGCTTAATCGTCTCGGCCAATCTACTGCCTAACACCGCGGCCTGGAGTTCTAAGCGTGGGATGGAAATCGGTTTCAGAGGCGCGACCCTAGCCTTTCCCGCGACCAATCTAGACGTCCTAACCCCGTTCGTATCCGTGTTCACGAAATAAATTGCCGTCGCGTATATCTTTTCGCTCGCGTCGCAAAATACGTGTAATTCTGTTTCGCCCGAGGGCGCGGGTACGTATCGAGTTATTTCTAATTCTCTCATTGTTTCTAGATTTTTTATAAAGGCTAGCCACGTCTGATGGTGTTCCTGTGTTATGGGGTCGTCCCATTGAATGCCGCTACGCCAGATGTCCTGGATAAGCGCCTTTCCTACCACCGTTATTGTCGAAATTAGACCCAAAGGGTCATAAGCGGACATGACCGCGCTGGTAACTTGCCGTTTGGTGGGGATAGCCCCGCCCTCCTTAATGTCTGACGGCGTGTTCCTAAGGTTGACGTTGAAACCTAGGGTATCGCGTTTATGATTCCAAATCATTCCTAATGTTCTTTCCGACTCGCTTTTCCCTATGGTTGTTTGGTCAGTAGTTCGTCTGTCTGTTACGTCGCTTATGACCTCTGGAACGTTGGACGCCCACCCACGTAACTCGAAGGAGGCTGCCCGATGTACCTTGTACATCGCGTTTATCACGCTCTTGGCCTCCCCCTCGTCGTCGAATGTGCCTAAATAATCGTCCATGTAGAAATTCCTAACGGTTGCCCTAGCGACCTCCGGGTGCTCGCTGGCATGATCGTCTGCGTTCTTATTTTTTACGAATATAGCCGTGGTTGGTGAGGACGCCGCTCCGAAGATTAAACGATTCATTCTATATTCGATTGGTGGACCCGTACGGCTCTCTCCTCTCCATAAGAACCTCAGACTATCAAGATCAGCGTCGATGATTTTGACTTGGAGGAACATTTCCTTTATATCGGCGACTACTGCGATTTTTCCCTCCCTAAACCGAATCATAACGCCGAATAAAGACTGTAGGAGGTCCGGACCCGCTAACAACGCGTCGTTTAAGCTCTTATTTTCAGACTTCGCGGCCGCATCGAACACTAATCGAATTGTACCCTTCTGCGGATGAACGACGGCGAAATGAGGTAAGTACCATGTCCGTTTGGACGCGGGAGGGGCGGCGGCCCTCTCAGCATATCCCGCCTCTATCAAGTTATTTACCTGCTTACTATATTCTTCGCGTTGTTCTACGTTTCTGTCTAGCTTCTTTTCTAAGTTAAACAACCTGCTAAGTGCCTGGGCCCGATTGTCCGGCATTTCCTCATTATCGCTACGCCATAGGAGCCCCGCTTCGAACCTGTTGCCCCCGTCAACCCTCCGACACGTGTCGTTTAGCAATTTTAAAGCACGCTGTTCGGGATCCGCTCTAGGAGTTTTAGGCTCTATACCTAAACTTTCGATACTAAAAAAATCCTTCATCATTTTCATAGTAGCGTCTTCGTTTTGCCTCGACATGGGTCGTATGTGGTTGACGTACGCAACATTACCGCGCTTTAGCGAGTCCTTGCCGTGTAGGACCCAACCTAGACCAACTAGACTCGCCACGGGGTCGTGTTTACCGCCTGTTTTTAATTGTCGGGTCGTTATTAAATGCCAATTATCCTGCCCGATTAAAATGGTCGGTTTCGCGCTATCATAACATAACTCGTCCGCTATGTCTTCTAAATGTTTACATCGCTTGACTAATTCTTTGTCTACCTTTTGTGAAGCTAAGTCTAATTTTTTAATCGTGTGGGCGGTCATTGAATGTAAATCACGACTGCATGAACCGCGTATTGACACTTTGATCACTCGCGATTCATGATCATTCAATCGACTTCCCCCTACCCCCTCTATTGTCAGCAGACCCCCCGGTTGGTCGTTGGGCACTATTTTATTTGCTACGGCTTCTTCTATTAAAGTTATCGAGGACCCTTCGTCCAATAAAACATTTAATTCTAGAGTGCCCAATGGCCCCGAGACCTCTACTGGCATTATTTTTAAATACGTATTCGGTTGATGTATGTGGTTCACGGAACTGACTTTGCCGCGTGTCGGTGCTAAGCTCTCTTTTTTATGTTCTAAATTTCGTTTATCGTTGTGTAACAATTTATGATGAGACGCTTCGCACTCGTTCACGCCGCAAGGTACGTACTTGCACTTAAAAAATCGCCTATGGTCATTCGACAGACACCTAAAACACAACCTGAAGCGCTTGGCCGTTTCCCATCTCTCCTCTGTATCTAATTTGACAAAATCCGCGCAATCGGGAGGAGAGTGATTGCCTTCGCAAATTGTACACTTTTTCTCTCTCTCTCTCGATTTCGCTGCCGGTTCGGAAGTCGGTGGGGGAGGCCTCGCTTTAGGTTGCCCTTTTTGTGTTTTTACGCGGTTTGATGCTACATTTTTCGACGTTTTTTTTAAACTCGCGACCGTATACGATTGAGGGGAATCATCTTCAGACTCTGTACTAGCCGAACTCTCCGAATATGTTCTGTGACGTGTTAAGTTTACTCTTGGCTTAGGTTTAAAGCGGCGCTCTTCTCGATTGTTTTCTGCCGAAAACATCGAGCCGCACTGATCTCCCATTATATTCAAAAATTTGGCTAGCAAAATGAGATCAGGCGGTCCGCTGTGCGTGGCTTTAAACTCGTACCATTTGTATTTCAATATTGTACTGAATTTTTCTACTATACGACTGACGAGTTCCGGCGCATACAAGTACTGAACCTGATTCAACGTTTTGATTGTGGCTACGATATTTGATATTTTGTTCGCGAATGTCACGATATTTCGCCCGTCGTCTGTTAATCGTGGCATTCGTTTTATGTTATCTATCTCGGAGAGAATGATCAATTCCGGCCTACCGTAACGACGCTCTAGTGTATCTATTATTTCGAAAGGATCGGTGGCCGTGTATAACAACGTTCTAACTGCTTCGCGGGCCGCGCCTCTGACCGCTTTTCTCAACCGCGCTACGTTCTGTACGTCTGAAAACATGCTCTCGGTGTCGCTGAAAACCGCCCTAAAAGCCATCCACTCCGCTATCGTCCCGTCGAAGTGCGGGAGGTCGTGAATAAATTTAGGAGGGCCCGCCCTATTGTTACCGTTTGAGTTTACCGCTTGAACAATCGCGTTCGCTAGCATTTGGACGTCCGAATCCTTTTTTTCTGCGTTCGGTGGAGAAATTGGTTTAGCCGTGTTATCGATTTCCGCGACCCCGCCTACGTTTCTACTTGCGTTACCCGGCCTGGACAAACGCTGTTCGGACAGCCATTTTTCGATATGCAAAGACCCCTCAACTCGGGGCGGTCCCGCCGCGTCGCTGGAGTTCGCCAGATCACTTATTCTGGCGATCTCCAGCCGACTTCGCGCCGCGGCGGCGGCCGCCTGAGCCCTTGCTAATTCGGCATTATGTGCCTCTAACTCGGCCATCAAAACTATGACGCTATTGGCCGGCGTCGCGTTAACTACGGTGCCCGCATCACTATTGCGCAACGTGACGTCATTCGCGTCCTCAAAACGATTTTCTACATTTACCGCGTTTTCTACACCCGCTGTGACTCTACTCTCGCTACCGCCGGACTGCTCTGTATCGCCTGTAGCCTTGCTCCACGTGTTCGTCTCGCCCGAGGTGGTACCGCCAGACTCCGGTGTCTGGTCGGCCCGCGACTTCGACCGTGTGTTGCGTGGTTCCGACATTTCTTCTTGCTTTGCGCACGAGGGTCCCTAGCTAATCAAATCAAATTTAACACTCCCTATTCGAAATTCACTCCCTAACATTCACTTCCTAACACTAACAGCCTGAACGAACTTCTACCGCGGTGATGCCGTTCAGGAATGGAATGCGGGGAGAGGGAGGGGAGGACAGCCCCCGGCAGAGGATACAATAGCTTAGGGTTGCTAATAACACGGTAGGAACGACCGTGCCAAACTCTTGACCAACCTGTGGCCCCCTTCGCTAATGCACCGTACCGACGCGACTAAGCAATACACTCGCGAGAGTGGACAGATTCGCTCAATTTCTGCCAGCTTACCGCATGTGCTTCTTGACAGTCATTTAACACCGCTAGGTGACTGGCACACACGTTTTAACGAGCCAGTGGTCGGGCAAAGCTAGACCCTGTGACTGACCACGACTCGCACGTACTTGTTTCTTGTTTCTTTCTTGAATCAAGTATACTGGGCTGCGGTTAAAACCACTTGCCGAGAACTCGCGCGTACTTGTTTCTTTCTTGCTGTATCTTCTTTCTTGAATCAAGTATACTGGGCTGCGGTTAAAACCACTGCCGAGAACTCGCGCGTACTTGTTTCTTTCTTGATGTGTTCTTCAAATAGTTCTTCCAATATCCGGTTGCTCGAAGGACCACTGTTACGGACAGGTCCGTATACCCATGAAGACTGTGTTACCGGGATGATTACCATGGAGAGTAAATAAAAACATTGAAGGAATTTTCAAGATGCGAAGTGTGTTTCAGTGCGTGTGGGCGTGCGGCGGGCTGGAGGCGAATGAGTGCCGGTCCAGGCTGAGCGGCCATTTTATATTTTTTCTCAGCTTGGGCCGGAGGAGGGGATAGGTGACTTGTTACCAGGGGGTGAAGGGGTTACCTCAGGAAAGGAAGGAATCGTGTGTTATTGTGGGATTTGTATGTGTATACCATGAGCATCTCCGTTTATTTTATTAAAACATTAAATAATTACACAATAATCAGAATCAGAACACATAAAATCGTAAGTACTAAAACATAAACAAAACATAAACAAATGAAACTATTTTTCTTCAACAAAACAATACAAGTTAGTTAATATTGATGCATATAAGGGGAAATCTTTATTTACTTTCTGAGACTGCTTTATTTACTTATAACGTAACAACTTACAATCGATAACTTATACTAAACACGAAATAAAAAGGAAACTCAAATGAAAACAACTGATTGACGCTTAACCTAACTAATTCTATTTATAAAACAAATATAATAACGACTCGAAATATTTAATACCTAAAAGACAAAACAATGAACAAAACAAATTGATAACATACCTACATAACTCAACTTCTTATTTACTACCTAGCTATTATATACAAAGACGATTAAGTAAAAAACACACCTTCCGTTTATGACGTCTCATACAAATGAGGGTAATCTTAATTTGGCCGGTTACTGCATTTTTACTTTTAATTTTTTCAAAGACTGATATTCACCATACAGCCAATTGTCGACTAAATTTAAAACATAAAAACTGATAAACTTTTTAATTGTTCTCTGCGTTTAGTTCTTGCACTGAACATTTTTCTGCTCTCTTTGTCAATGTATTTGACTTAAATGACGACAAATTTCGAATAACGGACAAACAATTTAAATAATAATCTTATATGCGGTTAATTTATTTTCATGATTCTTAGTTATTTATAAGAGATTTCTCAAGAAAGTTTTAATTATAATAATATGATGGTATTTAGGTAATGAGTGAGTTGAAAATTAATAAGTGTACCAAACGTAAACAAATTAAAAATATAACAGAAATGATTGTGTCCAAATCAATATAAAAGTTATTTTGAACTTATGATCTCCGAATGATAAATATGGTATGGTTTCTAAAAAAAACAGTGTGTTTAGAAGTTGTTAATTTAACTAAAATTAATAATTACCTATGTGCATATTTTTTGTTATTGTGTTTTCATATATATTTAATTCTTATTAATATATTTTGTTTTTAATCAAACATATGATTCGGACCCGAATTTTTATTCCTATTCCTAAAAAAAATAAGTACCAAATGAACTTCATGGTACTGATATATTAAATAACAAATGTAGATTGGTGATTATTTCCAAGCATATTTGGAGAAAAGCACTATACAAGCCTCGGCGGGAATGTCAGTTCGCAGATTCGTATTGTTGAAGGACTCGGCTACGCCTCGTCCTTCAAAATCACTCATCCACGAACTGACTTTTCCCGGCCTCGGCAGTAATAGGTATACTATTTTTTTAATTTGTATGAACGCCTTCTAAAAATAACGAACGATTTCGCGGTCCAGTTTTACTACATTAATGGGAACATTTCCAAGCAAGTTGGAGAAAAAGAACATTTGCATCGATTTCTCCCTTATTCCCTAGCCTACTGTATTGTCTCCCTCGCTGCTTCAGTAAGTAACTGCCGGGAGCGATCTGTCAAACTTCGTCCCCGCCCCTTCGTCGGTTACTGTGATAACACAATTCAGGAGCGGAGCATCGGTGTCAGATCGATAAGACTTTGAACTGATTTACCGAGTTTATGAATATTATTAGCTCCGTTAACAATGGCTAAAATTAATTCCCCAATTCAATAGAATTGGTAAAATCTGTAGATAATAATGTTATACAATAGTGATATCCAGAGCCCCGAATTTTCATGGCAAAGCAAAAGCCTATCGCAATATAATATACATTTTTTTATTGGTTTCTTGATTAAATTCTGGGTAATGATGCTTTCGGACAAATGAGCGCTAGAGCAATGAAGTGTACCCATGTTTCTACGCGACGATCAAAACAAACATAGGTAAGTACATAGAATTATGATTTAATCCTTGACCCTTAACATACTAATAACACTAACTTGTCACTTATTCACGCTAAAACGGCCAATTTTGATGTAGCTGACACCCTGGATTAATACATGACTATTTTTTGATCCGAACGCGGGTAACACCGCGGGGCGAGGTTAGTAATACATTGACGAGTGTTGACCGGCATTCTATACAGACGCTCGCTGACTCACCGCCTCCTTGACCGGCGCGCGCGCTGCCAACTTACCAACTGGGCTGCTCTGCGCACGCGCAGGGTCAGCGCAAATGGCGCTACACATACCATACTGAAGATTCATCACCATGAATTGCGTGAACGTACAGGCGCAATAAAAGTACTCTTTATTGCACAACTTAAAAAACATTCAGGAGAAATACAACGCAAGAAATTACAATTAACGATAAACAGCAGACGGTCTTGTCGCTAAAGAGCGATCTCTTCCAGACAGCCTTTGGTTAGTGGAGAACTTAAAATGTAATTTTGTTATTATGCAGTCCAAAACATGAAAACAGCAAAATAATTATTCCTCTATAATCCCTCTATAAAATAATAAAAGACTCAAAGTAAAACTTTGAATCTCGTAAAATCTGATTGTAATTAAACTGAAATGTCTCAGAGAATCACAAGGAAACATACCACCCATCAGCCCCCGAAGCTCAGTCTTAACCCTCTAATGGCGCTCGATAAAAAACGCTGCGCCGCTAAACGGCGGTTAATTCGGGCGGCATTTGCGGGTTAAGTGGCGGGGCGATTTGGAGATTTGCTGTATTTTGTACAACGAGTTGATGTTGTCGTATTACGTTTTACGAACGTCGATTTGTGCAGATTTCAATGGCCGGCGGCTAAACCAGTTAGATCTAGTTTAATTCCTCTAAGTGTGTAGAATTAGTTCTTCTGTATGTTAATGAACTCAACTTTTAAATAAAATAATTAACACGGTTAAAAAATATCATAAAAATAAGTTTCTGTCAAACAATCATTTTAGTGACAAGCTTTTATAGCAGACTGTACTTTTCTTTGAATATCCATCAAATGCTCACTGAGACGATTCTAAAGAGCCCAAACTCGATAGAATTGCTTTTTCTATTATAAAGTTCCTATGGCCACCTTCCGGTTCCATCATCAGATTAGCCCCATGGTTCCATATTATTGTATCGTCATCAAAGTTAAGTAAGTATGCAAAATTTCAGCTCAATCGGTTGACGATATCTGCTTCAAAATTGAGTTGCAAGATTTCACCCGAACAAACATACTTAGATACGATACATACATACCTACATTGCAAGTTAAATAAAAGCTTTTAACAAATAATAAAATAAAATCGATGCGATATGGCTCCGCTTCGAACGATCAAAATTAGTCTGCTTATTAATCTGCTGATTTTGAAATAGTGTTCAGTTTAAACCAATTTTATTACAAATTATTATCACAGAATTAGGGGCCCAATTCGAGAATGCCGTTTGAGTGAACGCCAAACGTCACATCTCTATTAGATAACTGGTATATCGCCGTTGAACTGTCATTAAAATGCGATGAGCTTTAAATTGACATATCTAATCTCAAATTTGGAAATACGAAGGCGATAATGATTGTCAAAAATGTTATTCATGCATATGAATTTCTGTTTTGAATGAATCGTAACGGACTAATTTCACGCACTACGCGGTCAATTTAAACTATGCGCCTGTTATTTATGCCGTCACATACAAAGGAAACGAAAATTTAGCGCGTCTGAATTGACGGAGTTGCGATATTTTAGGGATATCGCCACTTGTCAAGTAGGCACACGTCAAAAGTGACGGATGGCGATGAAAAGGAGAGATCTCCATTATATCTCTAAAATTGGTCGAATTCCCCCCCTGGTTTGAAGCGCTCCTTACAGTTACGTTGTAGAACGTAGAACTATAATTCTCCATAGAAATCCTTTACGCTGTCGCTAGCGAGTATTGTCACTGTACTCATGGTAAGGGTACAGAGGAGTCACAAGTGCATTGCTGCCCTTTAAAACTAGGCGTGAATACAATTTTCGGAGATGCCTACTTTCTACTAGGTCGATGCAGAGTCAGCCACCGGCTAAGCTTGCACCATAGATTCGAGCGGAGTTTTTTTTTTTCGAAATTTTCTCTTCGTCACGACCTAGCGAAATTTAATTTGTGCATTTTAAAACAAAAATTTCTAAAATCGGTTGAGAACTCGCTGAGATCTGCGCATTGTTACAAAGTCCATTCGAGTCGATCCATGGGAGCTTCGCTCGCTTCGCTCGCTCCGCTCCAATAAAATGTTTAATCTATTTTATTTAACTTAAACTAACAGTTTTATTTTTTTATATGAATGTACCTTTGACGAAGAAAGATTTTTACAAATAAATTATTATATTCCATTTTCATTTATAATAAATAATAAAACATGCTTATCGTGAAGAGATTTTTTGCAAATATTTGCTTGGTTGCGAATCATTTCTACAGCTCACGATTATTTACAAAATTGAGAAACTTAATCCCCTCTCATATCTAAACGAACCTTTTAGCGAAACTTTAACCCCTTTTCGAAAACTAAATATTTCAAAAGACTGATGACCCTAAGGGGTCATTTTAAATTGGATTCTGGATCCCATGAATAAGTGAGCGCGCCTTAAAGTCAAGGACCTCTTAACTTTGGAGTCGATCCATTCGGTGGACGCGGTCCTTTTTAAGGACCACTTAGGGCTGTCAATAGTAAGTTTTTTTGCTTGACTTATTGAAGTATATATTTTTTCCTTATTTTTTTATTAGATTTAGACTAGATTAACAAGTCATTGCAAGATTTTTTTAAGATCTACGCTGAGAAAATAAACTGGACAAACTAGGACTGAATCATAATCATATTAAATATTATTTTATTATTATAATTAATTATAAGTTTGAATAAATGTGACAGCTGAGATTATTATAACAAAACGGGATTTAATCGCGTTAAAAAAGGTGTTTAGTTCATTACCTCAACGTTTCAGACGTGATGTCCATGCTGGTTAGCATAGTGGTAGTGCAGCTGCCTTTTGTGCCGGCGGACTTGGGTTCGAATCCAGGCAAGGGCAAATATTTGAGTGATCAACTCGAATATTTGTTCCTGGTGTTCCTGGGTTATAGATATTTTTTATGTATTTAAATACATTATATTACGGTAACAATCTGATCGGCTATATTGGAGTTCTATGACGGGAGTAACTTGTCCGTATTTTAATAATGTTATAGTCGTCTAGTAGGTACCCATAACACAAGCCTGCTAGAGTTTAGTTCGAGACTAAGTCGATTAGTGTGAGGTTGTCTGATATTAATTTATTTGTTACAAATTTTTGGCCGTGGCTTCGCTCGCGTTAAGATATATACGCTATGCTACAGGACCAAAGCTTCCTTAGGGATGCAAAGTGTATGACCTAGGCCTTCACACATAAGACTATGTGCCTACTTAAGCACTACACATGTTGATATATTACGTTTACCATTATTTATTACAAGTAGTTGTATGCTTATGTCTTATGATATATCTTATGTTGTCTTATGCTATCTTGTGTTATTAGATGTTACTGTTTTTACTTTTATTTTTATTGTTATCTCGTTTTATGTTTAAGTACCTACCTAATTCTGTTTCTTTTTATATACCATACAAATGTTTTGGTCATGTGTACTGTGAATTTGTATGTAATAAATAAATAAATAAATGTGTATAAACTACCTCTTTTTTAAATTTAATGCAAATCCGTCCAGTCGTTTCGGCGTGTATAAGTAACAAACATAATTATACACATACACAAAAGCTGTCACTTCTATAATATAAGTAGGATATTATGTTTATAAAATATGATGTATTCGACACGTCACTGCGTAAACACACGTTAACGTATTTTGACCAGTACTATGCCGATCGTTAACATGGAGCCGAAAATCTCCCAAATTGCAATACTTACAATGTAATCTGAATCCCTTTGCACAAAGGTAAGGGGTAACATGAGGGTTAACATTGTTTGATACTGAATTCCATTTATTATGGTCAACTTACTGTACAAGTTTTCCGTTCACTGTAGTATTAACGGTTGAATCAATTTAAAGTGATTGAGATTGTTTCTTGACTGTGATGTGAGGTAGTACTATTTGTTCAACTGAGGCTATCTTTTGTGGAGTTTAACCAAAATAAAAAAAACACGAGTAGGTACGCGTAGAACCTCATCCTTTTTCTTGGTCAGGTTACTAGAGAACTCCATGAACAAACTTAAATATTTTTATTGCTTATTTGCAAGTTTGCGGCACCCGAATGGTCAACAACTTAGTCAGCATTATTACGTGGTAACAGAATCAATAAAAAGTTGCACAATATAATATTTACTTTTACAGTCAAACCCAACAACAACATGTATTAAAAATGATGACTGACTTTTTTTTCACTTTTTGACAACCCTAACGAACTTTGCAAAGACGTTGTTGCAAGACCTGTAATTTGTACAATTATTAAACTTTCGTGTCGCTGAGTGCGTACGAACTTTCTAAAATTATTCTGAAATTTTGAAGAAGCAAAATTATAATTTAATATTATATACTTTACGACGTGTCTCTGTTCTATAAAGATGCCTTTAGTCTGTGCTTTAGTTTAAGTTGTAACAGATACTTCTTTTAAATATTGATACATAACTTTTACAAATGTAGTTGCTGCTATAAAAAAAAATATTAATTTGACTGAAGCACATCGTTACTATCTATTTTCAACATATTTTAAGACGATAGTACCGATCATTAAATCAAAATTTACGGTACCTAGATGGAGCTGCGATCCCACCCTAAGTGGTTGAAATATTAAATGGATCTCGCATTAGTGCAGTGGTCTAACTGGTAAGACGCCCGTTTTGGCACGGATAACCGTTGGAAAAGCAAATTCGAACCCCACCTGAACCATTAAATTTTGCATATTTTTTCTTCGAATAAAATATTCGGTTTACGTTTAGAGACGTTACTGCTTTAATAAGAAATAAATAGGTACCTACAGTCTTTTCGTCCTTACTTGTTCTCGCAATTCTTACCTAACCATAACCTACTTTACTGCTAGCAGTTCGGTTCGCGGCCGCACAAAAGACGGCTTAAACTAGGGGAGCCCATAGTAAGTCCATCCAGTAGACTCGGAAAACACGGCCGTACAAAACATGGCTGCGCAAAACGTGGCCGAGCAACGAATGTCCAGGGCAGTTGCCAAAGGACTCGGAAGATGCGGCCCTACATTACAGGGCCTACCAATGTCACCCCGTACAAAATTGGCTTCAAAAAACTGCCCCGACTAATCATTGCTCGGCCACATTTTGCCCAGCCATGTTTTGTACAGCCTTGTTTTCCAAGTCGACATGGACTCTGAAAACGTGGCTGGGCAAACCTTTCGACCCGAAGTCGGCGCTTGCCATGGTGTTCTGCAGCGGCTACAGCACGCGCACCATAAACAAGCTGAAGTGCACGTAGTGGTGGGGCAGCTGGTGCACCCTCAGTGAGAAGCCAATCTTCCGGCGGACGTACTCCACCACATCGTAAACAATTGAAGTATCCTGAGTCACTATTTTACAAACGAAGTTGATTTAATTGCGACAAAACAGCTAGTTTAGAATTTCAAAGTCAATTTTGAGGAATCTTGTTTACAAAATTGGACAAGTAACAACGAACAGACTGTATAAATTTATGTTTTTTCTGCATTTGTATTTCAGTTTACGAGCCTTGCTGAGAGCAATGAAGCGATTTACTCTCCCACCACATTTCAACTAAAATTGCGCTCTTCAATCCAGTACAAGTGTAAGATCAAAGCTTTATACAAGGGTTCAGTATATTTCAAAGCAATAAAAGGAAGCCCGTATCGTTAGGTACGCTTGATTCGTCTTTAGGTACACTTCAATGCTGTAAAGGAACAGATCTTGGCAATATTCGACGCGATGAATTCAGTTTTATAAATAACTAGGTAGGTATAATTGTATTGTATATTTGGGATCATATATATTTCTGCCAAATAGGGATGATATACCAAGATTAAGATTAAAAAATGTAGTTAGTCAGGTTAGTCAATGGCAGCACTTTTTATTAAATAACAAGAAGTTTTCAATTTTAAAACTAAATAAATATACAGCGTGTTTTGTTGATATAGCAAACTATAACCAGGCGTAGATTTTAGTGCTATGAACCGATATTTAAACAAATAGTTAATTAAGTGTTAATGTTAATTAACTACCAGAGCGTATTTTTTATTTCTTTTTTGTAAACTGTATATTGCGCTTATACACTTATTTGACACATCGACTTTTATTGACAGTAGATGTCTAAGGGAGAATAAAACCGAGATACATTGCGTGCTGAATCACTACATAGTATAAAACAAAGTCGCTTCCTTCTGTCTGTCCCTATGTATGTATGATTAGATATTTAAAACTACGCAACGGATTTTGAAACGTGCGAAGCCGGGGCGGGTCGCTAGTTATTTAATAAGGAAAAAAAAACGTAAATTTTTATTAATTTATAGAATAACATATTCCTAGGGCCTATACTGAGAACGTGTAAAGTTTAAGGTTGTATCAAAAATACACACTGTATTTTTCAGTGTCTACGAGCATTACCCCAAGAAATTACATAACACACAAACCCAAACAACAACAGAACACCAAAAAACAGCACGGTAATAACGCAAAATAAAGACGAAGGAGCGTCGATACTTAGTTTTTCTTCTCTAGAGCAGTAATTAAATGAAAACACGGCTCGTTTTGGATTCGAGAATGTTGTGTAACTATTCATATGATGAACCGATCATCATCCTCCTAGCCTTTGTCCCATTTTTTGAGAATGAATTCTCAATCGGGGTCGGCTACCTAAATCCCAAGATGTGGCGTAGGCACTAGTTTTTACGCAAGCGACTGCCATCTGACCTTCCAACCCAGAAGGCTAGGCCTTATTTAGGCTTAGGTGGTTTCCTCACGATGTTTTCCTTCACCGAAAAGCGAGTGGTAAATAGACATAGACATAGACATCATTTATTTGTAATTGAGTAGGTTAATTACAAGTCACTTATTCGCTATAAATATATTAGATTATTATTATATACATATATTTATTATGAAACATTATTTAATTTTGTGTATTTTACATTCCAATATTTATGTTAATTTAATATCTGTGAATATCAAATGACATTCCGTACATAAGTTCCGAAAAACTCATTGGTACGGGCCGGGTTCGAACCCGCGACCTCCGGATTGAAAGTCGCATGCCCTAACCACTAGGCTACCACCGCTTCCATTACCCGCTTCCATGATGAACCTATGAACCAGCCAATAAAACAGTACCCGTGTATGATGCTGTAATGGCGGCCAAATTGCTCATACCATGCAGACGAATATATACATCAAATATTTCAACTTATTTGGTATTTAATATAGAAAGGGCTTTGAACCATTGAAATGACAAGTTATATTTCAGAACAGCCTAGTCTTGAACTCGGTCCTTCAAAAGAAATCAAAGAACAAAAAAATATTATTTCCAGAGAAGAATATTATTATGATTCAAGTAACATTTGAATATGAAAATATTAGCTTATTATTCGTCTTACATGGGGACGCTTTTCTTAAGAGTACTTATTTTTGTAGGGTTCCCTGGCTTAGCTTTGAGACTGTTGCTAGAAAGCTGTAATTTTGCATGGCTATGCCGAAGAGTTTCAGCTTGGGTTAAAATTCTTTCGTATGTCCGGATTGTCGATGTTTGGATGTCCGTTTTTCTCGCCTATATTTCGCATTTCAACCAATTTTCATGATTTTTTTTTTGAGTAGGTTCGTTAATTATAAAGATATTTTTAACGATTCAGTTTTTCACACATTTTCTATATGGCGGAAGTGATTGAAGACGTAAAATATTCAAATGTTCGACTATTCCGAAACAAACTCGAAGATGTACAGCTCACTAAGCCAATAACAGTACGTCGTACGAGTATAACTATGTCAATATGTCACTAACAAAACAAAATGTATAAATAAGTATAGGTAGGTATTTTATTCAGATCCACTCTATCCCTTTTAATAATATGTTTAAATGGCCGTTAATATGTTCTCACCTATCATAAGTGAATGACCCATAAAATACCTATACTAAACTAGACCAAAACACCTATAGTTATACATTTGTTTGTAATGACCATATCTTTAACACCTAACTAATGTTTATACTTGTTTTATCATAAAAGATGAAGCCGTAAGCCCTCTAACTAGTTAATCTGAGTTTTAACGGCTAGTAAGATATAGGTTAATGTGGTTTTCGCCGTTAACACGTTTTAATGGTTGGCTAACCTTTCGAATTTAAATCAAACTAACTATATTAAAATACATAAACGGGTTTACTCACGTCGTAGAAGTCGATTAACGCTCGACATGTTTCAAATCGGTACGCGATTCATCATCAGGAGAGACGATCAGTCGCGGCGGCGGCCAACCGAACACGCTTTTATGTATTTTAATATGTCTGAGACGGTTTACCTACTATTGGAAGGCATAAAATCATTAATACTAATATGGTTACGCATAATTGCTTTTCACCGAAAATGACATGTGCATAAGCCTCATTACGCATATTTTTTTACGCATAACATTAAAAAGCATAAATACAGAAAGCATAACCGTCATGAAGACTAATAACAAAAAGCATAAGCATAAATAGGCATAATAATCAATTGGCATCATATCAAAATGCATAACGCTATTATCCTATTAAAAGTTGCACTACGAGAGAAGGTTAGTATAGTGTGTAAAATATATATTTAGGAACTAAAGCGAGGTCGACGGAGGTCCGCTTCGCAGACCCCCTATTCCGCGTTGCTTAGGCGCTTCGCGCCTGGTTATCATGCTAACCTAACCTAACCTAATGTACCTACCTAATGTGACCTAACGTTACGTAACGTAATATTTTGTATTGAAATATATACATACAATAATAATAAATGCATGTTAACCACGTAACTGAGTTTCATTCATTTAGTAATATTATAAATGCGAAAGTGTGTCTGTCTGTCTGTCTGTCTGTTACCTCTTCACGCTTCAACCGCTGAACCGACTTAGATGAAATTTGGTATGGAGATAGTTTGAGACCCGGGAAAGGACATAGGATACTTTTCATCCCGAATAAATTTAGTGTTCCCGTGGGATGAGCGGGTAACACCGCGGGGCACAGCTAGTTATATATAATGACAGATATACCAAATAATTATTAGCCCAAACAATAGTATGCGTAAATATATTCGGCCAATACAAATTAGTCCAACTAAAAGTATGCTAATAGCGTAGTATGCCAAAAAAACAGTAGGCCAAAATATTACTATGTGAAAGTACTATTATGCCAAAACAAATTATGCGAAATCAATTATGCGAAACAGCATTAGTCTAAAAAACATTATGCGATCCAAAGGGATCCCGTCTGAGACTCACAGTAGTTTTCTATCTATTATAAATTTGATCTAACATCTATAAAATCTAACTATTATAAATGTGATCAACATCTATAAGATCATACAGATCTAATAATGCGGTCTTAACTTTGTATTCAGACAATTTCCGACTTTTGCTATATCATTAAAATAATTCAATCTGAAAATTTGTATTTTACTGTTATTTATAGGTAACTAGCTGCACCGCGTGGGGCTACCCGCTCATTCTACGGGAACACTACATTTTTCGGAACAAAAAGTAGCCTAGTATACGTACCCAACGTATTTGAGATTCCGTCTTTACGATTCTGCATTAATATACTCGTCACAAAACTCCGCGCATTCTTGAAATGCGACTTCCTAAAATCAACTCCATTCTAACCGTGCATATTAATTATAAACCAAGGGAAATTAAAGTCATAATCTTAAATCACGCCACTTGATACAAACATCAACTCGTCAACTGTCGACAAATTGGCGCCATGTTCGCGCCGCCATCTTGTGAAGACATTTTGGAACTTTTATGACGCTCATTCTTCGCTACGCTACCTACGGTGCGAAATAGAAGTAATTTTTTTTGTAGATTTTTAATGCGATTTGAAAAAAAAAAACCGGCCAAGAGCATGTCGGGCCACGCTCAGTGTAGGGTTCCGTAGTTGCTAATCCTTCACAAGAGACGGTCAAAGACGGAAAGACGAAAAAAGGTCGTAAACGCCAAAGTAACTGTAATTATTTATTACCTTCTGGAAGTCAACTTACGTCCTTTTAAAGAAATTTATGAAATTTTGCGTAAACTCAAAAACGGATGGACCGATTTTGTTCAATATAGTTTTCATTGAAAGTACTTATAAGACCTCATTTTCATGAATTTTTCATATTTTTTTGACCCGTGGTTGAAAAGTTAGAGGGGAGGGGGACACTATTTTTTTTATTTTCAGAGCGAATATTTACAAAACTACTGACTTTATCAAAAAGTAATGTTCAGAGACCCTTATTATTTTAACAGACCTATTTAACGACACCACACTAGGGTTGGAACGAAAAAATCACCCCCACTTTAGGTGTCCGAGAGGTACCGGAAAAAAATTTTTGTTTTAGTTTTTATTTTACCGTTTTGTCGGCGTGGTACATGCACATACTCATACAAAAATACAGCTTTCTAGTACTAATGATCACGGAGCTATGCCGCGGACGGACGGACAGACGGGCAGACGGACATGGCGAAACTATAAGGGTTCCTAGTTGACTACGGAACCCTAAAAAGAATAGACTTCAAAATAAACTGAAAAGCCAAAAATAACCCGTTCGTGTACAGGTTACATTTGAATCACCTTTGAAGTGGTTGGCACCCACTTCAAAAGGTGATGAGCTCACGTAAACTTCTTTGTCGAACAAAAATACTCGTAAATACCAAATAGTAATCATTAAAGGCTTCACGCTTGGCATCTGTTTTCATAATAATATAAGCTCTTTATAACCATTTGTTCATAACGTTTATGAAAAAACAAATTATACTGATTCATGAAAAAGACGTTAATTAATTATAAACAAAGTGAAATCAAGCCATACTCGTAAACGACGCCACTTGATACAAACATCAACTCATCAGCGACTGCGGCGACAAATCGACGTTATTATGCGTCCGTCCTCTTTCTAGTCCCGGCAACGAGGACATTTCGAGCCAAATAATAATTATGCAAGACCGAAGAAATACTAATACTACTAAATATTATGAGACCTTATTATACTGTACCATATTGTATTCTGGTGAATAAATATCATTCATTCAATATAATTTATTCAGTCTCTTTTTATTTGTTTATTATTTATTAATATGACCACAAACATTACAAATAATCAAAAGCCCTGCGAAACTGTTATGACCGTTTGTCTGATACGGTGATATCGGTATCATTCGTAATACATATTCGTGCTTATAAACATTAAGTCTATTTTGGTTTTTCAAAAATTACTTTCCACCTTATTTGACTGGACTATACCGCCATCTTGCGCCGCCATTTTGACAACTTATTTATGGCGGCCATTCCGCGGCGTAAAATTACTTTTAATAAGGCTTTCTGTTTGAAAAGGTGACGTGCGCGCTCTAAATGAAATTCGTAATTAATGTCCAGGTCTAGACTTTGAATAACGAGATGAATACAAGAAAAGGTTGGTAAATAGACTTGGTCAAAATGTAGGTATTTTAAATTACTAATGCTTCAAACTGTAATATTGTACTGAGGCAAAATTCAATATTATCAGTAACTTCGTCCGCGTTGCGTTAACCTTTTTTTTTGCTGTAGTCGGATAAAAGTATTCTGTATCTATATTAAGATGTCCAGCTATATACTGACTGCTGCCAAAGTCGTGGCATCTCCGTTTAAATTGGTTAAAATCAGTCCAGCAGTTTGCGCGTAGTGAGCGGACAACTATTTTTATACGGTGACGATGTACTTTACCCCAAGCGTCAAAGTAACCCAAGCGTACGGTATTAGTATTAAATTTGTGATGTTTAGCGACATTGAACATGAACATAGAGGTATGCGTGTGGATTGAGTGAGCACCCCTCAAAAATGAAAAAAAAAAATCCAGCACCGCGCTCATACCAATCCTGGGGCCCAATTCGAGAGTGCCGTTTGAGTGATCGCCAAACGTCAAATCTCTATTAGATAACAGTTATATCGCCATTGAACTGTCATTTAAATGCGATGAGCTTAAAAGTGCCATATCTCATCTCAATTTTGGAAATACGAAGGCGATAATGATTGTCAAAAATGTTATTCATGTATATAAATTTCTGTTTTGAACGAAACGTAACGGACTAATTTCACGTACTTCGCGGTCAATTTAAAGTATGCGCCTGTTATTTATGCCGTCACATACAAAGGAAACGAAAATTTTGCGCGTGCGAATTGACGAAGTTGCGATGTTCTAGGGATATCGCCACTTGTCAAGTAAGCACCCGTCAAAAGTGACGGATGGCGATGAAAAGGAGAGATCTCCATTATATCTCTAAAATTGGTCGAATACCCCCCCTGGATCGCGCTGTTTAGTTGCCTGTAATAATTACCCATCTCCATAGAAAACTGATTTTCAATGGACATTTATAATATTATACCACGGACGTAATATATTATGGCCATACGTCAGATAGATATGTCATTGTCATTAGAAACGTTCCATTGTTCATGGATCCATGGGTCATGGATGTTAATTTGTATTTAAGTACCTATATATGTATTTATCTATATGTTTATCGTCGTCTAGTGTCCATAACACAAGCCTACTAGAGCTTACTGTGGGACTAGATTGATTTGTATGAGGTAGTCTGATGTTTATTTATTTATCATTTATTTATTTATTGTTCGGGTTTTCATAACGATGCATTGACAGGTTATTGAAAACGAGGTAGCCCCATCAGCACCCTGAAACCATTTTGTATTGCACGCGCAGATCATTGTATATTTAGGCAAAAGATACCCTCCCCTTCCCCTTTCCTTTAGATTGGCCTTTGAACTAACTCGTTCTTCTATTGCTTTCTTTCCAGCCTCTACAACGGTATACTATTTCAGTCGGCTATGCGAAGACCACAAATACTTAGGTACCTCACCCAGACTTGAACCCAGTCTGTACAAAATTCAGCTATACTTTTATGGAGCTCATAAAAGCCTTTTCAGATTTTATCAAGTCAAACTTCTGTATTACCTCCCCTTTACATTTGCATCGGGATACTATACCGAGTCCTCACTCTACATCACAACTTAAACTCATTACTCACTTTCTTCACTTTGAGAAGGTTACTCTGAGAACTTTGAGCACATTCATGAACTCCACTCAAACCATTGTTACCTGTAAAGATATAAAGTAGATGTGAAATTTTATGAATGGTTTTAATCAAAGTTTATGATCAAAGTTTAACAGTACTTGTAACAGAAGTGAATACTTAGTGAAGTGCATTAGTGTTATTTACTAGGTATTGCTCTGCCTGTGGTTTGTGTGAGTACTTACGTGGGGAAAAGTCGTCCTTGTTCGTAGTTTATAATATGAAATATAATAATATCTATGGGCGTGTCTCAGCGTCCGTGTCTCAATCTCAAGCGTATTTTGTGAGTAAGACGAAGGAGCATCGACAATTAGTTTTTCTTCTCTGGAGCCGTAATTAAATGAAAACACGGGTCGTTTTGGATTCGGAAATGTTGTGTAAGTCTGCATATTTATTTCTGAACACAATTATGTTTTTAATTTTCTTTTTCAATGTGGGTAAATTAACACTACATTTTGAAACTGTTAGAAAGATCAACACGCAAAGACGAATTAAATTGCGCTCACGCGTGCTACAAACCAGGACTCGAACCCGGTACCTACCTTTGGATTTCCAGTCCAACGATAACATTTTGACCAGAGACGCACGGTACTACGCTTTACGCGCTACGCTTACTTTCAATTTTATTCTTCCATCCGTTTCGATCCCTGTTTGACTTATTTTTATTTTTGAAACCTTATCGCCATCCATGAGAACATGGATGCACCGCAGACATTTAATGACGTTTTTTTAAATGAAGATCATCAATTTTGCTTAAGACGCTGTCAACACCAAAATGCCCTTGAGGATTCGGGTTTTCGGCCCCGCCCACTTTGCTCCCAGAGCTATTCACAATTGAGCGGCGAGAAGCACAGGTCCGTCTAGCACGGCGCGTCGGCGCACACTGTCTATTTGTATCGGAGTAAACGAGAGCGGTTACGGGGCGGCCAGGTCTTAGAAGAAAATAATAAGAAAGTATTAAAATAAAAAGAAGTGTGGATTATTTGTGAAATATGACTCGTTAGCGGTTTAGGTATGAACATGTTGACTTCATGTTTTTAATTGCAGGCCCATACGTCAAAAAAATGAAGTCAATTAACCGTTTTATTTTATTTATTCTAAGACCAATCTTTGCAATTATTTTCTATCGAGCCGATTTCGTCCAATCATGTATCGAGTCCATTCACGACCTTTGAAATATGATTATTGTATTAAGCGGTTTACACTCACGTGAAATTGTCAGGAACGGCCCGACATGACAATTTCACGTGAGTGTAAACCGCTTAATACAATAATTAAATATGTCTCACGAAAGTTTTAATAAAATCTTTGAAATATGATGAATATTAACATTTTTTTTTTTTTATGAGCTAGAACAAATAGTTTTTCTTAAAAAACTGCTTAAATGACATCATTTTCAACAAAATTAGGTCTTGTCAGCCTCTTAATAAACTACGCTGGTGTGGACGGAGTCGTCTAATTCCCTCAGTGCTTAATATTTAAGACGTTTTAGCTGAAATTCATGTCCTCTTTCATATTTAATGCGAAAAGCGATTTTCAAGACTGTTGAGAAATTATATTATTACAAGAAGGTGCTAATATTATCTTAAATTTTCTGAAAGTAGGTCATTGTTAATCCAGTTTATGAGAATCAATATTTCAATATGTTTCGATTACATTTTAATATTATGTAACAAAGCTGGACTTAATGCATGCAAAGCATTATTTATTTAATTTCCTCGACGTTTTGAATGTGATGTTACGTTCTGTCTCAAAGGGACTCAAGTTTTTGAGTTCATCGTCATGAACCTTATATCACGTACGAAACGTCGAGGTTATTAAATAAACACATTTTGTGAACGCGATTAAATCCCGTTTTGTCCCACTCCATAATTTTATATTGTCCTACCGCGCTATGAAAAGTCCAAAACCTGACAAACGTATGTTTTTACTAGCACTCATTTACTTACCTACCTTTAATTTTATAACATGCACATATGAGCGAATGCATTCTGGCTTCTAGCGTGAGGTAAATGCACATTTAAATGCCGGTGGATGGAAATAAAACGCACGCAATTTATGGAAGATAAGGAGTTGGTTTGCTAGTATGTTTTGAGTGACATCATGTTTGTAGGTACGAGCACAGTTAACCGTGCTTTATAAACTGAAATGTTTCAGGGATATTTTAACTTTATTTGTGCTACCTACGCTCAAGACACTCATGAAACAGGTTAAATAAATAAAACACGGACGACATTATATAACAACTATGCACTGGAACACACTTATCATCTTATGTTGCGTATCTTTTTAGTGTCATATTACAAAGTCCTCTTATGTTTTTTCTTGTATACATTTTATGATAATTATTGAGCTATTTTTATTAAATATAACTATTGTATCTTGTAGAATTCAACATCAATCATTATCCTTATTATGACAAAATAACAAAAATCTGTAATTTTAAGCATATTACCTAACAATTTAGACTCAGCCTGCGAAAATTAAAACCCCAACATAAACAAGACAAAATGTGGAATCTTTTTTATTTTATTTAAAATCGTTAGAGCAGCCAGCCGTGAAGGCGATAGGGCGGATGTTTTTGTCGTTTCTCATCCCGAATCCTTTTGTCTTTTCCGAGTGTACTGGATAGGCCAGCATCCGATTACTGATTATCAAAGTCGTGATATATGCATGCGGTTATTAAAACTAAATTATTTTCAGTCAGTAGAAGTTAGTAGAAACGTAAAGCAATTCGTCAATTGTTAAGTGCCATTCCTTGAAGATAGCATGGATTATTCGTTTCTATCTGTAGAAGTGTGTAAAGTGGACGTCAGTGAACACTATACTCAGAATATATTTTCCATAATGTTACTTCAGTTAACTTTTGACCACGCAAAAGTTACAGTATACCTACTAATGATATTTTTTTCAGATGTGAACTCAGTTTTCAGATGTTGACGATGCAAAGGTGATTCTACTTGATGAAATGTTGTTTTTATCCTTTGTTTATTTTTAAGAAGCGCGGCCATATTGATGATTTAATAAATTCGAACAGTTTAACACATAGTCATATAGTGGATACCTACTTTTTTATGAGTAAAAAAATTATGAGGCGCCGATCACATTCTGGTACTATATTATGTACTCAACTTAACTCAACTGTAAATTTTATTGTATCAACTGTAAGAAAAAAACACAAAATAATAATAATAAATATAAATCTTACTAAACCTATGATCTAATTAACCTAACTTACTCTATTGGGACCTAAACTATGTACATATTATCACCTAAATTGCTGCCATTAGGTAGGGTGCCCGTAAGTCTGGCCGCGTTAATGACCTCGCTGGATTACAATTCAAATGCGTTGGACGAGGAACGAGCTAGCCCTACAATCACTGGAGAACTGGATAAGCAAATAGCTCAAGCTTTTTGAAAAGAAGTAGTTAAAGTTTGTTGTTTCCACGGGCCCCATGGCCTCTCTTCGGCAAACACCGCAAAAACGATGATATGATAACGCTAGCCAAATATAGATTATCGGAGTACAAATATAGAAAATCACAGTTTGCTGTGAAGAAATAAATATCTTATGACTTAAATAAACATGTGTTGGGATGCTGGTTTAAGTTGTCGGCCATTTTCGGGTTAAGCTCTTTTTTACTACAATAGGCTTATGGCTTTATCTTTTCGTAAATATACTGCTACGGTTTACATAACCTATCATTGCGACGATTACGTTGCAAGAACATAAAATAAAGGGTAAACTTTGGTTATCTGAATTGTTGAAATAGAAAGATGTCAAATAACTAGTGCATGCTGTGTTTGCCTTTAATTGGTTGTGCATCAAATTTATCTCCTTATAAATTGTCATTATTGAATGTTGTGATGTAATAACTGTTGGTCAACCTTACTAAAAAAAAAGATATCTGCAACTTTGTCCACGTAGTCGGGTAAGAGGTATCCTAAACCATTTTTGGATGTGCAGCTACTCCTGTACTAAAATTGGTTAAAATACTTCAAACCATTTAGCCGTGATGAGAGGACAAAGAAAAAATTGGCAAAAGATGGCGCCGTCTTGTTGTTAAGTTTTTTTCTGAAATGACGACCTATCTCCATTGATAACTGATTTTCAATACAATATTATAATTTTGTAATAACTAAAGATACTTATTCGTATACGTATTGATCTCATTCCCAATATTCCTTGACAAAATATTTGTGATAACAGAAACTATGATAGAATTGAACAAAACTTACTAATATAGGTACATCACAGTCAATAAACCTAATCGGCTGTGACAGAGGGTCGGTCAAACAGACAGACAGCCAGTAATCTAATAATAAACCCTTTTTAGGTAAGTAAATACATAAATAATCGCTGATATTGCAAAGATAACACGCCATGCCAAAAATACAGAGAGAACTTTCAACCCCTCCTTTCTAAATTCGGTCAAAAATAAATGAAACCTTTTTATCTATTCATCATACAGATCGAATAACGAATCATATTATAATGTCTTTTCTATCATCTTTTAAGTGCACAGTGGAATCGCTGCCCAGAGGTTAATAATAAGAAACGGTACGGGATCCACTACATTGCGAGATCGAACCCACGACATTTACTTATCCGGAGTAGTGTTCTGACTACTGAGCTACCGCGACGTTATGAACATCGCGTGAAATTAAGCATTATTTTACACAGAGAATCCCAGTTCAGGCGTGTTCAAGTGCGCGTCATATTTTGTCAAGTAGAATGTCAAATGGCCAAATCTATAAGAAAACGTTTTATTAAAACTTATATTTGGAGCATTGCACTTTATGGCTGCGAGACATGGACCATGACACAACGGGACAGAGAAAATCTTGAGGCGTTCGAGATGTGGTGCTGGCGCAGGATGGAGGGAATAAGCTGCACAGAAAGAGACACCAATGAGGAAGTATTGGAAAGGGTAAAGGAGAAGAGACATATACTTCATACGATAGAAACTCGAAGAGGGAAAATGATAGGTCATTTGATACACGACGATCTAATACAAAAGATAATGGAGGGGAAAATTGAAGGAAGGAGAGGAAGAGGAAGGCCGAGAATTAACTATTTGGACCAGATCAAGAAAAAGGCAGACGTCGGGTCGTATCGGGAAGTCAAAGAACTTGCATTAAGTAGAACGGACTGGAGAGAACTGCATCGACAAGAGTGAAACTCTTAAATAATAATAATAATAGAATGTCTAAGTCAGTCTTTGGTTAATATTACTGTAAAATAAGCTCGTATTCAATATCAATATCACCTTATCTTATCAAATACAAAATTAAAAGTACAAATGGCGGACTTAATGCCAATTTATTATATTCCACCAACGCCCTCAGTATCACTTTTGTATTTTTAATGCTATTGCACATTCACTGTACCTCTAGGACGCCCAGGTACCACACGTGCTGAATAAGTTCCTATACAGCCCTTACACAGCTGAAATAAGCCGTATAAGGGTTATATAAGCTCTTATGCAGCTGTCTGCTACGTGGGCGTGAGTTTATGAAACATCCTCCTCCCTTTTGCTTCTCCAGCAAATAAAACCAACGAAATTCATTCCTTTACACGCCATAAATATTTTTTCATACGTGTGCACATTATACAGACGACATCATAAAATGAGTCCCGGAGAGTGATAATGGCGGGTGAGGCCATATCTCTGACATATTGTGAAATATACGGCTGGCCAAATGTGACACAGGCGTTATCTCTTTTCCATCCGTCGCGGTCTTGAGTTGTCATCTGGCCATTCATTTAAAACAAGGTCCAAATTATCCCATACAGCCGATAGACGTCCACTGCTGGACAAAGGCCTCCCTCAAAGTTCTCCACAACGGTTGGTCTTGCGCCTTGTCTTGTTGTGTTGTTTTGCTTGTCACTCATCCAATTTCTATTCGACCCTAACCAGGTTGTTGGTCCACCTTGTTGGGGGCCTCCCACGCTGCGTTTTCCGGTCCGCGGTTGACACTCAGGATTCTCAGGAAGCTTTCTGCCCCAACGGCTATTGGTTCTACGAGCAATGTGCCCCGCCCACTGCCATTTAAGTTTGGCGACTGTCTGCGCTATATCTACAACCTTGATTCTCTTGCGTAAATATAAAGATTAGTAAAATATAATTAAAGGCATCTCAACAGTAAGTCCTTGAGCCTACTGACTTCAATCAGTTGAAAAATTAAATAAAAAATGTCTAAAGATTTTCTTTATTCTTTAATAATGTAGAAAAGATTGGGATAAGAACTTTGATGCTGCTTTACTAAGAAAAAACAGCAGATGTCACTGGAAAATAATAGTAACTTATATCCTTTTGTGTTTGAAGGGTAAAATACTTTGGAGGACAGCTGTCACCTGTATTAAAATTGATAAAAAGGTCACTAAGTTTGTTACGATCAAATATTGGAAGTATTTTTCGTGGTCACTGATAATATTCATATAACAAAAAAGCCGGTCAAGTGCGAATCGGACTCGCGCACTGAGGGTTCCTTACAAACTATGAAAGCTCTAACGAAAAGATAAACTAACAATGAGTATATGATTTTAATTTCAACTCGATACCTCCACGCGTTCCCGAGATAAACGGTCTTGACAGACAGAGGGACGGACGGACATAATTTCAAACGCAACCTTAAAAAGGTTTTAAGTAAGTTTATTTTTAATAAGATGTTAAATAAAGTAAGTTTTTTATCATTATAGCAGCAGTAAATCCGTACCAAAACATTAGATTTTTTTTTAAATAAACGCTGAAATCGTCGAGTATGAATTATGAAACATAAATTATGCGAAATCACGTACCAACTTGTTCTAAAATTCCTCAATTCCTCAAGTGTACGGAAGTTTATCAACTCTTGACATCCGATATCAAGACCGTATTATTTCAAGTATGGCTTCGAATTTCGTGCTTCGCAATCAAAAGTTATTGAGAAGATGTCTATTACATTTCAATTAGAGGCGAGTTTCCGCGTTACATGGGTACCTATCATAAACTCGAAAATTGTAATTCTGAATATTAAAATCCCGAAAACGTTTCGCATTTTTTTAGTTGCCCGTAATTTTGTTTGCCCGAAATTACATTTCCCATATTATTATTTCCCAATTCTCAGTTCGTTGCAATTTTATTTCGCATATGATTCAAATCGAAGTACCTATCGTTTGTCAACTACTTTTTATGCCGAAAAGTATTAAGTCCGAAATATTATTATCCCGCTGTATCAAAAAATCGAAATTGTAGCATGTCGGAGCAAATCCAATCTCATTTTAGGTTAGAGTCACTGTTCAACCTAACACTCCTCCTCGCTTCGCTCGTCCTCGTACCCAACCTAAGCCAAGTCAGACCTGCCTTAGAACTAGATTAATGGGTTACGTACCGTTATCAAATATCTAACGTTTAAACTCGATATAGACCTGCGCGGCTCGCTCGCTTCGCTCGCTCGTTAGGGTCCAACCTAACACTCCTCCTTGCTTCGCTCGTCGTCGTACCTAACCTAAGCCAAGTCGGACCTACCTTAGAACTACATATTAGATTAATGGGTTTTTAATCGTGACGGCAAAATGATATTAGGGAAAATGAGATTTCGATTTTACGTAGCATCGGAATTATGAAAAGGTGATTAACAAAGCAGTTGTCAAATAATAAAGTTGGCAATCGTTCTTTTGGTTATCGAGTTTCGGAGAACGTTAATGTTGGAAAACACAACATTTCAAAAGTATGGTAAACAAAGTATATGGATTATAAGAATTCGCTTAACCGTTTTCGGACAAATTAAAATCGGACAAGTGTGTTTCGGAACTTCGATAGGTTACCGTCCCATATAACGGCTATGCTATGATTTCAGTCTTAGCGGCAAGCGGCGCGGCGCGCGGCGTGCGGGCGGCAACCATGCCACGTACACCGCCCAATCGCGGCCTTTTCCGTTTGAATTAATGGTGGTGATGGTTCCTAAGAACAAATTTCCTTATCTCTTATAGTTTGTGACTTCTCCCTACTGACCCATTTGGATTGATCGCCCTGTATAGATGCTGAATCGTGACTGTATTGATGTTGAATCTGCCATAGATTTGCTTATAATGTTTGAGGAGTTTCTTCGATTCCTCAAGGATTTTGTCATCATCAGATCTTCATCAACATTTTATGGAATAATCTCGAATAAAAAAAACCCAGATCGGTTCATAAATGACGGAGTTGAGAAAATGGGGTAACAAACCCAATAAGTTTTTTTTTTGTTGAAGTCTGAAATACCTACTTTACTCGTACCTACTCAAAATGATCACCAATTTTTTGACCGGACGCGCAAGCATCTCCGTTTCAGCTTGGCCTAAAATCTTTTGTATGTTCGTATGTCCTTTTGTCCGAAGTTCTGGCTGACCTCGCATGGATGTCGCAATTCTCAACCGTTTCTCATAAAAAAATGTGAATAGGTATATTTACAAAAATATCTAAAGTAGATATTTACAAAATATTCCAAAGACTGAACCGATGAATGAACTGACAACATACAGTTCATTCAACGGTTCAGTTTTTCGATTTATTTTAAAATGGCGGAGCTATTGGGGTTGAAAACGTAAAAAAACCGGCCAAGTGCGAAACGGTCTAGCGCACCAAGGGTTCCGTGCAAACGCTTATCCCATCTTAACTAGCCGGGTTAAGTTAAGTATGAATCGCGCCGCATACAAATGAGGTGCAAAGTTAACGCAACCGATCACGTTTGTTGTATGGGAGCACCAATAAATTAATATTTTTTTTAGTCTGTTTTTAGTATTTGTTATTATAGCGGCAACAGAAATACATCATCTGTGAAAGTTCCAACCGTCCAACTATCACGGTTCATGAGATACAGCTTGGTCACTGACACACAGACAGACAGACGGATTTTAGCAATTTCAACACAAACTCGGGAAGTCTCAGACAGCTTACAGTGTCACTAGTTTTCAGGTGGTCTGAAACCAGTCCAAAGTTCTCCAATGTCGGAATCGGAACTTGTACTAACTCTCGACTCGATATCGAGATCTTTAGGACCGTATTTCAAGTTTGGCTTGGAAACTTGCGGGCACATGTCAAAGGTTATTATCGGGGGAGATGTTACACAAATCGATTCTTGTACTCGAGGAATTCGAATGTTTATCAGGTTATAACGTTCTGAAATTGGCCGTGTTATAGCCCAACAGGGGATTTTACAACCTAGCGTGGGTTTATTGCGGATTTTTAGTGGTACTAATTTATCTAATTGGCAACGACTTGGTACGTAAATGACGTTGAAAATCGGTGAATGTCACTGATGTAAGCAAAGAGGAAACGGCTAAATTTTCCGCAAATTTCAAGTATTTTTTGCGTACTAAAGCTAATAAATATTAAATATATATAGTTTCAATAGGATACAGGATTTATTTCGCAAGAAGAACGAAAAATTCCGCAAAAAATAATAATTTGGTTAATGACAAATCCTTCACAAATCGCTATTGACGTTTAATAATGCAAATATATGACGTATGCACATTATTGCCATATGAAAGCTGTTTGTAGTGCCACTATCCCTGGGCCGGATCGACACTTGTTAATCTATACTATTTTACATTTTCTGACGCGTTGTGACTGAAAACGAACCACGATATACCATAAAGACGTGTACGTGTGTTCTGGCAACATCAAACACAAACAGGACAATAATATTTTAAAAACTTTCGTGAGACATATTTAATTATTGTATTATGCGGGTTACATTCACGTGAAATTGTCAGGAACGGCCCGACACGACTGTCGGTTCCATGTCGGTTCATATGATTTCGTGTTCGATGTTTGTGCCATATCTTTGTTCGTGCGTTTGGGTCGTCGATCCACCTTGTTGGGACCTGGCCTACCCACTGTAGTATTATGAGCATGGTTCGTAAAATGCGATCATTTGTAACCTTTCGTCAAATTTTCATTTGTCCGAAAGCCATTGTTTACGAAAATCTATTTTTTTCAGAATCGTTATAAAACAATCCTAAACTGACCTAACGGGTTCTTTAAAACGATGTTTATAAAATCCTGAAAATACCAGATTTTCGGAGTTGAGATAGATTATGAGATATTTATATTTTATTTAAAAATAAACTTCTTCAACGTAAACAAAGCGGGCGCTTTTAGTTATTAATAATCACAAACACAAACCAATTATCTCTTTCCAGGATTAAAACAAAGCGAATTTAAGCCCGAGAACACGCTAATTTGCTTGCATGCCACTAACAACAATTTAGTTTAAGTCCAGTGAATTTTAAATACGTTTCTAGAAATAAGAGAAAACTATTCCGAATTTTGCTAGCATCCGAAGCGTGATGCAAAATGTGGTTTGGCTTTGGAAGCTGCCGTTTAGGTAACAGTGTTACTGGCTTATTCAGCGGGCGAGCGAAGCGAGCAAAGCAGCTCCGTTTTATATTGGTCCAATTATTTTTCGTATGTCCAGTTGTTTGGATGTTTGTATGTCTAAATGGCTAATGTCACTGAAATTGGATTTGTAATTATAGTTTAATGAATTGTTTCTTTTGTTATCTGAAATAACATGCCATAGGAATAATAATAATGTCTAGATGCTTTTCGGCTGTTCTCGGATTTAAGTCTCAACCGATTCTCATAGAACTTTGTAAGTTGTTTGGATGTACGTAGGTACCTATGTAGAATTTCTACGTCAATTAGGGGGGGTATTCGACCAATTTTAGAGATATAATGGAGATCTCTCCTTTTCATCGCCATCCGTCACTTTTGACGTGTGCCTACTTGACAAGTGGCGATATCCCTAGAATATCGCAACTTCGTCAATTCGGACGCGCAAAATTTTCGTTTCCTTTGTATGTGACGGCATAAATAACAGGCGCATAGTTTAAATTGACCGCGTAGTGCGTGAAATTAGTCCGTTACGTTTCATTCATAACAGAAATTCATATGCATGAATAACATTTTTGACAATCATTATCGCCTTCGTATTTCGAAAATTGAGATGAGATATGTCAATTTAAAGCTCATCGCATTTTAATGACAGTTCAACGGCGATATAACAGTTATCTAATAGAGATGTGACGTTTGGCGTTCACTCGAACGGCATTCTCGAATCGGGCCCCAGTTTTTCGATGTTTTTCAAAACGGCGCAGATAATAGGTAAATATGAGGGCAAAAAGAGAAAAAAAAAACAAATTTCTGGATTTTTACAACAAGCTTCGAGGTCTACAGGGTTTACCCGTGGGTTTAAACGTGATCGGTTGCGATAACTTTGCACCTTAGTTGTCAGCGGTGTCATACTATACCAGGTGCAGACTAATTAACCCGGCCAGTTAAAATGAGATGTGTTTGTACGGAACCCTCGGTGCGCGAGTCCGATTCGCACTTGGCCGGCTTTGGGCTTGTGCACAAATCACGTGAGGTTCGATAGGGGGGGGGAGGGGGTCACGAAAAAATCACGAAAGATCACGTTGGGGGAGGGAGGGGTATAAGGAGACCTCACGTGTATTTTTCTACTATGAACGAAGACTAAGAAAAATCGATATTTTTTCTCGGCTTCGTTAAAAATAAATCTTTACTTGTTAAATACTTCAAAATTGCGAGTTTATTTTACGAAATTCTGGCAGAAAAAAAATACACGTGAGGTAGTATGGGGGAGGGGGGGGGGTTAGCAAAGAACCTCACCAAATATCACCAGGGGGGAGGGGGGGGTCAAAAAGTAGCCGAAAAAACATCACGTGATTTGTGCACAAGCCCTTTTTTTATACGCCCTTTGCAGGTTTTTTGCTTCATATAAAAATATTGCCATCATTTTATCTTCAAACAACAAGCGAGCCGGAAAGCTCCAGTGGCCGTCACTTTTAATTGTCCGGAAAAGATTTTTATGACGTACATTAAAAAAGGAAGACTCCGGAATGGCTTTATTAAAAAATAAATGGTGCTACTGGTGCTACTTTGATATAGGATCATTAGAGAATTTATTTATAAGGTTTTCTCTCTTATTTGTTCTATGATTAGTCTTGCTGTCACGTGATTGCCACGAGACGTATATGAAATGAAGTATTTGCCTTGCGTTCCATTGTCAAGTCGTGAAAAATATAATTTTCAGGGTCTCGTCCTTCAATCGGCAAAACGGAACCCCGATCTCTTTGTTGTCAGTCTGTCAACCCACTTTTCTCAAGAACGCGAACGAACGCCGTATAAAATCAAACTTCTAAATCAACGCAAACAAAAGATGAGGCTCTTTGCTGCATTTTTGAATTGCAAGGGAATTGAAACCTATAATGTACGTCCCGTGGCAGTTATTTATGTCTCCATTAATCGTTTGACTGGATTAAACTGGCTAGGAATGGTGGTAAAACATTGATACCCTGACTGACTTAACTGGATTAAGCTGGCTAGGAATAGTGGTAACACATTCTACCCTGACTGACTTAACTAGATTTAGCTGGCTAGGAATAGTGGCAAAACATTCTACTCTGACTGACTTAACTAGATTAAGCTGGCTAGGAATAGTGGTAAAACGTTCTACTCTGACTGACTTAACTAGATTAAGCTGGCTAGGAATAGTAGTAAAACGTTCTACTCTGACTGACTTAACTAGATTAAGCTGGCTAGGAATAGTGGTAAAACGTTCTACTCTGACTGACTTAACTAGATTAAGCTGGCTAGGAATAGTGGTAAAACGTTCTACTCTGACTGACTTAACTAGATTAAGCTGGCTAGGAATAGTGGTAAAACATTCTACCCTACCCAGGTTTTTGGTAATCAATCAACATTTAAAACTCGAAACCGCCTCAATCCACACCCAAACATAGTTCCCCAGGGATGCTAAATCCAAAGTGTTCCGTCCCCCCTTTATCAGCTTTATTGGCATCGCCCGGTTTCCGCGGAAACTGTAAACCCCATTTTTATGTTTCGACCTGATTTAATGGACGAGCGATAAGCGGTTTTTTGGTATTTTGTTTTGGAACGTGCGCTGTTGAGTTTGATATGCGATGTGGTTGTGTTCCAGTAACAGTGAAATTTATTTTTTGAAACATGTCAATGTCTCATTATTTTTAACCCTAATTATTTTTATATTGTATACCATTAATACAAAGTTCAAAGCACAAAGAAAAAAGAAAGAATATTAACGTATTCAAATAGATGTCACTAAAGGTAATCCAGAGGTAGGTACCGAGTTCGAACCCGGTCTGTTCCATCAGGTTATGCACTTCAGTCTTTCATTGTGTTTTGATCTTTGTATCAATGGCACAACGGAGTGGATGGCACAATCGATGGAGTCTGTTGGGTAGGGACAGCATCCGCTCGACACCTTACATTCCATTAAATTGTCGAAAGGGCGTCAACGCGTTGGCTTCAGCCCCACGCTCTCAAAGGTCCGGGACAATTGCAACATACAAATAATATTATACCTATTAATGAAAACGCGTCATCTCATCGCTTAGGGCACGTCATTGCCGGCAAACCGCAGTTTAGAGCGGCGCGGTGCCGCTCGCATATAAAGCGGAATACGGAATACATATATACATATGTATGTATTGCCAGCCAAGGGCCCAACTTGTGCCTTTAAGCTCGCACGCAATATGCCTAAGGCTGGATTTAATTAAACTTTTATTCCAAGGATAACGCTTACTCTCGGATAGTAATGTCAAAACCATAATTAGTTTGATATTACTATCCGAGAACGAAAAATTAGCAGTTGTACTTCTTCTTAAGATGGGCTTACTACACTTTGAAAGTTGCATTAATAGTTTACATACCAGCGTGTGCGCGTTTGAATCCAGTCCAAACGATGGCAAGACCAATAAAATACGGATTTCAAACGGCTTTTGTAAAAAAAAAACATACTGTATTTTTTTATATATAAAACTGTCAGCAAGTCTACATTTTTGTATATTTAGCTAATCTTAATTCAATCTCGCGTAGTAGCAAAGGCAACCTCATTGTCTAAATTGCCCTTACAGATGTTTAGATATAGATATTTTTACTTCAAAAAGGTTAAGCTAAGAAAATTACAAAATTACCTACCAACTAGGAATTACTTTCCGACATGAAAAACTGTTTTTAAGGCGCCTTAATCTTAATTAAGTATTCTTTTTACTTTTCTTTTTTGTTTATTTCTTTTTTATTCCAGCAAGGCTAGCATATCTTCAGCGACTTCGCTTGTCGCACGGCTCAGCACCACTTGTCTTGCTCGCACGGTATTACAAGGAAAGTGACAAAAAGTATTTGTCGCACGACAAAACGGCGCGTGTCACAGTTATGCTAGAAGTGTAGTAGTGCCAAATTGGTATAAGTATGTAAGAATAATCAGCAATTTAAATTAATTTAAAAACATATTATCATTATGTAGCCTGGAGATAGCCGATGGAGCCGCAAAATCCTGGAGTGTAGGAAAGCGCAGCGTGGGACGGCTCCCGACTAGGTTGACGAATGACCTCGTGAGGGTCGCGGGAGTTGATTAATACGGTCTGCACGGGATTGGCACGATCTATAGGGAGGCCTATGTTCAGTAGTAGACGTCTGTGGTTGATAGATAGATAGATAGATAGAGAGAAAGATAATGATCATACGCCGGGATTTGACACCTACTTTGGCCTACTGTTAAATCATTCGTGATCGTAGGGTATGATTATGATTATGATTGGTGTGATCCATAACGAAAACACTGCAAAATATGTTTCTAATATCACCAGACATTCAAAAGAGACGAATTATTGTCATCATAACATAACATAATGTTTATCCGGCCGCTTATTACATATATATCTTCTTTACATACATCCCCCTTACCCCCTTATCACCACTACGTGACCATCATTCCGTTCCACAGTAATAGTATTATATCAGTATCACAATCGGGAACAAGTCTCCATAGATGGTAATATTATGGTCTGATATCAATTAATATTTTTACATCCCATTTTTAGGGTTCCGTAGTCAACTAGGAACCCTTATAGTTTCGCCATGTCCGTCTGTCCGTCTGTCCGTCTGTCCGTCTGTCCGTCCGTCCGCGGCTTAGCTCCGTGATCATTAGTACTAGAAAGCTGAAATTTGGTATGAGTATGTGTATGTATCACGCCGACAAAACGGTAAAATAAAAACTAAAAAAAAATTTTTTTTTCGGGTACCTCTCGAACACCTAAAGTGGGGCTGATTTTTTTTTTCGTTTCAACCCTAGTGTGTGGGGTGTCGTTGAATAGGTCTCTTGAAAATAATAGGGGTTTTCAAACATTACTTTTTGATAAAGTCAGTAGTTTTGTAAATATTCGCTCCGAAAATAAAAAAAATTGTGTCCCCCCCCCTCTAACTTTTCAACCATGGGTCAAAAAAATATGGAAAAATTCATGTTAATGCGGCCTTATAAGTACTTTCAATGAAAACTATATTGAACAAAATCGGTTGAGCCGTTTTTGAGTTATCGCCAAATTTCATATTTTTTCTTTAAAAGGTCGTAAGTTGACTTCCAGAAGGTAATAAGTGATTACAGTTTCTAGGGCGTTTACGACCTTTTTATAGAGCTTCAAATCTTTCTTAACTTAAACCTCGGGCTTAAAACAGCAGTTTATTGTGAAGGATGAGCAACTACGGAACCCTACACTGAGCGTGGCCCGACATGCTCTTGGCCGGTTTTTTTATTTTTATGACGATCATAGTGTAAATGAATGCAATCAAATAAATAAATCTAATCTATTCTATCGCTGTTTTTATATCGCGACCGGCTAAAATATAAATGCACCAATGCCTAGACCTTCATGAAAAAAGAATTTTAAACAAAAATTGTTTTTTTCCGGCTTTTCTGGGGTCGGCTACCCAACATCACGGACTTGCGTAACACAACGCAGAAAAAAATATGACCTTGTCGCTTTGTTCTAAAATCCCGCTGTATCTCTGTTTGTATTTATTTTTTATGTTAGTTTCTAAGGTACATATAAATATATATATAGGTAATATTGTGTAATTAATACCTGCAGCAACAATGATTGATAAAGAAAAATCGTTTTCGGAAAAAAATTAAAAAATCTAAATTTTAGTGCGTTGATTTTTGTCAAAGCAGTACCGTACTCGCTAGCGACTTGTATGAAGGATTGTAATTCTACAAAGTAACGCTAAGGCCACTATACTTCTCTCCATACAAATCGTTAATTCATTGTAAGGGTACTGTTGTTCTGTGACGTACTGTAAGCATACGACTACTGTAATAATTCCGAGTCTCGTCACGACGTCAAACCTCGTCGCTTATCATATAACTTCTTTTGGCAGAGCTCAAAGTTGCCGACTTTTGCACACGGCCTATTTGATACTGATAACTCCATGATATTATAACCAGGGGGGTAATTCGACCAATTTTAGAGAGATGATGGAGTTCTCTCCATTTCATCGCCATCCGTCACTTTTGACTACTTGACAGGTGGCAATATCCCTAGAACATCGCAACTTCGTCAACCGGTCGCGCTTAATTTGCGTTTCCTTTGTATGTGACGGCATAAATGACAGGCGCTTGACTTGACCGTCTAGTGCGTGAAATTAGTCAGTTACGTTTCGTTCAAAACAGAAATTCATATGCATGAATAGCATTTTTGACAACCATTATCGCCTTTATATTTCTAAATTTTTTTTTTTTCTGGACAAGTGTTATTTACTTTTTAAATTATATTAAAGATTCTAAAGTAAAAAAATTGAGATTAGATTATGTCACTTGAAGCTCATCGCATTTTAGTGACAGTTCAAAGGCGATATCACTGTTATCTAATAGAGTTTTGACGTTTTGCGATCTCTCAAACTCTTGAACTAGGTCCCAGGGCAGCGATTCCACTCTGCACTTAAAAGATGATAGCGAAGGCATTTAAATATCATTTGTTAGTATTATATATATATATAATATATATATATATGTATATCGACATTCGAGTGTGCCAAATATAAAATTTGAATTGTATGTAATTGTATTATAGTTATGTTTTGACCGAGCGACCAAAGCGTAAAAACGCTTAGGTCTCTGTTTCATCTTGGACAAAATTTATTTTTCGGATGCGTGGATTTTTCGGCTGTTCTCGTCTACAGGGTACATTTCTTAACCGATTCCCATGAAGTTTTGTGATTACGTTCGATAAGTATACAGCGTGTATATTTGATTTACCGCAAACTTTACGGGGTGTGAGTACCTATAGGCATTTATTAATATATTGCACTGTAACTTATTAAAAAAATCGAACTTTTTTTTTCCATACAAAATAATTCAGCACGCAATGTATTTGTTTGTTGACACTTAACATCGTGATGTGACAACTGTCACTAGTAATAACTACGCCATACATAGCTGCTCAGAAAATTTTCAAAAATTAATTACGCTATTAGTAGTTAACGCTAAATTAATAATTGTTATAAATATCAGATTATAACACTAAAATCTTTGTCTGGCTTCAATTTGCGGTTGCATCAAATATACACGCTGTATAGGTAAAATGTTTTTATAGTCAGTTATTAAAAAAAAATCGGAATGGCGGAAATTTGGGGGTTGATACGTGAAAAAATACAAATTTCGGTAATTTCAAAACAAACTCGTGAGATCTACAGCTCACAGAGCCACTAGTATAATTATTTAAGGCATGTCATTTGATGTTAAACCAAATTAACTTAAAAACCTACTTTGTTAACCATAATCATAAAATCAAAAACTTCAAATGGTCTATCACCGTACTTGAGAATTGAGATACAGCCTGGTGACAGACGGACGGACGAACAGCGAAGTCTCAGTAATGGTCCCGTTTTTACCCTTTGGATACGGAACCCTAAAAGCGGTAGACTACAGGCGGTCTTATCGCTAAAGATCGATCTCTTCCAGATAGAGCTTCCAATACAGGGATTTTTTGGATGGATAGTCCCGGAATCTCGGGATTGAAAGCTCTAATTCCAGATAACCTTTGGGTAGTAATTTGACAATTACTTTAATCTGTCAACCAAATAGATTCGACTCTGGTTACAAACAATTCATACGTGTCTAGAGGTCATGTTAAAGTGGCGACTAGTTTGCCGGGGCGGACTCACAATTTTGACCAACGTTAATTCCATTGAATATGAAACCCTTAAAATATACGTGATAATAAGTTTTTAACATCTCAATACAAAGATTGTTCTAAAAAAAGATGTATAATAATTATTACCTTAATTTTAATTAAAACGCTCCCTGAAAAACAGTCTTTCATTCCGAAAAGAAATCTCTAGTAATTTTCTCGGCTTAACATCTTGAAGTGAAAAAATATAGATGAAATACAATATTTGTAAGGGCAATTTAGAAAATGAATGAGCCCTCCGTTACCAAGCAAATAGATTAAAGATTAAATATTATAGAGCTAAATAAAAATAACGTTTCTAAATTTGGCTTGGCTAACGTTCTTTTGTAAGTTGTTGACTCATACATCTACCTAGGACAAGTGGTCCAATTAGGTAGGTCCAACTTCGAGAAAGAGGTCAACCGCCGAATCCAACTCGGCTGGGCAGCGTTCGGGAAACTACGCAATGTCTTTTCGTCCGACATACCTCAGTGCCTCAAGACGAAAGTCTTCAACCAATGTGTGTTACCAGTGATGACTTACGGCACCGAAACGTGGTCTTTCACTATCGGCCTCATCTCAAAGCTCAAAGTCGCTCAACGAGCAATGGAGAGGGCTATGCTCGGGGTGTCTCTACGTGATCGAATCAGAAATGAGGAAATCCGTAGACGAACTAAAGTGACCGATATAGCTCACCGGATTAGCAAGTTGAAGTGGCAATGGGCAGGCCACATAGCACGCAGAGCAGATGGCCGATGGGGCCGTAAAGTGCTCGAGTGGAGACCTCGGACCAGCAAGCGCAGCGTAGGACGTCCACCTACGAGATGGACAGATGACCTTGTAAAGGTCGCCGGAAGGCGCTGGATGCAGGTCGCTTCCAACCGGTATATATGGAAGTCCAAAGGGGAGGCCTATGTTCAGCAGTGGACTTCCTATGGCTGAGATGATGATGATGATGAACGTTCTTTTGATTATTCATATCCTATTTCAGAGCAAACATTAGGCACATTATTATTGCATCAAAGAAATGAAATTCGGAGTCGGTCCATATACTCAATCAGTAACACCAAACAACATAAACTTTTTCATTGTTAATCAATTTTGTAGGGTCGATAAAACCAACACGAAGATTACTAACTTATATCCACGTTTTTTTTTATCAAATACGTAAACGTAACTATTTTGTCATGAATCTTCCCGAAAAATCAAGACTTTGTAATATCATTGTTTTACCACAAATTTAACACAAAGATACTTCACTACGTCCACTGCTGCTACTACTACTTCATACATTAGGCGAGCAATATCCGTCCGGATATTCGGAATGTCAGCCTAATGAACCGGGTAATGGCGCGAGCCCGGTTATACACGGGTCACGGTAGACAGCACACTAAGTAGTATGCTATTTATATTCAGGTATAACTCTAAATTGGAAAGAAAACAAATTTTCCACGGGAAGTGGATGTGACGGCGAGTTTGTCTGTCAGTCTGTCCGTCTATCTTTCCAAAAGTTGTACGAAATTTACACATGATGTGTTAGAGTTTGGAGTATGGCTGCTATAACAGAAAATACTGAAACAAATAAAGCTAAACAGGTAATGACAATGAGATAATTGGACATCTAAAGATGGTTAGATACTTTTCACTACATTACGGTAAAACATGCAAGAATCGCGGACGGAGTTATGTGCACATTCTAGTGTGTGTACGTACATAGATATATCTGGCGCGCAATATCCGTCCGGATATTCGGAATGTCAGCCTAATGAACCGGGTAATGGCGCGAGACCGGTCATACACGATATAGTGCACTAACGTTATAGGACGACCTATTGGTGCGTATTATGTTACATCGTGTTCCTGAAAATTACGAGTATAATCTGGGTTTCTTCAAGACGATAGTGAACAGGCTGTTGCTGAACTAGCGAGCTACATCTTTGACTCCGTAGTCACTCGCTTACCATCAAGTGCTTGATGCCAATCGGCGATCAGTTTGTGTGTAAAACAATTACAACTGTATTTGGTTGGATTGCTTCGGTGTAATCGAATAACAAATCCATACCTGTGCCGTAACACAGTAAATCTTTACAGAAGGCTCATGTACAATTTTTGGAAAAGTCGCCTATTTAATTAGTTATTTGTAAAGTGTTTTTTAGATTTCCCTCTTATTTATTTATTGTTGCAGACTTATTTGTTCCAGAGCTCTCTTAAAACTAATCACTCTAGTATTAGTCTTTAATAACCGAAATATCTAAGCCCTCCGCGTAATTAGTATCTCTCAATAGAGCTTCACAAATTGGTTGGATGTTACAAAAACAGCAGCAATTCGTTTATACTCGAAAGGCCGCCGTAATGTGGACCGATATTACTTGACTAATATCTGTGGATCTCTGACCACCTTGAAACTGCTTCTGTCAACATGTCTTTTATAATTGGATTAGTAAAATTGTCACCAATATACATACAATATCCCTCGTAGCGTCTAGTGTTTATTCCTTGACGTTAGTTCTTCTCATTGTGGGCGGGTTATACTATTATGCCAATTTTAGCTGAAGCTGGCAGCATCTTGAATTGACTTTAAAGTACAGGTCTTATTATACTAATGGCCATTTATACGAGATCCCTGTTTGCTTTAATTTTAAATGAGCCCAGAGATCTTGGGAGATGGTGAAATTGTGATTTGATGTCTGTTTAATATTCCAAAGGTTGGCTGTACTTAGTTAAGGTTGGAATTTTGATTTATTGATGACGAACTTTGAATTACAGCAGTTATCGGTATTGACTTTGTTAATGTAATTTGAATATTATGCCTAACTTCAGATAACTCAATTTTATGTTATGTTTGTAATGAAGGGAAATGTGTCTGAATGAATATATATCAAACACGGGAGTCCAGTTTTGGTAAGTATGTCAATATTTTACGACTAGATTTTTAGGGTTACATACCCAAAGGATAAAAACGGGACCCTTTTACTAAGACTCCACTGTCAGTTTGTCGGTCACCAGGCCGTATCTCATGAACCATACACAGTTGAAATTTTCACAGAATAGATGATGTATTTCTGTTGCCGCTATAACAACAAATACTAAAAACAAAATAAAATTAATATTTAAGTGGGCTCATATGTGATTACGTACAAACTTGATTTTATTGCCTTTTTTTTTTATTTCTTGGATGGAACCCTTGTTCGAAGTCCGACTCGCACTTGGCCGGTCGTATTTTGTAGTGACCTTAATTAAATTATCATGAATATATCGCAACGCCTTTTACATCCATTTCAGTTTTAATGAGCACAAGATATCTCTAATAATATAATCAACTGGCATTATATGTATATATATTAACGGGAACACTACATTTTTCGGGATAAAAAGTAGCATAGGTATTTATGTATTAATCCAAAATTTATCACAATTGGTCCAGCCGTTTAAGCGTGAACAAGTAAAAAATACACCAAGTACGAGTGGGACTCGCGCACGAAGGGTTCCGTACCATTATCTGTAATTTTGTTGGATGGGAGCCCCCCTTAAATATTTATTTTATTTTATTTTTGGTATTTGTTGTTATAGCGGCAATAGAAATACATCATCTGTGAAAATTTCAACTGGCTAGCTATCACCGTTCTTGAGATACAGCCTGGTGACAGACGGACGGACGGACAGACGGACAGCGAAGTCTCAGTATTTAATAGGGTCCCTTTGTGTACGGAACCCTAAAACATACACAAAACACACTCACAAACTTTCGCCTCATAATATTAGTGTGATAATTATTCATAGTTTTAATAAAAATATCACATGATATTATTTTTCTCAAACATCCAAGGAAATGTCGTTCTTATGACCGTGGTAATAGAACGCGAAATACGTCTTTGTATAGCAATTGTTGAAGATTCGTTCTAATTTCAAATTAGAGGTCATAAAGGAATTTCATACAACATTATTGGCCGTGGCCAACAAAGAGATTGTCTTTTGTTTCAGTGGGGTTTATTTCTTTTATTGATAATCTATGGCATACTGCCAATAAAAAAAAACGTAGTTTGTGCATGTATATTTACGTTTTATTTTTTATAAAACTAGATTATTCAATTAGATTAAAACAGATTTTCAATAAAACAAACAAGGAATCACGTTTATGGTTAAAAAATATAACAATATCTAATTAATAAGGTGTTGTCATTTTTTAATAAATAGAATCATCTTAACATTTGGTGGCAAAAACATTTACCCGAACAGATTAAAAAAATAAATTTTGAAAAAAGTAAAAAGTTGAATATATAAGTTGAACATTTGTATTATTTCCTTGGATTTATTTGAGAAAAGCACTATACAAGCCTCGGCGCGAACAGGGATTGTCGGCCTCTTATCTCTAGATGGCCTCGTTATCACTCGGCCATCTTTTACCACTCGGCCAGCAATTCCCTATTTCGCGGCCTCTGCAGTAATATTATAATTTCATACAACATTAATTTTATTCTATAAAGTAGGTATGTATGTATTTTACACTAGTGCGATATGCTTGCTGAAAGCTGCGAGAAAGGGAATTATGTATTTTTTTTCGGAGATTAAGTTATGCAGAAAACTATTTTTACAATGAGTTATATAGGTAAATATGGAATATCGCGATAGACCCGTTATAATTTATGTTCATTATGTGCACAAACCGCGAGAGTACACGGTGTTATATAATATACCATATCACTACATAGCATAAAACAAAGTCGCTTCCTGCTGTCTGTGTGTCCCTATTTGATCCGTTTTTTTTTAATAGATAGAGTGATTAAAGAGGAAGGTTTATATGTATAATACATGCATAATATAGCATTGGTCCCGTGCGAAGCTGGGTGGGTCGCTAGTATTATAGAAAGGGCGACGCATTTAGTCTAATTTGTAAACCATACTTTCATAATTTGGCCGGCCAATATATAAAATACGGCGACCGAACCTCTCGAAATATGGCCGCGCCGAGGGGCTTGAATTATTAATTTTGATACAGGGTTATTAGTGGTCGGTATAATTTATCGGCATTCCTTCGTTTAGACAAGGATTTAGAGAGAAAAGACACCGCAACTACATTACAGCGGAGAAGTTTTCAAAATAACCTTCGGGTTTGAGTGAAATATTTTCTTCGTATTTCTAAGCTAAGGGCTTGTGCACAAATCACGTGAGGTTCGATAGGGGGGGGAGGGGGTCACGAAAAAATCACGAAAGATCACGTTGGGGGAGGGAGGGGTATAAGGAGACCTCACGTGTATTTTTCTACTATGAACGAAGACTAAGAAAAATCGATATTTTTTCTCGGCTTCGTTAAAAATAAATCTTTACTTGTTAAATACTTCAAAATTGCGAGTTTATTTTACGAAATTCTGGCAGAAAAAAAATACACGTGAGGTAGTATGGGGGAGGGGGGGGGGTTAGCAAAGAACCTCACCAAATATCACCAGGGGGGAGGGGGGGGTCAAAAAGTAGCCGAAAAAACATCACGTGATTTGTGCACAAGCCCTAAGTACAAATGACCAAACTTTATGATTTTTTCTTTATATGTACGTCCTATTCTGTATATTTCATAAGATAAAGTGGGTTAAAACTAACATAGATTATTGGTTAGACTAACAGCTATTTATTGGACTGTGACAGTCGTCTTGAGTCGAAAACTGGCGAGAAACTGCGCAGGATCGGGACAAGCGGCGTGCTCTCGTTTCGGAGGCAAAGTTCCTGTTTGGGTCACTGAGCCAAAATAGTTAGTTAGTAGCAGTCTTCACCCGGTGATAGTCTACGTACTTACGTAAACTAAAAAGATGAATTGTTAACTATAAATGAATGTTAAATCTCGCCAAATCATATCGTTGTTTAAGATTACACATCCACAAACAAAAACACGATTAAAAGAAAAAATACAGCGCTAAAATGGACAACACTCAGCGCTATGTCACTACAAACCTCCCTTTTCCTCAATGGAGGGTAATTTATTTCATTACGTCACACTCAGCAACTCAGCCAAGGGATCTTTATGTGTCTTACTTTATTTACAAATAACTGAAGCATAAACCCCTAAACAAATACAAAATATTAGGGTTTTTTCTCTAAATTAGACACAATATGTCGCATCCAGGTCATATTTACGGAAACTCTGTACCCTTACTATGAGTTGACCGTACTCGCTAGGGACTGCGTAAACGATTTGTATGGACAGTTGTAGTTCTCTTCTATTCTTCATACAAATCGTTTACATCAATCTTCATACAAAGTTAACTCAAGCTCTCAGATTCACTAGTGAGTACATATTATAAACTGTCAGCTTGGCGTCAGGGACACAGTTTACCATCGATTGACTAAGCGGTCAAAAGGTTAAAACAACATGCGCTATCTATTCCCTCTATATCCGCGTTTGTGATATTTCACCTAGTTCTCATTAAAATAGGCTTAATGCTTGGACAATAGATTACATAGTTGCGGTCATTGTATTCACGGTACGGGATATCAAATATATTCAAACATTGTTTTGTTATTATTGAATAATGTGCCATTGTTGTTATATGTTATTTAATTTAAATCACAGTGGCTTTGTGAGCTGTAGACCTCGCGAGTCTGTTTGGAATCGTTGGCTGAAATATACTCTATTTACGTTTTCAACCCTCATATCTTCGCCATTTTAATACATTTTGAAAAACTGAATCTACAAAAACATACAATTTTTTTTCGAAATTCGGACTAACAAAATATTTTTTAGCCAAGCCGAAAAGGAGACGCTTCGCTCGGTCAACTAATTATGAAAATCTTTGACCGGTAAGTATTGCCGATGTCTTCTTACAGTATACGATACAGTTGGTTAAAAGCAAATCCACCCTAATTCCTAGTCCAGGAAAATGAGAGTGTAATAGAAAGTTAAACTTTGGCAATTCTAAATATTTAATTTTGACGAGTGGATAAGTTATGTCATTCGGTACTATTAACACTGTGGATTTAAACTGGAAACTGTTGACTACCATCTCAGGAGGTAGGGGGAAAAAGTAAATAAACATACGAGTAATCTTCTCCTTAAATTTGTTTTACCTATCTAGCAGATTTGACTTTAATAATGCACTCGAACGAAAATCAAAGACATTAAAATTATCAAAGGCTAAAACGCTATTTTACTGGACTAATATTCGTACAGTAATCAGTCGTCAAATGCAGATGTTCACAATTAAATCAGTCGAAAATTTAATTAACCAACTACAGAACGCGAGTGCAGATCCTTTATGCTAATACACGAAATAGTTATTCCCGTAGGACAACTTAAATGAATATTCAATAGGCAAAGGGTGAAAATTCATCGGCCCGTTACCTTCTGTCAGTTGTCAGTGGTTAAATTAATCTGTAGTCAATTGGTAGGCAGCTAAGTTGGGATTTAATTTTTTACCAAAAATTCTTAATGTTGAATAATGTCAGTCGGGACAACTAAGCGCGACAAGCGCTCCTACCATAATATAGAAATATCGAAAAGTACACATGTATACTATGATGGCATCATCTTACAATCTATATTAATAATCAAAATCATACACAATTATATCTAAAAAGTAAAAAAAAAATTACCTAAAACCTTAACTAACTAAAACATAGGCCAAAGCGGTAAATTACTAATTAAAATAAGTTTCTGTCAAAAATGACATTTTATTGGCAAGCTTTTATAGCCGACTGTACTTTTCTTTGGATGTCCATCAAATGCTCACTGAGACGAATCTAAAGAGCCCAAGCTTGGTAGGATTGCTTTTTCTATTATAGAGTTCCTATGGCCACCTTCCGGCTCCATCATCAGATCAGCCCCATGGTACCATATTATTGTATTGTCATCAAAGTTAAGTAAGTATGCAAAATTTCAGCTCAATCGGTTGACGATATCTGCTTCAACATTGAGTTGCAAGATTTCACCCGAACAAACATACTTTAAACATACCATGCAAGCTAAATAAAAGCTTGTAATCAAGGACCATATACACGGGACCGCTATTCTTCATACTACGCACCGTACTCCGTTAGTTACTATCGTTCTACGTCGCTAGATGCCGCTAAGGGTCTCAATTCATTCAAAAGTCGTCATTTTTCAATTTCTACCGTACGGTACGCGCAAGCGTGAAGTAACACAGTCGTCAAGCGTTCAACGACATTCCAACTTCCAAGTGATATAGTAAAAAGTGAATAGATGACGTTAGGTGCGATGTTTGTTTACTACGTTCCGTTTCGTCTCATTTCACTATTTGTGTTTGTTTTATTTAAACATAAAAATTACTTACATCCTAATCCTAATCCTAATAATATTATAAACGTGAAAGTTTGTATGGATGTATGTATGTACTTTTAACTTAATCTCAAAAACTACTGGACGTATTATGATGAAACTTTCCAGTTATGTACCTTATATATCAGAATAGGACATAGGCTATCATTTATATCAAGTTTTATCCCTTTTAGGGACGAAAAACGGGATTAAAATTTGTATGGAGAGCAAATCATTGTAGTTGCAACAATTCCCTACATGTCATCGTTTTGACGTAAACTAATCAATATAATAATAATTTTGTCTGGGCCTACGATAGACCTTCACGAAACGCATACCTACCAAACTATTCTTTGTAAAAAAACAATAAATTCTGATATGGAAACACGTAACCGCAAAATTCGATTAATCGCGTAATTTCAAGAATAAAATACATACAATTTTACAAATTTGAAACAATGACATTTGATTTGACGACATCACACACCCATCTGGCAAGACATGTCAAACCAGTGATGCCAGAAGGGCTACCCCGATGTTCAAAATTTGACTGTCGAATAGCGCCATCCTTCTCGATCATCTGTCAAAGAATATTTTAGTGAATGGAATAGCACTATACGACAGTAAAATTTCCAACATCGGAATAGCCCTCACTTGATTTAGGACTTTAAGAGAGTATGCACAAAAATTATTAGGACAAACGAGTAGTATGCCATTCAACAGTATGCCAAACATTCTCGGCCAAACATTTTTAGGACAAAAAACGTTATGCGATAGGACAGGCACCCGAAATTTATCTATACAAAAACTAACAGAACTAACGACAGTGATAATTCAATAAAACCACAATTTTATAAACGTTTTCTTTATATTACTTTTAACAAAAACAAAACGAACGAATATATTTTCGCAGGCCGCCTGCATGTAGGCAATTCTTAATTGTTCTAGGGTAAATGTCAAACATTTCCGCAAATCGTCCCGTTGGCGTAAAACCATTTTGTCGTCGGCGTTGGTCTTGGGCCATGGCAAGCGGACGATGCAATGGTTACTTTGCTTTGCAGTAGATCAATAAGGTTTCCTTCAGCATTATATCGCCGTACCCAACTTCAAACTGTGTCCCTGCTAGCATTTCACCAACGTGTGATCTCATAAATCCGTATTCCTTCCTCGTGTAACTCCACTCTTTGAGCTCTTCATTGTTTTCAGTCATTATCATTATCTTTTAATAGTTCACGGTTAGCGGCAAGCATTTTATTTTTCAAATTAATAACGTTGCTGAAAATTATTTTACGATTTTCTCGATTGACACTGACATATTCCTAATTAGAAATTAAAAGCAAATGATAACCTTTCGCGAGGAGGTTTTTTGTAAAATGAAGTGACAAATAATAATATTGACATTTCAATACTATTATTGAAATATAATTTTCGGCCTTAATGCATTGCGAATGTCTAACGACATTTTAACGAAATGGGTAGGAAATGAAATTCCTTGACTGTACAAAACTTATCTAACAAATATTACGTTACTGACTGTTTGTTAGTGGGAAATGTCACTTGACAATTCGGGCGTAACTTATTTTGTCCATTACATCAGTGCACCAACGCCATCTAGCTATTTTGTGTAGCAAAAATTGGCGAGCCCGCAAGCAACCTTGAGCTATCCAAAGGTAGTGCCATCTATTTTAATACGATCAAACCACGTTGTTGAAGACTAAAAAATGAAATCCTTAAAAATTGTGTATTTAAGTTATATTATCGTATTAAAACAAAGCAGTAACGCGTTTGATTTTCAAAAATCAAAAATCACTTATAAATATTGGTAAAAAATATCATTTTTGTCACTTCCAGGCTACGAAGCAGCGCCATCTAGTTTTTATACCGAATTTTGAGCTTTTTCAGAGTTACGTTTTCTTGTATGAGAACATAAGTCCCGGGTATATGGTCCTTGCTTGTAATAAAATCGGGCCCCTTTGGCAAAGTTCCGAAGACGCTGGCAGTATTTCCTTGCTGAATAGCAACGCTAATACGAGCGAGCGAGGAGGCTGCCAGCTCTTCGGTCCCCCTCGGAGTTGACCAGTCTCTTTGCGAATTCCTTGAAAAGCTGGTGAGCACTAGGCCCCCACGGACCGAGTCTCAACCCCGAACGGAATAAAATCGGTAACAAGTAACACTAGTACTATACCGGGTGGAATTTTTCTATGGGCCCCGGAGGGGAACTACCTTAAATCCTTTAGTTAGCTCATTTTACTGAAAGGAAACATTCCTTTATTTTTAAAAAGAAACAAAACTGCATTCAAAGATTTTCCAAAAATTGCTTGCCTCAACCGGGAATCGAACCAACTAAAAATTAAAAAAAATAAACCCTCGATATTTTATTTCACGAATCAGTAGGATTATTGTTCAGGATAAAATGTATCCAGTAAATTTAGCCCTACACTCATCTGTTGTACGAGATTCCATGTAATTTTATACTTATTACAAGTTTTTTCCCAATGTTTCCTTTCAGTAAAATGAGCTAACTAAAAGATTTAAGGTAGTTCCCCTCCAGGGCCCATAGAAAAATTCCACCCTGTATAGTAAGTTGGCAAAAATAATATGGCGTTAGTAGTATAATTGCGGCCTTACACTATTCGCGGAGTTGACCGACGTTGGGCAAATATGATAGTGTGGAAAGGAACTTCGCCGCGGAAACCCATACTTCGGCCAACTTCAGTCAACTTCGCGAGTAGTGTAGAGCTAGGGTAACGTTGGTACTTTTCGATGCCTCGATATGGTAGCTGTGCTTGTCCCGCTGGTGCATTCGCCCCAAACAGAAGGGTTGCCGATGTTCGAAATTCAATCGTCGTATGATGCCGTCCTTCTCGATCAAACTATATTATCGGTCGGATGGCACGAATTTCGAGCGTCGAGAAGGGTAGTAAGTAGGGGATTACTAACGAAGGTCTATAAGAAGGTCTTTTAATGTCCTGAGTTTGTAATCCCCTTACTACCCGCCATACACACAATATTTTTCATCACGTTTGGGACGAAATAACAAATACATAAAACAAAAATAAACATTAAGAGATTGACAACCAACTGTTTTCTGTATATGTTTTTTTTAATTATCTATAATCATTGGCAAAACAGCGATCAGCTTATTAGGTAAACAACAGGCGGTCGTATCTCTTAATTGGCAGGGTGTTCAGCCTCACACACTGGACCCTAAATGGTCGAGAACTGTGCGGTTCCAGAAAAATGTCCTACCTCGAACGCTCCGCATGTATAATGAGTATGAATTGTATTTTATTGTAAATATCGGCTCCATAGCTCTCTTAAGTCTTACCGACCGATAGTCCGATGCCTACTAATAATTTAATTTGCTCCCGGCCAAGTTACTTGATCGCACGTGGAGCGTCCCCAGGCGCTCCATTTTGTCGCTAGTCAAGTTTCCTAGTTACAAACTGCTTATCTACTGTAACTGTTTGCCAACGACATTGTTAAACTTCAGAGGCAGTAGCAGCAAAATTTCTTGGATTGCATTCATGACGAGGAAATTAAGAATATCACTTTTGTATTTTATACCTCACATAGTCACATAATGCTGCATTTAAAACTAAATGAATTAGTATGTTTTTAGATACGCCTTCGATTCTGGTACTATGACTGATGGCGTCACTCGCGTCATGGCACTTACTTAATTTACTATCTCTGTTTTTTTTTACTCCCGATGAAAAGAGGAGTGTTATAATTTTAACATGTGTATTTGTGTCTGTATGTGGCGCCAATATTGAAGCTAAGAATTCAAATTTTTGTAGTTTTCTTCACTTTTAGTAGCATTTTCTATAATATCATTCACTGAATGAGGGTGTCATGATGACTAGTTACGTGTGTCGGGGGCGTTTTATATTTTTTATTTAGGTTATCTTAAGACCCCTTCCCGTGATTATAACTAGATGTTAATCTACCTATGAGGGCCTCTACGCTATGTTTTCCAGTACATCGTCATTACTTAACCAATTTCATGAGCGCTCCTAATGTACCATATTCAAGTTACTTAGAAAATTGCCTGCTCCTGAGCTCTGAGCTACTTGATTACACTTTGAACGTCTCCAGGCGTTCCATTTCTGCCGCTAGTCTAGTTACCTAGTTACAAACTGCTAACTGCTTATCAAGCGTTTGCCTTCGAAGCCTGAAGTGTAAGTTTCCAACACAGCAAAATGTCATAGATTGCGTTCATGATTCTATAATATTACTATCGAAACTATATTGTTACTGTCGAAACGAAATGTTCTGACACCTAGAAAACGATACCCACGTTTCTTTTTTGTTTTATTAATGTGGCCGCCATTTTGAAATGTGTTTTTGTTAAGACCGCTTACCGTAATGCTGACTATATAATTGATCCACCTTAGGGGCCCTCCCACGTTATGTTTTCCAGTACGTCATCGTCACTCAACCAATTTAATGTGCTCGTTATATGTTCTTTTTTTTTTCATTTATTATTAATAAAATGTATACACAGCGTTTTATTACATTTAAATTTCGCCAAACTGCATAACAGTTTGTTGGCGAATATGTACACTCTACTTCGTTTTCCTGTTACACTGCGTAACTCACTAACCACTAATTACCTAAACTACCTACTCTTCAATATACTACTAACAGCTGAGCAGCACAATTAACTTTACACCATGAAGTTCTAACACGTTGTAATAAGGTTTACATTCGTATACAAATGCATAGACAACACTGATACTATTAAATTTAACTACAAAAATATCTAAGAACAAATATTTTATTTTAGCTTGGAAACATCGTAGACTTGTAAAGTCATCTTCCGGGGGAATACTATTGAAGATCCTCGGTATCAAGTATGACCTTGTCCGTTTACCGTAGTAGTTGCTAGCACTCGGCTCAACGAATTTTTTTCGTGACGACTCCCGTAGGGTATGGGCATATTTTTTACATATTATGAACTCTGACCTATTATATTGATTGACAGCTAACAGATACTTAAATTTTTCATGTTTTAAGTTACTTACTTAGGAAAATGCTTTCCCCGCTCTAAGTTACTTGATTATACATCAAACGTCCATTCCGACATTGATAAACTTTAAAGCTTTAAGTGTAAGTTTACAAAGCAACAAAATATCTATAACGAGTCATTTTGTGACAAAACTGTGAATACTACACCCTAAGAACCTAGAAGAATATCATAGGTACAACCACAGATGAATAATATGTCGCTGGTAAATCCCCTGATCTATTTCTTAAATAGAATGTCCGCTTTCTCGAAAACGTATTTATCCTCATGATGCTCACCAGTTCATCGATCTACCTATTAGGGGCCTTTCCACGGTGCGCCTTTTGGAACGTGGTTGCCTCTCAACCAATAAAATGAGTTACCAATTTAAGAACTTAGAAAACAGCCTGCTCTCGAAGTTACTTGATTATAGTTGGAAGCGTTTAGTTTGGTGTAAGTCTAGTTCCCTAGTTACAAACTGCTTATCTCGCGTTTGCCGACATTGTTAAACTTCGGAGCCTCAAGTGTAAGTTTACAACGCAACGATTAAACACTAGCTGCGCCCCGCGGTGTTTCCCTCATCCCACTGGAGCACTACATATTTTACGGATAAAAAGTAGCTTATGTGATAAATTTTATCAAAATTTGGTTCAGCCATTTGAGCGTGAAGAAATAACAAAGATACAAACACACTTACAAATTGTCACCCTTATAATATTAGTGATTCTAATAAATTGAATAAAACTTCTTGAATGCTAATTTCTTCGCCAATTTACATGGAAAGCTAACGAGACGATTCTATTTGTCAAAAATTAATTGAAATTACTCATTCCGGATTTATAATTAAAATGGCATTAAACCTGGTAATTTAACTACCTTAGATTGCTCGAGGCAGAGCTCACCCTTTCTTATAATAAAAAGTGATTTTGAGTAGAAGTTACGTCTGTCCGTGACACAGTACACGGACAAATAACAGTGAGTAAAACTATAAAAGAAAAACTACTGAAGCCTCGCATTGATCCTTGTAATAGCCTGAGAACCATTTGATTGGTTGTTTATGAAGCTCAATTATATATATAATTCCCAGATACTTTACTAACTTTGTATGGAAAATGTTCTCGAGAACTTTCTCTCCATACAAATTTGGTAACGTTCTCAAGAACGGCATATCTCGAGATACAACCAAACAACGCGCGCTGCACTGCGCCGGCTCTATGACTGGTTTTGAAGGTGCGCTGATTTTATATCCAAACAAAGGTGAAAGGCGGAGACACGTCTCCGCTCAGGTGCGTGAGCTCCTAGGGCAGTTCATGGCACGTAAATGAGCCATGGGTTCAATCATGGTTTGTTCTTGAAATAATGAATTTTATTCTGTAAGTAGGCCCAAAGGCACTTTTACATGTAAGTCTACCGGCTTTTCACGAGCGAAGACCACTGTAAAGAAAAAACGCCGAAAGAAACTCAACAAGCATTATTTTTTTATAAGGGATACTTATATAGGTACAGAAGTATGAACTTTATCTAAATGGTACCTTTGGATCCCTAAACAATAAATTAGGAAACTAGGAAAGTTAAACTACATATGTCGCGCGACAAATACTACCTGTCACTTTCCTTTCGATGCCGAGCGAGCAAGACAGCTGGATGCTGTCGCGTGACAAGCGAAGTCACGGCAAGATATGCTAGCCCTGCTGTTGTCTACTGCACTACTGTTTCCATTTAATCAATTTTCTGCGTCGCCGACCCAACCATTCGCGTCGGGTCACACTTGATCAAATTATCCTAACTGAGAACGCCAATTGCCACAAGAGCCTACACTTACATGTAGATAGTCTCTTTATTAACACTTAGTGGGAGTTCGGAAATGGAAGAGGCATTTAAATCCTGATCTGAACTTTGGAGTCAAACCTAGACGGAAGTTAAGCTTTTAGTGGCAGAAGAATCTTTAAGATATTTCTTGTCCTGAAGCCGACATTTTCACTAAACATTTTCAGCCCAATTTTGTAGAAAAGCGTGCGACTTTCAAACTTCAAAGCCGTGCTCTGGGACGTGGAGAAAATTAGACTTTAATCATGTTGTAAATAAAATGCTAAGTGATAGATATAACAACCAAAGAAAAAGTAAACTAGGCACTAGGTATACACCACAATAATGACAATACTGTTTCGGTACAATGAGAGTGAGTTTGCAATGAGATGGAGTAGAAGCGTAGGTACGTACTTTATTTTATATAATTACTGTAAACATTGATGTGGAGAATCTTGTACATCCCGCTATAGAATTCGCTATGAAAACTCCGGAGTATGGTGATAACGCACCTGATCCGTGCCGACTCAATCACCCACTTTAGGGTGCACTTGATCGAGTTATCCTAACTGGGGCACAGTTAACTACGTGTGCCTGTTACTCCCCCTGATATTCGAGATGGCTAGTTCATTAACACGTTCCGGTTTCAAATGGCCAACTTCAAATAGTATATTAAAAAAAAAAATTAAATGTATTTAGGTATTTTATTGTTTCTGATTAGATTGAATTGTACATTTATAATTACCTATAGTTTTAGTATTGTACTTACATATGTTTTGTGTTTATTTTAAAATAAACTTTTTTATTTTATAATATTTCGTCATTGTAGAAATTTCGATAAACAGTAGAAGAAAATGCTGACTTCACTGTATTTATTTAGAGGCAATAGTGAAGTAAATACTTTAAAGTGTGTGTGACATCTGTCATCACAGTACATTTTATAACCTAGATTCGATTAAAACGTAGGTACTGAGATGACAGATGTAGCACGTAAAGAGCTAAATGAAATAAAATATAGTTGCCATGCTGTTTCTCCTCTGTTGAGTGCGTCTCGTCGTCTCAATCATTTCTCGCCGAGGCGAACTTAATTGAATTGTCCTAATTGGGCCCCCTGTCGATGAGTTCGTGTTCACGCCTTCATCTAATCATTGGCCACTTCATACAAAATGTGCCTCAAATTGTACGATCTGTAAATGGTAAGTAGTCTTGACTTATAAATCAATACTTATCGTCTAGGTCTGGACTATAATTCTTCAGAGTGTGTGCACAGAAAGATTAAGAAAACATCGCTAAGCAGAGAGTAGGTATATATGATTTTTTTTATCTAATAAGGTATGAAGTTAATATAATTTAATATTATGGCATTATTAGACAATCTAAACTTTATCTATCTATTCGCCAAAACAGCTATTCTGAATTCTAAAGTACTGAATGTTGGGCAATATCGGTGCGCGTTCGTAGCCAATGTTAGTGGCAAACACGTGCCGAGCTCGTCAGCCAAATTACGAGTAGTAGCAATTCTCATAAACAACCACTAAAATACAGTTCTCAAACAAGTTTTGAAATTATCAAAACAGATAATTTTCTGTAAGTAGCCCTTTATTATGTGATTCAAGCTAAATTCAGTTTAGAAGTTTTGTACCCAGTGTAGCGGCACAGACTGGTTGATCGATCGTATGGCCACGCCCTACTTACGTCGCATTTTACACAAACAACAAATTAAATACAGTCTTCAGGCGAAGATCAATAGAGCAAACCTTCTGTAGTCATTTATTATGTTATTCGAATTTCGCTTCATCAGGTGACTGGTAAATATAGCTTATCACTAATGTTGCCACGTTGATCCTTTTCCTATTGAGTGCGTCTCGTCGCGTCACTCATTTCTCGCCGAGGCGAACTTAATTGAATTATCCTAATTGGGCCCGTGCCTATGAGTTCGTGTTCACGCCTTTATCTAATCATTGGCCTTCATTAAACACAGGTTGTAATGATAGATGTTTAACCCCCGACGTAGAAAGAGGGGTGTTATAGATAAGTTTATCATGGGTATCTATGTATGTGTCTGTCTGCGGCGTCGTAGCTCCCGAACGCATTGACCAAGGAGTGCGGTTTTTACAAGCTTTTATTTAGCTTGCATGGTATGTTTAAAGTATGTTTGTTCGGGTGAAATCTTGCAACTCAATTTTGAAGCAGATATCGTCAACCGATTGAGCTGAATTTTTGCATACTTTCTTAACTTTAATGACAATACAATAATATGCTACCATGGGGCTGATCTGATGATGGAGCCGGAAGGTGGCCATAGGAACTCTATAATAGAAAAAGCAATCCTACCGAGCTTGGGCTCTTTAGAATCGTCTCAGTGAGCATTTGATGGATAAGTACCCAAAAAAAGTACAGTCGGCTATAAAAGCTTGCCACTAAAATGTCATTTTTGACAGAAACTTATTTTGTGAATAGAACGACTTGTCCGTAAAGATGGTTCTTCCTGACTCGACTAATATTGAAGCTAAGAATTCCAAACTTTGTATTTATGTTAAATTTATGTAGCATTTTCTATACCACTTATTGAATGACAGTTTCATGATGACCAGCTACTTGTAGTGGAGGTGTTTTAAATTTTTAATTTAGGTTATATTTCAACTTCTCCTTTTATCAGTCATTTATATTGTTACAAATATTAAGATAAAAACGTCTTTGTTGGATCAAAAACGGCGCGCGTTTTATAGCCAAACAACCAACAAAATACAGTTTTCAGGCAAGAATCCAAAAAAAGTCTGTAGTATTTTATTATGTTATTCAAATTTCACTTCATTAAGTGACTAATAAATATAGCATTTTGCTAAGGTTGAGTGCGTCGACTTAAATTTTCTTTGAATTAACCGAAGTGGGTCCCATGGCGATGAGTTCGTGTTCACGCCTCCATCCTAATCATTAGAATAGAATAGAATAGAATAGAAAAGCCATTTATTTATAATATACATAACATTACAATTAATTCCACATTTACATTTTATACAAAAATATTTAACTGTAAAATTTGAAGACTTGGATTTTTAAACAACATATTATTTTATTAATTAAAATAAAATTAATGAAATGGCCTCTCCTTCAGTGAAGAAGGAGGGACGGTATTAAGACTCCTTGGGTTACCTGCCCTGCTAGGAGAATAAATAAATTATAATTACAATTTTCTCAATATTATCCTAATCATTGGCCTTCATTAACTACAAGTAGTCTATTAATAAGGTTTTATTGTTTTTATTATTATTACTCAAAGGTGCAACTTCCACGTAACCTTCCTCTTTTCCTTACCTACCGTAATTAAGTAAATAGTAGATTGTTTGACAAGGGGCTAAAACAAGCCATTATGACACGAGGTATGAGCGAGGCCAAATATATCTGAGCTGCGTCCATCCAAAATGAGTCATATAATTTCTCTCAAAGTTTAAACTACATTACAACTAACCTTCTTCAGTTATCTAATTGAAGTACCTATAAGAAATAACGATCATCATCATCATATAAGCCGATAGACGTCTACTGCTGGACAAAGAGCTCCCCCAAAGTTCTCCACCACGATCGGTCTTGCGCCGCCCTCGTCCAATGTCTGCCCGCGATCCTAACCAGGTCAGGCAGCACCACAACCATGGTTCGCGAGTAAGGCGCTCTCCGCCGTGGCTGATGATGTGGTGGAGTACGTTCGCCGGAAGACTGGCTTCACGCTGAGGGTGCAACAGCTGCAGTCCCGCCATTACGTGCACTTCAGCTCGTTTGTGGTGCGCTTACGTGCACTTCAGCTCGTTTGTGGTGCGCTTACGTGCACTTCAGCTCGTTTGTGGTGCGCGTACCGCGGCCGCTGCAGGACACCATCGCAAGTGCAGACTTCTGGCTGAAGGGTGTTGTGTTTCGGCAGTTCCAAATCCTGTGCCAGATCAGACGACGCAACGGAGCCACGCTGTGTCGCCTAAGTCAAACTAGATTTAAGTTTTTATTTTTATTTTATGTATAATTTTGTAGTTCACAGTGCCTTATTTTAATTACTGTAATGCTGTGTAACTAATTTAAATAAATAAATAAATAAATAACATCACCCGTCACTCTCTCATGGTAATATACAGAAAGAGAAGTGAGAAAGTCACGTGTCACAGGTGTGCTAGAGGTGCTGGAGCGCCGGTAGAGTAGAATCAATGTTAGTACTTAGCGCATCCTGACTTCTCGAGCATTACCTGAAAACAATAAAAAGATATTGATATTTTATTTCGAAATAGGTACGTTTTTCAAAATTATTTCTTAATGTAGGTAAATTATGAACACATCTTTAGGGTTCCGTAGTCTACTAGGAACCCTTATAGTTTCGCCATGTCCGTATGTCCGTCTGTCCGTCCGCGGCTTGGCTCCGTGATCATTAATACTAGAAAGCTGAAATTTGGTTTGAGTATGTGTATGTATCACGCCCACAAAACGGTAAAATAAAAACTAATAGAACAACTTTTTTCGGGTAACTCTGGCACACCTAAAGTCCAACACTAGTGTGTAGGGTGTTGTTGAATAGGCCTTTTAAAAATAATAGGGGTCTCAAAACATTATTTTTTGATGCAGTCACCAGTTTTGTAAATATTCGCTCAGGAAATCCAAAAAATAGCGCCCCCCTATAATATTTAATCCACGTGTCAAAAAAATATGAAAAAAATCCTGAAAATGAGGCCTATAAGTTCTTGCAATGAAAACGATCCATACTAATATTATAAATGCGAAAGTGTGTCTGTCTGTCTGTCTGTTACCTCTTCCCGCTTAAACCGCTGAATCGATTCTGTATTCTGTTGGGGTGCGACCCTGTAGGAAATGTAATTATTAGACCAAAAGCACAACTGCTCTTACATTTGCTTAGGCACTTTTAATAATCCCTTTTATTAATTATGGTGATTAGGTGGATATCTATCGTGTTGTACGAGGTTGCTTCCATACTTCCAAGTTCCACGCGGACGTAGTCGCGGGCAAAAGCTAGTATTAAATAAAATCGGTCGAACCGTTTTTGAGATATCGCAAAATTTCATAATTTTCTTTAAAGTGACGTAAGTGCCTTGCAGTGTCCTTATACTTCGAATGTTACACATATTAGTTAAGTCTCTGTCCCACTTCAGTGGAGACGCACTCTAAACGGCGTTTCAATGGGCGGCTACACACTACGAGCAGCGTAACACATTGTACTGAAAATGTGACCTAGTTGCTATTTATTTATTTATTGAATCACATAAAATGTAACATGACAGTTCATACACCAAACTGTTACACGGATTCTTAAGCATAATACGTAACTAAAACCTAACTAACTTACAACTACAAGATAATTATCTTGCTCTTTCTCTAGCACTCTCTTCCATTCGTTCATCAGTCTCGCTATCCCATCCGCAAACAAATCGCATTCAGATTGTGCTAAGAGTAGGGAGTTGATTGTTGCGGTCGCGCGCGGAACGGGCGAGTGCAGGCGCAGGCGCGTGCGCAGGTGCTCCACGGCCAGCGGCGGCGGGCGGCGCCGTCTGCTGCAGTACTCATCGGGTACGGACAGCTTTAAGAACGGTTCCGAGAGACCGATACTGTCTACCTTGTTCTTCAGGATGTTAATAACAAAATTTACTAATCCTAAATTTCTACGCAACTCCAACGAATCGTAGCCCAAATGCCCCTGTAGAAATCGTGTTGGATACATAAAAGGATAACAACTACATGCTTTTCTATATAAAATGTTATGTTCAGTTTATTGTTCTATTTAATACTAGAATGCTCGCGAATGATTGCATGTTTCGTTAATGTTCTATACAAAATACCGGTATTCAATTTTAGTTTTCGCTTATTATTAGTATTACACACATATTAATTTTTCAGTGTTCTGTATAAATAACATAATTATGTTCAATAGCATTTAAAACAAAACGCGAAATTAGAAAGATATTTAAATTTTAATAAATACCAGTAACTGTCCCTGAATGCATGGTTACCCTAGGATAGTATGTATCTCTACTCGAGCGGAGCAAAAGCAAAAGCTAGTCAGAATTAAAATCTCGAGTTGTGTTTGACATAATATTACCTCAGTCCTCACGTTACCTCACTCACGGTTTCAACTGTCAAAACCGTGCCAAATCAACCGTCAGTCACACGACTCCTCAGTGGCAGCTGGCCGGGCTGTCACCAAGCAATTTGTGCAGTTCACGCCATTAAACAAATCCTACCGTTTTGACGCACAGCTGAATATTCACGTGAGGTATATGAAGGGGAATACAAGGAGAAATATTTTATATAGGAGAATATTTGAAAAGTTTTCAGCAGTAAGCAGTCAATAATAGTTCGAATGCCATTCGCAATAGCGCTAGAGTAGCAAGGAAGTATTAAAATAATCCAAATTTTAAACGGTTTAAACTGTAATTTTATTAAAACTTTCGTGAGACATGTTTAATTTATTGTATTAAGCGGTTTACACTCACGTGAAATTGTCAGGAAAGGCCCGACGAAACATATTGTGCGTTTGGACAATCCCGTGGACACCATTAATCAAGTGTGCGTAATGTATATTGATGACAAAAGTGACGTTGGACTGCTGGACGGACAAGTTGCGAGCTTGCAAGCACCCCCCGCCCCCGCGCCATCGGCGCGCGCGCTCAGAGCGGAACGTCGATCAAAGTATCAGCAGTGACGAGTTTGCCGCGGCGGTGTGCGGGCAGCCGTCCCTTATGAAGAGCTCCAAATGAGTTTGAAACATGTCGGGCCGTTCCTGACAATTTTTACGTGAGTTTAAACCGTTTTTATAATTACAACTCATGTTGTTATTGAATAAAGAATAAGACGTGTCTCTTTGATAATCCTACGTAATTAAAACGTATTTCAGCTATTTCAATAAATATTTGAGAGAGCTCAAAGAGCCACTAGTATATTTGTTGTTATTTTTGTATATCCAACAGAAAAATCCAATCACACAACTCAACATTCAGTCAATTCCTTCCCAATCACTCATGTCTCCGTAAATCTTTTACCTCAATTTCCTCGGAAGTGAACACAGGGAGCATTTCCAATCGGTTCCCCATATTACTGTTATTTGTCAACAAATTGAATGAACTAGAACAGGTGCTAGTAACAAAGAGGAATTCATCAGGAAAAAACATCTCGATTTATTCTTTGTGCAGTTTTGTAACCGATGAAAACAGAGGCGGTGTACATAATATTGTGTGTGAATCTGTGTGTGTACTTCGTCGTTTATTGTTTGACATAGGCCTAGGCCTTCTCCATCATCATCAATAGAGAAAACTGTGAGTCACTCAAGTTGGGATCGAAATATCAAAGTTTGTTGATTGAAAGAAAGACAAAACATGTAATGGTGACCTTTTCGCTGTAATCAATGTTTTATCTGACCCACGTTAGTGTCAAACCGTTGAAATTTTGACATTGAGAAGTGTCAAGCATCGACTATTTTTTTTTTTACTAAGCATCGAAGGCTGGCCGCGATCCCTTCAGCCCCTATTAATGAGAACTGTCAAATTGACAATTTAAAAAGACATTTCAGAAAAACCATGGTAAAGAAAAATGTATGACCTGCAGATCCTTACACCAAGGACTATTTTACATGACTGATTCTACAAACCGTTATAACAGAGAGCCCAAGCTTTTACATCGTTTAACGTTTCTCCTATACGTACACATGAAAATATATTCAAAATCCTAGAATTGACCGCTGTCAGCAAATCAAACGTCACACAGAGACCTCGTGCGTCAAATAGCCCGTGTAATCGAATAAAACCGGCCAAGAGCATGTCGGGCCACGCTCAGTGTAGGGTTCCGTAGTTGCCCATCCTTCACAATGGACAAATTACGAGAAAGATTTAAAGCTCTATAAAAATGTCGTAAACGCCAAAGTAACTGTAATTACTTATTACCTTTTGGAAGTTATCGATTATACGCGCCAGATTGAGCGGAATGTTTTAATGTAGTATGGCACTTTACTAATATGTGTAACGTTGGAAGTATAAGGACACCGCGCGGCACTTACTTCATTATAAAGAAAATTATGAAATTTTGCGATCACTCGAAAACGGCTCTACCGATTTTGTTCAATATAGTTTTCCTTGAAAGTACTTATAACTCTTATAAGGCCTCATTTTCATGAATTTTCCCATAATTTTTTGACCCGTGGTTGAAAAGTTAGAGGGGGTGGGGGCGCTATTTTTTCGATAGTGTTTGGAGACCCCTATTATTTAAAAAAAAAACTATTCAACGATACCCCACACACTAGTGTTGGAACGAAAAAAAATCACCCCCAATTTAGGTGTACGAGAGGTATTCGATTTTTTAACCGACTTCAAAAAAAGGAGGAGGTTCTCTATTCGAACAATTTTTTTTTTGTGTATGTTACTTGATATCTCCGAGAACCGTGAACCGATTTTCAATAAAAAAATTTTAATCGAAAGGGTATAACTCCGAGTTGGTCCCGTTGGCACTAAGTCGGGATCTGATGATGGAATCTTGGAGAAATCGAGGGAACTCTTCAAATGTTATAGGGACATGTACGGCGCTTTCGGTAATTTATTGATAAAGTCAAGAATTTACATTCAGTAAATAGGATTTGGTGTAAGGAAACTGATGATGAACACCACAGATGGCCACTAGAACCACTAAAAAGCAAAAAAAATAATAATTTTTAACAAAAAAAAGAACCGACTTCAGTAAAACTAAAAAACCAAAAATAACCTATTCAAGTACAGATTACATGTGACTCACCCTTCGAAGTCGGTGCCAAACCTCGCGTAAACTATAATATAACTATAAATATAAGAACGGAGTGGTTTGGGTGTCAGTGGAGACGCAACCTAAAAGTGTATTACAGTATTTTTATAATCATGTGGCAGGATGAGATTAAGAATGACAGCAATCATAATTTTTTGTCTAAGATCAATGACTTTAGTGTATGAGATTTTGAAAATTGTTGTTCGGAATCTTATGATGTGTTACCTTGCAAAACCTTACTCATTGGAGCCTAAATGGTCGAGGATTGTGCGGTTCCAGAGGGATTTCCTCCGAACGCTCCGTATGTGGAATGAGCTCCCTGCCGAGGCGTCTCCGGGGGCTGCAGTATGCGGTTCTTCAATAGGGGAGTAAATAGGTTCTTAAGGGGTCTCCTGGCGTCGCTAGCATCTATACGCGGCGGTGACTGCTTAACATCAGGCGGGCCGCATGCTTGTTTGCCACCGTTGTAGTATTGCTTGGCGGAGCACAGTATTTTCTTGATCGGAGTTAATTGTTATAGAACAGACAAGGGTCTTCGTAAGACAGAACCCTAAAAAAAGTAATTTCCTGTGCGGACGATACGGTTTGATTCTCGATCCCACTGTCAGTTTACATTTATTCAAATTATTCTCTACTCCGATTGCACAAAGGCTTTTCAAGCAAGGATCAAAACAATGAATACCACATTATATATTTTGATACACTTCGTTCGGTTACCCGTGTTACTACCCATCTTACTATTTTTGGCCAAGTCTGTACATATATTATCTCGTATGTGTCGATGATTTTGGAAAAAGGAAAAGTTTGAACCATGATAATGGGCAGTAGTAATATGGGAAATAAAAATGTCCTTTGTTAGCGTGGTAGTACTAGAGCAGCCAATGGTACCGCGGGCAAAAAAATATCCATGTTGCTACTGGTAATAAGATGGGTAGTAGCACGGGTAACGAAGGTGATACTGAAACACATACATACTCGTAGGTACAGGCAGCATGAAAAGTAGCAGCCAAATATGGTATTTAATACTATTAAGTATTCTGTGCCAGTAGTAAAATAGTCAGCTGACTTTTTCTTCTTGTTAGTCGTTTCACTCTTTCAGAGCGATCGCGATCAACTGCTAGTACTACTAGTGGCAGATATTGTTCGCTGTATAATATTCCGCCATCCGCCCGCAGCCGATTTGATCTGGTCGGTCCATGGCATGGGTGATCTTCTACGTGATCTGGTTACTTCTACTTTGCCCTGCAGGGCTAGCATATTGCCGCGACTTCGCTTTTCGCGCGACTCAGTATCACATGTCTTGCTCGCACGGTATTGAAAAGAAAGTGACAGGTAGATTATGACGCGCGTCAAAGAGTCGCGTGTCACCATTGGCGTATATAGGGGGGTGGCTGGGTGCGCCGTGCCCACCCCAGTATGGTCTAGTGCCCACCCCAGGATTTTGGGTTACCGATAGAAATTCATGGCTTCATCTCATAAGCCATGGCCAGGCCCCCCTTCTGAAAAATAATGTTAGATGCGCCAATGCGTGTCACAGTTATGCTAGATGTGCTGGACGACGAGACGCTCTTAGGAGTTATTGTTTCGCCTTGAAACGTGGCCGAAATGTCCAGCCAGCCAGCTGACTACTGGTACACATTTACTACAAGTATGTAGCTCGTGGGCTGTAGCTATAGACTTCGCGTCTGGATGTTCTAATCTATAGGTTTCTCAACTAATTCTCATGAATTTTTTAGAGCAGGGTCGATAACCATTTAGTTCTTTTTTGTAGTTATTCGAAAGTTTTCATAACTATAATTTTTAACAAAAAAAAGAACCGACTTCAGTAAAACTAAAAAACTAGAGCTGTGGTGTTCATCATCAGTTTCCTTACACCAAATCCTATTTACTGAATGTAAATTCTTGACTTTATCAATAAATTACCGAAAGCGCCGTACATGTCCCTATAACATTTGAAGAGTTCCCTCGATTTCTCCAAGATTCCATCATCAGATCCCGACTTAGTGCCAACGGGACCAACTCGGAGTTATACCTACAATTTCGATTAAAAAAAAAAAATTAAAATCGGTTCACGGTTCTCGGAGATATCGAGTAACAAACATACAAAAAAAAAAAAAAAAATTAGTTCGAATAGAGAACCTCCTCCTTTTTTTGAAGTCGGTTAAAAATGGCGGAGGTATGAGGGTTGAAACGTAAACAATATCATATTCCAGCTATTTTAACTTATTCGCGACTCGCCAGTATTTTATATAGAAATCTACCGTAAAACTCATTAAAATACAAAGCGGGTTGCTCACGCCTTAGAAGACGAATATCGCTCGACATGTTTCGAACCGGTTCGCGATTCAGAGCACTCAATGCTCGGTTGGCCGCCGCGACCGATCGGCTCTCCTGTGACGAATCGCGTACCGATTAGTAATAGCCGGTGAAATTACTAGCATAGAGGCATTCCATCTTCGTCCTCCGGGTAGGCAAGCACTTGTGACTCCTCTGGTGTTGCAGGTGTTTATGGGCGACGGTAATCGCTTTCCATCAGGCAATACGTTTGCTCGTTTGCCCCCTATGACATAAAAAAAAAAAAAAAAAAAAAAAAAAAAAAAAAAAAAAAAAAAAAAAAAAAAAAAAATTAAAAAAAAAAAAGTGATATTCGACTTCTACGACGTGAATAACCCGTTTTGTAAACAGATTCGCGAGATCTACAGCTCAGAGGGCGACTAGTCACTACTCGCTTCGGCTCTTCCTTTTTAGGGTTCCGTACCCAAAGGGTAAAAACGGGACCCTATTACTAAGACTCCGCTGTCTGTCCGTCTGTCACAAGGCTATATCTCATGAACCGTGATAGTTAGACAGTCGAAATTTTCACAGATGATGTATTTCTGTTGCCTCATAAATATTGAAGGGGGCTCCCATTATAACAAACGTGATTGGTTACGTTAACTAGGCACCTCATTTATAACCGGCGCCACACATACCCGGTGCAAACTTAACTTAACCCGGCCAGTTAAGATGGGAAGTGTTTGTACGAAACCCTCGGTGCGCGAGTCTGACCCTCACTTGGCCGGTTTTTAAGTACGCATATAGGCTACATCTCCGCTCGACCATGTAAAGTTACCTAAATACCTGTTCAGTGAACCAAGTAATTACTTAGATCTGGATGAAAAAGTTCATTTGTACTAGAAGTACCTAAGTTACCGCAGAATTGTACATCCACAGGTTGAATAGGATCAGTATAGTATAAATAATTTTCTATAAAGGGATATGACATCTTGGTTCCCTTGATTACGCATAATATCGACCGTTTTCAGAGTTCCATAGGAATCACAATTAAAAACAAAATAAAAATATTGCCACTACTTCTACTAAAAACTACATGCACAGGATACAGTTACAAAACAGGGAGAGACAGAAAGAATAATATAACATAATAACAACGTACCTACATCTACAATAACTATTACTTAGACAAATATGAGGCAATGGGTAACAAGTCGAGCGCTGGTTTTGACTCCTTTGTTCGTGTCGGTTCGGTATTTTTTAGTCTCATATTAGACATTTGAACCAAAAAGAATAGAATCGACTGCCATCTTAAAAAAAATATATATATCGTCCCGTAAGGGTGAAGCGTTCTTTTTTAAGGGTCTATTAGATTACAGTAACTTAACCTATATATTTTTTCAGAGATGTAAAGGGTATCTAAAAATTGGGGGTCATTAAAATCATCCCTTCTGCACTACTTTTTTTGTGGCACAGACCAAGAGCCAAATGAAGAAAAATTGGCCAACAGACAGGCGGCCCAAATAGCAGTCTAGATAAAGTTTCCTGCGAACTAATTAAAGAAGCTAGGAGAGGCGAACAATATTGTATAACTTTCCCGATAGGTGGCGCTGAAACGATAAATCTGACTATAAAGAGTTCCCTTCTTCCTTGAATCTCACATTAAATTGTCTGAATGGATTTAGGGATCCAATCGGTATAAATATTAAGTATATTGAGATTATAAACGTAAAAATTGTTAGGTCAAATGACATTTTTTTATCACCAACTTTTGCTTGAACTAAACATAAAAGTTAGGGTGGTGGAAAGGTTAACGCGCTGGACCGGCAATCCAGAGGTACCGGGTTCGATACCCGGAGTCTTCCACCAGGTAACTCATTTCAATTTTTCTTTGAGCTTTGATCTTTATATCAATGGTTTAATATAAAAATTGTGATGTGTACCCACATTAAAATAAAAACTGGCCAAGAGCATGTCGGGTCACGCTCAGTGTAGGGTTCCGTAGTTACCCATCCTTCACAATAGACAAAATAAATTACGAGAAAGATTTCAAGCTCCATAAAAAGGTCGTAAACGCCAAAGTAACTATAATTACTTATTACCGTCTGGAAGTTATCGACTGGTAGAGAATGCCTCATGGTATTAAGTCTGTCTTTTGTACGATAAGTTCTTTTGTGCAATAAAGATTAAATAAATAAATTATACGGGCCAGTTTGAGCGGAATGTTTTAAAGCAGTATGGCACTTAACTAATATGTGTAACGTTCGAAGAATAAGGACACCGCGCGGCACTTACCTACGTTATTTTAAAGAAAATTATGAAATTTTGCGATAACACAAAAAATGAATTTTCCCATATTTATTTTGACGCGTGGTTGAAAAGTAAGAGGGGGGAGCTAATTTTTGGATAAAAAACTGCTGACTTTATCAAAAAATTATGTTTAAAGACATCTATTATTTAAAAAAAAAACAATTCAACGACACCTCACACACTAGTGTTGGAACAAAAAAAATAATCACTCCCACTTCGTGTACGAGAGGTACCCGAAAAAAAATTTTTTTTTTTTGCTTTTATTTTACCGTTTTGTCGGTGTGATACATACACATACTCATACCAAATTTTAGCTTTCTAGTGCTAATGATCACGCAGCTAAGCCGAACACGGACGGACAGACGGACATGGCGAAACTATAAGGGTTCCTAGTTGACTACGGAACCCTAAAAATTTTACATTACATGTTTCATAAATGTATACAATTCCGGTTGACATCATATTTCTATGTATTACCGGTGCGCCCTCTGCGTTAATATGTGTTTTAAAATGCTTATGCGCATTTAGCCATGCCTAGGGTGTGCGTTTAGAGCCTTATCACACTTGCGATTTGCGAGCGTATTTTGTATGAAGGCGATCGCGCAGCGTGTTCGCCGCGTCGCTTATTTGTATAGAAAATACGCTCGCAAATCGCAAGTGTGATAAGGCCAGACGCACGATCCCCAGTCCCCATTGCTTTACAGCACGAGCAAGGACCGCGAGAGAATGGCGCTGTTCTCAACGTTTTTATTAGAATCTCTTTATCGATTCTGTTTTAATGCGGAAAATCCCAAATTGTATTTTTAGAACACAAAGGTAAATCATGAAAGAAAATGTAAGTTTTTTTTTTAATATCTTAAAGACATCGTTTTCTAGTTTCGTTCTACCAAATTAATCGGACGTTTATAAAACGCCCAAGTCACCCAACCTAATTAACTTCGCCTAAAGTAAGAGCGAGCTTAAAGCTTTGAGCTCTCCCAGAAATCAAGCTTACCCAGGAAGCTCCAGCCGCTATATTCAATTTCGGAAGCTAACACTTGGGTAGTTAACCACGTAAGTCGTTGTTAAATTATGATTGCAATTAGTCGTGTCAGACAGTACTATGGCTATGAGAGGTCTTACTTCTTTAAATTATTTTTTTGCACATTATGACAAATTAAAAAAGCGGTGGTGGCCTAGTGGTTAGGGCATGCGACTTTCAATCTGGAGGTCGCGGGTTCTAACCCGGCCCGTACCAATGAGTTTTTCGGAACTTATATACCTACGGAATGTCATTTGATATTTACCACTCGCTTTTCGGTGGAAAACATCGTGAGGAAACCACCTAAGCCCAATAAGGCCTATAGTTTCCCCTCTGGGTTGCGTAAAAACTAGTGCCTACGCCACATCTTGGGATTTAGGTAGCCGACCCCGATTGAGAATTCATTCTCTACAAAGATATGGGACAAAGGCTAGGAGGATGATGATGACATTATGACAAATTACTACATAGTATAAAACAATGTCGCTTCGTGCTGTCTGTCTGTCCCTATGTATGCTTAGATCTTTAAAACTACGCAACGGATTTTGATACGTTATTTTAAAAGATAGAGTGATTCAAGAGGAACATTTATATGTATAATAATTGCACCCGTGCGAAGCCGGGGCGGGTCGCTAGTATATTGATAATTTCAAGTTAAAATGATCCACCAACATTTTGAAGTAAATAAGAATTTTCCCTGAGTTTTAAAAAGGAAAATAGCTAAGTATTTCATGCTTTCATTAGTTGAAAATTAAAAAAAAAAGGTTTTGTGCGTAAAGTTTGTCAAATTCGAGTAGTCTTTGAAACAAAAATTATAAATGAAAAATTCAAACTGTAGGTTTCAAATTATATACTAATAAATCGCAATTGCCCTGTTCTAAGTAGTAACATTTATAAAATGTTAGGAAACACATTTGATCATAGAGAAAAATATCTAAAACAATCAGCATTTTTGAACGGATAAAGAGTCTATCATTTTATGATTTTTGGGGTGCCTTTCCTCAAAAGGAAAATACGGAACCCTTAGGCCTTATAGGATCACTATGTTGTCCATCCGTCCGTCTGTCTGTCAAAACCCTTAGTTCGGAAACGTGTAAAGGTATCGATTTGAAATTAAAACCATATAGTCAAGTCCACAGTCCCTTGAAGCTGTGAAAAAATCAAACGTCTAAGTTACTTAGGTTCTGGTATCTTTCAATAAAACTTGTTCAGTACTTATTCTGCTTCTGTTACAGTAAATAAGTACAGTAAGTTTCTCTTATTTTAAGTAGGTAACAATAAAACAGTAGACAATTACATCCACACGTTTCCAGATCTGTGCGAGCGAAGCCGCGGGCAAAGCTAGATGTAATAATCGATTTGGTTAAAACTAAAAGTTAATTAGATCTGTCACATACTCGTATTAAAATAATATATTGTTCAAAGTTTTGTTATTTGCTTAAAAGCTAAGTAAAGTCAAACTAGCCCTGAAACTCTACATCCAGTGTTCAATTTTGAAAGCTAATACTAAGTGAACTTCGTAAGTCCCTGTTTAATTATAATCACGGTTAGAAGAAACGTAATAAGCAAGCAGTATTCCAACTCCAAAGCAACATAAGGAATAAATAATATTTGTAATCTAGAAAAAAAAACACAAGATACAGTCCGACAAGAACTACTGTACTGTAGTGTTGTCCCTTTTTCTTAATTTGATCAGAAAGGGACGACATTACAGTGTTGCATTTTTTTTTATTTCTACTCGTTTATCTCGTAGGTACTATAGTTCATTACAATATAGTGGGAATGCCCTTACCCGGTACAGCTATTCTCTGACATAAACCTTTACATGGATACCCCTCCACCAGTTTCTTTTGCCGTACTCATTAACGATATTGAAAATCATCCCAATTCTGAGTTTAGAAATGAAAAGAGAGAATGCCACATATGCCTCTTATGACACATGGTAGACGTTTAGTTTGACTTTATGTTTAACATGAGTTTGTACGCATGATTGGCCGGAAAAGATAGGGAACTGGAGAGGGAAGAATGAAAGGTGCGTCCTGGGGGGGTATTCGACCAATTTTAGAGATATAATGGAGATCTCTTCTTTTCATCGCCATCCGTCACTTTTGACGTGTGCCTACTTGACAAGTGGCGATATCCCTAGAATATCGCAACTTCGTCAATTCGGACGCGCTAAATTTGCCTTTCCTTTGTATGTGACGGCATAAATAACAGGCGCATACTTTAAATTTACCGCGTAGTGCGTGAAATTAGTCCGTTACGTTTCATTCAAAACAGAAATTCATATGCATGAATAACATTTTTGACAATCATTATCGCCTTCGTATTTCCAAAATTGAGATGAGATATGTCACTTTTAAGCTCATCGCATTTAAATGACAGTTCAATGGCGATATAACTGTTATCTAATAGAGATTTGACGTTTGGCGATTACTCAAATGTCAATCTCGAATTGGGCCCCTGTACCTTTACCATGAGTTTACAGTGACCGGACTCGCTAGCGATTGCGTAAAGAATTTGTATGGAGAATTGTAGTTCTACAAAGTAACCGCTAGGAGCGCTGTACTATTTTCCATACAAACCGTTAAGGCTGTCGCTAGCGAGAACGGTCACGTTAACTCACGAAAACGGATAAATTGATTCTATATCGTCACGTCACTGTCAAGATACTGTTAATATTTTTAACTGTGACCTTAATCCAGTAACATGACTTCAGGTGCCTGAAACAGAAGCTTAACTTATAATGGGGGGCTTAGAGCAGTCTGCCTGATAGAAATATAGTATATCATGTAGTATATAAAATAACACGTGTACATATCCTTCTTATTTAAACAAGAAAGCACCCCTTCTTTGTTGCCCGCGGAGAACAGAAATAAAGTCTTATTTTTTTTGTTAAAGTTGTTAGGTAACTAATAAGTATTTGACTACACGGTTGGCGCAGTTTTTAGTGCACCTACTGAAACGGTGCGCGGTGGTGCGAATCCCGGCCGTAAAATTGTCCTTTAATATTTTATCATTATTTATTTATTATTCCATACGTGGATATACAGCCTCTCAAGTATCAATAGTATATTGTGTCATAACTCATAAGGGTAGTAAGTAGGGGATTACTAAAGGTCTATCTGAAGCCCGAGGCTGAAGGCGGAGGGCTTTTAATGTCCTGAGTTATATTTTTAAAACTAAAACCATAACTCCCTCGGGAGTTATAACAATTTATATCTCCCGCGGGAACTATATAGGTAGGCCTTTGCCCTTCAGTATACCTGCATGAAAAACCATCTTTTACGAGCAAATGTGAGAAAAAATAGTTTATTCTCCGCCAGTCATAACCAGTCACATTGGCATAAAAATACGTAGAAAACCAATGTCGCATTTACGCGATGGTAGGTATAACAGTAAATACTCGTATACGGGCGCCATCGAAAAGTATCTTAAAATTTTACTGAACATTTATAGGCTTATAATATTTCCTTTGGTTTCCGCGACTGTCACCCATTTAAATAAAACAATTTAAACAGATTAATATCACGTATACTCATTATTTGAGCCTCCTTGACGTTTCGGCAATACTACAGTTACCGTTACACACTCACGTAGTTACTTAGATTGACAGTTAAACCATTGATACAAAGATCAAAGAAAAATTGAAATGTGTAACTTGGCAGAAGAGACCGCGCGAATTTGACAGTTACCTACCGTTGTCAAGGTTGAGTCAACTTTCGACAACAGTAACTGTAAAGTTGCCGAGAAATAAGTTTAAATTGTTTTATTTTTTATAGGCTTATGTTAAACAAGAAGAAGCGGGGAAGAAGAGTGACAACCTGGAAAAGCTCTTAGTGACAGGGAAGATTCAAGGAAGAAGACCAAGAGGAAGGAGTCCCATGCGCTGGACCGATCAGATTCGGGACACAACGGTCTCCAAGTTTACCGATGCCATGCAGTCTGCAGGAGATCGAGATAAGTGGAGAGCGATCGTCCGAAGAGTGATGAACAGAGGTCACGACCCTCAGCATTGAGGAAAACGACACAAGAAGAAGAAGATGTTAAACAAACTAAAATTGTCAGCTACTTTTGATGCTCACTGTACCTGTAACACTAGCTCTACACTCCTTGCAAAGTTGGCTGAGACGAAGTATGGGTGTCGGTAGCAAAGTGCCTCTCAACACTCTCATATTCGCCCAACTTCTGTGGTGTCTGATATTTATATATTTATTTATTTATTTAAAAAAAAAAAGAAACTTCAGTCAACTTCGCGAGTAGTGTGGGCCGCAATAACATCAGCTCCTTACGCAACAGCGAACTTGAATATTAAGATGATAGCACCGCAAAGTTGCGATCGGTGATGCGATTATGAGCCGGTACCTTACGACGCCGCCATAAAATTATGCATGAACAGACTTTACGTCGGTGCGAGTTGAAGATACGATGTTCAGCCTACTAAATATCGTACATATTAATTAGGGTGTAATTGCATAATATAGCACTGTAGAATATTCTCCACTTTGATACTCACGAAGACCGTGCGAGAACCGTGTTTTATTGGTAGTTTTGACATCATCATTATCATCCCGTCACTACCACCCTCACCATCTCTGCCAACATCAACATCATCACGACATTCATCACTACCATCACCACCACCATCATCACCACCACCACCACCGCCACCACCATCACCACCACTATCGTTGTGATGTGTGGTTGTAATAATTTCCTATTATGACATGTTTATGTGCAACTAATATTTGTAATAGATGTATTTTTTAACTGGTTTTGTGTACAATAAAGTGTTTCCTTACTTACTTTCTTACTAAAGATCTGTAACGCCTTGGCAGTTAGCTGTAAGTTGCAGATATGTAATTATTATAAAATAAATAAATAAATAAATAAAAAATAAAGTACCAACTATACGTATAGTTGTTGCAAAGCGTCTGAGGCAGCCCTTTGCGACTTTCACGCACACATTGACGTTTGACACTTACATTCAAGATTTAGTTTTTAGTAGGCAGTGTCTGCCCTGTGCCCAAACGTTAGTTATCATCTACAAGTACGCGCTAGTAGAATTAAACCTAAAATCCTGCTTTTAGGAAACATCCAAGAAAACCCGAATTTCAAACTTTTACGAGGGTTTCTTTTTTACCACGGAACGCTAAAACCGAGCGTAAGACTACAGGAAATGAAACGGAACCTTAGCAAAAGGAAATGATTCTGCTTCTTGGGGCATACAGTTATAAATACATACATATACATACCGACGGAAGAGAGAGGAATGAATGTTGCCTTTGTACCTGATTGTGTTTATGTTATTTGTGGTGAGTTTATTTTCTAAAGTCTTTTCCTTCCTAATAATAAAAATAAATTTCTGTGAATAAAATCATTTTTGTGACAAGCTTTTATAGCCAACTGTACTTTTCTTTGAACACTCATTGCTCACTGAGACGATTCTAAAGACCCCAAGCTCGGTATAAGGATTGCTTTCCTATCAGAGTTTCTGGTGCCACCTTCTGGCTCCATCATCAGACCAGCTCCATGGTGCCTATAATATTATTGTATTATCATCATAGATAACAGGTATTCAAAATTTCAGCTCAATCGGTTGAAGATATCTGCTTCAAAATGGAATTGCAAGATTCAGCCATTAATTACATACATAGAAAGTTAAATAAAAGCTTGTAAAAAATAGTGCACAACCTCACACATGTACCACAATGTTGCCAACTTGCCAGTAAAATACATGCGCCTACTAACCCCTTTGTAACACCTTTGTTCTTTAGCCGTTAATATAACCCTGTCACTGCTACCGCCGAGTCACCTGATATATCGACGTCCGTAAACACGTTATCACCGGGAGGGTTAGCTGAATGAAAGGGGGCCAAAACATAATTTAAGGCGAACTTGTTCCAGTCGAATTTGAAAAAGAATAATTATTTATTTATTTATTTATATTGCACAAATGAAAAACCATTGGGCTACCAGTAAACCATTGGGCAAAGCAGATAAGATAAGTTGTTAATATTAAGGGACAATCTTACACAAATCGATCTTACCCTAATGCTAACACCAATTAAATAAATACTTTATACGTTATTTAATTGACTCATCCACTAATTAAAACACACATTTTATTATGAAATTAAACACTCACAATTACACAAACTGTACTTAAGCTTAAGACGTTAAACGCATTAATCACTTGAAAATTCTTCGCTCCTGTAATGACTTTTCAGCCTGCTGAAATCGCTTCTAAAGAATTGAAATTGACGACTGAAGTTTTTGACCTAATCCAACGGCGCGCGGCGTAACAATACCAATTATTTTATGTAACTAATACATGTATAGCAAATACGCCATACTGTTGCCCCCAAAATACACACGCCTAACCACTACCATCCCTGCTATATACTCGTTAATATATCTAGAGATTGGACGGATAGGCGTCATTATACACGGTGTCCTGTATTTAATGGACAGCTTTCTAATATCCTACATAGCACCTTAGAATAGTCTAGAGAATAGGCCTCTTTTATACCGATATTAAAATGTCCCATGCTTTTGAAGATAATCGGACCATAATATATTTTTCTTTAATGATTGGGACCTTGTTTCACTCTAATGACCGCTTAGGCCACAGATGAAAACATTTAATACTGATGCTAACTTGCGTGTAATAGAACTTATTCAAAAGATTTTTTTAAACATGTGTTAATTAATGAAATCCATTTTTATATAAAAATTTTTTTGAACATGTTTAATCCCTTGTGGTGAGGAAATAAGTGGTATTTTTTTTTAATGGTTATTTATCCTAAAATTTTCGGTTGGGTAGAAAGTTGTCTACTAAACACAGGACACCTTGTATAATGACGCCCATTTGTCCGATCCCTGAATATAACCCTGTAACTGCGTATGCTGTGTCACCTGATTTATCGACCCCCGTAAACACGTTATCATTGGAGGGTTGAAAGGGTTGCCTCAATGCAGGATGCATGAATTAGTTTGAGGGAAGTTTAGTTGTGTGGCTTACATGTGGCTTAGGGGCCCGATGGGATTTCTATGGAAAGTTTCAACTTATATTTCCATCTTAAAGGTTTAAGTTTAGAAAATTCATAGACATTTATTACTGAGTTTTTTTTATACATACACATTGGCAAAGCTAAGAATATTATTATTCTGTAACGCACCTATCGGCCTCTAAGGAACGCAATTTAATATTTTCATCGAAGACTACACAATACAGTGTAAAGTTGTTAGTAAAACTGAAAGAAGACAAATATTTTTAGACAAATGAAGGGAATACCGTTTTGTATACGCAAATAAGTTTAGAAGAAACATTAATAGAAAACCATATTTTCAGGTATTAATGGCAGCATAACCTAAATTCAAAATTAAAACACCCTCGACGCAAGCTGGTCATCATGAGACCCTCATTCAATAAGAATGAATTCAAAATGCTACTAAACCTGAACATAACTACAAAATTTGGAATTCTTAGCTTCAATATTGGCTGAGATCTTGTCACTTGTTCCAATTAAAACCTAATACCTTGGAAACTACTGGTCCTATTTCTGCCAAACATTGCTAAGAACCATCTTGATGGACAAGTCTTCGATTTAAAAAAACCACACTCAAATTGGACACACAGATACACATGTTAAACGTAAACCGCCTTTTTCGTCGGGAGTTAAAACTGGGACTTAATCACGTTCAAGTGTTTGTTATGATTAACTCGATGTTTCCGACGTGACTTTACGACACACGATCACTTCCGGTAATGTCGAGGTAATATAACTAAACACTTTTTTGCCGATTCAGTCCCGTTTTACGCAAGATTTGTAGCTATACCTATAACTCAGACAGTCTAAAACACAGACAGGCTAAACTTTAGTGGCAGTGGGCGGGGCACATTGCTCAAATAAAGGTTCTTGAGTGGCAACCGTGGACCGGAAGACGCAGCGAGGGAAGTCCCCCAACAAGGAGAACCGACGACCTGGTTCGATCGCGGGTAGAAATTAGATGAGGGCGGCCAACTAATTTCTGCCCGCGAACCTAACCAGGCGGCGCAAGAGGTGAAGCGATCATGAGCCGGTTACTTACGACGCCGCCATAAAATTATGCAGGAACAGACTTTACGCCGGTGCGAGTTTGAGATACGATGTTCAGCCTACTAAATATCATTCATAAAACGTATTTAGGGTATAATTGCGGAATATAACACTATAGAAGATTCTCTACTTTGATATACTCGAAGGCAGCGCGAGAACTGTGTTTTATTGGTAGTTTTGACATCACCATTATCATCCCACCAACATCACCAGCCAGTACGTCCGAATATCGAGGTAATTAAACACACTTTTTTGAACGATTCAGTCCCGTTTTACGCTAGATTTGTAGCTATATATAGCTCAGACAGTCGCTTAACTTAAGTGGCAGTGGGCGGGGCACATTTCTCAAGCGAAAGGTTCTTGAGTGGCGACCGTGGACCGGAAGACGCAGCGTGGTAAGTCCCCCAACAAGGTGAAATGACGACCTGGTTAGGATAGCGGGCAGAAATTAGATGAGATGAGGGCGTCAACTATAATTTCAGCGATCCTAACCAGTCAGCGCAAGACCGATCGTTGTGGAGAGCTTTGGGGGAGCCCTTTGTCCAGAAGTGGACGCCTATCGGCTGATATGATTAATTCTACACCAGATCAGACGACGCAACGAACCCACACGCCGTTATGTCGCCTAAATAAAACCAGTTTTAAGTCTTGTTTATATGTATTTCTGTAGTTCACAGTTCAGTGTATAGAATAAATAAATAAATGATGATGATGATGATGATGAGTGATGAGTCCCGTTTTTTTTATAATAATGGGTGGCCGTATCTACATTGAGAATTGTTTTCTTCTCACATGCCGCCCGTTTGAGCCACTGCAGGGGTGTCGCAGCCATTATTCACACTAACTAGCGCGCCGACTTCTCAAGATTTATCGCCGTTTTTGTCGCGTGCTACTTGCAATTGTATTTCAATCGCGTACAGGCGGCGAGTGTTTTATACAAAACATGTATAGCCTAACTAGCGTCGGTCCTGAGTCCATGGCTGCCAGCTGCGACACTACTGTCGCTACAAACAACTTTCATATGGCAATAATGTCCATACGTATAATTTGCGCTATTAAACGTCAGTAGCGATTTGTCAAGGATTTGTCACCAACCAAATTCAAAACATTGTTTACCGGAAGGCTGCTCAATCCTTCGTTCCTAATACTTAAGAAACCTATCGAAAAAAACTTGTCTTTCATCACTGTGGCAAGGGGGATTCACTCTGCACCGCTTGTCCTGAAATATACTAACACATTTCGGGTCACAATTGTGATCCAGCACGCCTATCGCTCCGCCTTTATTCGTCATGATATCCTCATTCAATGAGTGATAACTATAGAAAATGCTACTAAAACTGAACAAAGTTTGGAATTCTTAGCTTCAATATTGGGTGAGTTGTGTCTTGTTCCAATTAAAGCTTGGAAACTATTGGTTGGTCCTATTTCCACCAAACATAACTAAGAATCATCTTGATAAACAAGTCTTCGATTAAAAAACCGCACTCCATTTGAGACCTACGATGCCACACACAGATACACAAATACACGGATACACATGTTAAACTTAAAACACCCCTCTCATTTCGTCGGGGGCTAAAAAAGTCTAATACGAGAACCTCTGTTTTTGAAAATCGGATGAAAATCTTCTAAAATGTTGCCTCATGGCAGTTAATACGATACTCCTAAGTAATGGAGAGAGCGATGGGCTAAAAGAACATTTTAATTCCACAAAATATATCCCGCTAATGCGCTGTTGTCTTTATGGGATAAAGAGGTTGCCGGGAACTTAAGAACGTGACTATATATTAAGTATATATTTGTATTTACGCGTAAGGCTCAGGACCGTTTTAATCGCTCCTTGACTTATGTTACGAAATTTAGACTAATTTAACCTTATTTTTCAAATCCATTACAATTCGCTCTCATAAATCAATTGAGCTTTTGCGCAAGAAGCGCTCTAAAGAGAGCTTACAGATTAACGCTTTTTACTTCAAAAAGAATGTTAATTGTTAAGGAAATAATCTTTGCAGCCTTTTCGAAATAATCATATTTTTCTGAGTGTGGCGGATGTTTTTAATTTTAGTCCATCGGTATAACTTTCGGCGTTCCGTCTTACATTATCACACTAATATTATAATGGCGAAAGTTTGTGAGTGTGTTTGTGTTTATGCGTTTGTTTGTTTACTTCTTCACGTTCGAACGGCTGAACCAATTTTGATGATTTTGGTATGAAGGTAGCTGACACCCTAAATTAAGACATAGGCTACTTTTTATCTCGAAAAAAATAGTGTTCCCGTATGATAAGGAGGTAACACCGCGCAGCACAGCTAGTTATGAATACATATTGTATTGTAGTTATTATTTTAAACCTGACAATAATATTATGATTAATACAAATAAACGAATATGAATATACATTATACCCCAATTAACTGTAGTTGTTCATTTTATTAGAGATATTTTTTTTGGCATTATATGGAAAATAGAAGAAGAAGAAGATCAAAAAAAGATGGATGGATTGTGTGAGAGATGATATGGAGAAGAACTAATTATTTGACGAGATGACGAATTAAATAATAGGGAAGAATGGAAGAAAAAAGCATACTGCGCCGACCGCAATTAAATGGGATAAGGGCAATAAAAATGACTGAATCGCAGTCATTCAGTATCAGGTGTAAGGAAGGTCAAACCCGGGTCCATTTAACACACCTCTCCCTTCTAGCTTTCTGTAAAAAACAGGCCAAGTTTCCCTGACTAAATAAATCAGAGGTGCAGATATTTTTTCAAACCAAATCGGGTTCTTTTTACCCTTTTCGTCCCTAAGGGTCGCGACCCGGAACGAAAGTCAATGGACATACGGGCTAAAAATCTAATTTTCTTGACAAAACAATCTGTTTCTGTACAATAGAAGCTTTGTGCGGATACAACTAGTCGGGTCGACTAGTTTTACAAGTTACGTAACTTTTTAAGTTGGACCGGTCCAATTTCTGGAACTCTCTTGTGTAACGGTAACTTGACTGGGTGGTCGGGTACGAAAAGATGATCCGACATAAAACCAAAGTTTTTTTTTTTTTTTTGGTATGTGATTGGCCCGAGCCTTTCGGCTGTACTAGGGCGAACTTGACTGTGCGGGTGGGGTCACAAAATGGGACCTCCGGACCCGCAGCGTAGTGTGTGGTGTTAGGCTGTGTCACATATGTGACAATGACCAGCTGATTATATAATAAATATAATTATAAATGGTAAGTGTGTGGTATTGTAGGTGTTTGATACCATACGGTGATGATGAATGACGGGTGGTTATAGTTATAGTTATAACTATGAATGATAATGAATTTTTGTGGATGTTATCCCATTAAATTCTTAAGCGGTTGTGACAGTCCGGCCAGGCGGCGATCCCGCTCGGCGAGGGCGTCACGATCCTGATACCTGTCGTAGACAGGTCTTCGTGAGACTTGGATTTCAGGGGGGCGCCCTCGCCGTCGGGAGCGCTTTTTGGCCTTCTCAGCCTTGATCGCTGCCATCACGAGGTTCCACTCATTGGTGACTTTCGTGATGGCATCGATCGGGTCGAGAAGGCTGTCTTTTGGACGTCGTCGGTTTCTATGGGCGTTGGGTTTTTCCCGGGCTGGCTTGAAAATTGGGGGCCTTGCAGCGCCTGAGAGGGATGACGGTGACGTTAATGCGGGGGCCACGGGGCCCGCTGTCGTCATACAATCCGGGTCGTCGTCGTCGTCGTCAACGACTAGAGTCTGAGTTAGATCGGTGGACGGGTTCGGGGTTGTTTGGTTAATTTGGGGGGGGGTGGCTGGGTAATCCACCGCTTTCCGGACTAAGGGGTTCGGGTGGGAGGGGGCGTTTTCCTCCAGGAAGTGGCGAGTTGAGGTCCTTATGAACTGATATAGATGGTTGGGATTTTTAGGTCGAAGTGTATGGACAGATTAGACACGTACCATGGAGCTTTGGATATTCTGCGGAGGGCGCGATTTTGAAGTGTTTGTAGTGGCTTTAGTTTGTTTGCGCCCGCGTGGGCAAAGACAGGGCAGGCGTATGAGAGGATAGGCCTCACGCACAGCTTATATAGGGTTAATTTATTCTTGATGGACATCTTGCTCTTCCTGTTAAGCATGGGGCTTAGCCTTCCTAGGATGAAGGCTGCCCTGTCTCTGACCGTTTTGATATGGGGTTTAAATGAAAGGGATTTGTCGAGGGTGACTCCCAGGTATTTGGTTTTGCTTGTCCATGGGATTGGTTGGTTATAGAGGCAAACCGGATTGCACATTCTGTTTGGATCTTTGTTGCCTGTGGTGAATATAATGGCCGCGCTTTTTTCCGGGTTTACCTCTATTTGCCAAAGTTTGAACCATCTACCTAAGTCGGTTAGGGCGGACTGAAGGTCTTTTCTAATTTTGGCAGGGCGTCTATGGGTGGTATATAGGGCGGTGTCATCGGCAAAAAGCGCCAGGTGAACTCGAGGGTGGATGGGGATGTCATTCGTAAATAACGAATATAACATTGGCGAGAGGGCGGAGCCCTGGGGGACCCCGGCATTGATGGGATGGGGTTTAGAGAGGACCCCCTCGTGGCGGAAGCGAAAGCTTCGATCGGTGAGGGAGTCCTGCACTATCAGCACAAGACCTCCCGGCATGCCCAGCTGGAAGAGCTTGAAGACCAGGCCGGCATGCCAGACCCGATCGAAGGCTTTCGCCACATCCAAGAGGACGGCCCCGGTGTGAAGGCTACCTAGTTTCCTGAACCCGTCGATGATATGTTCGACAATTCGGTGCACTTGGTGGGTGCAAGAGTAAAAAAACCAAAGTTAAGTACAAAGTACTTATATATGCCAAACTTGAACTTAAGTTCAGATTAAATCACCGAAAGACAGTAGATACAAAAAGAGACTGTTGGGTGATTGGGTGAAGAAGTTTTAAATACTAAAAAACCAAATTCCTCAAAAAAAAAATGTTTTCAATTGTTTATTGAGCGCGACCGTCTGTATTCGTTTTTAAGTTAGACGGAAGCCTATTAATAGTACATTACATACTTAGGGCGGTGAATCACTAAACGTCCCAGACCGCAGGTGTTGTGTGCCTTGACCAGGAAATGAGATTTTCTCCTCCTCAGGCGGAAAATCCCACTTACGACCAAGGGTGAATTAATGATTAATGATTACTGCCTGGTTTCTTTTACAGTGCTGCGTTACCTTGTGTTTAGGATATAAACTATTAGGCTTCAAATTTTTGATGCGCGTAGGGATAGAAAGTGCAACCTTGTCAGACTCATAATTTGAAACATTTTTCACTAACGCAGTTACACAAGTTATATATAATCTACAGATACGTTTGTTAAAAACTATTGTTCCCACAAAGATCAAATATCAATTTAGAAATAACTATGAAGATCTATTTGATTATTGTAGAGTTATGACCGTATTTGAAAAAACCGACCTAGCAATTGTAAATCAATATAGCAAAAACATCACAAACCTAAAGAAAAGAACAAGACCAAATAACTTACGAAATTTGCAAACATGCTAACTTTTGATATACTTACCAAAAAGGACTTACGAATACGGTCAGAGAACTTGGATGTGTATTATCCCGCGTATATTAAATAGGTTTTCAACCGAGTTATTAACTGATATTGAAAATAAAACTAGTAACCAAACAAAGCGCATTGTTAAGAGATATATATTAAAAAACAGGACAGTGTTACCCTCCCACAATGTTGAAACTGTGTCATATTAATCAAGTGCAATTATAAGCTCCTTAATTCCAAAATCTTTAATATTTAAGATTGTAGGTTAAGTTTTTTATGTATTTTTTTTTAAGAATTTTCTATGAAATACACAGCTAAAAATTTTTTTTTTTTTTTTACAGCACAAGTATGACGAGTACACCCAAACTGGGAACTTTTAAAACAATGTTTTAAAGTGTTCCACAGGCCATTTAGGAAGACGCAATAAGGGTCGTATCGCTCTTGTTTGTACCTACAACTAGAGCTTTATTTACATTATACATGTAGCCATTTCCCTAAAACATAATGCTGTACCGCAACTTGTATTCAACTAGTGCGTAGTAAACTAAACGCCTGTAGACGGATAATGTTTGAACTGTTAACCAGCATCGCAGTCCGCTTGCAGATGGACGCCAGCTGCAAACAGACTGCATTTCAACTACATCGGAAGTACTTCTATATAATTTATTCAGAAAATGTAAAACTACATAGACTTAATAAATAAACTAAGTAGGTTCAAATAGAAAATTTGAGAAATACGATTTGGGTTGTAGTTCAAATGCTGGCTGTCTTTATCGACCATTCGGCCCAAAGGTAAGATCAGTATTTTACCTGGGTTCGAATCCTGGCAACGGGCAAATATTTGTGTGATGAACTCGAATATTTTTACTGGGTCATGGATGTCATCTATATGTATATCGTCGTCTAGTACTCATAGTACAAGCAGTAGCTTTGGATTAGGTCAATTTGTGTATGACTGTATTTATTACCCTTATTTTTTTTATTGTGACAACTCATCCTCCGGGCCCGTGTGTGCGGCAATGTGACGTTAGAATAAATGATGGCGCCTCGCGCCACGTAACAAATGGACGGCGAAGTGAAAACGTAGCGCTCGAGGGACAGCAAGACTATTATCGAGGCGTTATTAATGTTAATATAATCTTGGAAAGTGTTTGTTTCTTTCCCTACGTGTAAGCCTGGCCACTGCGACCAAGCTGATAAATCAAACCAATCAGGGTGCGTTTCTACTGCAGCGGAGCGGAGCGGAGACGTGCGGAATCGACCAATTACAAAAGTGAAGAGGAGCTGAGATACAGATTTCAAATCAGGGGGGGTATTCGACCAATTTTAGAGCTATAATGGAGATCTCTCCTTTTCATCGCCATCCGTCACTTTTGACGTGTGCCTACTTGACAAGTGGCGATATCCCTAGAACATCGCAACTTCGTCAATTCGGACGCGCAAAATTTTCGCTTCCTTTGTATGTGACGGCATAAATAACTGGCGCATACTTTAAATTGACCGCGTAGTACGTGAAATTAGTCCGTTACGTTTCGTTCAAAACAGAAATTTATATACATGAATAACATTTTTGACAATCATTATCGCCTTCGTATTTCCAAAATTGAGATGAGATATGTCACTTTTAAGCTCATCGCATTTAAATGACAGTTCAATGGCGATATAACTGTTATCTAATAGAGATTTGACGTTTGGCGATTACTCAAATGTCAGTCTCGAATTAGGTCCTAGGTCCCAGGGGGGGTATTCGACCAATTTTAGAGATGTAATGGAGATGTCTCCATTTCATCGCCATCCGTCACTTTTGACGTGTGCCTACTTGACAAGTGGCGATATCCCTAGAACATCGCAACTTCGTCAATTCGGACGCGCTAAATTTGCTTTTCTTTGTATGTGGCGGCATAAATAACAGACGCATAATTTAAATTGACCGCGTAGTGCGTGAAATTAGTCCGTTACGTTTCGTTCAAAACAGAAATTCATATACTTATGCATGAATAACAGTTTTGACAATCATTATCGCCTTCGTATTTCCAAAAATTGATATGAGATATGTCACTTTTAAGCTCATCGCATTTAAATGACAGTTCAATGGCGATATAACTGTTATCTAATGGAGATTTGACGTTTGGCGATATCTCAAACGGCATTCTCGAATTGGGCCCCAGGTGATTGGTCTATCCGGCTCATCTCTGCTCCGCCTCGCTTCAATGTAGACGCACCCTCAGGCTCCGTCCTTGTGAAGCCAAAAAGAAGAGCACGTAAATCTGAGAAATATTTGATTGGTTTTTACACATCTCCGTCCCGCTCCCACTCTTGTGGACAGGCAGCCTAACAATCAAAAAGGAAAAAAACATAAAGTAAAGCATGTTAATGCGAACATAATATTTATTAAACTTCAAAACGCGGCGACCACTGACCGAGGTGTGAATGTTGTCAAATAATTTTCTTATTCAAATACGCTCTTTTCTTGACGGCTATTGCTGTTATTGGTAGATTATATTTATTGATGATTATTGATACAGAGATTAAATTTAACTATAAAAGCTATATTGCAGGTTGAGAGTGAATTCACGACGTCTACTTATCCGGAGTAGTGCCGTGAGCTACGGCGACGTAACGCGCAGCGCGTGAAATTAAGCGTATTATTCCGCCAAAGGATAATACTTCTAAGACGTGCGATATACAATATGTTAAACTTATAACACCCCTGGTTAGCATCGAGGTAAAAAAGAGCTTAGGGGAGCACTGGAACTTATAGCTTCCTCTTACAAATGATAACCATTCCTCTGCCGGAATATCATGATTATTTTCGCATCTTAAACTCTGCAATTTATCTAGAAAACTTGTAAATCTCGGGTCGCTTTAAGTTTCACAATCATGAATTTAAATGTTCTAAGTAAATCGTGGACTCATGCGCCGTAGACTATAGAGGCACAGAAATTCCGGATCATTAATAGGGCCACAATGAAATTTTACTTTGCCTTGATTTATCTTTACCACTTTTAAATATTGTGTATTATGCATTTAACGTTTCCAACTTGCACACGACCAAATAATATATATATATATGATTTATATTTTGAAAATCCATGGGAAGGAAAAATTTAAGAGCTGTAGTTTGTAGATCCGTTAAGCAAGGACTATCAGAAAAAAAAACAGTACTTATTGGTATATGTATAATATTGGCATCATTTACATTCCTATTACTTTTTATCTCAGCTTAGCTCATAATGACCCTATGTCATGAGATTTTTTTTCTATTACCTGAAACAAAAAATACATAATTTACACACTTAATAATACTACATTTGTCACAAATCTGAAATGAGTTTCAACTGGTTTAAAGCGGTTATCACTCTGCCGCCCCGTACCGCTGCGTAGAGTGAACTGCGGGTTCTTGATTGGCAGCCCTAAACTTCACAAATAAATGTCGCTCGGATCGGTTCGCCCTCTTGCTCGCGCGCGGTCGCGGCTGTCACAAACATCAAAAGAGTGACCCCTCTGTACACGTACTATCTATTCGCTCCGGCTTTGTTTAAATATGCAAATGCGCGTGAAAACAGAACGTCATGAATAATGGACGCGATTCTTGAATTAGTCTTAGCGCATGTGATGGAAGCTTATTGAAGAAGCGAATGTTAAATTGGCTTAATGGCGGGCATAAAATTACGCGACGTTTTATCTTTCTTTAATAGGGATCATTAATGCTGAATTTCATGTGCATACTGTGATTATATGAATAAAATAGGCAAATTACTTACTTCTACACTCTAGACACAAATATTGGTACTCAACACAGAAATTACATCACAGTCTAGTAAGTCTTAAATAGACATTTGGTCCCAATTAAAATTGGATCGGATTTTAACCAATTTTGGGGTAGCGATAGTTCCAACATCCAAAGGCACACGTAGATATAGATACCTTTTAATCGTTTACGGCAATGAGTCCTATATTTATATTGCTGAAATTTTGCAAAGACATAATTCTCTTTATGAACCGAAAAGAAAACCGGGTTTCAAATTCCCAAGAGCGTAAAGCCGCGGGCAAAACGTACTGCGTTCAATGTAAATCGAAAAGTTCATTTACTTTTTACGTGCACTCAAACATATTGCTTGCTTTTGAACGATTCCAATTCAACGTGAATTGAATATGACATGATTGGTGGCGATATTGATGACTGATTGAAATTAAAGCTGTTTTGTCGAGGATCTGTGATTGACGTATTGATCGAGATAAATAATTTGAGCTTGATTATTTTAGTAACTGAAAGACATTTGTAAAATATTAACTACAACTTTTAAATTTGGAAACACGACAACAATTTTATATTAGGACATTTAACGTCTGAAGCTAACCAAACGTTTACATTGAAGTGAAAATTTTACAAATTTAATGGTACGAGCGGGGTTTGAACCCGCGTTTCCAAAGGCTTTACGGGTCAACACGGGCGTCTTCTCACGGTTGACCAATTAGACCACCGAGCCGATGTGCGACTCAACGTTTTTTTTTTCAATCAGTTGCTTCATTTTATTAAACCATTGCTACAAAGTAAAAGATCAAATCACAATGAAAAGTTGAAATGATCAATCTGGTGGAAGTGACCGGAGAATCAAACCTGGTGCCACGAATTAGCGCTAAATTATAGTAGTTTATCTACACCCATCTTGTTAAATTACTATAACAAGTTTAGATATTATAGGTAAGCACCTACATTACTTGGCAGCGACCAAAATCAGAGACACATAATTTCACAACAGTACCACAGCGAGCTCGCCTACGGCTCGTTTCATAAAACCACACTCGTATTTTAAGACCTCTCATTATGTATGCAACTGTTATACAATTAGAAGACTTAGAGCACAAGTGTGGTTTTACTAAACGAGCCGAAGACGAGTTTAGTAATAGGATCACACGAGTGTTTTAAGGTCTAATGCGCAAGCGGAAAGTGTAGTAGAGTACTCAGGTGTTTGTTTTCATTATATAGGCTATCAACCCGGTTCGCGGCGAGTCGTCCGTTGCTACACATACTATAATATAATATATCAGCATATTATGTATCCCGCCGGCCCAAGAAATAACTCCAAAGCATTCCAACGTCAATAGACACGTCGCAACGTGCCGTCAGTGTGATCGAGGTCGGAGCCGACCCTATTTCTTATTAAAACAAACACTTTATAGACTCGATACAGCCGGCCAAGGCTCGGTACAATCGGCCCCGGAAAATCTTCAGCATTTTTTAAGACCTTCTCTTTTTGATATTCGCGGCCGTATTAATATAGAAACGAAAAAAATAATTATATGCTATTAAGTATTTTTTTAACGTTGGCTTTGATAGCATAATTGATAATGCACCAAAGCATATTTTTTTTCAACCAGTTACTTCATTTCTACATGCGTTAGGGCCAAAACACAATTACAAGACACGACATCGCATCGTTGTACGATGCGACATCGTGCCACGATACGACGTCGTGTCGTGAAAATTTACTTTATCTTCATGTGACAAAATGCTAAATTAAAAATCATTTTACAATCTCACGATGTCGCATCGTACGACGATGCGATGTCGTGTCTTGTAATTTTATTTATTTATTTATTTATTTTATTTATAAGTTTACAATCAACACTTACAGTATATAACCAAGCATGCTGATTAACTTAGTATACATGGGTATTTATAGAAAGAGAAAATAACAATAATAATAAGGTTAGGCTGTAATTGAGCTAGGCCTAACAATAGACTCCAAGTAGCCAGTGATTGAGGACATGAGCCTAGACTCGGAGCTAAAAAATATATCCAGATCGCTGTCACTAAGCAAGATGTCGTTGAGTAACGTTAGCGCGTGATGAAGTGGAGAGTGAGAGTGGCTCCGTGTACGCGTTGCCGGGACCGCGAGCAGCGGGCGCGCCCGGGGGCGGAGGACGATGGTGGGAACCGCGGGTACCCAGAAAGAAATTCTAAAAAGTAATTGTGTTTTGGCCCTTGGGGCGGCATCGTAGCACGATCTATAGTACCTTAAGGCCGTTCCCTGAGCCAGAACCCCGAGCCCCTCCTCAGGCCACCCGTCCCTGTCACATTTCAAAAGAGTGACGGAGACAGAGCTTGCGGGTCGTAAGGCGATATCTTTTTTCGTAAGAATTTGTCGATGATTATTTATTTTAAAAATATTGGCTTCAATTATTGAAATTCGGAAGCTGTAAAATTACTATTTTAGTTATGATTGATTTTTCTCCTTTTTTTGTTTCATAGTGTCACGTAGAAAAAAAACAAGTAAAGTTGGAGTAAAAATTCGAATTGGAGGTTACTTTGGGAATTAATTGTATCGAGCGAAGTGTTATGAATCGTGTATCGAATGCTGTGTTATTAAAGATAATATAATCAAGAATGATATCGTCAACCGTAGGTTCAATTGGGGTAAGGGACAAAATACGATTTTTCAGGAGAGGCTGGCAAAGTTTTTTTTTAACTAACTCGTTCATAACTTTTTTTGTAGTGAACCCTTTTTTGGGCCTGATTTCATACATAATCTTGTATTTTAGTGTTCTGTCTATCTATGTAGTGCTCGTTTTAATAATTTAAATATCATAGAAAATGACATGTCCCTTACACCAACTTATTTCGCTGCTGATGTCCCTTACAGACAGAGTATTCTGTAGTCTCGTCCCTTACCTTAAATTTACCTATTCATTGTATCCACTATATTGATGAAGAAACGGCGTAAGGGACTAGTTGAGATTATGTGTGAAAGAAAAAATTGCGTAAAGGGTTCGTTGTAAAAATATATAAGCCATACATACCTTTGACGTAAGGCGTATCTTAACACCGGAAACCTTTAAAATATTAATGTAAGAGGTATATAAATGTATTGATACCGTGTGAATTTTTTTTGTGTGTCCGTTACATGCAATATTTGTATCGTTACACGTAACGTTTGTATCGAGTGGAATAAACCACATGTTAATTTATGATAATTTTTTTATTATAATCACATTAATTATTTCTCAGCCTCTATGATCGAATACTGAAATAAACAACCAATGTAATTTATACAGCAAAATTATTAAAAGTTTAGGGCTTGTGTTGAACGATCAAAGTTACAGAATTAAATACAATTCAGAAATAATCATTTTACATTTGTACTTTTTTAGAAGTCCTGTTAGATAACATAGTAGTTGCTCACAATTCAGTGCCTCCAGTTAATAAGGGATAACTCAAAAACGGCACTTTTCAGAAGAGACAAAGAACTATTTTTCAATAGTAGATATTTAGAACTTGAACTTTTAAGAATTTTCATACAAGCTATAGTGTTAGGCTTTCATTTTATAAATAAAGAACTAATGCATTGACCCTATAAATATGTTTTTTTTTGTAGTTATAGCTTTTGTTCGCGAGTATTTAAAGACATAGGTACAAACTCAATTATTTATTTGCACCAATTTTATCATTATGAACGACGTGCACAAACGAAAGAATACGACTTGTACCTGTGTGAACGACATTCATAAACGAAACGAAACGACTTATTCTATTATTTATTACGGTATTTTATAAATTATACTACTTGTCAAACTTGAAACTTGTTACCTAAGGAGTCAAATGAAGCTGTATAATAAAATGACCATAAGAGTAATGTACTTGAAAAACATCAATGAAATGAAAAGTTCTTGTTTAAATAGCTATGAAATATAACCAATATCTACATCAATGTCAGTCAATGAATAGCAAGAGCTCTAGTTAGATCCTTTGATTTCTCAACACTTATCGGTAGCGGAATTTCAGATAATGACTATTAAAGTGTGTCATACTTAGGAATGCCTTTTAATTGACAATGAACATTTTCCTTTGCAATTCATCAAGTATCGAGACGATTTTAAGAAGCCCAAACTCAATAGGATTACCTTATCGTTATCTATAAAGTTTTACCCATGTCGACTATCCGGCCTCATATACCTAATTTCAACTCAGCTAGTCCTCGGAAAGTCAATCTAATCTTCCTTGAGATATTTTTAAACATACAATGTGTAAAGTTAATCAAAAACTTTTAATAAAGAACGTGTTAATACCTCCTCCAGTATTCCATTGGTTATAATTTTTTTCGACATTCTTAGCCCACTTTTTTAAACTATCCGCTTAACAAAACACTTCACGGGTAGAATAACAATCACGAGCTGTCGAAAAAGAGTTCAGTACTTACTGACGTACAGAGACGCCGAACTCACGAATTATACCTAATAACATAAATAGACACTTACATTTCTGGGTGGATTAATTACTAAATTTGAAATTTTCTCACCAAATTTATTTGAATACCTTCATTATCGTAAAAGTTTGCATGTAAATAAGTCAAACTACGCTAGTAGTTTCAATGATTTAGTAAAGCCAAAAATTAACATCCAGTTTACACAGATACCAACTGTATAATGATAAAACTGATGAAGGTGTTTTTATTGCATCATAACACTTTCTTTATTGTCAATAGATTAAAATAATATGAAGTTAGATGTGTTTGTACATAAAGGATTCATTGATTCTCACGAGTAAATTAGCGTAACGGACACGGAATCTAAATATAAATCGGATCAAACCTAAATAACGTCTTTACCAAATTGGTGTAAGGTTCACACTGTTAAAAATATAAGATGGCAAATTGGGGTAAGGAGCATTTTTTTCAAAGCTAGTGCAATCATTTTAAGGTATGGGTGTTATTTATTCATGAGCCAAAAAAAGCATTAGTGTAAAAGCCAGTTTCATAAGATTGTCTTCAAAAATAAGTCATGTAAAGGTAATTCCTCAATTGGAAAGACCTTTACCTTATTCCAAGTGGATTGGTGGCAGTAGTTACCCTATTTGATGTTGCTTTATTAAAATAAAAAACAGATACATGGTTTTTGTGGGTCAGATTTGATTTTGAACCCATAAAAATCAGTAGCGTAAGGAACACTTTTTTCAAGCTAGATTTTTTTTTTATACACCATTCGATAGAGCGGAAAATTCTGAACAAAACTGTATATTCAACTCATTTTGCGTATTTTGTCCCTTACCCCAATTGAACCTACGGCCGACGATATATATTTTTCCCTCGTTTACTAATATCAACGTTTCGTAGAAAAATAGGATAATTTTTGGGGTATTTTTGCAAATCTGGCTCAGGGAACGGCCTTAAGATTATGTCTTTACGTTCGGCACCATCGTCTCGAATTATGTTGAAAAATCGATAGTAACAATGTGCTACACCCAGAATACATTTTATAGACTCGATACTACAGTCGGCCAAGGTTCGGTACAATCGGCCCAGGAAAATGTTTAGCATTTTTAAAACCTTCTTTTTGATATTAGTGAGACGACCCAATTTATTTCTATTTATTTATTTGAAACGACAGAATTAAATGTGTAACAAAAACAATTATGGTTTAAAATATACATATAGGCACGTACTTAATTCCTAAAACGCTCTCACTGAGCACACACAACATAAACATTGAATACTTACTTAGACTAAACTTCTGCATAGGATAAAATGCAAAATCTTCTTAGGAACACAGACTAAGATTGGCTCGCTACACGTTACAATTTTTCCTAAGTAGCCTAACGCATTCGCACACCGAAGTGCTCGGTTCAGGCAAAATCGGCGCGCTTTAGTAGCCAATCGTAGCACCACACACGCGTTAGTCGGTCATGAGGTGTGGTGATGCGGTAGCGTCGTGTTTTACATAAACAACCAATAAAATAAAGTTCCCAGGCACCGCTTGCAAGGGTCAAATGAGAAGGCCTTCTATATAGAATTTTATTTTGTATGTCTTGCTAGAAATAACTCCAAAGCATTCCTACGTCCAATAGACACGTTGTCGACGAGCCCTCAGAGTGATAGAGGTTGGAGGCGACCCTATTTCTTATTAAAACAAACACTTTTCGCTGTCTTTGGCGCTGAACTGCGAAAAATGTTGAGCATACAAAGTCTGGGCTGAATTCGATGTGTCCTATTACATCTGTGCCAAATATGACCGCTATGTTTCTACTTTACCTATGTGTTCTATATTGCCAACTTGTGCAGCGCTCAATGCAGCCCGTACAACAAATAAATATACATATCTATGGCTTGCTGAGTTGGGAAATCTTACCCGGGAATTTTCTGAGCTGCTATATTTTTTTTTCCGGGACTGCCATACAAAATTTCACAAACTTATTTGGGTCAGTCTAATTAATTTTTTCCGGGACTGCCATTCAATATTTCCCGGGATTATCATACAACTGTCCTGGGAATGTGATACAAAAAAGTCCCGGATCTGTACACCATATATTATGTCGCAGCTTAAATGCTAAGTTAATCGTTCAAAAATGCTGATTGTTTAAGACATTTTTCATCATGATCATGTTTTAAGGGTTCCGTACCTCAATCGGAAAAAACAGAACCCTTATAGGATCACTTTGTTGTCCGCCCGTCTGTCTGTCTGTCTGTCTGTCATGACCCTTTATCGAGAAGGCGTGGAGGTATCGAGATGAAATTTAAACCATATACTTAAGTCTACGGTCCCTTCAAGCTGTGAAAAAATCCAACTTCTACGTTAACGTGAAAATTGTTATTTGTGCAACAAGAGAGCAAAGTTATTTTTTGTTGCGAGTGCTGATTTTGAGTCCCGAGCAAGCGAAGGATTCCATGTTTGAATCACGAGCGAAGCGAGTGATTCTAAATTAGAATGCTGAGTGTAGCGACGGACTCAACAGCACGAGATGCAAAAAACTTTGCTCTCGTGTAGCACACATAACTTTTCACCTCAACAGCGAGAACATATTCGACTGTTTGTACTTTTTCTTCCAACCATTTAGGTGTGGGTATGTTTATAGTCTTTTTTGCTGATTTCAATGATATTATTAATTAGAAAATAGGTACCTGCTGCTTAAAAAGGAATAACAATATAATTTAATTGAAATTATACGTTCCAACAAGTCCAGTCCCTCACAACAGTCACAACCAACACGGTTATTGTCATTATTTGATCAAATTGGCACATTTAGCAGATACATGACGTGTATATCTATTATTACGAGATTTTGTTTATAGTCTGATTAATATTTTTACTCAAAGCACCAAACAAAATAAATACAAAAGAAAATAACAATAACAATTGAACCTCAATATTTTTTAAAGTACGTTTCGAATATGCATCTATGATAAATTGGTGAAATTATAAATTATTATTATATTTACAGTGATAAGTTGATTTTTTTTTATTTTATTTGACTTTACAACTAAGCTAAAATTAAAATAAACTAAAATAAATTCAAAAAGTTGCTCCCATACCCTTTCATGGTACCGAATATGCTGGCAGCATTTCCTCGCTGAACAGCTATCGGGATACGTTGTGCGAGCAAGCCTTTTGGAGAGCTCTGGGATCTCATGGTCTTGACCCCAAACGGTACAAAATTGTATTCCGGGCCGAGACCCCTATATTAATAACTAACTTTTGCCCGCGACTACGTCCGCGTGGAACTTGGAAGTATGGAAGCAACCTCGTACAACACTAGATATCCACCTAAGCACATCAATTAATAAAAGGGATTAAAAGCGCCTAAGCAAATGTAAGAGCAATTGTGCTTTTGGTCTAATAATTAAATGTCCGACAGGGTCATGAATGTCATCATGAATTACTTACTCACTCTTCAATCTTTTTAGGGATAATTTGCAGGATGAAAACTATCCTATGTCCTTCCTCGGATCTTAAACTATCTCTATGCCAAATTTCATCAAAATCTATTCAGCGGTTTAAGCATGAAGAGGTAACAGACAGACAGACACACTTTCGCATTTATAATATTAAGTATGAATTGGCGTTTACGACCTTTTTATAGAGCTTGAAATCTTAGTCTTAACTTAAACCTCGGTCTATTGTGAAGGTTGAGCAACTACGGGACCCTACACTGAGCATGCTCTTGACCGGTTTTTTTATTAAAAGTAAACTTATAGCTACTCTCTGCCTTTGATATTTTTTCACGTTCGCCAACAAAGTCACGAGCCTGTTTAGTTTGGTAATAAATTAATCGAAGTAAGTCTCCGTCGCAAGCTCAGAAATAATTGCTTCCTGTTAAAGTAATTCTCTTCAATTTACAGAAAATCGCGATTCGTAAAACAATGACCTATGTTATTATAAGGTCCACAGTCGTATACGTCTTTATTCAAATGGTATGAATTGTGAGCACTTGACTGAACGTAATACTCAGAAAGTCGTAAGTCAAAATATTTTATTAGTTCGTTACGCCCTTTAGTGATCGTTGTTGAAAGTATTTGGTTGTATATTCGCGGAACTGGCTTGCCCAATTTATCTTTATTTAAGGTAGTTTTACGGCTAGGGAATGCAAACCGGTAATTTAACCGACAGGGAAAACCTAATGTTGTATAGTTAGAACTTATCATTAGAAACGGTGGGATATGGCATAATAGGTACCTCTTGTATACATTTTCCAACTTCTTCATGTTGGTAAAATGTAATTTTCGGACAAAAGAAAATCAAAGTAATACATCTCTTAAATTTTAAGAAACATTGTGATTTAGAATGTTTAAAGCGTAATATTGATCGAAGTTTTATATTTAGAAACGGCTTACAACCTTCTTAAGTAATTTGAAGTAAATTTCGATATACTATAATAAAAAAAAAACTCCGTTGTACTAGTAAGTAGTACGATGTGGTGTTGCAGGTGTCTATGGGCAACGGTAATCTCTTTTCATCAGGTGATCCGTTTGCTCGTTTGCCCTCTATGACATAAACAAAAAGTTTTGGCCGTTCAATTTGACATGGAAAGTACCCCTAGGTATCCTGAGTATGTGATATTAAAATGGCCGCGGTAGTTCGTGGGGTGTTCAAGATACATGCCAATAAAACTTTCTGCCAGGGCTGCCAAAATATTGCGATCAAACTTTCGGTAAACTTGATTATTATTTTAAATACATATCAATATTTTAGTACTCTAGACATGATCATAAATGTTTCGTTTAAATTTATTTATTTATTTATTAGGCTCACACAACTAATTTTATTACAGTCAATTACATAAAAATTTATGCTTATCGTCTAGGTCTGGACTAAAATAAAAATGAAAATGATAATTTCGGTTTTACAAATGTAGAAAAGTACGAAACGATTCAATGTTGGCACCTTCTATTACATATGCTTGCTGATAAGTAGGTAATTTATTGATACCTAACAACGTACAGTCGGGATGAACACAATATATTTATAATTTTACAACTATAGATTATGGTTATGCTAAGTTATTGTTTATTAGTATATTACTGCCGAGGCCGGGAAAAGTCAGTTCGTGGATGAGTATGATTTTGAAGGACGAGGCGTAGCCGAGTCCTTCAATAATACGAATCTGCGAACGGACATTCCCGCCGAGGCTTGTATAGTGCTTTTCTCCAAATATGCTTGGAAATAATCACCAATCTACATTTTAATTTAATATATCAGAACCATGAAGTTCAATTGGTACTTATTTTTTTTAGGAATAGGAATAAAATTTCGGGTCCGAATCATGTTTGATTTAAAACAAAATATATGAATAAGAATTAAATATATATGAAAAAACAATAACAAAAAATATGCCCATAGGTAATTATAAATTTTAGTTAAATTAAGAACTTCTAGACACACTGTTTTTTTTTAGAAACCATACCATATTTATCATTCGGAGAAGATCATAAGTTCAAAATAACTTTTACATTGATTTGGACACAATCATTTCTGTTTACGTTTGGTACACTCATTAATTTTCAACTCACTCATTAAATACCATCATATTATTAAAATTAAAACTTTCGTGAGATATCTCTAATAAATAACTAAGAATCAAGAAAATAAATTAACCGCATATAAGATTATTATTTAAATTGTTTGTCCGTTATTCGAAGTGTGTCGACGTTTAAAATACATTGACAGTAGCAGAGCAGTTGTGTTCAGTGCAAGAACTAAACGCAGAGAACAATTAAAAAGTTTATACTAGGTTTTATTTTTTTAATTTAGTGGACAATTGGCTGTGTGGTGAATTATCAAAGTCTTTGAAAAAATTAAAAGTAAAAATGCAGTAACCGGCCAAATTAAGAGTACCTTCATTAGTATGAGACGTCATAAACGGAAGGTGTGTTTTTTACTTAATCGTCTTATTTAAATAATATTGATTTCCCGGCTAAGGCCAATAATATTTTGACGTGACAACGTCTTAATTTAGGTTGCGCTCGGAGTCACTCATGAAAAAATGTAACGCCCGCCGCTCACGGTTGATGAGTGAGAGAGACAAAATATATTTCTATAGTTAAAATTTGTGCAATTCTTATTTTCATTCATCGAGCATTACTGTAACAAGAGGGAAGAGGGCGGAAGAGGGAAGAGGGAAGAGGGAAGAGGGAAGAGGGAAGAGGGAAGAGGGAAGAGGGAAGAGGGAAGAGGGAAGAGGGAAGAGGGAAGAGGGAAGAGGGAAGAGGGAAGAGGGAAGAGGGAAGAGGGAAGAGGGAAGAGGGAAGAGGGAAGAGGGAAGAGGGAAGAGGGAAGAGGGAAGAGGGAAGAGGGAAGAGGGAAGAGGGAAGAGGGAAGAGGGAAGAGGGAAGAGGGAAGAGGGAAGAGGGAAGAGGGAAGAGGGAAGAGGGAAGAGGGAAGAGGGAAGAGGGAATAGGGAAGAGGGAAGAGGAAAGAGGGAAGAGGGAAGAGGGCGGACATAATTTTTTCTTAAAAATCGATATGGGTGTCATCTCCGAGGTTCCTCGGGGTTCCGATTACGAAAATGACATGCATTTTGAAATCCAAGATGGCGGACATTATTTTTTCTTAAAAATCGATATGGGTGTCATCTCCAAGGTTCCTCGGGGTTCCGATTACGAAAATGAGATCCATTTTGAAATCCAAGCTGGTGGACATTATTTTTTCTTAAAAATCGATATGGGTGTCATCTCCAAGTTTCCTCGGGGTTCCGATTACGAAAATGACATACATTTAGAAATCCAAGATGGCGGACATTATTTTTTCTTAAAAATCGATATGGGTGTCATCTCCAAGTTTCCTCGGGGTTCCGATTACGAAAATGACATCCATTTTGAAATCCAAGATGGCGGACATTATTTTTTCTTAAAAATCGATATGGGTGTCATCTCCAAGGTTCCTCGGGGTTCCGATTACGAAAATGACATCCATTTTGAAATCCAAGATGGCGGACATTATTTTTTCTTAAAAATCGATATGGGTGTCATCTCCAAGTTTCCTCGGGGTTCCGATTACGAAAATGACTTCGATTTTGAAATCCAAGATGGCGGACATAATTTTTTCTTATAAATCGATATGGGTGTCATCTCCAAGTTTCCTCGGGGTTCCGATTACGAAAATGACATCCATTTTGAAATCCAAGATGGTGGACATTATTTTTTCTTAAAAATCGATATGGGTGTCATCTCCAAGTTTCCTCGGGGTTCCGATTACGAAAATGACATCCATTTTGAAATCCAAGATGGCGGACATTATTAGGGTTCCGTAGTCAACTAGGAACCCTTATAGTTTCGCCATGTCCGTCTGTCCGTCTGTCCGTCCGTCCGTCCGTCCGTCCGCGGCTTAGCTCCGTGATCATTAGTACTAGAAAGCTGAAATTTGGTATGAGTATGTGTATGTATAATGCCGACAGAACGGTAAAATAAAAATTAAAAAAAATTTTTTTTTTCGGGTACCTCGAACACCTAAAGTGGGGGTGAATTTTTTTTTTCTTTTCAACACTGGTGTGTGGGGTGTCGTTGAATAGGTCTTGGAAAAATAATAGGGGTCTTCTAACATTATTTTTTGATAAAGTCAGCAGTTTTGTAAATATTCGCTCCGAAAACAAAAAAAATAGTGTCCCCCCCCCCCTCTAACTTTTCAACCACGGGTAAAAAAAAATCGGAAAAATTCATGTAAATAAGGCCTTGTAAGTACTTTCAATGAAAACTATATTGAACAAAATCGGTCGAGCCGTTTTTGAGTTATCGCCAAATTTCAAATTTTTTCTTTAAAAACGTAAGTTGACTTCCAGAAGGTAATAAGTGATTACAGTTTCTAGGGCGTTTACGACCTTTTTATAGAGCTTAAAATCTTTCTTTACTTAAACCTCGGGCTTAAAACAGCAGTTTATTGTGAAGGATGAAAAAACTACGGAACCCTACACTGAGCGTGGCCCGACATGCTCTTGGCCGGTTTTTTTTCTTAAAAATCGATATGGGTGTCATCTCCAAGGTTCCTCGGGGTTCCGATTACGAAAATGACATCCATTTTGAAATCCAAGATGGCGGACATTATTTTTTCTTAAAAATCGATATGGGTGTCATCTCCAAGTTTCCTCGGGGTTCCGATTACGAAAATGACTTCGATTTTGAAATCCAAGATGGCGGACATAATTTTTTCTTATAAATCGATATGGGTGTCATCTCCGAGGTTCCTCGGGGTTCCGGATACGAAAATGACGTCCATTTGTTATTTTGGAATCCAAGATGGCGGACTTAAATTTTGACGTGATAACGTCTTAAATTAGGTTGCGGCTCGGAGTCACTCATGAAAAAATGTAACGCCCGCTCACGTCTGATGAGAGAGAGAGACAAAATATATTTCTATAGTTAAAATTTGTGCAATTCTTATTTTCATTCATCGAGCATTACTGTAACAAGAGGGAAGAGGGCGGAAGAGGGAAGAGGGAATAGGGAAGAGGGAAGAGGGAAGAGGGAAGAGGGAAGAGGGAAGAGGGAAGAGGGAAGAGGGAAGAGGGAAGAGGGAAGAGGGAAGAGGGAAGAGGGAAGAGGGAAGAGGGAAGAGGGAAGAGGGAAGAGGAACAAAATATATTTCTATAGTTAAAATTTGTGCAATTCTTATTTTCATTCATTGTTCCTATTGTGCAATTTAATAATATTCATATCAATAAATATTCTACCGAGAATAAGACGTTGTCACGTAAAATCTTCCTTCGCCCGTAAAACCGACTTTACAGGCAACCATTTTTTTTTCTTTTTAATTTGTATTAACGCCTTGTTATAATAACGAACGATTTCGTGGTCCAGTTTTACTACATTAATGGGAACATTTCCAAGCAAGTTGGAGAAAAAATTATTTTTGCACGTGTGTTGTTGTGCCAGAAATCACCGCTCTTCTACGGAGTGTATCAATAAGCGCGAATATTACAAATAAGACTTATGTTCAATAACTTTTTATATATACCAGGTGGGTCCTGTAACGGGAGCAAAAAATTAAAACATAGATTTTACTCGTCAAGCTGAATAACATCTGTTCAGAAACTTTAAAAAAAATACTGTTTTCATAATATGTTCATTATCTCAAACAAAGTAAATAGCATTTGCAATGTACGTCGTCCAACATTGACATCGCCTTAGCATTGACATAGTTGTCACTTTACTAAATATCAAATGTTTCGCAATACATTGCTGCTTTGAATAAACTTATTTTACAGGCTTACAGTATAAATAGGCTAGTTGACTCATGTCAAATTGTAATAAACTATTGTTTATTCCGTATAGTATTTAGCAAAGGAAACCTAAATATATATTTTTCAATTCATAAAAGTGAAAGATGGCTGAAAAAATTTAATTTGAAAATATGGTTTTTAATCTGTATTTTGAAATGCTTAAAACGCTGTCCGCCATTTTCGCTTATGATAGTGACGTCATTGGTCATGTAAACAAAACTGAAAGTCTACTTTGACGACTTCGAATAGTGCCGTCCCTCTCGATCTCCTGTCAAAGTATATTGGAGTGTGCGGAATGGCATTATACGACGATCGAATTTCGAATATTGACAGGTAATACTACGACACGCCACAGATTAGCGAAAGGGAAAAATGGCGGACGGCGTTTTTGACAGTTTATGAAATTTCTAATTTTCAATTGATAAAATTTAGCTTTCTAGCTTTCAGAAAAATACAAGACATTTTTTTTAGAGCTAGTAAGATCATTATTAACCATTTCCAATATATTTCGAAACTGGGTCAACTAGCCTATTACCTAGTTATTTTTAAAAGTTGTCTAATAAATGTAAGGGTGTGCGTTTTAAACGATAATATTTGCATACCCTAGTGACCGGGGTATGCTGTCGGTGTGTATGGACCCTAGCGTAGAAAATCTAAATCTGTAGGTGGAAGGTATTTCCTTATTCGTTAGCTGCCGCGCTGTATATCTTAATTCTGTTTAATTGATCTTCACTAATTGGGAGTGTTGCTAACAGCGAAAATGTAATATAAAAGGATCTTTACCGTTAGTCGGGTAAAAATCTGGTTTACTCTTGGTTTATATACAAACATTTCACCGAAATTTAGTTTCATAGAAATATCATTTCATTGAAATCATTTATTAAGTATAAACACAAACCTAAAAGGTAATTTTCATAATATCTGAAAAACGGACTTCCGAGGAAAAAATTGTTTATGAAATGAAGTATTTGGTGAAATCTTTTTTTACAAAAGAAGAGGATCCCAAAATTTTATTTTATATCATCTTTGTACGTGTCTGAACCAAAATTTATTATGTCCTGTAGTTTCCGCGTGATGACAGAGATAAATTATGACACGTAATAAACAAAAAATATAGAATGTCCTTAATTTTCTATCAATGAGAAAAAAACCGACCAAGTGCGAGTCTGACTTGCGCACCGAGGGTCCCGTACAAACTTTCACTTATCCCATTTTAATTGGCCTGAGTTAAGTCTGCACCTGAAATGTATAGCGCCGCATACAAACGAGGTGCAAACTTAACGCAACCGAGTTCTCCAAATATGATAGTTGAAAAGGACAATATTTTTTATGATTTTATTACAAATGTAGCTTTCAGATTTTTATAAGTATTTGTCGAATGTGATGATATTACTTGCCAAATTTCATAGTTCTAGGTCATCGGGAAGTACCCCATCATTTTGATTCCCTTTAGAGTGTCGAAATGTACGTTTTTTGCGACATAATCGGTCGTATCTTTTTTTCACGTTTACGTAGAAGTTTGATTTTTTCACAGCTTCAAGGGACCGTAGACATATGGTGTTAATTTTAACTCGATACGTCCACGCGTTCTCGAGATAAAGGGTCTTGACAGACAGACAGACGGATGGACAACAAAGTGATCCTATTAAAGGTTCCGTTTTTTCCGATTGAGGTACGGAACCCTAAAAACACATCGCTAAGTAGACATAGTGGCGTCAATTTCATTTTATTAAATTAAACATCGAATTACATCGTAATACCGTCGGGAAAATCAAATAACAATTTTGATAATAATTCGATAGGCTGTGAACATAAAAGTATCTTCTCCAATAAGTTATGCAAATTTACCTAAAATTATACGCAAGTCCTAACAAAACATTTGCATGGCTCGACATGGGACGGAAGCTTACCAACTTTAGACCTATAACTTCGGACGCGAAACTTGGAGCTTAAAGCTCCTGGACAAAGAATAACTCCGATACCTAAAAGGTTTCTCTCAAGGAACTTTTTTTTAGTCTTTGGGCAAACGAGCAAACGGATCGCCTGATGGAAAGCGATTACCGTCGCCCATAGACACCTGCAACTCCAGAGGAGTCACAAGTGCGTTGCCGGCCGCACAGGTGGGAGCACGCTTTTTTCTTGAAAGTTTGGAGGTTGTATCTGTTCGGAATACCGCAAGCTACAATTAATTCCACAATGCGACTGCATGCGAGGCTGGAAATTTCTAGAAAACGCTCAGTACTGCTATTACTAAAGGGTACTGTTATTGGCTAAGTAGGAACTTCAAGTGAAATTGTCAGGAACGGCCCGACATGTTTCGAACTCGTATGGAGGTCTTCATCAGGGACTGCTACCCGTACACCGCCGCGGTAACTATGTCATTGGTTCTTTGATCGACGGGTTAGGTACTTCAAGTCTCAATCAAGTACTAATTGGTGAGGTTCCTTACCGGGGACCATTGTTTAAAATTTTTAATGAAATCATTTTAGTTACATTAGCGTACTTCTTTAATAATAAGTTTCTGTCAAAAATGACATTTTAGTGGCAAGCTTTTACAGCCGACTGTACTTTTCTTTGGATATCCATCAAATGCTCACTGAGACGATTCTAAAGAGCCCAAGCTCGGTAGGATTGCTTTTTCTATTATAGAGTTCCTATGGCAACCGGCTCCATCATCAGATCAGCCCCATGGTACCATATTATTGTATTGTCATCAAAGTTAAGTAAGTATGCAAAATTTCAGCTCAATCGGTTGCCGATATCTGCTTCATAATTGAGTTGCAAGATTACACCCGAACAAACATACTTTAAGGCCGTTCCCTGAGCCAGAACCCCGAGCCCCTCCTCAGGCCACCCGTCCCTGTCACATCACAGTCACATTTCAAAAGAGTGACGGAGACAGAGCTTGCGGGTCGTAAGGCGATATCTTTTTTCGTAAGAATTTGTCGATGATTATTTATTTTAAAAATATTGGCTTCAATTATTGAAATTCGGAAGCTGTAAAATTACTATTTTAGTTATGATTGATTTTTCTCCTTTTTTTGTTTCATAGTGTCACGTAGAAAAAAAACAAGTAAAGTTGGAGTAAAAATTCGAATTGGAGGTTACTTTGGGAATTAATTGTATCGAGCGAAGTGTTATGAATCGTGTATCGAATGCTGTGTTATTAAAGATAATATAATCAAGAATGATATATATTTTTCCCTCGTTTACTAATATCAACGTTTCGTAGAAAAATAGGATAATTTTTGGGGTATTTTTGCAAATCTGGCTCAGGGAACGGCCTTAAACATACAATGCAAGTTAAATAAAAGCTTGTAAAAAAAATATGTATTTATTGAATATTTAATGATAAAAAAAAGACATACTCTGTACCATTGTGCGAACCTAAATTATTAAGTTAGGCGTTACTAGAGTATTTTTTTACACAGTAATTTAGATACAAAGTGCACAAAAACCACAAACGGTAAGTTGAACATTTAACTATGGCAGCCTATAATGTGCATAAATATTTACAAATGGTTCATTATGTTTTTGTGACTATAAAATAACGAGGTTTATGTTGCGCTATAAGAATCCATCTCGTAATTACCCGACAGAATATGACATCATGTTTTTACAAATCAATAGTATAGTTGAAAAAATCACGACACTAGGTATACCTTGAGTGAGGCTATAAAGTACTTTGGTGTTAAATATGAACCATTTATGTTTCACATAAATTTTATACGATAAATGGCCTAACAGGCTCATGGACGACTTTGTTCATGTATATTTACCCAATTTAGTTTAAAGCCAATGAACTCTCAAGTATAACAAATAACATTTTCATGTTTAATTTAAGAAGTACTTAGGAATTTAAATTGAATATATAGGTATGCATTATGCATTGATTGAATAAGGTTGTGCTTACGTTTGTAAGTATTATATTATAACAAACACAGATTTAAAAGTACATTTATTTCTAGATAAAAAAAAAGTTCTTACGTGTCTTATATGTATTAAGATCCGTTTTAATGTTGTTTACTCGAAAATAAAAAATAATATGATCGGCCTATAACTACTACACTAAAATTATACATGTATTACATTAATATAGTGCAGGTTTTGAATATATTCCCCCAAATATAACAGTCGTAGTTGTTTTCTCAATAATAAAGTATATAAAAGGTCTGTTTGCTATGAGTCGAGTTGCGGTTATCCTATCGGCAAAATTCGCTGACGTAGACGCCGACGCCACTGTTCCTGCTTCGGTTATCTCTATGTCAGCTTTATGGACAATAGCAGACACGTATATACTCTCATTTGTAATCCTATGAAAACTCGCTGCTGTCGGCTCGAAGATATCATACACCCCCATATCGTTTAATGGCTTGTTCATAACTACGTTACTGCTAATTTTGAATCTTGGAAGTTTGATCTCAATTTCTTCTAATCCGTATTCGTCGACGTCTTCTTGTAGTTTTGCTGTTATCTGTAATAATGTTACGTTTGCTAGTCTTTTGTATGTGTCTTCTAAGTTTGTTTTGGGATGAGGAAGGATTATGATCATAGAAAACTTCCCATCTGTTCCATATGGCAGCTCGCAAACAAATGCGTTTAGTTCTACTATATTTGATAATGGCAATTCTGCTCTTTGGAACATCATATTCACTTGCCCAATCACTTCTTTGTTTTCATTGTAAAAGTTTTCGACATTCGTGTCGCTGGCATTGAATTGGGATGCCCAGAGACCTCTGAAAGATATTATGTTTGTCAATATCATTCTAGATTCAGCAAAATCTTCAGATGTCAGCACATTAGAAACACGAGCCCCTGAGTTTTGGATAAAATTATTCGCTTTCTTTGAAGCTTCATGTGGATTCTTAAAATCAAGCACTTCGATAGTAGCGTCAAAATCTTCTGTGACCGTTTGTTTAAACACTTCATTTAACACGAAATCATCGTCAGCAAACACGAAATTCTTACTAGTCAATGAAATACCTTCTGATTGATTAAGCACGGCTTGAGTTAGATTCTTGAAGCCTGATACTGCAGTCTTCAAGCTTCTTGGAAGGATGAAGGCTCGTCGAATTTCCTCAAAACTGTTTCCTGTAGCACCGACAGCCAAACCAGTCATAAGTGTCCAGATTCCAAAGGGAGATATCACAACGTGTCCGTCCGTTTGTTTCTGCGTGTGATGAAGAAGTTCTATACTAAAGTTCCTGCACCGCGCACTAAACTCTTCTTCACAATAACAAGATGATATCAATAATATAATCACTTGGATCTTCATCGTGTGTGACCTCATCTGAGGTTCGCGACGTACTGGCGATTTTAATCTTTGACTTAATTCAATTTTCCTGTCAGACAACTGTAGCTCTTAAACTGTTAGCTTAAGGTTATCGAATTCAAGGTTTCTAAAGCAGGTTTTCCGGTACATTAACGATGCAAATTTTATTGAAAATAGTATTTATGGCATTAGATTTGAGTGTTATTTCGTTCGAAGGTATTTTTATATTTGTTTGATGCATGAACAGCCTTCTTATTATTTTTGTTATTTATGAGGCACAATGACATCTTACAATCCAGTTAGGTAGGGTCTCATAAGAAAGTACGTTGCACTCACGGTTGCTCTTATTTTGTTTCGACCGAGCGAGTGAACCGAGCGAAGCGTCGCCGTTTCAGCTTGGTCAAGAAATATTTGACAACGATTAATGGCGCGGTTGGCGGAGTTTGTAGTACACTTGCCTACTGAGTCAGAAGTCCTGGGTTCGGATCCCGGCCAGAGCAAATATTTGTTTGATGAACTCAATTATTTGTTCCTGTGTCATAGATGTTATCGATATACCTATGTATTTATATATTAAGGTATGTATATCGTCTTCTAGTACCCATAGTACAAAAATTGCTTACTCATACTCATACTCATTTATTGATAAAAATTTCAATATTTTACAAGTCAAAATCTTATAGCTATTAAATGATATTATAGTATATTAGGTATCTATTAAATTTATTATAGTTTTAACTGTCATGCATGTTATAAAATGCATCCATACCTATTATAAAAAGCTTGACCGATTAGCCATTTCTTCAGTTTGATACAAATTAAATTAGTTTAGGACTAGGTCGATTTATGTAAGATTTTCCCGTAATATATTTATTTATATTATATACTAGGATTTAACATAAATTTGGACTTTGACGAACCCTAGCTCCACACTATTCGCAAAGTTGAACGAGGTTGATCGAATATGATAGTGTGTAGAGACACTTCGCTGAGGAGACACATGCCTCGGCCAACTTCGCCTCGGCGAACTTCGCGATAGTGTGGAGCTGGGATAGGACTTCAAATCTTAGGTTTGTCTAGCCAAATAGAAGCGCCAGAGCTTCGATGATTGAAATCAGCACCTCACAAACTATCCGAGATTGCGCCAAACTTGTGTATAGCGTCTAATAACCCGGCTAAGTTATGTGTGCGGGGAGCGTGGTGAATAACTTATGATTTGCGTTTGCGGCCTCTTTAACTCGGTGGCGTTGGAAAAAGCCTCACTAGCAGGCAGCATCTTTGTTTCTATACAGCAATTGAAAAATTAGGCGTTATTTTACCCACATTAAAAACTATTTCGAAAAACATAATTGTTTCGAAATAAATATTACCTAAATTCTATTCTATTCAGTTCAAGGTTCCAAACAACACTTTTTTTACCTTTCCCAACGAGTAAACTGACTCCGAACTTTAACGAAATCGACCCCCGGTCAACTGAGACTACAGTAACTGAAGAAAAAGGTCGGGAAATAAAGTAATATTCACGGAATCCGTTTTAAAAAGTTTTATTCCAATAAGCAGAGCCCGAGGGCGGAAATGAAGCGCGGAATGACCTGGTTTCCGCCGAGAAGGAGGGTAATGTGTTTACGGGGAGAAAACTTAATCTGAAGACTGAGTGGTTTATGAATTTTATCGTACATTCTTGTGGATAAAATCAGTAAAGGTTGACAGGCTTGTCTTTACGCGAGGGATCGGATACGGGTATTCGGTTCTATACAAAATACCGGTATTCAATTTCGTTCTTTCGCTTTTTAATATTAGCCCATGCATGCACTTGAATATTTGTCCCTGAGTCACGGATGTTAATTCTCACGATAGTTTTAATAACATTATGATGTTAATTCTATTAATTCTATTTTGACGACGCGTTTGGCTCGGTTTGTAGACACCTGCCTACTGTGCCGGCGGTCCCGGGTTCGAATCCCAGCCAGGGCAAATATTTGTGTGATGAACTCGAATATTTGTGCTATGGGTCATGGTTGTTCTATCTATTTAAGTATATATTTATCATAACACATGCCTTCTTGAGCTTAATCTGGGACTAGATCGATTTGGGTGAGGTTGGCCGATATTTATTATTATTTATTTATTTATTAATATCGGACAACCTCATACAAATCGATCTAGCCCCACAGTAGGGTCTGGTGGGCTTGTGTTATGGACACTAGACGACGATAAACATACTTATGTAAATAAATACATTCTTAAATACAAATAACATATATGACAAATATTTGCCCTTACCGGGATTCGAACCCATGACCGACTGACCGTCGGCTCAGTAGGCAGATGGTTTACCACTGCGCCAACCGCGTCGTCTATTTTTATTTTATTTTTATTTTATTTTATTTATTTTAGGGATAACAAACAACCATACAATATGTATTACAATCAGAGTTACATTCAGTAAGTATTACAATATGCATAGCCAACAGCATTATCCACGGGTTACTCTTAAATAGGTTAGGTTGTCAAAAGTGGAACAGTTGTACAAACTTAAGGATTAGAATATTATTAAAGTTGCTTTACTGAAAGGAGAAAAACAAGTACAAAATGTGAACTTGGTTATCTAATGTGAATTCTGTGTGGTACTCACTCCACCAAGACGCACTTCTCTTTTTTGTTATGTCGAGTGGGGCAATCGTTAAAAGTGAACAGGTCGGCACGTCTTCGCGTAGTGATCACCAACAGCAGTTATTAAACGTGATTGTCTTATTGGGTGAATGGATATTAAATACGTAATTAAAATATAAAACTATGGCATAAAATTAAGTTAGGTTTGATGTATCAAAACAATTCTTCTTAGTTAAGAGCTTGTATGATGGCGTGTCTATAAGTAGTAGTCGATAGGTGAAAAATTTCTATTTCGGTGAAATATTGGTTGTATGTAGCGAGAAGCCGGCGGAGAGGAGCTCGCGCGCCGGCGTTCGTGCGGCACGGGGCCGTCGCGAACTGCCGGTAGGCGCGAGTCCCCCGTCGGTTAACGCTCCTGGGTACCACATAGCATATTTTGTTTACAAGTTGTGCGCAATCGATTTGGTTATGACAGAGTCTGTGGAGAAACATAGCTTGCAGGAACAGACGTCTATTCTTTAGAGTGGATAACTTGTATTTATTCAGTAGTTGTGCATATGGTAATCGACCATTTTTATTAATTTTGTAGTTTACAGATTTCAAAAATTTATATTGGATTTTTTCAATAGCATCTGTGTATTTATTGTAATAAGGATCCCAGATGATACTCGCGTATTCGAGCTGAGGTCGAACCAGGCTGTTGTATAGATAAATGTAAGTGGAACTTCTTTTAAAATCGGCTGCAGCTCTGGTAACAAAATTGTACATCTGGTAACCCTTTGCGACAATCTTGTTAATATGTTGGTCTAAATGTAGCTTAGAATCAAGGAGTACTCCGAGGTCCCGCACGAGATCTACTCGTTTGAGCTGTTCATTACATAGAACATAATTATGACGAAATTTATTTTTGTTTTTAGTAAAGGTAATAATGTTACATTTTGATAAACTTAATTCCAATTTATTTACTGTGCAATAATCGCTTAATCGGTTAAGATCGTCTTGGAGGTGAATGCAATCAGTTAGACTAGTAATTTTTCTAAAAATTTTTAGGTCATCTGCGTATAAGAGTATATTGGCATTTTTAAAGCAAGTTTTTATGTCATTTATAAAGATATTAAATAGCAGAGGGCCTAGAATCGAACCCTGGGGTACCCCGGAGGTGACCTCTATAACATCTGACTGGAATCCATTTATCACAATTCTCTGGGTTCTTCTGGTGACATACGACTGAAACCATCGAAGCAAGTTTCCGCGAATACCATTAAATGCTATTTTATCTAGTAGACGTCTGTGATCGACCCTGTCGAATGCCTTACGAAATTCCGTATAAACTGCATCAACCTGGGTAGCACGGTCCAGGCTATCGAAGAGGAATTCAGTAAATACCGTCATGTTAGTTAGCGTAGACCTCTTTCCTACGAAACCGTGTTGCTCGGGTATGATTTGATTAGTAACGAACGGACTGACCTTGGCATGGACCAGTTTTTCGAAAACTTTTGCCAGTGCACATAGAATTGAAATTGGCCGGTAATTTTCGATGTCCTGCTTAGTGCCGTTCTTAAAAATAGGGATTACATTAGCTGACTTCCAAATCGTAGGGAAGATGCCTTGTTGCAAACATTTTGAGAATATTAGGTGCAGAGGCTTAGATAATGAGTCGGCGGTGTATTTTAAAAATACGGATGGCAAGCCATCAGGACCAGGGCCTTTAGAGGGGTCCAGAGATTTTAATAAGAGTTTTATTTGTTCCACAGTGAAATGCAGGTCTGACATTACAGAACCGACTTCATGGTTTACACTAGGAGGACTCCATTGAGTGTTGTTAATCGTAGATGGTTCGTATACTGAACTGAAGAATGTAGAGAACATATTACATATTTCTTCAGGGTTGTTAGAACGATGGGCTTTGTATTGCATTTCAGAGGGAATACCGGTATTACCTTTGCGGTTATTTAAGTACGTCCAAAAGTATTTTATATTTGTTTTTATACTATTTTCAACACTTTCTTTATATTTATTGAAGCAGTTATTACATTCAGTTTTAAATCTGTCTCTATATAGCGCAAATATTTGATAATCTGAATTATTCCCGTACACCTTCCATTTTATCCAGGCCTTATTTTTGTTTTTGTACATATGTATAAGGGCTTTGGAAAACCATACAGGAAAATGTGTGTTTTTGGGTTTAGAAAGCGGGACGTGTTCTTTTATAACACCGTATATTTTTTCATAGAAGTTATTTAGCGCAATTTCACCTGTTGCATTATTAAGTGTGAGATCCCAATCAATTTTATTAATATCTATGTTTATTAAATCATAGTTAGCCTTATGGAAGTTGTATTTAATTATAGTGTTCGACTTCATGTAAGAACCTCGCTTGATATCAATAGGTACCAAGGCACAGAAAGGTGGGTGATGCGGGTCAATAGGTAATAACGGGATAGTAACCGGTGACGTGGTACAATTATAATTAGATAAGAAAAGGTCTAAAATTCTGTCATTATGATTTTTGATATAGTTGTATTGTTTCGCTTTGTAGACATCCATGAAATTACTTAGAACTGAGCATATTGCTGTAGTGCCTGAGAGGAGTTGATCGTTTTTGTCGTGAGAAGTCCAAGTTGCAGTTGGAATATTGTAGTCACCAAGTAAAAGAAAACCATCTGTATTCGGATCAGTTAAATAATGGGAAAGTGTTCGAAAATGAGTCTCATAAGTCGTTTTTGGTGACGAGTTTAGTATATAAGTTGCGCTTATAATGTGGCGTTTATTTGTACTGGTGTTTGGTATTGCTATCATAACGTTTTCAACACTGTGTATTAGATCGGGGTTTAATGAACGTGCAATACTGATTGGCTTCAAGTAACGCAGAGCAGCTATCAAAACTCCACCTCCATCTTCTTTTTGAGTTAATTTCCTGTCTCTATCACATCGAAAAACTATATACCTCTGGTCCATAAACTCATTATCATAGATTTCTGGTACCAGCCAGGTCTCTGTGAGTGCTATAATGTCATAATTGTTGGATATAATGTTCATAAATAGTGTATGCAGTTTAGTACGGATACCTCGACAATTTTGGTAATAAATACTCAGATTGTGAGACATTTCGAGTTAAGTTTATCTAAATGTGAGGGAATTATTATATACGATTTCATTCGACAGGGTCGATACGCAGTTACAAAGTTGTTTAGAGCTTCAGACATAATATAGTTATTAGTATTATTTATTGCACAGCCAATATGGTGGTACCCAGTTGCTGTATTTAATATAAAAATATCCGAGACAACGCCAAAAGAAATGCTATTTTTAACAAATACATTTAAGAACAGGGTTAATTCAATACGCATAATACAAAGTACGGAACCTCTAATCATCGTTAACAATAGGTGGGATGGATTGTTCGACGGCTTCACTAGTACTGGCGGTTGTTTGAAGACTGATTTCAATGACTGGCAATTCATGCCGTATAATTTTTTCAATGTCTTTCTCTGTGTTAATAATGATACTGGGTGAGGAATCCGATGCACGCACAAGTATTGTTCCATTGGAGGTCCATTTATGCTTGAAATTAGCTCGTTTTGCGGCTTCACGAGCCGCACGAAAAAGTCTCTTCCTCCGCAAAGTTAGGTGCTCGTTTATATATAGGGTATGTTGTGTTCCGGGAATGCCTAAGTCCGTGGAGGTCAGGCCCCTCTTGGCGCGGCTCGCGGCCAGGACGTTGTCCCGCAGCATGCGCGACCCGAGCTTGACAATAACGTGCTTCGGTTTGCTGCTTTCCGTCGCATGCCGCACACGGTGTACGCTTACTATATCACTACGATTAATTGTGCATCGTATTTTTTCTCCCAAGTTGACCACTAAATTAATTAGATTTTCATTCTTTTTCTCAGGGAGATTTTGAATTTCGATGTTGCATTGCCTAGCCTGCTGCTCTAATGCATCGATCTTTAATTCCAGTGATGTAACGGTGTTTTCAAGTTCTGAGTTGTTTATAATTTGCTTGGAACACGCAGACACTTTTTTATTAAGCTCATCGTGTTGGTCGGATATGAATTGGGTGCTTATTTGTATTGTACTTACATCATTTGTAAGCTCGCGAAGTTTCTTTTTGATGTCCGTTTGTTCCGAACGAAGGTGCTCCAATTCTTTATGCATGACTGCCTGGTAACTTTCAAGGTCATTTCTGACGGTTAAAACACTAGTGGTAACATTATCTATTTTTGTGCCCAGGTCAGAACGCAATTCTTGTAATGTGGAGGTAAAGTTCGACTGCAGAGCTGTAATAGCCGCCATAAGTTCACAATCCGGTTGTTTACGCTTGGGCCTCTGTGTAATATTTGCGTTGTTTTCTTGAGTCGACGTAAGGTCCGGATTCGATGCAAATTGTTTATTAGATAAACGCTCCATTGTTTTCGTATAGTAGCAAAACAATAACCACAAAATATAGCAAAAGATAAACGTTTACACTTATGCTAATGGGTTCCGGTACCACGAGATTCAGTTTATTATCCAATTCTGTCGCCGATCTGCACTAGTTACTTGGTACGGGGTGAAGCGTAGCAGGTAGCGGTCCGTATATTGGGCGCGGTGACGTCGCGTACGCTTGGTTCAGCGGTCAAGCGGCCGGCGCACAGAGCGACGCTGCACCGCTGATGTGCGTTCGAATCCCACATTCTATAATTGAATTGTGAATTGAATGATTTAATTGAAGCTGAGAAATAGCAGAATATCTATTGGTGGATTTTTCACTCGCACAGCTACCTGTCTCGAACACAACTGGATCGGCAGTCTAATTCAGAGACAATCTATATTAATCAAATATCTTCAGTTTCTTGTAGACCAAACGAGAACAAAGCCCGATCGGAATCTAGTGAATTATCACTGCAGTGAATTTACTCCAGTGAATTATTGGTCTAGTGAATTATTCTATTTCCTAGACTTGGTTTAACTGAATAAGACTAGATTCGATACGGAAGCGGATTTATGGAATTCTAATGAGACTAAGTTAAAGTGAGCGTATTGAAATGAACGATATTATTTTAAGACACAGGTCTTGCAATTTCCGTGGCCGTGGGAAAGAAAACTTTGGTATCCCCTTTTTGTCTAGAAAGGAAGACGATAAATGCGTTTGGAGTTAGAGGTTGTTTGTGTTCCATAACAGATTTGCAAACTACTGAACCGATTTCAATGTAAAAACAATAAGGGGCTATTCATTTTGATCAGGTACTTAGATGTCTTTAAATACGGTTTTAAACTCCAGGGGTCGCTGCAGCAGCCAGGATAGAAAGGATCCGTACCCAAAGGGTAAAAACGGGACCCTATTATTAAGACTCCGCTGCCCGTCCGTCCATCCGTCTGTCTGTCTGTCTGACCGTGCGTCTCATGAACCATGATAGCTTGACAGTTTAAATTCCACAGATGATAATTATATTTCTGTTAACGCAGGTGTGGTTATGTTTGTTGTATGGGAGCCCCTCTTAAATATATATATATTTTTTGTTCGGTTTTTAGAATTTTATGTCACAGTGGCAACAGAAATACATCGTCTGTGAAAATTTCAAATGTTTAGCTACCACGGTTCATGAGATACAGCCTAGTGGACACAGTACCGATCCCTTAAATATTTATTTTTTAGAATTTTATGTCACAGTGGCAACAGAAATACATCGTCTGTGAAAATTTCAAATGTTTAGCTACCACGGTTTATGAGATACAGCCTAGTGGACACAGTACCGATCCCTTAAATATTTATTTTATTCTGTTTAGGGTTCTTTAGTGTTTGTTATTGGGCATTTTTCAAATTAAATATTTGATACAAATATCGCTGTCCCATGACTTCTACTGTTTTTTTAAATCGTAAAGTAACTTATCCATACTAATATTATAAATGCGAAAGTGTGTCTGTCTGTCTGTGTGTCTGTCTGTCTGTCTGTCTGTTACCTCTTCACGCTTAAACCGCTGAACCGATTTAGATGAAATTTGGTATATAGATAGTTTCAGTCCCGGGGAAGGACATAGGATATTTCCATCCCGAATAAATTTAGTGTTCCCGTGGGATGAGCGGGTAACACCGCGAGGCACAGCTAGTTTACTATATAATTAAGTTAAGAACTCCATTTAGAACCGATATAAAGTATTTTTTTGTCAAAAAAACCGAAAAAATGGTACCGATTTTTGGGTGTCCCACGTACAGTTTGCTAACTTTGAAGCGAAGTTTAAGTATATCTGTCTCGTTCTAGGCCTGGCCATGGCTATTGTGTGAAATGATCATATCGTCTTAAACTAAAATTGTAAAATTACAAATTATTTTATGTCCTCTAAAACCAGCATGGTGGAAAATTCCACTACGTAACGGCATTTCTACCGACTTAACAACAAAAAACTACGAAAACAGTTGTGTTTTTATATCAATGGCAACATTATGATCCTAACTATACCTGTTGTTTAGGTATTATAGCTGTGATGTCCAGGGTTTCTGTGCGGCAGTAGATTCAATAAAACACTTAAATGGGTTTTCTGTCGACCACCACTGCCCGTTCCCGTTGACGTCTCTCATAGCAATGGCGGCAGCCGGGCAGTTGTGGGGACCCTTTATTATCATAAAGGTGTCTATACACCACACCATCCTCTTTTGATAAATTCGAAATAGTTATTTATTGACACCTTATTTATTTAATTATTACTAGGTATTAACATTTCATATCACCCTTGCATTACATGTACATTTAATATATTTCTGGAATCTAGATTGATTCATATTATTAGTAACTGGTATGCACAACATACCTATTAGTAATATCTCGGTCACTAGACTGTAGTAGTGTCTTTATTCTGTGACTGTAGTTGGAAATGTAATACTTCTAATTTAATCCTTAATCATGAATTTGAATGTACATTGAAATGTAACACGAGTTTAATCTTATCAACAACTGTATTGTAAATTTGTAATAAATGTGTCATAAAGAAATGTTTTTTCTTTGTTACTATTCGCGTATTCGGTATTTAATCTCCTTTTGAGACAAGGCTTTTAACCATAAGTTTATGCATACATGAAGTTAATTTAGTGAGTGTTACTTATTATTTAGTAGTTTCAAGTTCAATAATTTTGTCTTCATTATTTACATCATTAAATAATTCTATGTTCTCGTTTCCGTTACCTCCTCTTTCCATTTGTGTTTTTTTTTTTTCAATTAGGTTCTTGTTCTTTATTGGTAAATGGAATGAATTAAGTAATGGAATATTTAGTATTTGGTATTGTAACAATTATTTTTATTTTATTGCTTTCGCCAATCATAACATTGGATTACATATATGTTCATTTACTCGTGAATTAATGTACTATGGAGCTATTATTTTCGAAAATTTAGGAATCTACCAGCGCTTCCAACTAAGGCCTTTGTGAGAAAGAAGCGCCGCAAGAAAACTCACAGTTTGCCTTTTTCAATGAAATATACATTTTCCAATTTTTTGGTATGAAGTTAAAAATCTTCTCACGAAATATAAGTATTTCAGAATACTAAACCGGCGTTGACTAGTCATCACTTGAAAAGAAAATCTGTTTTCTTTAGAATTTCTATATAGTGAAATTTACACAATTGATTGGTACACCGACCATAATTTCAAATACCGTAGTAACTTCGTAAGGAATCACAGTTTTTTTACTGCATTATTGAAATTTATATTGCAAGTTTCAGGTGAGTATAACTCAAGGAAAATAGATAGGTAAACACACTACCCACGTCTCTTATGAGGGCTCGTGGATCGTTATTAACTAGACTAGATGCAAAATATTATAAATGCTGCGTCTCTTGATTAAAACAAAGTCTTCAATTTGGAAAACCCTCGTCCAACCCAAATTTTATTCATTTTACCATTTAATTCAGGGACAGCATTGTTTTAATGCATGTATAATCACGAAGACTCATTTATCATAAGTACTGAAAGTCTAAAATTAGTTTGTTGAAAATAGGAACCACAATCGTTTACACTTCATTCTAAAGCAGGTCGCAGGTTTCACAGCCATAATATATATTTATATATATAATTATTAATATCATCGTCTAGTACCCATAGTACAAGCTTTGCTTAGTTTGGGACTAGGTCGATTTGTGTATGATTGTCCCTTAATATTTATTTATTAATTTATTATTTATATGTTCATTGGCAAGTTTTTCACCTTTGTGGTCCCTCTGGCACCTTGTTATTTTGTGCCCATTGGCATTTTTTGTATGCACGTTAGCATTTTGTATATTATGTATACCGTGGTACATTTTGTACACCATGGTACATTTTGTACTTTATGGTACATTTTGTAGACTATAGTACGTTTTGTACACCATGGTACATTTTGTACACTAAGGTACATTTTGTACATCATAGTACATTTTGAACATTATGGTACATTTTGTAGACTATAGTACGTTTTGTACACCATGGTACATTTTGTACACCATGGTACATTTTGTACACCAAGGTACATTTTGTACATTATAGTACATTTTGTACCCTATGGTACATTTTGTAGCTATAATACATTTTTTTGTAGTTTGTGCACCTTCGGCATTTTTTTTGTTTGGACTTTGTGCTCCTTCGGCATTTTTTGTAGTTTGTGCCACTTCGGCATTTTTGTTTGGACTTTGTGCTCCTGCGGCATTTTTTGTAGTTTGTGCACCTTCGGCATTTTTTGTTTAGACTTTGTGCTCCTTCGGCACTTTTTATACACCATTGTACCTTTATTATTGTAAACCCGATGTAATGATTATTCAGTCTACCTAGTCGTAGCGCGAACAACCGAGTACACTGCTAGAAAGGATATAACGGAATAACATAAATTCCTCAATCAAAATACCTGTTAATTATACCCAATCAAATTACATAATATTGAGAGGAAGTTATTTTTTTTTTTGTTTATTGTAAGAATGTAGGTACTACAATATGATTACTTGATTACGATTTTTTATGTACATACGTACCCCAAGAAATAAGCAAATACGTAGGTAACTGCGCTGTTATAGTGATTGATAATTTCTAATTGAAGATGTACTTTAAACGTCACAAACGACAATTTACTTTAAGATGTCTTTACCATAATACCTGTGTTAGGATTTGCTTGTACTTGTAATCGTTTATTTATAATGCACGGATACTTTAAATGTCGTTACTACTAGTATATATTCTTTTGTTATATACCTTATTCTATAGTGAACTCAAATTCAAGTCAAATCGTTTCACTTCTAGAACACGTTTTATTTAAGTAATAGAGTATAATACTAGTTGTCGAGTTTAAGTGTTGTTAAATAAATACCGCGTTTATTATATATTCAATCAGTTTCGCGATTAGCCCTCTACGACGGATTTACTGTAATATTTTTCATTTGTATCCCTATTACGGCCATCTATACGAATTACATTTTAAAAGACTACTTTTTTTCTTTCATTGCCAACGCGTGACAGCTTCTTTTGTAGTTCATCTACTTTTTAAGGGACATTTCAAGTGAACATGAGAAATGGTATTTTGCTACGGTGTATGATGAAAATATGTTTTTTCGAACATATATACAGGCATGGTGTATTATTCTTTATAACGTTAATATTACTAAACTGACATTGGCCGAAGCCACGAGCTGCCATTCCTGTATTAATATATAATATATATTTTTAAGGCTGATCCGTAGATCATTTTATTTTCCCGCCTGTCATTTCCAATCAATGACAGCTTGTGTTGTAGTTGTTTCGTGCTGAAACAGCTCAACTGATTTTATTTTGATACCCTAAATAGGGTTGTTTTCCGCCAATCCTGTTGGTTTTGTTTTATTCTCATAGACTTGTTTTAACTATGGTCCAATCCTATAATTTTATTTAAAAGTGTTTCTAGTTCCTTTATTTATTGGCTAATAGACAAAGAGATACCCAAATATTTAGGTAGTTATTTAAGCAAATTGTATTACGAATATTTGAATTTCCGATGCTTTGCATCATCTGCATAACTAGCTCATTATCTTGTCGCGCGACTCAGTATCGCCTGTCTAGTTCGCACGATATTGGAATGAAAGTGACAGGTAGTTTATGTCGCGCAGGAAAGAGTTGTGTGTCACCATTATGATAGACACCCTGACGGGCTAGTTAAATATTGTTTTATTTAGATGCGAATTTCCAACTGTACCTGTGCTTTTTGTAATAAGTAGTTGTATTTTTTTTACTGCTTTTGTGTACATTAATGTGTTTACTTACTTGTTTCTATACAACGTCTTTCAACCGAATTATGTACTCAATACTCAATCATTTATTGCAATATCACAAAAGTAGGTACAGATGCTAACTTAAAGTTACAGATCATTGTGAACCCTGTTGGGCACTGCAATGTTAGGGAGAGGAGGACTTACTAAGTGTTTATAATTTATCTTCTAAGTATTCATTTAGCGTGTAATAGGCTTTAGTTAGTAGTAGTTGCTTTAGTTTAATTATATACTTTTATCGTCTTCTTCTTCTTTAAAAGAATCAGGTGAATTATTATAAGTCTTAATTGACATTATTAATGGGCCTGAGGACAGCAGTTTCAGTTTAGCGGGCGGTGGAACGAGCTATTCTTATGACGGATAGATCGTGATGAGGGAATGTCACCGCGTTTTACATAGAGCTCTTTATGTTTCCGTACAAACTTACAGGTCTCAAAGATGTATATACTAGGAAGGGTTAGTAGTTCATATTAATTATGTACTTTGATAAGTAGGTTATATTACTTAGTCATCAAGTGACTCTTATATTGTTATTCTTGTTTTATTTAGGTACTTGCACATAGTCTACTCCCGATGTCACAACTAATTCACGCATATATTGGCGATTAGTAACGTGTAACGTTAAATTTATTACTGCCAAACATCAGTCGATACTTCGGCTTGGTTGATAAAAGGAAACATAGGTACTTGTATGGGGGACAAAATGAACAGTATCTGGATTAGGCCTTTCCACCTTTTGTTTGGTACCAGGGGTATTCATTACTCTTGGCTCTTTTACAAAGAACCTCGAGGACCATTCACACCTTGAATCTTGATTGCTACATAACATATAGTGCAAATAATTGACACATTATTTTCAGTCCCCAGACATGAGAAACTCGGTGAGCTTACGCTCTTTTGTGTTTGTTATGTTATATTTACTATATTTACTCGCACTTAGCTCGCACTTAGAAACATAATAATACTAAGGATTGCCCCGAGAATTATAAATGCGATTAGGCTCATTCAGTCTATGTAGAACTCATGCAGCTTTTACATATATGTTTGCATAGACAGGCAGTATGTAAGTAGGTTTGAATTGTATAAACTGATGTTATTTAGTTTCCAGTTTATGAGGAACTCGGGGCTTTACTTCCCCATAACTTATTTTAATCCACTAATATTTTTACAGGCACTCTTTGTTATTGTTGTTGTGTAGGTCATCCGTAAAACATGATATATTTTAACAATAACACACTAACCCATTTATACATCGAAAGTATGTAGGTATATTTTAGTCCAGCTGATGCTAGCTATCCTGATCACGTTACGATGTAAATAGGTACAGGTAGGTGTGGGTTTTCAATATTAATCACTTACCTACCTACTAAGAATCGTATGGAATGGTAATATTGTTCAAGTTATTACCATAAATTGAACACAGATCCAAATAATATCATAACAACGTATTGCGCGACAGCTAGATAACTATGTACAAGAATGTTGAATACTTTCGTTACACAACAGGAGCCTTACCACGATCTTTATAAAAACTATCCAAACGCAGTGCAGTTCAGTTTAGGCACCTAAATTGAATCGCTGAATTTCGTACCATAACAACTTTAAAGCAGCGCTGATTCTCGATCGCATAAAGTGAATGAAAGACCGATATTTGTCTCTGGTCCGCAATTGAAACGCTACGGCGCGAAAGGGATGCCGCTATGTGAGTTTCGTATATGTTTATCTCTTTCTGGCTTCTATCCGTTCGGTAACTAAAATATTACAAATTAATTTCGCAGCACACTTTGTTTAAAACTAATTGGTAATTTTGAAAAGAAAAGACATATATTTCATAGCGGACTTATGTTCTTTTTTTAATTTAAAGACATTATTTGCCATACCAAATGCTTTATTGAATGAAATAAAGTTTAAAATGTCTGTATTTCAAAAGAATTGTAATTAAGACTCGGAACGTGTGCCGCCTTCCGCCTGTGATAATGTCATGTCAATCATTGACATGTAAATTTGTTAAATTTCAAATGAATTTTACGTGGTATGCCAATCTTCGAATTCAGTTTAATCCTCCGCGGATTTAGTGTATTCGTTCAGGGGAAAGAAATTGTGACCAGGAAATGCGGTGAAGTGATTTTATCACCCATATAATATCAAGTGTGTCAATGACAATGTTAAAAGCTCCGTTTTTATCGCCAGCTGTCTCCCGCCGAGATAGAGACCTTTGAAATCGGGCTTATATTTTTGACCCCATGATATCAATATTATCCAGCTGCAGTCCCGGCACTACGTGTACTTCAGCTCATTTGTGGTGTGCGTGCCGCGGCCGCTGCAGGACACCATCGCAAGTGCAGACTTCTGGCGGAAGGGTGTTGTGTTTCGGCAGTTCCGCGGTAATTTGCCGAATTATACACCAGATCAGACGACGCAAAGGACCCACGCGGTTGTGTCGCCTAAATTAACTAGTTTTAAGTCTTGTTTATATGTATTTTTGTAGTTCAGTGCCTTATTGGTTTTATTACTGTAATGCTGTGTAACTTTTTTGAATAATAAATAAATTATCAACTGCTTAAAGATATGTTCAATTATAGTTGCCTATTTTAGGTTCAGTGCAAATGTTTGAACTCCAGTTCTTTGTTTTACAAAATAGTTTACTTGTTTTTATAATTCAATCTATTAAAAATCATATTGTGGTTTAAGAACTTAAATAGTAACCAAATAAAGAAGCATGATGTAAAGCACCCTCGAGCGGCTAATTTAGTTACTACAGTCTGCAATGCTACGGAAAAAAAACGTATCTTACTATGAAATCCATACAAAGCTACGAGCTCTTTACCGTAGTATTGCAGTAGTCATATGGAACCGAAAAACACGAAGTTCTATCTACTTATTACCAGTAATGCAGTCTTATCTATGAGCATTGTGCATCTTTTTTTTCCCCGTTGCATTATCCAAGAGATCGTATTATAATAACTCAAAAGAAATTAACTCGTCAGTATTCTGAAAAACCTGTCAAACACTTCGCTACCCTAAATTTTTCGGCGATGGGGTGCGTACGTACGTAGTAGTGCGTGTATATTGTAACAGAAATAGATAATAACGCGAGCGCAGCGAGACCGAAATTTTTCGGCGCGGGGGTGCGTAGTAACACGATCAGATGAAAACGCGAGCGCAGCGAGAGCGAAATTGTTCGGCGCGGGGGTACGTAGTAACAAAATTGACCGATATAGTGTAAAAAGATCCGATCTGGCAACGCTGATATATGTATGGCCTATTGCCACCACCCCTCTTGCCGGCCCGCGACCTCACTCGGCGCCCGCGCCCTATATTTGAAGCATGTTCATGTTCTTACTTACAGACGCGCCCCGAAGATATTGACAAACTTACAAGCATGTTTTCGACCAAAACTATTTGTTCTTGTTATTTTTCATGTTCATTTTAAATTTTGGATTGACAAAAAAAGGTGAAAAGTAATAGTTGGTTGAAAGGCGCCAATACCAAAACAAAATGCAAACGGCCAGGGGCGCCTACGCCGCCCCTGTCGGTTTGGCGCCCCGGGCTATAGCCCGGATCGCCCTAGGGTAAATACGTCCCTGAATAAAACGGTAGGAAGTTACACGGACACGTTTCCAGACCTGTGCGAGACAAGTCGCGAACAAAAGCTAAGAACTAATAAATATTCTACACAAAACTATCCAGAACGATACATTCAATGAGGAACTTTTTATGAGTCGCAAAATTTGACACTCGTGCGATTCAGTTTCGTCTCAAGTGACACATCGTGGTACGAAAAGTACTTGAAATGAGAGAATGAAATAGTTGAGACGCTCTTACTGAACTGTCATCTGAACTGAGTCGTAAATACAATGTCATGGTATGAAATAGCGATACAGTTCAGTTTAGGGCCTAAAGTGAGTCGCGTTAAGAGATCGTGGTAAGGCTCCTGTACTGCCTTCCTTTTGTTAGCTTCACGGTAGTCTTTATTTGAACATACTATTCTCAAGGCACTTAGATATTCCGTTTTAATGTGTAACTTTATTTAGAAATATTAATATGTAACGAAACATTTGTAGGTAGATAACGAATTTGTAACTGGCTGTCTAACAACCGTCAAACATTTTATTTAATACTTAGGTAACCAAATATTTTGATTGTACGTATATCTATGTCGAATTTAACAATTTGTTACCATAACACAACAACGGGAATGCAATTAGGTAAACATTAGCGGGCACTTTCTGTTCCCGACTAGTTACGCCGACCGTTATCAGTTTGTTTTCAATTCCTCTGCTTATTTTTTTTGACATAAGTGCACAAAGTACTAGTCAGAATGTTATGCGACTTTTGATGTAGGTACTTTAATATTCGAAACCACTATACCCACTTTTTCCTTTTCTTTTCCTTTTACAGAAATTAATTAAAAGGATTCCACTGATTATTATTATCGGTTATTTGTACACTTCCTTGTTGCGTTTTTTAATCCTCGTCGCCAGTGTGATGTCCAGGGTTTCTGTGCGGCAGTAGATTCAATAAAACACTTAAATGGGTTTTCGGTCGACCACCACTGCCCGTTCCCGTTGACGTCTCTCATAGCAATGGCGGCAGCCGGGCAGTTGTGGGGACCCTTTATTATCATAAAGGTGTCTATACACCACAATAGCGGCAACAGAAATACATCATTTGCGAATATTACAACTGTCTATCACGGTTCATGAGATACCTACAGCCTCGTGACAGGCGGAGAGACAGACAAACGGACGGACAGTGGGGTCTTAGTAAAGGGTCCCATTTTTGACCCTTTGGGTACGGAACCCTGAAAAGGCCACAACTTATCTGCTTTGCCCGATGGTTGACTGGTAGAGAATGCCCAATGGCATTAAGTCCGCCTTTTTACTATCTGTTTTTCATTTGTGCAATAAAGATTAAATAAATAAATAAAAGGCTCTCGACCCCATAAAAAAATTGGTAAAGGAAAATTCAGCAATTTTCAACACTGTCTCAACAAAAGCTATTTCAATTGTCTCGCACTCATGATAAATATCAACTCATCATTATTATGAACAACCCAACCAAACTACCCTCAAAATTGTTCTGCAACTTATCAAAAAAGACGTATGTCTGTTGGAAAAACATGGCGCCTAGAACTTTGAGTCCCAGGATGTTTCTTGGCACCGAATCTTAGTGAATTGCTAGGGACTTCTTAAAGAAAAATGGACTTTGTGTGTAAGGTTTCATGGTCGGTAGGGGAAGGGCTTACGTTTTCAATGGACAAAGACACAATATGTCTGGTTTAAAGCGTAGCCAAAGGTTTATTGCGGAGACTTGGAACAATGGGAAATGCACGCACTTTCAATTCTAAGTGTTCTGTACTGTAGTAGCGTACAACTTGAATTGTGAGTGGCGCGGGTTCATTGACCGAGCGAGTGAAGCGAGCCGTTTCAGATTGGCTATTAATCCTTTCGTATGTCTGGATTTTTGGATGTTCGGATTAGGGAATGCAAACCGGTAATTATCATACCTATAAAAATTTACCGGTTTGCATTTCCTAGTTCGGATGTCCAGATTTTCGGCTGTTCTTGTCTAGAGACGCGGTTGCGTTAAGTTTCCACCTCGTTTGAAAATCCTTAAAAAAATCCATCCACAGTGTTTTTTTGTTCTCCAATCAAGTATCAATAGTTTTTCAATGAGTCTAATACAATTGCAGCTCGCTGCACTTCCCTAATCGATATTCCTAATTAGTCAGCTCGGAGCCACGTGACCTAAACACTTCTCTAGCTAAGAAACGTAGCAAAATAAGAGAGGTAAATTACTAATTAGGAGAAAAAGAAAACGACGAAAGATTCCGTACCATCAGATAAAATAACTGGCCGGGGTAAGGTCACGTTTGTGTGTTTAAATATTTATTTTATTCTGTTTTTAGTATTTGTTGAGTGGCAACAGAAATACATCAATGTGAAAATGTGAACTGTCTAGCTAACGCGGTTCATGAGATACAGCCTGGTGAGAGACTGACAGACGGACAGTGGAGTCTTAGTAATAGGGTCCCGTTTTCACGCTTTGGGTATGGTAACCCTAAACACTAACACTCAAAAAAGGGTTAAGCACCTGTATTTTGGCCAAATTCGTTGGTTGATCTCAAACTAATGGAATTTAAAAACGATTTCCTCCATCAATGCAAGAGGGTAAGTCTTTTCAATCAGGCCACTTAATAGATCCGAAGCAACTCGGCTGCGCTTCCTTAATCGAAATCCTTGATTAGTTCGACCAGGTGACCTACATACGTCTCTAGAGGAAAAGTTCGAAATTGATTGATAGTCATTGATTATTGTACAAATGATTTTCTACAGTTCAAGTAACTATTCGGACCGTGGAGCCCGGATGCCGACAGACTGTACAGCAGTAGAAAAATGTTAAAAACAAAACTGTCAATTTTCTTCGGACGACAGAGTCGGCTCATTCCTTGACAAAGAATTAGCCTGGCTATGCAGCGGGGGAATGAGCCACAGGGCCATGATCTTGGGCACTTCGGATTTAGTTAAGTTATTTTTTTAGAAAAAAAAAAATTAAGTTGGTTACTGTGGTTTTTTACTTGTTTATCGTTTCGTTATAATAAAATTTAGTAAGTAGTTATGCAAAATAAAACACTCAACGGATCTTATTCTCTTTATTACAGAGTCGTAGTAAGAAAATTTTGAGCGCTTGGTTGTGTAACTTCTACGACTGACCATGGCAACAGCTGCAAAACCAAAATCCAATCTCAGGTCTTCTCAGCCATCAAGGCAACATCATTGTCAACATCATCATCTCGGTTAAAATATGATGACTGCCGGACAGTCTTGGACAACAACCAGTCATGCGCTACCCTCACAAAAGGGCTCTCTTCTCTGTCGTTTCGCTCTTGGCAGAGCGGTCGTGGTCACAATTAGATGTCCACGTCGATGGCAGACGCGGACAGCTCTCGGCACGATCTCTTGCCATCTCTCCCTGTTGGCAGACTGTCTGGCGCAGTCAGATACGCAGTTTCCTATCGTTGATTTGATCTGGTCAGTCCAACAGAAAGGTGGCCGCGCGATCTGGCTCCTTCCACTTTTTCCTGCACGACCAACCACTCTATGGCATAGATCCATAGAGTCTATGGAGTTGTTATCCCGCCTAGAGATATAACCAAAGTACTGCAGTATGCGCGATGGTACAAAAGAGTTCAGTTCCTGCCATTTTGCCCAAATCATCGGTTGATCTCAATCTCAAACTAATGGAATCTCAGTTTTCTGCATCAATGTAAAAACTTTTCAATCCACTTAATAGATTCGAAGCACCCTCGGCTGCGCTTCCTTAATCGATATCCTTGATTAGTTCGACCAGGTGACCTACATAGATCTCTAGAGGAAAAGTGCAAAATGCTAAATGGAATGGATAAATAGGTCAAACGTTCAGGAGCTATGCAAATGAAATGGCTGCGCTCAATTTTGACGAGACCTTTGAGCCTATAAAACCGGATTATTACTATTCTTTTAATTTAATTGCATTTGAGAAGGCGCAGTGACATAAAAAGGTGAAAACGGAACTATTGAGCTTCCGCTGTCCGTCTGTCATCAGGCTGTATCTCAAGAACGGTGATAGCTAGACAGTTAAAATTGTCACAGATGATGTGTTTCTGTTACCAAATACAAAAGAAAAAAACAGAATACAATAAATATTTAACCATACAACAAACGTGATCAGTTGCATTAACTTTACACCTCATTTTTGTGTAACCGTCGCCATACATACCAGGTGCAAACTTAACTTATCCCGGCCAGTTAAGATAAGTGTTTGCACGGAACCCTCGGTGCGCGAGTCCGACTCGCACTTAACCGGTGTTTTCTACTTCTTCAATGACTCCAGCAAATTCTTCGCAATTGTAATAAATACTCAAAACAGGGACGTTCAGTAAAGGGAACTGAAACGTGTACCTTTTTAAACTTTATTGTCATTGTTGAGAGCGAATAAAATACGTGTTTCTTTTCGTTGACTGTACATGATGTACATAGTACAAAAGCTTAATGATTTTTCCATAAATATACTAACAGTCTCAAAAAATAAATAAAACAACAAACTCGTATAAACTAAACCTGCCTGTTCTCTGATATTATCATTATCAACGGTGGTATTCTGAAAATTCTCGTTAAATCGTCTTTAGTTCCTCTCAAACTATATTGAGTAGATACCGATGAGTTTAATCCACGTGTTTCACATCTATAAGGAATCAACAGGAGATATTCATCGTAGGGATATAATAAAGGTGTCAAAGATTATATAGGTGGTTTTTTGTATTTACGTGTATATTTTATTAGTTCTTGAAGAGATACTGCATGAAGATAATATAACAACGAAACTGAGCATAGCTCATTATTACAATTAGCCGATTCGTTTTCGCGGAGCAGCCAAATAACTTTCATCCCATAATTCATCACGGATCAGAAAATGAACTATGACTCAATTAAAATCATGTGAAACGGGTTTACTCATGTCCATACCCCAGGGTGATTTAACACTAGGCCTGCAGGATACGTCAAACCATTCGAGCGCTGAAAATCCGGGGTGTGCTCATATCGTAGTCAAATATCGCTTGACATTTGTCTCGATTTACCATCAGGAGAGCCGTGTGAGTGTTCGATTGGCCGCCGCCGCGACTGATTGGCTCTCCTGATGATGAATCACGCACATGGCAAGCGATATTCGTTTTTTACGTGAGTGAACCGGTTTCGTATGTATTTGAATACAAGGAGCTGCCCGCAACTTCGTTTGCGTATTTTTTTTCTTTACCGTAGACGGATAAAAGGTATCCTATAACCATCTTTGGGTGTTCAGCTATCCCTGTACCAAATTTGGTTAAAATTTGACCAGCCGTATCGGCATGATGCGAGGACATGGCACCGCGCACCCGTACATAACAAATGACCATCTTGCATCACGCTATTAAGAGTTTTCCTAAAATCATGACAACCGGGTAACTCGGGGCACCTATACGAAACTGACGTAGCAAAATATTTTATCGACAAAAAAATATATCGATGTTACTGTCAACAGCTAAATGTCATCGACATAAATAAATATTACTTATTTCTCCACATTATCAAATAAACATATTAAAACGTGCATTTACATGTTTATTTTATAATAATTTTCATAATATACGTAAATTGTCATTTTGATTGAAATGACATCTTCATACTTATATTATCTTAATTTACGAGGCTCCATATCAGATAAGATATGGCATCGAACCTTTTTATAGTAATGGAGAATGTTCAATGAGCACATAGGTATATTCATTTAATTATATCGATATCTTTTTATCGATATCCTCTCCCTAGAACGTGCCCCGAGTTAGCACAGGTATGATTCATAACCCCTCTCCATAGTTTTTTTTTTAAATACAAATCTATAATTTTATAATAGTATCGATGTCTGAGATTCACGGGAGTTCTCTATGTAAAATATCACCCATTACCTATAAACCTTGACAGTTTAAAGTATCTGGGATCGCCATCATTAACCTTGGTATAACCGGGTCATGTTTATTTATGTGTTTGTTTGTGAACTACACCGCCATTTCATCTGAACTGCATCGGAAGCGTTCGGGTTATTTCCTTTTCCTGTGCTATACAGATGGGGAAAATAAATATATGAGTTATATTTTGAATTGCAGTAACTGCGATTGCAGTTCCAATTCAATCAGCCTAAATATGTCGGTTCAAACAGCTTTCGTATGGCAATAATGTGCATATGTCATAAATATTGGCATTATTATTATTTATTATTCAAATAAGTTACACAGCATTACAATAACAAAACCAAGGCACTGTGAACTATAAAAATACATATAAACAAGACTTAAAACTAGTTAGATTTAGGCGAGATAACGGCGCGGCGTGTGTCCGTTGCATCGTCTGATCTGGTGTAGAATTCGGCAGATTGCCCAGGAACTACCGAAACACAACAACCTTCCGCCAGAAGATTATGAACTTTCACTAATGACAAAGTTCTTAGAGACGAATATAAACCAAATGAATAAAGACATAATACGCATTGATTTGAGCACCTATTTTTTTCGGCGTATGTTAAAAACCGGCCAAGTGCGAGTCGGACTCGCGCACCGAGGGTTCCGTACAAACACGTCCCATAAGTTACGTTTGCACCTGGTATGTATGGATGTACCTATCCGTAATGACCGAGGGGAACCGTGACACATGTCATAAAAGTTCTAGAAAGTTTCTAAAGTATCTACCGGAGCCGCCATTCTAAGTGAAAGGAAAGTTAGTTCCGCGATACATTACTGCTGAGTCAGCAGAACAGATAATAACAAAAGTATTTTTTACCAATTTCCTTACCGATATAATTTGATAAAGTAGCTATCTTGCCAGACTCTGATATATGGTACTTACTGACTTTTTTTTATACTACGACGGTGGCAAAAAAGCATGTGGCCCGCCTGATTTTAAGCAATTACCGCCGCCTGTGGTGGCTTGCGACGCCAGGAGCGTCACACACGCGTTGCCGACCCTTTAAGAACCTATTCACTCCCCTCATGAAGAACCGCATACTGTAGCCCATGTGACACCTCCGCAGGGAGCTCATTCCACGTACCTACGGAGGAAATTCCTCTGGTACCGCAGTCCTCGGCCATTTAGTCTCCAGTGTGTGGGGATTAACAGTTGAACAACCTGCCGATAATATGACTTAAAGTCCTGTAACCCCTAGGTGGGGCAGAGAGCGGTCACAGTAATCCGTCAATCGAGATCTAAAAAAAAAAGTGTCTGTTATCCTACCTAAACCACCCTCTGACCCCCCCTCTAAACTACCCTCTGACATGTATCAAAATAAATAAAATCAGAGCCGAACAGTTGGGCACATTTCCATGTTATTTTTTTTCTCATACCAGTAGGTACTTTTTCAACAAATTCCCTTCATATCTCGCAAATTATTGATCCTATAAGTATATGCATGGTATTTCCATTCAGCGCGAGAAATTACATACAAAATGACACTTTGAAAGCTTAGTTTGTAAACTGTTCATCTTTTAAAATAAGCCCCCTGCCGATACCTCCCCCAATGGTGGTAGGCCCCAAAATTTTGACAGGACTCGGCAGATCCTTATTTCTAGTGCCAAGATAAAGTTTTTAAACAAAGTTTCATTGATGTACATATTTAGCCTCTAAAATATTCTATTTTTCCAATGCCATTGACCTCCTACTCCGTTCATGTTACGAGACTTGATAACCGATAGTGATCAAGCATAATATTTACTGTACGTGTTCACCCAAGTTTCTTAGATTAGATTTATCCAGCCAGACACACTAAAGAGGGTCGATGCTGTAATCCCTCGTAAATTGCCCAAGTGCCGAAAACTCGCCAAATTAGACAGTTGATGTCGAGTGGAATTACTTGTTATTGGTAAATGTGATCTATTTAATATAATAATAATAAATAATATAACATTGGACAACCACGCACAAATCAATCTAGTCCCGAATTAAGCTCAAAAAGGTTTGTGTTATGGGTACTAGATGACGATACACAAACTTGTGATACAGAAACAAATATCCGAGTTCATCACACAAATATTTTGATTCGAACCCAAGACTGGCTCAGTAGGTAGCTATAATAAATAGAAACATAGTTATCTATTTTGACCTTCACATAAACCTGTGAACTGTATTTTATTGGTTGTTTGCGTAAAATGCAACACAATTGGTCGAGTAGCGTGACAATGCGATCTACTGACGACAAACGCGTGCTATTGCTGGAAGAACAGCGGAAGACGCAGCTTTGCACCATGGTGTAAGTTGGTACATCGGCTATGTGGCTAGCTGCATTTATAGGTTGTATTAAAAGTGCCATCTAGCGGAAAATTTTGTCAATAAAAAGTACCAATTGACACAAACACTGATGAAGTGGTAATAACTGTGGAACCACAATATTTACTGTATGTGTTCACAAGTTCCTTAGATTTATCTAGTAAGACGGCTGTGTTACTGGATAGGATAAAGAAGGGATTACATCATCGACCCTCGAAAATTGCACAAGTGCCGAAAACTCACCAAATTAGGCAGCTGATGCCGAGTGGAATTAATTATTTCTAATCGATAAGAATAATGTTGTAATTTAGATAAAGATTTACGCTTTTAGGGACTTAGGTAGTATTTAATTTACTGATTGTACCATTATATGAAAACTGTGTATGAAAATAGTATTTTATGCAACCGTTGTATAAGAGGGGGCAAAAAACGCGAGTGGCATGGGTTACGATGTGAGCGTAGCGAACATCGTAAGAAAGATGCCACGAGCGTTTTTTGACCTACTTATACAACGTTGCATACAATACTTTTTCTACGACTAAATAAAATGCAAATAAACAACAAAGAAAATAATTACATGTTCCCGCACGGAATCAACAAAATTAAAAAAAAAATAGTCTGATTAACTTTTTTTTATTGACGTCCATCTGTCAAAAAAATATGAACTTATACATAAAGGTATACGTTCACTATACTAAACACCTGTCAAAAAATATGAACTTATACATAAAGGTATACGTTCACTATAGGTACTAAACATCCATGCACTGAAGATAAAACTTTTTTTTTAAGTTGGCAGCAATGCCTTAGTACAATAAGCTTTTTTTTTTTTTTTTTTTTTTTTTTTTTTTTTTTTTTTTTTTTTTTTTTTAAATTGCAAATTGTGTGAATGCAGCTGTTTATCTTGTAACCTGTGGTACTAAGTGATGGTTTTTTTTTTTTGGCGACATTATAACATCGTTTAGCAGTGTTTTTTTGGGCAATAGAGTATAGACTTTTACAGACTTTCATAATTTATGTCTTTATATTAGAGTTAGTAACTATATAAATGACAGAAAAAAGTACTGGAGTAGAAAAATATTGTTATAATATCCTAGAAAGTGCGCACGAACTTTCTGCGCGTAGAAGAAAAATCAAAACCCTCATTTTGGCTTCTCTATGGTTAGGTTAAAAAACTATATCCACCTAGGAATGCTAGTGTACCAAACATGGGAGAAAATTAGTTATTAGTAGGCATTTTTACGTGATTAATAGTTAATTTGAAAAACATTATACTGATTTAAATTTGAGTCGTTTCGACACCATGAACGTATCACATTCGAAACGTCAAGGTAATTAAATAAACCCTTTTTATTTATTTATTTAAACTTTATTGCACAAAACATGTGTACAAATAGCAGACTTAATGCTATAAGGCATTCTCTACCAGTCAACCATTGGGCTCAACAGAAATTTTAAACGCAATTAAGTCCCATTTAGTTATATTAATGTTGGTTGACAAACATTGGCCATCAAATCCTTTTGTTAGCCAAAATCATACTGTTCAGTCATAATTCTGAAACCATCAACCTGCCAGAATTTGTGAAAAAGTCTGTGAAAGACATAATATAAGGGTAACGGTAAGGTGAATTATCAATGCAAAGATCACCTGACATGTAGGTATACCTTCCGATAATTCCATCAAAATTATGTTACGTGTTTGACTTTTTGATCAACACACAAATCATATATATATATTTTTTTAATGTACCTACTAGGCGTTAGGATGGTCGAGTTGCTGACACGTCGTAACTGTAATCGAGAGGTACCGGGTTTGAGTCCCGTTGTTTACGGCCAGGTTACGCATTTTTATTTTTCTTTATGCTTTGATATTTGATTATGTTAAGTATGTTTTTAAAAATCTCGAAACTAATAGTGACTAACGAAAATTATGGCAAATATAAAATTAACTATCGATTATACGGCAGTCAATAAAGATTCGTCACAGTCGACTTTTCCTTATCCCATTCAAAACATCTGTACCCAACTCTTATCAACATAATAGCTTATTCTTCGCTCCCATACATCTATAATAATGTCCCAACTCCCAACGGTAACCGTAGATACTTTAAGCCAAGAAAGTCATAAGCGATCGCATTTTCGTACAACTCCGTGCCCTTTCTCATCCTAGAGCCAAAACGACACATTCTTCTGAAACCTAAAAAGACATATCTGCCACCAGTCCCTTATTAACACGTGCCCTTTTTCCATCAGCAAGCCTGAAATACTCCGTAAACCTAGAAAGTCATAAACGCCGTCTGTCTCCAATTAATACTCGCCCTTTCCCGCCCTAGGGCCGAAACGCCGTGACCTACTTCGTCGGATATTACTGGTTCGAATCCGTCGTTAAAATTAAACCATCTGGTATTGGCTGGCATTTTATGCAATCGACATTTGGATTTGGCTTCATATGAAATAATTGATAAATATATTGGGATTTCGTTTGACTGACTCAAATGTTTATTTATTTACATTTCCCGTATATTATCTCAGCGTTTTAACTGGATATATCCAGAATCTCGACAGTATACTCTAATTAAGCGATATGTGCTTATGGACAATCAACGCAATGATATTTCATAGAGGGCGGCGCGGCGCGCAGACTGTACACATAATAAATATGTTTAACCCATAGGGGTGTCAATTTATTTTGTGAATGATAGTGAAACCGCGAAAAATGAAATGACAGGTTAAATAGTTTTGTTCTAAAACTTTTAGCGCTGGTAAAAGTGTATTAGTGCCTATCATACAAAATACACGGATATGATAGATTTCTTGCTGCAACATAAAGATAGGGTGATGCAGGGTACGTAACCGGGCGGACCCTTGATTTGAACCTAATTTCTGGAAGCGTTTTAAATGAATAATGTATCTTATTATTTTCATGAATATTGATACAGCGGTGAATTTTAAATTATAAAGACATCCGATTCAGAACCTGGCAGGGGATTGAATTCACGATCTATACTTATCCGGAGAAGTGTTCTGACTCCTGAGCAAGTGACGCGCACATTGCATTCCGCCAAAGCGCCCTCTAATGTGTATATTACGAATCCGAATCCGAAATGATGAGATACGCAAGAGAACCAAAGTTGTACATAGATATTTATAGCTCAGACAGCCGCCAAATTTAAGTGGCAGTGGGCGGGGCACATTGTTCGTAGAGCCTATGTTGAGGCAGAAAGGTTCCTAAGTGGCGACCGTGAACCGAAACACACAGCGTAGGAAGGTGCAACAAGGTGAATAGACGATCTGGTTAGGATCGCGGGTAAAAATTGGATGAGGGCGGCGCCCGATCGTTGTGGGGAACTTTGGGTAGGCCTTTGTCCTGCAGTAGACGGCCATCGGCTGATATGATGATAATGATGATGTACCTATATTATTTACGCATTTATTTTTGTATAACACGTACATCTTCATATACAACTAACAATCGCAATCAATCTCACACTTATTTCACTCACACATACAAGCACCCTCATCTATAAGCGTTGCAATGGTTAAAATTCATAATAATTTATTACTATATTTAGTAAGGTCATGGGTTCTTAAATGTGCTTTAATTGTTTTATCATCATCATCATCATTTCAGCCATAGGACGTCCACTGCTGGACACAGGCCTCCTCAATTGACTTCCACATGGGCCGGATAGAAGCGACCTGCATCCAGCGAGTCCCCGCAACCGTGACCAGGTCGTCCGACCACCTTGCGGGTGGCCGTCCTACGCTGCGCTTGCCGGTACGTGGTCTCCACTCGAGAACCTTTCTGCCCCAACGGCCATCGGTTCTTCGAGCTATGTGCCCTGCCCATTGCCACTTCAGTTTGCTAACCCTGTTTGCTATGTCAGTGACATTAGTTCGTCTACGAATCTCATCATTTCTGATTCGATCACGTAGAGAGATCCCGAGCATAGCCCTTTCCATAGCTCGCTGAGTGACTCTGAGCTTCCTTAAGAGGCCCATAGTTAGTGTGGGAAATAACCCTAATTTATGTATAGTATCACGTATGTCGATCTCTTAGTTATAATACATAGTACGTAAGTGTTGTTTTCTACCGTTTAATTGCTATTATTTGATTTATTGTTTACGTGTTACTTATTGCCTGATTTATGTCGTTTGTGTTAGTTTTAAGATAAATATTTTATTCCCTTTGTGTTTTACTTACCTATTTTAATGTGTACTATGTCTGTGAATAAAACATGTAATGTTGTTTACTTAATTAATAAACAAACCCAAGAGGCAATTCGGAGGCGTGGCCTAATTTTAAGCGCGTTGATGCGCACTCACGCCGAGCGCTAGTGGCGCGGGCACAAATACCCCCGCGCCCCCAGCTACAGCTCACTTTTTTTTTCGCGCTCGCGCCGCCGTTGGGATCACACGTGCTCCGGAGTAGCTCCGTAGAGTTGTCGTTGTAAATTCCAAATTTCGCGAGTGAAAAGTGTAGTGTAGTTATTGTGAAGTGTAGTGAGATATTTTTGTAGCAATAATACAATTCGGAGGATACTTAACGGTGACAACGAATCCGAGTAGTAATATTGCTATAGGGTATCTAAGAATATTTAATATACTGTGACTGCTGTACTTTCAGTACTGTAGTCGCTGTATATAATTTATTTCTTTTCTACTGCATTTCATCATCTGCCCTATTCTATTTTTCGCCCCCTGTGTTTTCTCTTGCATAATTCCCCCATTTTTGTATTTGTATTTTCATTTTTGTGTATCTCTTTCTTGGTGTATTAATCACCACGCGCACCCCTAAGGTTTTAGCGTGTTTTTCTTGTAATAATAATCACCACGTGCACCCTTAAGGTTTTAACGTGTCTTAACGTGTTTTCCCAGTGTCATTAATCACCACGTGTACCCTTGCGGTCTTAGCGTGATTCTTAACTGTTTTTAGTTTCTGTTTTTGCTTTTCACGTGTTCACAGGTCCCAATGGCGGCACAAGCGCCCAACACACCGGCCGCTGACAAGCGTGCCCTCAGCGACGCAGAGGAAGGATCCAGCCCAGCAGCATCGTCACCGGGAGAATGCCGGCTATGCGGCGAAGAAGATTCGCCCAGTCACAGGCGCCTACACGACATCGAGGACGCCGTCCCCTCGCACACCGGGCACACATCGGAAGAATCCAACGACGAGTCCGACTCAAACCCGGCCTCGGGCAATGAGGCGGACTCGGAGCTGGAAGAATCCGCAATGTCCACGATGTGCGAGGGGCCAGAAAGCGGCCCGCCAAGCGCGCCCGGCTCTCCCACAGCCACAGCGAGAGTCACCAAGACATCCTCCACACTGGCCTCGCCCAAAAAGCGATCCCATCGCCGCTTCATCCCAGAGAACCCTGATGTTCTCTGCCTAAAGACCCCTCTCCTTGTAGAGGAGTCCACATGGACGCTAATGTTACTTCGCATTTCGCAGGTAGCAAGCGGGAGCCTAGCTGCAGACGCGCTGGACGAACTAGAGTCCAGACTACTACAGGCCGTGCGACCCAGCCCACCACAGATGGACGAGGACTCTGCCGTCGTCACCTCCCGACGCAGGCTAAAGAAGCGCCAGCGAGAGGAAAAGACGCCGCCGGCCCCGGAAAAGCGCGAGTGCAACCGCACCACGCCCGAGGGGACGGCCGCCCCCCCGCGTCCGATACTGGACGCGGACGTAGCAGTCACGCCGCGAACGCACCACGCGGCCCCCACAGCGGCATCGCCGCCTCCCACACAAACACACACACACACTGTCTCTCCACAGGACACAGCGAGCACGCCGAAGCGTCCGGCCCTGCTCCCAACTCCGCCACCATCCACGTTCGCAGCAGCAGCACGCGCGCCTCCAACACCGCAGCCGACGCGCCAGCCGACAGCTACAACTACCCAGCGATCTAATAGATATCCAAATATCGTTGCAGATCCGCTACCCAACTGGGCGGACCACGTAGATAAGCTGAGCGCCGCACTAAAGAAGAGGATACCTGCGGAGCAGTACCGCAAGGGACTCCGCTTCACGCCCGGGAAGGACGGCGAACTCTACAGGAAGCTGATCCAGTACCTGGAGGAGGTGCAACAAAAGGACAAGACAGTGGAGTATACGGTCTACGACACTGACCGCGAGCATAAGCTCAAAGTCGGCGTTCGTGGCCTCCCCTCTTCCACAACACAGGAGGAGATCATAGCGGCTTGCCGAAAGCTGGGCTTCACTGCGGAGTACGTGAAGCTCATCAACGAGGGCAGAGGGCGATCAGGCGCCCTCTTCTTCGTGCAATTCGAGGGACGGGAAAAGGACAACGCCATGTTCCTGGAGACACAGTTCTTCATGGGCCTCTCCAAAGTCCGTATCGAGCTATGGAGAGGCAAAAAGGGTATTTCACAATGTCATCGGTGCCAAGGCTTCCGCCATTCTTCCCACGGCTGTTTCAGGATACCAAGGTGTGTGTCCTGCGCCGGACCTCACCTCAGCGCGCAGTGCACGCTGCCCAAGGATGCCACTCCAACTTGCATCAACTGCAAGGGCCCGCATCCTGCCACACACAGCCAGTGCCCCGTCCTACAGCGTGAGAAGAGGATCAGGACGGGAGGGCAACAGCCCTACTCACGGGGGGTCAAGCGTGGGGTCACCACCCGCGCCTCTATTCCCGTCAGGCAGGTCGAGGAGTACGCTCCGGCTTCACTCATGGCGCCGGCCAACATGCCCAAACACCTACGCCCCACCCCCGCAGGTCACACACCACAGGGCCGCCGCCCCCGCTCTCGTTACAACCCGGTCCAAAGGCCGCAGCAGGAGCAGCAGCAGCAACAACAACAGCGGCAGCAGCAGCAGCGCAGCAGCCAGCAGAGTCACCCGACCGGTAACGATGCGGCGGCCCAACCACCACACACACACTCACACACACAAGCCCCTACCGGAGTTTCCCGCGAGGAAATCTCCCTACTGCTGGATGCGAGATTCGCTCAAATTCAGCAATACCTTGATTCCGTGATCGCAAAGCTTAACATTCAACAGCAATAATTTGCGCATTGTGTATTGGAATGCTAACTCCATTAGGGGAAAGTCCAACCTGCTGAGAGTCTTTTTACACCAGCAGGACGTGAGCATCATGCTCATACAAGAAACACATTTAAAAGCCATGGATGTCGTTAAATTTTCAGGTTACATCGTTTACCGCTGGGACCAAAAGACACCCGAGGGGCGGGCGTACCGGGGCCTAGCGGTAATCGTGAAGAGGAACATCGTCCACCAACTGGTGGACACGCCTCCACAGAAGGACTCACTCACGGCACTGGGGATCGACCTGAAGCTCAACGGGCGGAACCTGCGCGTCTTCTCGGTTTACCGGCCACCGGGAACTATCGTCGAGCCCAACTTCGAGCGCGACCTACGCGAATTACTGCTGAAGGATGACGTGCCTACCATTCTAGCTGGTGACTTCAATGCGAAGCACTTTGCCTGGAATTCGTCCAAGGAGAACGACAATGGCTCTGCAATACACAGAGTCGCTGTCAACCTCAATGTGGACCTAGCAGGGCCCTACAAGCCGACCCACTACCCGCTGACCGGTCATACCCCGGACATCATCGACTTCACCATCCAGCGGGGAGTGGACGTGCTTACTCGCCAGGAAGTCCTGCCGGATCTCCCGTCAGACCACCGCCCGATCCTGCTCACCGTAGCGGACCGAGCGGTGACCACTCTGCCGAGGGGTCCGAGCAGGAAGTACGACTGGGAGGCCTATGCTAGGACACTTGAGGACAATATCTCATCTCATCCTATTTCCACAGCGATCGAGGTAGAGGATGCAGCCAAAGACATCACGCAGCACATCACGGAGGCCATCACCGCCACTTCGAAGGCCATCCCGGCCACCGACAGGAAGGACCCCCTCCCGCCGCACCTGCAACAACTGCTGAAGGACAAGCGGGAGGCTCTCGCGAATTGGACGCGCCTCAGGACTCCATCTCTCAAGTCGCGCCTCAACCACCTGACGGCTCAGCTCAAGCTGAGGCTGAAGGAGCACAGGGGCGCGGACTGGGACGCCCATATCGCGTCTATCTCGGACGATATGCCGTCCATTCATCGCCTCTGCAGGCAGCTGGGCTCGGAGCCGGCACCGGTCCAGCCATTGCTCGACGCCAACGGGGACCTCAAGTATACTGCTCGAGAGCGGGCTGAGATTCTCGCCTGCAGCCTCGAGCAGCAGTTCACGCTGAATCCCGACACGGATCCAGACCACACCACCGAAGTCGAGCAACATCTCCAGCGCTACTTGGCAATAGCGCCTCTCCCTCACGAGGATCCGGTATTTTTCTCTCCCCACCAGGTGCTGCGCTCTATCCGGCTGCACTGCAGCCCGAAGAAAGCGCCGGGCCCCGACAGTATTCCAAACATGGCGCTCCGCAACCTGCCGCTGAGAGCCCTAGCGGCGATTGCCCGGCTGTTCAACGGAATACTAAGGTCAGGTCACTTCCCTACCATCTGGAAGACGGGGCGTATCATCGTCCTACCCAAGCCTGGCAAGGACAGAAGAAAACCGGAGAGCTACAGACCCATCACCCTTCTCTCAACCCTTTCTAAGGTGTTTGAGAGGTTGTTGCTGTCGCAGATGATCCCCCACATACAACCCAGACCGGAGCAGTTTGGGTTCAGGTCAGATCACTCCACTACTTTACAGCTTACCCGGGTCCTACATCACATGGCCACGTCCATCAACAAGAAGGAGTTCACCGTAGCAGTACTACTGGACATGGAGAAGGCTTTTGACCGAGTCTGGCACGACGGCCTGCTCTTCAAATTGTCCAACACCACGATCCCACCGCGCCTGGTGAGGGTCATCGCCTCCTTTCTAGCTGACAGGCGCTTCGAAGTCAACGTAGAGGGCGCCATTTCCGCGGATCGCCCGATCCGCGCAGGTGTCCCTCAAGGTAGTTGTCTTTCCCCTGCTCTATACGCGCTATACACCGACGACATTCCGGTGATTGGCGACACCAAGCTGGCACTGTTTGCCGACGACGCAGCCTATCTTGCGACGTCAATTCGCTCTTCGCACGCAGTAGCCAAGATCCAAAATACCTTGGACGCTCTACCAGCTTGGCTATCCAAATGGCGCCTCTCTGTGAATATCGCCAAAACACAGACACTACTAACAGGGTACTCTCACCCTCCACAGGCTCCAACGCTCTACGGTCAGCCCCTTGTCTGGTCACGCACAGTGAAATACCTGGGCGTCACTATAGACAGAGGGCTGACCATGCGTCAACACGCCGAGAGCACCATCAGCAGAGCAGCAGCAGCGCGCGCCAAGCTCCGTCCTGTCTTCGCCAGCGGGCTCCCCCGGCACACCAAGCTGGGGCTCTACAAGGCTTACGTCCGGTCGCGGCTCACGTACGCCGCGCCGGCGTGGTACGCCTTGCTAAAGAAGACCAACAGGACGAAGCTGCGGACTCAGGAGACGCGTACGTTGCGCACTATCGTGCGCGCCCAACGATACGTGCGCAACGACACCATCATGCGGGACCTCAAGTGGCACCCCCTGGAGAAGTTCATCGGCAGGCTCGCGCGGTCAATGTTTGGCCGCGCGGACCGCTCACGCCATGAGCATCTCCAGGGGATCGCCCCTCACTACACGAGGCCCCCGGACAGCAGAGCTCGGGCATTGCCCAGAGAGCTGCTGACCGACTCCTGAAGTCCCCTACGATACCCGCCGCCGCTGGGAGCAGCCGCTCGCGGCGGCAAGAAGAAGCAGATGACTCAAGCCGTGCCACCGCTGAGCTCTGCTCGCGGTGGTAAGAAGAAGACGGCCCACTCACCCCGCCGCTCGAGCACCATTACAGCTCGCGGCGGAGAAGAGGATAATTCAAGCCGCACCACCGCTGAGCCCCGCTCGCGGTGGTAAGAAAAAGACGGCCCACTCTCACCGCCGCTCGAGCACCATTACAGCTCGCGGCGAGAAGAGGACTTTGTCAAGCCGCGCCACCGCTGAGCTCCGCTCGCGGTGGCAAGAAAAAGATGGCCCACTCACACCGCCGCTCGAGCAACATTACAGCTCGCGGCGGAGAAGAGGACCATATCAAGCCGCGCCACCGCTGAGCTTCGCTCGCGGTGGCAAGAAAAAGACGTCCCACACCCACCGCCGCTCGAGCACTATTATAGCTCGCGGCGGAGAAGAGGATTTATCTCAAGCCGTGCCACCGCTGAGCTCCGCTCGCGGTGGCAAGAAAAAGACGGCCCAGCATCACCGCCGCTCGAGCACCCTTACAGCTCGCGGCGGAGAAGCACTACCTACCCCATCCACAAAATGATGGACCGAAGCCCGGGCGCGTCGTTGCGCGCCCGCGACCCCGATACAGCGTTCAAGGGCCTCATCGCTCACCATAACGCCCGCAAGTCTCCGGCGAAGCTATGACGGCTAGCCGGGGCTCTTAGCAACTTCGAGTGCTACAGCTCACTTACCACTCTACACTCCGAAGCGACCACATCTCACGGTCTCCCGCTTGCCTGGCGGGAATTATTATACTTCATGGGAGTTTTATTTTAATCATACAGTCCAAATTCAACAATGGTACTTCGAGATCCGGATCAATAAAGAAGAAGCAGCATCATACGTCTAAAGAAGCCTCAAGAAAGAAGTCTCAAGATTGCAGTCTAATATAGAAGAGATTCCTGTCTATTATGAAGAGATTCCTGTGAAGAAAGAAGTCTCAAGAAAGAAATCTCAAGATTGTAGTCCAATAAGAAGAGACTCCTCCAAGTACGAAGCCTCAAGATTCCTGTTTACGAAGAGCTCCTGCCCATTTAGAAGATCACCTCAAGAGCCTGCGCGTCGTGCACCTTACTGCGAGCTACGGTTCCCCGTGCGGCGTGCATCATACTGTCTCTTGTGGCCTTAGGGCAACTGTCTCACTAGGGAAGAGCTTGCTCGACCCCGGGAACTTTTGAGAGGCTTCGGCTTCGGTTCCTAAAACATTCGGCGACTTTAGTCGTATGGTCTGGCTTGGTCCAGTTCCGCCAGCTTTAGCTGGGGCTTGCATTTCTGCACCTAACGGTGACAAACGCAGACTTGTTTGAGCAACCTTTGCGTGGAGGTGATCACGTGAAGAAAGAAGAAAAGAAGAAAGAAAAAAGAAGAAAACGTAGGGAATTAGGTTCTCGAGCGTTACAGTGACGTCAATCTCCAGTAACGCTCGCGTAGGTGTTAAATTCAGTGCTTCCCCCCCCGCGTCCCGCGCACCGTTATCATGTCGACCAATGAAGAGGTTGTGCGCGTCCTCCGTTCGCGAAGTGTTCGTACGGACGAAGCGACACCGTCTCCCGGGTTGACAACAAGTGATAGTACAAATACGTGGAGCAAAGGCACCAGCGGTGGTGGTATAGGTAGCAGTGGCACAGTGAACGCACCGGCACATCCCGCGAACGTTATTCAGTTAGAAGGCGCCGCGCCGCCAGCAGGCCCCCCAGTGAATTACGATTCAGATCCGAATCTGGACGTTCCGTTACATGAACGTCCCCCTCAGCACGATCTACCTAGGCATAGTAGGAGTGCATCGGGCACTGTGGTAGGCGCGCCCTTAGGCAGTGTTAATCCTCAGTTATCCGTTTTAATGGCCGAATTAGAATTACATAACGCAGAATTAGAGCAGGCGAAACGAGCGTCAATGGCGGCGAAGAATCGCTTGGAAATTGCACGTATTGAGGCATCCAACAATTCACATGTGCCATTGACAATCGAACCGACTGCTAGGGACACGCGTGTGTTAGGTTGGGTACAGCAACAACAGCGTTTAGACTGTCCGATGCCGGCAATAGGGCCCAGTTTCGCGCCGCGCGAAGCCCCAGTAGAACGCGAACGTACTGTTTTCGCGAATAGGGACTTCGAATTGTTATCTAACAATTTAGTCAGCGCCGTCAACCGCAGTAAAAGCACGCCGGTCATTCAACGACACGTGCCCGAGTTGACGCCGTTCGATGGCAATATAGCCGAGTGGATAGCATTTCGGTCAGAATTCGACGATAGTTCGCCCCTATTCTCAGACGTAAGCAACATAGGCAGGCTACGTAGAGCATTGCGCGGAGAAGCCCGGCTGGCTGTAAAATCCATTATGTACACCGTGTCGAACCCGTACGAAATAATAGAGGCATTAGAACGGCATTTTGGCGATCCCGAGGAGATCGTATTGGCGGAAATGCATAACGTAAAACGCATGCCGCGTTTAGCCGAAGATAATAGCAACATTACCGCATTCGCGGGAACTGTCGCTAACGTAGTATCCACTATCAAAGCACTCCGCCAAAACGAGTTCCTTTACGCGCCGGAATTAGTAAATAAAATCATTGACAAGATGAATCTGATAGTTCGATATGAATGGAATAAATATAGAATCAATAATAAATCCGTGCCGGGTCTTGTGGCTATGTCACAGTTCTTGAATGACATAAGTGTTGCCACGAGAAAAACCCATAGTAGACAGCGAGTTAGGCAGCCGGTTAATCTCGTGAACGAGATCTCTCACGGCCCCGCCCCGCGCATGCGCGGTGAGGGAGCGAGAGAGCGCCGCCCGTCCCACTCGCACGTATCGAATTTTAATTACGACTCATCAGATTCAGATTGCGATGATTATCTCCCACATACTGTGGCGCAGGTTAACACTAGGCCGAATAATAATAAAAATAACTTCTCTAATAACAAAAAAAAACCCCAACGGCCGCGTATGATGGAATCCCAGCGCAATACGCAGACGAATTCCCCGCCTACGAATGGCATTAAATGCATATTGTGCAACGGTGAGCACTCTATAAGTAAATGTGCAGATTTTGTGAAAATGTCAGTAGAAAAAAGATGGGAAGCCGTCAAAACACATAAGTTGTGTTTTCGCTGCTTGGATTCCAATCATAAGCGCCCCGTTAAATGCAAGTACACACCTTGCGGTTTTAATCAATGCGAATCAGGGCATCATAAAATGTTACACGGATTGATACTTAACTCGACTCCTTCGCGCAGTACTAACGGGATAGTTAACCATTTGCGTAGCGCGAATACCTACCTGAAAATCATCCCAGTAGAACTGTCGGGCCCATTAGGCACCATACAAACGACCGCCCTCCTGGATGACGGTAGCTCCATATCTCTAATAGAGAGACATGTCGCTGACGCAATAGCTCCGCGAGAGAAAACAGAAATCCTTGCGATAGAGGGCGTTGGTGGGAATTCGATATCGGATAAGGAGTCCTGCAAAATAAGTTTTTCCATCCGTGGCGCATGCAATAGGCATTTAGAAAAAATGTCTGCATACACAATAAATAGGCTCAATCTCGCGACGCAAGAGGTATCGCGTGATATAGTAAATAAATGCGAACATTTACGCGAAATTGAAGACGAAATATGTTACGACAAGGCGGCTCCTACCATGATTATAGGGCAAGATCACTGGCATTTACTGGTCTCTCGTCGCATTTTAAGCGGGGACATAGGCCTCCCAGTGGCTTCCCTAACCCAAATTGGATGGGTACTCCATGGTAGCCATGACGTCCCCCGTAACCGCGCATTCGTAGTAAACCACTTGCGTCCCGTGAAAGTGAGCGAGAATGAGATAGCTGACATGATTAAAGAACATTTCAGTATCGAGTCACTAGGTGTAGAAAACCGTCCGCCCAAGTCCGACCCTGAGCAACGCGCGTTAGAATTGTTAGACGCGACTTGCAAACCGTTGTTAAACGAAAGTAGGTATCAGGCCGGACTTTTATGGAAGTCGGATGACGAGTCCTTACCTAGTAACAAGTCACAGGCGTTGAAGCGATTACACTCTCTCGAAAATAAATTGAGTAAAGACGCGAATTTAAAGTCTGAATACGAAAAGCAAGTAAATAAATTGCTTATTAAAGGCTACGCAGAGAGAATGGAATCGCCACCGCCCGAGGACGCTAAGAGGTCCTGGTACCTGCCCCATTTTCCGGTGTATCATGCTCAGAAGGGCACTATGCGAATGGTTTTCGACGCAGCTAGTAGATCATTCGGAAAATGTTTAAATGACGCGCTCCTCCCAGGTCCGGACCTGTTGCAATCGTTATTCGGCGTACTGTTACGTTTCCGCGAAGGAAAAATTGCAGTAATTGCGGACATTAGGGAAATGTTCCTTCAGATCGAAGTGTTAGAGCGAGACAGAGATAGTCTACGTTTCCTATGGAGGGAGGGAGACGGACAGAGCGAGCCTTCAGAATTTAGAATGAAACGATTAGTTTTCGGCTCAAACTCTAGCCCGGCCACCGCCCTGTATGTTAAAAATAGGAACGCAGACTATCACAAGGACACGTACCCTAAAGCCGCCGAATATACAATAAATAACGCTTATATGGATGATTTTCTGATAGCAATGGACGAAAACGAAGTCGAGGCAAAACAAATAGTTAATGACGTAATAAATTTGAACGCCAAAGCCTCATTCGAATTAAAAGGCTTCGCTTCGAGTCATCCATTTGTGCTGTCAGATATCACGGATAAAAGCTCTAAGTCTGAAACGGTCATAGGCGGTAGTAACGCAGAAAGAACCCTAGGTCTTATATGGAATCACGAACGCGATACCCTAGGTTTTAACATAAATCTGCGTAACACGCCACAGGAGGTCCTAGAGGGTAAAAAGCTGCCCACCAAAAGGCAGGTGACTAGTAGCGTAATGGCTCTTTTTGACCCTCATGGATTCACCTCTCCCGTGTCGGCCCTAGGCAAGGTCCTCATCCAGGACACCTGGAGAACAGGAATAGGATGGGACGACACGATATTGCCCGAATCGGTTCCCGCATGGAACAGCTATATACAAAATATACAGCAGCTAAAAGGGCTAGAACTAGAGCGTTATGTCCCGGCCAGCAATAGGCAGGGCTCCTTACATATTTTTTGCGACGCTAGCGAAAAAATATATGCAACCGCGGTATATTTCGTGAGCGATAGCCCAGTAGGCAGGACATCGCGGCTAGTAGCGGCCAAAGCGCGTGCGAGTCCGTTAAAGATTATATCTATACCTAGACTAGAGCTACAGAGCTGCGTATTAGGATGCAGGCTAGCTAAGTCCATTAAGGAGCAAACTAGTTACGAAATAAAGAGCTGCCACTACTGGTCAGACTCACGCACCGTTCTGTCATGGATAAAATCGGACCCGCGATCGTATAAAAGCTTCGTAGCGTTTCGTTTAGCCGAGATTGAGGACAGTACAAAGCCTACGGAATGGAGGTGGGTCCCAAGCTCGGAAAACGTTGCGGACGACGCTACTAAGGGCGTCCCCTTACAGTTCAATAAGGACCACAGATGGTTCAGCGGCCCCGAATTTATCCTAAAGAGCGAAAATAATTGGCCGATAGACAAGTCAGAACGCAGCACGCTGCCCGCGACCGGGGAAGAGCGTCCCATTAAAAAGGTCGTAACCGCCATTAGCGATAGGTCACTTACGTCGTTTCCGTCCTTACCGCTAGTAGAGCGTTTTTCGAAATACTCGCGGTTAATTAGGGCCACTGCTACCGTACTGCTAGCCGCCGAGGCATTTAAAGCCAAATTGCTCAAAATGAAAACAGAAACGGATATAAAAAATGATCACTTGAAAATCGCTGAATTATTGAATATTCAACGAAGTCAACGGGCGTCATTCAGCGAGGAGATAAAGCACTTGGAGGCTGGGCGAAATTTACCGAAGAAGTCGGCGCTCAGCAAGTTAGCCGTGAAAATGGACAGCCACGGAACCCTGCTGCTAGATGGGCGAATTGATCGAGATACTGCTACGCCGATTCTCCACGCGAAAGAAGATTTCACCCGATTGCTGATACAACACTATCACGTGACTTTCAACCACGGTAACCACTTCACCGTGATGAATGAAATCACTCAAAGATATCACGTGATAGGGCTGAGAGGCGCACTGAGATACATATGCAATCGATGCCAATGGTGTCGGACCCGTAGGGGGTTACCCTCAAAGGCCCCCTTAGGCGACTTACCTAAAGAAAGGCTCATGGCTAATCAACCCGCATTTACAGCCACTGCATGCGACCTCTTCGGGCCAATGACCGTCACGGTCGGACGACGACACGAAAAGAGATGGGGAGCTTTGTACACATGCCTAACTACCCGGGCCGTACACCTCGAACTCGTGAGCTCCCTCTCCTCCTCGTCCATGATCATGTCACTAAGAAGAATGATGGCTCGGCGCGGAACTCCGACCGTAATATACTCGGACAACGCTACCAATTTCGTGGGCTCCGAACGTGAAATAGCAGACGCTCTCCGCAACATAGAGACGGACATGCAGCAGTTCGCCGAGCACAAGCAGATCGTGTGGAAGAAAATCCCGCCTGGCAACCCCTCCGCCGGCGGGGCATGGGAACGACTCGTAGGCTCCGTCAAAACTGCGCTACGAGTAACCCTCAAAGAAAAGCATCCTCATGACGAGGTGCTGCACACGCTACTGCTGGAAGCCGAGCACATTGTCAACTCCAGACCACTTACGCCGGTCGTGCTGAACAATGAAGAAGCACTTACCCCTAACCATTTTCTCCTGGGTCGCTCCAACGCTATGTCGCCCTTTGGCGCTTTCTCGGACGTCGTATTGACCTCGAACTCCTGGAAGACAGCGCAGCGCTTAGCCGACCATTTTTGGCAGCGTTGGATCAAAGAATACCGCCCTACTCTGAGAGCTAGACCAAGCCAATCCGCCCACGCAAACGTAAAAGAAGGCGATATCGTGCTCATAGTCGATAGCACAATGCCACGCGGAACTTGGCCTAGAGGCGAGGTGATAAAGACATATCCAGGACCCGACGGCAACGTGAGAGTAACAGAAGTACGCACAGCCGCAGGATCCATACGTCGCCCAGCCTCCAGACTCATCGTTATTTCCTAAAAAACTCGGAGACGGTGTTCGCACACGGGGGGAAGACTGTGGGAAATAACCCTAATTTATGTATAGTATCACGTATGTCGATCTCTTAGTTATAATACATAGTACGTAAGTGTTGTTTTCTACCGTTTAATTGCTATTATTTGATTTATTGTTTACGTGTTACTTATTGCCTGATTTATGTCGTTTGTGTTAGTTTTAAGATAAATATTTTATTCCCTTTGTGTTTTACTTACCTATTTTAATGTGTACTATGTCTGTGAATAAAACATGTAATGTTGTTTACTTAATTAATAAACAAACCCAAGAGGCAATTCGGAGGCGTGGCCTAATTTTAAGCGCGTTGATGCGCACTCACGCCGAGCGCTAGTGGCGCGGGCACAAATACCCCCGCGCCCCCAGCTACAGCTCAACATGGCGCTCCGCAACCTGCCGCTGAGAGCCCTAGCGGCGATTGCCCGCCTGTTCAACGGAATACTAAGGTCAGGTCACTTCCCTACCATCTGCCGACGACGCAGCCTACCTTGCGACGTCAATTCGCTCTTCGCACGCAGTAGCCAAGATCCAAAATACCTTGGACGCTCTACCAGCTTGGCTATCCAAATGGCGCCTCTCTGTGAATATCGCCAAAACACAGACACTACTAACAGGTTACTCTCACCCTCCACAGGCTCCAACACTCTACGGTCAGCCCCTTGTCTGGTCACGCACAGTGAAATACCTGGGCGTCACTATAGACAGAGGGCTGACCATGCGTCAACACGCCGAGAGCACCATCAGCAGAGCAGCAGCAGCGCGCGCCAAGCTCCGTCCTGTCTTCGCCAGCGGGCTCCCCCGGCACACCAAGCTGGGGCTCTACAAGGCTTACGTCCGGTCGCGGCTCACGTACGCCGCGCCGGCGTGGTACGCCTTGCTAAAGAAGACCAACAGGACGAAGCTGCGGACTCAGGAGACGCGTACGTTGCGCACTATCGTGCGCGCCCAACGATACGTGCGCAACGACACCATCATGCGGGACCTCAAGTGGCACCCCCTGGAGAAGTTCATCGGCAGGCTCGCGCGGTCAATGTTTGGCCGCGCGGACCGCTCACGCCATGAGCATCTCCAGGGGATCGCCCCTCACTACACGAGGCCCCCGGACAGCAGAGCTCGGGCATTGCCCAGAGAGCTGCTGACCGACTCCTGAAGTCCCCTACGATACCCGCCGCCGCTGGGAGCAGCCGCTCGCGGCGGCAAGAAGAAGCAGATGACTCAAGCCGTGCCACCGCTGAGCTCTGCTCGCGGTGGTAAGAAGAAGACGGCCCACTCACCCCGCCGCTCGAGCACCATTACAGCTCGCGGCGGAGAAGAGGATAATTCAAGCCGCACCACCGCTGAGCCCCGCTCGCGGTGGCAAGAAAAAGATGGCCCACTCACACCGCCGCTCGAGCAACATTACAGCTCGCGGCGGAGAAGAGGACCATATCAAGCCGCGCCACCGCTGAGCTTCGCTCGCGGTGGCAAGAAAAAGACGTCCCACACCCACCGCCGCTCGAGCACTATTATAGCTCGCGGCGGAGTAGAGGATTTATCTCAAGCCGTGCCACCGCTGAGCTCCGCTCGCGGTGGTAAGAAAAAGACGGCCCAGCATCACCGCCGCTCGAGCACCCTTACAGCTCGCGGCGGAGAAGCACTACCTACCCCATCCACAAAATGATGGACCGAAGCCCGGGCGCGTCGTTGCGCGCCCGCGACCCCGATACAGCGTCCAAGGGCCTCATCGCTCGCCATAACGCCCGCAAGTCTCCGGCGAAGCTATGACGGCTAGCCGGGGCTCTTAGCAACTTCGAGTGTGCTACAGCTCACTTACCACTCTACACTCCGAAGCGACCACATCTCACGGTCTCCCGCTTGCCTGGCGGGAATTATTATACTTCATGGGAGTTTTATTTTAATCATACAGTCCAAATTCAACAGTTAGAGACCATGTCTCGGCTCCGTAGGTCATCACCGGTAATACGCACTGGTTGAAGACTTTTGTCTTCAAGCACTGAGGTATCTTGGACGAGAAGACACTTCGCAGTTTCCCGAACGCTGCCCATCCGAGTTGAATCCGTCGATTGATCTCTTTCTCGAAGTTGGACCTGCCTAATTGGATCGTCTGACCTAGATAGACGTATTCGTCGACAACTTCGAGGACCGAGTTCCCAACCAATACTGGGATGGGTGCTACATGGACATTCGACATGATCTTCGTCTTGTCCATGTTCATCTTAAGGCCTACCTGTTGGGATACTCGGTTGAGATCATCCAGCATTATACCGAGATCCTCCAGCGTAGCGTCTCCGCCATGACCACGATATCGTCAGCAAACCGAAGGTGCGTGATGTACTCGCCATTTGTATGTAATTCGCATGTAATTGTTTTATACTAGTTTTAAATAGCATATGTTTTGACTGCTTTCTTATTTTTTTACTGTGTCTAACCATGTAAGTTGTGGATATGAATAAAGTGTTTATCTATCTATCTATATTACGTGTCAATAGAAATTGTAAAACGAAATCTGTAAAGCCAATGTTATCTCTCCAAAGTAAATAGAGGGTGATATATTTTTATTTGCTGCCGCGCGGGTTACCCGGGTTTTCGTTCATTGTGGATGCAAAGTTTGAGGAAAATTTGATTCAATTTAAACTGTTTACTCATCACACACGATCTTATCACGCATCGTGAGTCACGCGCACACCAATGTATTAGCTCTGCTTTCCACTTTTGATAGATTTGATATTTTCGTAGCCAGTCATAGCGGTACACACCTCTCAGTTAGTCGCCACGCACCATAACCAATTACATTCTCCAGCGAACCTCTTCTTTTTGCAGTCAGTTCAAAGGTGCCATTTTTGCGGTGTTTCGAGTTTGAGCTACACGCATTCTACATAAACGATCAATGAAATACAGTTTACAGGCGGATGCTGTGAATATCAAAGACAGGACCTTCTTTAGTGTTTTATTCTGTGATACCAAGTTTTTTGAAATTTATAGAATCAAAGATAGTGATATTATTTTTTGTGCATCACATGAAAACGAATACAACAAATGAATAATTAAACAAAAAGCAGGGTAACAACAGGCGCTCTTATCGCTAAATTATTAATTTATTTATGCGATATGGTTTTATATTTGTATAATATGTATACTTACTTCCGACGTGTGGGCACGTATAATATACCACCCTCCTCGTTTACGTAAATATACATTTGTGGCCATTATTGTACTTATCGAATTATTCCTCTCCTAAATATCGACAAACCAAAACTTAATATAGTTGACATAGGAGCTATGGGACATATGAACGCTAACTAAAGATGATTCTTTTTTGAGTATTCATTAATAGAAAAATAAACCCACGTAGGTTCCCTATTGCGCAACATTATAATGGCAAAGTATAAAATTAAATTAATCTACACTTCGACTATTAAATGTGTGGATAATCCATTAAAAGATTAAAGTCGTAATTGAATGATCGGGAACCCGAATAAATGGGTTAACCCAACGGACCCTTTGCTGCACCCGCAAATCTCGTTCCATCCGATTTAGGGTTTTGCGGTCTCTGAACGGCATATCGCACCCATAGGAACAATATTACGATTACAATAGGCGTGCGAACAATTTTTATTTTTTGGTGATGTCAATCGGTTTTAATTTTTTTTTGTATAACAAGTGCCTATACTTAGACTGCTCCGAAAGTCAGAAATAACCATCAAAATTCATTCTTATGGAGCACTAAAAACGCCCCTAGCCTCTAGGTTTTTATTTATATAATTTTTTTATTTGTAGACGATCCTTTTTAGGATTTTTCTTTTATTTTTATAATTTTGTTTTTATGTTTTTTATTTTATTTTTAGATATAACTAAGTCTATCAATAAATTGCTCTACTCTCTGTAACTGACAATTCGAAAGTGCTTGTAGCTAGGCTTACTTACTTGAATAAAGAATATTTCGACTTTGACTTTTACTTTGACCCCATACAAATGGCCCACCTACATATGACGTCATCTGTGAGTTAGGTACCAATATATGTATGGAGACAATAAGTAACTTGGCATTTTAACCGTCAAAAAGTGCGTTTAAGTTCATAATTGTCATACGATTATTGCGTTGTAAAATTATCAGTACTGAAAATTTATTTTGGATTAAAAAAACATACCACATTTCAAGTCACATGTTCAAAAAAAGACATATCGAGCTAATTTTATTCATATAACTACGATAACTATACATATATGTATAGCTATGTTGTATAATTCAACATCAGTCGCATCCCCTATTAAAAAAGTGTGATATATAGATACAAAGATCAAAACGCAAAGAAAAATTAAATTGCGCTCATACGTGGTCCACACCGGGACTCGAACCCAACCACCAGTCCAACTTAACCTTTCGACTAGAGACGCACCGTAAATACGCTTTCATTTTCCCCATCCGCTTCGATCACTGTTCCTATTTTATTATTTGGAAGGTATTTCTTAGCGCAAATAAACTGAGTTTGAGTCCCGGTCCCGTTTATTTGGAGTAGGTATTATTGTAGAGATATACTACAAGTACTTTCGAAAAGCATTTTTTTATACTCGCAGACTTTAATCTGTCAATTATAATTTCACAGACAAAATCACAATAACGCACTTTTTAATCCTGTAACAAAATTCTATACTCTATGGTACCTGCTACTTAACTTTTATATTCATAAGACATCTCTCTACACAGCTCTAATAATTTCAAAAAGAGAACATAAGCTTATTTGATGGTCACTGATTGGTTGAAATTACTTGTCAAAAAAATTTACCAATCACGAGGCACCCGCCATGGCCATCGCGTTCATGTTTTTTTTTAATAGGTCAGTTTTAGTTGAACGAAAAAGGTACATCGAAAATAAAAAATCTTATTGGAGAATGACGATTAAAGTAAAAAATTATTTTCTGAGTTTTGCTCGTATAAAAAGTATTGTATGCAATAGTTACACAATTAGGTCTTAAAGTCTCGTACCTTACATAGGCCACTCGGCAAGCCTCGTGACCTAAACGCGGTACTCGACTTTAAGAACCTCCATTGTGCAACGATTGCATAAAATACTATTATATATTACCGATATCCTCTCAGAGATAAGAACTTGATGTACGTTAATTTACATTGAACTTCCTATCGTAAACTAATAAAAAAAATATATATTTACTAGCCTGAGATAAAAAAAATTGCTATTCTTAAATTAAAAGTTATTTAAATATAGATTCCAAAAACCTATACTAGTTAGTAACATTTTAATTATAATGTAATAACCTAAATTAAAAATGTAATACCCCTCCGATACAAGTAACTGGTCATCATGAGACCCTCATTCATATAGAAAATGCTGTGAATGAACAACGCGTGAAGTGGAACTTACACAAAAAATCAAACAAGGCAAGCTAAATAAAACCGCTTAACCCTTCGTATGTGCGATTTAAAAAAAAACACGCATTCAAGCCTCATTTGAGCTGCAATGAGTAAAAAAAAATATCCGTAAAAAAATACAAAAAGACGGCCTAAATATGTGATCAGGATCCTTATTAGACACATACGAAAGGTTAAGTATGTGATACCTATCTGATATATACATAATTTCGGTCATGAAATAGTGCACTTACGAGGAGATACATGCACAGTTTTTTATGCTGTTTTTTAAATATTTAAATTGTTTAATTATTTTTTTTGATACGATATTTTTATTGGTTTATATTTTATGATTTTTGTTTCATTTCGCTTAAAAATCATTTCAAAGAAAGCATTTTTTCTTTGCAACCGTACACTATTTGAGATTGTTATAAAACAAAACAAACCTAACCTAATTAATGCGATGATAAATATTTGCAAGAATTATGAAAAATAAAAATTCTGCGAAATGATTTTTGGGCGAAATGAAACATTCGACGAAATAAGTTTCTAACGCTCAAAGGGCCCCCTGTTTTAAAACTTAATATGAATTAGCATCCTTATTAAATTGACCCTCTTACTTCTCAAACCGTTAGTAATTACCCATTCCTTTAATTTTTCTCCAAATTAAAATTATGCAAATGATTCATAGAATTTCGCTACGATTCTAAATAATTTTAATAATTATTTCAATAAATTTCGACAAATTACTATATCGCATTTAGGTACGTAATAAATACCTAACTGGACACTTTAATAAAAAAAATAACAACATTTCCAGGCAAAGAAAATTAACGAAAAAAATGAAGGATGTCACTTAATTAATATCTTAAATAACACCCCGTCATCTTAGCGAATCCGAAAAGCCCTACAAAAAAAACTAATGATTAATTACCTTGAAAGACGGCGCACAGCAAACCCCGGCTCAAAATATCCCAGTATAGTTTCATCACACACTTGGCACACTTTAACTCATAATATAACCACACACTTTGTATCAATATTAAAACCGATATCGTAACCGTTATTTCCACACGTGCTTCGATTGTTTTTTTACTAAGAGCGCACGTCCGTACCGCTGGACGTTCGCGACGGCACTGAATTTTGAATATGGAAGGTGACTGAAGCGTCAAACGGGCATTCTAAATACGGTTTCAGAATGAAAATCTGTCCCTTTCTTAACTTTATAGTAGAACAAGGATAGTCTGGGGGACGTTCTGATACTAGTGTAAGTTTCAGAGTGGAAAATTGGTCAACGCGAAAGTTGTTAAGCCGTTGGTTGTCTCGTATTTTCTCGGTGACGCATGTTTTATTTTCGTTTACGCTAGTAGTAGGTGCATAGTAAATAAACTAAAATCGGGAAAACTGAATCTTTACGCGTGTTTACGAATGCCAACGGGGAAAATTATAGTATACCATCATTTCAAAGGATATCTGGAATAGGTTGCTCGTTAGCGATAGGACCATCCCTTGTTTAGATAGACTAATATAGGTAACTAATATTGAAATTTTGCGTAATATCCAATAAAGAGTATTTCATTATTAAAGTGATGCATTGGACATTCATATACGGTAACCGTACCGTAGAGGAATATCCAATGCAAAACTGCTTTTTAAAATATCGATTTAAAAAAGTATTAGGTAACGGTGGTGAAAATTTATTTACAAGAAAACATTTAAAAAAAAAATAAACTTATAGGTACTAAAAGGTGGCTAAAACTATTATAAAGTATTATAAAAACATGGCCCTTTTGGCAGCGTGCCCATCACACAGGCAGCATTCCCGCGTTGTATTGCGAAGGCAATTCTTTGCGCGAGAAAGCTGCCTGCGCGAGGGTCGCCCGTAGCCTCCCTTAGGCGTTTGCTTAGCGCCTTTGTGGAGCCCACGCGCAGCCCTACCCCACGAACCTAGTGTCTCGACGCCAAAAGGGATAAACTCGTACTGGGCGCCGAGACACTTATATTTATTGTATTTAAAATTCTCCCAAGCGTCAGCCGCCGCTCCGGCCGCTTTAAAAGTTGCTGAGAGGTAGGACGCCGCCAGCAGCGTATCAGCGCCAGTGGCGTCCCACACCAGCGGGCGGCCCATTCTCCAAGGGATCAACAACATCCCGTCAGGGCGCTTGCGATCGTCCCGCGAGATCTGGGGCTCCAGTGATTGTTTGAGTGATTAATTGACCCTTATAATACTCGTATTATAGATAGATAGGAGGTACTATCCATACTTATACATGCGAAAGTGTGTCAGTATGTTTGCCTCGCTCTGTTAACGCTTAAACCGCTGAACCGATTTAGGTGGGGATACTTTTCATTCCGGAAAATATCTTTTAAAAGGGTGAAATAGGGGATGAAATTTAAGCACTATAAACCGCTTAACCAGTCAGAAAAACAGTGCCCGTGTAGGCACTTATTTACATCGATGGCGCTGTTAGTAATGGTGGCCAAATTACTCATCTCATGCAGACCAAGTTGCGGGCAAAAGCTAGTACAAAATATAGTAAGGTCAATGCTCCACAGTTTTTCATTAAAGTAGGTAGCTGTTTGTTATCCACTGTCAGCATCGATGAACGGATAGACAGGCAAACAAACAAGCTCAGCTGATGGAGCGCGGCTTAAAATTTAATATCAAAGGGAATCTCGTTTTAATGAAACTACGGGGCAACAACGTACGTAATTTTAAACGAGGTTTAGTTACATGTTACATGTAGTTGGGGTTTGACCGTCTCGGAACTAGGTGATCTGTGAACTGTAGACCTCACGAGACTGTTTCAAAATTTAGATTTTCAATGAAAAAATAAATTCAAAAAATAAACAGACTTCAAAATAAACGGAAAAGCCAAAAATAATCCGTTCATGTACAGATTACATTTTAGTCACCTTTTGAAGGCGGAGGTACCTATATCTTTTTTGGGTGGGTTTTGTTTTTTTTTGCTTTTTAGTGGTTTAAATAAAATACATATAACGGGGTGATCGGGAAGGTCTTGTATGCATGCATCTCGTTCGAATTATCCCCTTACTCTTAACTGTTAAGGAGTTATACCTTCCATCATCAGCTCAGTATAGCGCAAGCCTCAGCCAAACGCGAGATAATCGCGGACAAACATACATAAATACAGGTCAAACTGAGAACCTAATTTTTTGAAGTCGGTTAAAAATTAATAGCTCAACTACTAGTAACTACTTGAGAAATAGCCAAATCGTGCTTAATAATAACCAAAATTATTTTAATTTTACACATCTTATTTTGGTTACTAGTAGTCCTCAGTTGGTCAGTCCTCCGATTTAGTAACTAGCAGCTATTATTTGGGCTACTGTTATGAATCTCTTTTGCAGCGTTGAATGCCTGACTAAATATAGTTTTTTGCTTTTTAAACCCCTTAATATCTCCGCCATTATTAAATAAATTCGACGCAACTATTGAAGCTGCTTAAAAAAATCACGATAATTGGTTGAGAAATGCGGACCTCTAATCGCTATTAGGAGCTTTTGGTTGGTTATATTTTGTGATGTATGTGTATATTTAATATTTACTATTACACATTTCTCAAATTAACATCAGTATTGTATGGAGAGGGATGTATTATTTAAGTCTTTGTATATTCTTCTGACTTTGTCCTTGACAATGAAATTAAAATTGCATACACTTTTGAGTATGAGTATGAATTATATTTTAATATTAATATCGGCTCCATAGCTCTCTAAAGTCCTACCGTGTTATCATTATCAGAAATCCGATGCCTAACTATAAAATTCTAATAGAAAACCAAGTCATTTTCGCATTTTAATATTTTTTTAATTAAAATTTATCTCCTCTGTTCAAAAGTTAAGAGCTTAGTATGCTTGCAAGTTATGTGTGTTATCTTGTAGGATACTAGAATAGGGCTGCCAAAATGCATCTCACACATTAATTCAGCCAGTCGGAGCTAGTTCCTAGAAACGTAAATATGCATGAGCAAGCTGCATGGAATGACACGTCATTTGCACTAAATACAAGAGTACCGAATGGATGCGCAGGTTGCTTTTGGCATAATTCATATGACTTGAAGTGTGCGAATAACCTTTTTGCCATCAAAACATACCGCATGTTGTACACAAGAATAGTAATTTTTAATGAAACGAATTATTTCCCTATGATTTGACTTGCGTAGCGTGATAATACTCATGTATACTACTAGGAGGCGCCCGCAACTTCGTCCGCGTATTTTTTCCTATATACCTGGGTATCCAAGATGGTTATAGTTAGGATACATTTTACCCGACTACGCTTACAAAGGTGCGGGCAACAACTCTTAGTACAGGAGTAACCATTTAATTTTACCTTTAATCTAAAAGACGTGCTTCTCCTTCGTGATTTTTTAGGGTTCCGTACCCAAAGGGTAAAAACGGGACCCAATTACTGAGACTTCGCTGTCCGTCCGTCCGTCTGTCACCAGGCTGTATCTCAAGAACGGTGATAGCTAGACAGTTGAAATTTTCACAGATGATGTATTTCTATTGCCGCTATAACAACCAATACTAAAAATTAAATTAAATAAATATTTAAGGGGGGCTCCCATACAACAAACGGGATTGGTTGCGTTAACTTTGCACCTCATTTGTATGGGGCGCTATACATACCAGGTGCAAACTTAACTTAACCACTTAAGGATGGAAAGTGTTTGTACGGAACCCTCTATGCGCGAGTCTGACTCGCACTTGACCGGTTTTTATATCTTTTTATAACGTGTGTAGTTGTGCAGTTGCCTATTGTTTTATAATTTCTGTCACACCCTTTATGTAATTATGTTTTATGGTCACGTCACGAATTAATGCATATCTTCTTTATTTCTTTCGACGGCACTTGGAGGAATCGTTCGCACGCTAACCCCACCTAACCACCGAATATTTATATCCACCTAACTAGGCTTGCCCAATTCACTGACGACTTCTTCCAGAGTTAAGTAGGTTAATTGGACTTTGATCCGCCCAAGCATATCCCAGACGCGCGCACGACTAGGCTTTGCGGTATTTCCAAGTGGTGTTTGACTCTGAAGATCTGGGTTTTTGTACAATTGTATAAATAACTACAAAGCTTTTGCCCGCGGTTTCGCTCGTGTTGAAATCGCATGTACGAAAATATCCTACGAAACATATCGTGCCCTGCTTTCCCTGCAGCGGCGAACTTGAGACCTGAGCCGGTTTAGTGTACTCCAGGATTGGTCACGGCTGGTTTTGGCCAGGCAAAAGCAAAACGAGCCAGTTGTTCCAAGGCTGGCACAAGAGTCTCACGTGGGGGACATGTGTTTTGCTACAAAAACTCGGCCAGCAGGAGATTGTTTCTACGCATGAAGCTCATCATTCAAATGTCAACTTGCAAATGGTACTTAACTTAGACGTCTGTCTGGTTGGAACCAGAAAAGCTACGCTGATTCTCGAAATTTGACCGTCGTATAGTGACGTTCCGCTGACCCAAATATACTTTGACAGGAGATCAAGAGAGACGGCTCTATACGATTGTCAAATTTCGAACATCAGAATAGGACCAAGAGGTTCTACTGTTGGTTTGATTTAAACGCAAAAAAAAATTTATTAAACGAGTTTGTGACAGTGTTATTTCGGGACTGTAAAAGCATTCGATGGATGGTTATTGCGTTGAAAACTTCCACTTGAGGCGGTGGCAAACTGATGTTTAGCAGTTACCGCCGCCTATGAACGCTTGCGATGCCAGGAGCATCACACACTCGTAGCTGACCCTTTAAGAACCTATTACTCCCCTCTTGAAGAATGGCCCCCGGGGCACCTCGGCGGGAGCTCATTCCACATATGGAGCGTTCGCGGTAGGAAATTGCTCTGGAACCGCACAGTCTCGACCATTTAGGCTCCAGTGTAGAATGAACACCTTGCCGTAGTGAGCAGTGCGATGGTAGAAAGTAGCCGTGGGTATCACGTGGGCTGTAAAGACATCGGGGATTCGGTAAAGTATTTGTTTGTAAATGTGATACAATTTCTAATAAAGTTTTGTTCTCTCTTGTATTCTAAACGGAACGGTGTCACATGTCAAAGTCGGTTAACAACCGAAGTTGGTGGCGAAGTTTAATCGTCCGAGTTCGAGCATTCTGGGCACACTTGAATTACAACGGGAACTATCAGATTGTACAAGCGATTTTTGGCGATGCAATGTAAAATATCTGCGTTTTCAAGTCATAAATTATATATTTCTTCTGCTCATTAGTGCTGCGCATATTTATTGCAGCCCGAATAAATTTACGTTGTGATATTGATAAATAGGGGATATCGCAAAATTCTAGTGTCAGTTAGCTTTTAATACAAAAATATCAAACGCGTTTGTGAAAATGGAAAATGTGAAAACTAACTCTTGGGTTTCTGAAGATATCTGAGAATTGTTAAAGTACTGGTCGGAATAAATGTTCACAAATTTGACAGTCGTAAACTTGTATTCTAAATAGACGCATAAAGGTTGTGAAATTCACTGACTAGGTATAGGTTATTTTTTAAACGGTCCTAAATATTTTACCCTTTTAGAGAAAAATGTTTTCGATGATATTATACGTCGATGAAATGAAACAATCAATGATACGTCTGTCAACGAAACAAGAGAAACCGTAAGTACAAATGGCGTAATTAATGCCATTTAGTGATGTGCCGTTTCCGAGAATTTACGGACTCTTTTCTAATTTTATATGGGAATTGATCTTGAGAACGTTTCATCTTCTTACAAATCGGAAAACGTTGTCAGAAACTGCACAACTCTAAGCCCATTAGAATTCAGTGAATGATGATCACACCCCGAAGTTTTCGGTGCAAGAATCATTTGGCACTAGGCCGACAGTATGCGTCAAATCATTCGTTAATTATGATCACGGTGAAATTAACTGTTTTACTTAGGTCTAAACAGGAAGCCTAAGCATGGAAATAAATAGGCGCATACTACTAGGTTGGGGTGCCTTTAGAAAACTGTCCGAAGTGTTTAAAAGTGATATCCCCATGAGCCTGAATAGGAAGGTTTACGATCAGGGCGTACTCCCTACTATGACCTATGGAGCAGAAACATGGACCTTCACCCGCCAAACCGTGCATGAACTCCAAGTTGCTCAGAGAGCGATGCTGGGGATAACACTCAGAGACCGCATTCCAAACAAAGAGATCAGACGGAGAACCCAAGTAACTGACATCGCTTGGAAAGCCGCTACTCTGTGTAGGCGAGAAGACGGACGCTGGTCTCCAAAGCTACTGGAGTGGCAACCACGAATGGGAAAAAGAAGCGTGGGCAGACCCCCCTCTAGATGGAGAGACGACATAGTTAAGGTCGCAGGAAGAAAGTGGATGCACGCGGCCCGGAGTTGCACTGAATGGACGGGGAACGTAAAATGCATGAGGAGGCCCTAATTCAGCAGTGCAGTGGATAGATACGGGCTGATGATGATGATGATGATGATGTGATGACTTAGGTGTTCCGGTGAGTATATAATAATTTCGAAAATCCCACGTAAGTACAATTTTTGGTACAGAAAATGTATTTTCAAAAAGCAATCTAAGCTGTATGAAATGCAATTTTCTCATTACGGGATGAAACGTTGGTGACAAAAAAACGGTGAAGTCAATAATTGGACAGATCTTTTTCGCAATAGGTAACTCTCATTTCGCAGTTTTGTGTAATATCTTAATTCTCTGGACCTCATTATTGAATTGGTCATGAATCATGACTGAATAGTGACTAAATTGCCTAAGATCGCAAAGTTAACTCCGTATGAGTGCCCGGTAGGTATTATTTTACTGTGTAGAAGTTCCACTTTATTACAGTAACCAAATTATGGGTATCCTTTTGTGTTCCTTTGTGATATGATCGCCGAGGGCCTACTAACCAAAATGTACATCTATCATTGTACCGCTGTAATCATATCGCTTTATTTTTAGGATTCCGTACCCAACGAAAACCTACGGAACTCTGTTACCCACGCTGCCTGTCAGTCCGGAATTGGAATCTGTATTTCGGCATGAACCACTCTCCTCATCGACCGTCAACATCCTCCCGGCGATCCTGATCAGATTACCAGTCCATCATTTCGGTACGTAGTCGCTACCAAAACGGAGGACCTTTTGTAATGTTTAATTCTGTGCTGAATGCATAAAAATATTGTATTGTTTCAATTTGTAGCTAACTTAACAATCTTTCTTGTCTGTCGTCACCAATGTTCTTGTCTTTTCCACGTGACCGACGAAGCCTCGACACAAATAAAGCCTGTGAAATATATCGCCCATCGCCGGCCATTTAATGGAGCCAATAACAATTAGACGCGCCATTGGATTGAGTGTTTCGTGTAATGGCTGAATAGGCATGAAGAGATTTTTTTTTTGAGGATGCCAATCGATTCTATTTTTTATTGGGATCAAATTGTCTATACGTATGGGACTAACTACGCTTAGACTGCTCTAAAAGTCAGAAATGACCGTCAAAGTTCAACATTTCTGCGGAGTGCCTAAAACATTCCATACAAATGACCACCTAATCGTATTATTGAAGGACTCGGCTACGTCTACTTTTCCGGTGACGTCCGGCTGTCTCAAACAATAGCCCAGTAGTTAGTCCATCGCATATCATCTACAATAGCCTTGTACCATGTTTAGACTCCATACAACCACAATAGTTCTTGCATCTAGCGGGTGCTGTCTCTGTATGCGTCTCATGACACAGGCAGGGGGGGCATCCGCATGGTATACCCCTTACATTTCATTAAATTATTGAAAGGGCCTCTGCACGTTGGCTTCGGCTTCGTGCACGCCTCCCAATGGTCCGGGACACCATTGTCCCGTGAAAGGGTGCGACATACAAATAATAATCATCCGTCTGACCCGGAAAGCCGTCGGGACGTGGGTTGAAATCTCGCTCACAGCACAATTATTTTTTTTAATTTTCGCTTCTAGTTGGTAATCATTTAATAACCATCGAAATTATCGACTTTTTCAATTAGTTGCTTTTTTTTATATGCTTTAGGGTGTCATCGCAGCGCCATCTACTGTAACGAGAACGACTGACTTAATTTAATCGGCTGCGGTAAAATGGTTCTTGGGATAAAGTTTGGGCGGTGGATCAGAAGAACAGAGACTAAACTACTTAACTTTGTAACAAGTCGTAAGCATGTCGTAAGTGAACTGGGCAAGTCTAATTAGTACGTTATAGTCCAGTAAAAATACGAGTAGCGTTAAAACTTTGATAAGTCTTAGTTTTTTTAGATTTAGATTTTTGGATTGATTTATTTCATAAAACAAATTACATATTTATATATTATAGTAAGTTAATTTACATGATTTGATATTATGATCGTCAATAGAAAACATAAATTTAAATAATTGTAATTCAATGATAAGCAATACGTAAAATTCGACCCTTCGATGCCATATAGACTCAATTTATTTAACAATAGCTGGTGACCAGTGGCATCGAAAGCCTTGCATAGATCGCATAGTATACCTGCCATCTGGAACCTCTCATCCAGATTAGTCACGATACAATCAGTTATTTTATGTGCGGCCGCTGAAGTTGACTTATTTTTTCTGTAATCATATTTTAGTGCATTATTTATAGCTGTATTCTGAACTAGAAGGTGCCCGCAAACTTAGTCCGCGTGGAAGATAAAGTCATAACCCTCTTTTTGCTTAGTAGTTGGGTAATAAGTATGCTATAACCATCTGGAAATGCGCAAGCTACCAGTATAGCTACCAGTTAAAATCAGAGACATATGCTTTATTTGTAAAACTTATTAGCAACATTTCTTATTTAACGGGACTATTGGAGCATGTGGGCGTTTTGTGTTAAAATGGCGTAAGGAAGTGCTTTTAGCTCAAATCAATACCTTGATAAGCATATTTTATCACGCTTGTATTCGCTTCACTTGTGAAATATTTATCTTTATTATATAGATACAAACAAACATTTTACACAACACACTGAAGTACAAGTGGGAATCGAACCTACGACCTCTGCTTGATCGCTGCTCTCACCACTGAGCTATAGGACCGCTGTGCAGATAGCATGAAATAATGCCTTCTTTGAAGATTACCCTTTCAAACAAAAAATAATGTCCGGATCGCGGTTCAACCTGGGTCATTGTCATTGGTTCAAAAATGCTGATTGTTTTAAACATCTTCTCTATGGTCGAACATGTTTCTTAACATAATTATTATCAACTAGCTGTGCCCCGCGGTGTTACCTGCTCATCCCATGGGAACACTAAATTTATTCGGGATGAAAAGTATCCTATGTCCTTTCCCGGGTCTCAAACTATCTCCATACCAAATTTCATCTAAATCGGTTCAGCGGTTAAAGCGTGAAGAGGTAACAGACAGACAGACAGACAGACAGACAGACAGACACACTTTCGCATTTATAATATTAGTATGGATTAGTATGGATTACTACTTACTCAGAACAGGGCCTTTGAAACTTACAGTTCGAATTTTTAAATGATAATTTTTGTTTCAAAAACTACTCGAATTTGACAAAAGTCACGCAAAAACTGTTTTTAGGGTTCCGTACCCAAAGGGTAAAAACGGGACCCTATTACTGAGACTTCGCTGTCCGTCCGTCCGTCCGTCTGTCACCAGGCTGTATCTCAAGAACGGTGATAGCTAGACACTTGAAATTTTCACAGATGATGTATTTTTATTGCCGTTATAACAACAAATACTAAAAATAAAATAAAATAATATTTAAGGGGGCTTCCATACAACAAACTTGTTATAGATTAAGGTAAGGAACCCTTCATACGCGAGTCGGACTCGCACTTGCCCAATTTATTTTCGACTGCACGCAATTAAAGCATGAAATAGCTATGTTACTTTTTAGAATTCAGAGAAATGTATGTTTCACTTGTTTGGAATTATTAATATATCAGTCATAATAAGAAAAAATACTATGTCAAAGCAATAAGACCTCTAAATAAAGGGAAACGAATTTAATGTATTTATATGAACAACTTTCGGGGACCCAATTCAATAAAAGCTTAATTGATCTGAAGCAAATGCGGCGCAATTTCATTTCAGTCGAATCAATTAAATCCTGATGTAAACACACGGTTTCGAAACTTCAGCGAGCCCGCTTTCAATAGAAACACGTAGGTACCATTATCGCTCTATTTATTATTATTATTGTGACATGACGCTAAGGGTCAAAACGTTATGTCAACTTTGTTTTATACTAACTGATATAATACCCAAAGAAATTATGGTTATTGTTATATCAAATGTAACTTTGTATCAAAATGTTCTTATAAGTCAGTATTCACACAAACCGTCCATCAGTGTGTCCTCGCACTACCCAGCGGGCATCTGACACGACATGTCGCGCCATTTGTCTGCACGACGCAGGCTTGGCGCGATAACACGTCGATAAATAATGACAGCTAGACTTTTAATCTTTATTCGAAAATTTATGACCGAAAATCGATGTCTTTTCTTTAATTTTTTACTCTTATGTAAAAAAGAAATTCTATCATGAAGTAATTAATAAGAAATACATTGTTATGAAAATCACCGATTAATTACTTTAGTCACTTCAACATTAGAATGCAGTTATGCAGTTACTAGTGTTACAAGATTTGATAAAGCCATTGCTACCATGAACAAACCGGTCCCTACAAACGGCACCCGTTCACGAGCATGACACGTATCTTAGTCATTGCCTCGTTCAATCAAAAGAGCTAGTGACTCGTTCAAGTATACCTGAAACAAATTTCGATAAAGCTTCCCAAAATCGCAGCGCATTCACACAAACCGTCCTTTCGTATGTCCTCGCACTACCGAGCGGGCATCTGACACGACATGTCGCGCAATTTGTCTGCCCGACGTGATAACACGTCCATAAGTAATGGCAGCGACACTTTCAACCTTCAGCTGAATATATGAAATGGGTTTTTAAAACAAGTTTCAATCAAACTGTTATTGAGACAAGCTTTAATATGGAACTTGCATGAGGTTGGAATGAACAATTCTTTCAGTTATACCAGTTCATAAACAATAATTAAAAGCCTGTAACAAATGTCGCCGGGAAACTTGTGTATAAAATACAGGATGTAAATTTAATACTTACCTACAAGCAAAAAATTTAACTGCTTTTCCGTGTGCGTATTTTTTAGGGTTCCGTAGCCAAATGGCAAAAAACGGAACCCTTATAGATTTGTCATGTCTGTCTGTCCGTCTGTCCGTCCGTATGTCACAGCCATTTTTTTCCGAAACTATAAGAGCTATACTGTTGAAACTTGGTAGGTAGATGTATTCTGTGAACCGCATTAAGATTTTGATGCAAAAATAAAAAAATAATAATAAATATTGGGGGCTCCCCATACTTAGAACTGAAACTCAAAAATTTTTTTTTCATCAAACACATACGTGTGGGGTATCTATAGATAGGTCTTCAAAAATGATATCGAGGTTTTTAAAATATTTTTTTTCTAAACCGAATAGTTTGCGTGACAGACGCTTCCAAAGTGGAAAAAAGCTGGTCCCCCCCTCTAACTTCTAAAATAATACCTTTTTTTTTATACCTAACTTTGCACCTAATTTATGTGGGGCGCTATACATACCAGGTGCAAACTTAACTTAACCACTTAGGGATGAAAAGTGTTTGTACGGAACCCTCGGTGCGCGAGTCCGACTCGCACTTGGCCGGTTTTTTTTTCTTTACCATACCCGACTATGGTAAAAGTGTCTTAGGATGTTCAGCTATCCCCACACTAAATTAGGTCCAACCGTTTAGACTTATTGCGTCGATATCGATAAAGTCTATACGGGTATAACTAGCAACTTAAATTTGACACAGGCTAGATACCGAATTTGTAATCGACGTATTGACAAATATACTACCGTCTCGTTTTTATCATACGCTTCCGTTTCATGCTTAACAGAGATAGCAATACAGTCCCAAGTTTCCGCTAAGTTATAAGTACTCTATTGTACTCCTTACTCTAAGTCTCTCAGCCTACGCGCCAAAGCCACGACAAACTCCTTACCCTCGACGCACCATGGCCCACCGGCCTCTACGGAATCCGGGACGAATTTATACACTGGTATCATTGATGTAATACTGGTATATTATCTATTTTCAGGGTTCCGTACCCAAACGGAACAAACGGGACCCTATTACTGAGACTTCGCTGTCCGTCCGTCCGTCTGTCACCAGGCTGTATCTCAAGAACGGTGATAGCTAGACAGTTGAAGTTTTAGACAGCCGCTATAACAAAAAATACTAAAAATAAAATAAAATAAATATTTAAGGGGGCTCCTATACAACAAACTTGTTATAGATTATGGTACGGAACCCTACATGCGGGAGTCGGACTCGCACTTGCCCAATTTTTAACATCTTTGCGAAGTAGGAAAGGGGACTAGATCTCTATAAAGATAACTTTTAAAAACAAAGCAACACGAAAACACGGATCCCATCAAATTACGCAAAGCACCGGCGAATTAAAATTAAAAAGTATTTTTTAATTAAAGGGGAATCAGCATCAGATTGGGACTCCGCCAACCTTCTTTAATTAAAATTTAAAAAGACTTAGACATTCCTACTGAACTAGTATATACAGTAGGGTATTTTCACTTTACATAAGTTTATATCAATTTTGACGGCTACCTTCATTTGTCATTACTGTATAACTTGCCATAATTTGATTTTCCATAAACTTTTTATTACAAAACCGTTATTTCATCGGGATTTTTTAAATACTATTCAAGTTAACCACAAGGTTAGATTAGATTTGTTTTATAACAATCCCAATACGTTTCAGATCACAGACAAAAATATTTTTATGGCAAAGAAGATTATGGCAAGAGATGCATTATGGCATATGAAATTCGGGCAGAGAATAGAAAAACTGAAGTTGGAATACGAATCGTTCTTGTAAACATTCGCCACATCGACTTTATAACAAAAAAATTATCCGGCACCGACTACATATTTCTGTTTAGCCCAGTAGTTGACTGGTAGAGAATGCCTAAAGGCATTAAGTCTGCCATGTGTACCTTTTTTTTATTGTGTGATAAAGTTTAAATAAATAAATAAAATTAACCTCAATGATTGTCTTAAGGGACAACGATCTACAATGAGTTTCCTCTGTGATCCAAGTAAAGTTAATATAAAATGTGTACTTCTGGGCGTTTTTCAAACAAAGTATAAGTACATACAGTCACCATCAAAGTTCATCAAAATTGTGTGACTTTTAATCCGACTACGGAGAAGCAAAAAAAGAGTCAAGACTGTTTCTTTCGCGCAGGCGAAGTTCCATTTCCAGTTTGGCGAATAAGAATTGTAAATTGTAATTTCATAAGTTTTAACTTTTTAATTATAAATAAAAATGAAAAAACACTTTCGAATCGTGAAATAAAATAAAAATCGATTCATGATTTTTTGATAAATGTATTAAGCGGTTTACACTAACGTGAAATTGTTAGCCCCGCAGTCAGCAAACCACTAGAACTGGTTCGAACTTGTGTGGACTCAGCAGCGAAAGCTTTCCCTGATGAGTCCACACAAGTTTAAGCATGTCGAGCCATTCCTGACAATTTCACATCACAATTCTCAGGTTCTCCCTACTGTAATTTTCTCCTCCAAATCCGAGGCCTCATAAATCTCAAGCTTATTGTCCTTAATTTCGCAGTAATTATTTTTAACAGAAGGGAGTTTTGTGACCGCAAACACCTTGGGCTACCTCGGGAGGGGATGCAATTTGAATAAAAAAGAGAATAACAATTATTCCTTCTTTTCCTACTATTGTATTATCTAAAAAAAGGTCCGACGAAGTTATGGCCTTCTTAAAATTCGTAAGACGTTTAATTATTGTATTAAGCGGTTTGTAAACGCACGTGAAATTTTCAGGAACGGCCCGATATGCTTCGAACTCGTACGGAGCTCTTCATCAGGGACTGCTACCCATACAGCGGCGCGGTAACTTGGTTACAATCATGGAAGAACTTTTTTCCATGGTTACAATACATGTCGGGCCCTTCTTGGCAATTTCACGTGAGTGTAAACTGCTTAGTACAATAATTAAGTTATGGCATGTTCTTTGTGATTAGTGCGAGTTCATACATTTCTTACTTGCGTTTAGTAGCAAAAATATGAATTATAATTCTGATTATCAATGTGTAAACAGGCCAGGAAGATTAGACGTAACTACAAAGCATTTGATAAAAAATGTCGATTATTGCAATTAGGACCTAATAAAACCTTTGTACATTATTTGATGGTTAATTATTGTCGTCATACAACGAAAACTGTCATACAAATTTTGGTCTTCACCTCACTATCTACGTAAATGCAGTTAATTATTTTGCATGGCCCTTTACATTAAATTTAATAACAGTCATAAAATGAATTCGTGCTAACGTTATGTACTGTGGGTTTTTAAAATCAATTAAGTACTGTATTCCTATAAATCACGATTTCGTAAATGTTTTGTCGATTTGTTTAAATATTTATGAAACATGTAATGTCTTATTTTTAGGGTTCCGTACCCAAAGGGTAATTTTAATGTGGGTACACACCACAATTTTTAATTAAACCATTGATACAAATCAATTAATTTTCAATTTTTCAATTTTTCTTTTAGCTTTGATCTTTGTATTGGTTAAGATATTATTTGGTTATCGGTATTAGGGGTTCCCTTGTTTCGTCGACAAACATTTAATCGAATTTTATTTCTTTTCTTCTAACAATCCCAAATACTTTTTAGACAAAAGATGCTTTCGATGAAATTATACAACCGAGAAAACATTTGTTGACAAGATAAAGGTAGACCGTTCCTTCATATAAAATTAATCATGAAAATCTTGTAACATAATTTACAGGTAGCGCCTCTTTCCACAGTTTTCCAATGAATATCACCTTAACGCGTCCAATTTGGCTCAGCCGATGCAATCAGCCGAGCTAATTGGTTGGCGATCCGTTAGTGCCCCCATTACCCCCACTAACTAGGGAACCGATAATCTTATATTTCTTCGATTGACTGTCTGACTATCAATAGAGATGATGACTTGTGATGAATTCTATACTTACTGATTTATATGAATAAAAAAAATACTACATATGACATGAAATAAACAAATAAGTTAACGGGACTTTGAAACTTCAAAGCTACGCCAATTGTAATTTATTTTTCTATCAAAAAGTAAATTTGAAATCGTTTAAAAACAATAATTGACTTAAACGCTTTGTTTCACAGCCAATATGAGAATTGACCTACCATTTTCTCCATACAAGTAGGAATGTCGAACTTCTCTGACTTTAGACCCGGCGCTCTGTTCGGAGTAACAGTTATGAACTTTTTTGTTATTACATACTTTATTTACGAGTAGATACCTACGTGTAAACTACGAAATGGTGAATCATATAAAGCCTGACCAGAAATATATGAGGATGCGCCATATTGCGGAATTTCAGTGGAACTAATTTCTTACACTGGCAATGATTTTATGGTGGTTTGTCAACAATGTCAATGTCATTCGTGGCGATTTCTTTAAAAAGACAAATAATATTTAAGGCTTCCGGTCCGTGACTCAAGATGGCCGCATGCGTTTAAGTTTTGTTGTTCGTTATTTATTCATTTTTGTTATTCAATGTGTAGTATTGATAGCGTATTGTGCAGTGATCTAACGTATGAGAGAATAGCTAATGAAGAATTCAACTTGAAGCGTTCATAGCCCTTCCTGGGTCAAGGCCCGATAGTCCGCGTGGTTTTTTGTAAATCGCTATCACTTTACAAAAAGCAAAACCTCACCGAACAACGGCATGCTCTACGAGCAAACTCGAAATTGGCGAAATCATCATTAACTTTGATGGAAGCCATATTTTAAAATTAGAATAATATTTAAAATTATCCTAAGAAAATGCCAAAAACCATTCACAGTCGTGAAATTAAGATTATAAATAAAGTGTACATGTGTTTATTACACGAAATGCAGTCAGGAAAAGAGTGCATTCCATTAAATGAATTTACCTACGAGGTTAACATATTGGAACTGACAGGTATTTAAAACTAATGTCATTATAGTGGGTTGCGATTGGTTGCAAAATTGTTGCCACATAAATCCTATAAATAGCGCCCTCTTGACAATCCTCATATATTTCTGGTCAGGCTTTACATATTATTGCTAAGAGCAATTTACAAGCGCGATTAAAAATATATGTGCTTTTAATAAAATCCTGTAAGTAGATAGGTTTCGGAATTATGACCTGACACCGGTTTTCTGGGAATGAGAGACGAGGACTCGCTGTTTAGATAAGATCTTTTTTTATGTCATAGGGGGCAAACGAGCAAATGGATCGCCTGTTGGTGCGCGATTACCGTCGCCCATAGACACCTGCAACACCTGAGGAGTCACAAGTGTCAGGTGGGAGTACGCTCTTTTCTTGAAGATTTGAAGGTCGCATCGGTCCGGAAAAACCGCAAGCGGCAATTCATTCCACAATGCAGTCTTGATCTAATCCCAAAGTAAGGTTAGTAGACTTTTGTCATGGGCACTAGGCCACAGAATAGACTTACTAGACGACGATATACATATTTATATAGATAAATATTCGAGCTTATCACAAAAGTATTTGCCCTTGCCGGGATTCGAACCCAGGGCCGCCGGCTCTGTCAGGCAGCTGCATTACCACTGCGCCAACCGCGTCGTCTCATACTTAAAAGCTGTAATTTTATTCCTCAATCCAATCCATGCAAACTCAGCCCAGCCTCTTCGCTGTTCTGGCAGCCTGGTACTCAAATAACTTGCATCTAGTCGTTTCTAACTTAAATACCAAACATTATCTGTGCCATTTCGACTTGGACGGAAACTTTTAGAAATACCCGTTTTACATCAATATATAACCCTCATTTGGAAAACCCTTTCTTTTGTAACCAACCTGCTTTGAACCTTGTCAAGGAGAGCGAGGGTTAGAATTTGGATGGCTTGCGAAGATATTCAGCTGACTTTACAAGAGTTTAAAATTGGGCATTGTAAGTTTTGTGTGGATGTTTCAACTGAATTTTCACTGCTGTTTTGTATTGCACAAGTGACGAAGGAAAGGCGGATTTAGGATCTTCACTGTAATAACCTAATCTGTAAAATTACTTTATACTTGGTTTTGATACTTATAGAGTTACCTACTATAAGTTATAGTAGCTGTTATAGTAGATGCCCGCAACTTTGTTCGTTCCCTTTTTTATCGTTGTAGTATTCTTTGATGTCCAGCTATTTCTGTAAAAAAATAATTAAATACCTACGTCCACATTTTTGTACCAACAGAACTGATGGCGTTGTATAGCTGGCACCGCGCGGTCACATAAATACTGCATCGCGCTGTTAACACTGTTCCTGAAATAATGATCGATAATGTTTTAGAAAATATGACTCTCAAATACCAATTTTTCATTTTATAGAAGAGGTATATTAAACTAGAAGGTGTATCAGGTAAGGGCAATTTTGCTGCAGAGTAGTGGAGCCAAAATATTTCCCTGAAAAACTTCATATATGGCGTTTTTTTATTGATTTAACTTGGCTGACAAATTGAAGAGAATGTTGTTGTCAGAGTTAATAATTTTCATTTCCTTTAATATAGTATAGGTACACTACATTTCTTCGTTTTTTACTGTCACTCGTAAGCTAACTCGCTACATTCATTACTACAATAGACATGTTGACTGATGTTGGATTCTACTGCGTACTGCAGTTATATAAATAAAATTAGCTAAATATATGACGAAACAAAGCAAATAAATCGTTTTGGAAATATGTGACTTCAAAGGTACGCAAATTTTATGATATTTTTTTATGCAAAAGAAATTTAGAAAATGTTTTCAGAATCCTCATAATTTTACAAAACAATAATTGTATGACAACCATGAACTTAAACGCACTTTTTCACGGTGAAAATGGCAAATTTCTTAATTTCTCCATAATTATTCGTATTAATTATTCTACCTATACCGGCCTGTGACGTCATTCGTATGGAGCGTTATTAGCGCTACGTGGCGCTACGTAGGAATGTTAAACTTTGACTGTCATTTCTGACTTTTAGAGCAGTTTAAGTGTAGTCAGTCCCATATAGACATTTGATCACAATAAAAAATACAATCGATTGACATCCTCAAAAAAAAATTGTCAACATGTCTATTGGAAAAGTAGGTAGTGTACCTAGAACTGTGTGGAACTCCATACTTATAGTGAATGTAAAGCTGGTACATATTTTTTAAACAAATACACGCGTTTTTGAGATTACAACTAACTCAACTAACTGAAAAACTGTTTCTAGGCGATGCAGATTACATTTTTTAACACGATTTTTTTATCCGATTAAGTAAAAACGCTTAGGTCAGTTCCTTGTACCAGCCGCTTGCCTCGTTTGAGGTGTTACGGCCGTCGGCGGAATTTACCCTCGCGACTAAATTACCACTTTTACTGTCACTTCTAAAGTCTAGTCTAGCCGTTATTTAGTAACTTACAGAGACTGTCTGCGGAATAAAGCCAAATGTGTGGCTTGGATGGGAAATTACCGCTGAAAATAGTTTATGGACTGGATTATGATTTTGATTCTGAGTGGTACCTACTGGTGGTATGAAAATGTTTATGGTGCATATACTTACAGGAAAACTTGCATGGTGCATATATGGAGGAAGTAAATGTATTCAGGAACCGAAGTAAAATTATTTATTATGGTCAAAAAAGAACCCCTAAAAAAATAACAAATGTTTGGGATTCAAACACTAAAAATTAAACTTTAAGATTATTAAAAGATATTCATAAAACTAAGATCCCCCGGTACATACGCCCATGACACAGGCAGCATTCCCACGCTGCACGGCTATGGAAAGCCTTTACGCGAGAAAACTACCCGCGCGTGAGTCCCCTACTGTCTCCTTTAGGCGCTTACCGAGCTCCCTGTAGAGTCCACGCGCACCCTGGTCCCACGGACCAAGTGTATCGACGCCAAAAGCGATGAAATCGTATTGGGCGCCCAGACAACTGTATCTATTGATTATGATCCGCTCTCGCACGTCCGTCGCCGAAGTTAGAAGTTATGGGGTCAGAGCTTGGAAGTAGATACGCAAGTCAAGGCAAGTTCACTAAAATACTAGTGGCTCAGTGAGCGGTTGACTTAGTGATCATTTTTAGGGTTCCGTACCCAAAGGGTAAAAATGGGACCCTATTAGTGAGACTTCGCTGTCCGTCCGTCCATCCGTCCGTCCGTCTGTCACCAGGCTGTATCTCAAGAACAGTGATAGCTAGACAGTTGAAATTTTTACAGATGATGTCTTTCTATCGCCGCTATAACAACAAATACTAAAAATAAAATAAAATAAATATTTAAGAGGGGCTCCCATACAACAAACTTGTTATAGATTATGGTACGGAACCCTTCATGCGTGAGTCGGACTCGCACTTGCCCAATTTTTCGAAATGGCTAAAATGTTACTCTTACATTTCCAACCCACCATAAAAAAAAAATATATAGAAACTGAATCTTCAAAAAGAAACACAAAATCTCATGACCATTTTCGAGAAATGCGACTTGTAGGGCAGAACAGACAGGCTACTGGACATCGAATGATGAAACGACATGAAATACGAAATAATTGTTGGCCAAGCTGAAACGGACACGCTTCGCTTGCTCGGTGTGTGCCAACGCATATATTTTACATGTGTCCTTTCTCCTAGCTGAAAGAAATGTCACCTGACACTAAGTTTACCACCAACGATTGTTGGTTCTACGACAGACAGATATGACAATGGAACCTTAGGTTAAAAATTTAATTTATACGCCAGAATCAGTCAAACAATAGCAGAGAAAAAAAATAGACAAGTCTGAGAAGCAAAAACAAGAATGCAGAATTAGATATAAAATTTGATTAATAAACGAACTTTAAATCGTTATTCATTAAATAAATTTGGCTGAATGTACACGCGCTTGTGCCATTTTGACATAAGACGAATATTAAAAAAATACTTTTGCACATGCGCAGTAGTAGATATGTCGAGCGCGCTTTACAAATAACTCCGCCATTTTTTATTGATGTCTAGTTTATTTTGAAGTTGTTTTGTGCAAATCTGCTGAAATAATGGCGAGATAAAGGGACGAATCATGAATTTAAACCCGTAAAATGTTATTGAAGAAGTAAAAAATGTGAACGACGGCTTCTTGTTGGATAAATCAAATCAAAACACTTTTTTTCCAATGTAAACAGTCTTTGTGAGTATCGATGTATTTTCTATTTTCTCGTACATGCATAGTAAAGTTTTGTACGGAACTCGTGTGTAAGATGATTTCCGACTCGTGTTTGTTTAATCACTCGCTCGTACCTCGCTCGTGACTAAAAATCACACTCTTCTGAAATCACCTACCTTCCACACTTGTATCGTAAATAACTATTTCAGATTTATTTTCGTGTGACATTACTGCTGAATTTAACCAAACTTTTATTCCAAGAATAACGCTTACTCTCGGATAGACATCCGAATTTGTGATTCTTGGAATAAAAGTTTGGTTAGGTTAAATCCTTAATCTGATAAGTCCATTTTGTACACGAGTAATCCACGAGACTTGGATTCTGTCACGCGTATAAATTTAAACGATGCATTTAGAAAGTATTCGGGTACTCAATAAATACGGATTTCAAAAGTCGTCTTAATGATTTATTTCCGATATTTTCAATTGTGTTATTTTCAGCGATGTGCTCTATTTATTTTGAACCCCAAGAAGAGTGCTACAAGTTCAACATGTGTATCTGTGTGTATCTGTGACATCGTAACTCCCAAATGGATGGTCCAATTGAAATGCGTTTTTTTATCGGGAGCCTTGTCTGTCAAGATGGTACTTAGGTTAGGTTATTAAATAAAATAAAAATAATAGCTTAATGCATCTTGAATAACACTAAAATTTACATAATATATTGGTCATATGATTGTTTTTTTTGTGACGTAAACTTGCACATATTTCATTATACCTACTAAAAGGTGTGCACCAATTTTACGCTTAATACATAAATCTGTTTTACGCAGAACTTGCACATATTTGTGCACCTTGCACATGTTTTAATACAAAAAGGTTTCAAAAATATAAATTCGCGTGTAATATCTCTAAATGAATTACTGAAAGAGCGAAGGATCTCGGATGTTTAGATGTTTGGACTTCCGGCTGTTCTCACCTAGAGACCACATTCCTCAACCAATTCTCATGAAATTTTAAGGTTACGTTTGATAAGGTATACAGAATTTTTCTGTCGATTGGTTTCGAAATATTTTAAAATAGCGGAGGGTAAACGTAAAAATAACAAATTCCAGCTCGTTCGACACAAACTCGCGAGGTCTATAGCTCGCAGAATCACTAGTATCTATCTATCTATACGTGATACCACAGACAAGATACCCCTAGACCGCTATTCTCATACAAGAAAACGTAACTCTGAAAAAGCTCAAAATTCGGTATAAAAACTAGATGGCGCTGCTTCGTAGCCTGGAAGTGACAAAAATTGTATTTTTCACCAATATTTTAAAATGATTTTTGATTTTTGAAGATCAAACGCGTTACTGCTTCATTTTAATACGATAATATAACTTAAATACACACTTTTTAAGGATTATATTTTTTAGTCTTCAACAACGTGGTTTGATCGTATTAAAATAGATGGCACTACCTCTGGATAGCTCAAGGTTGCTTGCGGGCTCGCCAATTTTTGCTACACAAAATAGCTAGATGGCGTTGGTGAACTGGTGTAATGTGGACAAAATAAATTACGCCCGAATTGACAAGCGACATTTCCCACTAACAAACAGTAACGTAATATTTGTTAGATAAGTTTTGTACAGTCAAGGAATTTCATTTCCTACCCATTTCGTTAAAATGCCGTTAGACATTCGCAATGCATTAAGGCCGAAAATTATATTTCAATAATAGTATTGAAATGTCAATATTATTATTTGTCACTTAATTTTACAAAAAACCTCCTCGCGAAAGGTTATCATTTGCTTTTAATTTCTAATTAGGAACATATGTCAGTGTCAATCGAGAAAATCGTAAAATAATTTTCAGCAACGTTATTAATTTGAAAAATAAAATGCTTGCCGCTAACCGTGAACTATTAAAAGATAATGATAATGACTGAAAACAATGAAGAGCTCAAAGAGTGGAGTTACACCAGGAAGGAATACGGATTTATGAGATCACACGTCGGTTAAATGCTAGCAGGGACACAGTTTGACGTTGGGTACGGCGATATAATGCTGAAGGAAACCTTATTGATCTACTGCAAAGCAAAGTAACCATTGCATCGTCCGCTTGCCATGGCCCAAGACCAACGCCGACGACAAAATGGCTTTACGCCAACGGGACGATTTGCGGAAATGTTTGACATTTACCCTAGAACAATTAGGAATTGCCTACATGCAGGCGGCCTGCGAATATATATTCGTTCGTTTTGTTTTTGTTAAAAGTAATATAAAGAAAACGTTTATAAAATTGTGGTTTTATTGAATGATCACTGTCGTTAGTTCTGTTAGTTTTTGTATAGATAAATTTCGGGTGCCTGTCGTATCGCATAACGTTTTTTGTCCTAAAAATGTTTGGCATACTGTTGAATGGCATACTACTCGTTTGTCCTAATAATTTCTGCGCATACTCTCTTAAAGTCCTAAATCAAGTTTGTCCTAATATTGATAACTCTAAAATCTAATTACCTAAAGCATAAGTGCCTATTTCCCGAATTAGGTGCATAATTGACAGACAATTCGGGCATTGTCGTGTATCCGAGTCTAAGATCCGAGTAATACAAAAACTTTATGCTCTAATACTGTACTCGGCGGTAAATAATTATTGCCCATCGGTCTTTAGAAAGAGACAATTCAACAATTGGCTGTTTACGACGATTTCCTAACACTGGTGACCGTCCATCAATCATCGTTTAAAATTAAGAGGAACGAACGTATTTCACGTTTATAATATTATTAGGATTATTTATATAATGTTGATTATACTATCTTTGCATACTCAGTTATTACTTTATTTTTATTCACTTACCAAGCGGGGGTACATAGTTCAAGCTCGTACTATTTTCAGATGATGTGCGTATCGAAACGTGATACCTACCTGAAGGGCTACTCCGATGTTGGAAATTGTACTGTCGTATAGTGCTATTCCATTCACTAAAATATTCTTTGACAGATGATCGAGAAGGATGGCGCTATTCGACAGTCAAATTTTGAACATCGGGGTAGCCCTTCTGGCATCACTGGTTTGACATGTCTTGCCAGATGGGTGTGTGATGTCGTCAAATCAAATGTCATTGTTTCAAAGTTGTAAAATTGTATGTATTTTATTCTTGAAATTACGCGATTAATCGAATTTTGCGGTTACGTGTTTCCATATCAGAATTTATTGTTTTTTTACAAAGAATAGTTTGGTATGCGTTTCGTGAAGGTCTATCGTAGGCCCAGACAAAAATATTATTATATTGATTAGTTTACGTCAAAACGATGACATGTAGGGAATTGTTGCAACTACAATGATTTGCTCTCCATACAAATTTTAATCCCGTTTTTCGTCCCTAAAAGGGATAAAACTTGATATAAATGATAGCCTATGTCCTATTCTGATATATAAGGTACATAACTGGAAAGTTTCATCATAATACGTCCAGTAGTTTTTGAGATTAAGTTAAACGTACATACATACATCCATCCAAACTTTCACGTTTATAATATTATTAGGATTAGGATTAGGATGTAAGTAATTTTTATGTTTAAATAAAACATACACAAATAGTGAAATGAGACGAAACGGAACGTAGTAAACAAACATCGCACCTAACGTCATCTATTCACTTTTTACTGTATCACTTGGAAGTTGGAATGTCGTTGAACGCTTGACGACTGTGTTACTTCACGCTTGCGCGTACCGTACGGTAGGGATTGAAAAATGACGACTTTTGAATGAATTGAGACCCTTAGCGGCATCTAGCAACGTAGAACGATAGTAACTAACGGAGTACGGTGCGTAGTATGAAGAATAGCGGTCTAGGGGTATCTTGTCTGTGGTGATACGTACTGTGAAGGTTGGACTTCACTTTCAGTGGAGTTGGCCACTGATATAAAAATAAATACGTTTTATAAATTGGAATGAACGAGTGACATCCGTCATAAATAAAATATGTATAGTTAGTCTTCAACAGGCCTCCGGGCAATAATAGTAGTTTTTGATACAAGTGTGGAAAGTATGTCATTTTGAACGAGTCCCGAGGAGTCTTGGCCTGAGCCGCAAGGCGAGGGTCAAGACTCGGGACGAGTTAAAATGACACTTCCACACGTGTACCAAACAACGTTTTTTAATACATTTGCGAAAAATTTCAATAATACAAATTTAAAACAGTAATTGAAAGGGGCAATTATATTTATTTCTGTCTGATAATAATTAAGAGTACCTACCAACAATTTTTAGAGCAATTGTCAAGGGTCGCATTTAACCCTTTATTTGGCAAAGACAGAAAAAGTGTACATTTTGTATTTTTTTATTTTTTTTGGTCTTTTAGGTATAAAATGTGATTAGAAAAAATAGTAAAAAAAATCTAGCTTTTCCAGTTTTCCTGAAAACTAATGTATACCACAGTATACAATGCCAATAGAATGAAGTGAAGTGAATGTATACTGTGATATACAATGTCAAATATGCAACAGAAAGGTAATTTTAAATAACAAAACAATTTATTTAAAAATTATTATTTTATTTTGAGCGAAAGCTCAGGGAACATTTTCGGGGGTCTTTCCCTGTCACAAAGCAAAGCTTTACATTGCATTTCAGGCAATATACCGTTGTCAACTTCTGGCATATCAACTATGCCCGTTATAATTTGTATGGCAATAAAATCCATCCAAGTTCATCGTCGGTTAATTGAATCTATTTCCCAGTTTTTTCAACTGAGTAAATGCTAGTCTGTTCTGTTATGAAGGATAGGTATTATATCAGGAGAAAAGAATTTGTTAAAATAATCAAGGGATGAATCGTCTGGTATGTCTTCGTAATCGCCGTCACCTTGGTGTTCTAGTATAGCTGCATGTTGAAATACTGCTTTTTACTTTTTAAACTTTTTAATTTTTTTAGCCCGCTTCGCCACAGGGGCAATTCGTTTTTTAGCCGGAGTTTTTCTTCGAGGGGTAGCATTAGTTACAGATGGAAGGGATGGTAATGAAGAAATTAATGGCATATTTAAAAAGTCTGGTTCCTGTGTCGATGAACGGCACATTTTTTGAATTGTTGGGGTCAAAGGAACATTTTCTTCGGCGCCACAAGGTTCTATTTGTGTATTAACTCTTTCTGTGACGTCTTCATCAAAGCTACATAGTAGACTTAAGCGTTCAAGCAAAAAGTCCAAGGATGGCGTTGAAGACGAGCATTCAGGGGAAGAAAGGCCCCTAAATACTTTAACCTCTTTTTTATCATCGCATTTGGTATGAGGGACAATATTTCGCAGATCTATTCTTTACCACATGCTGTTAAGAAGCAAAGAAGGAAAACAAAAGCAAAAACACCCCAAAACCAAGCTGCATTCATATTTGGCAAAGTATATCCCGGTATACATACAAATTAAGTCCGTTCTTGGCAAAGTATATCACGGTATACATACAAGTTTAGTTGCCTTAGTGCCTGTTCTTGGCAATGTATACTGTGAGATACAAACAACTTTAGGCGATTGCAGTTAGTGGCAATTAGTGCAAATCGAAATTAAAATCTGACACAATCCAATGGCAAACATTTACAATTATACCTAAACCGCATTTCGCCCCAAAACATTGCTATAAATATTTTAAAAAGTAATAAATACTTTGCGAAGCGTGTGTGCACTCCGCAGGTCCGCCAATTTGACCTTCGACTGTCGGCTAAAAATTTTACCAGTACTCAGAACTATTTTTGCCTAAATTAGGACAAATTGTGTGACCTGATAAAATATTAAATTTTCACTTAGATGTTTCGGAAGACTGCGTAGATTTTTTTTTTGTGAATGTATCTCACAGTATACGACGTCAAATAAAGGGTTAAGGCCTTGGCTGGTAAGTTTAAAGTTTCATTCAAGTTGTTAATAATTCTCTTTTCACCTCACTCGCTCGGAAAACCTCCGTTTATAGGGCGAAATCTGCGTGCAAAAGTCTATTTTATCCGCTAGCGTGCAAAAGTCATTTGAATTTCGAACACGACGATTTTGATTCTCTGTGGTGCATGTAACTTTTTTATATTTAAGACTCCTTCAACGCGTGACTGATTTCATCAGTCGATAAATCTTCGAATAACCAATCAACGCACGCTAATAAAGGGCGATCTGGTCTGGCCGGCTAAAATCATATGTACCTACGTTTGAATACTTCTTTTAAAAAAATACACCTTATATATCACGTCCAGAAACCTGGTTTGTGGTTACAGATTTTTAAGTTTTTATTTTTTCTACACTTTATTTTGTGTTGAATATGTTTATATATATATATTAATAGTAAGAATTTCAGTTTCATTTATATATTTTGACTAGTAAATATATTAAATACATCACAAATTTTAATATTTATTTGTTATAAAAGTTGAAACATAAGAGTGTAATTTCTGAACGCACCCGAGAAAAAAATAAATAATTAAAAAGTTGGAAGTTTTCACAATTCACGTAATTGGTTCTGTGGAGAATTAATGATTAAACGAACTTACCTGTAAGTGAAGTTCTATCATAATTATACGAAGGGTTTCGTCCGAAGATATTAGTAACTTAAAATTATAATACACAATGTAGTAACGCATAAGTGTTACCACTTCGTCACTTGTTTGGGGAAAAAAGGTAGCCGCTATTGGCAACACTTTTTTTTTTTTTTGCATAATTTTCCCCAGCCCATCCTCATCTGCTCCTCTTCATTTAGTTTAGAGCTTAATAAGAATTATGATATTTCCGATTGGGTCTGGGCGGGCGGGAGTACGTTACTAATATCTTCGGACGAAACCCTTCGTATAATTATGATAGAACTTCACTTACAGGTAAGTTCGTTTAATCATTAATTATACTCGTGTTTCGTCCTCGATATTAGTAACTTAAAATTATAATACACAATGTAGATGTTGAGAGAATAATAGGAAATATCAGAATTAGTAAACTGTTAGTTATTTAATCGTATTATTATATTAACAAGCACATTTAAGATTTCTTTCAAATCTCATTGATAGGCATAGATAACCATAAATCATGTTTTTTTTTTATTACTGCAGATATATGGCTCTAGCAAGAGCTTTGTTATCCTTATCGAATTCAGCAATAGTTCTGTTCTAGAATCTGGCAAAGGTAGCGGAATTGCCACTCCATCCCGCAGATTTCCTTAAGGCGTCAATGCCTACACCTAATAATTTAATAATAATTTGTAAGCTAGGGATGTTGAAGCAAGTCTTGTGATATATGAAGAAAAGATAGATATGTCAATTCCGCTATTTTTTAAAGTTGATTTTATCCAACGACCAAGTGTTGTGGCTTTAATACTATTATGGGGTTTGTTAAGCCCTATGCAAAGCGAGTTGGATTTGCGTAAGTATTTTGTCCTTACTATGATATGCTTCTAATGTCCTGGCAGGGCATATTTGAGGACGTTCTTCAAAATACGGTAAAAACAAGCTTGGTTAATTCACACCTGCTTTGGAAGTTTTAATCAATTCGGATATTTTAATTATAATTCGATCTGAGAGGAATACTATGTTTCAAATGGATCTTAATTTTTGGTAGTGTTTGCGCTCTGTGCGCCGTTACAAGAGCTAGTAATGTTATACATTTCATTGAAAATTGGTCCAGTTGTAAACTTTCGTTCGGAAAGTGTGATTCCAAATGATTGAGAACCTTAGTCACATCCCAATTGATATTATAATGTGGTAATGGCGGTCTAAGCCTGTAAACACCTTTACTTTTTTTTTTTTTTTTATACGATCATCATCTGATATTGGCCCCAATATAAGTGAGAGAGTGGATCTATTAACTGTTGATAGTGCTGTATTGGGCGCCTGAATTAAATAATTCTGTAATAAACTCTATGATAATTTGAATTGATGGTACATAAAAAAATATTGTTTTCAATTTTTTTTTTTTTTTTTTTTTAACATAATATGTACCAACGCTTTAAACAAATATCATAATGCTTAATCGAGTTGTCTGATAACGACGCAAGCATGAAATTCACGGCGTAAGGCGGGATACGGCGTTGCAATAGCGCCGTCTTGACAACATCTCGGCAACCAGGGTAATGCTGGCCTAGATGTCCCGGTTGCTGGAATTAAATACCATAACGTGATTACCCTAATCACCTATTTCATGCACATCGGATATCAAGAGCCGATAAAATAAAGGGTACCAGGGTTGTGTTGGCCAGTTTGGAGCAACCATGATACGGTACCCTACGCTTTTCCCGAAATGATTTTACTCAGAGCCTTTAGAATAACGGACACTGGCGGAAAAGCATAGAAGAAAAACCTTGACCATTCGATGGTAAATGCGTCTTACGCGTATCCATCTGGATCCCTAGGACACATATTCTTCACATTTTTTATTGATTTGGTTGGCAAACAAACCGATAGTGGGATTACCAAATTGCAGTTTTCGGTAGCCTGAGACGGAAAGTTCCCATTCTGTATAATATGGGAACGTCTAGATTCTCTATCTGCGGTGATATTATCTGAGGATTTTATATATGATGCTACTACAAATATTTTTCCAGTTTCACACCACTGCTACAAATCTTTTGTTACTTTTGTAGGATGGGGGTACTGAATGCCTCCCATTTGGTTAATGTAAGATACTGCCGTGGTGTTATCAACTCGTAAAATTACTTGGCAACGGTAGTAATTTTTGGCAAATATTTTGAGGGCAAAAAAGGCCGCAAGGAGGTCCAATTGGTTGATATGTAAATTACTCTCTGTGCTAGACCACCTGTCGCTACCCGTATGATCACCACATGCCGCCCCCACCCCGCAGTTGAGGCGTCAGAAAAGATTTCAATTGCGAAATTTTCGTCCTTAATACGGTGGTCTGAGTTGCGTATCGCATGAATCCACCAATTGAAATCGGGCAGAAGAGAATCGGAAATGTTCATATATTGTTCGTAATCATTATGGTTGAGTAGATTTAAATACTTGATACGTTTCGCCTGTTTCGTATACAGCCAGCCATATTCCACAGCTGGACATGCAGAAATTAGAAGACCCATTAATTATTTAATCGATTAATTTCTGAAACTGTTCTAGTTCACCTATATTCGATTTCTGTTAATTTATAATGAAACCTAAATTTTTACAGTTTTTCGATTATGAGAATGTCGTCTTTTAAATCTAACGTTGACTTTAACGCAGTCTTTAGAAATTAATTTCAAATCAATTCTTAAGTCTTCCAATTTAAAGTGCTGTGTGGGAATACATTTATTCAAATATTTTAAATTAAGGATAAGTCTCATGCTCCCGTTAGGCTTAGGCACTAACAAAACCTTTGACAAAAATTGGTCCGAGCAAGGCTCGCATTCTGATATGGCATATATCAAGTAGATTATTAAGAGTTTCAGTAAAATGACTTTGTTCTAACTCAGAGTTACTTGAGACAGTAGGAGAATTAGACCGATTTACTGGCTTATTAAAAGTTAACTGGTATCCGTTTATCCAGAATAAAACGGATGGGTCACGAGTGATAACTGACCACTGTTCATAAGAATCAGCGAGTCGACCGGCGCAGCGTACCGAGTCTAGCGTCGGCGAGTGTTTGGTCCGATGCGACGATCTGTGTGACGAGGTTCCTTCACGCCGACTGGTCGTTGTGGCAGGCTACTGTTTTTGCGTCGGAGCTCTCTGCTGACTGCGAACTGAAGCTCCCGCCTTCCAGTTTAAATTCTTTGGTAATTTAGACGGTTGCTTCTGTTTTTGCACGCTTATCTTGATAACCGATATATCAAGATAAGCGTTAACCAGATTTCGACACAGCTTTTTAGAGTTTCTGGTAGGTCTACGCCAAAAACGTACTTCTCGATTTTTGTGACAGCTAGTTGTTCTCAAAACTCCTTTTTTAGAAAATATAGAACGAAATTTCTGCGACTCCATGAATCGTTATGTGTGTATGTGTATATCGCACAGAATACGCCCCAGTTCTAAAAATTGTTTGTAGAATTGTTGTTAACTTTGTCTTTAGATCTTAATTGCGACGTCAACATACGTCCTACTATACTGTAATGGCCGTGGCCAACTATTTTTGTCTGAACTCGATGTATTCGTTTCTTTTTACAACAGTTCATTTGATGCCGCCTGTTATTTCAGCATTTAGTTGTGGAACGGCAATTTTCTTGCAATTTGAAGGCACTAAATACTTGTCTAACAAGTCCTGTGCGAGACAGCTCGCTTGTTTTTCTAAACCTGATGTATATACTCAAATCTGCTGGCCGCATGTTTGAGAAGGGTCGGATCCCAAGATCCTATTAGCTCCTACGGGAAAATATGTTACTGTTTTCCGCGACCGAAAGTGCCTCTGGCAGTGGATCGGCAATTTGCGGAACATTGGACGGACCAGGCTCAGGCACGATGTTTCTGGGATTGGCGGCTGGCAGCTGTAGTGCAGGCTCCTCGATGATGGCTGGTGCTGGTACAGCTTCATTCCGGGCCGGAATCATGCAAAATGCGCCCATGAGTATGCAAGCATCATAAATGTTATTCTCGTTATTTGTACAAGAAATAAAGCGAGACAAACAATTTTGTTTCGTTGTATGTAATGCGGCGGAATGATCCTATAGACCACCCTGAATGTATTACATTACCTACTTGTGACAAAGAAAAGTAGTTATAAACCCTGTGGCGAAACATTCCCGCAGACTGATCTGAGTAGGTACATGGGTTTTGTTGTAATGCGGCGGAATGATCCTATAGACCACCCTGAATGCATTACATTTCTTGTGACAAAGAAAAGTGGTTATAAACCCTGTGGCGAAACAGTCCCGCAGACTGATCTGAGTACATGGGTTTTGTTATAATGCGGCGGAATGATCCTATAGACCACCCTGAATGCATTACATTTCTTGTGACAAAGAAAAGTGGTTATAAACCCTGTGGCGAAACAGTCCCGCAGACTGATCTGAGTACATGGGTTTTGTTATAATGCGGCGGAATGATCCTATAGACCACCCTGAATGCATTACATTTCTTGAGTGCATCACCATACGAGAAAACATGTTATAATAATGCGGCGAAATAACCCTATAGGCTATTCTGAATGCATTATTGTTGAAAAATTAAACTTATTAATTTTTCGTTTAAAAAGTGGGTAGGTTTAAATATTAACCGTTTGGATCTTCCCGATCTTGCGACGCGGACCGCGACGACGATTAACTCAGGGAACTCGATGAATTCTGAGAACATGACGAGGACGAGGGAACACACCGGCGACGGCGTGTCTCCCCAATTTCATTTTCTAACTGCTTCAAACGTTGTCGTAGATGCGAAAACCACGTAGGCACGAAGGGCACGAACTTTAACAAGTGGAGTGGTTGAGCACTAAAACGCGAATGAAGAGGAGCAGATGAGGATGGGCTGGGGAAAATTATGCAAAAAAAAAAAAAAGTGTTGCCAATAGCGGCTACCTTTTTTCCCCAAACAAGTGACGAAGTGGTAACACTTATGCGTTACTACATTGTGTATTATAATTTTAAGTTACTAATATCGAGGACGAAACACGAGTATAATACATACTGTTGTCTTACTTTATAGAAATGTGGAAAACAAGAAAGTTAAGCCCAATTTGGAGTATTTATTTAATGCTAAAAGCCTGCATTAAAACGAAAAAGGATTTGTTATAAATATTTGGAGACGATAAGTAATTAACCGAAACTACTGGCGTTTTTAAAGAAGATAAAGCCGAAATAATCTTGTGCGGATCCCATCGTCCAATAACTTCCAAAACAAGTGTTATGGAAAATACTTCCGAGTGGCCAACTAATCCTTCCCAGAATGCCATTCTCCCACATTCACAACGAATGTGTCAAGTAGTTTCAAATACAAATATAATATAACAGTGCTTAAGAAAAACTCAACGATAAAATATACACGACGATTACGGCCATATTTTTAATATGTGTGTGCTCTCGTATTTATTTGGTTTGGATTTGAGTGTGTCAATGTCTTAAATTTGATGTGTTAAATAGAAGGCAAAATTAAATTTGATTATTTTTATGTTTTAATTGTTTTTCTTGAACTTCCATTTTCCTCGCTGTAGTGAGGTTTGGAAGGCCTCCAACAAGGTGTACCGACGACCTGGTTAAGATCGCGGGTAGAAATTGGATGAGGGCGGCGCAAGATCGATCGTTGTGGAGAACTTTGGGGGAGGCCTTTGTCCAGCAGTGGACGTCTATAGGCTGATATGATGATGATGATGATGATGAGTGAGGTGAAAAGTTGTGTGTTCCGCATGGCTGCAAAATTATTTAGCTTCTCGTGTCTTGAAAGCTTCGCTACGCTCAGGAATCTATCTTTGAACCATTCGCTTCGCTCATGGTTCAATCTTAGATTCCTTCGCTCGCTCAGCTTTCAATTTCAACACTCGCGCCAAATAACAACTTTGCAGCCTTGCATAACAAATAACTATTTTCTCGTTTCCAGCCAATAAAATGTTCATAGACGGCTATGTAATTTTTCTTTCGATTTTGCGGGTAAAATACACTCTCTTGCAATTTTTGCCTTGGCTCGTATATAGGGCGGTGTTAAATCTATTCTGGTAACATCGGAATCCATCATTTTCTATCAAAAACTCTTATTTTATAAATCTTACGTGTAATTTACACATAATTAAAACAATCTTGAATGAAAAAGAAAGTTTTACTTTTAATTGTAATATTTTTTTCACGATGGCGTCGGCTGTCATCATTCAGCCAAATCAAAAGAAATAGTTTTAATATTTTAGAAGAGATATGATAATGTTACACAGTAATTTAATTGATTCTAAACAAGAAACATTGTGAATCTGTTTTTAGTTCTTTACACTTCATATAATTGTAAATAAATATATTATTTAAGACACAAAAATAGCGATTATTCTAAGAATTTATAAAGCAGCGCGTGGGTCACGCTTAATACTGTATTTTCTAATCTGTGACAATACTTTTCTTTTTAATTTTTTTAGGTCACGCATAATACTCATTTGCTCATTAAATAATAGTCAAACAAACAAATTATTAACACCGTTTTTTGAGTGTTTTTAATAGATAGCCCTTTGATTGATCCAATATGCAATTTAAATATTTAAAGCATAATTATGAGATATACACCTGCAATGCTGCATGACGTAATAAATAAAGTCAGAAAGTGATTGACCTTTGTTTGGATGTATGAGGTATGACGTGTTAGTACAACAGAAAATTAAAAAAAATTGAAAAGTAAAAAGCACTAGTTCGAAATAACCAACTTTTCGCACGATTTGCAGCTACGAAAAGTACCACTTTTTGAGCAACTGTATTAAAATAGTTATTTGTGCAACAAGAGAGCAAAGTTGTTTTTTGTTACGAGTGCTGATTTTGAGTCCCGAGCAAGCGAAGGATTCTACGTTTGAATCACGAGCGTAGCGAGTGATTCTATGTTAGAATCCTGAGTGTAGCGAGGGACTCAACAGCACGAGATGCAAAAAACTTTGCTCTCGTGTAGCACACACAACTTTTCACCTCATCAGCGAGAACATATTCGACATTTTGTGCTTTTTCTTCCAACGTATGTTTATAGTCTTTGTTGCTGATTTCAATAATATTATTAATCAGAAAATAGATAAGTGCTGCTTAAAAAGGATTAACAATATAATTTAATTGAAATTATAATCAACCAACACGGTTATTGTCATTATTTTATCAAATTGGAAGATTTAGCAGATACATGACGTGTTTATTTATAAATACATATTATATTACGAGATTTTGTTCATAAATTGATTAATATTTTTACTCCTAAAACACCAAACAAAATAAATGCAAAAGAAAATAACAAATTACAATATGAACTCGATATTTTTTAAGGTACGTTTCGAATATGCATCTATGATAAATGGTGAAATTATAAATTATAATTATATTTACAATAAGTTGAAAAATCTTATTTTGTTTGAGCAATGATCTATTGTTTTATATAAAAGGCACAATAGTTTTAATATTCGGTCGTTAAATAAAAATATAATAAAGAAAAAAAATGAGTTGCAATTAAAACTTTTTCGGGTGTTTTTAATGAATTTTTTGGTATAACGCGTATCCGAACTGTTCTCAATCGAGGTCGGATTCGAAAATCGAATTTCAAATTGATAAGGTTCTATCCCTCTCTTTTATATACATATGAAAGAAACAGAGTGCATCGAGATTCAAATGATTAGAATTTTATAATTAACTTTTGGCTGAATAATGACAATTCGTGGTCATATATTGAAAAAATTAAAAAGCTACTTTCTACTCACGCTCGAAACAAAATCGCATTTTGTTCACTGTTATCTGACAGCAAAATCGCCATGTTTGAGGTGGTGAGGTGAAAATATACTATCGTACCTCTGCTCTTATTACTCTGAGCTGCGTCCCCACAGTACATATAATAAAGCTGAAGAGGATCGAAAGTCTGTGCACGGAAGATATTCGAAAAAAAGTACTTAATCGGTAAAAGAACACGTTCCAACAGTTTTAAAAATGTTTGTCTGCTTATCTGTTTATTTGACTGCGCATCAGGTGAAAACGGCTGAACGGATTTTGATGAAAACTTCATCTGATCAGTCGAGAAAATCCCCGGCCATATTATAGGCTATAAAAAGATTACCAATAAAGAGGGGGGCAAACATGTGCTACGACTATCGAGTACCCTGATAAACTAACAGATGGCGCTGAAATTTAAAAGAAAAAGCTTAGAAGAGATTTACAGATATCAACAAATCTAATTGAATAATCGCTGCTACGTTGCTGCCTGGTGGGAAAACGGCTCGCACAACTTTCAAGATCCCAATAAATTTGGACAGCATGGAAAGTCCTGTCTGCGGGGTATCAAGAAACTGTGATAAAGCGAAACTGACACAGACCGATTTCCACGCGTGCAGGAGCCACGGGCACAGCTAATTAATAATTAGCCGCAAAATCTTTTTAGTATAACAGACACAGACCTGATTATTGTGCAGGAAATAACTGTTTCGAATTGTTCCCAAATTGCTGTACAGTTATCATAATCCGTTACCACAATTCACGCACACAGCACAGCACAGACAAACCTCATACAAAAAAGTTCTAGCCAATAACGGCTCAAAGCATTTGCCTTTATATTATGAGAACTATGAGAAATGTTCGGCTGTAGATGGAGTGGCAGTTTTCGAAGATAAAAGTCGCCGTCCACAGACGTGGCGCAGTATTCGCAGCTCATCTTGCCTCATCATATCAGCCGATAGACGTCCACTGCTAGCCAAAGTTCACCACAAGGATTGGTCTTGTGCCGCCCTCATCCAATTTCTGCCCACGATCCTTCCGGTCCGCTGCGCCTTCCGGTCCGCGGTCGCCACTCAAGAACATCGATTCTACGAGCAATGTGCCCCGCCCACTGCCACTTCAGTTTGGCGACTGTCTGAGCCACATATATCTAGGTGCAACTTTGATTCTCTTGCGTACAGTAAATGTTCTATTCCCGAAATGATTTATACAGCGAAAATTTGCAGGTGAAACTCATTTTAAAATGCAATGGATAATATACGTATGTGAATACAAAAGAGAATTTTATTTGCTAGTGGCACTTAAATATAAATTATGTTCAGTTCATTGGGTGGTTAAAACTTTTGAGTTCCGCTTTCTACATAAATTAAGTATGGCTGCTTTAACGTCACTTACCGAAGATTACTCCTTGCCAAAGAAAATTAGTACCACTAAAAATCGAAGACAAAAGACGAAAAGCAACTAATCGGGCTACAATACGTAATGTGATGACTTATGACTACCATACTTTTTACTCTTTCAGATAAGTGCATACTTAGTATATGATCAAGCTAGTAGTGTTAGTATATGTCTCATATACTACTAGCTTGATGATATACTGGTACTAAGAACCTAGTCGCAGTGATCTAGAACTAGTTGTATTTACAAGCTTTTATTTAACTTGCAATGTATAAAATATGTTTTTTCGGTTGAAGTTATCGGTTAATATGATGACTTATGAGTTACTTTACTTTCTACTCTTTCAGATAGGTGCATACGTGGTGCATACTCCGTCAGTCCGTCATCCTGCGTCCCATTAACGATGACAATGACGCCTCGGCCACTCCACTGGAGCGCTGCGTGCTTTGAATGGGTGTCATTACTCTTTCAGAAGATTACGCTCTCAACATGTGGCGAGTCTGGGGGAGCTGTCAATACAAAAGTCGTTTTACATGTGGAAAACTCACTTTTTCCCGCGGTTTAGCTCGCGGAAACATATACTATAGCTTTTGCACGGGACTCGTCTGGATGGAAAGATAAAAGTATCCTATGTCCTACCTCAGGACTCAAACTATCTTCTTATTCCAAATTTCATCTGAATCGGTTCAGCGGTTTAAGTATAAAGACAACAGACAGACAGACACACTTTCGCATTTATAGTATTAGTATGGATTCTACGACTCTACGGGAAAAAACGAAACGGTCCTACAAAGACCATTTTTCCTTCTCATTCAGTTCCTAAAATTTCGAAAAGATTGGTTAATGTTTGGAGGAGGAAACGGACGAGAACGAAACCTCGATTTTTATAACCCGGTTACGTTAAGTTTGGACCTCATTTGTATCCGACCCCACTGTTAACAGGTGCAGACAACGTTAACTGATAGTATGGGAAAAGGAGCAGTGATGTATCCTCTTAAGGCTACTGGAGCGGAGCTGTGTAAGAGCCAGCGCACACTACGGCTTCTTGTGGCCGCGATAGAATATCTCTCTTTTTCTCACTTCGAGCGTGGAAAAGAGACAAGTGTACTGTAGCCACCAAAAGCCGTAGTGTGCGGAGCTAGTAAAACGGACCGATCACATTCCTCTGATTTAAATGCACTCATATTGGGCTGCGCAGACGCAACCTGGGGCCCAATTCGAGAATGCCGTTTGAGATATCGCCAAAAGTCAAATCTCCATTAGATAACAGTTATATCGCCATTGAACTGTCATTTAAATGCGATGAGCTTTAAATTGACATATCTCATCTCAATTTTGGAAATACGAAGGCGATAATGATTGTCAAAAATGTTATTCATGCATATGAATTTCTGTTTTGAATGAAACGTAATGGACTAATTTCACGCACTACGCGGTCAATTTAAAGTATGCGCCTGTTATTTATGCCGTCACCTACAAAGGAAACGAAAATTTAGCGCGTCCGAATTGACGTAGTTGCGATATTCTAGGGATATCGCCACTTGTCAAGTAGGCACACGTCAAAAGTGACGGATGGCGATGAGAAGGAGAGATCTCCATTATATCTCAAAAAGTGGACCAAATAAATGGCATAAATAACAGGCGCATACTTTAAATTGACCGCGTAGTGCGTGAAATTAGTCCATTACGTTTCATTCAAAACAGAAATTCATATGCATGAATAACATTTTTGACAATCATTATCGCCTTCGTATTTCCAAAATTGAGATGAGATATGTCAATTTAAAGCTCATCGCATTTTAATGACAGTTCAACGGCGATATAACAGTTATCTAATAGAGATGTGACGTTTGGCGTTCACTCAAACGGCATTCTCGAATTGGGCCCCAGATTTCAGCTCAGGTGATTGGTCGATTCCGCACGTCCTCGTTTCGCTGTGCTTCATTGGAGACGCACCCTAAATGCACAGCAATGCATCCGCGGCCAAACGACGCTGCAGCAAATTTGCATCCTGAAACGATCGCCGGCAACTAATGCACTACTAATGGCCGCTCGCTATCAGCGCTTGAGGAATTTGACATCAGCAAATTGCAGATTATGTACGGTACTATACGAGTACTCTTTGCACACCTCACAAAATAAACAGGAGAGATACAATGCAAGAAATTACAAATAGAGGTAAACAAAGTCTTGCTATCATTTCTTTTCAGGGTGTCTATGAACTTTAAATATTTTCTGAAACAATGTTGTTTAAGGAGCGTTGCCATATTGAAGTACCAAAAAATCTTTCGTATGTATTTTTTGTGGATACGGTTTTTCGAAATTTCCAAAATGGCGAAGGTACGAGAGCTGAAATAGTACCTAACATCATATATTACGGCCATTTCAAAAAAAGTCTTCTGTTCACAGAGCATTAATATAAAAAAAGTAATAAAGGAAATACCGAAAACATGTTCATAATATTTGTATAGTTCTTCTTTTCTACCGACAGTGAATCTGTCCCCCAGATTTTTTTATAGTGCGTTATTCAGTTACTTCTTGACCAAGTCTGATTTGGTTAGAATCTAACCGTTAGATCTAAATGTACAAACTTTTACTTGTTGAGACAAAAACTTCGCAGACAAAAGAAGAATCTAATGAACAAATCAATGCTCTCTGATCTGAATTACAAGAAAGACTAATAAGTAATAGGTCTATTCCTTTTAACCTTCCGAAAAAAATATGTTTTTCTCTTCCAAAATAATTCAGCTCATAAATTATTCATCATAATATATTATATCTGCTCTTGTCAATCCTTAGAACACGTAAATTATGGTAATATGCCTTAGGGGACATTTAATATCAGATATTTTTTGTCCTTGGCTCGCATGTACGTACTGCAATGCCTGGGAAATAAGATGTTTTACCTAATAACTAATAACTTATTTGCGAACTCCTTTTTTGAAGCTATAAAGCTATACAAACTCTTGTTTATTTATCCGAGAACTTTTAGGACATTCATCAACTTGCACAATTTTATTGTAGATTAGCATTTAACATAATAGGTCAGTTTTTTTGTTTGCCATCTCCATCTCTCTACACTTAAAAACACACTTTTGCATCTACAAGAATTGAGATAAAGCAAATAACCATATTTAAATTTCTGTTACCCAGGGATCCACATCTCCGTTGAAGTATCTCCATAAAATGTCATAGATACATTACAATTCTCAAATCATAAATTCCGTACCATTTCTTGTTTTAGGTACCCATACAATTACTGCATAACAAAGTGCTTTCCAGTTCCAAAACACATGGGACCTTGCTTGTGATTCAATGATAAAGCTATCAGTGTCTCAAAAACAAAAGGGTTCAAGTGCATTCGATTTCAATAAGGCTTTCGATATTGTTGATTACGATTTGATGCGGGTAATGGGAATTATATTGGTTTCCAAACGTGAATATCATACCGATGGATAATCGTAATAGTATCGATTGAATATTAATGAGGAATTCATACTGTATGTAAATGGGCATAATTTATAATAGTGATCTTCGTGCATTTATCTAACCCTAGTTGCGCCCCGTGGTGTTACCCGCTCGTCATATCATCCCACGGCAACAACATTTTTTAAAGCTTTTATTTAACTTGCATGGTATGTTTAACCCATTATAGACTGAGTTTTTTTGAGGTGTCCAATTTTTGAATTTTTTTTATATGTTGTTTATTAGAGTATATGTAACGAATTTTGAGCAATGAAAACTTTTTGTAATCTTTGGTTTTTGAAAAAAACGGTGGTACCATATGGGAACGCTAGCCTCGTACTGAGGTAAAGATTTGGAAATACTATGAAATTAATAACGTGCTACAAATATGGTTAGTATTATTTATTTAACAGATCAGCCTCCAGAGTTGCAACTTAATATATATAGAACATTTGTTTGACTAAATAAATTTAATAAAATGAGCCTCCGGGATGTTACAACATTTTTTTTTATTAACTTTACATGAAATTGGTAGTTGCATTGCATGCAGCACATAATCCCCCATCACATTTCGAGCATTCCAATCTTGACCGAGCCTGGCAGTTCTCGTACGCACATCTTCGTCGCTTTGAGAAAGGATGAGAAGGTGGTTTTGAGAAGATGGTGTGGTGGTCCATCATACTTTATGGAGTCACTTATATTACACGGCTGTCAGTTCGGGAATATTTCGAGGATTGCGGACGTCCTCCAGTAAGAGGTAGTTTTTGATACGTTTGTGCTATGTGCCGGCGGAAGACCAATTGACTACCTTTCTTAATAAGACCCAAGCATTACAAATAGCGGTATCTACTACAAAGTACCTTGGCTATATTCGGTATTTTTATTGCGGCATGACCGAGGCAGTCGTTAGGATTCACGTAATACAACTTCTCATGGGGCGTTATCTGCCACTTAGATTATTTACTTATTAAAGCACCAGCATCATCTTCGCCAATATCATATTTTTCAGGTTCAAGGTCCTCATGAGTGATTGAGAAGATGCACACTGCACAGTGCACACGAGGCATTGGCAATTATAGAGGACAATAAAATTGCCAATGCCTCGTGTACACTGCATCTAAAATGCTCCAAAACTTCATTAATACGATAAAATAATATTTTTAAATAATATTTCGTTATAATCTTTCGATATTATGTTAAATCACTTTTGCATATTACTTTAAAAAAAAAATTGGGCAAGTGCGAGCCCGACTCGCGCATGAAGGGTTCCGTACCTATACATATATATAATCTATAACAAGTTTGTTGTATGGGAGCCCCCCTTAAATATTTATTTTATTTTATTTTTAGTATTTGTTGTTATAGCGGCAATAGAAATACATCATCTGTGAAAATTTCAACTGTCTAGCTATCACCGTTGTTGAGATACAGCCTGGTGACAGACGGACGGACGGACGGCGAAGTCTCAGTAATAGGGTCCCGTTTTTACCCTTTGGGTACGGAACCCTAAAAAATAGTACCTAACATAAACTTTATTTAAAAACCGCACGGGAACCGCCTAGCGATCCCGTACGGTACCAGCAACTTTAACGCAGGGTAGCTGTAATATTGATACCTACCGCCGCTATTTTAAATAAATAAAACTAAAGCCACATTACTAAATTAAACGTTTTTGCAATAAAATTGGTTATTTATCTGTTAGCAAACAAAATATCATAACTTACTCGAACGGCGGAAACATTTCTCCGCAAAATTTGCGATGCACCAACTTTGACCTTCAATCACACGCAACTGATATCAATAAGAACTGTTTTAGGTATACAATATGGTGGTGACAGTCTCCTAGATCAACTTTAACCAATGAGAGCCCAACTTACGCGCCGCAATTTGGTCAATCAAGCGCAATTAAATCACGTAAATAAATGGTCCCATACGGTACCGCTAGTCTATAATGGGTTAAAGTATGTTTGTTCGGGTGAAATCTTGCAACTCAATTTTGAAGCAGATATCGTCAACCGATTGAGCTGAAATTTTGCATACTTACTTAACTTTGATGACAATACAATAATATGGTACCGTGGGGCTGATCTGATGATGGAGCCGGAAGGTGGCCATAGGAACTCTATAATAGAAAAAGCAATCCTACCGAGCTTGGGCTCTTTAGAATCGTCTCAGTGAGCATTTGATGGATATCCAAAGAAAAGTACAGTCGGCTATAAAAGCTTGCCACTAAAATGTCATTTTTGACAGAAACTTATTAACAATGAAATTGTTTATGTTTTCCTGATCGAGTATAGTGCCCTAATTTATGAAATTGGGACATTTGCCTGTAGTTTCACAGATAAATAAGTAAATAATAAATATTTTCGCTAACTTGTATCGAACATTTCCGAATAATTTTTTCTGAGCTCAATATTCATGTCTGAAAGTCTTCAACCAGTGCGTATTACCGGTGATGACCTACGGAGCCGAGACGTGGTCTCTAACTATGGGCCTTTTAAGGAAGCTCAGAGTCACTCAGCGAGCTATGGAAAGAGCTATGCTCGGGATTTGTCTACGAGATCGAATCAGAAATGAGGAGATTCGTAGACGAACCAAGGTCATCGACATAGCAAACCGGGTAAGCAAGCTGAAGTGGCAATGGGCGGGGCACATAGCTCGAAGGACCGATGGCCGTTGGGGCAGAAAAGTTCTCGAGTGGAGACCACGTACCGGCAAGCGCAGTGTAGGACGACCACCCGCAAGGTGGTCGGACGACCTGGTTAGAGTTGCGGGGACTCGCTGGATGCGGGTCGCTGCTATCCGGCCCATGTGGAAATCTATTGAGGAGGCCTGTGTCCAGCAGTGGGCGTCCTATGGCTGAAATGATGATTCATGAAACGGAAAATGAAATCTTGTTACAGTTTACAGAGGCGGACGGACAAACATGTAGGCGGTAGCGGCTCCCTTTCGCGCGAAGTCAGAAAACAAATTTGACAAATTTTATCATCTTTCTAAATTACATTTTCAATGCCATTGATAGTGCATTGATAGGTGAAATCTGTAGATTTTTTCCGGATAAAATATTGCCTATGAGTTAATCCAGGGTGTATCAGCTACCTCCATACCAAATTTTATTCTAATTGGTTCAGCTGTGTAAGAAATAGAGGCCTTTCGCTTGCTCAGTCAATTAATTGACTAGACAGATTCTATCTGACTGCATTGTTTCAAATGCTACGCTTGACAAAATCCAAGTCTCGTGGATTACTCGTGTAGAAAATCGACTTATCATTATCAGATTAAATGTCGTCACTTTAATTTTTATTGCTTTACCTTCTTTACGTTTATTATATTTATTAGATGAATTAAATAACCCATTAATTACTTTAAAATCTATTGGTCATCAATGATATTGAAGTTATGAATACTCAGATTTTAACAATATTCAATTTGATTCTTATATAATCCCTACGAAAATAAGCCCTAATTGAACTTTTTAATCCATCGTTTTAACATTCTGCATCAAAAAAGGAACCCTCTTATTCTTACTCCGCTGATTTGTCTATTCGTATTTTATGTCTAACTAGCGACCCACCCCGGCTTCGCACGGGTGCAATGCTGATAAATTATGCATGTATTACAATATAAATCTTCCTCTTCAATCAAATCTATTCAAAAAACTGCATCAAAATCCGTTACGTAGTTTTAAAGATCTAAGCATACATGGGACAGACAGACAGCATGAAGTGACTTTGTTTTATTCTATGTAGTGATTATTAACCCAGTGATTGAAGCGCCTGCGTTGTAACTTGGGCACAATTCACAACATTTCATATTTTTAATACTACAATTTAAATGTTTTGTTAAAGCCCAATTGTTAATTGGTAGAGAATGCCTTATGGCATTAAGACCGCCCTTTGTACACATTTTGTTTGTGCAATAAATTTTAAATAAATAAATCGCTTTATTACTTTTCTGTAATTAGCTTAGTTAGGTACTAATTATTTGATTATTAATTTATTAAAATTTACTAATTCTAAAATATAGTGACACCAAAAGTATGTAAGTTACTTTAGTCCAGTGTCATTTAAAAAAAATCGAATGACGTTGAGCTCAACATTATTAACAGCTTATTTTTTGTCGCGGAATGGTCAACTAACTCTATCCACCCATCTAGCACAACTAGGCTTAGCGATTCTTGTCGCGCGATATAGCATCGCCCGCCACTCTCTCACAGTATTGCGAAGAAAGAGATAGGTAATATATCTCGCACGAGAAAGAGTCGCGTGTAACAGTTGTGTAAATTTTAGTGATTTTATGTACTTTCTTTATATTTGTTTACAAATGAAGCGAAAATTGAAAAATTTAATGATTCGGACAGGATTCGAACCTGCGTTTCCAACGGCTTTCCGGGCCAACACGGGCGTCCTCCCAATTCGCCTGCCCGTTCACTGTAAAGAAGTGCGGTAAGATGTGAATATTCACATATTCACATAGATAATTAGTTTACGTTAGCAGACGTTACTGCTTTAATAAAAAAATAAGTTCTTTATATTTCTTTACATACTGAAAACCTATTAGAAATAAGAAATATTGTCAATTGCTTTTGCTTATGTCCAGTTAGTTCGATAATGACATGGATTTTATCGATATTTTTCAATATGGGGGCGATAAGGGGTTCGAAAACTGATAGCGATAACAGTCTACAGCTCGCACAGCTCAACATCTAAACATTTGGACACACAAAATACTTTTTGGCCAAGCTGAAATGGAGACAACTCGCTCGTTTCGCTCGCGCGCTCAATAATAGTTTCGCTTACAGTTCGCACTTTTCTCAACCGCCTCTCATGTGTGAGTAGTTTCGATAATTCTACTTGCAGATATTTTTGTCGTTTAAATTTTTAAATGTTTAGTGTTCCGTACCTCAAAAAGAACCCTTATAAGATCACTTTGTTGTCCGTCCGTCCGTGCGTCCGTCAATATACCCTTTATCTCAGGAACGCGTAGAGGTATCGAGTTTAATTTAAACCATATACTCAAGTCTACAAACATGCAATGAAATGTCGGTTATGACGACATAATAGGCTTGCGTTATAATAGGCTTCGAAGTATCACGTTTCGGGCGGAACAACTCGAGAGAACTGTAAAATAATTTCATACAATATTGGAGGCCTAAGGCGGGAAGTATTTTTTTAAACATGGCGTTTGTGTTCATGAACAGGCTAAAAAACTGTTTTTTTTGCGGTTTATTTTTTTATTTCCGTGCATATGTTTGAGAAAAGCAGTAATAGTAGGTACATTACTGCATAAGTTTGACTCGTTCTTGGCCATTTTTTAAATGAAATATCTGTGTCCGCCTGTCTGCCACCGCCACTCGTCCTGTAGAATTGAGGTTTAATAAATTGTCTCTTTGCCTGGCCCTAACTTGCAACTACCTCACAAACAAAAGGTCTCAACATTGTAGAAAATTGAGATCACTTTCGTCATCTTGAAATCAAAAGACAGTATAAACCGACCACATTACAAAGACCTTGACAGAAGCAGATTGTAGTCTAGTGATAGGTCAACGAACACTGGCTTTTTTTGGACTGGATATCCATTTTATAAAGACCTTCTACGTAAAGAACTTTAGAGTTAGTAGGGATCTTTGTATTCTGGTCCTCTCAGTGTTTCATGAAAGTTTGACAATCGAGTCTAGTCAGATTATTATTGTGTTATTAGGATTTATTAGTACTGCTACATAAAGATTTTAGTGCTAGTTAGGCTAAATAAATACGAGAACAAGGAAATAATAACATTACATGAAACTTTGATCAAGTCGCATACACATTATTATATTTTATACATACCCATATTGTTATATTACTATAACAAGTTCAGATACTAATAGGCAAATACATGCATTACTATATAGCGGCGGCGGCGGGGTATGGAGTGTAGTGTTGCTATCCTTATCTCGTGCGCATACGTCAGAACCAACGGAGTGGGGAGTTACCCTCCGACCCTTGCCGAGACTGGTGGTGCGTTGTCGAGCTAAGTTCTTGCATAGTGACCTATATAAACAGCTGTACTGTGCCTGGCATAGGGTTAGGTACACTACAAGTGGCGACGAGGACAAAAGTGAGTAGAAATCTAATTACGCCTTCAAAAAAAAAAAAGAATAGGCGGGAACACGACGAAAGCAGTCTAACGTGTACTTACACAGTAAATGTATAATAAATACAGGGCAAGCTCTATAGTGATATGATACATTGTCATTGAAGTTAATTTATCCAAGTTATAGTTTCACTAATAACTGTGGAACAAAAGACATCTATCTACCTAGTGGGTAGCGGTGCACTGCTCAACTATCCCAGTACAGGGATCGACTCGTAAACAAGTTTTAGTTAGTAATGGGTCATTCGTTTAAAAAATAACGGTTATCGCACATTTGCAAATAACTCCTGGCGAACCATACAGTTTTACTTACTTATAGATATTATTTCTGTCCGATATTTACTAACGGTATTAATGTCTAATATTTTTACCGGAAATGCGTCGATACCGCGACTCGTATATAATGAAACATGTGTAAACCATAAAAATTATGTACCTACCTAGGCACAATAAGGAGGTTTTGTTTAATAAGCGCAACGTATCTAAGTACCTATTTACTCGCGCCTACAACGTAAAATTAATGCAATTGTACAGTTTAAAACCATTGGAAAACATATGATAAATAATAATAATAATAAAGTGTGATAAAATGTTATATTAGTTATGAAATAACGATCTGACTTAGAAGCGCAAGTTTATAGTCATTTATAATAACGGCTTGTAGGTAGATATATTTGAAAGTTTGCGATAGCAAAATTACTCAAGTAAACTAGCTTTAGTAAACAGTTCAGTTGTCAGAAATATTATCATTAATTATAAATAGACTTCGGTTGCTTCTAACGGCATTTGAGGCAGATTAGATCGGGTCCAGTATAAATTGTTTACGGGGTTGATAAATAGGTAACTAAGTAACTACATTGTAATAATACCTTGCGCTGCGGGGTCAATATGTATGAAAGTAAACATTGAAGTGTTTAATGTTTATTTCACTTAGTTATTTACGGGAACGTAATATGTATGATGAAATATCCGTGTAGGTATATGTGTTTATGAGTGGTTAAACTGTATGATTGGTGTTGTAAATAAACTTGTAAGCAGAGTATATTGTACCTGGTCATTTAATTGGCAAGAATATAATGTTTACTAGTCATTATGGTATACTGATCATTCAATTGATGAATAAGACAAATGTCTTGTACACCTAGCAACTGAAATCAAATATGTTGTATCATTTAATTGACATATTGTTTTAACACTTCTAACATTGACCAAGGTCATGGTATAGCAGTAGTTAAGCGGTCGTTAAAACGACTAATGGCTAAAGGGCCAGTACGAACATTAAATTGTTTAGCAAGCGGTTAGATGAATGCTCCGTTTGAATCATTTGATTGATTAGTTCCGGGACGCCCCAAAAGTACCCATGGCAGCCATAACTTTGGAAAAAATCCATTGCGAAGGCGAGGCCTCTTCGATCGGTCTGAGATGGGAGCGTTCGAAACGAGCACTCCATGTATATTTGGAGGTGTCAGCTATCACAGATAGCCAAAAGAAGAGAGCAAGCCTCTTGCATTTCGGAGGAATTGAGCTCTAAGAAATATATTACAATATCCCTGGAGCGGACGCGGAGCCAGGTGTCGGCATAGAGGTATTTGCGATAGCCTTAGCAAAATTCGATGATTACTTTGCTCCAGCAAACAAATTACGGTATATGAACGCTACGTATTCCGTTTGATGAAACAGGAACAGGGTGAAAAGTTCGAGAAATTCCTTGTACGGCTGCGACAAGCCAATAAATGCAATTATAAAGATGAATATGAACACATCATTGATCAGATCACGGAAAAATGCCTAACAATAGTTACGTAAAAATAAAAAACTATTAAAACACAAGTTTTCGGTTGCTAAATGTAAGATAATTTTATATTGGGTAGTGTATATTAGTCACGGGGTTCGTGCTGAGGCCTACCCACGACATGAGGCTGAGGTCTACCCACAATGCACCACTGGGTGGAATGTTGCTTACATAAATAAAAAAACGGGCAAAATGTATTATTTTGAATATTAATTAGTAGTTGTGCACTCGAGGAATATGAATATTTAGCAGTTTAGCGTTATTCTCGAATGGGTCGTGTTACTAATCTTCGACTGCGCAGTGGCGCAGTGGATGACGGATCACAATATAATAATTATGAACAAATTGGGAAAACGATTGGACTGCCTAGGCGTCTATTTAATTTACACGACTGTTCATTTGTGCGTGCGTAATTGAATACGCTACTTAATACTTTCCTATGGAGTGGGCTTGATCGTTCTGAATTTCCAAATATATTGACGGGTTAAATATTATAGTGTGATAAGCTTAATTTGTCTTTATGTTGAAATAGTAGTTTTTGATACAAGTGTGGAAAGTATGTCATTTTGAACGAGTCCCGAGGAGTCTTGGCCTGAGCCGTAAGGCGAGGGTCAAGACTCGGGACGAGTTAAAATGACACTTCTACACGTGTACCAAACAACGTTTTTTAATACATTTGCGAAAAATTGCAATAATACAAATTTAAAACAGTAATTGAAAGGGGCAATTATATTTATTTCTGTCTGATAAAAATTAAGAGTACCTACCAACAATTTTTAGAGCAATTGTCAAGGGTCGCATTTAAGGCCTTTGCTGGTAAGTTTAAAGTTTCATTCAAGTTGTTAATAATTCCCCTTTTCTCGTTTCCAGCCAATAAAATTTTCATAGACGCTATGTAATTTTTCTTTCGATTTTGCGGGTAAAATACACTCACTTGCAATTTTTGCCTGGGCTTCGTATATAGGGCGGTGTTAAATCTATTCTGGTAACATCAGAATCCATCATTTTCTATCAAAAACTCTTATTTTATAAATCTTACGTGTAATTTACACATAATTAAAACAATCTTGAATGAAGAATAATATTTTTTTCACGATGGCGTCGGCTGCCATCATTCAGCCAAATCAAAAGAAATAGTTTTAATATTTTAGAAGAGATATGATAATGTTACACAGTAATTTAATTGATTCCAAACAAGAAACATCGTGAATCTGTTTTTAGTTCTTTACACTTCATATAATTGTAAATAAATATATTATTTAAGACACAAAAATAGCGATTATTCTAAGAATTTATAAAGCAGCGCGTGGGTCACGCTTAATACTGTATTTTCTAATCTGTGACAATACTTTTCTTTTTAATTTTTTTAGGTCACGCATAATACTCATTTGCTCATTATATAATAGTCAAACAAACAAATTATTAACACCGTTTTTGAGTTTTTTTAATAGATAGCCCTTTGATTGATCCAATATGCAATTTAAATATTTAAAGCATAATTATGAGATATACACCTGCAATGCTGCATGACGTAATAAATAAAGTCAGAAAGTGATTGACCTTTGTTTGGATGTATGAGGTATGACGTGTTAGTACAACAGAAAATTAAAAAAAATTGAAAAGTAAAAAGCACTAGTTCGAAATAACCAACTTTTCGCACGATTTGCAGCTACGAAAAGTACCACTTTTTGAGCAACTGTATTAAAAATGTATTTTTTTTGGAATAATTATCTAGAGTATCTTGTATAGTTGTTAAACAGTATGAACATCCAGCTTAAGGGTTGTGCATTAATAGGTACATATGACACGTATAGGTGCATATGTCACATGTAGTCAATTGGGTATAACAAAATCAGTAATTAAATAACAGCAGATACGTCTTATAAGGCATAGTATAATATAGGTATAGAATTTGATAGGCCAAATGGGTTTAAAAGTGATATGGAAGACTCCTTAGTGCAAAGTCATTAGTCAATATGATAAGCTCTGACTGTATTGTTACTGGAAACTAATAGCTTTATGTCAGGGGTCAATTTGATTTATTTATTTATTTAAAATAATTACACAGCTTTACAGTTAGTACTAATGCACTGTGAATTACAAGAATAATTTATCATAACATGCTACATATGAGGTAGATTCAATTACTGAAAAATTACATCCATCCATCGCCTTACAGTACCTTCAACATTCATGACACACAATTATCCAGCTACTTCCAAAAAACGTCCAAATCCGATGCTGATGCGAGAAGCGCATTAAGCTCTCGTAAGGCTCGAACTAGAGGAGAGTTTTTCGCGCTATGGTTCGCGCCTCAGGAGCAGCCAACAGTAGCCGGCAGCGTGGACGAAAATTTAACCTCGATTTATAAGGGACGAACAATCGGATAACCTGACTGACCAGCTCTGGACAGTCAGAACATCCTCGCAAGATTTTACAAGCACTAGTCAGCACATAATTTCGTCTAACCTCGAGGGAATAGATTGATAGACCACGCTGAATTGCCAATATGACAGGCTAAGGCGTTATGAGGCCAATTTGATAGACCATGCTGGATTGCCAATATGATAGGCTAAGACTTTATGAGAGGTCAATTTGATAGACCACGCTGGATTGCCAATATGAAAGGCTAAGCGGATTGTTAAAGTAAGCGAAAGGCATTATGAAACGTCTATTTAGTAGACCGCGGGAACCAAACTATTCGTAAGAAAGATAGTAAGGCTTAACGGCTAAGCAAATACAATTGCATGGAAGGTCAATTTGATAGACCATAGATATATTATAAGCGGTATGTAAAGTGCCGCGTTCGTGCTGGAAGGTCAATTTGAAATACCATATGTATTAAACCTTCCTTTAAATTTGTATTAAATAACTCAAAGCGTTCATAAACTGGAGTATTTGCTTTTGAGACTTCCATTAAAACTTGAATATCGATGGCTTCGACGCGTCGATTAAATTGAAATATACTGTTCTTTAAAGCTTTTATTCAATTGGAAAAGGCTGTTGTTTTAAGACTTCCATTAAATTGGAATATCTGAAGTATCAGAGGGCCGGTAACATGGGAATATGACGTGTTCTTGACTCCCATTCAATTGGGATACTCGAGGTTTCAAAGCCTCCAGTGAATTGGAATTGATTGACAACCTTAATTGAATTGACAATAGTTTGGCACTTCAAATGAATGCCTGGATAAAACTGTAATAGTTTGACATCATTTTTAAATCGACAAAAGTGGCATTTAAAATGAATGCCTATATTAGGTGGGATTGTTTAACAACCTCCATTATATTGACAAAAGTTTAGTATTTCGAATAAGAGCTTCCATTAAGTTCGAATCGTTTGAAAACATTAAGTAAATTGACAATAGTCCGGTATTTCAAACGAATGCCTCCATTAGATAGGAATTGTTTATCAACCTTCAATTGAGAATGGTCTGGTATTACAACTAAATGCCGGAATTAAATTTGAATTGGTATATCACTGTGATTTTAAACCTTGATCCAATTAGAAATGTGGCGGTTTAAAAACTTTAAAAACCTCAATTCAATTGGATTTGCAATTTAGTTTAGTATTTCAAATAAGTGCCTTCATTAAATAGGAATCGTTTCACAACATTAATTAAATTGCCAATGATGGTCCTGTATTTCAAATTAATGGCTCCATTAAACTGGAATTATTTATCAACCTTATATTGAGAATGATCTGGTATTCTAAATTAATGCCGCAATTAAATTGGAATTTCTTTATCTGTGATTTCAAATCTAGATCGAATAGGAAAAGACGCGGTTTCAAAATCTCAATTCAATTGGACTTTAGTTGCAATTTCGAAAATTTATTTGGATTCTCATATTCTTTTGAATGGTATATATCGTAATTTCAGATGACAAATTATAATGATGACCTTAGTGAGAATATTGAACGAAAGAACATGATGACGTGTAAAGCAAGTTAGCTACTTACTTAGAATGGAATAGAATAGAATTATTTTTATTTTGCTTAAAGAAACATTTCTACATTTAACATAATTTAACAGTGACTTCCACACTAGGCACAGCCTGTATCGTGGAAGTCGTATCATACACATCAGGCTCGTTAACAATGCGGCTATAGACATGCCTTAAACAAGAAATTAAAACTAACAAATGAACAGTACTACGATAAATACATACTATCAGTTTCAGTTTGAAAAAAAAATTGAAGATGGTAAAAGGGGGAAAAGAGCAAGCAATAGTCCTTAAGCGCTTGACAAAGTGGTTGTTGTGAAATAATTATCCAGATAAGGCTACATGTCACAATTCTTAAAAATTCTAGAATGAAGTGTATAACCCTTGTTTTGTATAATTCATTTATTTTTCAAATAAGTTACACAATATTACAGTAATATAACCTACATGCTTTGGAACTACAAAACTACATGCAGACCAAACTTAAAACTAGTTAGATTTAATTCAATAAGCGCCTTAATGGCTTAAGCGACATAATGGCGTGGTTCCTTTGCTTTGTTCGACCTCTGGAATAGCTGGCATGTTCGACTATTTCTCGTGCGAGATATTTGCCCATCTCTTGCAGCTGTGCAGTGGTGTGAGGGAATGACGGCTAGCGCTGTCGCGCGACGGGAACCGTGAGGCGTGGTTATGCTAGACAGGCTGGCGTAGGATTAGGCAGATAGTAGCAGCCTGTAGCGGCTGGGACACGCGTAGCTCAAACGAGCTGAATTGCACGTAGTGACAGGTCTGAAGTGGTACACCTTCATGTCCTGGTTGGACACGGTGTCGCAATCCCAAGAACTGAATTAACCGGCTCGCCTGTGCCACTTAGTCTTGCGGGGCACCATGCGCGCCTTGCTCTTCCTTTCCAGCAGTGTGACTCCCTCCCTATCCACATTGGTGTGGGAGAACTTTTCCTTATCGCGAACCCGTACGGGGCCGGTTAGCTGCGACAGACTAACCGGCGACTACAGCATATTGCACGCTGAAGCGACTTCGAATCGGTATCCTTTGTGTATCCTCGATGTATCCTCTATATTGTTGTATCAACAAGGTTCGCGGCAAGTTTATATTGCAAAGCTAGTTCTAAATCAAATGAGATCACAAATAAAACTATTAACCGGTCTAGATAACATAAAACAAGACTGATTAAATACTTTATGGGTTTTGAGTGAAACATCCTTTTTATTTAAATATACAAAACCAATTAATCTAATTTTAATTAAAATAAAAAAGGGATGTAGTGTTGCTATCCTTATCTCGTGCGCATACGTCAGAACAGAACCAACGGAGTGGGGAGTTACCCTCCGACCCTTGCCGAGACTGGTGGTGCGTTGTCGAGCTAAGTTCTTGCATAGTGACCTATATAAACAGCTGTACTGTGCCTGGCATAGGGTTAGGTACACTACATGGAGGAAAATAGTTTCTGTTATTTCGTAATTATGGCGACCTCGCGCGCATCGGCGACACTTCACTTCTCCGCGGGAATTACTGGTAGTAATGTACATTAGCACCTACTAAGAGGACATTAAACTTAACGATGATATAAATTTATGAAACATAATATTATGTCTCATTATTTTTAATGTGGGTACACCACATTTTTTTTTTTAATTTTACCATTGATAAGAAGATCAAAGCACAAAGAAAAAATTGAAATGCGTAACCTGAATCGAACCCGGTACCTCTGGATTGCCGGTCCAACCTGTTAACTCGTCTACCAATTAACGCCAATAATAATAACCTTTCAAATCTTTCCTTATGCTTTGTGTGTCGATCTTTGCATTGTTTATGAAATGCTTTACACCTTAGCAACCTCTAATATATGTGATATGTGAATACGTTAATATTCACATCTTACCGCACTTTACAGCAGTGAACGGGCAGGCGAGAGCGCGCTGCTATTTATAAATTTACGAAACATTATTAATGTCTCATTATTTTTAATGTGGGTACCCCAAATGTATATAATATTTATTGATACATGGCTCTCTTCCGTCTGATTACGCATTTCATTTTATTTTTGCGCTTTGATGTTGTATCAATAGTAAGTACAATTTAACGATGATATGTAAAACGTGCTCGACATTTTTGACCGAGTTCAAAAAAGGACAAGGCTCTCAGTACATCGGTATGTTTTCTTTATCTATGTTAACCTATTACTCAAGACCGCTGGATCAGTCATCTTAGGTCTTATAGTCACTTAACACCAGGTGCAATCGAGGTCAAGTGCTTGGCTATCACACTAATATTCTGTCTATGTTCACGGTTCATGTTTTTTGTTTCTGTGTAAATATGTAACTTGCTGGGGTAAGTGCCGAATATGGTTTTTCTGCCTAGGGCATAGAGAGAGTTGGGCTTCAGATGGACTACTGGAGGCCTATGAGGGTAGTGTTTATCACGTAATAAATGTACGTGATGGATGCTTTGTCACTTAATTATCGCGTGATAAAAGCTACCATCATAGGCCCGCTGGGAAGTAAGTAAATATTGTAGCTGTCATGTTATTGTAATATATTATACCGAATCTTCATGTAAGCTCTAATATTATTAGTTCAAGTGGTGTAGCTAACTACTTCTGAAAGTGATGCACCGCCTAACATGTTAACGTATCAGTTACATGAGTTGTGGCTTAAAAGGGGGTGTATTCTCAAAGCTATTTTACACCAGCTTTTATCAGCCATAGGCTGCTTTTAAAAGATATATCAGACTTCGAATCCTACCAAATAGATTTTAGTGGACGGAGAACGGACGCGAACATGTTTCAATACTGGCTGAACTACGACATTTTTTTCGTTTTCAACCTTAACTCCGCCATTTTGTGATTCTTCGAAAAATTTCGACCAATTTTAGAGATATAATGGAGATCTCTCCTTTTCATCGCCATCCGTCACTTTTGACGTGTGCCTACTTGACAAGTGGCGATATCCCTAGAATATTGCAACTTCGTCAATTCGGACGCGCAAAATTTTCGTTTCCTTTGTATGTGACGGCATAAATAACAGGCGCATAGTTTAAATTGACCGCGTAGTGCGTGAAATTAGTCCGTTACGTTTCATTCAAAACAGAAATTCATATGCATGAATAACATTTTTGACAATCATTATCACCTTCGTATTTCCAAAATTGAGATGAGATATGTCAATTTAAAGCTCATCGCATTTTAATGACAGTTCAACGGCGATATAACAGTTATCTAATAGAGATGTGACTGTATTTCTTGTAGTTCTGGAGGATTTTGGGAGATGGCTTTGGACTATTTCTATTTTATTTTATAGGAGAAAGGACGGGTTAAGTGAGACACCGCCAAGTTCAGATCAAAGACAATCTTTATTTTTTCTTAATTAATATATGTCAATCTTGACCATAGACTATCTACATGCCCCTTTTTAAAAAGAAAATAAAATGACAGATGACGTTTATCAATTTGACACTGACAGCTAACCTATATTTACAGCAGGCAAACATTAGCTTACATTATACATTAATTTAAATTTCATTACATTATTTCATTTATATGTCAGGCTATTAAAATTAAACAATACAATAAATAACATTCTAGTCAATACATTTATATACATCATTATATCAACATCTGTGACGTGCAATACATGCGAATTGAATTACATTAGTGGAAACCTCGTCAAATAATTATAAATACATTGTCATATTTTTTAATAAACTTATAAATCGAATTTGTTTGTTTTCTTTAACAATCTACCTCTTGAACTGTACCGAGGTTCCTGGTTCTGAACAATAGATGTTGACATGCAAGGTAAGTTATCATTGTTTACATTCTTATCACTATTATCACTAGATTCTGACTGACATATTATTGATTCATTACTTTGACTATTTTGACTAGAATTAGGACTGGATACATTTTCAATAGAAATACTTGATCTAAAGCTTTCACTTTCTGAACTATCTAGACTAGACTGACGACTTGACATTTGACTCTGAAGTAAATACTCAGGTATGTAATAATATGTATGAATATCCTCCTTTTCTACATCTTGACTCTGATTTGTTAAATTACATTTGTTATACTGACTTGACCTCTGACTATGAGACATTGACTTTGACCCTTGCTTTGACTGACAATTTGTGTTTGTGAATGCTTGACTTGACTGTTCTGACTGTGTGTTTGACATACTTTGACTTGGACTGTTTGACTGACTTAGACTGTTTGACTGACTGACACTGTTGGAGTTAGACTTAACATCACTACTAGGTTTTGACTGTGACTTTGACAAACATGACTTAAATGTATGTATGTATGTAAACACTTTATTGTACATAAAAACAAGAAAAACACATTACAAAGGAATAAGCATGTACAAAGGCGAACTTATCCCTTTAAGGGATCTCTTCCAGTTAACCTTTGAGCAAATGAGTGCTAAATAAATGTAAATGGTAGACAAACCAAGCAACATGTACAATACAAAGGAGTAACTATAACTATACAATAATACACATATAATAAATAACTTGATATGTTGAGTATTTCGCCTATAAATTGTTCCATCTAAATTTTTCACTAAATATGACCTAGGAAAATTAGTTTTAGACACAATTGTACCTTTTGTCCATGACACATCATTAGGATTTTTCTTGAAAAAGACTATCATTTGGCTGAAATTCCTGTGGAGGAACACTACTTTTATTATAGTATGTTTCTCTTTTTGAAATGACTTTTGACTTATTTTGAGAGTGTTCTGCAAATGTAATGACTTTAGGCTTTAGATTCTCAGAATGGGTAGGTAACCTTGTTCTGAGTTTTCTAGACATTAGTAATTCTGAAGGTGACTTTAGATTTCCTCTAGGTGTTGTCCTATATTGTAACAAACTTAAGTGAAAATCTGTACCTGAATCTTGACATTTTCTTAACATATTTTTTATTATTTTTACAGATACTTCGGCTAATCCATTGGACCTTGGAAAGTGAGGACTCGACACTATGTGTTCAATATCCCAATCACTAAGGAATTTTTGAAACTCCTGACTATTATATGGTGGACCTCCATCGCTGACCAGTTGCAATGGGATTCCGTGACGAGAAAACATTGACTTTAAATGCTGAATAACAGTTTGACTCCTATGATCTGTATTCAGTTGTGCAATTTCTATATAATTAGAATAATAATCTACTACTAATAGGTATTTTTTGCTATTGTAATCAAATAAATCTGTTGCCAACCTTTGCCATGGTAGGGAAGGTTGATCATGTGACAATAACGTTTCTTTTGTTTTATTTGTACTAAATGACATGCAAGTTTCACATTGCCTAACTTTCATTTCTATGTCATGATATATGTTAGGCCAAAATACCAAACCTCGAGCTAAGTTTTTTGTTTTTTCTACCCCCATATGACCTTCATGTAAGATATTTAATATTTCTGAACGCATTGACTTGGGAATAATTACAGACTGACTTTTGAATAAAATATCATCAATGACATGAATTTCATCCCGAATATTCCAGTAGGGTAAAGTTATAGGATCACATTGAGTTTTATTGTTTGGCCATCCATTTAAAAAATATTCTTGTAATTTTAATAAAGTTATGTCTGATTTAGTATGATCTCTAATTTTTTGTAATTTGTTTTTTGTTATAGCCAAATTGGAAGTTAGAAATTTTACTTGACTAATGACATTATTTTCAAATTCATTAATATCAAATTTTTCTATAACTGTGTTTGATGACACTGGAGCTCTTGATAGAGTATCAGATACATACATTTCAGTGCCTTTTGTATATGAAACAATCAGATCATATGACTGCAATGCAATCATCATTCTCTGCAGACGAGCTGGCACATCTGACAAGGCTTTTTTAAATAATGTTACTAGCGGCTGATGATCAGTTTCTACTTGTATAGTTTTACCATAAATATATTGATGGAATTTTTTACACCCATACAAAATAGCATATAATTCTTTTTCAATTTGAGCATAATTTTGCTGTGTGCTTGTTAGCGACTTTGATGCATAAGCAATTGGGTTTTTTCCATGAAATATGACCGCACCTACTGCATCTTTAGAAGAGTCTACTGACATTCTAATCGGTTTATTGACATCGTAATGAACTAAAACCGGTGACTGACTAATAAGATTTTTCAATTTTATGAATTCTTTTTCATGATTATCTGTCCATTGCCAGATATTTTGTTTTTTGAGTAGACTTCTAAGCAAATTTGTTTCATTGGCTAAATTTGGTATGTATGAACCTAGATAATTCACCATTCCTAAAAATCGTTGCAAGTCTTTAACATTTTCTGGTCTTGGCATATCGACAATGGCTTCGACTTTAGACTTATCTGCTGAAATGCCATTTTTATTGAAAACATGACCTATATAAGTAATTTCTGTCTGGTTGAACATACATTTGGCTTTATTGAATTTTAAGTTGACTTCTCGGGCTTTTTTTAAAACATTTTCTAACCTTTCATCATGTTCTTTTTGACTTGATCCAAATACTAAAATATCATCGACAAAAATAAGTACTCCTGGTAATTCTCCGAATAAGTCTGACATTACTTTATGAAAAATTTCTCCACTAGAGTTTATACCGTATGGCAGTCTAAGGAATTTATATCTACCAAATTGTGTGTTGAATGTACATAGTTGACTACTTTCTTCATCTAATTGGATCATCCAATATCCTGAATTTGCATCTAATTTTGAAAATACTGACGCGCCTGCTACTTTCGACCTTAAATCGTCTAGAGTAGGATAAGGAAAATGTGGTCGCTTAATAGCTTTGTTTAGTGGTCTAGGATCTAAACATATTCGTAATTAGGGTTACCATTTAGGAATTTGAAAAGTCCTGGCAAAAAGCCGGACGAATCGAAAAAAGTCCGGACTTTCTAGTCACCAAAATAGGTAGGCATGGTAGTAAGTAGACGCTCGCATTGCGAGATTTGCGAGGGGGTAGGTGCGGGGTGCGGGCGGGGTTTGATCGAGTAGTTGTAGTTTTATTACTCATTATTCCAACTTATTTGAAAAAAGCCGGACAAATTAAAGGGCCGGACAAAGTCCGGACAAGAGTCGAAAAGTCCGGACATGTCCGGACAAATCCGGACGTATGGTAACCCTATTCGTAATTGACCATTAGGTTTCTCTATAGGAACTATTGCATTTACCCAGTCGGTAGGAGTTGTGACTTTTTCTATGACTTGTAACTCTTCCATTCTATCTAGCTCATTTTTAAGTTTTGGATGTAAAGCATAAGGAATTCTTCGGACAGGACAAATTTTAGGCTCAATACTTGTGTCAACATGTAAATGTGCCTTGAAAGGCAGACAACCTAAACCTTCAAATGTATCAGAATAATTATCCAACAGTGACGTTACTGACCTTTGATTTGTCACTTCAAACAGCCTTTTGACGATGCCCAAGTCTTCACATGTCTTCGCACTCAGTATGGTCGAACATTCACAATCCACAACAATGAACTTGATGTCAGCTTGAGTCCCATTTTCAAGTGTACAAGTCAGTATTACACTACCTAAATTTTTTATTTGTTGGCCTGAAAATGAAAATATGTTATCAAATGATTCTTTGAATGGAATTTTAATGTTGTTCACCTTTTCTAAATTTTTGACAGTATGATTTGAGATGACACTTACTTCAGCGCCAGTGTCAATTCGGCAAGTTAACAGCTGATTTTGACATTTAAGATTGATTTTCCAATTATTATGATTTTGACTAGACTTGACATTATTTGTGACAGATTCAATTATAAAATTTTCTTGATTAAAATTATTATGACTATGACTAATATGACTAGAACTAGGGTCTTTTTCCGAACTGTGACTAATTACTGCACTTACTTTTCGACTTAGACAATATTTGGCAAAATGGTTGGGCTTCTGACAGATTGCACAGGTCTTCCCTTGCGCTGGACACTTGTAACGGTGTACCTGCCCACATCTTCTGCACGTCCCACTGCCCGCTTGGCGACTTCCTGACGTTGATCTGCTGCGATCCTGGCTCGTTTGTCTTGGTCTTGATGAAGTTGGTCTTGACGGTCTTGAAGTTGAAGAATTTCTTTGTCTTGAGTTATGATGCTGTTTTGAAATTGTTTGAATGTGACTCGATTCTTGATGTTCTTTTATTCTTTTGGATCTTGTACCGGACAATTCTATTGTTTTAGCTATTGTGACTGCTTCATTGACATCTTTAATAGTGTTATTTTGTAGTAACTTTTCTTTGATAGTTTCATTTTTAAGACCAATTATGAACATATCTTTGACTAGAGAATCCTTAAGTGTTTCAAATTTACACGTGGCTGCTAGGTTATTTAGGCATGTGACGTATTCGTCTAATGATTCCTCTTTTTGATATCTTGTGAAAAAATTATACCTTTCTACTGTTGTGCTTCTACACGCGTTGAATTTTTCATCAAATTTTGTCAAAATTGAATTAACGGTTTCTTCGGATCGTTGCAAGTTGAATGAGTCATATATTTCAAGTCCTTCATCACCTATCGCGTTTAGCAGTATAGCGATTTGTTTCTTTTCTGGCAGCTTCTCCAGGTCGTTTGCTTCGCAGTAAATTTCATATTTCTGCTTCCATCTTCTCCATTTCTCAGCATTTGCACATTCCGAACCTCCGCCATTTTGAACGTTGAGCTGTAACGGCTTGAGACTGTTGGCCAAAATTACATTTTGTGACTTTTCCGTCGTTGACATTGTTTTTCTTCTCTTCTTTCGTTTTCACTTCTGACACCATGTATTTCTTGTAGTTCTGGAGGATTTTGGGAGATGGCTTTGGACTATTTCTATTTTATTTTATAGGAGAAAGGACGGGTTAAGTGAGACACCGCCAAGTTCAGATCAAAGACAATCTTTATTTTTTCTTAATTAATATATGTCAATCTTGACCATAGACTATCTACAGTGACGTTTGGCGTTCACTCAAACGGCATTCTCGAATTGGGCCCCTGCTCACAAAGTTTTACGAGAATCGGTTGAAATAAGCTCGCCGGGTTTGGGCAAGAACAGACGGAAACTGTACATCCAGAATTCGGACATACCAAACAATTATTGGTCAAGCTGAATCGGACCCTTCGAGCGACCTTTTTGTATGGAACTTTATACAAGAAGGTCGCCTTTTAAATAAGAACGGCAGCGTCTCATCATTCCTTTGCCCTTATCCCATTTATTTGGGGTCGTCGCAGCATGTTTTCTTCCTCCATCTTTCCCTATAACTCGTAATCTCGTCGTTTACTTCCTTCTTATTCATATCATCTTTCACACAATCCATCCATCTTTTCTTTGGTCTTCCTCTTTTTATATATCAGTCCACATTCATGCTTAACGCTTTTCTGATTACGTGGCTTTCCTCTCTTCTTTAAATATAATAAGAATGGCAGCGTCTCGCCGTGTGGTTTCATAATAAGCGCCCGGGCATGCAACCCAGGAAGTTACCCAGTTGCTAACTTCATCAAAACAAATATTCGTACGTGTAACAATTTGAATATTCATAATCATCAGCCCAGAACCTCTAGGATAACTGCGACAAATACTACCTGTCACTTTCCTCTCGATACCGTGCGAGCAAAACAGGTGATGCTGAGTCGCACAACAAGCGAAGTCGCGGGAAGATATGGTAGCCCTGCTGCGTGGTTTACTGCTGGACAGATAAGGTGCGGTTGGCGCATTAGTGCAGCTGCCTGTTGAACCGGTTGTCCTGGGTTCGAATTCCGGCAAGGGCAAATGTTTGTGTGACCAAATAAATCAATAAACCAATAAATCCCAATAGCCCTGTTCTAGGGAATAACATCAATAATTATGTTAAGAAACATGTTTGATAATAGAGAAAAATGTATAAACCAATCAGCATTTTAAAAGGAATCTTCTTCTTTGTCGTTACACTCTTGGCAGAGTGGTCGTGGCTGTCATTCCTTGTGTGGCAAGCCTAACCACACGGCGCCATTCTTCTCTCACACCCGCGCGTCTGGTGCTCTCGTTCAAGGGACAATTTGTGGCCGATTTGATTTGGTCAGTCCACCTCATGGGAGATCTACCGCGTGGTCTAGTACCGTCTACTTTGCCCTGGACCACCAGGCGCTCAATGGACAAAGCTCCACGTCTTGACACGTGCCCTAAAAAGGTGAGGATTCGGGACTTCACTAATGACGACAGACGCTGTTCTATGTTCAGCTCTTGAAGAATGGACTTAAAAGGAATAAGGCTTCTAAAATTTGTTCCTGTGTCATAAATGTTCTATGTATTTATATTTAAAAGGATGTATATCGTCGTCTACTATCAATAACACAAGTATAGAGCTTACTGGGGAACTAGATCGATTTGTGTGAGGTTGTTAATTGCCGTAAAAACCATACCAATACCATAAATGAAGAATATGGGTATATAGCGTATTTTTTTTCACATTTAGCCTAGTTTAAAGCGCGGAACCAAAAAAAGCAGGTCTTAATGTAATGTAGCGAGAGGCTCTATTTTAACAACGCTATCCAAAACGTCATACCTCATTACAGAACTCACGGCAGTTAAGCTCTTTCGTATATGTAACGCAAAATTCATGCCTCCACACTCAGTCCCATTTCGGCTTTTCATTTTCAATTACTAGTATATGTCATTGAAAAGGACGTAATGTTGTCTAAATCGGACTGCATATACGATCTTCTTGATCTGGGAAATTTTGAGGAAAATGCTTAAAAATGAGTTTAAACGACGTATTTTCTTGGGAACGTTATTTAAAGACTAAAGATTTAATGGCTTTTTAAACTAGTTTTCAAAGGCGGCGCTGCTGAAATTATATTAAGGGGGGGTGGGCGATTGCCAAAGAAAGTCTAAGAAAATGAGTTAGAAATTGTAGGTGCATCTTTATTGAAATTCATTACTGCCCAGCCTAAACTTTGCGCGACCAGCGACAGCGGTGAGCAGCGAGGGGCAAAAACAGAATCATATCGAGATCTGAATCCTGCCAAGAACCGCCGCGCGGCGCCACTAGCGCTTTTTGCGACTAGAAAAGACTAAAATAATAATATTGCTTTACTAATCCGCGATATAAAACGCGCGCAATCTCGCAAAAAAATTCGCGGATTTGTAAAGCAGTATTGTTTCAATTAATATGGATTTCCGAAAAATAACGCCTGATACAATAAATTGACTAAGAAGAACGCAGTGACGGTTCGGTGTCGGGCGCGATCGGGCGGTGTGCTGCCACACAAATAATGTTACCACAAAACTGAATATGTAATAATTTACTGTATTATTCATGAAATAAATTTATTATTTATTTATTTATATTTATTTATTACCTACATATGGTTACAACACGGGGTATACCAGTGGCTCTGTTAGATGTAGAGCTCGCGGGTCTGTTTCACGGATTTCAACCCCCATGTCATGGCCACTCTTTTTAATTTCGAATAACAGTGAAAACAAAAAACTATAAAATTATCGATAGAATGATCGAGGTAATACGAAATATTTTTGGAACAAGCTGGAACAGAAATGCTTCGCTCTTTTCGCTCGCTCGATAAATAAAATACTTACATGAAGTAAAATTCGTATGATATTGATCCATTTAAGTTGTGTATTGGCCCTTTTATTATCACCAACATAAAGCTAAAGCCCCGACAAGAACAACAAAAGTCTACTTAAATCTATAACCATGTAAATTATTAGCAAACATGAGCATATTTACTTACTCTGTGTCCACCCTTACACGGATCGGTCGCAAATTGAATTTTATCAAAATCACTAATCGGTTGGGTTATTTTTGGGCTACGGTTTTTGCAACGACCCGTCCAGTGGGAGCAGCCTATTGGCAATATTTTAACCCCCGAAAAAAAAAAATTACAATTATGAGTTTAATAAGCTCCCAAACATATGAACCTATTTAAATGCAGGTTTGCAATAATTGTATTGACTGCCAAAATAGCATTGTCCCGGTATTGAGTGGAACTCAGGGGGTGGAAGGGACCCCTGTTTCGGGGCGGGTTTTATTTCGGGATAAATCGGCTCGCGTTCATATCTAGCCATATCAGTGCATTTCTTCGGTAACCGCGACCGTCACACATTTAAATAAAACAACTATTTAAAATGGATTATATCGCTTCAGGTATGTTCATTATTCGAGCCTTTCTGACGTTTCGGCAAATTTACAGTTACCGTTGTCAAATTTTGATTGAGAAAAACACAATTTTTCTCTGACAAAGTTACATTTTTATGCAAACTACCAATTTTATAAATATGAATTTAAGAAATAAAGGTCTAGACCTATATGTACAACATGCCAAGTGGGCTTAATGTAGGTATAACGATAGTTACACAGGTGCCCGAAGGGCATTCCATTTAAACTTGTCGATGCGAGTGCCTACTGGTTCGAACCGGGGTTCGCCAAAGCAAATATTTGTATGAACAAGAATATTTGTTCGTGGGTAATGGATGTTAACTATAGGTAACCTATAATATTATGTATATCGTTGTCTAGTACCCATTACAAGCTTTGCTTAGTTTGAGACTTGGTCGATTCGTGTTAGATTAAAATAAAAACCGGTCAAGTGCGAGTCGGACTCGCGCACCGAGGGTTCCGTACAAACACTTTCCATTCTTAAGTGGTTAAGTTAAGTTTGCACCTGGTATGTATAGCGGCCCATACAAATGAGGTGCAAAGTTAACGCAACCAATCCCGTTTGTTGTATGGGAGCCCCCCTTAAATATTTATTATATTTAATTTTTAGTATTTTTTGTTATAGCGGCCATAGAAATACATCATCTGTGTAAATTTCAACTGTCTAGCTATCTATCGTACAGCCTGGTGACAGACGGACGGACAGCGAAGTCTCAGTAATGGGGTCACGTTTTTACCCTTTGGGTACGGAACCCTAAAAACGACCAAGTGTGAGTCTGACTGGCGCACCGAGGGTTCCGTTCAAATACTTAAATGAGGTGCTAAGTTAACGCAACCAATAACGTTTGTTGTATGGAAGCCCACTTAAATATTTATTTTACTCTGTTTTTTAGAACTTGTTGTAATAGCGGCAACAGATATACATCATATGTGAACATTTTAAATGTCTAACTATCACGGTCCATGGAATACAAGTCTGGTGACAGACGGACGGACGCAGAGTATTAGTAACAGGGTCCTGTTTTTTACCCTTTGGGTACGTAACCCTAAAAAAAACATAAACAACTTTTCATATTGTTTTATACTGCATTGCAACAGCAAAATATTAGCAAAAGTTTGTTCTCTCTGTTCATTACGTCACAAAAGTCCGCACATTGTCCCGGTATTGAGTGGGACTCATTAAGGGGGCGGAATGAATCCCCTGTTTGGGGACGGGTTATTTTTTAAAGTCACAGTCGCATCCCGTATGTATGGAATTCTTGAGCTGCGCTGATTGCGCCAAGTTTATTGGTCATTGGAGGTGTTAGTGGAAAAATTGGGTTAAAGGCTTGTCCTCTGTTTTAATTTGCGCATGAATTGTTGTACAAAAATGTTATAACTAGTTTTGGATGGTTTAGGTCAGGAATGAAAGTAGAAGATGCAAATAACCTAAATTAAAAATTTAAATCATTCATGAGGGTCTCACCCTCCCCTCCACTCCTCAATCCGCTCATTCAATGAGTGATATTAAAAACGCTATGAAAACTGAACATAACTACAAATTTTTTAATTCTTAGCTTCAATATTGGCTGAGGTATCAGCCACCTTGTTCCAATTAAAGCTAAATATCTTGGAAACTTCTAGTCCTATTTCCACCAAACATAGCTAGGAACCATTACACAAAAAAACGCACTCAAGTTCGTCGATCCGTTTGGAAACTATGATGCCACAGACAGATACACAGATACTCATGTTAAACTTTAACTTCCCTCTTTTTTCGTCGCGGGTTCATAAAACAATTATATTTGTATTAACTTCAATTAACCACGGCTTACAAATACTAAGCATGAAAACTGTATGTCTGTCTGTTACCTCTTCACGCTTAAACCGCTAAACCGACTTAGATGAAATTTGGTATGGAGATAGTTTGAGACCCGGGAAAGGACATAGGATACTTTTCATCCAGAATAAATTTAGTATTCCCGTGGGATGAGCGGGTAACACCGCGGGGCACAGCTAGTTAAATATATATTGAATCATCTCTATACAGTCTTGCTCTGACGTCTGTCATCATTCCCGCCAAATTCTAGACCACTGGGGGGGTATTCGACCAATTTTAGAGATATAATGGAGATCTCTCCTTTTCATCGCCATCCGTCATTTTTGACGTGTGCCTACTTGACAAGTGGCGATATCCCTAGAATATCGCAACTTCGTCAATTCGGACGCGCAAAATTTTCGTTTCCTTTGTATGTGATGGCATAAATAGCAGGCGCATACTCTAAATTGACCGCGTAGTACGTGAAATTAGTCCGTTACGTTTCGTTCAAAACAGAAATTTATATACATGATAACATTTTTGACAATCATTATCGCCTTCGTATTTCCAAAATTGAGATGAGATATGTCACTTTTAAGCTCATCGCATTTAAATGACAGTTCAATGGCGATATAACTGTTATCTAATGGAGATTTGACGTTTGGCGATATCTCAAACGGCATTCTCGAATTGGGCCCCAGATCACGGCACGCCGTGTACCGCGACCGCGCATACAGCCTTTTTAGGGTTCCGTAGTCAACTAGGAACCCTTATAGTTTCGCCATGTCCGTCTGTCCGTCCGTCCGTCCGTCCGCGGCTTAGCTCCGTGATCATTAGTACTAGAAAGCTGAAATTTGGTATGAGTATGTGTATTTATTTATTTAATCGTATGGCATAATTGAGTCGCTTTACATGTTGATTACAATGAATATCTAAGTATGTGTATATATCACGCCGACAAAACGGTACCTCTCGAACACCTAAAGTGGGGGTGATTTTTTTTTCGTTTCAGCACTTTGTCGTTGAATAGGTCTTTTAAAAATAATAGGGGTCTTCAAACATTATTTTTTGATAAAGTCACCAGTTTTGTAAATATTCGCTCCGAAAAAAAAATAGCGTCCCCCCTCTCTTTTCAACCACGGGTCAAGAAAATATGGAAAAAAGATTGAAAATGAGGCCTTATAAGTACCTACTTTAACTATATTGAATAAAATCAGTCGAGCCGTTTTTGAGTTAACGCATTTTTTTTTTTTAATGACGTAATTGCCGTGCGGTTTCCTTATACTTCGAACGTTACACATATTAGTTAAGTGCCATACTGTATTAAAATATTTCGCTCAATCTGGCGCGTTTAATCGATAACTTCCAGAAGGTAATAAATAATTACGTTACTTTGGCGTTTACGACCTTTTTTATAGAGCTTGAAATCTTTCTCGTAATTTAAACCTCGGGCTTAAAACAGCGGTCTATTGTGAAGGATGGGCAACTACGGAACCCTAAACTGAGCGGTTTTTAATTATTCTTTTCATTAAGGAGTTAGATCAAAATATAAAAATAATCAAAATCCGACCTCTTTTGTTTCGACATGCATACAATTTTCAATAAACTTTACGTAGCCAATTTCACTTATGAGCCCATTTTAACCCCTCATTTCGCATTGCGTCAGTTAAAAAAACAGGCCAATTACGAGTCAGACTCGCGCACAATCGATCTGTGCCATTTGCTGTTATAGAGGCCATAATACATACCTAATCTATGAAAATTAAAAAAATATCTGCTATTCAACCGCTGGAGCAAATAACGTAGAAAACCCTAAAAGCACGTTTTATACGACCCATTTAATTACTAACTTTTTAGGGTTCCGTGCCCCTAAAGGAAATAAACGAAACCCTCATAGTAGGTTTCACCTTGTTGTCCGACTGTTCTTTCGCCCGTCTGTCTGTCTGTCTGTCAAGACTCGTTATCTCGGGAACACGTATCGAGCTGAAATTAAAAAAAAGTTTCTGTCAAAAATGACATTTTAGTGGCAAGCTTTTATAGCCGACTGTACTTTTCTTTGGATATCCATCAAATGCTCACTGTGACGATTCTAAAGAGCCCAAGCTCGGCAGGATTGCTTTTTCTATTATAGAGTTCCTATGGCCACCGTCCGGCTCCATCATCAGATCAGCCCCATGGTACCATATTATTGTATTTTCATCAAAGTTAAGTAAGTATGCAAAATTTCAGCTCAATCGGTTGACGATATCTGCTTCAAAATTGAGTTGCAAGATTTCACCCGAACAAACATACTTTAAACATACCATGCAAGCTAAATAAAAGCTTGTAACATATATATACTCATACTCAAGTTAAAGTAAAAAAAAAAGATATGGCCGGTTATTTATTTTCAGTAGTTGCAGTTGTTACAGCCGCCATAGGTCACAGCATACGATCATTTCAAGTCTACGTTGAAAATATACAGCCCTATGACAGACGGACGGAGAGCGGAGGGTGCCGTTGGAACCCTTTGGGTATGGAACCCTAAAAGGACCCACACACCAATAAGCGAATTGAAATGCAAGCATGTTAAGGATTCACGCCGAAATTACTTTTTGTTCCGTACAAATATAATATTCGTGGTGACCAGAACAATTTCGGCGCCAGGGCGAATGTTTAATATTTTTCGTGCCGTGTGTTTTTAATGAAATGGGCCAAGTGTGAGTCGGCCAATTTCATTCAAAAGACACGGCGGGATTATTCAGGACATGATATTGTTTTTGGGCTTGGTATTTTAATTTAAAATTGCAATTACTAGGTTACTCTTACCGTTCGCTCTTATTGCTTTGACATAAAAGTTGTTAAACTGGCTTAAGAACCGCCGTGCGGATAATTCAAAATCGAAATCATAATAGTAGTTAATGTTTCTGTACATAATGAAGGGTATTAAACACGAGTGTGGGTTTATGAAACGAGCCAAAGGCAAGTATTATAACATCACACGAGTGTTTTAATGCCTAATTATGTACAGTTACACACACTACTTTATCTACCCACATATCATAAGCCTCTATGATGCATTCAGGAGTCGCACATTATGACAAATATTACCCGGTAATGGCGGTAATGAAGTTTTCTGGCAGCTGTCATAGGTTTTTTAATTCAGAGACAAACTAGAGTCGGCCCCAACTATCATATCGTTCGATATCTTACCCACGTGTGACATTTGTCAAATTTGATTATTTTGATTGCAAATTGACACTTCATTTCGAACTAAACGTCATCTCGATTGATATTAGAATAGAGGTCAAATCAAATTTCTTTGTTTTTCAGAGATGTTCGAAATTTGAATAAATAATACTATCGAAATCGATGTTATTATTTAGCAATAGTAACATTTTTACAGATAAGACATTTTGTTCTAACAAAACAGTCTATTTTTATGGTGGTTATAATGTGCGGTTCTTGAACGCATCATGGAGGGTTTATGATATTTGGATAGATAAAGTAAATTCTGTAATTAGGCCACAAGGACACTTTTACTAGTCTAAACCATAATTTAGCGGCATTTACCGCTGTCGAGAAGAAATCCGGAAGAAACTCAACTGTATTATTTTTTCGTAAATTATACTTATCTTAGTCTTTTACAATTATAGCTAAGTAATAGGTACATTTAAACAGGAGGATGATATGTAGAAGATTCTTCAAATGTATATTATATACAATATATACAATTAATTAATTTAACTATCCGAGATGTATAAGCTCTCTAGGCGTCAAAGAGAATAAGGTATATTACTAAATAATTGATAAATTTTAATTTCTTAAAGATGTATATGGTCTCTAGACATCAAAACATGCAATAAATAAAATAAATTCATTATTAATTTGTGGGCCCATCGTGTCCTAATCTCTGTGTAATCTAAACAAATGTAGATTGGAAAGCAATAACATTTTATTTATAAATAAAAAAATAAAAAATTTAATTATAAAAAAATACTCTAAATAGCCTATAATCCATAAAAAATTTATGGAGCATGTATAATACGGAGCGAGCGAAGCTCCCATGGATCGACTCGAATGGACTTTGTAACAATGCTCAGATCTCAGCGAGTTCTCAACCGATTTTAGAATTTTTTGTTTTAAAATGCACAAATTAAATTTCGCTAGGTCGTGACGAAGAGAAAATTTCGAAAAAAAAAAAAACTCCGCTCCAATCTATGGTGCAATCTAAGCCGGTGGCTGACTCTGCATCGACCTAGTATGGGAACATACATATTGCCAGTGCCATGTTATATAAATAATAGCAATTCCAATCTATATTTCCCTCACCTAAACGTTCCATACCTGAAGCTGAACCACAGCAAATTCTTCATCCAAAAGGTCGTATCCAAATGAAACTTCCTTTGCAAATAAGCCCTTTTATCGACACATAATCTGCCGAAAGTTGGCACCCAATTCGGAACAGTAACTCAATCATTGAATTAGCGAAGTAAGAGTTGGCAAGTTAGTTCAGCTTGTTTGTTCTAATTACTGCTGTCCGACGCAGGAAAGAACGGTTATGGTTATGAAATACTTATATAGTTAGGTTGTTAGTGTTAGATTATTTTATGATGTTGGCAAGATTATTATTCTCTAGATTAATACAGTACTGCCAACATAACTGTGATTGGTTGGTCTTTTACTTTTTTATGCTAACTGTCAGCTACTGAAAAATATTCTCATCAATAAAAACACATTAGTCAATTACGCTGATTTGATTTCTTATTTTATTTCCATAAAATAAAAGGTTATGGGCGACTTGTAAATGGAAAATAGAAAGGAAAATTTGTCAGCCAGATGGCATAGTAAATTAGTCCGGGTATTTTAAGATTTTTTCAGGTAATAAAAATAATTTCAAATTGTAACGGCAAATTTAGAACAAAATGGCTTCCATGGTAATGCCGCAACTTGATGAGAAACAAAATTTTTCGAATTGGAAATTTAGGATACAGATTTTATTGAACGAAAAAGACGTCTCAAATGTTTTAATAGAAGATCCGCCTGTGGAAAAAGATAAGTATGCAAGTTTTATGCTTAAAGACGCGAAAGCGAAATCGACGATCGTACAATACGTATCAGATAAATACTTAGATATTATTAAAAAGGCAGAGACGAGTAAACAAATGATTAAAAAGCTAGAAGAAATATTTGAAAGAAAAAGCGTGTTCAATAAATTACACCTAAAGAAGAAACTGTTATCTTTAAAATGTACGGGTAATTTACAAGACCATTTCTTGAAATTTGACTCGATCATAAGTGAGATGGAAGCCGCGGGCTGCAAGCTGGACGAAAGTGACAAGGTAGCACATTTATTACTTACTTTACCTGATTCATACGAAACTGTTATTACAACTCTTGAAACTATGAGTGTAGAAAAAGAATTATGCGAAGATTTTGTAAAATCCCGATTACTAGATGCCGAACTGAAGAATAGTGGCAAAGAAACAATGCCCGAATTAACATTTATGGCCTGCTTTAAGTGTGGTAAAAGAGGCCACAAGGCCACAGATTGTTTTAGTAACTACACCAATAATTTTAACCAACAAAGAGGCCGAATTATGTACCGAGGCCAAAACTCTTACAGAGGCAGAAGTTCATTTAGAGGTAGAAGTAACAGAGGTACATTTAGAGGACAAAGTCAAAGCCCACATCATTCAAAAGATAAGTTATCATTCATTGCAATGGCTGCAATCGAAAATACAGACCATTTTATCCTCGATTCTGGCGCAACGAACCACATGGTAAAAAAGGAATGCGAGAAGTTTATTACAAACATAACAGAACTGTCAACACCAATTAAGATACAAATTGCCAATGGACAGGTTCTGACAGCGAGAAGAAAAGGCATTTTGACAGCCGATTATCAAAGCTCACGTACAATACAAATCGATATGGAAGTATTATTGGTAGAAGGATTACGACATAACTTATTATCAATTAACAAGTTGACAGAAAAAGGTTTCAACATCACATTCACCAACGATGGTGTATTGATAAGAAAAGACAACGTTTGTATTAAAGGAAACAAATCGAACAATTTGTACATATTAAAACTTGATGTCAACATTGAAAATGCTTATGTGGCAAGCGAGAACAGCGACTTATGGCACAAAAGACTTGGTCATATAAACTATAATGATTTAAAACTATTAAATTTACCTATACCTGACAAGATCTGCGACACATGTATTGAGGGAAAGAGCACACGAAGAAGCTTCTACTACCAGAAAAGCAATAGTAAACAAATTGGAGATTTAATACATTCAGACATTTGTGGACCCATAGAGCCTATAAGTATATATGGATTCCGATACTTTCAAGTACTTATTGATGATTACTCACACTACCTGGTAGTCCGTTTACTGAAAACGAAAGATGAAGCAGAGGGCAATATTATAAATTTTATAAGATATATTAAAACCCAATTTGGATTTAAAACAAAGAGCTTAAGACTCGATAATGGTGGCGAATTCAGTTCCAACAAATTTAAAAGATACTGTACGGACAAGGGAATACGAATTGAATACACAGCACCATATACGCCACAGCAAAACGGAACTTCAGAACGAATGAATCGCACATTAATAAATAAAGTACGGACAAAATTGATTGAAACAAAATTACCAAAAGAACTGTGGAGCGAAGCAGTGATGACATCTGCGTATGAGATAAATAGAAGTCCAACTACAGCATTAAATGGAAAAACACCATCAATGTTATGGTATGGCAACAACAATTTGACGAAGCTAAGAGTCTTCGGCAGCCAAGCATGGGCTGTAACATTGCCTAAACCAAGAAAATTAGAGCCAAGAGCTAAGAAATTGATAATGGTCGGATATTGCGGTTCGGGATACAGACTTTTTGATCCCAAAGAAAATAAAATCGTAATATCAACAGACGTAAAGTTTAATGAAAATGAAATCGTATTTAAAAATGAAGAGAAAGACGAAAATGCAAAAATATTTAGACCTTATGTTCATAATGATGAAGAAGAAGAAATTGAAATATACGAAGAAAATAAAATAGTACATGAGAAAGAAAATGACAAGATTGAAACTGAAAAAGACACTGAAAATAAAGAAAGTAGACAAAATGAAGAAGAAATTGAAGAAAATGATACCAGCTATGATGAAGCAGAAGAAGAAATGGAAGCGTATCAAAATTGTCCAAATGATGTAACCATGAATACCAGAGCAGGAAGACAAATAAATAAGCCAAAACACTTAAATGATTATGAAATATATATGGCATACTGTTTAATATCCTCGGAAGACCCAATACATTATGAAGAAGCGATTAAAGACAAAGAATGGGAAGAAGCAATTGCGAAAGAAATAAATTCATTAGAAAAGTTGGAAACTTGGGAAATAGTTGACGCTAAAGGCAAAAAGGCAATTGATACGAAATGGGTATTTAAAACTAAAGACAATGGTTTAAAGAAGGCTAGATTAGTAGCAAAAGGTTTTCAGCAGAAAGAAAGTTATTTTGGGAATAATTATTCACCGGTAGCGAGGATGAATACAATTAGAATGTTTTTAGCACATGCAGTAAGAAATGATTATGAAATAAGTCAATTTGATATTCCCACAGCCTTTTTAAATGGATTTTTAGAAAATGAAGTTTACATTAAAGTACCGAAAGGAGTGAAGGTTGAGAAGAACAAAGTATTAAAATTAAAAAGAAGTCTATATGGATTGAAAGAAAGCCCCAAGTGCTGGAATGAAAGGCTTAATGATTTCTTAACAAAGACCGTCGGATTAAAGCGGTCTCAACATGATTTTTGCTTATACTACGATAGTAAAGTATGGTTTTTAGTGTTTGTAGACGACATTCTACTAACAGGGGAAGTCGAAGCGATAAATAAAGTAACAGAGATGCTACATAAGGAATTTAATGCAAAAGATTTGGGAAAAATCAATAAATTTCTAGGTATGGAAATTACCAGAAATGAAGAAGGAATGAAAATAAATCAAAGCAAACAAATTGAAAAAATGTTACAGAAGTTTAATATGACTGACTGCAATGGAGTAAAAACGCCAATGGAAAAGGATTTACAAATAAAAGCAACTAATGATAAAATAGACGTACCGTATAGAGAAATAATTGGAAGTTTAATGTTTTTGGCAACCGTCACAAGACCAGACATAAGTTATGCGGTCTCATATCTAAGTCAATTTTTGGACAAGCCTGATATCCAATGTTGGAAACAAGCGAAAAGAATAATCAGATACATAAAGCAAACGAAGGAGTATGGACTAAACTACAAAAGGCAGAATGATAACTGCACTATTAATGCCTATTCAGATGCCGATTGGGCAGGGCAAAAGACTGATAGAAAAAGCATGAGTGGATGTGTCATCATGTATTATGGTAATGTTATCGGATGGTTCTCTAGAAAACAAAGCTGCGTGGCACTTTCTACAGCGGAGGCTGAATATGTCGCACTAGCTACAGCGTGCAGCGAAGTCATTAATATCAAAGGGTTAGCCAAGGATTTTGGTGAGTGTTTAACACCTGAAATTTATGTAGACAATATGGGAGCTATATCAATGTCCAACAGCTATGAAAATAGCAAACGTGCAAAACACATCGATATTAAATATCACTTTGTTAAAGATTTGATCAGAAAAAAGATAATCACTCTATACCATGTCGACTCTTATAACAATGCAGCTGACATTTTTACTAAAATATTGTCATTAGATAAGTTTACTCATAATAGAGATCTGTTATGTGTATACTAGTAACATTAATCTTGAGTATTTTTAAATGAATATTAGTTTGATAATTAAGGAGGAGTCAGTACAAATAATGTGCATGAGCGAATTTTATTTGACATAATGTTACTTGATTGATTGCATTAGCGAATGATACTTATTTAATTTAATGTTATTTATTGCTTTAGCGAATGTCACTAATTTAATTCTATGTTCTTTTGTATAATTTGTTTGGAATGCGATTGTAAATGTTTTTGCAAAGTTTGAGCATCACATCTACAATCGAGGAGGAGTGTTAGATTATTTTATGATGTTGGCAAGATTATTATTCTCTAGATTAATACAGTACTGCCAACATAACTGTGATTGGTTGGTCTTTTACTTTTTTATGCTAACTGTCAGCTACTGAAAAATATTCTCATCAATAAAAACACATTAGTCAATTACGCTGATTTGATTTCTTATTTTATTTCCATAAAATAAAAGTTAGAGTATTGGCTCCGTGAGTTGTAGGCCTCGTGAGGTGGTTTAGAAATGGTTGAATTCTGTATTTATTTACGTTTTCAACCCCCCATAAATCCGTCATTTTGAATATTCGATAAACTGTATCAACAAATAAATCTTATCATCAAACGGACCTAAGATTCACCTTAGTCACACTAATATTATAAAGGCGAAAGTGTTTATGTGTACTACTTCTTCACGCTCAAACGGCTAGACCGATTTTGATGAGTTTTAATATGAAAGTAGCTGACACCCTTTTTAATCTGTTAAAATGTAGTGTTCCCCTAGGATGAGCCGGTCACACCGCTACGCAGCTAGTAATAGATAAAAATGTACTCAGACACTAACTTGAAACCGAAGCAGACTGCAAAATCAGCGAGCCTTGTTACTCGTATACTCGGGGATAACTTAGTGAATTTATCTGCTGTTTCAACCTGTCTGAAACTGAGACTACACAAAAATGATTTCGTCACTAGAATTCTTGCTAACACTCGCAAAAATAAAAGTTCTCCTAGAGGCTAAAAAGAAAAATAACATAAGGTCAGGTGGAGTACGGGCAACTCAAAATAAATCACAGTATGTGTTGGTGAATCAAATTTTTGATAACAATTCTGGGTAAAAAAGAAATATCGCAGCTTTTTATCGTTTTACGTTTATTACAGCTATTTATTATATAGAAAATTAGAAAGTGTCCAATTATTAAATTATATTATTTTTCGTTTCTTCACAATGGTTTTTCGCGATAGTTTCCCTAGCCTTTAGTCACTGCTACAGTGCTCGTCTTTTGGCTGATATCATGTTCGTCATAATAGGCTAGTTGACGCATGTTAAATTGTATGAAACTAATGCTTATTTCGTATTGTATTTGACATAGGAAACCTAAATACTTAGATTTTTTTCAATTCATAAAAATAGAAGATGGCTGAACAAATTGAAATTGAAAATATGATTATTATTCTGTATTTTGAAATGCTAAAAACGCTGTCCGCCATTTACACCCTTGATACTTGATATAGTGACGTCACCAATCCATAAAAAAAAATGAAACTAAAAACGCCATTCGCATCATAGATAAGAGTGTATTACTGGTCTTTATTTACGGGATCGCCTACGTAACGCCACAGATAAGCTAAAGACAAAAATGGCGGACGGCGTTTTTGTCTGTTAATAATAATAATAATAATAACACCCCTGAGCCCTCACGCTCGTGTTGCTTCCGGCCGTCTGCACGATGGCATTACGGGGCCCACCTAGTGAGGGGCGAGTCACCACCCGCCAGAGGTAACAGTCGTATAGATGGTTATGGCGGGTGACATTTTTCTACTGCAATAGCCCACATAAATAGTCCATCCAAACTTCATTTTAATAGCCCGGTTTCTTTTCCATATTAATGCAATAGTTCAATCACCTGCTGGGACCGGTTCATGGATGTATCATCTTATTGATATGATCAGGAACGGGTCCCAGCAGGGCAACAGCCACAGCAAATTTCTCCAAGGGGCCTCTACGTGTTGGATCCATATCCCCACGCAAGCCTTCCAAAAGACCGGGACGTATGAGCCCGAGACTCAAAAAATGAGAAACAAATAATAATAACAGCCACAGCAAATTTCTCCAAGGGGCCTCTACGTGTTGGATCCATATCCCCACGCAAGCCTTCCAAAAGACCGGGACGTATGAGCCCGAGACTCAAAAAATGAAAAACACATAATAATAAGCCCGCAGGGCAGCTTGTGGCGAGCTGTTGGGGAGTGACGACCCCACGGACCCGAAATCTCCAGAGAGTCGGTCAGGGTCCTCGTCTCCGGTGAGCCTTCATCGGCCGGAGTGGAAACCCAAGAGGACCCGTAGGACTCTCGGCTCTGGCTTGCCTTCATTGGCCGTCCAGAGAGGAGCGTTAGAGCTATATGCTCCAGGGGTGGAAGTGTTAAAGGGCATCACGCCGCGAGTAACTTCGGAGAAAGCGCAGCACACCTCTCGACACCCCTGAGCCCTCACGCTCGTGTTGCTTCCGGCCGTCGGCACGATGGCATTGCGGGGCCCACCTAGTGAGGGGCGAGTCACCTACCGCCAGAGGTAACAGTCACATTGATGGTTACGGCGGGTGACATTTTTCTTTTGCAATAGCCCAAATAAATAGTCCATCCAAACTCCATTTTAATAGCCCGGTTTTTTCTTTTTCATACCAATGCAATAGTACAATCACCTGCTGGGACCTGTTCATGGATGTATCATCTTATTGATATGATCAGGAACGGGTCCCAGCAGGGCTACAACCACAGCAAATTTCTCCAAGGGGCCTCTACGTGTTGGAACCATATCCCCACGCAAGCCTTCCAAAAGACCGGGATGTATGAGCCCGAGACTCAATAACGAGAAACAAATAATAATAAATGAAATTTCAATTTTCAATTAGTAAAATTTAGCTCAATAAAAATACAATACATCTTTTAGTGCTAGCAAGATAATTAAACATTTGAAATATATTTCAAAAATGTGTTAAGTAGCCTATTCAATTTTCTCGTTGAACATAAACACAATATTATCTTGTAAACGATATTGTACCTACTTGTATAAGAGCGCTATTAAATTGTCTCACAATAAGAGTTGGCGGCAAACGGCGACGATTACTTTGAACAATGCGCTTGTAATAGTAAAATTATGACGTCTATATCCACGGCAGACAAAGCAAAGAAATGTGAGAAAAATCCCCTTACCCTTGAATCACCTTGCGTTGACTTACCAACAGATAAGGTTAAGAAACCCGCCAAGTGCAAGTCGGATTCACGCAAAAAAAAAAGAAACAAACCTAGTCCGTATAATCAAATAAAAAAAAAAATCGGGTTCTGTGATAGATTTAGATTTATTTATTTCATAATAACAAATTACATTATAAATTATCCTAAATTAATCTACATGGATAATTAAATTGTATTTGAAAATTTTAAATATTGTCAATCGATGTTCCAATAATATATTCATACATGTACAGACATTTGACAGAGCAGTACTATACTCATGCGTAGGGATCCACTCCTTTGTCAAATACTAATACGTCTTTAGCAATGCTGTTTCACATTCACATGGAATATTGGGTCTCCGGCTCTCCAACGTAAATTCATTAGTGGTGGTCGGATATGCTCATGCCAGTAAGTTAATCAATATCCAAGTTCTCAACGTCATTTAACGTCATATACGGTTATAGTTATTTATGATACTGTAAGTGTGTAAGGTAGGTCATTTTAGACGAGAGTAATTTTTATTTAAAACAAAACTTTAATAGGTATTTTAAGTTTTTAGTTTTTTTTTGTTTGACGAAGCATGTCGCTTATTAGATTTTGTATTCTCTCTGACGATGCCTGCGTTGCGGATTTGACTTTTGTTTTATGCATTATTCACTGTTGAGTAAATGATTATTACCAAATTAATAATTTTAAAAATAATAGGGGTATGCAAACATTATTTTTGATAAAAGCAGCAGTTTTGTATATATGTATTCGCTCCGGAAATCCAAAAAATAGCGTCCCCTCACTAACTTTTCAACCACGGGTCAATAAATTATAGAAAATTAATAAAAATGAGGGCTTATACGTACTTTCAATGAAAACTATATTGAATAAAATCGGTCGAATTCATTTGTAAACTGTATATCTATAACAACAATGTAGCACGTTACGGTAACAGTTCGTATTTACACATGAATTAAATAGTAAGATACGTCTTTTTAGAAAATATTTCAGAGTAATTTTCTCGGCCGGCTTAAACGACAATTTAACCAAAGCTTAATCGTCTGCTACATGTCAAATTAAATTGACCAATGAGAATGCGTCATTTATGAGGTGTATTTTTTCTTAAACTTATAAATACCCGCAAACGAGTGTATTTTCTTAAGTAAAACAATACGCCTCAGGTTTACCTTTTAATAAGTTTTCGTTAAAAAGGTTTTACCCTGAAAATCATGAACATTTATATTTTAAAGTTTGTTATCGGGCGTAAAAAAAAACCTAATTTCAACAGTTACTTATTTTTCAACAAATAAACTGGGGCCCAATTCGAGATTGACATTTGAGATTGAAATCTCTATTAGATAACAGTTATATCGCCATTGAACTGTCATTTAAATGCGATGAGCTTAAAAGTGACATATGTCATCTCAATTTTGGAAATACGAAGGCGATAATGATTGTCAAAAATGTTATTCATGTATATCAATTTCTGTTTTGAACGAAACGTAACGGTCTAATTTCACGTACTACGTGGTCAATTTAAAGTATGCGCCTGTTATTTATGCCGTCACATACAAAGGAAACGAAAATTTTGCGCGTCCGAATTGACGAAGTTGCGATGTTCTAGGGATATCGCCACTTGTCAAGTAGGCAAAAGTGACGGATGGCGATGAAAAGGAGAGATCTCCATTATATCTCTAAAATTGGTCGAATACACCCCCAGTTTTCAACAAAAAAACACTTTAAAATATACATCGAGTTTTTTTTTTTATTTGCTTAAAATCCATGACTTCATTGAATGAGATGCGCGGAGATGGAAGATAGTCCAGTCCCTCGCGTTGAGCGCACGTGTATCGCTCCGCAGGTAACTTTCCGAAACTCGTGCCCTGCACAGAGTGTTCCTTGTACTTCGCGCGCGGCCCTGCCGCTGCGCCGCGTGTTCAGTGCCAGCCGTGCCTCCCCGTATGGGTCGAGTGCATGTGCAAAGTGCGACATAAGTGCATTACGCAACTTTTAGTGCTATTGCGCAACATTTTGTGTTTTGTTGTGTTGCGTAATAATACGCAACTATTACCAAAGACAGTGACTTTATAGTGCCCCTAGGATTGCCATGGACTAGTGCGGACGCTTATAACCCCGAAATCATGGCCAATAACAGTGTGAACAGTGATGAACAGACCAGGGACCTTATGGCCTTTGTGTCGTTCATCTTAAGGAGGAACCCTTCCCTCTGGGAGGAATACCTACATGAGGAGGGAGCGTCAGCGGCTGAGATCGCGAGCACGCCGATGCCCGAGCGGGAGCTTCATACTCCTGAGCCTGGACTTGGACTCACTGGGCCTTCGCCAGCCGAGGCCCATACAGGTACCCCGTATGATATTTCATCAACCCCATGGAATGGCCCCGGGCCGCTCCATGCGTCTAGTGATAGGTCGGTTCGAGCCCGGCCCTATCCAAATGTTACAAAGTGCACCAACGCTTCGGCCGTCGTGTTCGATACGGCCCCGCGGTCGCCCTCCCCGCTGAATGGCGCCGTCACCACAGACACTCAACTGACCCTGGGACAACGCACCCAGGACACGGAGCTCCAACTTGGCCAGGTAGGCCCTCCAACACAAACATTGACAATTAACACTAATACACAAGATTTCGTGTCCCCCGCTGGCTCTGAAGCGGGCCCCTCCCGGGCGGACTCGCTGGCCAGTCCGGGTAGTGCGAGGGGGCGGAGCTTAAAAGATTTTAACGAGTCCATAGACGATATGGAGTACGAATCCGTCATATCGGAAAATGACGGATTTACCGAAGTTAAATCGAAAAGAAAATCAAAGCGTAAAAGGGACACGCCCACTCCCTCCCCCCCGCTCTCCCCGGGCCGTGTAAATGTTTCAATTAGGAATAAGGTCAAAGTTAGCAGAATTGGGAATGCTACTACTGAATCAAACAATCTAAAAATAGATTCGCATATGTCAAAGGGGCCCAACTCCAATGGGCCGCGCTCAAAAGAGCTTAACTCGCAAACAAGTATGAAGGAGCAGACAGGTGTCGAAGGGGCCGCGTTCTCTTCGCAAAACCTAAATGGAAATAAAAATGGTACTTGTGCCAATATTGACGGCAGGCAACCCCCTGTAATTAATAACAATAACGAGGACTCGCAGCGTAGTCATAGACCGCCGCCGTTTGTGGTTGCGGCCCACATTAAGTGGACAAATCTATCAAAAAGAGCTTATAGCATGGGCTTGCATTTTTTGAAAGCCAAAGAACACCAACATGGCACTGAGGTGTTCACTCAAACCATAGAGCAGTTTCGACGGTGGCGCCAGCTTCTTGGCGCGGATTTCTATACCTTCCCCATGGAAGACGAGAAGATTATGCGCGTTATGATCCGCGGCATCCCCACCTCAATTGACGAGGACGAGGTCCTAGAAGACCTTGTGAGCCAAGGCCTCCCCGCTCACTCAGTACTGAGGATGAGACGGGGAGAGCTGCATGAACCTTTTAATGCAGTTCGTGTTGCGCTTGATAAATCTGCCGCCGGCAGGAAAGTTTTTGATTTAAGAGCAGTCTGCGGCCTTAGTGGCCTGCGGATAGCTTATTATAAGACCTTTGGAAGGCCCTGCCAGTGCAACAATTGTCAGAGGTGGGGACATACTCAGAAGTATTGCACCATGCAGGCCCGCTGTCGAAAGTGCGCGGGCCCCCACGCTACAGCAGACTGTAAGCAAACCGCTGACAACTTGGAAGAAATTCCCATTAAATGTGCAAATTGCGGGGGCCCCCATTGGGCTAACTATTTCAGTTGCCCCTCAATGCCAGTTATACAAACAAAATCAAATAAAAATAAAAATAAGAAAACAAATAGAAACAAAAATAAAAACAAGACAGTAGGCCAAGGAGGAGAATGGACGGCATCCATCCCTGACTTCGCCGGGGCTTGCCCTGACGCCTTGGGGGGCGCCTTCCAGTCTCCTTCACAGCCGACTGCCGTGACCACAAACAACACAAATAACTCTTACCTTGAAAAGGCCTTCCCGCCGCTAAAAACACAGCTCTCAGGGGGTAACAAAAATGTAGCCGCCGCCAAAATTGCCCCAAGTAATGTCCGCGATAATGATGCGCATGCCCATGTCCGGGCGCACCGCGCCTCGCTCGCCCCTCCGATGCCTACTGCGAATCCTGTAAATAAAACGGTTAATTACGCAAATGCTACTGCAAATAGAACAAACAACCCTCCCCTTAACAAAAGTGGACCACTGCTTTTGGACAATAGGGGAGCGTTGCTGGAGTTGAACCCCCAAATAAATAAATTAAATAAAAATTTAAACAAAAATGCGAAAAATAATAATGCAAGTAATTCTGCGCGCACTCTTCCCATTTCTGTTAACAGACCCTCTGATCCTCAGCAGCATGCGCATGCTGGTGATTTTAGAGCTAATTTGCAACAAATTATTAACATTGCTAACTTAATCGACATCGATGAAGTCAGCGTACTAGCAAACAAGCTCAATAGATCCACATCACAGTTGGACCAACTATTGGCGCTGCACCAGCATGCGCAGCTACTGAGGAACCTGAAACACCTTGAGCCCACCAATGGATAATACACCATTAAATAGAGTAAAACCCACACACCTAACATTAGCGACTTTTAACGCTAATGGCCTTTCACACCAAAAGGAGGAGGTCTCTCTGTACCTGAGGGAACATCATATTGATGTCCTAATGGTACAGGAGACCTTCCTCAAGCCCAGGCTAAGGGATCCGAACCTAGCCAACTATAAGCTGGTCAGAAATGACCGCACGGGGGCCCGATTGGGAGGCACCCTAATTTATTATAAAAAATCCTTGCACTGCTCACCATTGGACCCGCCGCCTGGGCTTGTTAACCTTGAAATATCGGCCATCAGGCTGGCAATGACAGGTCACTTGCCCATCACATTGTGCTCAGCTTACCTTTCGCCTGGTAAGGAGATACTCAGGCAGGATCTGGACCTCGTCTTCGGGTTGGATAAGTCGGTCATTCTGGCCGGCGATCTCAACTCGAAGTGCGACGCCTGGAACTGCCGAGTAAATAACAAAAACGGCAGACTACTTTTTAAAATGTTCGACACCTTACAGGCTGACCTCATTGCCCCTGATGTACCAACGCACTTTGCGACGGCGGAGGACGACAAGGGGGACATTCTCGATGTTTTTCTTCTTAAGAGCGTAGGGCTTAGATTTTATTCCATTGAGGTGCATAGTGCTCTCACCTCGGACCATCGTCCGGTTTTAATGAAACTTGGTCCCCCTAGCGATCTCCCGCCCCCGACGGTGCGTAGGGTCGATTGGGATCAGGTTGGCGTTGAATTAAATAAGGAGGTTGATAACCCCTTGCACAGCCTGATACCACCCGGCCTTATGGACCCAGACAGCACGGACGCTGCAGTCGACTCCTTCACTGGCTCGCTCAGAAACATAATGTCAAAATGCTCAAAAGAAGGCCCGGCTGACGACAGTCAGAGATGGCGCCTGCCACGTAGCCTGAGCGAACTGGTGAAGGAGAAAAATAGAGCCACACATGTCTACGACAAATATCCGTCGCCAGACAACAAAAACTTACTTAACAACTTACGTAAAAAATTAAAGCGAGAGATGAAGGACTACAGGAGTCAGAAGTGGGATGACACGATGGAGGAAATCACTCCGCATCATCTCGCCTTTTGGCAGCTTACGCGTAAATTTAAAAATCCCTCCGTCGTGTCAATGCCCCCGCTTGTGGCTCCTGACTCGACTTCACCTCCCGCTTTCACTGACGAAGAAAAGGCGGAATGCTTGGCTACCTCATTAGAGAAACAGTGCTCTCCAAGCCTGTTACAGTGCGACACGGAACACCACAACAAGGTGGTTGATGAGGTGGCCAGGCGACTGTCCTTGCCTCCGTCCAGCCCCCCGATCAAAATAGTTACTATAGACGAAGTTAAGGCTCTGGTCAAGAGACTTCCAGTTCGAAAGGCACCAGGGGAGGACAGCATCCCAAACAAGATGCTCAGGTTAATGCCCAATTCGGTTCTCTCCTCTCTTGTCTCCATTTTCAATGCAGCCCTATGCAACTGCCAGTTTCCCTCCGCATGGAAGGAGGCGGTTGTTATAGGTATACATAAACCTGGTAAACCAAGGCCAGACCCTTCCAGCTATCGCCCCATTAGCCTCTTAAAGACTATGGGGAAAGTATTTGAGCGGATTATCCAGGCCCGCCTAATGGACCATGTGTCCGCCGCGGGTCTCATTGTCGACGAGCAGTTTGGCTTTCGACCAGAACACTCTAGTACTCACCAGGTGTACCGCATCACCGAAGATATACTCGAGGGGTTGACGGGGCGAAAGAAGCCTGCACCTACAGGCGCCGTCTTCCTCGATGTGGCTAAAGCCTTTGACAAGGTCTGGCATATCGGGTTGTTGTACAAACTGTACAACTACGATGTGTCAGACCGTCTTGTACTATTGGTACAAGACTACTTATCCAATAGAGGCTTTAGGTACAGAGTCGAAGGCTCTCTTTCGGACCGCCATCCCATACGAGCCGGAGTTCCGCAAGGCTCCGTTCTAGCTCCCCTCTTGTTTTCGTTGTATATCAATGATATACCAAAGATTCCCGGTGTCAATTACGCCTTATTCGCGGATGACACTGCCCTTTACGTTACCCACCGCCGCCGTCGGTTGTTGATGAGCCGTCTACAGGAGGCACTAAATCACCTAGGTGATTGGTGCCGCCGGTGGAAGGTCGAAGTCAACCCCGAAAAAAGCGCGGCAATGATCTTTTCCCGAAGGGCAAACTACCCTGCGTATGTCCGAACCTTTAAGCAACCGTGCCTATTTAGTAGTCCCATACCGTGGGTAGATGAGACGCGCTATTTAGGCGTCATCCTGGACCGGCGCCTTAATTTTAGTAGGCACATCAAAACTGTCAGAAATAGAGCAGCCTTCTTCTTAAGTAGGCTGCACTTCTTACTATATAGAAACAGTAAGTTAGCTTATCGAAACAAGCTAACTATATACAAAACGTGCATAAGGCCCGTGTTTTCTTACGCGAGCCCCGCCTTCGCGCATGCAGCACCCTCAAGGATCAAATCCTTCCAGGTGCTGCAAAACAAGTTCCTAAGATCCGCGGTCGGGGCTCCACCGTACATAAGAAACACGGACCTGCACAGGGACCTGCATCTTGAACCCGTACAGACATGGTTCAAAACATGCTCTGAACGTTTTTACCAAAAGGCTGCCACCAGCAGAAACCCACTAGTTTTAAAATCGATAAATTATACACCAACCCCAGATGTGCTTACTAAGGATCGTCGACCCCGACACGTACTGACGGACAGACTTGACAAATTAGCCCAGCACTTTGCTGACCATCCCCCCTCAATAATGAGGAAAAGTAGATATTGGTCCGACGAGGAGACGGACACTGAGCCAAATGGCCCGGCCTCCGGCCCCGACGCTGGCCCAAAACCACAACAGAGTGCCTCACCCACAGACACACACTCACCCACACCCACACCCACACAAACCAGTGTAGGAGTTTTTACACACACACAAACACATAAACACTCCACAAGGCCACGGAGGGCCTCCAACAGGAAACATACCAGGTGGAAGCCCCCGTCGCGACGTAAACCCGGTGCCCCCGCGCTCAACACTGCGAGGGCACACTACTATTCCAGGGCTCCCCATTGGGAGACAATAAGAAGGCCTCAAAACGACCACCAGTAGATGGTCGCCGCTGTCGCGGAACATGCCGCGGCCACCGCCGCCGACGCGCACATGGCCATGCACATGGGCAACCAGCACCTGGCCAGTTAAACCCAATCCGCGTGCTCTCTTAGAGCTCCGGCAATTAGTCTGTAAGTATTAGGTTAAGTTTCTCTCGGCGGCCCGTCCAAAAGGACGGGCCGCGTCTGCCCCAGCAGTGCAAAGGGCCCCTTCGGGCCCGCAAGCAAAAAATATATAAAAAAAAAAAAAAAAAGAATGAGATGCGCGCATGCGCTACGGGGTAGCCGCCATATTTAAAAAAGAAAATGTAGTGTTTAGTAAATATTAAATATTGGTTTTCTGATGTGCTTAATTTAATAATGTTTACAATGACTCACGATATACATGATATTAGGAACGTATGTAAATACTGACGTGACGTTACAATGATCTTTCAGTATAGAATGTATCCTAGGGTTGTTAATCTGAGTGTAATCTATACTAAATGTTTAAATGACTAACTAAATTCAGTTACAAGGCGCCAAGTTTAATGAACAATATAAAATACTCGTATTTTAATGTATTTCCTCGCAGCAGTCGTGAAAAGCACTCTGTTCAGTCTCGGCTGAAAGTGCAATAGATGAACTCGTATTATCAAAATTTACTCGTTCATCTATTGCTAACTTTACAGCCTCTACAACAATGTACTATTTTCTACTCCTGTACATCCGTCATTTATGTAGTCATCAACTCTAATAAAGTTATACTTTACAAAAGCCTTGTGTAAAAGTATAGTCTATTACCCAAAAACGCACTGCTAAATGATCTTATACCATGTCACCAAATAAGGGTTTTTCTGGGAATATCCATAATAAATATAGCATTTAAGGTTATTCACCCCAAATTGTAAACCCAAATCCGAACACTGAATGTCGAACATCGCTCGAAGCGTTTCGGCCTAGTCCATAGTCCTTTATTGATGAGGCAAGCGCGTAGTAGCCTGACAAAGGCGAACTTGCGCTCTGTACCCGTTCTATGAGTTTACAGTGACCGTACTCGCTAGCAACTGCGTAATCAATTTGTATGGAGAATTGTAGTTCTACAAAGTAGCCGCTAGAGGCGTTGTACTGTACCATTCTCTATAGTCTATACAAATTTATTTACGCAGTCACTAGCGAGTGCGGTCACGTTCACTCGTGATAAGGGTACTGTTTGCGTGGTACTTGGCAGAATATCGTAGGCGTATTTACTAATTCATTTTTATTAAATCAGTAACGTGTGCTAGCATAAACCAAATGTTTACGCTGCTGTTTGTATATTAAATTTCTCTATTTTCGCTTCAATGTAAATATTTGGCATATTCACTACTTGCTAATACTAATAAAAAACGTGCTATTTATCATTTTATTTTATCAATGGATAAAAGGAAAAGTGGTCGCTCACAATGGGTCTCATAAGAAGGCTCAAAGTTACTCGAATGGCAATGGAGCGAGCTATGCTCGGAGTTTCCTTGCGGGATTGAATCCGAAATGATGAGATACGCAAGCAAGAGAAACAAGGTTGAAGATATAGCTCAGACAGTCGCCTTAAGTGGCGGTGGGCGGGGCACATTGCTCGTAGAACCGATAGCCGTTGGGGCAGAAAGGTTCTTGAGTGGCGACCGCGGACCAGAAGACGCAGCGAGGACCGATGACCTCCTTAGGATCGCGGGATGAAATTGGATGAAGGCGGCGCAAGACGGATCGTTGTGGAGAACTTTGGGGAAGGCATTTGTCCAGCAGTGGACGTCTATCGGCTGATATGATGATGATAATGATGAATAAATAAAACTGACACCTAATAAATAACTAGTTGAAAAACTCGTTGAAGTTAACATAACTTTTAACGTTGAAAATAACCTCGCTTTCAAGCCAACACTAAAGTCGTAATCTCTATAGGGAGGCGTGTCGGCCTGGGTCCATTACATGGATGTAGAGCGGGGATCATGCATGTATTAGGTATGCACTAAATTAGGGTTAAAAGCTTTACTAAAAACCCCTCAGGACATTGTAAAAAGGCACCCGTACTTCTTACAAAGCTCTAGTATACTTATATAAATAAATGTATTTCTTTCTTTCTCTCTTTCTTTCTTATATCAGCTGAAAGGCACAACCATCACACTAATATTATAAAGGCGAAAGTTTGTGTGTTTATGTGTTTGATTGTCACTCCTTCACGCTCAAGCGGCTGGAACAATTTTGATAAATTTTGGGATGTAGGTGACACTCTGAATTAATCTATCTGCTACTTTTTATCCCGAAAATAGTTTGTGTTCCCGTGGGATGAGCGGGTAACACCGCGCAGTGCAGCAAGTATAGAACATACTTTAATGACCAGCAAAATATGTTTACAAAAGATTGACACTCTGTCAGCACGAGGTCTTATTGCTAAATAACCATCTTGTTTAGTATTAACCTTTATACTGACTCATTTATAAATGGCGGGGACACTGGCCGCTTTGCTGCTCTCTGTATGAAAAATGTAACTAGACTTCAGTGTCAAAACTAGTGTCTGCGAAAACAACAAGAATTACAGCTAAACATTATTTATTAAAACTGTGTGATCAAAAAGGAAGCTGACGGAGGCCTCCGAAACAGAACGGGCACATCAGCAACGGTAAGTCCTTGATATTTATTCTTGGATCAGTATAATGTTCACATTTTTCTGACTCCACCCCACGATCCTTCCTTCATTACTTACAGTCCGCTAACGGCTTTACGCCACACATCTCTTCCAGATAAACTTTGGTTAGTGCCATTCATCACACTTATATTATAAAGGTGACAGTTTGTGAGTGTGTTTGTATGTTTATTACTTCTTCACGCTCAAACGGCTTGACCAATTTGGATAAAATTCGGTATGGATCTAGCTGACGAGCGATCCAGGGTGGATTAACACATAGGTCACTTTTTATCGGATAAATCGCGGCTCAACACCGCGGGCCGCAGCTACAGTAAAAAATATATAAATGAGTACATAATCGACAACCACAGCAGTAAGAGTGATTATTTAGCAAAACAAAGGCCTCCCTCCCTCAAGGTTCTAAACAACGACCGACGCCTTCACCCAACCCGCGATCTTGATCAGTTTGTCAACCTTGTTTGTAACTTCCGATAGGTACCTATGTGGTTGCCAATCGATATTGTTGTATTTTACCCACAGACATACCTTACCTTCGAACACTAGTCATTACTCATTAGCAACACTACAAACGAGCGTTGCCTCCTGGTTGCCTCGTTTTGCCTCCTGGTTGCTTCGTGTTCGAGGCAGATTGATAATCCCTTAACTGATTGTTGTTACATCCTGAAACAGCGCTTGGAATCTACATCTAGAGTCTTGATTCGACGGGACATTACGATATCTCTGATTGAGCTTCAAAGAAGATATATAAACCGATATAGTTGCCTGAAAAAAAAAGTAAGTTAATCAAATTAGATCCTCTTTAGCGATAAGACCGCCTATTGTCTACCATTTATAAATTAAGGTTTCAATTGTAACATTTTTCTTGTTGGTGTGCAATAAAGAATAATTGTATTGTATTGTATTGTGTATCCTTAACAACCCTCATGAGGAATTAATTCCCAGTAAGCTGAAAATCGTTTTGATACCTTCATTTAAACCTACATGCGAATAATGTGAGTTTGTGCAATACCAAAAGATATCATATTGCTCGCATCTATCATTTGTACTTTATCTTAATATACTTTGATAAATACTTAAAAAAACAACACCAATAAGTGAAATGGGTAACGAGGAAACCTAAATATATATATAGTTTTTGGTTATTTTGTCAAAAACCGCTATACCATAAATTGTATTTAGGACCACTTTTGAAGTATGATCTACCAAACAAAACAGATATTATCAAAATTAATTCATAAATTCGCGAAATAATCGCGTAACATACAGTCGAAATGATAACCTCCCGTTTTTAAAGTCGGTTGAAAAGTATTAAGTAATTAATTTATGTCAACGTGAAAAAAAATCGTAACGATCGATTCGAATAGAGTACATTTCTAGTACCTGGTGTATAAGTACGTATGTAGTGGTGGGACACGCCGAATTCGGAATTTAGCCGCGGCTATTGCTACCCTGGCACGATGTAATTCGTTAACCTTTACCGAACGCTTTGCATCGCCCTCGTTAGTACGTGTCGATCTAATGTGATGTAGCTTAACTGTAGATTATCTGTGAAGTTCTAACCGTTCGTCAATTATTTCAACTAAGCAAGATCTTAAAACAGCACCCTGCAATCCCTTATAGCACTGAGTATACTAATAAAAGGTGCAAGGATATTATTTGCTCGCTCTAAAACTATACAAAGGGATTACTTCTGTTTAAGTTTTTTGTTTCGCCGGGTCCTCTCCTTCACAGTAGGCTTAATAAGAAACAGGATTTAGCGCTCAGCTACGCGAAATGTAAGAAAACACTTCAGGAAGCACTACAAAATGTATCAAACGAAGATACAGAGAAGTTACTGATTGTTTTAAGTTGAATATTATTTTATCCAATACCTAATTTATTTATTTACCTAAACTATTTAATAAGAACTAAGTTATTGTATAACGTGTTTTCATTATTTATTTAAGAAATCGTCAATAAGTTAGTCTTCTTTATGCCTGAAACACGGAATCTTAATTCAGGCGCGCGTCATATTTTTACAAGCTTTTATTTAGCTTGCATGGTATGTTTAAAGTATGTTTGTTCGGGTGAAATCTTGCAACTCAATTTTGAAGCAGATATCGTCAACCAATTGAGCTAAAATTTTGCATACTTACTTAACTTCGATGACAATACAATAATATGGTACCATGGGACTGATCTGATGATGGAGCCGGAAGGTGGCCATAGGAACTCTATAATAGAAAAAGCAATCCTACCGAGCTTGGGCTCTTTAGAATCGTCTCAGTGAGCATTTGGTGGATATCCAAAGAAAAGTACATGTCGGCTATAAAAGCTTGCCACTAAAATGACATTTTTGACAGAAACTTATGTCTATTGTTATTATTACTGTAAAATAAGGTATTGTTCAATACATATCTTATCATATATCATCTTATGGTAAAATGCCTTAAGTATAGGGATATATACATATATTTCGCCTTTATAATATTAGAGCACCTTTAACAAGCACCTTTTGGAGAATCTTCAAGATTAATTAATCATATTCATTATTATTCATATTCATATATATCCGTACTCATATATATATATATATATATATATATATATATATATATATATATTCTGAGGTTCGATTAACGACTGTGCTACGTAATTGTAAGAAACTTTGTTATAATAAATATTATAATTTTATATCGAACGTCGTTTATTTTCCTCGCATTCAAAGTGAAAAGTAGAGTGTTTGAAGCCAGACTAATTAACCATAATGACACTCGAACTATTAGCAACCCTCGCTTAGATCGGGTGGCTAAAACAACTCGTGTCATTATGTCTTCTTTTAGTCCCTTGTTGAACAATTTACTATTATAGTAGAGTTGCTAAGCCGCGAAATTGTGCGCATCGGGTTACAAGCATGAAATTTCTACCACACATAGAGCGTTCCGCGGTGATTATCTTCAGATGTGGAGGGAAGTCAGATTCGTCCCCTGCGTGGCGGGAGAGCGGGGTGAAGAGGACCAAGTACTGCTCCTTTTCTTTTTTTGATTACTGATCAGTTAAGACCATTAGGGCTTGTGTGGCATCATTTTCGTGTAAAACAGATATCAGCTATAAATTTTTTATGTTATTTAAGAATAGTTTTATTTAAAAATTTGGGTTTATTGCCGAAAAGGTAAAAATCACTACAAGTTTTTTTTATTCAGAACGATAAATTAGTTATATATCCTGAATATTTACAATTTAAAAAAATATCACTAAATAGAAAATTTAATTTTGTTTTTAAAAACGTATACATATTGGTCACATCTCATACAAAAAGTACCTTGAAAAAAATGTTGATGTTAAGCTTAGCCTACGTACTCTAGTACATTTTGCTAAGTCGCGAAATTGTGTGCATCAGGATACAACCACGAAATTTATACGACAGATAGAGTATTCTGCGGTGATTACTTTAAGATGTGGAAGGAAGTCAGATTCGTCCCCTGTGCGGCGGGAAAGCGGGGTGAATAGGACAAAGGAGTCCTCTTTTTCTTTTTTTATTACTGATCAGTTAACGCTACTAGGGCTTCTGTGGTATAGTTTTCGTGTAAAACAGATATCAACAATTAATTTTTTATGTTATTTATTCATAGTACCATTTAAAGATATGGGTGTATTTCCGAAACGGTAAAAATCACAAGTTTTTTTTATTCAGGGAGATAAATTAGTTATATTTCCTGAATATTTACAACTAACAAAAATATTGCAGAACAGTAAATTTAATCTAGTTTCTAAAACTATATACATGTTGGGCACTCTTCATACAAACAGTAACTTAAATAAATTGTTGATGTTGAGATTAGCCCGTGTGCTCGTGATAATTTAGCAAAAAAAAATTCTTTTAATTACATCAATTTGTTTTTCTAGGACGTATATGGTAAATATTTTATGTAAAAGCATGTTAATAATCATTATTTAATGTATTTAATGAAGCGAAATAGGATGCGTTCGGAGATTTGCGTTGGTTACGCCAACTTAAACATATATTTTAAGCTACTGTTTGTATGAGAAGTTCCCAACATGCATATATTTTTAGAAACTAGATTAAATAATATTTTTAAAATAATAATAATAATTTGAAAATGTTGACAAAATTTAAATAATTTACCTCACTGAATAAAAAAACTTGTTGTGATTTTTACCTTTTCGGCCATACACCCATATTTTTATATAGAACTATACAAAAATAACATAAAAAAATATTTTCTGATATCCGTTTTACTTGGAAACGATACCAGACAAGTCCTAGTAGACTTAGCTGACCAGCAATAAAGAAAGAAAAGAGATATACTTCGTCCTATTCACTCCGCTCTCCCGCCTCACAGGGGACGAATCTGACTTCCCTCCACATCTGAAAATAATCACCGTGGAACACTCTATCTGTGGTAGAAATTTCATGCTTGTAACCCGATGCGCACAATTATGTTAGAAAACAGCGGACTAACAACTCTACTATTATATGGCAACAATTTTGCAACCAATCGTAATCGCACTATGATGACATTAGTTTAAATAGGTACCTACCTGTCAGTTCCACTATGTTAACCTCGTAATAACATTTAATGGGATTCATTCGGCTTCCGGTTCGTGACTCAAGATGGCCGTATGCCTTTAAGTTTCGTTGTTCGTTATTTATTCATTTTGGTTGTTCAATGTGTAGTATTGATAGCGTATCGTGCAGTGATCTAACAAATGAGTGAATGGTTAATGAAGAATTCAACTTGAAGCGTACATATCCCTTCTTGGGTCAAGGCCCGATAGACCGCGTGGTTTTTTGTAAATTGCTATCACTTTACAAAAAGCACCTCACCCTACAACGTGATATCAATCCTCAATCTTGTCGCCGTGTGCGATTCGAAACGAGTCATTGGCAAAATACCACTTGCTCAGCGAGAAGGTGAAAGCCACAATAATAAAAAACATTTAATGGAATGCACTCTTTTCCCGACTGTTTTTCGTGTAGTGCAAGCTCTTCGGTCCCCGTGGTGTCGACCAATTCTTTTTACTATCTGCTTGAAGAGCCGGCGACAACTGGACCCCCACGGACCGAGGGTCTCAACTCCGAACGGAATAAAATCGTATTCAGAGCTGAGACCTGTGTATTTATATAAAAGGTCTTAGTAAGTATATGTAAGCTAGACTGCAAAGCAGTTTTAATACCTAGGTTCATTAGCAACAGTTTATTAGGAAAATATTTCAGCTTAATATCCTTTCAAAGCTTTTGCTTTTAGTTTTTTCACTAAAAGCGGCGAGATTAAACGTTTTAAATCTTTGGAATGGGTTAAGCTTATGAAAACGCTATTGTGCAGATACGAAGTAGTTTCATGATTGGAGCGGAGCGAGCGAAGCGAGCGAAGCTCCCATGGATCGACTCGAATGGACTTTGTAATAATGCGCAGATCTCAGCGACTACTTAACCGATTTTAGAATTTTTTGTTTTAAAATGCAAAAATTAAATTTCGCTAGGTCGTGACGACGAGAAAATTTCGAAAAAAATAAAAACTCCGCTCCAATTTATGGTGCAAGCTTAGCCGGTGGCTGACTCTGCATCGACCTAGTAATCTTTCTTTTATTATTTTCACTTAGATTGTCATAGTTCAACTCCCTTAGAACGATGACACGACTTTGCGTGGCCAACGGCGAGGCAAGCGGCACGGCATAACGATTTACGACTGAGCGATACACACGTACCTAGTGTACTTACACGGCTGCCTGTTATCTTGTAAATAGTATGTAATGTATGTGGTTCTCTGCCTTTTCGCCGAATTACGTTTCGTCAAGTGTTTCATTTCGCAAAAGTTTCATTTCGCCAAAAGCATTTTTCACTGAAACTGTAAACTATTTCGAATTGTTATAAAACAAACCTAACCTAACCTAACCTAATCTAAAGGATGATATTTACAACAATCTGAAATAGTTTACAGTTTCAGAGAAAAATGCTTTTGGCGAAATGAAACTTTTGCGAAATGAAACGTTTGCGAAACATAATTCGGCGAAAAGGAAGTACACCAATGTATGTATCTAAACACTTTATTGTACATTAAAGAAAAAACACAAAACTTCAAAACAGTAGACATGTACAAAGGCAAACCCTTATCCCTATAGGCGATTTCTTCCAGTTAACCTTATTGGTACAAGTGTAAGAAAATGAATGCAAAACTTGCGTCTTCTAATGATAATACATACTACAACGTTCTGCATACTATTTACATCGTTAGTTTTTTTTGTTTATACTACGACGGTGGCAAACAGGCATGCGGCACACCTGATGTTAAGTAGTTACCGCCGCCTATGACGCTTGCGACGCCAGTAGCATCACACGCGCGTTGCCGACCCTAAAATGACGAACGACATTCAGACATTCATTCTTTTTGACGAGAGACTAAAAACAATATGTATCTTAAATGTAAGTATAACACCATTTTTATTAGGGTTCCGTAGTCAACTAGGAACCCTTATAGTTTCACCATGTCCGCCTGTCCGTCTGTCCGTCTGTCCGTCTGTCCGTATGTCCGTCTGTCCGTCTGTCCGTCTGTCCGTCTGTCCGTCTGTCCGTCTGTCCGTCTGTCCGTCTGTCCGTCCGCGGCTTAGCTCCGTGATCATTAGTACTAGAAAGCTGAAATTTGGTATGAGTATGTGTATGTATCACGCCGACAAAACGGTAAAATAAAAACTAAAAAAAATATTATTTTCGGGTACCTCTCGAACACCTAAAGAGGGGGTGGTTTTTTTTTTAAATAATAGGTATCTCCAAACATTATTTTTTGATAAACTCAGCAGGTTTGAAAATATTCGCTCCTCTAACATTTTAACCACGGGTCAAAAAATTATGGAAAAATTCATGAAAATGAGGCTTTATAAGTACTTTCAATTAAAACTATATTCAACAAAATCGGTCAAACCGTTTTTGAGTTATCGCAAAATTTCACAATTTTCTTAAAAGGACGTACCTAAGTTGACTTCAAGAAGGTAATAAGTAATTACAGTTACTTTGGCGTTTACGACCTTTTTATAGAGCTTGAAATCTTTCTGTAACTTAAGTATATTGTGAAGGATGAGCAACTACGGAACCCTACCACTAAGCGTGGCCCGACATGCTCTTGGCCGGTTTTTATAATTTTAAGAACTGTGTATATTGTACCCGTTTACTTGTAAACTATTACGACAAATAATGCCCCGTCCCGCTCCCAAAAGGACGCCAGACCGCCAATAATGGCTGTCCATTATATATTCAAATTGCATTCAAATGCAACCCCGAGCTAGCCAGAACCGTTCTATAAGCTCCTGACAGCTTAGAAATATACCTATTATACATATATAGATACAAGGGGGTCTTATATATTGATTTACGTCACTCTAGGTCTAGGCCATAAGTGGGTTTTTTTCTGGGAAGGAAATCTCACTTCCTGGGCAAGGCAAGACGTAAAAATTTAGACAAAGCACGGGCGAGAATTCTGTAAAGCCCCAGATTCTATATATTTATGGCACAAGCACATACAATCTAGGACCATCACGAATTCACGGCCCTAGGTATGTAATGTATCTTTTCGCGGCGGAAGGGTGGTAGCATTAGTAACATTGGTAACATTACTATCGGGCAGAAAATCCCACTTACGGCACTAATCCCACTTAGGTGACGTAAAAATTAATTAATACGCAAATTCTTTTCGCGGCGGGAGGGTAGTAATAATAAATGCATGAATGTAAAAAAAGTACGCAAATTAGTAACGGGTTAGCAATAAAATTATTGGGCACGTTATTATATCGCAGATTACCAAAGGAATAATATGGATTTACGCAGATTAACGCCTGATTCGATCACAAATTCGTCATATCACGGTTATATCATCGTTCATTTCAGCCCATCGCTCCTCTCAAATAGCTTTATTTAGGTCAATTTGAATCCAAGTAGGGTTCTGAATTTTAGTCAACTTTTTTTAGAAGTTATCAATAACCCAAGATGGCTGGTAGCTTCACTTTGACAGATGACTTTTACACATGCTGAATAGAGGCCAAGAGGTATTGCACGATGAAACATTTTTATATGCCGACAGAAGATTTATTAGTAGGTCCGTTATGAGGAAATATTACTGCAATACGAGCAATATATTATGCTTATTATACCACGCTTTTATTGCCCAGAGTTATGCTTTGGGGAAATTATAACGCTATGATATAGTTGGTGTTTTGGAAGAGATCGTATTCTAGCAGTAAACTGACTACTTACCATTTCATGTTTTTAGATTTAAGTGTATTTTAAGTTATTTTCTTATAGTGCTAGAAAGAGAGATAGAGTGCGAATTCAACTATGAATTTTAGCAATTCTTCTCAAACTCCCACATTTTGCTTTTTTGCTATTGTTTGATTTTTTCACTAGAAGATGGGCAACAACGTTTGCAGAGGCAGAGAAAGCCATGACCCTCGTTTTATCCATCGTTTAGTAGGAGCTATGATGCCACAGACAGACACACAGATTGTTAAACTTATAACACCCCTCTTTTTTCGTTGGAGGTTAAAAACGGGACTTAATCGCTTTCAAAAAGTGTTTATTTAGTAATAATGACACTATTAAGATAAATTTATGACTTTCATTGATTGATGTTTTGTTATAATAATGTGCGAAAATCGTATAAGTATATCAATATGTATAAAAAAATTACTAGCCTCCTTCCCCACTCTTTTTCCACTCAGTCACTAACTTTAACGTGCAAAAAGCTTCAAAAGCTCTTCCTAAGAGTTGATCAACAAGTAGCGAAGAAACCAACTGTACACGATCTTCTAACAAAAGTTTAGAGCTTTCGAACTTTGCTTTAGTTTTATGTGAAGGTTTTTGTCGGACATTTGTTTTATGTTACAACGTAAAACGGTCCGATGACATCTTAAATAAATAATAATTAAATATCCGACAACCTCACACAAATCGATCTAGTCTCAAATTAAGCTCAAGAAGGCTTGTGTTATAGGTATTACACGATGATATGTATACTCATAGAACAACCAAGACCCAAGCACAATTATTTGAGTTCATCACACAAATATTTGCCCTGGCCGATATTCAAACCTGGGACCGCTGACTCAGCAGGCAGGTACGAACGAACGAACATGAGAATCGGCTGAGAAATGCGCTATCTTGGCGAAAACAGCCGGGAATCCGATTATCCGGATATACCAAAAATGTTGGGCCAAGCTGAAACGGATGGGCTTCGCTCTCTCAGTCAATAATGTCGGTTCAAGTTTTAACTTGCGGGTCCCATCCCGACGGAGATAGATCGAGCGCGCATTACCATCAACTGCACATAAATCATTTGAAGGGTAAATATTGAATAAGGGTCGTGGCATATTAAGTCATTGCTAACGCTTTTAAAAGACCCTAAGTATTTGGACTATAGTTGACGCCAGTGGAAACCCTGCCTCGTGATTTTTTCTCAAACATTCAATGAAATGTCGTCATGACGTGCGTCATAACTGGCTTCGAAGTAACACGTTTCAGACGGGACGACTCGAGAAAACTGTAAAGGAATTTTATCCATTGCATACATTTGTGAAAATCACTATACATGCCTAGATTGCCTAGTCCGTAGCAAATGTATTTTGAGTACTATTTTACAATACGTAGTATACTTAGAGCCTTGTCACACTTGCGATTTGCAAGCGAATTTTCTACACAAATAAGCGTCGCGGCGAACTCACTGCGTGATCGCCTTCATACAAAATTCGCTCGCAATCGCAAGTGTGATAAGGCCCTTAGTGAATGAATGAATGAAAATTTATTCGTAACCATACACGAACTGGACATCACATTAGAAATAAAATAAAATCGTAGGTGTGTATGCCACGAAAAGGTCACACCTCAGCATAAATACTGGCTCGGGAACCAGCGCTAGTCTTCCGGTGTAACCTATAGGTGACGCCACGGGGAACCGTATACACGGCTGCACTCTAAGACTGGACGCAGCTTAAGCGCATACAAGCTTAAGCGCTTAAGCGCAAAACAAATGACATTGACTGAAAGTGCTGTCAATGTCACTGCAGACCGTTAGCGAAGAAAGAGAAATGAAAAAGAATCTAAGAATGCAATTAGTGTAGTGGATTTCGGATAAATGACAAAAGTCAATTGAGGCGGTAGAAGTGATAACACAAACACTAACCATCAACACAGTGTTGTTTACTTATAAATTTACCATAAACCATATTGATACGATTAAAGAAAAAATTAAATGCGTAACCCGGTGGAAGAGACCGGGAATCGAACCCGGTACCTCTGGATTACCGGGCCAGTGTGTTACAAACTTGTTTCATTAGTTGTAGGTAGGTATTTAAAAAAAATTAATGGTAATTACTATAAAATTATGAAGAGTAATAATGTACTCCAATTTTTCATATATGAAAATGGTAAATATTATTTAAAAAAAAACTTTTTAGACTAAAACCTGAAACCTATAGTTCTCGTATTAACCCTTCCACGGGCAACTTTCCGTCCAATCGCCGAACTTTGTTTAACGTGAACTACTTTGTTTGGTGCATTGCGAAGTTTGTCAGCGAACTATAACGCCCGCGGCGAATTCTTCCATTTGGATTTTGGACAATCCTGGCAGTTTGAAACTGGTACGATGTAGGTAGAATAGCGGAAACATAATTGAATTTTAAGATTAACACTGAGCCGGCGGTCCTGGGATCGAATCCCGGCTGGGGCAAATATTTGTGTGACGAACTCGAATAGTTCCTGGGTTATGAATGTTATCTATATATGTAGTATATTATGCATATCGTCGTCGTCTAGTACCCATAGTATAAGTTTTGCTTAGTTTGGGAGTAGGTCGATCAGTATAAAATCGTCCGTTAAAAAAAAACCAAGGATCGGATCCAAATGAAAATAGCCCAAACGTAACGTAATAGACAACAAATATAAATAAGTATGTATTTTTTTAGTTAGTCTCAAATTACTTTTGGGTATTTCCTTAATGTCAATGATAAAAAACATAGATAAGAGATAAAAAGTGCATATTTTCTTTAAAGATGCACAACATCGATGATGAATTGATGATGCGCACGTGTCCTGATATTTTTTATTTGTTTACATTAACATTACATCTATCATCTCATTTTTCCAATGCGATAGAGTACTTACACATAACAATATTATAAACTACTTTACTAATGTGCCCACAAACTACTAAATGAGATTAGTAAAAGGCTCATTGAGTCCACTGGTGACCGAAGAGCTGGCAGCTTCCTCGCACAACGCATCAGCATTGCGATTCAGCGAGGAAATAATGCTGCCTGCGTCTTTAGGACTATGCCGCGGGGACACAGTTTTGTAGATTTATTTTAGCTTAATTTAATTTACTTTATTTTAGATTTTAGTTCTTTAGTTTTAATTTAAATTCAATTGTCCATTTATATATTTTGTTATGTTTATTGTCTATAATCTATTCCTTTACTAATTACGTTCATTATATTTATAAGCTCATGTATAAGCTCTTATGTAGCCATGTGCTCAGTGGTTAAATAGCACCAGTCTATCCTAGAGATACTGAGGCCTTTTTAGTAATGTGAGCAGACCCGGCCGCTAATATATGTGCGGGTGCGACTGTATTGGTGTTAGATGATACTGTATGTCCTTGTATGATATGAGGGTGTAGCGTTTGATGTATTCTGTATTTTGTATCAGCACATCAGTGAAATCATTTTTGCTGTTCGTTATTACTTGGCAAGTATTTAAAGTAAATTAATGAAATACCGAGTGACCAATCTTAATGGGTCAGTAGGGAGAAGTTACAAATTACTTATAAGAGATAGAGAAATATATTCTTAGGAACAATGGCGTCTATTTTAGATTTAATAAAAACTGCATTTTTTTATAAATCTTAAACATAATTTCATACGTAGCCCGGTCAAAACTGCTGTAAACTATCTTAGAATCCGCCATGCTATTACTTACAGAATTTTAACCAGGTTCAATTTCCGGTTATGCATGAAATATATAAATAAAATATCATACATATACATAACTATTAAATCTAAAATCAACGCCATCAACAGATTTCCCTATATTATAGTTTTTGTTATCTCCCTACTGACAGATTTGAATTGATCATCCTCAGGCATAAAGATATTATTTTAAAGAAATATATCCCAATTTCGCAAGCATTTATTTAACTTGCAATGTTTGTATTTATGTACCAGATGGTGTCCGTAACTTGGTCCGAATAAAACCTTATTATTTCACGCAGTTTGTTATAAAGTATCCATGCCGCGGGGGGCACAGTTTTTCACACCTTTATTAATTTATTTTAGGTACGTAAATACTTGATGTATAACTTAGTTTAAGCTTTTTTTATTGTGTCGTACATTATATTGTAAGTCCCATTTGGTTTATATTTGCCAATACACGGATACAAATTGGTCAAAATTGCAATACAATACAATACAAGTACTCTTTATTGCACACCTCATAAAACATACAGGAGAAATACAATGCAATAAATTACAATTAGAGGTAAACAACAGGCGGTCTTATCGCTAAAAAGCGATCTCTTCCAGACAACCTTTAGGTAGTGGAGAAATTGGAAAAAAAAAATCTTTAAAAAAAATCGTCCAGCCGCTTTGACGTAATGAGCGGACAAAGACATTTTTACCAATAGACGGCGGTGAACTGCACGCAAACCCTGTATCGCGCTGTTAAGATTTTTATGTCACCCTAGACCGTAGTGGGATTTTTTGACACGCGGGGAAAAAATCTCACGTCCCGGCCAAGAAAAGACGTAAAACTTTAGACAAACTTCGGGCAGTAATGTACTATTCCTAAAATAATGACCAAACTCTTTAGAAAGCTACCTATAAATTATCAATTTAATTTTAGAATTAGCTACTAAATATAATTCGTTCTATACTTACAATTATGCGATTAAATTTTTAAAGCACTTCTGCAAATTCCTTATAAAGTGACCTGTCCAATGAGCAGAGCAGCGTGCTCTTAGAGGGTTTCTTTACTACGCAGTTCCTACTACTATCAATTTACTCACGAAAAATGACGAACCATAAAAGATACGGCATCGTAAAAGCACTGCAAGCCCTATACTGCACGCACCCAAAGATATTTATCGTACTTACATATATATATATCTATATCTTCTATCTTATATTTTCGACCGTAATCAACTCCTATTTTATTAGGCGCTCATGAAAGGAAGATTTTAACAACCTTTATTTTTAAGAAGCAACTGGTTGAAAAATTCAATGGGTTCTGATATACAAAAAGGTAGTGTCCATAAGGTAAAGTGTATGCTAATTTTAACCCTAAAAGGACAAGTCAATATAGAAATAATGACAAATATTGGACAACCTCACACAAATCGATCTAGTTCCAAAATAAGCTCTTAAGCTTGTGTCATGGGTTAAGGGTACTAGACGATGATATACATAATGGAGAAATACATACTTAAATAAATAAGATATCTATGATTCAGGCGCAAATATTCGAGTTGGCACCCTTAATTTCATCCCACTAAACATAATAAGAAAAACTAGAGGCCCGTTGCGGCGTCGAACCGCCGCTAGAATATGGAAATCCGGTAGTGTTACAGATAATTTATCTCTTTCGAATCTTTATCGATAAGAAGTTTTTGGCGAACGAAGAATAAATATTGTAAAAAAACACGTTGAAATGATGTTTTAAAAAACGTTAAAACATGCCAGGCTAGAGCCAGGCCTGATAGCCAACAGCCAGCTTCATCGTGACAACTTTTTCAACTCTTTTGTAAAAATAACTTGTGCATTAATGACATGTGATCTGCTGATCTGTTTCACAAATAAAATGCATATTATTCGATTTATGGAAAAATTTTATTCATAAAAATAATCCCATATCCTAAAAAAATAAAATATTGCCATATTTTCATAGGACCGAACATGAGATTGGTAGAATTTTAATTTGTTGTTCTTTCTTCAGGATATAAATTTATCGATTTCTATCAATTTCCAGAAATAGCACATGAATCGAAACGACAGATTTGGGCACTCACTACGCAGGTTTTAAAAAGGAAATCATGTAGTGCGTAACTGTTTATGTATTCATTTATAATCGTAAATACTTAAAAATAATGAAAATAAAAAATGTTACATAAACTCAATTGTATGAAATAGAGAGTATAAAACGTTTATAGATACACGAAAACCCACTTTTATCAATGCTTGTTTTTTTAATGAAATTCAATAGATCGTGCAAATTTTCTTGATATGGGTGCTGCCATGTCATCATCATCAATAATTTTATTCAATAACAATTACACATTGTGTTTGAAATTCTTACGCTAGATATTTACTAATCTAAATAAATAACTGACCAACAATACTCCACCATAAAAAAAAAAACAGAATGTGTCAAATATATTATGTGTAATAATAAATAAAATCCAATATATAAAACAGCTAAAAATGTTTGAAAAAAGAATATTAAGACATATTTTTTTCAATAAATTTAGAGCTGAAGGGGCTGAAGGCCTAATACCCGAATTCCAAATTCAAACTTTCGTCTTTCTTCTCATTAGTGTCTGACAGAAGAGTGAGGGAGATGCTATCTATGCTCTCAAGTCTATGATATAAACCTAATTTTAAGGTTCCTTACCATAGTCGGTAAAAACGGAAGCCTTATAAAATCAATTTGTTTTGTTGACAACAGAATTTGTCAAATTTTTTTTGAATGAGAATTAGAATGATCAGCCAGACGTCATTAATTCAAATACGACTTATTCTTGAGCGCGTCGATTTTTTGAAATTTGCATCATATGTAGGTTATTTCTACCATCAAGTTTCGCATGTTAGGGTAACATGTTAATTATTCCACATTGCCAACTCGTCCACAACGTCAGCTCGTCTATATTCCCATCTGGGTCACAATGCCAACTTGTCCACACACCCAACACGTCCATATTACCAATTCGTCTCCATTGGCAACTCGTCCATATTCCCAATTTGTCCACAATGCCAACTCGACCATATTGCTAACTCGTCCATATACCCAACTGGTCCACAATTCCAACGCGTCCATATTGCTTGCTCGTCTACAATGCCAACACGTTCAGAAATACAATTTGTTTACAACAGAATTTGTAAATTTTTTTTTGAATGAGAATAAGAATGATCAGCCAGACGTCATTAATTCAAATACGATTTATTCTTGAGCGCGTCGATTTTTTGAAATTTGCATCATATGTAGGTTATTTCTACCATCAAGTTTCGCATGTTAGGGTAACATGTTAATTATTCTACATTTCCAACTCGTCCATATTTCCAACTCGTCCATATTTCCAACTCGTCCACATTCCCAACTCGTACACAATGCCAAATCGTCCATATTGCCCACTCGTCCATATACCCAACTCATCTACAATGCCAACTCGTCCATGTTACCAACTCGTCTTTATTGCCAACTCATCCATATTCCCAACTCGTCCACAATGCCAACTCATCCATATTGCTAATTCGTCCACATTTCCTACTCGTCCATACACCCAACTCGTCTACAATACCAACTCATCTTTATTGCCAATCTCGTCCATATTATCAACTCTTCCGTATTACCAACTCGTCTTCATTTCCAACTCATCAACAATGCCAACTCGTCCATATTGCTAACTCGTCCACAATTCCAAGTCGTCCACATTACCAACTCGTCCATATTCCCAACTCGACGATACACCCAACTCGTCTGTACAAACTCGTCCTTATTATCAGCCCGTCTTTATTGCCAACTCGTCCATATTCCCAACTTGTTCATTTTGCTAACTCATCCACATTCCCAACTCGTCCATATTCCCAACTCGTCCAACATTGACAACTCGTCTTCATTGCCAACTCGTCCACATTGCCTCCTTGTCCATGTTCCCAACTTGTCAATTTTACCAACTCATCCACATTGCCAACTCATCCACATTTCCAACTCTTCCATATTCCCAACTCAACGATACACCCAACTCGTCTACAATACCAATTTGTCCTTATTATCAGCTCGTCTTTATTGCCAAATCTTCCATATCACCAACTCGTCCGTATTACCAAGTCGTCTTCATTGCCAACTCGTCCATATTCTCAACTCGTCCTTCCAACTCGTCCATTTTACCAACTCATCCATATTACCAATGTAGATACATTCCCAACTTAGCTACATTGTCAAGTCGTCGATATTCTCAACTCGACCACATTTCCCATCCCGTTGACATGCAAGCGGAAGGACTACGTTTTTCTTGTAAAATACCATTTAATTTACCATAACTCATGCCATTTTCCTTGGAATTACAGTGCGACCAAAAAGAGTAGAAATTAAAAAGTGGTTTCTAATCAATATAAGAAAAGGGGACGACACTACAGTACCTATTGCCACTTTTTAATTTCTACTCTTTTCGGTCGGTCTGTATTTATTGGATGGACTTATATAATCATATTTATAATAATCTTTCATAAATTTGCTTATTTGAATGACGTTTAAATTAGTTTTACTACATTTTTTCTGCTTTGATTTATTGTAAAACTCGCCTATAGAAATAATCTATTATTGAATGACGGTCAGTTTTTCTAGTCTTGCGAGCACCAGGAAAACTCGCACTTAACCGCCTTTTTCCTCCACATTTTTAACAGGTATGCGAAAAAGTTTCCATATCAACATTTTAAAATAAAAACAACCTGGCAATTTAGATCATTGACATAATAGCCCCCAATAAAAAATACATTAAAAGTTGACAGAATATGGTTACTGTCATTCATCGTCAACAAACTGTAAAATTATTTTTGCATATTCGTACATGTTTTTAAGTGTTGCGGATATTATGTTGCCGACTCAAAAATAATATTTCATCATGCTGAACAACTTACTACAGGTTTGTGAGCAAATCATGCTTATTATTATTTGGTCATCTTAAGTCAAAATAGGGATCACAGGTCACGTGGTCAATGTCACGTGGTTAGCGCACAGTAGTTTTTTCAAATCCATTTTTCAGTACTTTTTCAGGAAAAAATAAAAAATCCAAGAGTTTTATGCACCTCTCCAGCATGAGACGAATCTAATGACATATCATTTATCAAAATCGGACCATAACTGTAGATCTGATGGGATGTACAAAAATCGGCCTCGCGTAATATATATATAGATATACGGGCCTATTTAAAGGTGACTGTAAAGACACCAATATCTACGGCTTCATCTCGGTAGACATATAACACTGGTTCTTTTTCGGAGCAACCCGAAAATAAATCGAAGACGTACCTATCCAATTTAAATACCCCTCACACGATATCAATTTCAGGCAGGTGTCCGCATCGACGGCCGTCACGGCTGCTATGGCTCTTTTTACGGCCCCCGCTAGTGACGTGGAGGTACCACGGATAGTAATATTACATTTCAATGTAAATAACCCTCACAGGTTTTCAATATCACATATGTGTCCGCACCGATGGCTGTCACGGAAGCCTCACTAAGTGCTGCAGTTATCTTATACTACGGAAAGTAATATTACAGACTAGAAAGTCCGCATTGACGCCCGTCACGTCCGCTATGGCTCTTTTTAAGGCCCCCACTAGTGCTGGGAAAACTACTAGAGCATCGAAAAGTAACATTAAGGGCCATGCAATTCCTGATACTTATTTCAAAACTTCTTAAACACAGTGTAACTTGGAATAAGGAAAATATTAATTTGTATAATAACCTATTATTGTAATTTTACACGCACACGCAATAACTGGGGAGTTTCCGTTGATTTCTTCGCAGTTATCTCAATATTAGATTTTAACTCGAATAATAGTGTAATAACACCAACCCCAATGGTTTTTTGGTTCTTATTTTTATGAATGTTTTCAAATAAAACTCCCATCTTGTCGGTTGAAAATAAGCCACTATAAATACTAAAAAACAGTCGAACTTAGACATTTTAAGTGAAAATAACAAACACTTTTAATAATAAAACTATTTAGTGCCTGCACAAAAGCCTTGCATTAGCTATTACCTATTAAAAGACTTAAAAAGCTTTAATCTCGCTGCTTTTAGTCGAAAAAGCTAAAAGCTCTGGAATATACACATTATTTTCGAAATAGACTTTCGCTAATAATCCTAGGTAGGCGAGCGTGGGCGGGTAAGAGTCACGCAAAGTGCAATTGAAAGTGTTTCTATACGTGATAGAATCAGAAATGAGAATATCTGCAGAAGAACCAAGGTAACCGACATAGGTCACGGGATTGCACGGTTGAAGTGGTAATGGGCAGGCCATGATGGGCCGTTGGGGCAGCAAAGTGATGACCACGTATAGAAAAGCGCAGCGTGGAACGGCCCTTACTACTTTATACTGGAGTGCATTATACTGGCTCAGCTATTATACGGCTTAACGAACGAATGCACAAACATACAAATTTGTTTGCACATGCGTACCGCTGACTTACATCGCCTTAATTACACAATTTTCACACCTTTTTATACTCGTATTAAACACTTTTTGAACGCGATGAATTCCCGTTTTGTTAAATAACATAATATGATATTGATATCACCGATTTGGTCCACCGGGCTGGTATACGGCCGCCGGGCCGGAGTTAAATACTATTCAGCCAGTATTATTTTTTCTCAAACATTCAATGAAATGTCATCATAACATGCGTTGTAACAGGCTTCAAGGTATGGGAAAATTGAAACATAAGTCGGGAAATCTTTTTATTTTTAAAATGGCGTCTGTGTACATGAACAGGCTAAACCGCTGAATTATATTTTGAGGTGATGACGTCTTATAAAGCGATGAACGCCGGCTGCACGCACGAAAAAGCATGACTCATTGTCACGTTCCGCCTGAGCCGAGCGTGCAAGCGAGAGTGCGGAACAAGCGATAGAGATGCCTAAGCGTTCGGCTTGTGACGCATCGTCCAATACATATTCACCCAACAAGCCTTTCTTTCCCGCCTTCTGCAGTAATGTACTATTATACTCACAACAACCTCCTCCAAGGATCTCCGATCGAAATGGTCTTGTGATACCCGCAGCTTTCCACACCATCACAAGATTCAACTCTACGCGGCGTTATCCAGGACGTGGTTGCTACTCGAGAATTTCTATCAGCAAAGTGCCCCACTCCCTTTCAAAAATACAAAAAAAAAAATAACCTGCTCCACAGTACAGCGATGCCACCGACTGGCCCACCCCTACGGCAGGTTTACGGTCGCTGGGCCAGGACTGAATAACTATTCGGCCATTATTATTTTTATAGTAATACGTATCGCTGGTTTACGACGGGTGATAGTTTCTTAGAATGTAAAATATGGGTGTGTTTTCAGTTAAGATATTTTTCGGGTTTGGTTTCGTCCTTATTCTTCACACACTTGCTAACAGCTGCGTAAAAACTTATATAGGTACTTACTATCTTAGGGAATTAGGATTTTTTTCGGGTTAAAAAATAGTCTACATGTTTAGTAACTAATTGTTTTATATTCATCTCGCTTTCAAAGTTTCAGTAATTCGTGTAAATTGTATTTATGATTTATCATGACACCTAACTTTTTACAACATCACAATATTATAACAAAAGGCGACTTAATCGCGTCCAAAAACGTGTTTATTAAATCACCTCGACGATTCGGACGTAATTTTACGTCTATGGTTTAAAAAGGTGAGTTGAGGTTATTAAATAAACTTTTTGAATGTGATTAAGTCCCATAAATTCGCTTTTGTACATAAATGGTTAAATGCTTTTACAGTCAATCGGGGTAAATTTGAGCCTCCCGTATAAATTAAAAGTGAAATGGCAGGTTATAGTTAGTATTCATGAATAAATGTATTTCTTTTTTTCTTATTCTATTCTAAAACCTTTTGCAATGGTAAAAGTGTAGCACCTTTCATAAGGTGCAAAAACTAACATAGTTTTCGTCTAATGGGATGAGACTAACAGTGAGTTATTTACATTCTTCCCTTATAGGCATACGAGTTTGTTTACATATTTTCTAAATTTTGCTAAATAGCGTGCAGTGATATAAATACTAGAATGTTATAGATTGTATGCTTACTTTTATTTAGTTAAACATTTTAATTAATGGTAATAATTATGCATATTAATAATTTCATCAATAATTTAAGAATCCATAGAAATGGTAGGTACAACAATAATGATGATGGAAAAATAATAATCATAATTAATAATTATGCCAAATAATAATCTCATAAAAAATACATAATTCAATGTGAAAAAATAAATAATTCAATTACATTAAAATGTCTTCTAATTATTATTGATAGGATTATTCTTCCTTATCCCACCCTACCTTGATCGATTTATTGCCGCCACTGTATGTAACTTGACATTCTGTTCTTGTCCTAATCTAGTGAATAAGCTCCTTCAAAACATCAAAATAGTTTCCTAGCAAACTCCCCACGAATCTCAAATCAAATAACGCCGACCACTTGACGTCTGACATCCTTCACCAACTCGCTTATTGAAATTAAGTTAATTTACTTACGGAGGGATTTCATTAGCAAGTGTGTGTGTAGTGAGGAGTGTTGCGTTGTCGTATTTTGTTGGATATGGGGTTTTTGGGAGTGACAAGTAGGAGGTAGTTGGTATATCGATAAACTCATTTATCGACACTTTTTCCCTATAGTAATGATCACTCCCAGTATCATTTGTAAGTAAGAATTTATAATAGTAAGTATTATTTAGACGGTAATGAAGTAGGTTACAGATTATTGTATCAAGCGGTTTACACTCACGTGAAATTGTCAGGAACGGCCCGACATGTTTCGAAACTGTGAACGTGAGTATAAACCGATTATTACAATAATTAAATGTCTCACGAAAGTTTTAATAAGAATATAGGTTACAGATGTTGTAATATGATACCTAGGGCGGTGAATTAATGAATGTCCCAGATCGGAGGTATTTGTGCATTACCGCCCGCGGTTTGTCTTTAGTTTTACGTCTTCCCTTGACCAAGATTAAAGATATTCTCTACGTAGCGGGCAGAAAATCTCACTTACGGCCTAGGGTGACGTAATGTGTTTTAGTTACCCGTAATGGATTCATTAGAATACAAAGTCGTTTAACGACTGGTTTGGAATATAATCTGATCGTCTTTTTTGTAAAATGTCTGAAGTAAAATGCGATGATGACTAAAGTTCATAAGAACAGAATTAAGATATTATTTCATTTTATTTTTACCCTTTCTAAGCTCATTCAGCTGTTAATAACGTTATTAAGTAGTAACATCAAAACCATCCAACCATTTTTCTAATTTTCTCATCTACACTATCATAAATTTTAAAAAGTTGTTCGCGTCGTTTTGGGTCCAAACAGCCTCGCCTCACCCTCGTCTACGCGCTACGTTGTCTACGGCGTAGCATGAGGAAACATAACACTTTAGACTAACCGCGGGCGGCAATGCACACATATATCTGCGATCTGGGATATTCATTAATTCACGGCCCTACGTATAACTATAATATACTATTACAACATAACCTATAATATTATTATAAGTTTCGTAAGACATATTTTATTATTGAATAAATCGGTTTATACTCACTTTCACAAGCTTGAAACATGTCGGGCCGTACAAGACAAAAGCGTTGACTGAGGTAATTTAGTGGAATATAAACGGGTCATTGTCAGATTTAGGTGCACGTCTTTCCGGTGGACATTTGCGAAATAAAGGATTTCAGGGCCTAATTTTATGATTAAATGCCTGTGAGAATATAGAACGTTCCCTCTTCTATAATCCGATGTAATAGCAACATAACCTAGATTCATACAAGCTCTTAACTTTCGACCACCGAAGAAATTTTGTTTTTTGAACTGACAATGACCCAAACATGCTAATATCTCATTATTTTTAATGTAGGTATACACCACAATTTTTTATAATGTACCATTGATAGATACAAAGATCAAAGCCCAAAGAAAAATTGAAATACTTAACCCGGCCGTAAAGACCGGGATTCGAACCCGGTATCAAAAATTGTGGTGTGGACATTAAAAATAATGAGACATTACATGTTTTTTTTTTATTTATATACTGCAACACTGTTATTCTGTCAAAGTCCACCGACAGAGTTTGCGGACCGTTTAATTAGTTTCTCATTAAGTACTAAATTGAAGATATCTTAGCTCTAAACGTGGCCCATAACTAAGCTCAGACTGAGCCGGGCTTTGGAATTGACAAGCTCAGTGGACTTTTGGCATACTCCTGAATTATTCAATTCAATTCAATTCAATTCAAATTATTTATTTCGGAAAAAGATCCATATATTTTTAGTAAATACAGCTTAACCTAAGGTTAGTACACACACAATTATAAAATATTGCATAAAACAATGTCCATAATTATACCCCGCGGGTACCTTTTCATGGAAATCCTTAATTTGCTCTGGATATGGAAAAATGCGCGCATAATTAAATCTCAACTTTCCGGGCGGACGAAATAATAATGTAAAATTATGAAACGTGAAATTATGCGGAGCCGATATTGAAATGACTTTGTTTTTGTTGCGAATTAATTATAGCAGAGTAAAATTATAAAAATAGTTAATTTTAAAGGACCAGCCACGACTTCGCGGGACCAGCGGTTCGGGGAGCGGCGGCCATAATTATGAGTGAGCAAGACACCGCGCTCGGACCTTCCACTCCCACAACTGTATAAAAAAGTTTTTTTTTATTTTTTTTTATTTGATCCTTTGCATGTGGGCCTGCGTATGTGCGGCCCGTAACTGCACGTCGAATATGTGTCCCAACCTCTGAGAGAATGGGACAAAGGGTTTGCAAGAGGGGATGCCAGACATCTGAGGGATGAACTGGACTTTGGTTCCTCTCAATGATATCTAAAACTAGCTGTCATGAGATAGTAGTAGTAGGCTGATAGTCTGAGGAGGGGATTAAAACGGCTCCCACCAAAACGTGCGTCTCTGTCGGTCTGTCTGTTGTCATGATTATAGCGGGGACGTGATGACGCTGGTCTGCGTCTTATAAAAAAAGTAATTTCCAGTACTCATAAACATACTACGGTAAACAAACGTTCACGTGATTCAGAGCTTACGCTCTACTCTTTAATAACAATTTAAACAGTTAAATACCCACATAAAACACAATCGTAATTTGAAAAGGAAAAGTGCTATTAATCAGTTGAAGAATATCGCGACCAAGCCTAAACTGTTTATATAAATAAGTAGGTAAGTAATTTATGATTGAATGATTTTGATGGTTTTACTACATTTCTTTTTTATTATTATTATTGATTATTTTTAATTTTCGGTTGAGAAATGCGGCTTGTCAATACAAGCCGACGAGTGATTCGCCCGTTCAGTCATTCAGATGGAATAGATTGAATACTCTTTATTGCACACATCAACAATTAAGAAATACAAACACACATAACACTTAGCATTACAACATTATTCTCTTTCACTATGTACCTACTTACTCTGACCACCTAAGCTCGGCGAAGATTCACTGTCATGAACTGTGGAACGAATTCTTTGACCAAAGATCATTGGAAAAGGGGATATGGTATAGAACGGTTCAGCCACAGCTCCCACGGGCTCCTTGGTTCGATGACTGCGAGCTGAATCGAACGGACTTAGTACTTGCTATGAGATTACGATGCGGACACATCCCATTAAATAAGTTTGCATACTTAATGCGCAAAGTGCCATCTCCGAATTGTGCCGAGTGTGACGTTGAAGAAGATGTGTACCATATTTTGATGGAATGTGTCCGCAACGAATCGGTGCGAAAAGAAATCACTGATGGGACCTTTTTTGAAACTGGCGGGTGCAATATTTTACTAGCTCACCCTCTGTCAGACACAACTAAACTAGTTTATAAACTAGTTAAAGTGGGCATAAATAAACGTTAATGTACATATTACTTTAGATTTAAGACTTATCGTCGCCTCGCGAAAACAGGGTTCCATGTGATACTTACACAGGTTTTCAAGAACAGAGAAATGAAATTTTGCATTTCAAATATATACTTATTTTTACTTTTTTGTAAGCAACAGTGATTGAAGAAAGACAATGATATGCAACTTTATCGATTAAAATACAAAAATGTGTTTGTAGCAAACGCCAAATAAGTTTATTTGTTAAATTCGTATTTATAAGGTTCTATCTGAAATTAGTAAGTACTGCTGCGGGCTTGTAAAACAACAAGGTGCTATGTGAGCTGGAACCTTGGAACCCTTATGTTCATTGCGATTAGAACTTTGAGACTTTAGCCGTCAAATTACAGGTAATAGAATTAATACAAATTTCAGAAAATATAAAAAAAATATAGGCATATAACAAAATAAAATAAATTAATGCATCTTCATATTGTAATAATTATTGTGCATGTATGTCGGCGAGGGCGACTAAGAATTTTCAAAATGCTAGCATATTCTGTTTCATGCCAACTGGTTTTGTAAGACACAGTGAAATAACACTGTGTGAACTTCAATGCAACTACTTTTGTGTAGAGAATTGTACCATAATTCAGATATTTTGTGCAGTTACTGTAATCAAAAAAGTCATCCCTCTGCATTTGGTTAACATTGGAGGGCTTTTTCAAATCAACTTTCGTTAGCAAGCGAAGAAGAAGTGATGAATAAAATTCAGCAGCAGACATAGTTCTGTCAATGCATGAATGAGCAGCATCTACTTCCTGCACAGCAGAATGTCCGGGGGTTGAATATTTTAGCTCTATAGATTCAATGTAGTCATGTTCCTTCAAAAAAATTAATATCGCAAATGACATCAACGAATTACGATTCTGAGGCACGCGAGAATCACTCCACAGGTGAGTTTTTTAATACTAATATTTACTGAGGATTGTCTTCAATATTTTAATTAATCCTCTTGCAAAATTACATCCAGATTTGCCTGCAAATGTTTCGTTCAATATAGCACAATAAACCAAACATTACATTAATTAAACATTTTAACCTTAAATGTCTGAATGATCATTTTAATAGTTAAATTAGGATTATCATATTATTAAAAGTCATTAAGTTTTGATAGTGGATGATGAATTGCTGATTAACATGTTGAAGCGTTCTGTATTAGGTATATCATCAATACAGAATTCCAGATGGAACCTTGTTTCATGCTCCGAAAATTCAACATTTGCAGATAGAACTTAGTATACCTCTAGATTTCTCATAGCCCATTATTGATATTCGAAAATTAAATATAGCAAAATACCCGTAATGTGAAGGAAGTTAGTTCAATACAAAAACACAGGTTTCTTAAAAATTGTCAGATAGAACCCTGTTTTCGCGAGGCGACGTTATGTAACACTTACAGAGCGACATCGTCACCTAAGCGACAAAGCTCTTTAAGTAAAGAAAAAAAAAAAAAAAAAGAAAGCCATCCTTTAGGTAGCGGATTAATAGAATTAGGTGTGTATTGTAATGCGCCTATGATCACGTATTGATAACTGCTTCAAAGTTTGGAAGTTTTACGTTGACTAGCACATATTTATTGTAAAGAAGTTTAGTCAAATCAATAATGTTAATAATAAGTCGCGCCAGAAACTTCATAAGTTGAAAGCGTCATAAACTGAAAGCTTTAACAATACTAAGTTTTGGCACTTGCACTAATGCACATGCTTTAACGTAAAATACTGTAACTGTAAAAAGTCATATCGTACTTAAACATACGACCTTACCGTACGACGAAGTACGTCGCGTGCACTTCTTGTCCCCAAACAACACTCAAGTTCGAACAAGTCTTAATTCTTTAGTAACTAGAGACTTACACAATTTATGGACATCCATTTTGAAACAGCTCTATCGAATACCTACACTACATTTATGTATATTTCACATGATTTGATGTCACTATATTTCTGCCACTGCCATAGTGATTCAGTGACAGTAAATAAAATGATGTGTCGGGATCGGGCAGATCATTGTCATGTCTATAAAAAATAAACGATCTTATAATACCTGCTACATTATTTGCAGAGCTACAGAAGACGCATGTGAAGTTACCACATCCTTTGAAAAGTTTTTCTGTGAATTTAGAGCCAAACTGTGCTCTACAATAATACTTGATTAGGCGGTTAGTTACTTATGTCCCAACATTAATTATTTTTAACACTTCTATACTAGCATGGCCCTTGATTTGCTACAACTTCTAGTATATCTGTTTGGCCTTATAGTTGAATGATAGAGAATGCCATTTGGCATTAAGTCCGCCGTTTATACTGACTTTTGTATTGTGCAACAAAGTTTAAATAAATAAGAAAATAAAGATAATTCACGATTTTTAACTTCCCTATTATTTTGCCTTATGTATTTACTGGTTAAAATAAGCGGCCGTGGCTGTCACTCTCGTATCGGGCTATCCAGCCATCTTCGATAATGCCGCATTTGATTAGATGCTGCTTAACTCACCTGTTATAGATGTAAAAGGCGAATGATGAGTGGTTTGAAAGTCTATATAACTAATGTCGTTGATGTGTGAAGAAGATTTAACAAAACTTGTCAGGTGCGGGCAAAGTTCAGTTTGCTCCGCACTTACTTACTCGAAACAAACTCTGCATTCTGTTCACTTACATAGTATTTATACAAACGGTTCAACTCACGTAAAAATTTAACAGCGACCGAATTTCACTACTTACCTCCAACATGGAAGCCTCTGATTCCGGCGTTAAAAAACATCGCGCGTTCAGACAGAGAAGACGGTTTGTCTTTACCACCGGCTTGGGATGGGATCCTGTTTTATATCTTACACAAGACTAGAGACTCTGGACCTCGAACGGTGTAAAACAAAATAGTGTAGAAAGTAGTATATGTAGAGTATTTGTTTTAAAAGTATATCCTAGTAATAAGGGAGTCTGGGAGCTTTCTTTCGGCGGTTGAAATAAAATAATTAATGCCCTTCTGGCACATGTGTAATTGTGTATTGTGTAACTGTCTTTACACATTAGGCCCATCTGACATATATGTACACAATAATTTTTATTTTATTTATTATTAATTCATATTTATTAAATCAGTAGTTTGCACAAATGTAAAATTCAGTTTTTAAATGTCAACCTTCGACAACGGTTACTGGAATGTTTCTGAAACAGAGCGCGATATAATCCGTTTAAATTGTTTTATTTCAATTTGTGACATTTTCGGAAGCCGATGAAAATATTGTAGGCCTTTTGCAGTCTGTGACACAGACCCATAATAACTGAAGACATTGAAGACAGAGATTAACAAGGCCGGCTCATTCCTCGGCCAAAGGATTAGCTTGGCTATTCAGCGGGGGAATGTAGCCGGCATCGGGTACCCTGCCGCAGGGCCGTGATGTGGAGGACATAGGATTTAGTTAGAGAATTTTATTTAGAATAGGTTTAAGTTGATTATTGCTATTTTTTACTTGCTTTTCCTTTACAGTATTGAAAAAATATACAAGGTCTACGAAATATATGTTATTGAAAATTGATAACTATATAAATCATAGAAAAAAAACTAGAGTAGATAAAGAGAATTTGTATTGTATTGTAGAAGCAAATTATACCACATCACATCGCGTTTGTCTTATGTCGACTCTGACAAATGCACGCCATCACGCTCGGCCCCGCAATTCGCTCAAGCTGAGGAGATTTGTCTCTGTCGATCCACTCTCGACGTCTCCATCTATGTAGGGAAGACTATCACAGGTATAGCCCAACAGAGGGTTTCAACCCAAGCCATATTCTGGATTTTTAGTGGTAGTAATTTATTTTACTGGCATCAACAATTTTTGGTAACTGACGTTGAAAGTCTGTGAATGTCACTGATGTAAACAAAGAGGAAACAGGACTAAATATTCCGCAAATTTCAAGTATTTTTTGCACAATAAAGCCAAAACTATCCACAGTGATGAAAGTCAAGTTTCAATAGGATTCAGTATTTATTTCGCAAGAAGAACTAAGGATTCAGCATTCCGGTAAACAATGTTTTGAATTCGGTTAATGACAAATCCTTGCCAAATTGCTACTGACGTTTAATGATGCACATGTATGACATATGCACATTATTGCGATATGAAAGCTGTTCGTGGCGCCACAACCCTGGGCCAGGGGCCCAATTCGAGAATGCCGTTTGAGATATCGCCAAACGTCAAATCTCCATTAGATAACAGTTATATCGCCATTGAACTGTCATTTAAATGCGATGAGCTTAAAAGTGACATATCTCATCTCAATTTTGGAAATACGAAGGCGATAATGATTGTCAAAAATGTTATTCATGTATATGAATTTCTGTTTTGAACGAAACGTCACGGGCTAATTTCACGCACTACGCGGTCAATTTAAAGTATGCGCCTGTTTTTTATGCCGTCACATACAAAGAAAGCGAAAATTTTGCGCGTCCGAATTGACGAAGTTGCGATGTTCTAGGGGGATATCGCCACTTGTCAAGTAGGCACACGTCAAAAGTGACGGATGGCGATGAAAAGGAGAGATCTCCATTATATCTCTAAAATTGGTCGAATACCCCCCCAGACCGACATAACTATTGATGCGTAAGAAAATCGCGAACTCGATAAAATATCTAACGCTTAATTTGACAAGAGCTAGCGATATCTAAAATTTACTTTAGGTTTTATATTAGTATTTCCTTGCTAGGGTTATAACTATAATAACCAAAATTTGTTGAAATTCCTCCAGCCGTTTCGGGTTGTCGAGAGGACAAAGAAATTGTGACCAACAGGTGGCGCCAGACTGGCATGGCGCCGCGCGCCCATACAAAATAATAGGATCTATCGCGCTAAGAACAAGCAAAACAGCTTCATCATATTTTTTTGAGTGGTGTTTTTATTTTTATTTCCTTGCATATGTTTGAAAAGCACTATACATGCCTAGCCGTGAAATGGGCTTGCCGGCTTCGAATCACTAACCTACTCACACGGCAAGCTCTTCTCTCCCGGCGACTACAGTAATATTGTACTATTCCTGAAGGATCATGCCCCTCCCCATAGAAAGCTGATTTTCTATACAAATCTAGAATTCTTTAATAGTATATAGATGTGTATGTATATGCAAATGCGATTATACTCGTACACGTGCCACAAGGTAAGTACAGAACAAGCTTGTTATTTCAGCATTACACCTGGTACCGCCGGGACCTGGGTGTTTCAAGTAATTATGCTCAGTTAATTATGTTTGCGTACCTTTGTGTGTCATCTACATCTACAACCTTTGTTGAGTTCTATTTAATTTTATCTATCCAAATATTGCAAATATCATAAACCCTCCATGATGCGTTCAAGAACCGCACATTATGACCACCATAAAAATAGTTTGTTTTGTTAGAACAAAGTTTTTATTTGTAAAAATGTTATTATCGCTAAATAATAAAATAAATTTCGATAATATTATTTATTCAAATTTCGTACATCTCTGAAAAACAAAGAAATTTGATTTGACCTCTATTCTAATATCAGTCGAGATGACGTTTAGTTCGAAATTAATTGTCAATTTGCAATCAAAGACAAATGTCGCACGTAAGTAAGATATCGAACGATTATGATAGTTAGGGCCGACTCTAGTTTGTCTCTGAATAAAAAAAAACTATGACAGCTGCCGGAAAAGTTCATTACCGCCATTACCGGGTAATATTTGTCACAATATGCGACTCCTGAATGCATCATGGAGGTGAATGGTCTCGCCACATTCAATTACTTTAGAAAAAACGAACTAGAAAACGCCGCCATTTATTTATTTGTTTATTTGATCCATATTGTACAGATGAAAGTAGTACAAATAGGACTTAACGCCACAAGGTATTCTCTAACAGTCAACTATAAGGCTAAACAGAAACATTGAGTTGGTTGTCGTTGACCCTCAGCAAGCTTTTAACCAACGCTGTCGTACTGCAACCAAAGTTGCCTTTATCATTCCATCAGTACAGTGCAAGTGATCCAATAGTGTTCTTTGACCGTGCAATGGAGACGGAGATTTCATGACTCCGTTCTATTAATGACGTGGTTGGCGCAGTTTGTAGTGCACCTGCCTACAGAGGCGACGGTCCTGGGTTCGAATTCCGGTAAGGGCAATTATTTGTGCGTTTAACTCTATAATATTAGATTCTTGGTCATGGCTGTTTTGCCTATATATGTATTTATATATTATGTATATCGTGGTTTAGTACCCATAGTACAAGCATTTAGCTTAGTTTGGGACTAGATTGTCCCTTGATATTAATTTATTAGTCTATTTAATAGAGATGATGCTGGTCGTAAGTCCTCAAAATTACAACACATAAGCAGGGGTGTCTTTAAGATATAAGTAATATAGGAACTAGGTATATTGAGAAAAGGAAGATCCATAGAATGAATAAGATGTTTAAATTATTACTTTCACCATCAAACTTAATAACGTTATTTTAGGCTATATACCGTTAATGATAAAAAAATATTTGGCTTGCGTTCTTTGTCTAATAGACTTAGCCACGGCTTAGTTTACCAGTCCACAGTTTTACCTTCTTATTACGCATACGTCACATCTTCATTGGGATAATGGCGTAATATTTTGGGGTAATTCTGATAAATATTTGATTTTTAAAGTTCCAAAAGTAATAAGTAGAATATAATAGAGGAACTTTTTTCAGGAAAACACATAATTACAATTCCAATTCAATATAATAGCTATTCAATATACGTAAGAAATTAAACTTTAATTAAGATAAATGGCAAGCATAAATAAGCATCAATTTAGAATGAATGAAGCCCGATTCATTTCACTAGTTGCTGGAATTTGGATACCCTTTGAGTATCTCCCACAATGTAGCGTTTTAGAGTCTGAGTCGCATTGATTTGCCTTTACTGCGATCACACCGGTAATGGGGCACAGATATTCGACAACTTTTTGCCTTTTCAGATTCTAGTAAAATAATCATTATCACACTAAAATTATAAAGGCGAAAGTTTGTGAGTGTGTTTGTGTGTATGTTTATTACTTCTTCACGCTCAAACGGCTGGACCAATTTTGATAATTTTTTATTAATGTAGCTGGCATTTTTGATTTATTCCGAACCACCATTTATTCCGAAAAAAAAAATAGTGTTGCCCTGGGATGAGTGGAACACACCTGTGAATTTAGAAACCTATGCGATAATAATTGAAATCATTTATTTTCAGCCGTGATAATAGCTTGCTGGCTTCGTATCACGCAGTAATGTACTATTTACGCCAACACACACACACACACACACACGCACACACACACGCACACACACCCACACACACACACACACACACACACACACACACTCACACACACACACACACACACACACACACACACACACACACACACACACACACACACACACACACACACACACACACACACACACACACACACACACACACACACACACACACACACACACACACACACACACACACACGCGCATCTGACGCTTTCGCATCTGACGCATATTGTAACGTCGTATCGTTTAGTTTAAAATCATTTGCAAACTGTTTCGCACTCCAGGGTCCCAAGATACAGGCTCAGCCTAGTTTGGGGTCCGCCAGGTATCTCACTGTATTAATGCAAACCTGTGTAAAAGCAAATAAACGATTTTTATTTTATTTATTTATTTTATTTATCAAGTATCATTAACTCGTGAACCCAGTAGCATGTCTCATATCCTGTTAGTTTCCTCCGAGGCAGCGCACTGCCGTGTTCGCTCTGAATTCAATACCGAGTTAAAGTATAAGACTTCCATTGACACAGGTATCGCTTCCGCGTGCTCTTTGTACAAGAAATTGCACTGCTTCATAGGGTTGGTATTGCTAAAGCTTTTTAAAGACAATTAAATAATATTTGTTGACCTAGACAAAATATTACGTACCCGATTCTCGCAGGATAAAGCTGGGGGGGTATTCGACCAATTTTAGACATATAATGGAGATCTCTCCTTTTCATCGCCATCCGTCACTCTTGACGTGTGCCTACTTGACAAGTGGCGATATCCCTAAAACATCGCAACTTCGTCAATTCGGACGCGCAAAATTTTCGCTTCCTTTGTATGTGACGGCATAAATAACAGGCGCATACTTTAAAATGACCGCGTAGTACGTGAAATTAGTCCGTTACGTTTCGTTCAACACAGAAATTTAATATACATGAATAACATTTTTGACAATCATTATCGCCTTCGTATTTCCAAAATTGAGATGAGATATGTCACTTTTAAGCTCATTGCATTTAAATGACAGTTCAATGGCGATATAACTGTTATCTAATTAAGCTCAAGAAGGCTTGTGTATTAGGGGTACTAGAGGACAATATGCATACTTATATAGATAAATATATACCTAAATACATATAACAACCATGACCCAAGCACAAATATTCGAGTTCATCACACAAGCCGATCTGGCCGAGATCCGAACCTGGGACAAACTGTGCCAACCGCGTCGTCAACAGAACGAAAGTATTGGCAGGGTTAAAACAAAACACACACACATAAACGCACATATGTGTACTACTTTTTAAATGTATTCCTTGTTTTTGTGTACAATAGTGTTTACAAATATAGAACTCCTTTGACTGGTATCACCTGGAGTCGCAGCTAAAAGCTTTGCCAGGTAAGAAATCGAATTTTCGTCCCGCCGAGGGGGTAGGGGGGGTCGTGATCCACAGATCTAATCTGAGACGCTTTCTCGAACCCCCTGATTTTAGGCTTTTAGCCAGTCGAGCGTTAAAAACGGGGGCTCCAAATATAATTGTTGTCAGGGTCAGTTGTAGAATATTATATTTTTTCTTTCTTAATAGATTTGTCAAAATAGCTTGTATGGAAACTTCCATTAGTGGGCGGTGTTCAGGATATATAAGTGTAATACGGCATTTGATGATGAGAAGGTTTTCTTTGGCAGGATGAACCTTCTGAATCCTAAAACATTTTAAGAAGCACCATTTTGTCAAAATCTCATACAAAAAATGTATGACGTCATAACTCCCTCCTGCACTACAATTTAAGACGGCTCTCGTTCTTGAAATTTTCTTAGCCTTCAAAAGGTCAATCAATGTCAAAAGAAACCTTCTGATCATCAAATTCCGTATAATTAAGCGAACACCACCCACTACACTTACCTACCTATATAGTTAAATATACTTTGTACTAATCCGACGCAGCCTCTTTGGGCTCATTGACTATTGGAAAATGATCATATTGAAAAATATTTATCTAATAATTGGGCCAGTGCCAGTCCGACTCGCGCATGAAGGGTTCCGTACCATAATCTATAACAAGTTTGCTGTATGGGAGCCCCCCTTAAATATTTATATTTTTTTTTTTTTGTATTTGTTCTTATAGCGGCAATAGAAATACATCTGTGAAAATTTCAACTGTCTAGCTATCACCGTTCTTGAGATACAGCCTGGTGACAGATGGACGGACGGACGGACAGCGAATTCTCAGTAATAGGGTCCCGTTTTTACCTTTTGGGTACGGAACCCTAAAAAAGTGTTTTCAAATAAACATTTTTTTTATTAAAGCTTGTTCTACAGGGGCGCGGAATCGTTAGAAGCGATTTTTCACTAATTCAAGGTAAATATTTCGATGTCTCGCGCTAGTTTATCTAACAAATTGATACCGTCTAGACAATTTAAGACCCAATTATTGGAATACACCTTAAGCTTAGTAAGTACCAAGAAAAGGGGATTAGTAATACTTAGTACGTCTTAGATTTAACATCCAATTACGAAGTTAAATTAATTGCTTAATTCTGTCTTAACCGTGATAATTGTTGCTTGTTGCTATAACAACCGATACTAAAAAACAGAATAAATTAAATATTTAAGGAGGCTCTCATATACAACAAACGGTTGCCTTTACTTAGCACTTCAATAGTATCCGGCGCGATACATAGCAGGTGCAAACATAACGCAACCCAGCCAGTTAAGATGGGAAAGTGTTTGTACGGAATCCTCGGTGCGCGAGTCAGACTCGCACTTGGACGGTTTTATTAAACCATCGCATCGTCAGCTTCACTGCAGTAGGATCTTTTGCTGAATAATGGATCGAAAAGCCACGTTACTTCTTCTCAAACAGACAAAATTTATAAATGTAAGTACCTTGACGATTTGGTAATTAGAGCTTATCCTGAACAGCTTTGTAATTAACAAACTTAAAGTAATTAAGTACGTTTTAATGAAGAAATAATTCACTTTAATGAACGGTGAATTTTAGACCTGTTAATTTATTATTTAACCTTTTGTAATTAGACGACCGGATTACCTTTATTAGTACTTTCAGCATTAGTTACCGGTAAGTTACGAATCAGACACGGCGAATCTTATCCAGTCTATAGTTAGTTTTACTGTAAAATAAGTTATTATTCAATAAATATCTTATCTTATCTCATGTCATCTCATCTCATCTCATCTAGTCTCGTCTCATCTCATCTTATCTTATACAGGAGGCCTGCAAGAGTCATCGGTTATGTTTTTTTAGGTTTCCGTACCCTGTTCGTCTGTTACCAGGCTGTATCTCATGACCCGTGACCCAGTTGAAATTTTCACAGACGATGTATTTCTGTTACCGCTGTAACAACAAATACTTAAAACAGAAAAAATAAATATTTATAGTATTTTGTATTTATCTATGCCTAGCATATTCAGGCTATCTCGCAAACCAAGAGGAGTGAGCTTATCGAAAATGCCACGACTTTGCGCGACAGCGGTAGCGGTGCGTGTGTCTCGCTCACTCATATGGCCGCCACGCTCGAATCTCTCGCTCAACCGCTCGCCGCGCCGCTGGTCGCGCAAAGTCGAGGCATCTCCGTAAGCGATTCCGCTCGTGTTGTATCCACTTTTCTTAAAGGATAATTTAGATAATGGCGTCGTAAATATCCCTAAAGAGCATCCGGGAAGCGCATCCGGTTCCGAATTTTACGACGCTTAGCTAAGAAATGGCGTAATGACATTGTCACGAGTACATTTGAGGTCAAATAAAACGATTGCAGATTGTTCAAATAGGTAAGCTTAAGTAATCACATTAATATTATAAAGGCCAAAGTTTGTGAGTTTGTTTATGTTTGTTACTTCGTCACGCTCAAACGACTGGACCAATTTTGATAAATTTTGATATGAAGGTAGCTGACAACCTGGATTAACACATAGGCTACTTTTTATCCCGAAAAATTTAGTGTTCTTGCGGGATGAGCGGGTAACACCAAGCGGCGAAGCTAGTAATAAAATATAAATTGCCTTTATGCCTGCATATTACATTTTCATTTTTGTACTTGTTTTTCACCTCAATTGCACCTGATGTTAATAAACAAAATGGCAGATGCTAAGGAGGGCTTACCTGAAAATTGCCTATTCACTCTTGATTTGTACATAAAATCGCTGGGAAGTTATAGTTCTTTATTAAAGCAGTAACGTCTGCTAACGTAAACCAAATGTTGTAAATTTTTAAATTTTTCGCTTCATTGTAAACATTTAGTTATAGTTCTCTTATATACCTCTAGTTCTTTAGTTTCAGACATTAACCTGTCAGTATTTGCAGTTCTAAAATAGGCCACGGCGCACGGGTCGGTACTAAAATCTTTATTAACTAATACTGTTTTATGTCTCAATGAACTAGGAAACCATCTTATCTGGGAAAATAGAATTTGAAGTCTAACGTTATTTGAGGTTATAAATTGAAATGACTTCACATCGCAAAGCCACGTTTGGTAGTCTGCAAAATAATCAAGTAATAATCGTACTATCAGCACAATGAGTACCTATGTAAATATTTAAATTTTCAGGGAAATCCTGCATTTGTGCAATATTTTAAATTCATGTTTATAAAATGGGTAGTTTTCACTTTTCTTGTTTGTTTTTTTTTTTTTAAGTAAAATGCGGAATGAGTTCCGCTGACTCTATTTACCTACACCAAAGTCGTACTCATCGAGGCTAAAAACCGGCCAAGTGCGAGACGAACTCGCGCACGAAGGGTTCCTGTACCAATAAAAAACACGTTCTTTGTTATTTTTATTATTTTTTGTTATAGCGGTAACAAAAATATACATTCTGTGAAAATTTACACAGTAGGTATACCTACGGTTCATGAGAAAATGCCCGTCAAACGAATTATCATGGAAAAAAACCCTATTTTTGTATGGGAGCCCTCCTTAGTTATTATTTTTATCATGAATAGTATTTGCTGCTATAGCGGCAATACAAATACATCATCTGTGAAAATTTCAACTTTCTAGTTATCACGGTTCATGAGATACTCGTGACGGACGGACGGACGGACAGCAGAAGCTTAGTAATAGGGTCCCGTTTCTACCCTTTAGGTACGGAACCCTAGAAATGAAGCATTGCAAATGTAGGATTTATTGTTTTTAACGCCCGACGAAAAAGAGGGGTGTTATAAGTTTAACATGTGGCAGCATTAGCTCCCAAACGGATGGACCAATTTAAGTACGGTTTTTATAATCGAAAGACTTGTTCGTCCAGATAGTTCATAGCTATGCGTGGTGGAAATAGGTCCAGAAGTTTCCAAGATATTCATCTTTAATTGGAATAAGTAACAAGTTCTCGTTCCTCGCCCAACGCATTGGCATTGCCATCCAGCGAGGTAAAGCGGCCAGCCTTATGGGCACCCTACCTAATGGTAGCGACATAGGGGATATATGTACATACAGTTTAGGTCCCAATAGTTTAAGTTAGGTTTAATTAGATAATAATTTAAGTTTGTTACGGTTTAGTTATATACTTTAAATTTTATGTTGTGTTAAGTTGTTACAAGATCTCAGCTAATATTGAAGCTAAAATTCCAAGTTTTGTAGTTATGTTCAGTTTTAGGATTCTTTTTACTCAAAAAGCAGACGAAGCTGTCTCCTTGTTTCTTAAATAACCGTTGTGTCTATTAAATGCGTTAAACTCAAACGATGTTTAAATTGTTAGAATGCCATCGATTCAGCAAATGCTAATTGTACTGAAATTGCGAATTAACGTGTAATTGACAATCGTTAGCGGCACATTGCCGTTCACGCCCAATGTGCACAAATTACACCATTACTGGGAGAGTTCATTTATTTCTATACAGGGTGGGGTTCTTGCATTATATAGGGCGGGCCATTTAGAAGATCAATAAATATAAATTATTATATGATTTTTAATCGGTGATCAGGTACCAACTTTTCTAGCTCAGTAATTGATGGCGGTCACGTTAGTCGTAATTACATGAAAACAAACTTTTATTTTTCTATGATATTTTTTATTTTGCAACCAATTTTGTCTTAAATCCTTGTCACCCTATGTACTAATCTGTATCTGTGAGCTTATAACCTCTTTACTAATTTAATGGCAATGACAATTTATGAGTATATGGCGCCGCACTACGAGCGACGGACATCCCTAGCGTCGCCATAACAACATGAAAAGCAGAACCGGCAATCACTTCATATTTTCCTCTCAACGCGGCCGTTGCTTAATTTAATTTATTATTGTAATATCTTCTTTTCCTTTAGTAAACGTATTGTATTTCGAGTGTCGCATTTAATTGCAGTAGATTAGCGTACCACAACAAACACGCTAAATTGGTGACCCGCGACGATTAGTTAATAATTATGTCGGAATACGAATCAACGGAAGATACGACACAAGAGAGGACAGGATCTGTGGAGCGAGTTACTGTGAGGCTGCCGCCATTCTGGGCGGACGACGCCGAGGTTTGGTTTGCCCAGGTCGAGGCGCAATTCGCAATATCGGGCATAAAAACCGACTCAACCAAGTATTTCCAAATTATCCGTGAACTAGATCCTAAAACAGCCAAGGAAGTCCGTGACATCATCACAAATTCCCCGGAAAAAAACAAATACGAAATTTTGAAAAAACAACTGATAAATAGACTGTCAATGTCAAAAGAAAATAAAAGACGGCAGTTGCTGCAGCATGAGGAATTGGGCGACCGGAAACCAAGCCAATTCCTTCGTCATCTTCGAGGATTGGCTGGCGACAGCATCAGCGACGACTTTCTTCGCAGTCTATGGTCGTGTCGTCTACCTACGCACGTGCAGGCCATTATTGCCTCGCAAACTACGGCTTCATTGGACGACATCGCTGTTCTAGCTGATCAAATTATTGACGCAACACCTAATTCTTTCTTTCAGCAAGTTGCAAGCACAAGCTCCTTTGACGACATGTTGAAGAGGATGGAGCAGTCAATTACGGCGCGCATTCAAAGCGAGTTGACGCAACAAATTGCGCAGTTGAGCGCCGGCTGCAGCAGCGGATATCGGCAGGCGCGTTTCAACAGGAACAGGTCGCGCAGTCGCAGCAGGTCCAAATCACACGGTCGGTATCAAGCCATCAAAGAAGGTATGTGCTGGTATCATAGCAATTTTAGTTCGAAGGCAAGAAAATGCATTCCGCCGTGTAACTTCAAACAGGAAAACTAGTACGACAGTCCATCGCGGCGGCAGCAGACTGTCACGCCACAACCAGCCGCCTATTTATAACCGACAGTGTAAGCAAAATTCAATATCTAGTTGATACCGGTTCGGACCTCTGCGTTCTGCCGCGCCGATTCATGCCCAAATGTAAGTCGCCTGACAGCTATGCACTCACAGCAGCGAATGGTTCCATCATCCATACCTATGGCATTCTCAAGCAGAAATTGAACCTAGGTTTGCGAAGGGACTACAGTTGGAACTTTGTCGTAGCAAATGTAGACAAGCCAATTATAGGCGCAGATTTCCTTGCTCATTATGGTCTAGTTGTTGACTGCAAACACAGAAGGCTAATTGACAGCGTGACTTCCCTCACAACAGCGGGACAACTCAAGCATTGCGACCAAACCAGCGTGAAAGCTATATCAGGTGACAGCGAGTACCACCGATTGCTCGCGGAATATCCCAGTTTGACGAAACCATCTGGATTGCCGCGAGAGGTAAAGCATTCAACTGTACACTACATCCGAACTACTCCAGGTCCTCCAGCATTTTGTAGGCCACGCCGTCTAGCTCCCGATCGGCTGAAGATTGCGAAGGAGCAGTTTGAAGAAATGCTTCATGATGGCGTAGCACGACGATCCGATTCACCGTGGGCGTCGGCACTGCATCTTGTGCCCAAGAAAGGAAATGGTTGGCGGCCGTGCGGGGATTACCGCGCGCTCAATGCACGCACTATCCCCGACAGATATCCCGTTCGCCATATAGAGGACTACGCCCATCGTCTTGCAGGTAGCAAAATTTTCTCAAAAATAGATTTAGTCAAAGCCTACAACCAAATTCCTGTTTACTCGGATGACATTTGCAAGACAGCTGTCACTACACCATTCGGAATGGTCGAATTCCCTTTCATGCCCTTTGGTCTCCGGAATGCAGCTCAAACTTTCCAGAGATTCCTGGATGAGGTCCTCAGAGACCTGGACTTCGTCTACTCTTACATCGATGACGTACTCATTTACTCCAAAGATGCCAAACAGCACTTAGAACATCTACGGCAAGTTTTCGACAGATTTCATGAGTATGGTATGCTCATCAACGAGTCCAAGTGTAGTTTCGGACAGAAAGAGATCACATTCCTCGGATACACGGTCTCTGAAGATGGCACACGTCCCATTGACGATAAGGTAAAAACAGTGCAGGAGTTCCCGCCACCTAAGACTGTCGGTGGGTTACGCAGATTTCTCGGCATGCTGAACTTCTACAGGAGATTTATTCCTCACGCTGCCGAAGCACAAGCACCTCTTCACGACATGCTATCAGGACCTAAAATCAAAAGCACCACTCCACTTACTTGGACTGAAAAACAGTTGGAAGCGTTTAAAAATTGTAAGTCTGGTCTCGCAAAATCAACTCTACTGGCTCATCCCATTATAGACGCACCACTAGCCCTTGTGACAGATGCTTCTGGTACGTCAGTGGCTTCAGTGCTTCAACAATTAGTCGACGAACAATGGCAACCGCTTGCTTTCTTCTCTAAGAAGATGTCACGGCAACAGACACAGTACAGCGCATACGATCGGGAGTTGCTGGCTATTTACGAAAGTGTCAAACATTTCCGGTACATGGTAGAAGGCAGACATTTTGTGATATACACAGACCACAAACCAATCACCTTCGCCTTCCAACAAAAAGACAGGAAATGTTCTCCGAGACAATTTAATTACCTTGATTTCATTTCGCAGTTTACCAGCGACATCAGGCACATCTCGGGGAAAGACAACATTACCGCTGACACGCTCTCCCGCATCGAAGCAATTGCCGTGCCTCCAGACTTCGAAGCCATCGCGCAAGCGCAGCAGAATGACGCAGAGTTGCAAGATCTTATTGCCAAGCGATCTTCGTCACTGAAGTTGGAAAGAGTGCCCGTGCCAGGTACCAATGTTTATTTATATTGCGATACCTCTCAAGCACGGCCCCGACCCTTCATTACCAAGGAGCACCGACGAAGGATATTCGACGCAGTACACGGCATGAGCCATTCAGGTACTAGGTCAACTACTAAACTGGTAACGGAAAGATTCGTATGGCCCTCCGTACGCAAAGATTGCGGTACCTGGGTACGTACGTGCGCATCATGTCAACGCGCCAAGGTGCAACGTCACACATCTTCTCCGCTTGGAAACTTCAAGCTGCCGGAAGACCGATTCAGTCACGTTCATATTGATCTGGTCGGTCCTATGCCACCGTCATCAAATTTTCGTTACCTCTTCACAGCCATTGACAGATACACTCGCTGGCCAGAGGTGAAGCCACTTTCTGACATCACAGCGGAAACTGTAGCTCAAGCGTTCTATGAAACATGGATATCTCGATTTGGTTGTCCACAAACTGTAACAACCGATCAAGGACGTCAATTTACCTCACGTATGTTCAAGGTTTTGACGGAGCTTTGCGGAACCCAGCTGCGACACACAACGGCCTACCATCCCCAGGCCAACGCCATGGTCGAACGTCTGCATCGGACTTTGAAAGCAGCCATCATGGCCCACAACAACAACACGTGGACGGACGTGCTGCCGATCGTACTTCTTGGCATAAGAAGTGCGTGGAAAGAAGACTTGCAGTGCTCAGCTGCAGAGATGGTGTACGGTGAGCCATTGCGCATCCCGGGTGAGTTCTTTCATACTCCTAACTCACGCACACTGCAGCCTGACGATTTCGTTGCACAGCTAAAACGTCATATGTCGCATCTCAAGCCTGTTCCCGCATCTAGACACGGAAATAAGTCTGTCTTTGTACACAAGGACTTAAGTTCATGCACCCATGTTTTCCTAAGAAAGGATACACTGCGTGGATCGTTAGAGGCCCCATACACTGGCCCACACCGCATCCTAAGTAGAACGGACAAGACTGTCACTGTAGACTTACTCAGAGGACCAGTGACTGTCTCAGTTGATCGTGTCAAGCCTGCATATGTTCAGAACGACTCAGCTTCATCTAAAACAATTAGCTCTAAACCTAAAGCTGTCGTTCCTGTTAGAACGACTCGTTCTGGTCGAAAAGTCACTTTCCCTTCTCACTTTCAGGCAGGACTTTGAGACTCCCAGGGGGGTCCTATGGCGCCGCACTACGAGCGACGGACATCCCTAGCGTCGCCATAACAACATGAAAAGCAGAACCGGCAATCACTTCATATTTTCCTCTCAACGCGGCCGTTGCTTAATTTAATTTATTATTGTAATATCTTCTTTTCCTTTAGTAAACGTATTGTATTTCGAGTGTCGCATTTAATTGCAGTAGATTAGCGTACCACAACAAACACGCTAAAAGTACACCAACAAAGTCGTAGAAAATTCCGTAAAATTTCCCGCCAAAGCGATGGCACTTGACGTAGGTGACCACATATCTAATGGTTATTAGTATTAATTATGTTTTAACTTTTAATTATTTAAACAGTGAGGTAATTGCGCGAGACCTCGCCTATTAAGTTTAATTTTAGCGCAATATTAATATTTTTCTGCTCCTGATCACCGATTAAGAATCATCGTGTACCTATAATATAGGCAAGTCTGAAACTATAAGATATATCTATTCTTAGGTAGCATCGATTTTTATGACAAAACAACTGTATTTAAAAAAAGCTTAGTTTGGTAGTCGAACCCGGACAAGGGTTGTCTGCATTCAAACCCCAATTTAAAAATACTCTCTCTCTCTCTCTTATCAACGTTTGTCAAACTGTTGAAATTTTGACAAACGCCAATCATTGACTAGTATTTTCTTTAAATTGAACAACTGAAACTTGTAGTGTATGTCATAAATATGCGATCTGGGGCTTTACGAATTATCGCCCGTGGAATGCCTCTACGCACTGTTATATTCGCCCAACCTCTCAGTCAATTTCGGGAGAGGTAGACCCAGCATAAAATCATTGCCTATTTAATTTCTTTAATTTTTCTATATGAAAGTTTGCAATTTTTGGGCTGAAAGTCTGTGCTTCAAAACCCGGGTACACAACAATACTCCGAAGTTTCTGTTGTCCGAATGCATCAATCATTCCTAAAACCATGTTCTGATAAAATAATTCGATTTTTTTGGGATTAGAACCCTAACCTAACCTTATTATACGTAGTATGTATCATAATATGATCCATCGTGAAAATGATCGTTACGCGTTATTTCACTTTCGGAATTTTTAAATTCGGAATATTGATGCTTTTGGATAAATAAATCTTCGGAATTTTTGAGTGATCCCATGATAACACCTGCGGCCTGGGGCATTCATGAATTCACCGCCTAGGCATGTAATGTACTAATTATGTTAACAACCATTTACATTCTCAAAATTAATATCTGTTTATTACAGAATATTGTTTCATTTGAATGTAAATAATTCAATAAATACCATATTTACTAAATCCACAACTAATCTAGTAATTGCATTTACTTGTAACATGTTTGAAACACGGTAACAATTAATAACGTAGCACGGTAAATATCATTAATATTATAACATGTTTAGCAACCATGGATAATTATGTGAATAATTAACATTTTCATTAAAATAATATGCTGCATTTCCATTAATCGTAGATAAACAGTCATTTGGACCAATTCATAAAAGCAATCAACATCATCACATGTATAAAAAAAAAATTGAAAGTTTTTTATGAAAGGGAGTCATTATGCGCGTGGAGAAAATCTCGCTTCCTTACGAAGGCAAGACGAAAAAGTTTAGACGAACCACGGGCGGTAATTTGTAAAGCCTGAGAACACATATATTATGTGTTATTGTTATTATACTGTAGTCATCATCTCAGCCATAGGACGTCCACTGCTGAACATAGGCCTCCCCTTTGGACTTCCATATATACCGGTTGGAAGCGACCTGCATCCAGCGCCTTCCGGCGACCTTTATAAGGTCATCTGTCCATCTTGTAGGTGGACGTCCTACGCTGCGCTTGCTGGTCCGAGGTCTCCACTCGAGCACTTTACGGCCCCATCGGCCATCTGCTCTGCGTGCTATGTGGCCTGCCCATTGCCACTTCAACTTGCTAATCCGGTGAGCTATATCGGTCACTTTAGTTCTTCTACGGATTTCCTCATTTCTGATTCGATCACGTAGAGACACCCCGAGCATAGCCCTCTCCATTGCTCGTTGAGCGACTTTGAGCTTTGAGATGAGGCCGATAGTGAAAGACCACGTTTCGGTGCCGTAAGTCATCACTGGTAACACACATTGGTTGAAGACTTTCGTCTTGAGGCACTGAGGTATGTCGGATGAAAAGACATTGCGTAGTTTCCCGAACGCTGCCCAGCCGAGTTGGATTCGGCGGTTGACCTCTTTCTCGAAGTTGGACCTACCTAATTGGACCACTTGTCCTAGGTAGATGTATGAGTCAACAACTTCGAGTACCGAGTTTTCAACAGAGACTGGGATGGGCACAACCTTGGCATTTGACATGAGTTTCGTCTTGTCCATGTTCATTTTTAAGCCCACCCGTTGAGAAACTCGATTGAGGTCATCGAGCATCATGCTGAGTTCCTCCATCGACTTTGCCATGACTACGATGTCGTCGGCAAACCGAAGGTGAGTGATGTATTCGCCATTGATGTTGATGCCAAGTCCTTGCCATTCCAGGAGCTTGAAGGCGTCTTCCATAACGGCCGTAAACAGTTTCGGGGACACAACGTCCCCCTGTCTTACGCCTCTTCTCAATGGAATGGCCTTTGTGCTCTGCTCCTGAACTCGGACCGACATGGTGGCGTTACTATACAAACACTTCAACACTTCAATGTACCGATAGTCAATATGGCATCGCTGAAGTGACTCAAGCACCGCCCATGTTTCCACCGAATCGAAGGCTTTCTCATAGTCCACAAACGCTAAGCATAATGGCAAGTTATACTCTTCAGTCTTCTGTATAACTTGCCGCAGCGTATGTATGTGGTCTATGGTACTATAGCTTCTTCGGAAACCGGCTTGTTCGGGAGGCTGGAAGTCATCAAGTCTATGTTCGAGACGGTTCGTGATGACCCTTGAAAACAACTTATAAACATGGCTTAGAAGCGTGATGGGCCTGTAGTTCTTCAATAGGGTTTTATCACCTTTCTTGAAGAACAGTACCACCTCGCCTCTATTCCATGCTTCAGGCGTTTTGCCCCCGGACAAGACGGAATTAAAGAGCTTCTGGAGGACCTTAAGTACCGGTGTTCCACCCGCTCTCAGAAGCTCTGAGGTAATTCCGTCTTCGCCCGGCGCCTTGTTGTTCTTAAGGTGCTTCAGGGCCATCCTAATCTCGTACAGACTGATGTCCGGGATATCTTCGGTAACTAATACTGTAGTATATGAAAACAATTTGCTCAATATATGTCATGAAACAATGAAAGAATAATGCGAAACAAAATCAAAAGGTTTATTTTAAATTAAACACATACATGACAATATATTTACAATATTTACAATACTAAAAACTATAGATAAATATAAAAGAAAGGATAATTGTATGTACAATGGCTTAAAGCTAATTAGAAAATAAAATAAAAAATATACATTTTCTATAAAAAGAATACCCCGTCCAGCAAGTCTGCCTGCGGCATGGTTCCCATTACGCTGGCGGCGTTACCTCTTTGGATCGCAAGAGCGATCCTCTGTGAGAGGTATGCGCCAGCTCTGGGTTTTCCTGAGACGCGAACCAACCGAGGCGACAGGGCCCTCATAAATGCCTTCATATCGGCCGACCAGGGTCCTAATGTCTCTACCGCAAGTGCCGCAAATTCATAATCTTTAGACAAAGATGAGTATTTGCGGCGCTTGAGGATTTGAGCCTGGTCGGCAGCTGCGCCGGCTTGTGAACGAGTCACCTGGATGTGGGACGCGGCAAACGTGTCGACACATGTTGCGTCCCACACCAGGACTCGCCCCAGCCTCCATGGTACCAAAGTGGCGCCATCCGGACGCTTGCCATCGTCTCTTGCCATACCCACGGGTATGGCAAAAATAAAAAATTACAAAATCATATTTTATGAAATTTGCTAGCAAATACCATGGAGGCTGGGGCGAGTCCTGGTGTGGGACGCAACATGTGTCGACACGTTTGCCGCGTCCCACATCCAGGTGACTCGTTCACAAGCCGGCGCAGCTGCCGACCAGGCTCAAATCCTCAAGCGCCGCAAATACTCATCTTTGTCTAAAGATTATGAATTTGCGGCACTTGCGGTAGAGACATTAGGACCCTGGTCGGCCGATATGAAGGCATTTATGAGGGCCCTGTCGCCTCGGTTGGTTCGCGTCTCAGGAAAACCCAGAGCTGGCGCATACCTCTCACAGAGGATCGCTCTTGCGATCCAAAGAGGTAACGCCGCCAGCGTAATGGGAACCATGCCGCAGGCAGACTTGCTGGACGGGGTATTCTTTTTATAGAAAATGTATATTTTTTATTTTATTTTCTAATTAGCTTTAAGCCATTGTACATACAATTATCCTTTCTTTTATATTTATCTATAGTTTTTAGTATTGTAAATATTGTAAATATATTGTCATGTATGTGTTTAATTTAAAATAAACCTTTTGATTTTGTTTCGCATTATTCTTTCATTGTTTCATGACATATATTGAGCAAATTGTTTTCATATACTACAGTATTAGTTACCGAAGATATCCCGGACATCAGTCTGTACGAGATTAGGATGGCCCTGAAGCACCTTAAGAACAACAAGGCGCCGGGCGAAGACGGAATTACCTCAGAGCTTCTGAGAGCGGGTGGAACACCGGTACTTAAGGTCCTCCAGAAGCTCTTTAATTCCGTCTTGTCCGGGGGCAAAACGCCTGAAGCATGGAATAGAGGCGAGGTGGTACTGTTCTTCAAGAAAGGTGATAAAACCCTATTGAAGAACTACAGGCCCATAACGCTTCTAAGCCATGTTTATAAGTTGTTTTCAAGGGTCATCACGAACCGTCTCGAACATAGACTTGATGACTTCCAGCCTCCCGAACAAGCCGGTTTCCGAAGAAGCTATAGTACCATAGACCACATACATACGCTGCGGCAAGTTATACAGAAGACTGAAGAGTATAACTTGCCATTATGCTTAGCGTTTGTGGACTATGAGAAAGCCTTCGATTCGGTGGAAACATGGGCGGTGCTTGAGTCACTTCAGCGATGCCATATTGACTATCGGTACATTGAAGTGTTGAAGTGTTTGTATAGTAACGCCACCATGTCGGTCCGAGTTCAGGAGCAGAGCACAAAGGCCATTCCATTGAGAAGAGGCGTAAGACAGGGGGACGTTGTGTCCCCGAAACTGTTTACGGCCGTTATGGAAGACGCCTTCAAGCTCCTGGAATGGCAAGGACTTGGCATCAACATCAATGGCGAATACATCACTCACCTTCGGTTTGCCGACGACATCGTAGTCATGGCAAAGTCGATGGAGGAACTCAGCATGATGCTCGATGACCTCAATCGAGTTTCTCAACGGGTGGGCTTAAAAATGAACATGGACAAGACGAAACTCATGTCAAATGCCAAGGTTGTGCCCATCCCAGTCTCTGTTGAAAACTCGGTACTCGAAGTTGTTGACTCATACATCTACCTAGGACAAGTGGTCCAATTAGTTAGGTCCAACTTCGAGAAAGAGGTCAACCGCCGAATCCAACTCGGCTGGGCAGCGTTCGGGAAACTACGCAATGTCTTTTCATCCGACATACCTCAGTGCCTCAAGACGAAAGTCTTCAACCAATGTGTGTTACCAGTGATGACTTACGGCACCGAAACGTGGTCTTTCACTATCGGCCTCATCTCAAAGCTCAAAGTCGCTCAACGAGCAATGGAGAGGGCTATGCTCGGGGTGTCTCTACGTGATCGAATCAGAAATGAGGAAATCCGTAGACGAACTAAAGTGACCGATATAGCTCACCGGATTAGCAAATTTTTATGATTATTTTTTAATCCAAAAGACAGGTTTCAGTATCCTCATAATGTACTTAAACGCACTTTTCACGGAGAACATGGTAAATTACTTAATGTCTTCATACAAATATTAGCACCCATAACATATAATGACGTCACAATCACAATTACGTAGGCATTTGTATCGAACTTTTTTAGCGCTCCGTAGTATTGTCAAAGGGGTTTCACTCCGCCGAAGTGTCAAAAATTATACCGACTAATTTCGGGTCACAATTGTGCCCCGGCCCGCCCATCGTCCCGCCTTTATTCGGCTAGGGTCGGCACGTTCGAAGCGAAGACAACGCATCGATTATATTTTTATTATTATTTATATATTATTATGATTTTTTTATTATTTTTAACCGACTTTAAAAAGGAAGAGATTCAGTGTTCGCTACATTGAATCGTTTTGTACGTAAGTTCACCGATTATCTGAGTAAAGTGTAAATAAATTTTAATTTTTTTTATTGGTGAGACAATACGGTTACTATTACGGTTTTTCCATCGACATTAAGTCATGATCTGATAATGGAACATTTACCTACTAGATCTCGGGACTAGTTCAACGTAGACAAGTATGGTTTTCGTTTTTATGCTCACTTTACTGAACATTAACAGCCAGTATTGTGCCAGTATCATAAAATTGACCTGATGATGGGCCCTGGAAATATGGACTGGATCTCAAGATTGGTTCAACGCAGACATGTGCGGCTTTCACATTTCGATTTACCATAATGAACATTTACCCAGTATAATAAAATTTACCTGACGATATTGACTCTTTGTCGTGTCCTAATCATCATATCAGGCGACAAACGTCCACTGCTGAACAAAGGCCTCCCCAAAGTTCTTCACAACGATCGGTCGTGCGCCGCTCTCATCCAGTTTCTGCTCACGATCCTCACCAGATTGTCGGTCTACCTTGTTGGGGGCCTTCCTTCGCTGCGTCTTCTGGTGCGCGGTTGTTCCATGAGTAATGTAAGGGCACATTACTCACTTTTATTTCTCTACCTAATTTAATTTGTGCATAGATTATAGTAATGTTATGTTTATGTCTTGGTATGTTATGCTTTAGTGCGAAGTAAGCTAGAGACGGCTTCTGTCATCTGGAATCCCCACGAAGTAACTTATGTCTTACTTCTGGAGAGAGTACAGAAAGTGTTCCTACGGTTCTTGTACAAAAAAATGTATGGGTACTACCCATACTTATACCCAACCAAATATTTACTGGGAGCTTTGGGTTTTAACTCTCTAGAGGTCAGACGTAATTTGGCTCTTCTTACGATTACCAGCAAAATTTTTCGCGGTGAGTCTGATTCCACAGAATTAGTAGGGCAGTTAGTGCGACTACACGTCCCGTCGTTGACCAAATTTAGTTTCAGACCTCGTGACCGGTAGAACCTTCTGGGGTCCATCATTAGGTCGATTTTATGGTAGGTACTGGCTCTAATTGCTCATCAAAGTGAATCAGAATACGAAAACTGCACGTGACTGCGTTGAACCAGTCCTGAGATCTAGTAAGCACTTCCAGGATACAAAATCCGGTCAATTTTATAATACTGGATCTTAATGCTAATCAAATTAGTTTGAAAAGCAAAAACCGCACATGTTAACGTTAAACCAATCCAAAGATCAGTAGGCACTCTTAGAGCCCATCATTATAAAGATCGCGCTAGGTCCGTCTTATTTTGAACGTATTTTGTTAAAAGTAGATTTTAAAATAATTACACACATATATAATTATACACAGAGAAGTAGTTTCCCTTTTGCTAATGTAGGCAACCCTAGGAGTATGACACGCCCCAAAGAAGCTACAACCAACAGCGTCGTACGTCATTAAAAATGGCCAATCAGATACGAGTAGGCTAATGCTTTTGCAAAAGCGGCAAATAACAAAAGAGTGCGGCTTCTGTAGTGTCTTTATTCTGTGGTATTGTTGAACTTTGACGGTCATGTCTGACTTTTAAAGCAGTCTAAGAGTAGTGAGTTCCATATCTATAGACATTAAATTTGATCTAAATAAGAAATAAAATCGATTCATGCCAATTATGTTATATCAGGGCAATCACCAAAACTTTTTCGTCGTTCAGCGTAAAGTAAATAATTTGAATGGCGGTAAACTACAAGGAACGTTGCCAAAATATTTATCCCCGACATACCTCGCGAAATTAAATCGTGTCACCACAAAAATAGACGTTTTCTCTCTCACAATCAACATCCACGTTTTTTAACGCCAGACAGCATACATTTCTATCTAACAAGTGTAGTAAGAAGGAGACAGATTTATAGTTTATTTGTGTTTCCATGCAAAAAGCGATTTACAAAGTCAGTGTCGACTTGGTCGTTTAAGCGTACGGTGTATTTTCAGTGTGAACAAGACACGATTTTTTTATAAAACCGTCTCGTTTTTTGTAAAAATATGTGTTGTTATTAGATCAATGGTGAAATCAGGAAAAGTGTTGGGCAGGAGGTGTGTGGTTGTAAAAAAAGTTTACTTTGTGTAAATTATTTTGTATTTTTTTGATATGGTACTTTTCTTATTTCATTAAAATTAATATCAATCATTTCAATAAGTCATGAAAAATTCAAGAGTTTGACAACTCTCACACATAAATACTTTCAAAAAGCTAAATATTTTGGTGGTTTAGGCACGTGTATTATATTAATGATTGAGATAATTGTAGAATGTTTTTAAATACGATTATTCGTCAATTAACAATATTAATGATAAAACATTATTTACTTTTAGCTACGTTTGTACTTAAAATATATATCGTTAGTCAATTTTTCGTTTATTTTAAGTGAATTTTGATGTTATGATGGAATTATTGTATTAAGCGGTTTACACTCACGTGAAATTGTCAGGAACAGCCTGGAAAGTGACGTTGGAGTGCCGGACCGAGGCTTACAAGCAACCCCCGCCCCGCGCTATTATGGCGGAGCGTCGATCAAAGAATCAGTGACGAAGTTACCGGACCGCTGTACGGATAACAGACTCTGGATGAAGAGCTCCATTCGAGTTCCAAAGATGTCGGGCCGCTCCTGACAATTTCACATGAGTGGGAACCGCTTAATGCAATAATTAAATATGTCTCACGAGATTTAATGTTATAATAGAACTCTCACAAATTGACAGCCCCGGCCACCGCAGTGAATTCGTCTAGTGTTGAGCTGTCAGAATGCGGAATTTTAAAACAAACGTCGAGTACACAAATTCTTTAATAATATGCCCAAAAATTAAAACATTTCGACTCAGAGCTTTTCATGTCCTAAATTTTTGTAAAGATGTCTTAAATTTTGGAGGAAGAAACATGCGAGAACGAAACATCGATTTAAATAACCCGGGTACGTTAAGTTTGGACCTCATTTGTATCCGACGCCATAGTTATGAGGTGCAAACTTAGCGTAAACTGATAGTTTGGAAGGAGCAGTGACATATCTTAAGAACTATTAGGTCAAATAATAAAGAGCGTTAATAATGCGTTGGCTACTCGCCAAAACTAGATTCATTCCAGACGGCTTCAGTAGTAAAATATTATTCATTTCCATGAATCATTTACTGTAGATCAAGTGTCCAGCGCATGGTTCCATTTGACATTGAGATATATGTAGCAATTTCACAGATGTTGTAGGGGGTACTATACGACTATATACATAGGTGTATAGATAAATAAAAACCTCATTATTTCCCATCTCAAAAATTTACACTGTTTATAATAAACAAATTAATATATTACCTAAAGGTTTCTTAATATTAATATTTAATATATATCACACGGTGTTATATATTAAATATTAATATTAAGAAACGGTGACCTTTAGGCGTGAATGGAAGTGCCAGGTGGCCATGGGGAGGGTCACACTGAGCCAGTTTTACTATGGAGCTAACCACAAAATGACAAAAACAAACAGCTATTTAAGAGTTAATTAGCTCAACCCGAAATTTTATTTATTTATTCAAAAACATGAGTATGTTTACAGCACATAGCCAAAACACATACACATTAAATTACACAGAAAATTATACAATAATAGGTACTAAAATAAAATAAAATTACAATTTAAAATAAAATACACATTAACATGACAAATCAAAATTAATTAGGATTATTGCATAAAATATAATGTCAAAATTGAATAAAAGTTGAAAATTTGAATATAAACATACAATCTAACATAATATAATTCCGAATCACAAAAAAGAATTAGGATTAAAGCAAAAAATGAATGTCAGGTACCTACATATAATGTCATATAGTGCAATTGTTAAGAAACTGCATCACCCGTCTCAGGAAAGTTCCTGTAAATGTATTGAAAGGCGGATTTTTTCTTTGCTATGTCGTTGTTGGCCCCATAGAGTAACTTATATAATATATGTTGGCACCATGGTAAAAGTTGTTCAGTGTGACCCTCCCCATCACTACTTAGGTTATAAAGAGTTTTTTTTCAGCTTCATTAAGAAAGAGTGAACTAGTTAATTTATAAAAACTTAGTACTTACCAAAGTGTTTTTAACTGAAAATAAGTGGAAATACAGAATCAACGGGGAAAACATGTTTTTTTCAAAGAATCTTTAAAAATAAAGACGTATTAAATACATTTTTAAATAAATTTACTTTAATTTTAATGTAATTTATATCATCTTGAATTTTTGTTTTTATGTAGGAATAACCTCCCTTTCCTAGAAACTAAATAACAAAAGTCTGTATTGATTTCCATGAATGAGTGAGGTTATTTCTATCTTCTATATAAAAAAAACAATATAAATATAATTAAATTAAAAATGTATATAAAATACGCCTTTATTTTTAGTTTTTTACATTTATTCCCCGTTATCGCTTAACAGTGAAATGAACACAGAAAAAGAAAATTGTGGATAGCTAGTTAAGAGTGTTATGACCATCGGCAGGACCAGCTAAAACACAGTGGATCTTTAAGGATTGCCAGGAACACCCGTCATCACGACTATAGAGTGCCACAGAGGAGACATCGATGACGACTTTAATTCCATTTTTTCTGGCGCTTGGTGAGTATTTTATAGCATAACTAGTAGGTGTCCGTGACTTCGTCCGCGTATTTTTTTCTTTACTGTAGACGGATAAAAAGTATCCTACAACCATCTTTGGATATCCTGCTATCCCTGTATCAAAACTGAATACAATTTTTCCAGCTTTTTCGGCGTGATGCGAGGACAAAGGGAATTATGAAAACGGATGGCGCCAGGTTAGCACAGCGCCGCGCGCCCATACAAAACAAATGACGATCCTGCATCACGCTATTAAGATTTTTCCGCGAAATTATGAGTCCTTTCCATAGAAAAAATATTTTCAATGCAAACTTAGGATTTTATAATAGTATAGACTAGCTTTTGCTCGCGGCTCAGCTCGCGTTAAAACACATACGTTCACTACCCTACGGAAACCATGTTTTTTTTAAAGATAAGAAGTAGTTTATATGTTAAGTTACTTACTCTCTCTTTCCCTATCTGAAACACAAATGTGTAATAATAATATCGTTAACATACAGCCCAACTACAAAGACGATATGATCACATACGCGATATCTTACAGTCAACAGTTTTTGTTACAAATAAAACATAAATAATCGGAAATATTTTCGTTTCATTATTGTATTAAGCGGTTTACACTCACGTGAAATTGTCAGGAACGGGCCGTTCCTGACAATTTCACGTGAGTGTAAACCGCTTAATACAATAATTAAATATGTCTCACGAAAGTTTTAATAAAATTATTTTCGTTTCAGTTTGTTCCATATTTAGCACAACCGAGCTAACCAATCATGACCGCAAAACAGTCTCTGATAGCGCCAGCTATTGGAACCATACAAAACATTCATATGATGATAGACATACTCAGATTTATAGAATGGGACAAAACGATATAAAAACAAGAGCAAAGAGAGAGACGAACGATGATCCACGATGTAAGCCATTTGAGTATAAAGAAGGACAGCCAATAAAACATCCGAGGGAACTAGATGATACGAAGAATAATCTAGGAGATGAGTCCTACTCAAGTCACACAACTTGCTTTACTTCCATTGAAGGTGAGTAAGTACAATGAAATTGAATCTATCCACAAAGAGAGAAAACTTTATGAAACATATTGTAATGTCTCATTTTTTATGTGGTACACACCACAATTTTTGATTTAACTATTGATACAAAGATCAAAGCTGAAAGAAAAATTGAAATGCGTAACCTGGTGGAAGAGACTAGGAATCGAACCCGGTACCTTTGGATTATCGGTCCAGCGTGTTAACCTCTCCGAGTCTCCGCCACCCTAACTAAATTCGAAACATTATCTGGCGTAGCTCTAACAGTATAAAATTGGGTATATTTTGTAACGATCCTGAAAAGATGTTTAGTAGGTTCTGGGGAAAATCTCATTAGGACTGATGTTAAATTTTAAAACATACTGTAGCTATATGAATAAAATTTGCTCGATTTGTCATAAAATAAGAAAAAAAAAACAAAAGACAAATAATGTTTTCAGAATCCTCGTATAGTTTAACAAAACAATAATTGTATGACAACCATGAATTAAACGCACTTTCACGCTAAAAATGGCAAATTACTTATTGTCTCCATACAAAAATTGGTACCCGTAACATATAACGACGTCACTATAAGGTAGCCATTTATATGATGCGTTTTTAGCGCTCCGTAGGAATATTGAACTACGACAGCAATTTCTGTCTTTTAGAGCAGTCTAAGTGCAGATAATCCCATATAGACATATGATACCAATAAAAAAAAACGATTGACATCTTCAAAAAAATGCCTTCACGCCTATGAAACACTCAGATAATGATGCTGGATTTTGTGGCGATGATGATGAAGAAATACTTGTTACAGCGGCCAAAGCACAGGTCATCGTGCTGACATTTGTGGACAAGTTTGAGATGGAAGACCCGCTCCGGAGGTCCAACCCGCCGTCCTGCGAACACGACTACTTGGAGGTAAATAAATGTCAAGATCACTTGTTAAAGAGTCAAACTCCTGTCGGTGTAGCTGACCGTTTTCTTTTGGGAAACAGTATGACATTTTATTTGGAGTACAGCGATGCCATTTGGTACGGATTTTATAGGTACATCTTGAACCCAAAACCACCGCTAGCCAGTTTGTACTCCGTGACATATTTTGCTACGGAACCCTAAAAAACTGGTATGGGGAATGAATTGGGCATCGTCTAGTTACCTGATAACGACACCAAACTTAATTCAAAGGTCCAAACTAATCCGCAAGTCAAAATTTATGAGCGCCGGAAGCTCTGTACTATGACTAAACTGGCTCAATAGAAAACGGACTAGTAAATGTAGCTGTCTCAATCTATCCACAGGGATATAACCAACTCCTTGATTTCCCTATCTTCTCTTTTATTTGTTTTATATAGCTTATTCTTGGTCTTCCACTTTTCCTTCGATAATGTTGCTAATAAAAGCATTTTAAAGCGTTTGTAAGCGTTTTAAAAACTAAAAATTCGTAATAATTGGAGATCAGTGTATTTATTTACGGGATCGCCTACCTCACGCCACAGATCTAAATAGAAAAATGGCGGACCGCGTTTTGGTCTGTTCGTGTACAGAGGGCGCTTTAAAAAAAAGCGGAGTAAGAAGACATTATATCACGCTATCCATGTTACGGTCCTATAGCTCAGTGGTGAGAGCACTGCTCCGGTCAAGCGAAAGCTATGGGTTCGATTCCCACTAGCATTTCAGCGGATTGCGTAAAATGTTGGCTTCTTATTTATCCTTTGTATTACATATTATCACCGCATTAAAACTATTGTTCTTTTCAGATCCGTGACGGCCAATTCGGCTACTCCCTCCCCGTCTACAGGTTCTGCGGCAAGGACTTCCCTCCTACCATCACCTCATCAGGAACCTTCCTCTGGCTGAAGTTTAAATCTGACGAAAGCTTAGAGTACTCTGGTTTTACCATAGAAGTCGCCTTTCAAGCTAGCGTTACGAGCCGTAAATATTTACCCTTAAGTTTTATATGAGAGCATCTAGTGTATGTTTCTATTTAACGCTAAATCTCAAATGGGGGGGGTATTCGACCAATTTTAGAGATATAATGGAGATTTCTCCTTTTCATCGCCATCCGTCACTTTTGACGTGTGCCTACTTGACAAGTGGCGATATCCCTAGAACATCGCAACTTCGTCAATTCGGACGCGCAAAATTTTCGTTTCCTTTGTATGTGACGGCATAAAAACAGGCGCATACTTTAAATTGACCGCGTAGTACGTGAAATTTGCGTCTGTATATTCTAGGGATATCGCCACTTGTCAAGTAGGCACACGTCAAAAGTGACGGATGGCGATGAAAAGGAGAGATCTCCATTATATCTCTAAAATTGGTCGAATACCCCCCCAGGTTACGTGATGACAGGTCCTGTCACCACGTTCTTGTAGTAAGGCACAAAGTGCTACCCTTTTCTTGAAAACGGGACATTTGTATCACCTTATCTAGCAAAAAAAAGTTTGTGTATAAAGTCAAGTCGGCAATAGTAGTCTCATAAATATTATTTTTTAACCCCTGCCGAAAAAGAGGAGTGTATAGGTGTGTCTGTCTGTGGCATCGTAGCTCCCAAACTGATGGACCAATTTGAGTACGGCTTTTTTAATCCAAATACATGCCCGTCGAGATGGTTTTAAAAAAATAGGACCAGTAGTTTCCAAGATATTCGGCTTTAATTGAAAAAAGTCACAAGATCTTAGCCAATATTGATGCTAAGAATTCTAAATGTTGTAGTTATGTTTAGTTTTAGTAGCATTTTTAACCGACTTCCAAAAAAAGAGGAGGTCCTATATGTTCGACTGTGTGTATGTTTTTTTTTTATGTACGTTCCCCTATTACTCCGCCAATTGTGGACCGATTTTAAAAATTCTTTTTTTATTTGAAAGAGGGTTACGAGTATTTTTGTTCGATATTGATATATTATAGTTTACGTGAGGTTTGGCGCCGACTTCAAAAGTATTCAAATATAATCTGTACATGAACGGGTTATTTTTGGCTTTTCAGATATTTTAAAAGTCGATCCTTTTTTTATATCACTCATTGGATGAGGATCCAACGATGACCTTGCTACTAGTGCCGGAGTATTTTATTTTTTAAATTTACGTTAATATTGTCACAGATAGTTTACACGAAGACTGTTTCATGTCCATCACAAAGCAGAAGAGTGGTGCGATAGGTTCTTTGCTCAACGCTACGAAATGCCGCGAGCACACTAATGGCGGGGCAGCCGTGGACTTTCAATGGAAGATAGAGACGGAGCCAGATACACAAGTATGACATCATCTCATTAATACTACGTATATTTTCTTATGATTATTATTAATGTTATTAAAACTATCGTGAGACATCTTTACTAATTATAAAAACGGTATAAACTCACGTAAAAATTGTCAGGAACGGCCCGACATGTTTCGAACTCATTTGGAGCTCTTCATCAGGGGTAGCTATCCGTGCTGCTACGCGACTCGCGACCTACCCAGCAATTTTTACGTGAGTTTATACCATTTTTATAATTAGTAATGATTATTATTATTGAAAAATACAGAAGGCTTTAGAGAAAAGCGGAATGAGAATGCATTATTTCACGCTATCTATGTAACGGTCCAATAGCGCAATGGTTGCGTATGATTTTGACTTCTTATTTATCCTTTGTATTTATAAACGGAAGGATGCTTCTTATTTTTACGATTTTTTTCCGGTAACCCCCTGATTTTGCCCCAGAAAACGTAAAGACGTCTGTGATTTATTTATAATTTTTTTCGTGCAGTTTTAGGAGTCACTACCGCCCATTAAAAATCCGATGATAAAACTCGGTTTATTTATGTAGATATTTTTTTATACAATTATGTACGTTCTGTCAGTATTAAGATACAAAGAAAAAATGTTTTTATTTGCCGGTAGCGACCCCTAAAACTGAATTTAAAAAAATGTGACGGATTTTCGTGCTCTAGAACAGAATGAGGAGGTGAAAGTAGGGGGTTAGAAAATAGCACCTTCATAAACCGTTTAGTTAACTGTCAGGAACGGCCCGTCGAAAAAAAAACGGAAAACCATGGCATAGAAAAAAACACGGCAAGGACTATCGAAAAATATATATACGAAGCCTATTCATTCCACAGTTTAGCTGTGCGAGGCAGGAGTTTCTGGAGAAAAGCAGCACTTGAGGACTGCCAGCCATACACATGGGTTAGTCAGCGCGCGTGCAGCCGTTCAGGGACCTAATTCGAGATTGACATTTGAGTGATCGCCAAACGTCAAATATCTATTAGATAACAGTTATATCGCTATTGAACTGTCATTTAAATGCGATGAGCTTAAAAGTGACATATCTCATCTCAATTTTGGAAATACGAAGGCGATAATGATTGTCGTCTGCCTACTTGACAAGTGGCGATATCCCTAGAACATCGCAACTTCGTCAATTCAGACGCGCTAAATTTGCGTTTCCTTTGTATGTGACGGCATAAATAACAGGCGCATACTTTAAATTGACCACGTTTGCGTGAAATTAGTCCGTTACGTTTCGTTCAAAACAGAAATTCATATGCATGAATGTCACTTTTGACAATCGTTATCGCCTTCGTATTTCCCAAGTTGAGATGAGATATATGTCACTTGAAGCTCATCGCATTTTAATGACAGTTCAATGGCGATATCACTGTTATATAATAGAGATTTGACGTTTAGCGATCACTCAAAACACAACTCGAATTAGGTCCCTGAGTGACGGAGTGCCGGACGGACAAGTCGGTGCGCGCTATTAGAGCGGAGCGTCGATCAAATCAGAGGAATTTCCTACCGCGAACGCTTCTTATGTGGAAACTTTCCACTGGAAAGAGCTCCCTGCCGAGGTTTTCCCCGGGGGCTACAGTATGCGGTTCTTCAAGAGGGGAGTAAATAGGTTCTTAAAGGGTCGGCAGCGTGCGTGTGATTGTCCTGGGCGTAGCAAGCGTTCATAGGCGGCGGTAACTGTTTAACATCAGGCGGGCCGCATGCTTGTTTGCCACTGTCGTAGTATAAAAAAAAAAGTATCAGTGACGAAGTTACCGCGCCGCTGTATGTCCCTGATGAAGAGCTCCATACGAGTTCTAAACATATCGGGCCGTTCCTGCCAATTTCACGTGAGCACAAACAGTGTAAACCGTTTAATACAATGATTAGGTATTTAAATGTATCTAGTTGAATGAATTCTGATTTGATTTTCATAAATATTTTTTTAGATTTACCTAAACTTTACTGAGTATAAACTGGCAAGACCGAACGAGTGTGACGCGAATGTCGTGCAAGTTTTTGGAGTGGAACCGAATTTCGACCACGAGTGAGTACAGATTCCAGCTCTCTCTGGTACATTCAATCAATGAGGCTTAACAAAATAATAATCAGAAATAGATTTTGTTACTGTCAATCTATAGAGGCCGGAAATAGTAGATTGTTAACCAAGGGTAGAAAGTGACCCATTGCACCCGAGATATTTCAATAGTTCGAGGGTGAAATGGGTAACTTCACCCGAGTTGAACACTCTATTTTTCATTTCGACTGCGAGGAAAATAAAATACTACACGTACATGTCGTGAGTGAGTTATATTAATGTCTATGTCATTTTTAACCAATAACCAATAGAAGACACGGTATTTATATTTAATCTCGTGTTCCCGTTTTCTCTATTACAAACTTTCTTTATTATTATTTTTAACAGATAAAAATATATATTGTATTAATGGTTTAGATAAAAATAAGTTAAGATATACGTATCGTCAACATTTAAAAAGTAAAAAAACAAACAATCCAATGGTTTAATTTTTTTTTTTTTATAATTGTACGATCTATCAATAAATGAGGGACGGAATTAAATATGTAAATATAATGCAAATTAATATTTAATAATTAAATATAAATAAATTAAGCTTGGCTATATCCTAACCTTTGGTGACCATTTTTCAATGGCCACTTACCACGGCCGACTAGATTGTACCTAATTGAGTTGGTCACGACGTGCATCTAGATGGCAATTATCTTTGACTCCGTGGCAATAAAAAAAATTACTTTCCACCCTAGGGATGGAAAAGCTATTCTCCACCCGGACATCTACTCATGAAAATGACACTTTCTGAACAGGAGAGATGAAAAATATATTTGTATCAAAATCATGGTGTTTTTACTATTATTATTTATAGAATATTTGAACGAAGCACTATACCTATATAATTTATCTGCTCAGCCCAATGGTTAACTGGCAGAGAATGGCCTATGGCATTAAGTCTGTCTTTTGTACGATAAGTTCTTTCTTTTGTGGGATAAAGATTAAATAACTAAATACCTCTCGGTGTGAAATGAAAAGGGATTCCATAATCTCGTATCCAGTACCTGCTCGGCCGGCAATCACTATTTTCCTTGCCTGCGTAGTATCCCTGGTAAAAAGCAGGCTGCATTAGAGCTTATATATATACAGCCATTATAACTTTAATCTAAGCTGAATAAAGGCTTATACTGATATAGTACTAATTTTAGATCTGAACGGAATATGTCCAATTATTTACAGGTTAGATTCGTTCTGCGGTTCTGTGCCTAAATCAGTGACGACCAAGCCAGAAAACGGCAACATTATGTATATCAGGATGTATACCAAGGACAAGAAGTCTAACATCACGGCTCAGTTCACGGCCTTCCGGGTTATGCAGGAAGGAGAGGGTACGTCATTAACACGAAGGCCGGCAACGCACTTGTGACTCCTCTGGTGTTGCAGGTGTCTATGGGCGACGGTGTTCGCTCTCATCAGTTTTTATTTATTGCTTAAGACAAAAAAAAATGGGCAAGTGCGAGTCCGACTCCCGCATGAAGGGTTCCGTACCATAATCTATAACAAGTTTGTTGTATGGGGCCCCCCCTTAAATATTTATTTTATTTTATTTTTAGTATTTGTTGTTATAGCAGCAATAGAAATACATCATCTGTGAAAATTTCAACTGTCTAGCTATCACCGTTCTTGAGATACAGCCTGGTGACAGACGGACGGACGGACTCGCACTTGCCCAATTTTATTTGAAACGTAATATGTTCTTAGCTATGATTGGTGGTAGGTAGTTAATAAAACTAGCCGTTTTTATTTTTCATATGGCATTCCCAAAAAGCGATGGATGGACTGTGTAAGAGAGGACATGAGAAAGAAAGGAGTTAGCGCTGAAATGACGAATAATAGAGATGAATGGAAGAAGAAAACATGTTGTGCCGACCCTGCATAAGTAGGATAAGGGCAGTGAGATGATGATGATTCCCAAGTAGCACACAGGCTGCATAAGCACTTATACAGCATGTTTGCTACCAAGGTTTATGCGTGTGGCATAGACCTAATAGACCATAAATATTAATTTTGCATTCTTCGATAGACCGTTGTAAATCTACTGAATTCGACTGCTTGGACGGAACCTGCATCGAAGGACAGCTATCGTGCGACGGAGCGGCCAATTGCAGACTTAAGGCTGATGAGGATCCTGCTATATGCAAGGTAGTTATACCAATACGTAAAATGTTAGCATACACAGTCTATAAGAAAAACAATAATATCCTACCAATACGTAATTACTTTAAAAACACCACCAAATAAAAACGAGATTCCCAAATTTTATCTGAGAGGGCGAGCCGTAACACGGCAAGCTGGAAACGTGAAAATGTTCGGAGATTTTTCAGAGAAGAGAATCATACGTCACTGGACCGAGAGATGCTTCGAGCCGTAGACCGACTCGACGCGACAAGGCGCTCCCCGTGCCTATTACTCTAATAAATACATCCATTTTATAAAGCTTCATGTAGGCCTGTTTTTAAGTATGTTGCATAAACCAGTTTTTCTTCTTCCTCACATTCTTTTGATACGACAATTCCAACTCGTTCTCCTACATTTTGTGAGCAAACAAGCTTATATAGAATACGTCATATTTCCATTATTTTCTTTTAATTCAATTCAATTCAATATTTTATTGTAAGATTACGAGTATTACAAAAGGATTGAAGTCTGCTTATATTGATTATAACCACTATTTCACATAACAAGAGATCGATTTCTCTTAGGTAAAAAAATAACAGATAACCGCTTCAATGATAACAATCTTCTGTACAGACAGTGCTGCGGTCGCCGGAGAACGATCCGCAAATGATCCTGATCATCTTCTCCTTGATCCTGTCCGTGATGATAACGGTGTTCCTGGTCAAGTGTGTACTGAAGGTCTACCGAGACCAGAAGCAGATCAACGTGAGTTATTTTCCTTACTTTGGTGAAGATGCTTTTCCATTTTGATGCGAGGCGAGATGAAGAGGAATGATAACTGAAATCACGGACCCATTTCTATCACAAGCTTTGTTACTACACAGCACGTCCATGGTGGATTTTTTTTCCTGTTACAGTACAAATTAATATTATCCTTAGGAGCATCTACTCAATCACGGCCCGCTGGACAAACTGTCGGAGATCAACCTCTCCTTCGACCCGATTCGTATGACAATGGAACCCGAACCTAGGGCCAGTCTTGAGCGAGAGAACCACACTAATGAAATCTATAAGCAGCAGAGGAACAAACATAAGGTAATCATAATCATAATTTATTAATGATATAATTCTTTGTCATTATCATAATGTATTAATGATATAATCATTAAATTTCTTGAATATCTTTCAGTCTAGCAGCATCGAATCGGACTTCCTTCGACAAAGCTCTTCACCAGACCGCAACGAATGGCCTGAAAGCGTGCCGATACTGCCAGAAGACATTAGGATAGAACACAAGGGCAGGACTAGGAGTGACTCTAGCAAAATGGAGGAATTACTGAGGTTACTAATACGCTCGTCTTTATATCCAATCACTGTTTGTTGAACGGTCTTATTAATAATCAGCACATGTGTCGACTTTCGCAGACCACTGTGATCACCTTATTCATTCGTCTAATGTCAGTTCGCCTTATTTCAATCCATGACATCGTAATATACAATTTATCCAAGAGAAGGACATAAGTGATCTTGAATATCTTCAACGTAAGGGTCCCCTTTATACGTTATTGTTCTCAACAACATGTATAAATTATTGGCCTCTGCCTGTGACTTCGTCTACGTAGAATTACTTAAAGTTGTTCATAGTAGCAATAGTGCTGTGCAGTTTGGCAGATATTTAGAAAGTTCATTGTACTATTGTGTTACATAAATAAATAAAATTAAAAATAAATTAAAAAAATATAAAATTGTATGGGAAACATGCAACCTTTACCATACAGGCAGAAACACATTCGCATTTATAGTACTAGTGGCTCTGTGCGCTGCAGACGCAAGTTTGTTACGAAATTGATGAAATTTGTATTTTTTTACGTTATCAACCCCCATTATATCTCATTATGAAAAACTTTCAAAAACAGAGTCGTCAAAAGTTTTTTATCAAACAGTCAAATAATGCGGTGTCAAAGCGATAACAGCCGGAAATCCGAACACCGGAACGTCCGGACATCTTAAGAAATTTTGTCGAAGCTGAAAAAGAGGCGCTTCGCTTGTCAATTAGTATGCATTGATTGTAGGAGCCCAAAGAACGACTGGAATGAGAACAGAGGCGTTTCGTTCGAGACTCCTGATACGCAAGAGTCAGGATGCCAAACCAGGGACAGCTTGTTTCAAGTTGACCCCGTGCGTAGCTCTGGTAAGTTTTATAAGTAGCTATACCTGCCGGTGATGACTTTTAGAATCTATCTATCTACCAGCAACATACGTCCACTGCTGAACAGCGGCCTCCCCCATAGCTCGCCACGAAGTGCGATCCTGTGCAGATCGCATCCATCGACTACCTGCGACCCTAACGAGGTCATCTTGTAAATCTAATAAAGGTCGTATCACACTTTTATTTGCGAACTGCCAATAGTATTTTTGCTGAAATCAATAATAGTTTCTGTTCAAAGGAGATAATTTTTTTACGTCTTAACTACTCAACGCGTTAAGCTATTTGTGAAATTGATACATTTTAAAGGTAAAAGGTTTAAGCACTAGGCGACATTTTTTTTTCATGTTATGTATTAAGAAGTCTAAATTCTGAAATGTGTTCTTTATTAAGGACTTTGAGCACAACCACTAACTAAAAATAGCATTTCACAAGAGAGGCATCAAATCCTTATCATAGAATTTTCACTTGTCAAAACACTGAAATACCTCAAAATTCCGTGAAATGCCGAAATAGTCCATTGAATAAAAAGTTCTAGAGTGCGTGAGTTAGTAACGTAAGATGTTTCTTCGGAAACATGTCAAGAGTCCCTAGGTAATAAACATACTAAAACCCCGGGACACTAGGAGGAGCCCCGGAGTGGGGGGAGGGGGGGAAAGGGTCCATTTTTTCATTTTTCGCTTAAATCTCAAAAACGGTACATGTTAGAGAAAAACTTTCAAGGAAAAGTTGAAAGGCCATAAAATTATCTACAAGTTGTACCTAAATAATTTTTTCCTATATCCTACCGTTTCTGAGTTACACGCAGTAAAAAATGATTTTGGCTCAAACAATTTCCCCATACTACATACCCATGTTTATCACATCAATCGATCAAAAAATATTTCTTTCTTCGAAAAAACTCAAATGTGCAACTTGTGACCGGTACTGATAGATTGCTCTTAATTAGGTCTATAATTGGTAAAGTAAACACATTCCTCCATGGAAGCCTTTAGGAGGAATCGATTGTCAAAATATTATATTAGGGTAGTTTGAGTTACTGAACTTGATCTTTTTATTTTTTCTTCCAAAAAATCTCAAAAGTGCAACTTGTGACCGGTACAGATAGATTGCTCATAATTAGGTCTATCATTGATAAAAATACCAGATTCCACCACGGAGGTGTTTACGGGGAATTGAATTTTATTAGGGTAGTTACGATACTTGAACTTTTCATTTTTTTTCTTCCAAAAAGCTCAAAAGTGCAACTTGTGACCGGTACTGATAGATTGCTCTTAATTAGGTCTATCATTGGTAAAAAAACACATTCCTCCATGGAAGCCTTTAGGAGGAATTGATTGTCAAAATATTATATTAGGGTTTTCGAATTTTTCACCTTTCATGGGATGTAGCTCGAAAACGGCTGCGAATAGAAAAAAAATATTTAGGTACAACTTGTAGATAATTTTATGGCCTTTCAACTTTTCCTTGAAAGTTTTTCTCTAACATGTACCGTTTTTGAGATTTAAGCGAAAAATGAAAAAATGGACCCTTTCCCCCCCTCCCCCCACTCCGGGGCTCCTCCTAGTGTCCCGGGGTTTTAGTATGTTTATTACCTAGGGACTCTTGACATGTTTCCGAAGAAACATCTTACGTTACTAACTCACGCACTCTAGACCCCCTTGGAGGGACTCATTCAATGGACTAAAATGTCGATAGCAACTACAAGTCTGCCTCTGTTTTCGTGTGCATAACCGAATATCGAGACATGTTTTCCCACCATAATACGTACGATACACGTTTGTTGGCATCCGGAATACCAGTATACGAATGGATTGGCATCCGGAATACTAGCAGCACCAAATAGTCCGAATGGTATTGTATGTGAACACTGTAAAGTACATAAAACATATTTTCTCAAACATCCAATGAAATATTGTCTTTACGTTCCTTAAAATAGGCTCGGAAGTATCGCTTTTTGGGCGCAACAACTCGAGAGGACTGTAAAGGGATTTCATACTGCTTTTCAGGCCTAGGCCTGCAAAGTAACTTTTTTTTGGCTTCAACAACAAGGTCATTCACACAGCTGGCTGGTTTGACAAAAAGCAGGTTTTGTTTTTAAAGGTTGGTTGTTAGACACTTGTGGAAAAAAAATTCAAGATGGCGACTTTTTTTTTTTCAAAATTTCAAATTGGTGCTAGGCGGCTAAAACTCGGTATCGAGGGGCTCTCGGGGCTCAAAAATATGAATCTGAAATCTTGTCTGAAAATTCGGTCAAATTCGGAAAATATCGAAAAAAAACGATTTTGTTTTCAAAATTTCAAATTGGTGCTAGGCGGCTAAAACTCGGTATCGGGGGGCTCTCGGGGCTCAAAAATATGAATCTGAAATCTTGTCCGAAAATTCGGTCAAATTCGGAAAATTTCGAAAAAAAACGTTTTTTTTTCAAAATTTCAAATTGGTACTAGGCGGCTAAAACTCGGTATCGGGGGGCTCTCGGGGCTCAAAAATATGAAACTGAAATCTTGTCCGAAAATTCGGTCAAATTCGGAAAATATCGAAAAAAAACGTTTTTTTTTTCAAAATTTCAAATTAGTGCTAGGCGGCAAAAACTCGGTATCGGGGGGCTCTCGGGGCTCAAAAATATGAATCTGAAATCTTGTCCGAAAATTCGGTCAAATTCGGAAAATATCGAAAAAAAAACGATTTGTATGGAGAAAATTTCAAATTGGTCCTAGGAGGCTGAAATTCGGTATCCGGGGGTTTTTGGGGCTCCTGAGTCAGAATCTGAAATCGGATTTTTAAAATTCGGTCAAATTCGGAAAATATCGGACAAACAATATTAAGTGTTATTCTTTGAAGTATATTTTTTTATTTCATTGTATGTTTGAGAAAAGCTCTATACATGCCTCGTCGTGAAAACGGATTCCCGGCCTCGTATCACTATCCGGCCTCGCTCGCACGCTCGCTCGGCCGTATATACCTACTTGGCCGGAAATCCTCATTTTCCCGGCCTCTGATGTAATGTACTATTAACTTGCATTTATTTCTGATTAAAGATCCATAAGTTTGTTTAGAATAATGAGAATTTGCTCCTATTGATTCTTCCACTCTGTATCCGCACCTGATTGTACTATTATTTTGATAAACTGTTCACTTCTAGGCACAAATTCCGGCTCTAACAGCCATGGTCCATCCACGTTTGGATACTCCGCAGCCACCATCGCTCGCCCTTCTTCGTTGCGTCTCTCTACTGCCCCCACCAGCCCCCCGCCTAGGCCCATAGGATTCGCAGTGGCGCCTATCAGTTCACGTAAGTTTTACCGTATACCTCCAGGCTCTACTTGTGCCCTACTTCTAGGATTAAATTCAAAATCAAACAGTCACGGGCTCACCATGTTTGGGTTCTCCGGAGCCACTATGGCTCGCCCCTCTTCGTTGCATCTCTCCATTTCCCCCGCAAGCCCCCTAGACTAACTAGCCTAGACCCAGAGGGTTCTTAGTCGCGGCTATAAGTTCACGTAAGTTTTACAGTATATCTTGAGGAACTGACTGCAATACTCGAGAATATTTTTAAGAAGATGTTGTCAATGACGACGATATCCTGATATTGGGAAACCCCATCGCCACAGCATCAATTTATACATAGCACTTATGTATTTAACACTAATAGGTAAATAAAGTCATGATGCTCTGGATATTTGGCCACTTATACACATCATTGGTTCTCCGCCGATTGCCATTTTAATTTTGCGCATTCTGGGTACTATTTGTAACTTCAATTTTTTATTTCGATTTCAACAGATGCGGACGGTCGCCCGATGAGTAACGAGACCACCCGATCAGCCCCTGACGTCATCATCGTCTCCAAGCCCATTAATTAAGCTTGCTTCAGGGATCTCTGCAAACGCACACTCTTCACTGTGTCTGCCTCAGGAATCCCTTCTAGGGCCCTGACTCTTCCCTCGCACTAAACGTCGCTGCAACAATTACTGGTTCCAGAACAGAAAACAGAACTACATGCAGAAAATATATATTTTTTTTTACATGAATCGATTGACTTTGTAACAATGCGCAGATCTCAGCGAGTTCTCAACCGATTTTAGAAATTTTTGTTTTAAAATGCACAAATTCGTTAGGTGACAAAGAGAAAATTTCGAAAAAAAAAAAAAACTCCGCTCCAATCTATGGTGAAAGCTTAGCCGGTGGCTGACTCTGCATCGACCTAGTATCAGTCAACTTCACACAAATCGATCTTAAATACAAACAAAATCCATGACCCAGCCACTAATATTCAAGTTCATCACACAAATATTTGCCGTTTTACCATTGCGCCAACGGCGTTGTCAAAATCAAGGATTCATTCTAGTTAAGACAGCAATTTCCACCAAACATTTAATTTGAAATTATGCGTTTTACCAGTAAAACTTTTATTAACTTTTTTTCCCTAAAGGAATATTTTAAACAGACAGTTTATGTTAGTCGATGTGGGGTCAGGTCATCTGGTTTGAGATTTACTTCTCCGACAAACAAAATCCTTATAGTAGGTCTCATTTTTTGAGGCCAAATTCACTTCGTTTTGTTCTAACAAACAATGGAACCCAATGGGTGTCGTGTGCACGAACTATTACTTTGAAATGAAAGGCGTCAAAAGTGCAGTTTGTGGCAGTAGTTCATAAGAACAAAACGAGGTGAATTCGGCCTCAGAAAATAATTCCTACTATACAATACGAGGGGATGTTAAGGCTAACTACAGACCGGTAAATTTATTGGGCGCTTGTTGTCAATAAACTGTTAAAAACACTGCCAAAATTGTCTGTATCGAAAGAAATAAAAAAATTAGATTACACAAATGTAGAACCGGTCAGATCTATGTGGCGTTTGATAAAATGCTAGATTTGTGATATACGTAGGTAATGTAAAGTAAATATTGTTTTGTTTTTGTGATAAGGCCTCTGATCCGGTTCTTATCTGGTCCAACAGATATTCTTAGCCATATTGCGGAGGTACGATATTTTTGCCACTTTTGGACCAGTACTTGGTATTTAGTAAACACTTCGCTGGTTAATTGTTTTATTTATTTGTGTATCTGATTTTTTTTGGTAAATATGTGATGCAGTTTACTACTACTAGGCACGACAGGTTACCTATCTGAAACACAAATTTTTGTTTCCCATTTCCCATCTTTAACGTTACGCCAAATTTTCATGTGTCTGAAAGCCATTTTTTTTTCCAAAACTGTTTGTTTTTCAGAATAAGTATAAAACAAACCTAACCTAATGGGTTCTTTAAAACGGTGTTTATGAAATCCTGAAAATATTACAGCTTTCAAGAAAAAAAAATTGGGCAAGTGCGATTCCGACTCGCGCATGAAGGGTTCCGTACCATAATCTATAACAAGTTTGTTGTATGGGAGCCCCCCGTTAAATATTTATTTTATTTTATTATTAGTATTTGTTTTTATAGCGGCAATAGAAATATATTATCTGTGAAAATTTCAACTGTCTATCTATCACCGTTCTTGAGATACAGCCTGGTGACAGACGGACGGACGGACGGACGGACGGACGGACAGTGAAGTCTCAGTAATAGGGTCCCGTTTTTACCATTTGGGTACGGAACCCTAAAAAAGATACTTTCGGACGAAACGTTACAGATGGGGAACAATGTGTCGGAGACTCGGAGTTGAGATAGGGTACCGACGTCGATACGACACTTTATACTCTTGCGGTTTGTACACGATAATTAACACATATTATAATCTATTCTCTATTTTGGACAGATTATGGATGTCTATATGGGTAGATTATGGATGCCCGTTATAATTTGTGATAATTATGTGATGTATGTTATTGCTAGGGATAAATGAAATAATAGAAACATTATCGGGTTGTGTTTTTGTCGCGATTCTCTCTCCTAAAATCTCCTTCCCTCTCTCTCCTTATCGTTACATCATGAGTTTTGTTAGTGGCTATTAGTTTATTGGTTACTGACACTCGTTTTTTTATTTTGCATTTTATGTCTAATTGTGATACATATATATATATGTATTTTTATCTTAATCATTGACCGTCAAAAGATTGTTGAATCATTCATGTTAGGGAATAAATAATCATGTATATAGGTTTTAATCATAAAAAACATAAAAATACATACATTTACTTATATATTTATCTTGTTTTTTTTACCCTACGTAAATATATAGTCAGCATCAAAAGTAGCTGATAATTTCAGTATGCAATTTGATATAAGCCAGGAGTATAATACTACTAATTAAATAATAGTTATTTTCACCTCACTCGCTCGGAAAACCTCCGTTTATAGGGCGAAATCTGCGTGCAAAAGTCTATTTTATCCGCTAGCGTGCAAAAGTCATTTGAATTTCGAACACGACGATTTTGATTCTCTGTGGTGCATGTAACTTTTTTATATTTAGACTCCTTCAACGCGTGACTGATTTCATCAGTCGATAAATCTTCGAATAACCAATTAACACACGCTAATAAAGGGCGATCTGGTCAGGCCGGCTAAAATCATATGCACGTTTGAATACTTCTTTTAAAAAAAAATACACCTACAATATCACGTCCAGAAACCTGGTTTGTGGTTACAGATTTTTAAGTTTTAATTTTTTCTTCACTTTATTTTATGTTGAATATGTTTATATATATTAATAGTAAGTATTTCAGTTTCATTTACATATTTTGACTAGTAAATATATATTAAATACAACACAAATTTTAATATTTATTTGTTATAAAAGTTGGAAGACACGAGAAGCTAAATAATTTTGCAGCCATGCGGAACACACAACTTTTCACCTCACTACAGCGAGGAAAATGCAAGATTCAAGAAAAACAATTAAAACATAAAAATAATCCGGATTCGAACCCGGGACCGCTGGCTCAGTAAGCAGGTGCTCTACAAACTGCGCCAAACGCGTCGTCGTATAAGATATTTGTAGTTTTCTTGATTTGTTTGAGTGTCAAAATATACGTTTTTTGCGGCATAAACGGCCGCATCTTTTTTACATTACCCTAGAAGTTTGAATTTTTAACAGCTTCAAGGGACTGTCAACCTGAGTTTATAATTTAAATTTCAAGTTGATACCTCCACGCGTTCCCGAAATAAAGAGTCTTGACAACCGGCCGGACGGACAACAAAATGGTCTTTTAGGCCCCCATATATGACCAGGTTTACCTTCAGTTCCATCTGATCGGACTTAAATCTGTACCGTGTATGAATGAAACGGCCTTAAGGTCACCACGCTTACGGTGGCCGGATGGACTGAAGCGATTCAATCACATCGGCCTGATCAGTTTTGCCTTCCCATGTATGGTGACCTTAAGGCTTCCGTTTTTTCCTTTTGAGGTACGGAACCCTAAACACGACTGTATTGAGAACCCCCTCGTTTTGAAATCCAATTGAAAATAAAAACACCACATTCCATCAAATCATTAAATTCACTCTGTAAATAATAATATATTTGTATTGGCATTTAGATCAGAGGTAAAAATATTATACTGACATATCATGCGGATTGTCAAAATTATCATTACACGGAAAAAAATAGCTCGCTAGCAAGAACTTAGATTGCAAACAGGTAATATGAAATAATGAATAAAATTATAATATGAGCCTAGTGGTGACCAGCCCTATAGTACTGCCACAGACAGCGATGCTAATTCATTCTGGTAAAAATGTTCCCAAAATATTTATTCAATTACAAATAGTACTTAATTACCATAATTACTATGAAAAACATAGCGACGTCGCGAAAAAACACTTCACCTACATCTTACAAATTTGCGTTCAACGTTTTCGCGTGTGTAAAAATAGAGCCACGGTCTAGCATACCGACATTTTTCCTTCGTGAACAACGTGTATCTCTTTCTGAGACGTATTTTAAGAGAGAGACGGTGATTTTATTCTAGAACTGTAAGTAGCGTGCTAGTGTTACAACGTCCAAGAATTTAAAAAGGGAACATTTTCCAAATTCAAATTTCAGTGTCGCCTGAACAGTCTGGCTGTACGCGACAAACGTTATTGACAGTCCGAAAAAAAGGCCGGTACACGTGGCGAAAGAAAATAAGAGTGATATTGAATTTGAAAAGAAGCAGCGTTTTCATAGTGCGTAAATTTAGCAACAAAAGTGAAAAATAAGAGACGGTGGTTAATTTTTAAGATTTTAAAAACATTCCAAATATATTAGGAAAGTAAGTAGTAGTATTTATACCTATAGTACCTATATTATAAATTATGGAAAGCATTTTGATGCCTGTTTTCATCCGGCGTTATTTCTAAAGCACTTAGCTTCCAGGATTAAAGGTTTTCCATTTTTAAGGTTTTGCATTTTGAAGGGGATGAGTAATATCCTAAATATAAACATTTTTGAATGTCCAGTAAGCACCTAAAGTAGCTGACAATTTTAGTATACAATTTCGCATAGAAATTTGATAAGAGATGGCGTTGTAATCAACGTTTATACGTTTTGTTCAGTTAAGAATTAAGATGTTTCTAAAAATTATGACCCTTCTTCATAGAAAAATATCACACTAACATTATAAAGGCGAAAGTTTGTGAATGTGTTTATGTTTATTTGTTACTCCTTCACGCTCAAATAACTGGCCAAATGTTGATAAATTTTGGTATGAAGGTAGCTGACATCCTGGATTAACACATGGTAATTTTTTATCCCGAAAAATATTAGTGTTCCCGTGGGATGAGCCGGTAACACCGCACGGTACAGATAGTTTATCATAAGAATCAGATAATAATATAAATATAAAAATTGACATCGTGATTGAATGGCCCGTCATAATATTCCTGCGTCTGCGCTGGCGTCAGTCCAAGGTCGGACATTCCTTGGTGTCTAGATGCCACATGTTTCCGTTGAAAAATACTATTTCTATCCATTTCCTTCTTTAAAGTAAGAACTGAAGTTTCATATAAAATACAATCGTTGTCCCCATTGACATAAGTCGGAGCTAGTTTATCAACCGCAAATAAGTTTGTTATCACAAAAATATGTGTAGGGACTGGGCAGGGAAAACGCACTAGCTGTACCTAACGTTCCGTTTAAACCGATTGAGGTACGGAACCCTAAAAAGTAGTATCGGAATTTTACCCACCAATAAACCGTTCTCGTACGCGCGAATGTGTAACTTTACATGAGCGAATTTCAGAATTCAATATAATAAGAAATCCGTATTTAGGTGTTCTAATTCATTTTAAACTAATACTGGTAACGATCTGGACATTGAACATAAAAATAATTGCAGCGTTCATAATGAATAAGTGTTTTTTTATTTACCAAAATATACGTAGCAGTGCGCCACTTATGAGCAATTATGATTTAATGACTAGTTTACTGCCGACAGACAGATAAACTTATAGCCTGCCTACTAAAATAGAATGGATGAAATCTGTCCAGCTCCAGCCATTTTGGAGTGAATGATACAATCAGATCAATAAACCATAAGAAAACAATTTCAAAATGCTATTTATAATTAATTGGGAGATAGGAAAAAAAAAGATAAATTATAATCGCAAACTATCTATATTATTGACGACGCGTTTGGCTCGGTTGGTAGACACCTGCCTACTGAGTCGGCGGTCCCGGGTTCGAATCCCGGCCGGGGCAAATATTTGTGCAAAATATTTGTTCTTGGGTCATGGATGTTATCTATATATGTATATCGTCGTCTAGTACCCATAGTACAAGCTTTGCTTAGTTTGGGGCTAGGTCGATTTGTGTATGATTGTCCCTTAATATTTATTTATTTATTTATTATAAAATTCTAGATCTGTATTGAAAATCAGTTAGTCTATGGAGAGTAAAAATCTAAATAGCGTGACGCAAGATCGCCATTTGTTTTGTATGGGCGCGCGGCGCCATGCCAGCTTGGCGCCATCTGTTTTCATAATTTCCTTTGTCCTCTCATCACACCGAAACGGCTGGATACATTTTAACCAATTTTGGTACCTGGGTTAGCTGGACATCCAGAGATACTTTTTTACCCGACTACGTCATAAAACAAATTACGCGTACGAAGTTGCGGACACCTTCTAGTAGGCCTATAAATATAAGTATTTGTTTCGTTACTTTTGTGACTAAAGTCACTAGTAAAATCACAAGTAAAATCGGAAAATGAATGCAAAGTCAATCAGTGAAGGTTATAGCTGGAAGAGATCCCTTATAGGGATAAGTTCGTCTTTGTACCTATGTTATTTGTAAACGATGTATTTTTTACTGTTTTTGTGTACAATATGTTTACTTACTTAAAAAGGTGGAAGCTCAATCAACTAAGGATAGCCTAACTGTGAACTGGAAGGTCCGTCGGCGTAATCAGACCGTCGACCAATGAGGCCTATAGGACTGATGTTTCTGGCACTAGGTAAGTATAGATAACAGATAAATACTTATATCCTCCCCGCAATAAAAAACCAAGTGCGAAACTGACTCGCGCACCGAGGATTCCGTACAAACACTATACCCATCTTAACTGGGTTAAGTTAAGTATGCACCAAGAATTGCCTTGATGACACTTACCGAGCAAACCAGCGAGACTGCACTCGGCCGAGTGCTCGGAATGAAATGAATTAATTTATTCAGTAAGTAGGTTTACAAGTCAGACTGTGAATTTGGGACTACATTTGTGTTAGGTTGTTTGATATTTATTTATTTTTCTTTATTATTTCCCAAAAGGAGACCGCTGTTGAGAAGAAAACCGAATGAAACTCAACAGAACGTATAAACATAGCATCGGCCGAGGCATGTGTACGGCGTCGCATACAAATGAGGTGCAAAGTTAAAGCAACCGTGTTCTCCAAATATAGTTTTCGAAAAGGACTATGTTTTTTTTATGATTTCATTACAAATGTCAAAATGTACAGTTTTGATATTTTTCCCTATACCGGTATTACTTGCCAATTTTCATAATACTAGGTCAACTGAAAATACCCTATAAATTTTGATTCCCTTAACGTTAATTTAGAGATTTTTTTTAAATATTCAAGAGACTGTATTTGATATTTCTATGATTATATACTATATGTTCACGCCGCAGCGTTCACCATTCAAATCTAGATCTTAAGTACACACTACATATGACACATATTGAACTGTATCGAGCCGCGTCCAATCATAACTCTTATATATCGCGTCATATTGTAAACAACCAATCACAGCCGTTCATACAGTCGCGATACATTCTGGAGCCTTCCGCTCGCTCACTTGCATTTCTTTCGCCCATCGATACACACTATAAACTCAACAACTCGTTCTGCAGCTCTGGACTGGGTAGTAGCGATGGAATGTATGAATTATAACTCAGATTCAACGTTAATCAACTTGTTTAATCCTCTCAGCTTTACTTAAAGATATTATCAACAGTTTTTCTCAATTTTCCTTTCTCCTTCCTCGTTAGTCGTTACTAGCTTGTCGCAACCCGCCAGCGATCCCCTCTTTTTTTCTTTCAAAATCAATTGACAGCCATGTTCCCGCCATTTCGTCATAGACAAACCAAGTCAAAAGAGGTGTTGAACAAATCAAAATTAAGGCAGTTGTAGATGAACCCTAACAATCGACCATCCTGATAACGTGTCCGTCCCGGCACACGTCCCCAGGTGGGAACCCTAACAATCGGAATCTTGGCCAGTTGTACAAACTTCACAGAATCATAACATATCTATAGATTGTAATCTTATGTAAATAGCTAAACAAACAATGGTGATAACAATTATTTCTAAATAGCATTTATATGACATTCAACGTCTCAGGCTCAAAAAGTGTTAAGTACAATACAGAATGTATAGAAGTTACATTTAAAACATTAGGGCACATTGAATGGCTACAATAAGTAAACATCAATTATTAGCATTTTGGCTGCATTGTAACTATTAAACAGCATATATTTCGAATTAATTACATTCAAGTACTATATGAAAGTTACATTGAAAACATTACAGCACATCGAATGGTACCAATCACATATGTCTCGATGACATTGCTGATCAAACCTATATAATCATCTTGCCGATCGATTTGCAAGAGTACAGATATTCGTGGGGTCCCCAACGATCGATTAATGGGTGCCCACTTAAAGCTAGGTTTCCGTCCGATCGATTAACGGTAAACCTTCGAAATCAATATCCCAATCCGATCGATTAATTGGGTTGCTGATATCCCGATCCGATCGATTAATCGGGTTGCCTCACCGTTGGCCCGACGAGCCGATCGATTACTCGTGACAGGCGCGGGAGGACTTCACATTCGAATCGAAGCATCAAAACACAAACCGATCGATTGCCGTGTTTTGATCTGAAACAATACATAAAACATTCTGTAGTTGTCACATTCATACAGGTGATATCCAGGATATTTTCTTGAAATCGTCATCGATATTGCTGAGCAGCAGTATGTAAGTAATTTCCATTAACCTCTAACACAGTTATGTTAACCTTGGCCGCCAATGATTGATAATATTCGTCACGACATACTGAGCGGTATCAACCTACAGGCATTTATTTAAGGTTCAATTTTGCATTTCACAGTGTCGACGTTTATATTCGACAGGGCATGATCCATGGTCTCATGTGATCCGCAGAGACTGTTGTGTCCCGCTTGTTTACCTTACTCAATAACCTAATCCTGTTAACGCGCGCAACTGTGTAAAAAGCCCTATAACGAGAGCATTAAACCTCCTATAGTCTGGTCGAATTTTGGACGGATTTTCAGAAAACAGAATTTGACGTGAATCGGTTGAGAATGGGACCTCTAGACGAGAACAGCCAGAAAGCATAACCACAAACATCAGAACATATGAAAGAAAAGCCAAAGTAACTGACGCATTACTCTTCTCACATGGACTGGACATTTGGCAAGTAAAGCCAACGACAGGTGGGCACAGAAAATCACATTTTGGAAAGGGTCATGTTGCTATACTTAGAGGCCAAAGACAACCATGTACGAGGTGGCAAGATGTAATAGTAATACGTCGTATAAATAAAAAACAAGAAATTACAAAGTAAAAGTACCCGTTTGTCATAAGTTTACACCACACTTGTCTTGTCACCTAGCTTAGTGTAGCAATTTTCTGCCATATGTCCTACTCTATTACACTTCGTGCATTTAATGATCGGTTTAGTACAATAAAGAAAACTATGTCCCTTTTCCTTACAGTTATAACACCCTATCGTTTGCCCTAACTTGTCATAAGGCTTTGGTTGTGCAATGGTATTTCCCTCGACGTGAGAATTATCTGTGTTTCTATTTCTGACATGGATCCGATCTGAACTAATCTGATTGGACTCTTTATAACTCATCAAATAGCATAATAATTGATCTGGATGAGTGCAGCGCAACGCTAACGCGCCCGACCTAAGTGTTCGATCAGTTATACCGTGTATTATGCAGTCTGCGGCACGTTTACCTACTATATCACATTGGTTAACAAGACTTAGTTTTTCATAATAATATACTTCTATCGGTTCGTTAAACTTACTTCGTCTTTTGATCATGTCTTTCAAGATCTGGCCATAGTTCTGGTCACAAGGGAAAGCGTCCAATAACTTTATTTGCCACTCTTGCCAGCTAAAAAGAATTGTGTGAAGACTCTCGTACCATGTCTTGGCCAGACCTTGCAATTTCTGCATGGCAAAATGAGTGGTGGTCCTATCATCCCAACCGTACACAGCTGCGCATTCATTGACTTTCTTCAACCAAATATCCATGCGTTGATTTTTGGTTGAAGGGTCGAAATTAGGCAGTATATTCTTGTGATCAATTTTTTGCAAGGGCTGTTGAGCGCTCTGTGTAGCACGTTGTGATGTAAGGCCGTCTTTCAACTGCAAAAAAATATCAACTAAGTCCTTTTTAGAAAAAGAGGGACTACGTGACCTTGAACATCGTCCAGCATCCTCGGGTTGCTCAGCATGACGAGCAGCAGGTCGCTCGTCGTGGCCCGGATCGATGATAGACCGGCTGCGATGACTTCGGCTACGACGACTCCGACTCCGACTCGATGCCAGCCTCTCGCAGTCCCTTCGTGAAGAGCGGCGTCGACTCTCAGCATCCCGCAGTTTCTCTCGTTCTCGTTGTATCTCTCGTTCCAGCATGCGAAGTCGTGCGGTGTCCTCCTCAGGTTCCTGCGCACTTCGACTCCGTGAGGCTGCATAGTGTTCACTCCGTTTGGGGGTCGCGAGCATCCGTTGACATGAGCCCCGGTCCGGAGGTTTCGATGAAGACATGGTCCCTGAAACTCGAAACGAAACATTTCATTTCTGTGTCAGTTTGTAGAGAAAATCCTGGGGAAAAAACATTATCTAATCCAATGTCTGAACAAAACTTAAAACCAATAAAACATTCATACATAGATAAATATATAATCATAGTCAGAAATTTAATTAAAGATTTGGAATTGATCTGATGTTTTTTTTTCTTTGTAACTCGCATTTACATACTCTACAATATTTTATAGCACCAGCGCATATGTATACTTAATAACCTTTCACTTATTTATGAATAGCCTTTATTTATGAATGCTTATTACTTGGAAATGATACTGTTATTATATTCAATGTTTTGCAAGATTAAATGGCTTTTGATCTTTATTTTATTACTCGGAATATTTAACCAAAATGGGCATTTATAGATGAAAATTTGAGACTATATGAATAATTATGTAAAGTGTAACAAAATGATTACATACTGGTTATTTAAGTACCAACATTCCATAGTAACAAAATGTAGTAAGTCAAGCAGTGTCAAATGCTAATACAGTTAAAACAAAAACATTGTATTATTTATGTACACATACACAATTATATTGTTTATAATGTTACATCATTAATAATACCTATAATAATGAATTGTTTAATGTCTTCCAAATTGTATTTTTATAATAATTGAATTGAGTTAGGAACGAATATGCAATGTAGTGTTATTTGATTTGTAAGATGTTCTTTTATTAATTAACAAGTTGAGTATGAGTATTAGTAATATACAAGTGAACATCCAACTATTCCAGGTGTGGAAATATTTTTACTAAGTAGACATATGTTTTAATTGTTTAGATAATGTGAACGGTTACATCATAAGTGTCACAAGTCACACAGGTAATTAATGAAAATAAAATTATAATACAAGTCCATAACAGTAATATATGTATTATTACTAGTTACTTACAAAGTGACCATGATCATTGTAACAATTATAGGAAAAATATTAATTTGTCATTGGAAAATAATTCTGATCGACAACATTCAAACTACATACTAAACATCAGAATTAACTACTTAATCCACAATTTATACAGTACAGGTTAACACTGTTTGTAATTTGAATTGTGTTAAGAACAAACTGATGACACGGTTGGCGCAGTTTCTAGTGCACCCGCCTACTAAGCCGAGTTCCAGCCGGAGAGCAAATATTTATATAATAAATCGATTATTTGTTCCTGGGTCATGGATGTTACCATTTTATATATGTATACATATAACGTTGTCTCTTATGCATAATACAAGGTTTGCTTAGTTTGGGACTAGGTCAATTTTGTGTCAGATTGTTACATTTTATTATTATTGTTTTTTAATGTACTACATATTTAGAGTAATATTAAGCATCATGCCTCATAGGTATATAGCATGTTTAATTGAACACTTTCTGACAGACAAGTCATTGACCTCGGTAATCTGTAATTTTTTTATTGACTTGACTTCTCTTGAAATCAACTTTGTTGAAACATCAAGTAGATGCAACGAGACTACGTTTTAAAATCTGTGGTACCTACAAACGTGAAAAGTACGTTTTGAACCGTCTAGCGTTCCGTGTTCTTTTTACTTATCAAAGATTTATTCATCAGCCAGATTCTGCGCCAGATCAGACGACGCAACGGAGCGGAGCCACGCAGTTACGTCGCCTACATCAAACTAGATTTAACCTTTTCTAAAATGTAATTTTGTAGTTCACAGTGCCTTGGTTTATACTGTAATACTGTGTAACTAATTTGAATAAATAAATAAAATAAATAAATAAAAAATCTGTTTCTAACGGATTAAGTACTTTGTGAAGCATAACTATTGATAAAACGGGGTTCAAATTCATATGAACTTAATATTACAATTAATATATCGAAAATACTGTGGGTGTGTACTTACACTGGTATCGGTATCCCACTTGCTGAAATATAAACTCAACAACTCGTTCTGCAGCTCTGGACTGGGTAGTAGCGATGGAATGTATGAATTATAACTCAGATTCAACGTTAATCAACTTGTTTAATCCTCTCAGCTTTACTTAAAGATATTATCAACAGTTTTTCTCAATTTTCCTTTCTCCTTCCTCGTTAGTCGTTACTAGCTTGTCGCAACCCGCCAGCGATCCCCTCTTTTTTTCTTTCAAAATCAATTGACAGCCATGTTCCCGCCATTTCGTCATAGACAAACCAAGTCAAAAGAGGTGTTGAACAAATCAAAATTAAGGCAGTTGTAGATGAACCCTAACAACACTCACATTAAAATATTGTATAAAAACTGTATTAAAACAGTAATTTTTGAAGATTTGGTTTCTTTCCAATTTTCCTTGTTCCCATACGGAACAAAGTGGCGACCGTGACAGGACCTGCAGCTATTTACGAGACGAAGAAGTCCCGTTGCAGCCTTTGTCTTCTGAGCGACTACACGAGGTCATCGCCGAAAGTACGCCGTGCAGCGCCTAGATTCCTGGGCTACTACCAAGGCATCAGCTGCGCCTACATCGTGCATCGTGCAGCCAGACCCGATCGCTCCAGAGCGTCACAGAGACGCGCCCCACGACGGACCACACCTACGTCGCAGCAGCCAGCGACACGTGCCACGTGCTACACCACGCACGACCAGTTGCCTACTTTGCCTGCCTGCCCTATCTAACAAGTGAGCCCGTTCCTTACTTTCTCCTTTTTTATCCCCTTCGATTTGCGCCAATGGGGAGCCCAGTTTCTCGAATTTTCTAGTCAAAATTGGTTTCAAGTTTTTAATACCTACTTCTTGCTATAGTTTTTCGCACCTGCCTATCATCATCTATTTATTAGCCAAACCACGCTAAAATCTAAGCAATAATCCAAGCAGAAGTACTCAAATACGTTCCCATATTTATAGATTTGCAAGTCGCCTATCATTACTTTAATTCAATTTGTGCTACAAGCAACCTCCACATACCTATATACAAATCTTTGCACTAGCCTATTTCAACTCATTACTTCCAGTTGCAAGCTATTTAATATTGCCTATTCAATTCAATCTTATACCTATAATCAAAGTTTCCTTATAATATTACGCCCACGTAATCACGTAATTTGCCTACCTACTGCAACCTTTCATCTTCGCCAAGCATTAACTGCTTGTTTTCGGAAAGCCCGCTTTTCTACTGCATATATCAGCTGCTTAGCCGTGCCTTTTTTCTGCAATTCCAGTGACCTACATTTTTGTGCATCACCTGGTCCAAGGACGCTGCGCACGCGCATACCTGCCTACGCGGCGGACCGAGAGTGCATTATCGCCCGGCTCGACGGCGGACCACGCGTTGGGAGATCGACTAAGCGAGGAGCGTATCGTATGCAGTTATATAACTTGTTTACTTGTTTCTAGTTTGCGTTCGTTGTTTTTCGATAATTTCTAATGATGTCTTCCGATTTAACACCAGAGGATCAACTTAAAATGCTTAAAACTAGACGTAGTTCTATTAAAGGACGCCTAACAAAGTTTAAAATTTATTTAGAAACTTTAACTACATTAGAAGAGGTTTCTTCATTGGAAATCAAAAAACTATCAATGAAATTATCGAGAACGCAATCTTTATTCCGTGATTACGATGAGGTGCAAGGTCAAATAGAGATTTTAAGTGAACCGAACCAAGCCGACGAATTGAATATTCGTGAAATTTACGAACAAGAATTCGACACGAATATTTCAATTGCTCAAGATTTCTTAGAAGTCAATTCACCTTCCAGAGAAAATAATTTAAACACTAGTTGTTCTTTGCAGTGTCATCACGAGAATAGTGACGTTCTCGGGTTTCGATTGCCAATAATTAAAATTCCCAATTTTGATGGATCTTGTTTCAAATGGCTTGAGTTTAAGGAAACTTACATCTCCTTAGTTCACGAAAATAATAAAATTAAAAATATACACAAGTTTCATTATCTTCTTTCATATCTGGAAGGAGAAGCGGCTCGCGTTCTCTGTAATCTAGAAGTTTCAGATATTAATTACTCTCAGGCTTGGCAACTTCTTTGCAAACGTTACGACAATAAACGGCAATTAATAAATAATCACTTAAAAGCTTTATTTAGCATTGAGTCCGTGCGAGAGACCGACAAGTCGTTGCGATTTGTTGTCGATCACATCACTAAAAACTTGCGAGCTCTCAGCACGTTAGGACTGCCCGCAGATAAGTGGGACGTTCTAATTATTTACATGGTGTCAGCAAAACTAGATAGCGGTACTTCTTATAAGTGGGAAGAACATAGAAATACTTTGCCCGAAATTCCCACACTAGACGATTTCTTTGATTTCCTCAAATCCCGAGCTGATGTGTTAGAGACAGTGAACAGACAAAGACACGACAAGACTAAACACCTGCCAGCGTCGCAACCACCTAGGCCACAAAGCAAATCATTTGCGCTCACAAATAAACCAACCTCTGTGCCTTCTTTTAAGGCCTTAAACGAATGCGTAGTGTGCCAGGGTAACCACCTTCTATACGAGTGCGCCGTGTTCAAATCAAAAAAACCGGAGGATAGGGTTACCTTAGTGTCCTCACTAAACTTGTGTGAAAATTGTTTACGAGTCGGTCATAAGGTTCAAACTTGTAGGTTGCCAGGATCTTGTCGGTCATGCAAACAAAAACATAACACGCTTCTACATATTTCAAATCACTCGGAAGTCCCCAGTACTAGCTATACTAGCACTAGTTTAGCTGCTATGACAAACACCGATGTGCTGTTGTGTACAGCCCTAGTCCAATTAAAAAACCCAACTACTAACAAATGCTTGACTGTGCGAGCACTACTGGACAGCGCGAGCCAGAGTTCCTATATCACCGAAAAGGTTGAAAAGGACTTAAATTTAACTACTGAGCTCTCGAATGTCAGTATAGTCGGACTGTCAGACACTCCTATAAATACCCGCACAAAGCGTTGTGCACTACATCTTCAGTCTCTTAATGACTCATTCAATGTCCACATGACATGCCTAGTTATACCCAAAATTGCAGAAAAACTACCTAAAGTTTCTCTTGACGTTAGTCACTATAATCTATCCAATTTCCTACTAGCAGACCCCGACTTCTATAAAGCTTCTTCCATCGATATGCTCATCGGTGCTGATCTATTTTGGGACCTAATAGGTTCCACTCAGCACTCGCTAGGACCTCAACAGCCTATTTTGCGTAGCTCTAAATTGGGATGGCTAGTCGGGGGCCCACTGCCTATATTACCTAACCTAACAAAACAACAATTACCTAACAAAATAACCCATTGTAATTTCTTATTAAAAGAAACTAATTCACCTAATATTAATGACGAACTAACTAAATTTTGGGAGCTAGAAAGCGTACCCCAGTGTCAACCCTTCACTAAAGAAGAAAAAATGTGCGAACAACACTATCTATCCAATACCTACCGTCTACCAAATGGTCGTTTTTGCGTCCGCTTACCGCTTCGTGATGATAAGGACTGTCTAGGTAACTCTTATTCGTTAGCCAAGAAACGGTTTCTCAGTCTAGAAGCTCGCTTTAGGAAGCAGCCTGAACTAAAAAAAATGTATTCCGATTTTATTCATGAGTACGCTGACCTCGATCATCTCGAGCAAGCACCAATCCCAAGGCCTACTGGCCCCCATTTTTTTCTTCCCCATCATCCTGTAATCAGGAACAACAGCGAATCAACTCGTCTTCGTGTCGTGTACGACGGATCTGCTCGTAGTACGTCCGATTTTTCAGTTAACGACCTACAAATGGTAGGACCTGTAATACAGGATTCCCTATTTAATATTTTGATACGTTTTCGCCAATATAAATACATTTTGTCAGGAGACTTAGAGAAAATGTATCGACAAGTTTTAATAGACCCCGCGGATAGAGATTTACAACTAATTCTATGGCGCGATAATGAAAATGAACCTATTCGTACTTTAAGGTTAAAAACCGTCACTTACGGATTTTCAAGCGCAAGTTTTCTCACTACCAGATGCATCTGGCAACTTGGAGATGAATGTACTGACCCCATTATAAAAAATATTATACAAAAAGATTTCTATTGCGATGATTTGCTAACTGGGGCTGACTCTGAAGAAGAGCTGAGATACATTCAACGACAAGTGTCAGATGAACTGGCAAAAGGTTGTTTTCACCTCCGAAAATATCGTTCTAATTTACAAAATTTATTTTCTGACCTTTCTTTGCCCGAAGACGGAGATCTCATAATAAGTAACTCCACTAGTACTTTAGGTATAGGATGGTCGCCTGTTTTCGACAATCTACAATTTAAAATCGAAATAAACCCCAATGATTGTTTGACAAAAAGATCAATTCTATCGTCAACATTTAGAATTTTTGATCCTTTGGGATTAATCTCTATTTATACCATAAAACCCAAAATCCTCATCCAGTCTTTATGGTCTCTAAAGTTGGACTGGGATGAAGTTGTACCCGAAGATATAAAAAAAACATGGTTAAAATTTACTCAAGGTCTACATTCTCTATCATCACTTGTTATTCCAAGACGAGTATTAATTGACAACCCTAAGTACATAGAAATGCACACATTTTCTGACAGCTCACAGGTGGCCTATGGGAGTTGCGTTTACCTTAGGTCGACTAACGCCGCGGGAACCACGCACACAAGTCTTTTGTGCTCTAAAGCTCGAGTAGGACCTCTCAAAGCTACGACAATCTGCAGGCTTGAGCTTTGTGCAGCTCTGCTAGGAGCTCAGCTTAGCTCGGCTGTCACGCAAGCGTTGCGTTGTCACATTGATCGTCATATATATTGGTCGGATTCTAAAGTTGTCCTCGGCTGGCTTCAAACAGCCCACAAAACTAAAACTTTTGTCACTAATCGAGTAGCAGCTATAGCTGAGCTTTCAGACCCTATGTGCTGGCGATATGTGCCGACTACTGATAACCCATCTGACCTGTGTTCCCGTGGGGTAGATCCCCAAAATTTCCAAAATGCTGATCTATGGTGGCATGGACCAGCCTGGCTTAGCCAACCCGAAGCTTCATGGCCAACTTCGACATATAAACCCGTAGAGCTTCCCGAAATAAAAGCGATGCCCGCTTTGGTGGCGGAACCTGCACCTGCGGCAGCAAGCATCGACGTCAAAAAATATTCAAAACTGGTTAGAGCACAGCGCGTTTGTGCCACAGTGCATAGATTTATTCACAATATCAAAAATCCCCAAAATAAGCTTACCGGACCATTAACCGTAGAAGAACTTAAACATGCTCTAAATTCATTAATTAAGTTCGCTCAGCTAGACTCATTTCCCACAGAAGTTGAATGTTTAATTAATAAAAAACCTCTACCTCATAAATCAAATTTAATATCATTAGATCCATTTATAGACGATCTAGGTTTAGTTCGCGTCGGTGGCAGGATAAGTAATTCCAATTACCCCTATGATAAAAAATATCCAATTATTTTACAAGCCAAGCACCATTTGTGTAAACTAATATTTGAACAGGAGCATGAGCGTCTATTACACGCGCCGCCCCAACTACTACTAGCCGCAGTCCGCGATCAGTACTGGCCCACAGGCGGCCGCAAGCTAGCCCGCGACACGTACGACCACTGCTTCAAGTGTCGTCGCTTTAAGGGCGACGGCATGGTGAATAAAATGAGTAATTTGCCTTCCGATCGTATACAGCCTGACTTCCCCTTTAGTACAGTCGCTACGGATTTTGCTGGCCCATTTTTAATTACCGATAGAAAAGGTCGAGGATGTAAAATAACAAAGTGTTATTTGTGCATTTTTATATGTTTTAGATATAGATGTATTCATTTAGAGCCAGTAAGTGAACTGACCAAAGACGCTTTTATTTTAACACTAAAAAGGTTCATCGCTCGAAGGGGCAAACCTAGTCTTATTTTCTGTGACAATGGCCGAAACTATGTAGCTGGCGCTAAGGAGATTAAAGAATTCCTCGCACTAAATAAAAACTCTATTTATGACTTTGCAGCTCAGCGAGAAATAGAATTTAAATTTTCGCCTGCATACGCTCCTCACTTTAACGGTCTCGCCGAAGCCGGCGTCCGTTCTGCCAAATTTCACATCCGTAGGATATTAGGGCAAACCCATTTGACGTTCGAAGAACTGGCTTCCCTATTTGCTCAAATCGAAGCTATCCTAAATAGCCGCCCCCTTTGTCCTCTCAGCCCGTCACCCAACGATTTCCAGACTCTTACCCCGGGACACTTTATAATCGGCAGGCCCCTCACATCGCTGCAGTCACCGAGCTTCATCGACATCGAGACTACGCGCCTCAACCGGTTTCAACGCCTGGAGCAAGTCCGTCAACATTTCTGGAAGCGATGGTCACGAGAGTACATTGCTGAACTGCAGCAACGCACAAAATGGCGAGTAAAAAGCAAAGAGTTGCAACTAGACGACCTCGTGCTAATTAAAGAGGACACTCCGCCCCTGTACTGGCGCCTAGGACGAGTCAGCCAACTGTTCCCGGGACCTGATGGAGTGCCACGAGTCGCCGACATCAAAACCGCCCACGGGACTATACGTCGAGCCTTGAATCGCCTGTGCCTGCTGCCCGCCGAGCACTGAGCTTGAGAGCCTGGTCGAGCTCTCAAGGCCCGGGAGGATGTTCACGCCGCAGCGTTCACCATTCAAATCTAGATCTTAAGTACACACTACATATGACACATATTGAACTGTATCGAGCCGCGTCCAATCATAACTCTTATATATCGCGTCATATTGTAAACAACCAATCACAGCCGTTCATACAGTCGCGATACATTCTGGAGCCTTCCGCTCGCTCACTTGCATTTCTTTCGCCCATCGATACACACTCACATTAAAATATTGTATAAAAACTGTATTAAAACAGTAATTTTTGAAGATTTGGTTTCTTTCCAATTTTCCTTGTTCCCATACGGAACACTATATAAGTCAAACTCAAAATAATCCACTTCATAATATGTGACGATCATAAAGCTAACATAACGTGCTTCATAAAAATAAAAAATATCGCTTGTTCCAGTTTGTTCCATATGTGACCCAACCTCCGAGCTACCTAACCATGTTACCAAACAGTTTTACGAAAAATCAGAGATGCATCGAACAAACCCTAGACTAACTTATCTTCATTACACAGACATACATGCCAAGGCAAATACTGTAAAACAATTTGATGTCAAAGCTAGGGAAAGGAGAGAAGTGGGGGACCCATGTGAACCCTTCCAGTTTAAGGAGGGTTCGGAGGGCACAACTTTAACAAATCCAAAGGACCATCTTGGTGATATGACCTATTCGAGCAATACAACGTGTATTACTAAAATAACAGGTAAAGTATTTTATAGATTTTCATTTGAGGAAATAGATCGTAAGTATTATTTATTTAAAATAGAATAGAATTCTTAGAATTAAATAGAATATTGTTTATTATCATGCATGTTACTACTACTTCCTACCGCGAACGCTTCGCATGTGGAATGAGCTCCCTGCCGAGGTTTTCCCCGGGGGCTACTGTATTCGGTTCTTCAAGAGGGGAGTAAATAGGTTCTTAAAGGGTCGGCAACGCGCGTGTGATGCTCCTGGCGTTGCAAGCGTTCATAGGCGGCGGTAACTGCTTAACATCAGGCGGGCCGCATGCTTGATTGCCACTGTCGTAGTATTAAAAAAAAAAAAAAAATGTTATCCCATTTACAAAAACCAATAATGGACACAAAAAGTATATAATAATTAAGAGTGACAACCCTCTGTGGTTCGGCTCTTTTTGAAACACCCACACCACAATATACAGGATGTTTGGTACATCGTTTGCCAAATTTAAATGGGAGATAGGAGGGGTCATTTGCTACCTCCTACGGCCCCTAAAAAAATTCTTAGGCCCACGGATTTTTTTTATGGCATTTATTTTATTTTTTTTAGAAAATACAAAAATGTTTTAGTGCCTAGACCTGAAATTTTTATTTGATTGCCAGGTGTAATGTTGTGCGGTTCTATTAAAATCAAAAATACCAACAATTCGGGTCTAGTTATTTTTTTGTTGACCCAGAAACGTTTTTCAAGATGTGAAAATTGAATGAAACTAAAACTGATTACCATTTTAAAAAAATACTGCAAAAATCAAAGTCACAGAAGGAGACGGCTGAGTAGGGGCGTGAGGTTGACGGAATTGTGCATCCATAGCGGCGCAGACAACCAGGCAGGCGGCGATTGGCCTACGCAGGCCGGATGATGCTGCTCTAACGAGGGTCTGCGGGTGATGGATCGGGAGACCATTGCCCGCAGTAAGCGACCCTGAGCTGGAAGGCTCCTCATGAGTATTCTAGGGCGCATTTAGTGGAGTGGTAGAGTGCGAGTAAGATTTTTTTTAGGGGCTGTAGGAGATAGCAAATGACCCATCTATCCCCCATTTTAATTTGGCAGACGATGTACCAAACACACTGTATATATATGTACTGTGCCCACACTGTTGATTGTAGTTTAGTTTAGGGATCCTACGCATAGGTCCAGGATTCGTCACCTGTGTAGATATATTATTATTATAAACGGCTTTGAGTCACCAATATTTTTTCAGCATTTTCATGCACCATTCGACGCGAGCCTCGTTTTGATCCTTAGTTAAGTTGTGCGGTATCCAACGCGAACAATTTTTTTCTCAGTCAATCTCATCAAATCGTGAATGTTTTAAATCAATTGTTGCGATCAAATAAAACTTACTCTGTGAACATGACAATTGTACCTAATGCATAAACACGTACTTAATAATTATTTTTTGTATTTTTTCCTTAAATTACTTTGTAACCATAACGCGGCAACACGGCAACTAATCGGTGACGAAGAAAGTCTCACTAGCCGAAGTACCATACCGTATACCATGATGTCGACTGATCTTATGTCAATAATGTTATCCTGCTTTGATTGTAGTAGATCGCGTTCAATTTTTCTTTCTTAATTTACCTTTGTGTCATTAGTTATAAAAATAATGATATTGTTACAGCGCGTGGTGAGGGTGATTATGTCGTGGTGCTGACCTTTGTTAACCAGTTCAAGATTGAGGGACGTCCGAAAGAGTGCGATACCGATTATTTAGAGGTACATCATTAGTTTACCTGTTTGGGGTCTCCAGCCTATTCCGGTTTGCTTGGCAAGGATTTGTGGTCCTGATCCTCTAGCACAACTGTGACACGCGACTCTTTCTCGCGCGAGAAATATTACCTATCTAGTACTGTGAGAGAATGACGGGTGATAATGAGTCGCGCGACAATTCTGAATTTGAATCTCCCTCCCCCATTTCTCCGCGCCCACCGCTATAATGAAAATCCGGACATTTCTTCAGATTTCAGAATCGTGCATTTTGCATTTTAAACACGCACTAACTAAAGAGTCACGTGTCACAGTTATGCTAGACGTGCTGGTACGGTGACTGGAATAGCTATAAAATATGTTATTTTATCCTTTACTGTAACAAGGTGTCTTCGAAAACCAAAAATTTCTACCGGCCATAAAATCATGTCTCAAAAAAGGTTTTCGACAATATTTTTTAGATCCGTGACGGTGAATTCGGGTACTCTCCACTGGTGGATAGATACTGCGGTGAAGAAGTGCCTGGGAGTATAGTGTCTACTGGACCACACATGTGGCTCAAGTTTCACTCGGACGACAGCATCGAGTATGAAGGATTCGAAATCAGCGTGGCGTTCCAACTCAACGCTGTGAGCCGTGAGTTCATCTTCATCATCATCGCATCACATTGCGCCATAACCAGCACTATCACCGTCACTATAACCATCACTGTCACGATCACCATCACTATCACTATCAATATCACCATTACTGTTTTTTTTTTTACTGTCAACCTTTGTCAACGATAACTGTCAATAGTTTTCGAAACGTCAGGAAGGCACAAATAATTAACGTTACAGGAAATATACACCCGTCGTGCCAAAAAGAGGTCGAGGGTGCGTTTGCCGGCGAGATCGGCTCCCACAGCGAAGATGTGAAGGAGTGCCGCGAACGGAGCCCCAGCTCGCTGGACATACAGTGGAGAATAGTGACCCCGGCCAACACCAGCGTGAGTTTCACCGTTAAACAATAATAATCAAATGAAAAATATTTTTTCTACATCTTTGGTTCAAAATACAAAAATCAGCAAGTGGACATTATTAGACCTCGACATTTTAACTTGTAATCCTGAGTTACCCTATTATAAAACCAAAGGATCTGTGAACTACAAAAGGACATGTGAACAAGACTTAAAACAAGTTAGACTTAGCGACATAACGGCGTGGCTCCGTTGCGTCGTTTGATCGGGTTTACGATTCGGCAAATATTATTATAAAAAATATAATATTTGATATAGGATTTTGTTCTTTTCAGATTTTTCTAAACTTCACGGAATACAAACTGGCCCTGCCAAATGATTGTGAAAACAATGTGGTGCAAGTCTTCGGTTCGCAGACAAACTTTGATCATAAGTAAGTAATTACTTGCTATAAAGCTTTCATAATCAACAATAACAATAACGCAGAAATTTACATACTAACTATAAATTAAGAATAACTTCTTTCTTCTAGGTAACTAAAAAGAATCATAAACTGCAGCAAATTTAATATTTAATTTTTTTTACCCTTTCTCAAGAATCAAGAAGACGCTGGCAGCATTTCATGGCTGAATAGCAACGCTAATACGTTGAACGAGGAAGCTGCCAGTTCTTCGGTCCCTCGTGGTGTCGACCAGTCGTTAATTCACTTACTTAGTATTCTATGTAGATTTGTATGATGTGGCATGATTATTATTAGATCATTCTAAAAACGGTTTAACCTAACTCTTAACTTTAACGTAACTCCACCAGGTAACTCCTTCTCCAATTTTTCTTAAAGTTTTCTTTGTATTAAAGGCTTAAACGGTTTAACCGTTTAGTAGTTATCGGCAGTATAATTTGCCTTCATATACCTAATTTTTATAATTGACTGAAATCCACAGCTCGTTTTTAAGGTTCCGTAGTCAACTAGGAACCCTTATAGTTTCGCCATGTCCGTCTGTCCGTCTGTCCGTCCGTGCGCGGCTTAGCTGCGTGATCATTAGTATGTATCACGCCGACAAAACGGTAAAATCACTAGTATGTGGGGTGTCGTTGAATAGGTCTTTTAAAAAAAAATAGCGGTCTTCAAACATTATTTTTTTATAAAGTCAGCAGTTTTGTAAATATACACTCCGGAAGTCCAAAAAATAGTACCCAACACCCTCTCTAACTTTTCAACCACGGGTCAAAAAAATATGGAAAAATTCATGAAAATGAGGCCTTATTAAGTACTTTCAATGAAAACTACATTGAATAAAATCGGTCAAGCCGTTTTTAAGTTATCGCAAAATATCATAATTAAATTAATAACATCAATAACGTAAGCCGCGCGGTGTCCTTATAATTCGAACGTTACTCATATTAGTTAAGTGCCATACTGCAATTAATTGTATCAGGCGTTACTTTGCGGAAATCCATATTAATGAAAATAATAATAGGTACCTACTGGTTTGCTATTCCGCGATATAATTCTAACCCCGGACACAAGATTAAGGATTATTCGGAGTTAGCACAAATTTAACTGGCACGATATTATATCGCGGAATAGCAAAGCAATATTATTATTTTCGTGCCATACTGCATTAAAACATTCCACTCAATCTGGCGCGTATAATTGATAACTTCCAGAAGGTAATAAGTAATGACAGTTACTTTGGCGTTTATGACCTTTTTATAGAGCTTGAAATCTTTCTAGTAATTTAAACCTCGGGCTTAAAACCGCTGTTTTAAGCCCGAGGTTTAAATTATTTGATTTGAATTGAGGTTAGGTTAGCCCGTCTATTGTGAAGGATGGGCAACTACAGAACCCTACACTGAGCGTGCTCTTGGCCGGTTTTCTTTCCATTCATAATAGGGTTCCTTCTACTACAAAAGCAGTATTTCTTAACTGCTGAAACTGAAGAAAAAAGCTAGAAATATAAAATTCGTACCTTATTTTATTTTAACAAAGCAGAATTTAATCGCCCTCATTAAACGCTGACGTAAAATCATAGATGTTATAATAATGTGTGAAAACCGTGCAAGTTTAAGAGGCCTTATACATTTTAAAATTTATTTTTCAACCAAAGTTACTTTATTTGGTTGGATTTAATATAAACAAATTAATTATATTTTGTAAGGCAATTTGTTTTTTTTTCAGGTTGGAAGTGTTCTGTGGCTCCAAATCGAAGCCAGTAACGACGAAACTGCCGAAGGAAGGTTTTGGCCCAAGTAATATCATTCACGTCCGAATGTACACCAGTATACTTGCAAGGGACACCATGTTCAAAGCAGAGTTCACCGCCTTTCGGATCCTGACGGGAGAGGGTGAGAAGTACTTTATTGACTGAGCGAGCAAAGCGAGCCAGGTTCTCTGAAAAATTCCCGTGAAATGACAATAAAAGTTTTGTTACCCATCTGATTTGGCCAAATCACTAAACTCAAATCCTTAGATGTTCAGTGAAATAATAAAACTCAAACAGGGGGGGGTATTCGACCAATTTTAGAGATATAATAGTCCGATCATTATAAATGTGCAGCCTTTGATAACTCTAAAGTCCTTGGTTTTTGCTGAGGGAACAGATAATGTCAATAAAAAGGTATTTTGGAAAAATTTAGAATTTTACGAACTATGCATTTTTTTAAATTAAGGATTTCAGATTTTTGTATGTTATGAACTGGATATATTATTCAAATACGAAATTACAATTATATCGAGTTAAGAATTGATTAATGAATTTATTACACAAATTTTAGAAAATTGAGGGTTATGGATATGCGACATGGTACTAAGTCATCGTTAGGTGGTTATAAATCCTACATGGCAATATTCAAAAGCGATAAATGTCTTTCGATAATCTTTTAGAGTCGGGTTATATTTTTGGAAAACAGATTAGAATATAAAAGCCTATGCAATCATAATAAAGATAATAAAAAATACATTTTCCCTCGTATAAATTCCATTATTATATGTAAACTCATGTTTTTGCTCTTATACAATTATGATCAATTTACTTGATCAACACACGCAAAACAGAGAATGATACATATTATGCAATTTATTAAAATAACGATCAAATAGTTCCGCAGTCTTTAAAATTCGCGCGCCGCGCCACGCGAGTCACGCATCGCTGCCAGTCACAAAAAATACGAAAACCTGTTCAGGTTATTCTCATGCCGCGGCGTTCCAACATTGAAACCAGAAAAATTGAATTAGAACCAGTGGCGTGCACGTCATATATGCAAAAAGGCAGTGCCTACCCTATGATTTAACTTTATTCTGGTATCCCCTTATATTATTACAAACTTACCCATAATTCCCTTTGCATTAGTAGTCATAAGTATGTACATGCATAAATCAATAACTTCACAACTAAGCGGTTTGCGCCATCTATCGGATTAGCGTTGCGTTACCAACAAGGTACGTAGTGATGAATAAATCAAAACTCAGCCGAATGTAGCCGAGGGCGCACGAAAACGTAAACGCGAGTGCTCGCACAACATCGGAATTACTACTCGCACTTACGCACTGTAGCGATATTCCGTTTCATTCGTAGAATGGCTTGTACTAAGGAAACAAACGGCAAGAGAAATGAGCTCCTACTCAACGTACATTGATTGGTATACTTCTTCACTACAAAGTACAGGATCTTATCTTTGATATTAGCACGCAATGAATATCTAATGATTAGATTTCACGCATTCCGGGCACATTGTTAAGTCATGTTTCCAGAAATTTAAATTGGCGAAATTTTCAAATTGACATTGTTTCTTATGCAAGTAAATATAGCACTTTTTGTTTTTTTTTTTTGTGAGTCCTAAGCCTGATCAAGTATGAAGGGAAATTTGTGATTGTCCCAATAAAACGGAATTAATAATATAATTATAATATAATAAATATCGGACAATCTCACACAAATCGATCTAGTCCCAAATTAAGCTCAAGAAGGCTTGTGTTATGGGTACTAGACGACGATATACGTACTTATATAGATAAATAGATACTTAAATATGTACATAGAACAACCATGACCCAAGCACAAATATTCGAGTTCATCACACAAATATTTGCCCCGGCCGGGATTCGAACCCGGGACCGCCGGCTCGGTAGGCAGGTGTCTACAAACCGAGCCAAACGCGGTATTGTATTTATATGTATTTATGTATTCTCGCTATAATTATAATTTCTATTTTAAATATAATTCAGTGAATAAAGGATTTTGACCTTACAAACGGTCCGGTAGTTTTGGATTTTTGATATGTTGTCTAGGATGGTTAGTCAGTGCTTAAAATGCAAAATGCACAATTCCCCCCCCCTCCGCGCCCGCCGCCATATTGAAAAAACCGGCACTCTCTTCATATTTTTGCTCATATCTTCCTTTAGGAGCATTTTAGCTAGAAGAAAGCTTCGACAATGTTATAGAGAGTTAAATTTACTACATTTTTCATTTTATATTTTGTTTCTAGGACAGATAGTTACGGAGATATGCACATTTAAAAAAACTTAAGAAACTGCAATTTCCAACTCAAAAACAAACTTCTGGATTATATCTTCGTTTAGGAGCATTTTAGCTAGAACAGTGCTTGAGCAATTTTGTAGAGAATTAAATTTACTATAATATACATTTCAAATTTTGTTTCTAGGACAGATAATTACGGAGATATGTAAAAAATAAAGTAACATTTTCCGAAAATGTATGTAAAAATGGACATGAGTTTTATAAGCAATTATATTTCCTACATGTTTTAATTTGTCCTAGACTAGTCCGTAACTGAATGACAGCGTTCTAAACCAAGAATTTTGAGAAATTTTCGGAAAATTCGCCTTTTCCTGTTTTTTAAATGTGCATATCTCCGTAACTAACCGTCCTTGAAACAAAATTTGAAGTGTAAATTATAGTACATTTAATTCTCTACAACATTGCCCAAGCTTTGTTGTAGCTAAAATGCTCTTAAACGAAGATATAATCCAGAAGTTTGTTTTTCAGTAGGAAATTGCGATTTTTTACGTTTTTTCAAATGTGGATATCTCCGTAACTATCTGTGTTAGAAAAAAAATATAAAATGGAGAATGTAGTAAATTTAACTCTCTATAACATTGTAGTAGCTATCTTCTAGCTAAAATGCTCCTAAAGGAAGATATGAGCAAAAATATGAAGAAAGTGCCGGTTTTTTCAATATGGCGGCGGGCGCGGAGGGGGGGGAATTGTGCATTTTGCATTTTAAGCACTGACTAACCATCCTAGACTACATATCAAAAATTCAAAACTACCGGACCGTTTGTAAGGTCACACATAGTACTTTAGTCTCTATTCACCGTATTAATAGGAAAAAGTCATAATAAGTTCGGTTACGAAATCAAATGTCGCGGAACACGCCCGCCCTCAAGGTGTTGTGCGCAGCTTGGTAATGTAGACTTAAAAACAGTAAATATATGATTCAGTATCGTTGAAGGATAATCCGATCTCTTGACCAATTCACAAATAGTGGTTGCGTTATTCGTCAAGTTGCCTAGCGTACCGGTAGCTCGGTTTTCTACGAGCCGCTCAAGAACCCAATAATTGAACAGATGGCCGAGGGTTCAAACCCGCAATAATTTAATTTTTTTTTTTTGCAGTATTTTGTTTTAGTTTTCATTTATAAAAGGTGGTTTTTGGTTGTACCTTTAAGTTGTGTTTTTCTCTTACACCTTTTATAAGTTTTTTTTGTTTAAATAAGTTTCCTTTTTGGATTCATTTCTTACATCGGGTTTAGTTTAATTTCCTTTAATTCTTATTTTCCATGCTTGTTCATAATTAACCTCTGTTATTTGAACATGCCTTAATAATGATTCAGCTTCACCCGTGAGAGTACTTTTAAGTAAGTTATGCAATTTCTGCACACTGTTTAATGATGAGTTATTGTGCACTAATGATTATAAACAAATCTTGATACGACGGTCATTCTTCATAAATACCAGAAAATGTAGGTAAATTTATTCGGGGTCATTTGATGGAATCATCGGGTTTATTTTGAACAACTGTCCCAGCTTATCCCGGCGGCGTTGGCTGGATACTGACAAATAAGTCTTTTAAATTAGCTAATATGCACGTATACACATCTTCATACACGAAAAAATCTTCGTTCATAAAATATGAAATATCCGGTTTCTTCTCTTTTGGTACACATTTGACAAATCCTTGATGTGTTTTTTTGAATAAATTCCAATTCTCTTGCGCTGATTTTATAAGTACGCGTTTCTAAGTATCCACGAGTGAGCCGTTGCTTTGGACATTTTTTCAAGTTTACTTGTGCCTTTTTCAATAATAATGCAGTATTTTCCAATACTGCTATTAGTTGATCTGCTGTCGACATTTTAGATTTGCATGTAATTTGCGAATGTAAATAGCTTATAGGTTACTTATGACTTCGATAACTCAGTACGTAATTATTGAAAATCGAGTATCAATATACTTGCTCCGCATAAACCAGTGTAGCAAGACCCCTGTCTTACAAAGTTTATGTACAGCGCTAGTATCTCGTTCCGTTGGGTGCCTTCGGTCGGTCTTAGCCACCAGTTAGCTAGACCTCTCGCTTACGGCGTGAAACCGGCCGGTCAGTGTCTCGCACGATTGGTTTAGTAACACTGTCTTTTGATAAACACTTCATTGATAAACGGCTTATATCACTTTTAATCCGGTTCGATGTTCGACCATATGTTCTTTACATTAGGATTCACTTTTTTTTGTAAGTACTTTGGTCACAGAGAAGTGTTTGACGGATGATTGATTATTTGCTACTGGTTATTATTATTACATAATATTAACAATCTTATAGGCTTACACACACATGCATGTTGTCGCGCACGTTGTATCTAACTTGCCGAACAGTAATATTTTAAATACAATTGTATACAATTGTATCAAAACGTACACAGCTTTTCATTACCTCTCATTTAAGAATCAGACACATTTCACTGTTATGGTGGGAAAAACACGGCCCTGTGTCAAACAGCGAAGGCTTAAGAGGGTCCCGATAGCGCCTTCTGGTACGGTGATTGTGAAATTGTTAATGTATGTATTTAATTGTTGTATACTACTTACATAATGGGAATTGTGGCTACGTTTGTAATATTACAAAAAGATTCAATACCAGAATCCAGTTAAATCATAGGTTAAACACTGCCTTTTTGCTTATATGACGTGCACGGTACTGCGACTTCATAATCTGAAACGTCGCGCGCAACGCCGATGTTCGCTGCGCGCGAAATTTAAAACAAGCGAATTTGTTTGACCTTCATTTTCATAGATTGCATAACAAAAGTAGAACTTTTTTTTGTGTTTGTTGATAAAGTAAGTTAATTAGATTGTGTAGAAGCAAAATGACGGATTTTAATACAGTATTAATTACGCCGTAAGCGCTTACTAATAAAAATATAAAATAAAAATTCAGCATAGGTCTATATTTTCTGAGTTTTATAATACCAATACAACTAGCTACGAGAAGCTCGTAGAACACATCTAAACTGATTTAAATACTGACACGTTTTAGTTATAACGTTTAATTAGTATCGTAGTGCCATGTCGCTGTTCCATAGAAGTCAATATTCTAAAATTTCAATAGCAATTACTGTTGATAGTTTTTATTCCACGGCAATTGAAATTTTGAGCTTAAATTTCATAATGATTTAATAATAATCATGCATAAGAAATACCTAAACCATACCTAACGCATCACCCTGTCAATTATTATTTTATTAAAAATAGCTTTGAGTTGACCTTAATTGTCCACTTAAAACAAAAAAAAGGACTTTAGAATTATCAAAACCTCGTCCATGTACATCACGCTCCGCGTACTGGCCTATAATGGAGATGTCTCCATTTCATCGCCATCCGTCACTTTTGACGTGTGCCTACTTGACAAGTGGCGATATCCCTAGAACATCGCAACTTCGTCAATAGGCTAGTTGACTCATGTCAAATTGTAATAAACTAATGTTTATTGCGTATAGTATTTAGCAAAGGAAACCTAATAGTACATTACTGCAGAGGCCGCGAAATAGGGAATTATTGGCCGAGTAGTAATAGATGGCCGAGTGATAACGAGGCCATCTAGAGATACGAGGCCGATAATCCCTGTTCGCGCCGAGGCTTGTATAGTGCTTTTCTCAAATAAATCCAAGGAAATAATACAAATGTTCAACTTATATATTCATATAAAAACAAATTTATTTCAAATTTAATAAAAAAAAAACAAATTTATTTTTTTAAGCTGTTCGGGTCAATGTTTTTGCCACCAAATGTTAAGATGATTCTATTTATTAAAAAATGACAACACCTTATTAATTAGATATTGTTATATTTTTTACCAATAAACGTGATTCCTTGTTTATTTTATTGAATATCTGATTTAATCGAATTGAATAATCTAGTTAAATATAAGAAATAAAACGTAAATATACATGCACAAACTAAGTTTTTTTTTATTGGCAGTATGCCATAGATTATCAATAAAAGGAATAAACCCCACTGAAACAAAAGACAATCTCTTTGTTGGCTACGGCCAATAATGTTGTATGAAATTCCTTTATATCGTTCTAATTTGAAATTAGAACGAATCTTCAACAATTGCTATACAAAGACGTATTTCGCGTTCTATTACCACGATCATAAGAACGACATTTCCTTGGATGTTTGAGAAAATATATATTTTTCAATTCATAAAAGTGAAAGATGGCTGAAAAAATTTAATTTGAAAATATGGTTTTTAATCTGTATTTTGAAATGCTTAAAACGCTGTCCGCCATTTTCGCTTATGATAGTGACGTCATTGGTCATGTAAACAAAACTGAAAGTCTACTTTGACGACTTCGAATAGTGCCGTCCCTCTCGATCTCCTGTCAAAGTATATTGGAGTGAGCGGAATGGCATTATACGACGGTCGAATTTCGAATATTTACAAGTAATACTACGACACGCCACAGATTAGCGAAAGGGAAAAATGGCGGACGGCGTTTTTGACTGTTTATGAAATTTCTAATTTTCAATTGATAAAATTTAGCTTTTTAGCTTTCAGAAAAATACAAGACATTTTTTTTAGAGCTATTAAGATCATTATTAACCATTTCCAATATATTTCGAAACTGGGTCAACTAGCCTATTCGGACGCGCTAAATTTGCTTTTCTTTGTATGTGACGGCATAAATAACAGACGCATAATTTAAATTGACCGCGTAGTGCGTGAAATTAGTCCGTTACGTTTCGTTCAAAACAGAAATTCATATGCATGAATAACAGTTTTGACAATCATTATCGCCTTCGTATTTCCAAAAATTGAGATGAGATATGTCACTTGAAGCTCATCGCATTTTAATGACAGTTCAATGGCGATATCACTGTTATCTAATAGAGATTTGACGTTTGGCGATCACTCAAATGGAATTCTCGAATTAGGTCCCTGGGGAGTTATTCGACCAATTTTAGAGATATAATGGAGATCTCTCCTTTTCATCGCCATCCGTCACTTTTGACGTGTGCCTACTTGACAAGTGGCGATATCCCTAGAATATCGCAACTTCGTCAATTCGGACGCGCAAAATTTTCGTTTCCTTTGTATGTGACGGCATAAATAAATTGACCGCGTAGTGCGTGAAATTAGTCCGTTACGTTTCATTCATAACAGAAATTCATATGCATGAATAACATTTTTGACAATCATTATCGCCTTCGTATTTCGAAAATTGAGATGAGATATGTCAAGTTAAAGCTCATCGCATTTTAATGACAGTTCAACGGCGATATAACAGTTATCTAATAGAGATGTGACGTTTGGCGTTCACTCGAACGGCATTCTCGAATTGGGCCCCAGTTTTGTCATCTATCGTGGATCTTTCAAATCCTTTAGTCTAAAGTCCAAAATTGTTCGATTTGTCTGTTGCATAAACGACTATTATTTCCTTTTACATTTTTTAGGGTTTCGTACCCAAAGGGTAAGAAACGGGATCCTATATATTACTAAGACTCCACTGTCTGTCTGTCTGTCAGTTTTTCACTAGGCTGTATCTCATGAACCGTGATTTTCGTTGCCACTATAACAATAAATACTAAAAACTGAATAAAATAAATGTTTGAGTGAGGTACAGTCGCCATCAGATATATCGCAGCATATAAGGCATTCATAAATATCTGAACATGTACTGTAACGCCCAGTCAATAAGAGTCGTGTTCCGATATTTATGGATGCTTTTTATGCTGCGATATATCTCATGGCGACTGTACAACAAACGTGATTGCGTTAACTTTGCACCTCATTTTGTTAGCAGGTGCAAACTTAACGTAACCTGGCCAGTTGGGAAGTGTTTGTACGGAAGTTACGGAACCCTCGGTGCGCGAGTCCGACTCGCACTTGGCCGGTCTTTTTTTTACAGAGACCTGTGAGGCAGGGGTCGAGTTCGACTGTGAAGACGGGACCTGCATCAGACACGAATTGAAATGCAACGACATCTATAACTGCAGGCTCAAGGTTGACGAGGAATGTGAGGTATATCTTAAGGCTAATATCCGTTCAAAAATGCTGATAGTTTTAGACATTTTTTTCTATGATCAAACATGGTTGTTAACATATTATCAATGTACCTGATTTTAACGGAAAACGTCCGGTCTGGTGCACGCTCAACCGCCTGAGAACGGGAGTTGGTAACTGCAACCAACTACGGAAAAGATGGGGCTGGCCCGAGGACGAAAGCTGCGAATGCGGATGCCCAGAGCAGACTGTACGCCATATTGTCCTGGAATGCCCACTAACTAGATTCGCAGGCCAAGTGGAAGATCTTAAAGACCTAACAAGCGAAGCTGTGCATTTACTCACAAATTGTACATTTAGATTATAAGGTAGCACGCAGTGTAAATTTTACGCCATACGATAAATAAATAAATGTTACTAGTTAGAACAGGGCTATTGAGATATATTGATATATATTTGAAACCTACAGATTGAATTATTCATTAATAATTATTTTTGTTTCAAAAACTACTCGAAATTGACAAAAGTTACGCAGAAAACTGGCTTTTTAGGTTTCCGTACCCAAAAGGTAAAAACGGGACCCTATTACTGAGACTTCGCTGTCGGCTGTCCGTCCGTCCGTCCATCTGTCGCCAGGCTGTATCTCAAGAACGGTGATAGCTAGACAGTTGAAATTTTCACAGATGATGTATTGTATTTCTATTGCCGCTATAACAACAAATACTAAAAATAAAATAAAATAAATATTTAAGGGGGCTCCCATACAACATACTTGTGATAGATTATGGTATGGAACCCTTCATGCGGGAGTCGGACTCGCAGTTGCCCAATTTTATTTAACTTATTTTCGACTGCACAGGGAAAAGTACTATAATTCAATTCAAAAAGTTGGTTGAATATATCAATATATTTGTCATAATATGAAAAAAATAAATTTTAAAAGGAATAAGGCCTCTTAAGAGTAAAGTACCTACGTGTTAAAATGGCATGATTCATTTCATTCCTGTTCCGCGGCAAGCTTTTTGCATATGACCTCGCTGCAACTTCATTAAATAGTAGATTGTACAACAAGTGCATAAAACGTACCATTTTACACGAGACGTTTATCCGTCCGAACGAGCTTGCGAGCGAAAATGTATATAAAGTCGAGTGTAAAATGCGTTTTATGGACGAGTTGCACACTCTAGTTTTTACTTCGATTGCGAGGAAATGAAACTGCATCATGTAACAAACAAATTTAATTAAAATTTTGTATATTGATTTACTAAAATAAAAAATAAAAACGTAATAAATTATAATTTATTTAAACTGGGTATCGTATAATAAAAATTACAAGTTAATTACAAGAAGTTTTATTGTATACTTTGGCTGTTAGATCTTTGCCTTGGTCTTAGAATACTAACGAAACGAAATAAAATTAAGAGTTTATTCTATGAAGTTTTAATTTTTTTTTTCTGGATATTTAATTATGATGTCAGCTCAGTTTTAAGTTGTTCGTGTGGCTGTTGGACCGATCGCCTTAGTTTTCGACGACGATTTTACTTTACGCTCTAGAGCATAAAAAAGACTTTATTTCGCCTACGCACAGCATAAAGTCGAACTTTTAGAGCATGAGAATTGAAAACGTCATTTTTGCGGATTAGTATATACTACTTTTAATATGGAGAAACAAAAAAACGGTCGCTAAAATTAGTTGTTTTGTAAGTGATCGGGCTAGATTTTCACGTTATTTAATTATTACGGTAAATATTGATTTGGAAAATCTTATACATCTCTACATGTATTAATCACATAGTAGTAAAAAAATTGTAATAGTTCTAGGTAAAATTACTCACTGTTGAGTTTCTTTCGGCTTTCATCTCAACAGCGCACTGTGGTCCCCTTCATACGACATATCTCTGACAATCGACAACATTCGAACTATAATATGTTATTACCCAAGTACTTAGTACTAGTAGTAATAACCACCCTACAAAAAACTATGAATAGTTTTGAAGTAATTGAAGCACATCATTATTTTTTGACCCTCTGAAGTGAACACACTTACACCACGTGATTAACCTTCTCAGTGAGTTATTAAAGTGCAAGTTGTTTGTTGATGAATTTCTAAAAAGTTGTTGGTTTCATCTTTGGGACTCATTATGAAAATTAATGACAAAGGTATGTTTTCTGATTTTTATTATTATTTATAGTCATTCTTTTCCTAATTTTGTATTTATATACCTGCTACGAATCACTTAACTTTACACAAAAACATTACTTACCTGTATTTTCAAATTGAGATTCAACGTAGTTCAGATACTTTCATAGAAATAATATTATATCTGAAATAAACCTTAAATGATGTAGTATCTGAATCATTCTAGACCAGCTGTCCGATTTTGCCCGTGCTTTGGTAATAAGGCCTCTACGCTTTTCGTAGAGGGAGCTACGAAAAATATCGAATTCTTATAACATTTGTTTGCTTTCTGTCAGGTTGTTTTTTGCAGGTGCAGTTTACAAGAATGCTTATATTTGAATTATGGAGTAATTTAAAAGGTTCAAACAAGGAAAAAACTCAGCACGTATTAGAGGAAATTTTTAAAGATGTGGAAAATAAAAGTCTTAATACTGAGACATTAAGTTATCGTATTAAATACTTCATCACAATGCTGATGGTTTTCTGGATAAAATCAAATAGGCCTCGAGAGATTTTAATTAGCACCAACGCAAAATGGCTGGCTATCCTTAAAACAATTGAAATGGTGCAGATTTCGGAGGCGTCCACCAGTAAAAATCAACTGCCCGAACAAGAAAATTGTACTTCGAACATCGGCCGCTCACAAAAAGATTTTATATCTTGCAGTAAGCGACAAAAACAAAGAAAATTGGCGGAGCTCTCAAAAATTTACGAATCAGCTGTCAGTGCGTTATTGAATACTTCGTCAGTACCAGGTAAACATAGTAATAGATGTGAAGTGGATCTAAACGAGACTTTGTCGTTTATAACTCAAAACACTTTTATTCACGGTGCTGAAATAATAGACAACATGTTGGTTTCCATAGGAGAGCTCTCAGAAGAAGCCGCCGAGTCGACAAATAATAGTACATTACTGCAGAGGCCGCGAAATAGGGAATTGTTGCCCGAGTAGTAATAGATGGCCGAGTGATAACGAGGCCATCTAGAGATACGAGGCCGACAATCCCTGTTCGCGCCGAGGCCTGTATAGTGCTTTTCTCAAATAAATCCAAGGAAATAATACAAACGTTCAACTTATATATTCATATAAAAAGTATAAAAACAAATGTATTTCAAATTTATTAAAAAAGAACAAATTTATTTTTTAAGCTGTTCGTGTTAATGTTTTTGCCACCAAATGTTAAGATGATTCTATTTATTAAAAAATGACAACACCTTATTAATTAGATATTGTTATATTTTTTAACAATAAACGTGATTCCTTGTTTATTTTATTGAATATCTGTTTTAATCTAATTTAATAATCTAGTTAATTATCAGAAATAAAACGTAAATATACATACACAAACTACGTTTTTTTTTTATTGGCAGTATGCCATAGATTATCAATAAAAGAAATAAACCCCACTGAAACAAAAGACAATCTCTTTGTTGGCCACGGCCAATAATGTTGTATGAAATTCCTTTATTGACCTCTAATTTGAAATTAGAACGAATCTTCAACAATTGCTATACAAAGACGTATTTCGCGTTCTGTTAACACGATCATAGATTGGCGGTTGAGTGTCGATCGCGGACGGTCGATTAAGATAATTAATATTGTTTTATATACGTTATTCTTGGTTTATGTCCAGATAATTGTTGCTATTCCGATATTGTGTGGTGGTGGTGGTGGTATCGGTAAGTGTTTGTTCTTTGTGCGTGTGTATATTTAGTGAAATCTTTGTGGGGTTTGTTTCTATTTGGAGGGTAGTCTGCCAGCATCCTCATGAGTGAGGATGCTGGCCTGGACGATCCCGGGGAGGGGAATTTCTTTTCTGGGTTTAAAAATGTTAGCTTAGCTCAATTTGAACATTTCGAAAAATCTCAGACAGATACATCTACCCCCATAATGACAAAAAATAAAAATTCGAGGCAAAGGGCCCGCGAAAGAAAGCAAAAAGTTAGGCTTAGCACTTCGCGATCCCGTTCTAGGACCCCGCCTCCGACGGGGCATTCGGAAGACTCGGATGTGGAAGGAGGATTGCAATCGGCACATGATTCCCAACTGCCGTTAGGACAAAAATCTTTGCAGCAATCATTATCGCCACCGTCTCCTCCGGCACATCTTATTACGTCACCCCCAAATGAGCAAATGGACTCACAGACTCCATCTTCCCCTTTTACTCCTATCGGACGGGAGCGGTACAGTCAAAATGATCAGGGACCATTTGTGGTACACGTGCAGAGAGTAGAGACGGCTCCGGATGCTGGCACAATTCTACACCCGGTGACTTTGGGGCTCTTTTTACAAAAAAGGAAAAGAGAGTTCCCAAACATTATCGATGGCTCTGTCAAAAGGATAGGGCGTAACCGAGTGTCCATCAATTTTCATTCAGGTGAGGATGCTAATTCATTTATAGATTCGCCTACATTGGTACACCACAAGTATAGGGCATTCTTACCCTCTTTTAATATAACTCGGATGGGACTGGTTCGGGGGGTGCCAACGGAATGGACCCCAGAGGAAGTGCTGGAAAATATCCAAGTTCCGACGGGTTCTGGTGGTGCCCGCCCCTTAAAAATAAGACGGCTTAATTATAAAAAATCAAAACCTGATGGCTCTTATTCCTGGATGCCTTCCGAGACGATAGTTGTGACATTTGACGGTCAAACCCTACCACAACGGATATTTCTCTGTTTTAACTCCCTGCTCGTAGAGCAGTATCAGTACCCCACTATCCAATGCTTCAGGTGTTGTCGATTCGGACACACCAAAGAAAAATGTCGGTCACTTCCTCGATGTTTTCGATGCGGCGAGTCTCACACAGGGGACTCCTGTGATGTTGACGCACAAGAGTCATACTGCTGTAACTGCCCTCGGGGATTGGGAGCGGGTCATTTTGCCACAAGCAAATCTTGCCCAGAGTATAATCGGCAATTAGCAATTAAAAAAACAATGACCAGCCAAAACATCTCGTACACAGAGGCATCAAACGCACATGGTAAAATTTTCCAAAAATCTTATGCAAATGTCACAGCTATCTCCCCTCAGACACCACCTCAGGTCAATACGTCCTATACAAAAACCGTTTTTCGTAATCCCCGATCCCCACCTTCATTGGCAAAAGGGTACGACCGAAAGGCTCATGAAGCAATAATTAGGAACCCTAACATTGCATCTAGTCCAGTTACTCAACAACCGCCCCAAAAATCAAACGAGGACCTGATTAGCGAGCTGTTGAAGATACTCGTTTCTCTTATAAAAGTTTTCTCACCCTCCAGCCCTCTGGCTGATTCTTCTCTGTTGTCCCACGTTGCCCCAATAATTTCTTCTTTCCTATATCAATCTAAACATGGACTTAACAGTACTACAGTGGAATTGCCGTAGTATTACAAATAAGAAACAAGAGCTCATTTATCTGACTAATAGATTCAATCTCTCCGTTCTAGCCATATCAGAAATATGGCTAAAACCCGATTCTAATTTTGGTTTACCTACTTTTGTTTCCCTTTTGAACTGTCGGGCAGATGGACGCGCTGGATGTGCCTTGTTCATTAGGGACCATATTACATTTTCTTCTGTGCAGATCCCTTCTCATAGCGATACTTTTCATACTTCCTGTGCACGTCTAGAAGGTATTACTTTTTTGTCAGTGTATATTCCGAGTCCCTCACTAGAGATTATCAAGGAATTGGAATTAGTGATTAAAGCTCTCCCTCAACCAGTTATTATATTGGGCGACTTTAATATTCACCACACTTTGTGGGGATGCGATGGGAATGACACTCTAGGTGAAAAGTTTATAGAGATTCTTGACTGTAGAAACTTATGCTTACTAAATACTGGGAAACCAACTTTGCGCGGCCTGCCTAATCAAAATACTAGCGCTGTTGATCTGTCTTTATCTTCCCCTGTACTGGCTTCTTTTATTTCCTGGGAAATTTTAAATAGCACCTACGGCAGTGATCATTTTCCCATCCTCGTAAGCCTCCCATTTTTATCTGCAAAAAGGCCAGACATTATTAAACCTTTGCTGAGCTATAATATAAATGGAGCTGATTGGGATAGCTACAAAACGTGCCTTGAGAGTGAAGTTAACAGTCTTCCTCCCATTACTTCAGACTCTATTCAATTTTGTTCCGATGCATTAGTCTCAGCCGTAAAATCGTCAGCCGATAAAGTTTTCCCCCTTAAAAACACAGCAGTTGGTAAGTTAGCTTCACCACCATGGTGGGATAAAGAGTGTACACAAAGTGTTAAAGAAAGGAAAAATGCAGAAAAAATTTACGCTGCCAATATGTCTGCAGAAAATTTTCAAAATTTACTAAACGTACTGGCTGAAACTAAATCTTTACTCAATAAAAAAAAATCTGATGGTTGGAAAACATTTTGTTCATCCCTAAGCCCTTCCACCCCGGATACAGTAGTATGGAATAATATTCGGAAATTTAGGAGAGCATATAACCCTCGAAGCTGTTCCTATCCTAGTTCACTCGGTTGGGCCGAATCTTTTCTGTCCAATATTGCTCCCCCTCATGTCCCGGCCGTATCCGATTCACCCATTGGTCTACTTGACAATTCCTCATCTGATCCTTTAGATCAAGTGTTCACAATGCTAGAACTTAAAAATGTGTTGGGATCATTGAAAGACTCAGCCCCAGGGCATGACGGGATTACATATTCATTTATAGCTAAAGCTGGTGAAAAATTTTTAAAATATTTTCTTGACCTAATTAATTGCATTTTCATTAAAGGCCACCCGCCTGTTTCCTGGAAGTCACAACTAGTAATGCCCATATTAAAGCCAACTAAAGACCCTAATGATGCTCGATCGTATCGACCCATTGCTCTCTCCTCGGTATTAACAAAGATTCTAGAACATCTTGTAAAAAATAGACTAGAGTGGTTTTTGGAGAGTAAAGACTTATTGGCAAAATCCCAATATGGGTTTAGAAAGGGAAAAAGTACAATGGATAGTTTGAGTATTTTCACTTCTGATATACGTCTCGCCTTTGCAAACGGTTCATCAGTGGTTGCTGTCTTCTTGGATGTGGAAGCAGCCTACGACAATGTACAGCTCCCCATTCTCAGGGACAAACTCCACAAGCTGAGAATCCCGGTGAGGCTGGCATGTCTTGTGGGCAATCTCCTCTCGGAACGAAAAATTACCTTTCGTGGTAGGGACCCCCTTATTTCTCCATCAAGACTAGTATGGAAGGGACTCCCTCAGGGATCCGTCCTGAGCCCACTTCTATATAATATATATACTCATGATTTGGAGGATTCTGTCAATGGTTGCCATATTTTACAATATGCTGATGATTTGTTGATTTACTACCCTAATAACGATATAAAATTAGCTGGCAACGTTCTCTCTAATTCTTTGCAGTCACTGAATAACTATCTTACAAATAATGGCTTGTCTCTATCACCATCAAAAAGTTGTGCAGTTGTTTTCTCCCGTAAAAGAATCGTTCCAATTATTAATATTAGTATTGAGGGTTCCCTAATCCCTATTAGCACCTCCTATAAATTTCTGGGAATTTTACTAGACTCTAAGCTAGAAGGGAGTTTACACTTTGATTATTTAGTAAAAAAATGTGAAAAGGGCCTTAACACACTTAGATGTCTTTCTGGGGTTTGGTGGGGAGCACATCCAACTTCTCTTCGATTATTATATAATGCCATAGTCCGAAGTGTGATGGACTATGGAACATTTCTCTTAGAGCCGGGTAATAAAACGGGATTGAGAAAACTGGACTTGATTCAATATAAAGCACTCAGAATAATTTCAGGAGCGATGAGATCGAGTCCTACCAATGCTCTACAAATAGAATGTTCAGAACCCCCACTAAATTTACGTAGACAATTTTTGGCTGATAGCTATCTTTTTCGGGCCCTTCAATTCTCTCACCATCCAATCATACACCGACTATATGATCTTAAAGCAACCCCTTGCTCAAACCGTAACAACCCACCCCTCCTTGTTAGGAGTCTTGCACAATTTGAATCATTTAAAGATCCTGTATTTCACTCTACTAAACTTCCCCTTTTTGAATTCACGTATGAAACCATTACGTTCCAGCCCCGAGTCATACTTAATTCCGATATTTGTCACGATGACCCTCATGCTGATGAGTACCTCCGTGAGATACTTACTCGTGAATGGCATGACTGCCACACTATTTACTGCGACGCATCCAAACTGAACCCGGTGGGTTGTGTGGGAGTCGGGGTTTTCCATTCGCAGTATAATATCGTACAAAAAGTCAAGTGCCCTCCAGAAACTTCCGTTTTCACGGGAGAATGCATAGGCTTGTTGGAAAGCGTGAAATATGTAATACTCTTCAAATTAAAAAAATCTATTATTTTTTCGGATTCACGGAGCTGCCTGCAGGCTTTACTTTCCAATCCGTTCTCGGTAAAATTTCACAATCCTATTATATACGAAATTAAGGAATGCCTTTTAAAATGTAAAAACAAAGGTTATGAGGTCACATTGATGTGGGTTCCGGGGCATACGGGAGTCTCGGGAAATGAAAGAGCTGATCAGGTTGCTAAGGAGGCGGTGGTGTGCGGTGACAAAGTGCCTTTTAGGAACTACTGCCATGATTTAGTCCCCTTGTCTTCAAGGTATATGTTTCAAAAGTGGTCAGCTGTGTGGTCTACATCAAGTAAAAAACGCGGAAGAATGTACGTACAGGTCAATCCAAAAATTTCAAAAAAACCATGGTTCTCAAAGATCCACCTTGAAAAACAACTTTGTTCCACCATTATACGTATGAGACTAGGTCATTGCTGTATCCCTTCCCATTTGGCCAAGATCCACATCCGAGACTCCTCTTTATGCGAATGTGGTCTAGACGACGGTGATTTGAATCATGTTTTCTTTGCTTGCCCTCTGTATAATAATTCCATTCTTTATGAAGAGCTGATCAAACTTAAGGTTCCTTTTCCAACTCATATTTTTGAATTAATTCAAATTAAAAAAGATAAAGATGTTTTTATGGCCTTGGGTTCTTTCTGCCGACTTAATAACTTAAGGATATAATATTATTAATATTAATATGTACCTGGTAAATGTATTAAAATAGTAGTTGTGTTACGTTTTTTTTACTAACAGCATGTTTTGTCAATATTTGTGTTTCCCTAACAAATGCTAACAATTGTTAATTATTCAGGAATAGCAACAATACTTTGCTTGTCGCGTTCGTTACCTTTGTTATTTCTAAAATCGACATGACACTGGCTAAATCCGTGGTATAGCCATAAAAAAAAAAAAAAAAAAAAAAAAAAAAAAAAAAAAAAACACGATCATAAGCACGACATTTCCTTGGATGTTTGAGAAAAAATATACGAGTAAAGGCATTCAGGCTTAGAAATACTAGAAAAATATCACTCGAGTTGACCAACCAGGATCTATTGAATCGTCTTTTATTAAATTCAGATCCATTGATTTCAAGCCTCAGCAAGTTACCTCTGAAACTAAAACTGTTTTGTCCAAATCTGTAATTAGTCTATTAGATTCATAAAGTAGATAAGGGTTTTACTTACTTTTACAGTCAGTGTTAGTTTTAATTATGTTAAGATATCGGGACTTACGTAAAAGATTTTATTTTGTATAATGACTTAACCTGCTCGTAACAAGCAGACATTTGTATAAAAATATGACTTTATTGTTAACGATAAAATTATTTATTTGTATAAATTTATGCATGTTTAATTAAATAGTGTTAGTTATTAATTTTAAGCATTATAAATAAACCATCAAAATCGAGTAATTTTGACATAAGTTTAATTAACTCATTTTATTTTTTTTATTGCATTAAAAATGATTTTTTTATTATTTCTCATCATTTATTTAATAAATCTTTTAATAGTTAACACGAATATATTTTTGTTTTTTTAATATCTTAAATACTTTCGGAGATATCGACTTTTGTCACTGTCTCCATACAAGAAAAACCACAGTGCAGCGGTCTCCTCTTCTGAAATGCCGGTAGATTCAGACTCAGACATATGAAGCGCCCTTTTGGCTTACAGAATAAACGTTTTGATTTTGATTTTTGATCTTGACGACATACTGTTTTCCAGGGTGAAAAGACGTCGCTGCTGCACGAGACGCATATCCTGATCATGGTGATAATCTTCTCAATCCTTCTGTCCGCCGCGGGGATCTTCTTCCTCTTCACTTGCATCCGGAAACTGTACCGGGACCATCAGTATATCAAGGTGAAGTCATTACGGAGAAGCCACGACTTTGCGCGACAGCGGCAGCGGTGCGCGGTGCGTGTGTCTCGCTCACTCGTATGGCAGTCGCGCTCGGATCTTTTGCTCAACCGCTCGCCGCGCCGTTGGTCGCGCAAAATCGTGGCATGTCCGTTATAGGTGATGGGCCACTGCTGGACAAAAACCTTCCCTAAATCAGTTGAATGAGTAAAGTTGTGGTGTTAACCACAACTGATTCAACGGCTTCCCGCGCTCCTGGCTTGATCGTTGGTTCATCTTGTTTGAAGCCCTTCCGGTAGTTAAATGAGCCCGTTCTTAGACGCCAGGATTAATTGTAGGCAAACAATACAAACCTCGTAAATTACGCATTCTTATTGGTCAATTTAATTTGACATGAAGCAGACGATAAGTTATGATTGGTCAAAATGTCATGCTTTTATGACAAGAAAATTCCGAACCATTTAAAAAAATCGTATTTCTACATTATAGATACGACCTTTTACCGTAACATGCTACATTGTTGTTGTAATTGCAAGGTTCATAGATATACAGTTTTTATATAGGTAACAACTATATAAACAGTTTTGAGTACTGGATGTAACGTTTCGCCAAATCATTAAATTTGTAGTTCGAAAGTATTTTTTTTTTCTTGAAACTCGTAATAATTTCAGGGTTTAAAAACGTCGTTTTAAAGAAACCGATTAGATTAGGAAAAGATGGCTTTCGGTTTGGACAAATGAAAATTTAGCGAAACGTTACAGATGGGAAACGAAAATATTGTTTCAGATAGGTGACCGGGTTTAGATCATTGTAAAACATATTTTCACTTCTCATGCTCTAAAAGTTCGACTATATGCTGTGTGTAGGCTACATAAAGTCAAGTCAAGTTATGCACTTGAGCATAAAGTAAAATCGTCGTCGAAGACCAAGGCGATCGGTCTAACAGCCACACGAACAACTTAAAACTTAGCTGACATAATAATTACAATGTTAAAAGTTCCTTAACAGATAAAAAATAACTTAAAACTTCATAGAAAAAACTCTTTATTTTATTTCGTTTCGTTAGTATTCTAAGACCAAGGCAAAGATACCAACAGCCAAAGTACACAATAAAACTTCTTGAAATAAACTTGCAATTTTTATTTACTATCATTTATTATTTTTTTAAATATATTTCTCATTGCTCTACTTAATGTAACTTTAAATTTTAATTTATTTGTTTTTAAGTATAATATTTACATGATCCAGTTTCATTTCCTCGCAATCGAAGTGAAAAGTAGAGTGTGAAACTCGTCCATAAACGCATTTTTCACTCGACTTTATATTCATCCTCGCTCGCAAGCTCGCTCAGATGGATCAACTTCTCGTGTAAAATCGTGCGTTTTATGCACTAGTTGTGCAATACTACTATTGTATAGTGTTGTGGAAATACAGGGTGGCATTTGCCCAGCAGTGGGGCAGAAAAGACTGACAAATAATATACATACTGTGTTATATTCTCAGGAGACTCTGCAAGCCAAGTCGCAAGACCATCTGGACCGTATGTGCGATGACCAGATGTCTTTCGACTCGGATGGCATGGACAGACTCTCAAGTCCTGGAGACAGCCCCGAGCGAGACAATCTCGCCAACAATTATACACGGCAGATGAACGGACGGAAGGTATAATAATAATAATAGTCATTTATTTCGACATTTGGATCGGTGTTAGTAGATTATTACATTATGTGTCATAACTAGCTGCGCCTTGCCGTGTTACCCGCTCAACCCACGAGAACACTACATTTAGGGACAAAAAGCTTATGTTGATCCAGTGTCTGCTACATTTATATCAAAATTTATCAAAATCGGTCCAGCCGTTCGAGCTTGAAGAAGTAACAAATATACACACAAACACACTCACAAACTTTCGCCTTTATAATATTAGTAAGTATGATTTATACTAGTGTTAGTAAATAAACATACATTTTACTTAATCTAACTTAATCTAATTTGAGGCCAAATGCCTCGTGCGTGAATCCGACAACAATATAGTTCAGGTAATCGCAGTCTAGCCTGTTCGCCACCATGTTCATGATGCTGTTGGCACTCACTCTTCACACCAGCATAACATCTTCTAATTAACATACCTACATACACACATAAATACATTATTCACATGAATAGGCAAATACCACCAAATAACTGAATTGGTTCAACCACACTTCGTTGATTAGCTCACATCCATGGATCTGTTCAAACACGCTTATCGGCGTAATGCAAGTTAAACTCTTACCGAGAAAAAAATGTTATTCAATCACAGAACAGCATTGGCGTATCTAAGATTATTTTTCAGATGGGGCCTGGGTGGGGCCTGGCCATGGCCTAATGAGTTGAAGTCATGAATTTGTATGAGTAACCCAAAATTCTGGGGTGCCCACTAGACCATATTGGGGTGGGCACGGCCCACCTGGCCACCCCCCTAAATACGCTAATGCAGAACAGAACTGAGTTTTGGTCTTTACCAAATAGACCTGACCACCTGGTAATTTCGAATAACTCTATGCGTTTGTAAAAAATATCGTAACTGGAACAATATCCAGGTGAATAATACTACTGAATTTATAAGAATGACTTTAAATTAGCCTGTAAATTCCACCCCTCCCCTTTCAGTCAGGCAGCATTGAATCTGATCTACTCCAACTGGACTCTCCTCTCGACGGCGACAACGACTGGCCTGAAAGTACACCGATTTTGACGGATGAAATCGACAGTAAATACAAGAACAGACCGAGGCGTAGCAACGCAAGCAAGAGCGATTTCAAGCAGAAAGGAGAAACACCTAAAATTCAAATCTCGAAAGAAGAAGAGCGGAAGGAGGCAGAGTACAAAAGTAAACCCAGACACAGCAATGCGGGTAGCAAAAAGGAATCATTAAAGATAGATACATTAAAAAAAGAAAAGTTGAAAGAGATAGAAGACAGAGATAAACCTAGACGCAGAGAATCAAACAAGAAAGAGGAATCACCGAAGAGAAGGCTAAAAGAAGAAAACAAGGACATAGACTACACAGATCGATCAAGGCATGACAAATTCAAAGGCGAATTATCAAAGACGAATACTTTAAAAAAAGAAGATCACAAGGAAGTAGAACACAAGAGCAGGTCTAGACGTGACACTAATAAGAAAGAACAATCTCCAACTATTCAGATGCCGAAAGAAGAAGAGTGTAAGGAAGCAGAATCAAAGGGAAGACCCAGTCGTAAAACCAATAGGAAAGAACAACTATCGACACCTATAGTATCAAAAGAAGAGTCGAAAGAGATAGAAGACATTGGAAGACCTACTCAGAAGGACACAAGCAAGGAAGAAGAATCTCTAAGGACCAAGACCTCGAAAGAAAATGTAAATACAGAAAACAAAGGCAGGCCCCGTGATACCAGCAAGAAGGAAGAGTCACTCAAAACTAAAAGTTCAGAAGAGACAAAAGAAAGCAGAGATGCTTCTGTTGGAACACTGAACACCATGGAGTTTGGATGTCAAACGAGGGAGAGCCTATTTCTAACGGACCCGGTCACTAGTTCTGATGGTAAGTTGTTTTACAACCAACTTAAAAAGAGGTTGTCAATTCGGTTGTAATGTTTTGTTTATAGGGTCCTCCGTACCGTAAGGGTGTAAAACGGGACCCTATTACTAAGGCTCCACTATCCGTCTGTCTATCTGTCTGTCACCAAGTAAAATTTTCATATATGATGTATTTCTGCTGCCGCTATAATAGGTTATATCGCGGTTGGTTTTCCGTGTGGGGCTACTCCCGTACAACAAACGTGATCAGATGGGTCAACTTTGCACCTCATTTGTATTCGGCACCATCCATACCAGGTGCAAACATAACCAGGCCAGATGGGATAAGTTTTTGTACGGGACCCTATACGTATATAATAAATAATAACCCTATGCATGCCAAGTTTTTTATTTCTTGTTTGTTACTTTAGAACTGCGTCATGAACAGATTTTGTGAATTAGGTTTTTGTTCATGATTGGTGACTAGTGACTACCATCTTGAGCCCATAAATAATTGATGAAGTTCTAATGATGAATCGAGGAAGCTCCTCAAATATTATAGGCACATCTATGACGATTTGAGTTTCCCGTTCCATTCTTCACAAAAAAAATCTAAAAAGTCGGTTATGTTTAGTGCAACAATGATTAATTGATTATAGAATAGAAATAATAGAATACTTTTTATTGCACACCTCAAGAAGAAAGAAATACAAATACAGATTAACACTTATCATTATCATTACAATAGAGGTAAACAACAGGCGATGGATTTATTTACCTCCTTGTGTTTGTACTTTGTATTTCTAGGAACTAACTCCAGTTCGAATAGCCGTGGGCTTTCTGTGTTTGCGTGTTCTAACGCGACCATCGTCCGCCCTGCGACCCCCAACACCTCCCAGGTCACCATCGACCTGCAGGCCACACCGCGAGGACCCACTACTATACGTGAGCTTAGACCCTTCTTAACTAAGACTAAATCAGAGCGATTGATACCTTTTTCGACATATTATTCTTATTTCGGCACATTGCTACCGTATTCCGTTTCCTAAACAGGAATGTGCCGAAACAAGAATATGTCCAATGAGGAAGACGACAAAGTCAAAGTCAACGACGAAAAAGTAATCAATCATCAGAGCTTCGATTCATTTCGAGTTGTCAGCAAAACAAAACCGTTAAAAGACAACTGTTTCGATTCGAGGAACCGTTTTATTTGTTTTATTCCCGATATGATATCACTGTCTCGCTGGTTTCTTAATTTCTTCGAATTTCGTAGTTAATAATAATAATCGAGTATTTTTCATGTGATTTACTTTATTATATTTATAGCATACGTACTGTCAATGTTACAGTTTTTAAAGTAACGGTTGTTGTTAGGGTAAAAATAAATATAGTTAAAACGCATTTTTGACGCTTCCATAATGTTCTGGATCATGCTTTTTGGGTATTATATTTTCAAATAGAAACTTAACATTTCCGAGCATGTTTGAGACAATTGTCATTTTCCTCAACAGTTGCGGACCGTCGTCCGATGAGCTCCGAGACAACTAGATCGGCGCCTGACGTCATCATCGTGGCCAAGCCCCTTCGCTTAAGCTGAGGGCCCTTTTTGGGCCTTCAGGGCTAAAACTGAATCTATGATGTATGATTTTTATTTCTAGAAGTGATTTAAACGTTACACACCGAATGGGAATTTAGTGTTTTCTGTGAGATGTGAGAGATTTCGAGAATTTAGTGATACATAAATAGCCTATTTGATAAAATTACCTACTCGAAGATGAAATTTAAATGAAATAGTTTTTTTAAATTGTAGGTATGTGATATTTTAATATTTTATCACATTTCATAATGATGATAGAATATTGTATAAAAATTGTTAACGACATAGGAGTTAATAATTAAGTTATTGAATATTTCATTGCTACTTATTGCATTTTGTTGCATTTGCTGTCTGAGTTTTATTTTAAAATACTTACCTATATTATGAATAACGTTTTCATGTTGTTTTATTTTTCAATGTTTGTTACAAGTGTATATCAATTCTGGCACACGGAATATTGACAAATGCCGAAGATATTGAATATTTCGAAGAATATAACATGATAAAGCCCTTTTTTAGATACCCCACATGATAGGATTCCGAATTGCTTCAGAAGGTTCTTCAAGAACTCTCGGCCATTAAAATTAAGACTACCATATGCTAGTTGACTCATCTTAAATTGTATTTGACATATGACCTAAATATGTATTTATCAGTTCATAAGGTAAAAGATACAGCGCCATCTCATGTTATAATTTGGGCCCCTGTCACGCCAAAGCGCATTTTAACGAATTATAGGATACTTTTTACCCGACTACCGTAAAAAAAAAGAGGGCTACACGGACGAAATCACGCGCAACTTCCGGGTACGTAATATTTATTTAAACGAATTCCTCGCCATGAAAATTCATCAGCAAAGATTCGCAACAATAAAACCCTCGGAAAACAACAATTTGATTATTTAATTTATCCAAAGTTTATACTCTGATAAAAGTGAATTGTTTAGCAACGGCAGCCATTTTAAAATTCATTGGGTTTTCCAATCAGCGTCCGATCGTTAAAAAGTTATAACCGGGAATCCATGTTTCATTTTAGAGATAGGTTGTAAAAGTTATGAAACTGTAAACATGCAGGGGTCTCTGTTCAACATAGGGTACGGTTGGCGAAGCGGGTTGACGACGCGGTTGGCGCAGTTTGTAGTGCACCCTTACTGAGCCGGCGGTCCGAGGTTCGAATTACGGCCAGGGCAAAAAATTGTGTAATGAACTCGAATATTTATGCTTGGGTCATGGTTGTTCTACACATGTGACTATGCCACAGGGAGGAGAGGTACCTTAAGTATTTTAGATAGCATAACATTATAAATATTTTAGACAGGAAATTTTGCCCAGTTAAGACAACCTTTTATTTTTAAAATTAGTAATACTAAATTAACGAATTTAAAAAAATTGTTTGTCTCATCTGGGAATCGACCCGACCGAAAGTAAAAAAAAACAACCTGTATTTTTATGACGCGAATCGAAAGAGTAAAATGGCAAAGAATAATTCTCCTCTCCTTCTTAAGTAACATAAGATGTTAAAATAAAGGAACACCGAAATTTTTTACATTCAAATTATTAAAATATGTGTCGCTGAAAATGTTCATAAAATTTTTCCATATTTTCTCTAATTATCAATGCAGTATTACTTCAATTAAAAAATAAAAGGTTGCTGTCTAAAATATTTAATGTATTTCCCCTCTACTCCATGTCGCATAGCCGTGGGACATCCTGTATCATCTCATAGCACAAACATTTGATCACCCAGCAACCTTTAAGATAAACGAAAAACCCAAATAAACACGTCAGAACCCATTACGATAAAGCGATCGCGCTTGACCATATTCTACCGTCCATAACTTGGTCGGCGGCCACCGAAAGGTGTTCACAATAATGTAAACAATTTTACTACTGTTTGCTAGGTACGTTCTTTTTCATATTTCAGATAAACAAAGGTCCAAACGCTTAAGCGTTACCTCACAAGATATTACCCACACGAAAACCTAAAAAAAAATAAAGAAAAGAAAAACGTACTGTTCGATCATGATCAAAATATGCTCACAAAATGGGATTGTTACTGTAATCAACTAGTACCGTAGTCCACGGGTTCCCTCGCTATTTGCCGCGGCGAACAGTAAAGTAAACAGATACAAGGGCGTCAAAAGGCATTCCGTTCCATTTTTAATTATCTTCTTTGAAAACTGAACAATGCTATTTAAACTAGCAGGAGCGTCAGTCCAAACTACTAAACTTGTAAGTGCGCGGCGAGCTGAAGTAGTTTTGGAGTTCTTTCGATTTTTATTAAGAGTTAACAGCAAATAGCTTGCCTTAAATTTATCCAAACAACGTATTATTTTAATGAAATATATTCATAGGATAATCTTCAGTACATTTTATATTATTTATGTATACCTAATCAGGTAGAGGAATATTTATCAGTTTTAAAGTATTTCTATGCCTTACAGCATGCGTCCATGCCGTCGGATGCTAGTCTAAGTTACGCCAGACTTTACGAACCTAAAAGTCACAATATTCATTATATTATGTTAATTTTATGTCTTCGGACTTTAATTAAAAAACTCTTCTTTCAGATGATCATAAAAGTTATATTAGCTTGCCTCATCGCCGAGGCGTCATCGTTATGCCCCGTTGGGTATAAATATGACACAAATAATAACAAATGTCATCAAGAAACGGGGAGAATAGAGACAGAACCGTGCCCAAGCTGTGGCCTGACTGCGCTCCTTCAAAACCTAACACGACGCAGCGCGAACAAAGTTATATACCCCTCGAAAGCCGACCTACGATTGCTAACCGACAAATTGAAATATGCAGTCAAAAACTTTGTAGACAGCGAAGGTATGATCGATACATATATATGCCCTACAGCGTATAAGTATGACTTTGATAAAAAAAGGTGTATGCCACCAGCACCACCAGAGAGCAGACGATACATGAATCTGGGGCATGTAGTTTGTCCTCATTGCAATCTGAAGGTGGAGAAGGAACAGAGATATATTCAGCCGCAGGATAATAAAGTGGTGGACCTGTTTGATATACCGATATACGCTTCTAGAGGGAAGAAATCGGTAGCTGATATTATTGATAAGGTGTTAAGGATATATCCGGAGATGTCGAGATCAGATATATAGTCTTCAGGGCACCTATCGTATGTGCAAATTTTTGTTTCCCAACTGAAACGTTATGCCAAACTTTCATTTGTGCGAAATCCATTTTTTCCAAATCTGTTAATATTTCAGAATAATTATAAAAACCCGTAACTTTAAATGGAAACCATTAAATAACTTCCGTGAAACTGAAAAAAGAATTTAAAAAAATTATATAGTGTATTGAGAAAACAGCTAAGAAATGTATTAAAATAAATTACAAAAACTTGCACTTTTATTTTTTCGGTCACACAAACCATCTTCATATAGTCAACGCCCTGGGGCCTATGATGGTTGCATTCATTATGTCATTTAAAAATCGGTAGAACTTGACAAATTTAAGTCGTGTTATATGAGTGGCCTACGATGGTGCACATCTTTATACATTTCGTGGATAAATAAGTGATAAATAAACGACGTATAAAATGATACCTTAGTTCACACTCGTACTAATTACAATTTTTTTGTCAGTGAAATTTAAACCATATGATGTTGTGCACCAACGTCCTAATTGCAACCACTTTTTCCGAAAAGTTAGTACCAGTGTGAACTAAGGTATCGACACAGATAATATAATACTATAAGATCAGTTTGAGTGTAATGTTCGGCTCTGGAACAAACTTGATTTAATTTTAAAATAAGCGAAAAAACGTCTCAAGCTTGAGTGGCAAAATTGCCAATGCCGGTGTTACCGTTTGATGCCGCTGGTTACGTTTTTCGGAACCTACTATTTATGTTAATGAGTAACTAGACATATTCATAATTTAACATCTCTTTTTATTCATTTACTTTTAGTTTTCCGAAGAACCGTGAGCAAAAATTATAGTGGACAAATGCAGATTCTCTAGAACGCAGAGAACAGCAGTAGTTCCCACAGTATCTTCGCGGATCTGTAGCGTTCATTTTAATGATGATGATTATTATCAAACCAATGCCGGATTTATTCAACTAAAACGCAATGTGGTACCAATTTGTATGTGCTTTATTGTCTCGTCATTCATTTAAATTTGTTAAGTCTTAAAAAAAAGAAAATAAATTATAAAGTATAAAATCAAAATTTACTTTGATTTCAGATTTTGCGACATTAAAGTTGCATTTGATAGTGATTATAAAAATAAATACGCTGTTAACACATTTAGTAGTAAATCACAAAAGTGACATTATTTTAAATGAATGAAAAAAACTAATAAGAGGTACAGTAATATACTTCCTAAACTATATTAGGTTTGACAACTAGCCATTTTCGTGCGCCGCGCATGGACTTTGACACTTACTTTAGCCAATGAAAACTTTAACCAATCACAAAAACTTCTAAGACGAGGGATGACTTCGTATAGATAGGCTAATATTTAAAACTGTTGGCAGGACAAATTCTTGTAGAGGGGATAGTTGTCAGTCAAATATTGGGACCGTTTTTGCAAGCCAAAAGATCCCGATATAGAACGACCTACACCGAGATGTTTATTTGATGAAATGTATTTTATATTTAATTTAATATGTCAATAAATATATTGCATATGGGTTGCCTAACAAATTTTAGTCCAGGGTATGTTTATATAATAATAATAAAAAAAAAAACACTTTACCGGTTTGGTTATTATTAGATAAATTCTATACCAATCGAAAGTATGAAGCCCATAGAATATGCAAACGTTAGGTTGCCTATTCTTTTCCCGTCACAACTATCGGGTAGCCAGGTATAAACAGGTACTTAAATCTATACCTACGAGCATTTTGCAACGGTCTGATTATTGAATTGAAATTAAATAAAATTAAGATTATTTTATTTTGAATTTATCTAATAATCAAACCGGTGAAATGTTTAAATTTATATTTTATTTAATTTTTAACAAAACATACCCTGGACTAAAATTTGTTAGGCAACCCATATGCAATATATTTATTGACATATTAAATTAAATATAAAATCCATTTCATCAAATAAACATCTCGGTGAAGGTCGTTCTATATCGGGATCCTCTACTAATAAGCATTTCAAGATTATAAAAAAACCTGTTTTACCAAAAACGGACTATTTGCTGCGTAATTTTTAAGTGACGTGACCTGGCAACACCGCATGGCTGTCACTGTGATTTGTAAAAATCAAGGAATATAATACTCGCAAGGAGAAGAACGGTAACTACGTACAAAAAAATAGCCAATCCTTTTTATTTAATACTACTTTGGCGCTAGTAGTATTAAAAAAAAGGTAGTAGAGCTGTGAACTAAGTGACAGCGGGCTTTTTTGGCGGGGTTTTCAAATATGCCATATTCCATTCTCGACTTAATAATAATAATAATAAGCCATATTGAAAGTGTTTTTAACAAACTTTTTATTTTAAGTGCATGTATATTCAGGTTAAATCTTGCAAATCATTTGTCAACCACTTCTCAATATATGAGATTGAGCTGAAATGTAATAGTTTCATAAAAAAACACAACACAATGAATTACTTTTAAATGGTAGCCTTTATTCATTTAATATCCTAATAGTCCGTTTTCTATTGGGAATGCTTGTATGGAGAGGTATACAATTTTGAGTACAGCAATGCCATTTGGCACGGGTATTATACACGTCTACCTGAGCCCAAAACACCCGGTAACCAGACTGTACACCGCGTCAGAAGGGGGGAGGGGGGGTTCAAAATACAGTGCTCCCGTCGTTCAGAAAAAAAAATCTGGCGGATTAGTTTAAACCTTTAAGTCAAGTTTGGTGGCGTTATCCGGTAATTAGATGATGCCCGATTCATTACCTGTGCCAGTTTTTTAGGGTCCCGTAGCAAGATATGACGCAATCCTTAAAATAACAAACTTTCAGTACTAACAAAATGTAAACAAACCCTTATATTTTCATATTTTTTGTATTAAACTTGGTATATAAAAAATACTATTCAAAAGCCAATTTTATACAAATTCTAAAAACATTAACAATAAATATAAATTTGTCTATTTTCAATGAAAAATAAAATATTGAAAATACTGCAACGTTCGTCAGCGCAGCGTAGGGAACGGCAAAAAGACCCGAATACTAAAGTAAAATAAGTATTACTAACAAAAAAACCCAGTCAAGTGCGAGTCGAACTCGCGCATCGAGCGTTCCCTACAAATTTTAACCTTTCTCATCCCATCTTAACTGGTAGGACCCGGTTAAGTTAAGTTTGCACCTGGTACGTATGGCCCTGCATACAAATGAGGTGTAAACTTAATCCAAACGGGTAGTCCTCATATAACTTTTGAAAGCACATTTTTTTATGTTTTAATTAGAAATGTATAGTTTTCAGATAATTACCTGTACTGGTGGTATAAGACGACATTAGTTGCTAAATTGCATAGTTCTAGGTCAACGGAAAGTACCCTATATACTTTGATTCTCTTGAGAGTGGCGAAATATAAATATACGACCGTATCTTTTTTTTTTATTAATTTAGAAAATTGATTTTTTCATGACTTCAAGGGATTGTAGACTTGAGTATATGGTTTAAATTTCAACTTGATATCTCGACGCGTTCCCGAGATAAGGGTTTTGACATACGTACGGACCGAAGGAAAACAAAGTAATTATATAAGGTTTCCGTTTTTGTATCTACAGTCTGGCTACCGGGTGTTTTGGGCTCAGGTAGACGTGTATAATACCCGTGCCAAATGGCATTGCTGTACTCCAAAGTGTCATACTGTTTCCCAATAGAAAACGAACTATAAGCAAGAACTTTTACAAAATGTCTAATAAGTTTACTACATAGGTGCAATATTATTGCATTGTTTTTAATAATATATTCTGTTGTTCCTGGAACAGAATACTTGCTCAGGCGGTTTTTGCAACTGTCAGTTTAATGGGAATCTGTAGTGAAAAAAAAAGAAAAAAAAAAGTTTTGGTTGGTTAGAGTCGGGACGCCTCCTGCGGACTCGCTGGCGACAGCCCAACTCTAACGTGTACCAGTTCACTACATTACTTCACTTACTTTGTTAATAAAAATACCTAGATAGATTCAGAGGAGATGTATGAACCTTTGACGTACAAGAGTCCTCTTGGTGATGCTTAAGTATCCTGTTGGTGTATCTGGCGGGGAGATAAATTGTGAAAATCAAGTTATAAATTACACATCGCTTTATTAACTGACAATACAGCGCAAACCGACAATTGGTATGACGCGACGGTCGCCCACGATGGGCTTTAGGTTATGCGAGGCACATGTTTACGCGAAAGTGTTCCGGTGAACCACTGACTCTAATTTCTACTTGGCCAAATAGATAAAAAAAGGCGTGCACGGCGGCGCTGGTGACGGACCCGGTGGCGGGCGGCGGCCGCTTAGCATGAGCGCGCGCGGGCGGTGCTAAAATAATTTTGGTCGGCTCTCGGACTATGATAGTCGGGCTTCCCTACTATATTGTTATACTACCATGCTGTATAACCACTTAAGATAGGCTACTTATACGAATAGCTTAGCTAGGCTTAAACCTATGACTTAAGTTACTCTAAGTTTACCTACAAATTATATTTATAATTGGACTATGACAAGTACTTGTGGTACTTGTCATGTACCAATGACTTAAAAGTTAAACTATACAAGCGCACCTTGGGTTATGCGAAAGTGTCGTCACACTTTGCATGAAAATTCAAATATATGTACCAGCTGGTTGAAATAGGAGAAATCCTCTAAAGTTCCTAGAAAAAAAAACTTAAAAAAGCTTATTTCTCAGGAAATAATGGACCAATTTTGGTCCGGTTTGCGTGGCCTGGATCCAAGGGTTATGCAGGTGTACACGAATTTTAGCTTTTGTCAAAAAAACTAAGTTTGACAAATTTTGTCAAATGACAGTGTACAAAAATTGTTCTAAAAAAGTCTAATCCAATACATTGGCTAATGGCATACACCTTGAAAAATGGTTTATAGCCTGTCGCAATGTTAACGGTGCTATTTAAGGACCGTTGAATTTGTCATAATTGGGTATAAATAAGGTTTTATGGCACAAACAGAACTGATGCTCTGTTTGTGTCATATTACTGTTACATGAGAGCTTCATGTTTTCTAAATTGAATAAATTTGACAATCCAAATTCATGGACGAAATCCATACCTAATATGAAACTATCCGCAACAGATGGTATTACAGTAAATGCAATTTTAAGAGATTTGTTTCCGAAGTTAACTGGTAGTGGCATATTACCAATTACCTTAACAACGGAGCCGTTACCACAACTTGCAGAAGAATCTATAGGATATAACTGTTGACCTAACTTCTCTAATTGTTTATGTTGGTTGTTACCTTACAAAAAAAGAAATAGTTCTAAAATTATACAATTAAATTACCAATACTGCCACTTATCAATAGTGTGCAGTTGGAAATAATGGGCTGTGTCTATGCTTACTTTTCATAGAACAAGCAGCAAAATAATAAAAATTTTAATTTCTATCGCTTGGCCGGAAACTTAAATACTCAAACTTGAATTTACAAATTTATTACAAATGTTTCAGTTTTTAAATCAAATAAGTATAATAACAATGTCAAACTGTTACAGAATATCTAGCCAATGATAGTGCAAAAGATTAAATTATGAAATTTTTCCTTACAATTTTTTGTGCGAAAGAATAAATTATTTTTCCAAATTAAATTTTTAACACCATAATCTTATCACCATAGACACCAACAGGATAATATACTGTTAAATAGCTTCGGGCGCTATTAATGTAGTGAAAAAAAAAGAAAAAAAAAGTTTTTGGGTTGGTTAGTCGGGACGCCTCCCGCGGACTCGCTGGCGACAGCCCAACTCAAACGTGTACCAGTTCACTACATAACTTCACTTACTTTGTTAATAAAAATACCTAGATAGATTCAGAGGAGAGGTATGAACCTTTGAAGTACAAGAGTCCTCTTGGTGATGCTTATATATCCTGTTGGTGTGTCTGGCGGGGAGATAAATAGTGAAAATCAAGTTATAAATTACACATCGCTTTATTAACTGACAATACAGCGCAAACCGACAATTGGTACGACGCGACGGTCGCCCACGATGGGCTTTAGGCTATGCGAGGCACATGTTTACGCGAAAGTGTTCCGGTGAACCACTGACTCTAATTTCTACTTGGCCAAATAGATAAAAAAAAGGCGGCACGCACTTACGGGAATGGACGAAGCGGCGACAGCGCGGCGGCGCAGGCGGTGTTCCCCGGACCGACGGTCAGACTACGGGGTAACCTGGCGTGGCCCCGAGGGTGAAGGCGGCCGACAACTGGCCGTGGAACCCCGTGAAGCCCTTGGAATCGCCAGCCTGGCGCGGCGTAGCCGCGAACAGGCCAGCCTCCGAGCCGGGTTCCTTTACTCGGAGTCCTGCGGGCGGCGGCTAGTGGCGGCTGGCTTACCAGCACGCCATGAGGTTGAAGTCCGAAGCGGGCGGTGAAATCGCCGTCTCACGCTCCAGCAGAGAACACGAAGGCTATCACAGCGGACTAAGCTCTTCACAAAAATGTTACAAGGAATTATGAGGTTAAGCCTCTTCTGAACACACACAAATCAGAAAATATCTTCTATCCACGTTTTTACATTAACCTTCTCTAAAGTCCCTATCGAAAAAAAATATACACCGTTAACGTTATCCAGTCCAATCCAGACACTGACGTTAATCCTTTTTTTAATCATTCCGGTCTGCATCGGCTTCCTAGCGTTTGAGCGAATGTACACACTTCCTGTATTTGCTTAATAGTTGTTGAGAGTGTCAATCGGGTATCAGGTGTCAGTTTTGACAGCTGACGGCTGCTAATTACAGGTTATGTTACTTGCAAGAAATTGAAATTATATCTGAATAATGTGTTGTGGATGTTTACAGTGTCCCGGGATTGTGTGGCTTAGTAGTGGCCAAGAAGCAACGTAAGTTTTATGTAGCAACGCTACAAATTTTGGAAACCTTATTCCTTTTGTACAGAGAACTCAAGGATTCTAGTGAAGACCGGTCGTGCTTTGGCCAACAATATGTGGCCCAAAATGTAGCCCTGAAATAGGAAATTACATTTTAACAAGTTAAATATTATTTAAAACAAACAAACAAAAACTGTGATTTAAAAACATACACAAACCGTATTTCTAGGCAAGGTAACCTACAGTTTGTTTGTTTTTAAAATGTCTTTATTGAAAAACAATGTTACTATAGGTTATTAGTTAACATATTCCACGCTTGGTTATTTCCACGCTTGTATTGTTGACTTTCTTACACAAACTTAGTTAAAAGTCAAGCTAATAAAAGCGAGTTAAAATACTCCTTATTGTGCACGTGTAATCACAATTTTTACTTACCCAGAAGGAAGTACTCCCCAATGCGTCCGTCATAGAGCCGTTTCATCTCCTCCTTTATATTGCTATAATTAAATATACAGGAGTCGTGCACTCATCCGGGGTATCTGGCATGTACCGCTATTCTGGCAGTTTTCGTCAGCGATCTGAAAAAAAAAACACTGTCAAAGATTTGAAAGATTTGGCGCCAATTTATGAATATCAAGCTGTGTATGTATCTATGTAACCTGCAACTCCCCGCTACCTTAAAGATCGTTTTAGTTACCTAACATCTGCAAGGTCCGCTCAAAATTGTATACTCACTGTTCCGGCATCGAAGTCAAAATTTTATTCTAATTCTTTTACTGTGCAAGCTATTTTACTGTGGAACTCGCTTCCGCTGGATCTTAGACAAGCTAAAACTTTGGCAATTTTTAAATATAAACTTAAAGATCACTATTTATCTCTACCGTAGCCTAATCCTTTAATAAGTCTATGCTGTCGTTTTTCATTATAAGTCTAATGTTCCTGTGATATTCTTTTCATTCTTCCTTTTTGTATGTATGTATATGTAGGTTGTCTGGAAGAGATCGCTCTTTAGCGATAAGACCGCCTATATTGTCTACCATTATTTAATTTACTAGCTGTGCCCCGCGGTGTTACCCGCTCATCCCACGGGAACACTAAATTTATTCGGGATGAAAAGTATCCTATGTCCTTCCCCGGGACTGAAACTATCTATATACCAAATTTCATCTAAATCGGTTCAGCGGTTTAAGCGTGAAAAGGTTACAGACAGACAGACAGACAGACAGACAGACAGACACACTTTCGCATTTATAATATTAGTATGGATTTCTCATGTAATATTTTTCTTATTGGTGTGCAATAAAGAATTGTTGTATTGTATTGTATGTATGTAAACATTTCATTGTACATAAAAGTAAATAAAAATGAATAAAAAACCTGCACACATACAAAGGCGAACTTATCCCTACAACTACAAGGGACTTTATTCCAGTCATTTTATGAGAGAAAAATGTAAAATAATAATATTGCTACATCAATCTCACCTTCTATTTACTGCCTCTGTAAATTGACCTATGTAATGGCTTACAGTCGACTGGGCAATTGAAAGGCCATGATCCTGCCCGGACCCACGCTGATAATTGCCATCAGCCAATAAGTGTAAAGATGTTAGCACTTACAATACAATAAAAGAAATTAGTTGTTTTGAGCATATTCTGTCTACAGCCTTTTATTTTAGAATGATTGGGTTCTAATATTAATATTAGAATGAAAAAAAATTATTACATTTTTTTGTTGTATTTAGAAAGTTGTAAGTATTAGGTACAAACTAAAACCAGTTAAAAGTTATTTATACTAATGTATCTTTTTAGGGTTCCATACCCAAAGGGTAAAAACGGGACCCTATTTCTGAGACTTCGCTGTCCGTCCGTCTGTCACCAGGCTGTATCTCAAGAACGGTGATAGCTAGACAGTTGAAATTTTCACAGATGATGTATTTCTATTGCCGCTATAACAACAAATACAAAAAATAAAATAAAATAAATATATACAACCCCATACTCCTCCCATACAACAAACTTGTTATAGATTACGGTACGGAACCCTTCATGCGCGAGTCGGACTCGCACTTGCCCAGTTTTAAAATAATTCAGGTTGAGTTTGTTCTAAATATTAAGATACTTATACAGCTACTCATATTGATTACTTGATATATCTACTCTATTAAACAACAAAACATAATATATGTATGGTTACCTTGGTGTGAACTGGCAAACCGTCAGCGTGGTGAAGATCGACTTCAAGGTGCCATCTCCTTGCGCACTCTGTATATGTGACGAAACTCTTCGTCTGGCATCTCAAACGGGTTGGACATGTCCCTTATTATGCGTCTATTTAGCTTCCGCCGATGCTTTTCGGCATGCAACGCCAATTGCAAGTAAAAAAAAAAAAATCGTTCCACGTACTCACGTATAATCACAATTTAGCAAGTAATTAATGTTATATACGTTAAAATAATTAATACTAACGCTTGATTTCCGACAAATGTGATGAGTTCGTTTCTAAATTTTCTAATTCTAACACCTTTACGTCACGTTTTGACGGTTGCATTCATTATGTCATTTAAATAGTGACACAATTTTAAGATAAATCGTCAAATTTAAGTTTTGGCTTAAGATGGTGCACGGCACGATAAATTTCGTGGTAAGATAAGTAGATAAACAATAAATAACGACAGCTTGATTGTTTGTGTCTGAGTTTTAAAAATATACGAGTTAACCTGTAAAAACGGCTCAAGTTTGAGGGTCAAACACATTCTCTTGTCTTTTTTTTTTTAATTTATTTCATGACCATGGAATCAGTGTCCTTCAGTCAAAAACATAAAATATTGTTGATCATTTACATTACAATTTAAACAACGAATTAATAATTTGACAGCAACTATCAAGTATCACATAACATATTGATACTTTTCCAAGTATACAATACACACAGATATAGTTATAAATGGAAATAATGAAAACAACACAGCATATTAATACATAAACAAACAAATAAACTATTTACAATTAATTAAAACATAAATAATAAAAAAAATTCTACAGTATTGAGTATAAATTTATATACAGGAATGAAAAATACTACATTGGATAATATATCCTGAACGCAGCGGGGAACACTTATTAAATTTTCTTTAGCAATGTCACTAATCTCACTGACAAGTGTCAACTCAACCTTTGAATTCCAAACGTTGGACACTGGAAAATGATATGATTTATGTCTGCGTTTTCTTTAAAGCAATATGTACAGGTATCTTCCGCAACGATTTTCATCCTGTACAGATGCGCTGGGACCAGGCAATGACCAAACCGCAAGCGGTTAATTATCGTTATGAACTTTCGGCCGGTGTACCTAAAACGATTGTACCACGGAGTTGTTGGTAAGTCCGGCTGTAATTCAGCATACCATTTCCCCTTATTCTCGGTAATAATGTTCCAGTAATCCTTCCACAAACTCTTTGATCGATTTTTAAATTCATGGTAATAATCCGTGAAAGGCACTCTAAAAGATTGGGTGTGGTCTTCGTGGTGATCTTGTCGTGTTGCCTGATCCACAATCTCGTTTCCGGCTATGCCACTGTGTGAGGGAACCCATAAGAATTCTATACAGTTCCCAATCATTTGTAGCTTATCCTTAATTCTATACAATATATAATTCTGTTTATAAACTAGATTACAATTACATAAAGCAGATAAAACACTTTTAGAATCACTTATTACTAATATATTTACACTATTTACATTGGTATTTACATATGTCAAAGCAGCTAAAATAGCCCATGCTTCTGCCGTAAAAATACTGCAAGTGTTTGGTAACAGATTTGGTTATTTTCTGTTGTGGATCATAGAATGCTGCTTTGACATGATCACTCTTGGAGCCATCAGTATATATAGTGTAAAATTCCTTTTTTTCGTTTAAAAATTCTAGAAAGTCATATTTATTTCAGACAGTTTCTAAATGACATTTAATATCAAGAAAATTAAGTAATGTGTTATATGGGCATTTGTAAATAGGCCACTTGCTATTGATGTAAATATCTCTGGTCAGGTTTTTTATGTATGTTATTATTGTTGTTATTTCAGGCAATGTACCAGAAATAAGAGTATTCGCCGAGATGTTGGCTGTTCCAGCTAACTGTGAGACTTCTGCTGGATATAAAACATTACTAAGGACAGTTACATTGTTACAAGACAACTCCTTCAAGCAAAATCTCTCAGCCACCTGTTTACAGCAAGCCGCAAGGACAATGGAGGTATGCAATTTTCAATTTCCATAAAAACAATGGGAGTGTAGTGCGCATGGCTCCACTAATTATTCTCAGACCCATATGTTGTATCACATCCAATTTCCTTAATAATGTGTTACTAACATTCATATAAGCTAAAGAGCTATAATCAAAATGACTTCTGACTATACTTTTATACAGCATACAGAGTGTTTTTGGATCTGATCCCCAAAAAGTTCCAGCTAAACTCCTCAAGATATTTATGCCCTTCATGGCATTTTGACATATATAGTTAATATGCTTATCGAATTTTAGTTTGTCGTCTATTATGACACCTAAAAATTTATGATGATTGGCAACAGGAATTGCATCATTATTATAACTAACTTTTATTCTAGAGTGTACAAATGAATCTTTACTAAATATTAAAGCTTTACTCTTTTCTGAACTTATGTCTAGTTTTAAAATGTTGTTATAATAATGATGCGATTGCGCTAATGCAGTATTTGTACTGTTAACAGCTATATCTAAATTTTGGTTTATGCTGTATAAAAGCAAGTCATCTGCAAATTGCAATATTTTGACCTGTGATGTATCTACAAAATTATGGATCTGAGATGTGTATAAATTATACAACAGAGGTGACAGTGTTGCTCCTTGCATTGTTCCTTTATTCACAAGCCTAGGTCCATGTAGCTTATTGTTCAATTTGACAAACAGGGTTCTATTATATAGAAATTTAAAAATCCAGTGTAAAATATTTCTTGGTAAGCCCAATTCATGCAGGACATTTATTAGGCATTCAATATTAACATTGTCAAAGGCACCTTTAACATCTAAAAATACACAAATAGCATTAGAATGACTTAGCTTTGCCATTTTAAGTTCTGTTATTAGAGATACAAAGCTTTCAGAGCAACTTCTGCCTTTTCTAAAACCAAATTGGATGTCGGGTAATTTGTCCTTTGTTTCAGCAAAATAGTCTAGGCGTAACTTTAACATGTTCTCAAACAGTTTACCTATACATGACGAGAGAGAGATAGGTCTATATGTTGAGGGATTATTTGCAACTTTGTTTGGCTTTAAGATGGGAATAACACACTGAGTTTTCCATGAGTCTGGTATGACTAAATTATTCCAAAGTTTATTTTAAATGTTTAATAATATTTCTTGTGCGTTAGGATGTAATTGTTTGATTAACATGTACATGTATGGTATGCTGTCCAACCCTGGTGTTGTATCCTTCCTACTTTTGAGAGCTATGTGGAATTCATTCAATGTAAATGGTCTATTGAGAAAGGGGTTACTATCATTTTCCACAGATTGATCCATAATATCATTCAAATTATGTTCATTCAACTGTGATGAGTCTGCTATGTTGTCTAAAAAGCTTGGTATCCAGTCATCATTCAAATATCTGTTATGAGAAGAACCTATCCTTCTGAACCTTTTCATGTAGTTCCATATTCTAGAAATAGGTGTCATTCTGTTAAAGCTAGTACATAGGTTGTGCCATGCATCAATACTTTCCTCTTTTAATATCCTTTAATTTTGAGCATCTAATTTTTTGTAATGTATAAAATTAGGAATACTTGGTGATTTCCTATACTCTTTGAGAGCCTCCTTAGACATTTTAACAGCATCATCACATGTTTGGTTCCACCAAGGTGCAGGTTTTCTCATAACTTTTAAAGTTTGCTTTGGCGTTGGTTTGGGAATTGTTTCTGCTCTAATATCATACAAAATATTTACAAATAAGTTATATAAATCAATAGGTTCCGCACCATGTATATCTAAATGTGAGAACCAGGATTCAGATAGTTCTTGATATTTGGACCAGTCTGCTTTATTATAAATGTATTTTTCTTCCACAGGACGCACTTCATATATAGAAGGCTTCACATTTATAACAACAACAGTTGGATAATGATAACTGCCCATCGGGTCGTCATGGACACGCCATTCACAGAGAGGAGCTAATGTGGGACTGACCAAAGCTAAATCTATGGCAGATGGATTTCTGTTTGGATACTGAACAGTTGTGGCTTTACCATCGTTTAAAATACACAAGTCAAAATTATCAATTAGATTATATAAACTGTTACCTCTATTATTGTTAGCCATACATCCAAATAGGATATGATGAGCATTGAAATCTCCCATTATAAGGCATGGCTTAGGGACTTCAAGTAAAACCTTTCTCATTTTGTCAGTAGCAAATCTGCTGCTATTAGGAGGACAGTAAACGCAAAGAATATTCAATTTACCCATTTCAGTGTCTACTGATATGCAAATATTTTGAATAGATTCGTAAAAAGTTGTATTTACAAGACTATATTTTAAGTTTTGTTTTATTAATATACCTACTCCATTATGTTCATTGACTGAATTTTTGTGTATCAAATTATAAGGTGTAAAATCAGAAATTGTACTAGTTATAATGTTATTAAAACTATCGTGAGACATCTTTACTAATTATAAAAACGGTATAAACTCACGTAAAAATTGTCAGGAACGGCCCGACATGTTTCGAACTCATTTGGAGCTCTTCATCAGGGGTAGCTATCCGTGCTGCTACGCGACTCGCGACCCAAATGAGTTCGAAACATGTCGGGCCGTTCCTGACAATTTTTACGTGAGTTTATACCGTTTTTATAATTAGTAAATTGTACTAGTTGTTTTAAGCCAGGTTTCATTTAGCAGACAAATATCAATATGTTGTTCAGAAAGGAATGTTTTGAGTAAGGCCTTTTTGCTCTGTAAGCTCTGTATGTTATATTGTTAAATGTGTATCCATTATGTGATTAAATTAGCTAAAAGTATATCCTTAATTCTTTTATTAGTAATCGGAGTGTTACTGTTATCATTGCCAAGCATAATAAGTGATTTAACGAGAGCATTAATAATGATTTCATTATTTAAAATTTGCTCAGCATTATGTTTAGTTATGTTTACATCAATAGTTTTAGTTGGTTTCAAATTTGGGAATATTTTTGGGTCGGAGGTAGCTGGGACACTCACCACAGTGGCATAGGAATGGTTCGGCTTTAAATACTTGCTCTTTTTCTCTTCAATCTTTTTCTGTTTTACTGGACAATCCCTTGATATGGCCAAGTGATTGCCATTACAGTTAATACACATTACTTCTTCAACGTCGCATTATTTATAGGAGTGTTGTCCGGCGCACGAAGAACACATTGTTATTGATAGTCACCCATTTATGCCTGCATAATGATTAGTCTGAATAAACAACACTTTATATTTATGCTTTTTTTTTATTTTTTCATCCGCCAGAAGAGATTACTTTACGAGCAAAATAATAAAGTTACTGTGCAAACCTTACCCTAAGCAAATGGCAAGCATTGAGTGAGTGTTGGTAATATGTCATGTGAGTCGGCTGCCAAGCAAAGGGATTCCTAAATCTGTAATATCTACATACAGTCAAAAGTGGGTAGCGCGGCGATGAGATTGCGTTGTGCACCAGCCTCCGCGGTGACGCCTGGCAAGACGCCGATGTATGGATGGAAGACGTAAGAGACGTAGTATCGACACCGTGCTAGCTATACATATAGCTATATGTCGTCCACTGCAAAGCAACATTTGCTTTGTCGCTCATGTGACGACGTCTTTGAGAAATAAAATAATAACACAAAAAATAACAGAAATAAATATTTATTATTCTCTTTTTTTTTTTTGCTCTATTTGCTTGCGGGCCCGAAGGGGCCCTTTGCACTGCTGGGACAATTTATTATTCTCAAGTGTCTGCCGCTATATAAGCAGACAGAGACAGTACGTAGATCCATCTCGAGATCATTACATAAGTGCCATCTTCTTCTCACGCGATCCAAGTATTGAATGCGACGAAATTCATCGTCAGGAAATCCGAAAGGGTTGCAGAAGTCCATTATGGTGTTCCGGTGTATTTTTCTTCTACATCTTCTAAGCTTCTCTGCATAATTATACTGCGGCTTGATGATAGTCACAGCGGACCATTCTGCAAGTAATTAGTGACAAATGAGTAATATAATAACAATTTAGCAAGTAATTAATGTTATATTCATTGAAATAATCAATACTCACGCTTGGTTTTCTTAAAAAGTGAAGATTTCATATTAAACTTCCTTTGTCACTACCTCATTAGCTCGACGACAAACTAAATCAATTTTCAGTCAGATTATCTTGCTTTGACATTGACATGTGACATAAAATGGACAACCATCGTAGGAAATTTGATGATTAATCTTGGATTTATCTATGTCACGTGCGACCATCTTAGCTTTTATGGATAAATGCTTTGACGTTCATCTATCGTGTGATAAACGCAACCATCATAGCGTTAACACGACGGTAACCTATGTATACCGGGCTGTCAAAGTTGGATGCTTTGTTATAAAGTGGACGACCATCGTAGGAAATTTATGCATATATCATATATCTCGTGATGTCACGTCAGAATGTCAGTTTACCGTGCAACCATCTTAGGAAATATTGACAAAAGCGTTATCACTTATTTATCCCGTGATAAACGCAACCATCATAGGCCCCCTGAACTATATCGCGCATAGTAATCACGTATCATAGATTATTTTTATTCTTCATTTCTCCTGTTTAAAGAGTACATAAGCTTATAGCTTAGTTTACCAAACGTAAACAATTAAAAAATTGGGCAAGTGCGAGTCCGACTCGCGCATGAAGGGTTCCGTACCATAATCTATAACAAGTTTGTTGTATGGGAGCCCCCCTTTAATATTTATTTTATTTTATTTTTAGTATTTGTTGTTATAGCGGCAATAGAAATACATCATCTGTGAAAATTTCAACTGTCTAGCTATCACCGTTCTTGAGATACAGCCTGGTGACAGACGGACGGACGGACGGACAGCGAAGTCTCAGTAATAGGGTCCCGTGTTTACCCTTTAGGTACGGAACCCTAAAAAAAAAGTACGAACATAAATAAAATTAAGTTTTATTAAAGTAAGAACATGACTATGCAATTATGAATTCGAATAGAGTTATCTGATACATTAGGGATAAATTCGCCTTTATACCTACACGTTTCATTTGTTATAAATGTATTTATAACCAGTTGATGTATACAGTTAAGTGTATACATTCATACATACATCGAAAAGACAATAAAGATTACCAATAAGTAAACGAAAGCGCTTAAACATTTTATACACCGTGGCCGTTAATAACCCGAAAGATTTAAACCACGTATTTTTGACGACAATACGAGTAAATAATGTTATATCAACATGGGTCTAATTATGTGTCTTAATTAAATTACTATTTCAGTACAAATTAAATCATATTAATTGCCCGCTTCTTTGTGAACAAGTCTTTAGTTGAAGAAGAGTGAGCGAGCATGACACCACGAATCGTTCCGAAATGCTGTGACTTGTGTTCTATGACAAGAAGTGTCAAGTTATCGCTGTCTCAATATTACAGGGTTCTATGTTTCACTTTTGACGAGTTCAAATTTGAACATTGGCATAATGACATGAATTAGGGTGTGTTAGACGGGAGATTTTTTAACTTTTGATTTGTTTTAAATAATTTATATCTCCTTAATTATGAGTTTTTGGACTATATGTTACATAAGTTTATATACTCTAATTAGGCTCTAGTATCGTTAGCTTAAATCTTTCGGGTTATTAACGGTCACGGTGTATATCGGTTTCAGCACTAGGCGCAGCCTGTCTCGCGGGTCCATATTAGCTCACATAAAATTCTTATTCAAAATTGTCATTACTCATAATATTCGTATCCGTAGTCATAATTTCTACTTTCCTCAGAAACAAATAACTTTTCAGGATTGTTATATTACAATCATAACCTGAATAGTTTTATTCTCTAATGGGTTTTACTCTCAAAACTCTTGTAATCATTTTAGAGTTATGGCTACCGATTGTATGACAAACAATACATTATGACAATCAATCGTTATCTGAAAAAATGCGCGCCCCTGTCTCGCAGATAACCAAGACCAAAAATAAATTGACCTGCGTTGTTAAAATGCGAAAGGTCAACAAAACCACGTACATAGCGCAAAGTTATATGGTAGTTTATAAAGTAATTAAACAAAATCAAGACAAAACAGACATTAAGGTTGAAAAGACATAACTAATGGAAAATGGATGAAATTATTAAAAAGCCTTAACTTTTTATATATAGGTAGAAATAACATCCAGGCAGGTCTTGGCGTAGTCGTTGCTGTGTTCATCAATTTGTATGCCAAACAATACGTTATGCCAATCAATGTTATAACAGGGTCCCGTTTACAGAATCTATATACATACTGTCCATGAAACCCTCGATAAAACCTGCAGCCCCCGGGCTACCTTTAAATAAAGTTGTACAGCTCTGTGTTGTTTTCAGCTTAATTAATCACACGTTCCTTTGTTGCTCGAAATCGGAAAATACTGGAAAATACTGGACAGTTTCAGCAGTCGGGTTTCAAATTGTTATAAAGCCACCTAGGCAATATAGCTGGAATACGACACACTATAGTCAAAGGAAGGAAATATAAAATCGGCTTAGACCTTTAGCAATCCAATGGGATTAATTATTGTATTAGGCGGTTTATGTGAGATTGTCAGGATAGGAATGATCCGACATATTTCGAACTCGTGTGGAGCTCTTTATCACTGGTAATGCAATAATTAAATATGTCTCAGGAAAGTCTTAAAGATTATGTGATTAATGATGTCATTTCCTCGATTAATCCCTCTTCCCGAAAACAACACTTTTACCCGACTACGGTAAAAAACCGGTCAAGTGTGAGTCGAACTCGCGCACCGAGGGTTCCGTACAAACACTTTCCATCCTTAAGTGGTTAAGTTAAGTTTGCACCTGGTATGTATAGCGCTCCATACAAATAAGGTGCAAAGTTAACGCAACCAATCCCGTTTGTTGTATGGGAGCCCCCCTTAAATATTTATTTTATTTTATTTTTAGTATTTGTTATTATAGTGGCAATAGAAATACATCATCTGTGAAAAGTTCAACTGTCTAGCTATCACCGTTCTTGAGATACAGCCTGGTGACAGATGGACGGACGGACGGACGGACAGCGAAGTCTCAGTAATAGGGTCCCGTTTTTACCCTTTGGGTACGGAACCCTAAAAAGGGAGGGTTACGCGGAAGAAGTCACATCATGCGAGTAAACCTGCCTGTGGACATAATCTAAGAGCTTATTTGTGTTTTTATCTGTGAAATCCTGACTGAACAATTGTTCCCATTTTTTAACAGACTTCAAAAAATGTTTTTTTTTTTATTTGTTACCTCAACTGAACTAACTTTCGACTGGGTGAACCGATTTTGATGATTGTTTTTTTATTTGAAAGCTGGTGCTGGTGCTGATCCCATTTACATTCCAGGTCCAGTTCTGACAGAGTGAGTCAATGAGAAAATCATATAAGTAAGTGTTATTGTAGTCGGTTATTTTTTAGTGAAAAAATGATTATATTTCAATCACATCAAAAGTTGATTCAAATGTAATCTGTACATGATCGAGCTATTTTTCGTTTTTCCGTTTATTTTTTTAATCGGTTCCATTTTTGTTAAAAATTTCATCTTTATTGGAGCGGAGCGAGCGAAGCGAGCGAAGCTCCCATGGATCGACTCGAACGGACTTTGTAACAATGCGCAGATCTCAGCGAGTTCTCAACCGATTTTAGAAATTTTTGTTTTAAAATGCACAAATTAAATTTCGCTAGGTCGTGACGAAGAGAAAATTTCGAAAAAAAAAAAAATCCGCTCCAATCTATGGTGCAAGCTTAGCCGGTGGCTGACTCTGCATCGACCTAGTTGGAGCGGAGCGAGCGAAGCGAGCGAAGCTCCCATGGATCGACTCGAATGGACTTTGTAACAATGCGCAGATCTCAGCGAGTTCTCAACTGATATTAGAAATTTTTGTTTTAAAATGCACAAATTAAATTTCGCTAGGTCGTGACGCAGAGAAAATTTCGAAAAAAAAAAAAACTCCGCTCCAATCTATGGTGCAAGCTTAGCCGGTGGCTGACTCTGCATCGACCTAGTTTATTGACTTGATTGTACAAGAGTTGACTGTAATGTAGGTAGGCATATTCGGTGTATATTTTAGTTGGTAATTATTTTCTAGCGACGTTTCTTTGTTTAATGAAGATGGCCAATTAATTGTTTTTTTATGCTTAGTAGCTACATTAACTTATGTAACTTCGATTTCTTGCGTCATTTAACACACTGATTAAAATCCTACCGTCAGACCGACTTCAAGCATGATATACTTAAAACCATCTTTAACGTGTATTTTAATTATTTATTTTATAGACACGGTACAGGGATTTGACTTAGTTGCGCTAGATGATAATGGCTATAGACCACAACGGGAAAATAAACTGTCCCTACTAGTAAAAAGATTAATAATACCACAGAGTGACGAAACTCCCCAAGTCGAATATGACAGAAAGAAGCCTCATCGCGTCAACCCTAGAATAGCCACAAATAAGAATTTAATGAAAAAAATGACATCACACCGTTCCAAAACACAACAATTGGAAAATAACAAAAAACTAAAGCATCAACGTAATCCAGAAATATCTACAAATGAAGTGTCTGTAGTGAAAATATTGGTGCCAAGAGATTACAAAACAAAACAAATCGAATATGACAGAAAACGAAAGAATCAACGTAATCCTGTACTATCTACAAATGAAGTGTCTCTAGTGAAAATATTGGTACCAAGAGATTACAAAACAAAACAGATCGAATATGACAGAAAACGAAAGAATCAACGTAATCCTGTAATATCTACAAATGAAGTGTCTCTAGTGAAAAGATTAGTACCTCGAGGTTACAAGACGCCACAATTCGAATATGACAGAAAATTCAAGAGCGTATTTGTTCCTAAACACAGAGTACATAAAAGAAGGCCTGTAGATAATGAAAAAGCATTAACGGCGCTGTATGAGTTATTCTTCAAACCGATGTTCTACAAAAAAAGCCACGGCGCCCTCTCGAAACTGCTGGAACAAATCGACCGGAATATTTTAAGAGTATGTCGAATGTATTATTTAACATATTAGTTACTAGTTGCGCCGCGCGGTGTTACTCGCTCATCCCACGGGAACACTAAATTTTTCGGACTGAAAAGTAGCCTATGTGTTAATATAGGGTGTCAGAGATCGCCGGCAGAAATTGCACGAGGACGGCGCAAGATCGAGCGTTGTGGAGAACTTTGGAGAGGCATTTGTCCAACAGTGAACGTCTATCGGCTGATATGATGATGATGATGATGAAGCGGTTTACACTCACGTGAAATTGTCAGGAACGGCCCGACATGTTTCGAACTCGTATGGAGCTTTTCATCAGGGACTGCTATCCGTACAGCCGCGTGGTAACTTGTCACTGACTTTAAACTATGTTTTTATCGAAGCTTTGCGAGAATCGGATGATAATTGCAATTTTTAGACGAGAAAACCTTTACGTTTTCTTGCTGAGCTTTGATCTTTGTATCAATATCAATGTAAAAATTGTGGTGTGTACCCACATTAAAAAATTAGAGAATGTTTCATAATTGGAGCGGATCGACTCGAATGGACTTTGTAACAATGCGCAGATCTCAGCGAGTTCTCAACCGATTTTAGAAATTTTTGTTTTAAAATGCACAAATTAAATTTCGCTAGGTCGTGACGAAGAGAAAATTTCGAAAAAAAAAAACTCCGCTCCAATCTATGCAAGCTTAGCCGGTGGCTGACTCTGCATCGACCTAGTATACAGCGTATACTTACTTTACGTTTACTTTATAGGCAGAATCTTTGTATGACCCCGAGGGCACCAAAACGCCGATGCTAGTGCAAGTCGACGAAGAAAAGAAAAAACATGCGTTCAACTTTCCGCCCTTTACTTTGTATAACACTTGGACTGTAAGTATTGTTGACAATCTATTAATTTATCTGTTTCTCTTCAGAATCTGAACTTTATGATATGACTTGGTATAGTTAGTAGAATTTACTACCAATTTAAGAGGATGGATATGCATGATTTTGGCTCCGTCAAAAAAATTATTGTAAATATGTATTACCTACTTTCAATGAAAAGTATATTGAACAAAATCGGTCTAGCCGTTTTTGAGTTAACGCAAAATTTCATAATTTTCTTTAAAAGGACGTGAGTTGACTTCCAGAAGGTAATAAGTAATTACAGTTACTTTGGCGTTTACGACCTTTTTATAGAGCTTGTAATCTTTCTCGCAATTTAAACCTCGGGCATAAAACCGCTGTTATACATAAGTCCGTCTCTTGTGAAGGATGAGCAACAACGGAACCCTATACTGAGCGTGGCCCGACATGCTCTTGGCCGAGTTTTTTCAACTTATTTTCGACTGTACGCAGATAATGAAATAGCTACCTATGTGACTACCTAGAACTCAGGGAAAACTATTATTCACTTCAAAAAGTTGGTTAAAATATATTTTGTCATAATGTAAAAAAAAAAAATTAAAAGGAATACGGCCTCTCTTAAGACTCTTAAGAGCACTAATGAATCAGATGTCATCCTGCTATTTTTGTTCGATTACAGTACGACGCGGCGCTTCTGCACGACCAGTGTCCCCCGCACCAGGCGTATGTCGGTAACCACTGCATCTACGCGCCGATGGCATCCCTGGACTGAAGTTACCAGATAGAAATTATCGAAATAAAGACCTTTGACAAGTTTTGATATAGGATTTTTTTCTACCATCGCACTACTCGCCAGGGTGTTCATCGTCACACACTGAAGCCTAAATGGTCGAGAACTGTGTGGTTCCAGAGGGATTTACTACGGCGAACGCTGCGGTGTGCAAAGAGGGGAACAAATAGGTTCTTAAAGGGTCGGCAACGCGCGTGTGATGCTCCTGGCGTCGCATGCTTGTTTGCCACCGTCGTAGTATTAAAAAAACTTTATTTCCTTGCCTTTGCTAGTCGCCAAGCGGTGAAGCAATTCACCTTGCCAATAACGCCATAGCAAAAAAAAGGCAGAGTGCGAGTCGGACTCACGCACCGAGGGTTCCGTACAAATACTTATCCCTTCATAACTGACCGGGTTAAGTTTGCACCTGGTAATTATGGCACCGCCGGCACCGCATACAAACGAGGTGCAAAGGTAACGCAACCAGGTTTTTTTCCTATATTTGTAGAATAAGACGAAATTACTTGCTCATAGTTTTAGGCCAACGGAGAATGCCCTATAAATTTAGATTCCTTTCCCCATCGCGGTACCTAAATAAAGGGTCTTGACAGACAGACGGACGGACAACAAACTGATCTCATAAGGGTTCCGTTTTTTCCTTTTGAGGTACGGAACCCTAAAAATAAAAAAGTGCTGCAAAATCAACAAGGACTTAAACACTTAATAGGACGCACTAGACGACGCTCAAGACTACCACTGGGCGGTTAAAAGGTTTGTTTCGATGTTATTAGTCTCATGCTTCGTTAGCTGTTTGTGATTATAAATGGACCCGGAAAGTAACATTCTGTAACAGGATCCTCTTCTTTTATAGAAAAAAACTACACCGAATGCTTCATTTCACAGAATTTTCATTTCATAGACTAAGTCATAAATTGTTCAGAAATCTTCTAAATGACAACCTATCTAGATTAGGTTAGGTTTGTGTTTGTAACATTTCAAAATATTTTAAGGTTTCAGAAGTTTCTATGAAATGAAAATTGGATGAAACGTTTGTCTACAGAACTAGGGTAACCAGGGGTATGTGCCCCCTTATGTGTTAATATAGTTATTTCATAAATTATCTTCTTAATCTATACTACTTTGAAGAAACCGTTGCACCAAATTTAAAAATCGACATCTTTTATTGTAGACGTCTGGTAGAATTTTATGATATAAATAAAAATATAATTATTAGTGAACATTTTATTTTGAATCCTTACACTATCAAACTTACTAGTAGGTATCTACTGAAACTAAATAGTACGTAACAAAACTAAGTTACATATTTGACATGGCTTGCTTCAGATCTTTTTAATTTCATCAGTACATTACACTTGATTCATATACACAATTACCTTTGTAACTTAAATTATATCACCACAAAAAGGTTACCAAACTATAATATATTAATAATGTTTGGTAAGTCAAACCAGATAACGAAAATATATAGTTAGAATCGGAATATTAAATAGTGCGCCAATCAGTGTATTTCGTCACCTTCTTAACTTCGATCCTCAGTCCTCAATGTAAACTCGTCCACATCCGTTTTCGAAACAGACTTATTTAATGCAAGTGACAATAATGCATAGCGCACGTTTGATAAATGTGGACGAGTTGGGACTGTGGGCCAAATAGCGCTAAGTCTATATAGGAATGTGGGCGAATTGGCTTCCTGGACCATATAGGAATGTAGACAAAATGGGATATTAATGATTTAAGAATGTGGACGAGTCAGAAAGGTGACGATTCAGGATTATGCTGACATAGCATTGATGACGATTTAAGAAAAACGAAACGGGACAACAGACGAAGACGTCCTGAGCCGAAATTAGGCATTAGTAATGACCATAGACAAAGTATAAATTGAATAGTGTAACTTATGAAACAGATCTTGGAAAACTTATATAGATAAGTAACTCTTATGCAAAGAAAAATCAGTTAAGGCTGAATTAGGATACTTGGGCACTGTGAGAATATAGAGGAATGAATTCTGTGATGATTTCAAGATAAGTGCAAAATATATTCGTAAATCTTTGCATTTAACAGAGCTAACGGAACAAACTTTTCTGGTGCAATTTCGACACAATTTTGCATGATGGAATGTTCAATTTGGGGCGCAGCAGCAAATAATTGTATAGTGATAAAGGAATACATTTTGCAGGTACCAAAATCTATACAGTTTTTACTACTACCTGTGTCGGAATCTACGCCTCAATATATCAATATTTAGCACGCGGCAACTCTTTTGAAATAACTTCGGAATGTGAAAATTGCTTCTCGATCGTTCCGGTGAAATTTACTATACCGTGTTTGGAGTTAAGTTAGTCTTAATATATTTGTTTAAAATTACACGATTTTCACACACATTTTAACAAAACGGGACTTAATCGCGTTTATTTTAAAAAGTGTTCATTTAATTACTTAAACGTTTGAACGTGATGTTACGTTCATGGTCCCGAAGACTGAAGACCGAGCATCAACGTCTTTTTGTCGTCAGAGGATTTCTAACTACCCGTACTAGGTCATTATTTTCAGTCTGCTCACTAGGGTTGCCACTCGAGTTACGTCAAACGTCGTCGAAACGTCGAGGTAATAAAATGAAGACTTTTTGAACGCGGTTAGAGTCAGACTACGGTAACTCTTCCAAGCACATTTGCTTTTTACAAGCTTTTATTTAGCTTGCATGGTATGTTTAAAGTATGTTTGTTCGGGTGAAATCTTGCAACTCAATTTTGAAGCAGATATCGTCAACCGATTGAGCTGAAATTTTGCATACTTACTTAACTTTGATGACAATACAATAATATGGTACCATGGGGCTGATCTGATGATGAAACCGGAAGGTGGCCAAAGGAACTCTATAATAGAAAAAGCAATCCTACCAAGCTTGGGCTCTTTAGAATCGTCTCAGTGAGCATTTGATGGATATCCAAAGAAAAGTACAGTCGGCTATAAAAGCCACTAAAATGTCATTTTTCACAGAAACTTATTTACTGTCAAACCATACAAACTGACTCACTTTGTATGGTTTGTCAGTTTATTTGCTTGGAAGATCGTAGTCTCTCGTTATCCTTGTTAGATGAGTACATAAGTGGGCGCACTCATGACGCCGCAGTTGTTGTCCTTTGCGGACATGAGCACGTAGCCGTCGTTGCCCCACATGTTGGACCACGAGTTCTTCACGAGCCAGTACTTCTGTCCGTTCAGGATGCCGTAGCCCACCGCCAGCACCGCGTGGTCGAGCTCTTCTACTTTGTTCTTGCTGGAAACGGAAAGATTGTGGAGTCAATGTCCCCTGACTAGGGTTACCATACGTCCGGATTTGTCCGGACATGTCCGGACTTTTCGACTCTTGTCCGGCCCTTTAACTTGTCCGGCTTTTTTCAAATAAGATGGAATAATGAGTGATAAAACCGCCCGGCCGGCCCGCACCCCGCACCTACCCCCTCGCAAATCTCGCAATGCGAGCGTCTATCTACTACCATGCCTACCTATTTTGGTGACTAAAAAGTCCGGACTTTTTTCTTCGGATTCGTCCAGCTTTTTGCCAGGACTTTTCAAATTCCTAAATGGTAACCTTACCCCTGACGAAATATTAGCACTTTCACGACCAGGAAAAAGACCAGAAACCGACAGAGACCGTAGGTGGGCGCAACCCTTCCCCGGACGCCGACAGAAGGTGCTTTCAGACCACAGACAACCCCCACTAGACGGAGCATGTAAGGCGACCCGCGCGCACCAACGATATGGTACGGCAGAACATTAAAGTATCAACACGGCGGCCACCGTTTAGTCGCGTCCTTGTTTATGATCCATGCGTACGTCAACGAAAAAAGAAATTAAATAAATAACATGGTAAATTGTAGTGTTAAGTGGTGTAGAGAGACCTCATAAACATGGACGCAACTAAACGGTGGCCGCCGTGTTGATACTTTAATGTTCTGCCGTACCATATCGTTGGTGCGCGCGGGTCGCCTCACATGCTCCGTCTAGTGGGAGTGGTCTGTGTTTCAGACAGACTGCACCGGCTAGTTAGGACGGCGGCTGAGTACAAGTTACGAGCGCCCACCGTCAGGGTTGTTGCTCGTCAAAGTAATCGCCAACATGCCGAGTAGGAAATAAGTAACGCACTTTTCATTACGAAATCAATTAAATTCATGCATCGATCCAACCAAAAAATATAGTGCATATTTACTTCGAAAAATTATAAAACATATATTTGTAATATTCTAGTCATATATGTTCTTTTTTAGATACTTATCCAAAAAATTTGTGCCTGGGCCATGGATGTTATTTGTATTTAAGTATGTATTTATCTATATAAGTATCTATATCGTCGTCTAGTGTCCATAACACAAGCCTACTAGAGCTTATTTATCACATAATATAGTTACCATGCAGGCTCGTAGTAAACGCCATGCGAGTAGAAACTAAACGTCTTATGCGACGCATCGATGGCCACGGAGATAGGGCCGTTCTTGAAAAGGGCCAGCTGTAACAAGCATTAAGGTCCTGTTCAAAATATGTCCAATTAAGACTTAGATAGCGGTCGTTTCTGACTTTGTAAAAACGGGTCTCTATTATTGAGACTATACTGTCCGTCCGCCCGTCCATCTGTCTGTCTGTATATCTCATAAACCGTGATAGCTAGACAGTAGAAATTTTCACAGATGATGTATTTCTGTTGCCGCTATAACAACAAATATACTAAAAACAGAATAAAATAAATATTTAAGGCTCCCATACATCAAGCGTGATCGGTTGCGTTAACTTTGCGCCTAATTTGTATCCGGCGTTTGTATTTGGCATCCATACCAGGTGCAAACTTAACCAGACCAGTCACATTAATTTGATGGTACGGAACCTCTCGTACGTGAGTCCGGCTCGCACTTGGCCGGTTTATTTATGCAGTAGTCGTTCACTCCCGCGATTTCGCGAAATTGTATGGCAAAAGTATAATGTTATAATGGGTGAATCAATCAACAATATGCCACTGACCCGAAGAGCTTTCTCGTTGTTGGTGGTGACGTTGACCCAGCCCTTGATGGACGTCACCAGCGTCACGTTGTCGATGTGGCAGTACCCGTCCTGCAACAAACACACAAACAATCATAACTCTTGCAGAATAAAGTTCATTATTTCATTATTATTAACTACTAGCTGTGCCCCGCGGTGTTACCCGCTCATCCCACGGGAACACTAAATTCGGGATGAAAAGTATCCTATGTCCTTCCCCGGGACTGAAACTATCTATGTACCAAATTTCATCTAAATCGGTTCAGCGGTTTAAGCGTGAAGAGGCAACAGATAGACAGACAGACAGACACACTTTCGCATTTATAATATTAGTATGGATACACTTTACCAGAAAGATGTACTTTCACAGATTTAGATGTGAGTAGTACATTGTGTATCAAGAGCGGTAAATCACTAACGAGAATCTATAAGATATTTTATGATGATGATTCGAGTTTGTATTTCCTAGACGCCCAAGATGCACACGGTGTTTTTCATCACACTTGTGACAAAAAGAAAGTTGCAAAAAGACATGTAGTCATAAATCCATAGATAGTCATCCTATAGTTCATCAGAGCTGTCTACTAGACAGGGCAACAACGGGATGCCTTGACTTTTATAATTTATTTTTTAAAGTTATGTTCACCATCCTGAATTCCAAAATGGATGCCATTTTCGAAATATATACCCCCAAATGCCTAGAAAACGACCCATATGACGATATTGAAAAAAGTTATGTTCGCCATCTTGAAATCCAAAATTGACGCCATTTATAAAATTAGTAAAGCCTGACCAGAAATATATGAGGATTGTCAAGAGGGCGTTATTTATAAGATTTATATGGCAACAATTTTGCAACCAATCGCAATCCGCACTCTAATGACATTATAGTTTAAATATCTGTCAGTTCCTATGATCATAAAATCATTGCCAGTGTAAGAAATTAGTTCCAGCGAATTTCCGCAATATGGCGAATCCTCATATATTTCTGGTCAGGCTTTATATTGGTACTGCGAAACCTAAAACACCGGACTGCATGACAGGGTAAACCTTAAGAGGCCTTATTCCTTTTAAAATGCAGATTGTTTACACATTTTTCTCTATGATCAAACATGTTTCGTAACATATTATTGGTGTTACTACCTAGAACAGGGCTATTGGGATTTATTGGTATATATTTGAAACCTACAGTTTGAATTTTTCATTGATAATTTTTGTTTCAAAAACTACTCAAAATTGACAAAATTCACGCGTAAAATTAGTTTTTTCAACTTATTTTCGGCTACACGCAATGAAAGCATGAAATAGCTATGTTACTACCTAGAACTCGGGGGAAATTATTATTCACTCCAAAAAGTTGGTTGAAATTATCGATATATTTGTCATAATATGAAAAAAATAAATTTCAAAAGGAATAAGGCCTCTTAAACCTGTAAACCTTTTCAAACGTTACCTGTCCCAGGTAGCCACCGTAATCCTCCTCCGTAGGCAACCCGTGCTTCATGATCCACTGGTACGCGCGGAAGTCTTCGCCTCCGTCGCAGCCGTTGTTACCGAAACTGTAATGAAATTAGACACAATATACCTACATGTGGGATTGATGCTGGTAGAATATAAAGAGCTGGCTGATAGACGATTAATGCTAGTTCGAATAGTATGAAATAAGGAATGTGTTTGATTTGACGTATGACAGAGAGTGTCAGATGATAGAATGATTTAGAAGACGGATGAAGATTTGTATTATACATGTATATAATGTAAATAAAAGACGTTAAGACCATTTTATGCGTTTTCCCTGCCCCATTCCCACATACATATAACCCTATGGGACTTTAACCAGTCGCGCGTCCTTCATAAAATATTGGGCAACAGAATAATATTGGTCGGCAGCATACCAATATCATCCAATTTCTAACACACGCGCAAAAGTGACAGTCAGAATGGCGGCTGTGCCATCACGAATTTGTAACCGCTCTTTGTCCCCCCCAAAGCTATTTTATGTTTCGTAATACACCCCACTTTTAGATTTTGTAGTTATTTTCTACTCAGAATCACGAGGTAATTCGATGTTATTTAGGGAAGAAAAATGTCCCATTTTTTTCCATTTGGTTACCATTTCCATATAACCTAGGTACAATAGCGGTAACGGAATGGAAAAACAAAAAACATGAAAACTTTGAACACTTTTTTTCTAATTAGATCGAAAGAGCTCTTGATTCTGAGTAGAAAACCGTAAGTATCCAAAATCTAAAAAAAGTGGTGTGTATAACAAAACATAAAATGTGCAAGAGCAGAACAAGCGCTTGTTGACCACCAATGCAGCCATTACACGTTCCCAAATTAGTCACTGACGAGAGGGATGCAGCAATATGGGAGGTAACTACATCTCACTCCTTCGTATTGCTGCATCCTTTTCGTCAGTGACTAATTTAGGAAAATGTAATTGCATAAACCGCACTAGATGGTTCCCGTTGTGCAGAAACGAACGAAGCATGATCCACCTGCTTGAGCTGGCACTACTCACCCCCACGAGCAGTCGACAAGCGCCTGCTGGCTCAGTCTCACTAGATGGTTCCCGTTGTGCAGGAACGAAGCATGATCCACCTGCATGAGCTGGCACTACTCACCCCCACGAGCAGTCGACAAGCGCCTGCTGGCTCAGTCTCACTAGATGGTTCCCGTTGTGCAGGAACGAAGCATGATCCACCTGCATGAGCTGGCACTACTCACCCCCACGAGCAGTCGACAAGCGCCTGCTGGCTCAGTCTCACTAGATGGTTCCCGTTGTGCAGGAACGAAGCATGATCCACCTGCATGAGCTGGCACTACTCACCCCCACGAGCAGTCGACAAGCGCCTGCTGGCTCAGTCTCACTAGATGGTTCCCGTTGTGCAGGAACGAAGCATGATCCACCTGCATGAGCTGGCACTACTCACCCCCACGAGCAGTCGACAAGCGCCTGCTGGCTCAGTCTCACTAGATGGTTCCCGTTGTGCAGGAACGAAGCATGATCCACCTGCATGAGCTGGCACTACTCACCCCCACGAGCAGTCGACAAGCGCCTGCTGGCTCAGTCTCACTAGATGGTTCCCGTTGTGCAGGAACGAAGCATGATCCACCTGCATGAGCTGGCACTACTCACCCCCACGAGCAGTCGACAAGCGCCTGCTGGCTCAGTCTCACTAGATGGTTCCCGTTGTGCAGGAACGAAGCATGATCCACCTGCATGAGCTGGCACTACTCACCCCCACGAGCAGTCGACAAGCGCCTGCTGGCTCAGTCTCACTAGATGGTTCCCGTTGTGCAGGAACGAAGCATGATCCACCTGCATGAGCTGGCACTACTCACCCCCACGAGCAGTCGACAAGCGCCTGCTGGCTCAGTCTCACTAGATGGTTCCCGTTGTGCAGGAACGAAGCATGATCCACCTGCATGAGCTGGCACTACTCACCCCCACGAGCAGTCGACAAGCGCCTGCTGGCTCAGTCTCACTAGATGGTTCCCGTTGTGCAGGAACGAAGCATGATCCACCTGCATGAGCTGGCACTACTCACCCCCACGAGCAGTCGACAAGCGCCTGCTGGCTCAGTCTCACTAGATGGTTCCCGTTGTGCAGGAACGAAGCATGATCCACCTGCATGAGCTGGCACTACTCACCCCCACGAGCAGTCGACAAGCGCCTGCTGGCTCAGTCTCACTAGATGGTTCCCGTTGTGCAGGAACGAAGCATGATCCACCTGCATGAGCTGGCACTACTCACCCCCACGAGCAGTCGACAAGCGCCTGCTGGCTCAGTCTCACTAGATGGTTCCCGTTGTGCAGGAACGAAGCATGATCCACCTGCATGAGCTGGCACTACTCACCCCCACGAGCAGTCGACAAGCGCCTGCTGGCTCAGTCTCACTAGATGGTTCCCGTTGTGCAGGAACGAAGCATGATCCACCTGCATGAGCTGGCACTACTCACCCCCACGAGCAGTCGACAAGCGCCTGCTGGCTCAGTCTCACTAGATGGTTCCCGTTGTGCAGGAACGAAGCATGATCCACCTGCATGAGCTGGCACTACTCACCCCCACGAGCAGTCGACAAGCGCCTGCTGGCTCAGTCTCACTAGATGGTTCCCGTTGTGCAGGAACGAAGCATGATCCACCTGCATGAGCTGGCACTACTCACCCCCACGAGCAGTCGACAAGCGCCTGCTGGCTCAGTCTCACTAGATGGTTCCCGTTGTGCAGGAACGAAGCATGATCCACCTGCATGAGCTGGCACTACTCACCCCCACGAGCAGTCGACAAGCGCCTGCTGGCTCAGTCTCACTAGATGGTTCCCGTTGTGCAGGAACGAAGCATGATCCACCTGCATGAGCTGGCACTACTCACCCCCACGAGCAGTCGACAAGCGCCTGCTGGCTCAGTCTCACTAGATGGTTCCCGTTGTGCAGGAACGAAGCATGATCCACCTGCATGAGCTGGCACTACTCACCCCCACGAGCAGTCGACAAGCGCCTGCTGGCTCAGTCTCACTAGATGGTTCCCGTTGTGCAGGAACGAAGCATGATCCACCTGCATGAGCTGGCACTACTCACCCCCACGAGCAGTCGACAAGCGCCTGCTGGCTCAGTCTCACTAGATGGTTCCCGTTGTGCAGGAACGAAGCATGATCCACCTGCATGAGCTGGCACTACTCACCCCCACGAGCAGTCGACAAGCGCCTGCTGGCTCAGTCTCACTAGATGGTTCCCGTTGTGCAGGAACGAAGCATGATCCACCTGCATGAGCTGGCACTACTCACCCCCACGAGCAGTCGACAAGCGCCTGCTGGCTCAGTCTCACTAGATGGTTCCCGTTGTGCAGGAACGAAGCATGATCCACCTGCATGAGCTGGCACTACTCACCCCCACGAGCAGTCGACAAGCGCCTGCTGGCTCAGTCTCACTAGATGGTTCCCGTTGTGCAGGAACGAAGCATGATCCACCTGCATGAGCTGGCACTACTCACCCCCACGAGCAGTCGACAAGCGCCTGCTGGCTCAGTCTCACTAGATGGTTCCCGTTGTGCAGGAACGAAGCATGATCCACCTGCATGAGCTGGCACTACTCACCCCCACGAGCAGTCGACAAGCGCCTGCTGGCTCAGTCTCACTAGATGGTTCCCGTTGTGCAGGAACGAAGCATGATCCACCTGCATGAGCTGGCACTACTCACCCCCACGAGCAGTCGACAAGCGCCTGCTGGCTCAGTCTCACTAGATGGTTCCCGTTGTGCAGGAACGAAGCATGATCCACCTGCATGAGCTGGCACTACTCACCCCCACGAGCAGTCGACAAGCGCCTGCTGGCTCAGTCTCACTAGATGGTTCCCGTTGTGCAGGAACGAAGCATGATCCACCTGCATGAGCTGGCACTACTCACCCCCACGAGCAGTCGACAAGCGCCTGCTGGCTCAGTCTCACTAGATGGTTCCCGTTGTGCAGGAACGAAGCATGATCCACCTGCATGAGCTGGCACTACTCACCCCCACGAGCAGTCGACAAGCGCCTGCTGGCTCAGTCTCACTAGATGGTTCCCGTTGTGCAGGAACGAAGCATGATCCACCTGCATGAGCTGGCACTACTCACCCCCACGAGCAGTCGACAAGCGCCTGCTGGCTCAGTCTCACTAGATGGTTCCCGTTGTGCAGGAACGAAGCATGATCCACCTGCATGAGCTGGCACTACTCACCCCCACGAGCAGTCGACAAGCGCCTGCTGGCTCAGTCTCACTAGATGGTTCCCGTTGTGCAGGAACGAAGCATGATCCACCTGCATGAGCTGGCACTACTCACCCCCACGAGCAGTCGACAAGCGCCTGCTGGCTCAGTCTCACTAGATGGTTCCCGTTGTGCAGGAACGAAGCATGATCCACCTGCATGAGCTGGCACTACTCACCCCCACGAGCAGTCGACAAGCGCCTGCTGGCTCAGTCTCACTAGATGGTTCCCGTTGTGCAGGAACGAAGCATGATCCACCTGCATGAGCTGGCACTACTCACCCCCACGAGCAGTCGACAAGCGCCTGCTGGCTCAGTCTCACTAGATGGTTCCCGTTGTGCAGGAACGAAGCATGATCCACCTGCATGAGCTGGCACTACTCACCCCCACGAGCAGTCGACAAGCGCCTGCTGGCTCAGTCTCACTAGATGGTTCCCGTTGTGCAGGAACGAAGCATGATCCACCTGCATGAGCTGGCACTACTCACCCCCACGAGCAGTCGACAAGCGCCTGCTGGCTCAGTCTCACTAGATGGTTCCCGTTGTGCAGGAACGAAGCATGATCCACCTGCATGAGCTGGCACTACTCACCCCCACGAGCAGTCGACAAGCGCCTGCTGGCTCAGTCTCACTAGATGGTTCCCGTTGTGCAGGAACGAAGCATGATCCACCTGCATGAGCTGGCACTACTCACCCCCACGAGCAGTCGACAAGCGCCTGCTGGCTCAGTCTCACTAGATGGTTCCCGTTGTGCAGGAACGAAGCATGATCCACCTGCATGAGCTGGCACTACTCACCCCCACGAGCAGTCGACAAGCGCCTGCTGGCTCAGTCTCACTAGATGGTTCCCGTTGTGCAGGAACGAAGCATGATCCACCTGCATGAGCTGGCACTACTCACCCCCACGAGCAGTCGACAAGCGCCTGCTGGCTCAGTCTCACTAGATGGTTCCCGTTGTGCAGGAACGAAGCATGATCCACCTGCATGAGCTGGCACTACTCACCCCCACGAGCAGTCGACAAGCGCCTGCTGGCTCAGTCTCACTAGATGGTTCCCGTTGTGCAGGAACGAAGCATGATCCACCTGCATGAGCTGGCACTACTCACCCCCACGAGCAGTCGACAAGCGCCTGCTGGCTCAGTCTCACTAGATGGTTCCCGTTGTGCAGGAACGAAGCATGATCCACCTGCATGAGCTGGCACTACTCACCCCCACGAGCAGTCGACAAGCGCCTGCTGGCTCAGTCTCACTAGATGGTTCCCGTTGTGCAGGAACGAAGCATGATCCACCTGCATGAGCTGGCACTACTCACCCCCACGAGCAGTCGACAAGCGCCTGCTGGCTCAGTCTCACTAGATGGTTCCCGTTGTGCAGGAACGAAGCATGATCCACCTGCATGAGCTGGCACTACTCACCCCCACGAGCAGTCGACAAGCGCCTGCTGGCTCAGTCTCACTAGATGGTTCCCGTTGTGCAGGAACGAAGCATGATCCACCTGCATGAGCTGGCACTACTCACCCCCACGAGCAGTCGACAAGCGCCTGCTGGCTCAGTCTCACTAGATGGTTCCCGTTGTGCAGGAACGAAGCATGATCCACCTGCATGAGCTGGCACTACTCACCCCCACGAGCAGTCGACAAGCGCCTGCTGGCTCAGTCTCACTAGATGGTTCCCGTTGTGCAGGAACGAAGCATGATCCACCTGCATGAGCTGGCACTACTCACCCCCACGAGCAGTCGACAAGCGCCTGCTGGCTCAGTCTCACTAGATGGTTCCCGTTGTGCAGGAACGAAGCATGATCCACCTGCATGAGCTGGCACTACTCACCCCCACGAGCAGTCGACAAGCGCCTGCTGGCTCAGTCTCACTAGATGGTTCCCGTTGTGCAGGAACGAAGCATGATCCACCTGCATGAGCTGGCACTACTCACCCCCACGAGCAGTCGACAAGCGCCTGCTGGCTCAGTCTCACTAGATGGTTCCCGTTGTGCAGGAACGAAGCATGATCCACCTGCATGAGCTGGCACTACTCACCCCCACGAGCAGTCGACAAGCGCCTGCTGGCTCAGTCTCACTAGATGGTTCCCGTTGTGCAGGAACGAAGCATGATCCACCTTCATGAGCTGGCACTACTCACCCCCACGAGCAGTCGACAAGCGCCTGCTGGCTCAGTCTCACTAGATGGTTCCCGTTGTGCAGGAACGAAGCATGATCCACCTGCATGAGCTGGCACTACTCACCCCCACGAGCAGTCGACAAGCGCCTGCTGGCTCAGTCTCACTAGATGGTTCCCGTTGTGCAGGAACGAAGCATGATCCACCTGCATGAGCTGGCACTACTCACCCCCACGAGCAGTCGACAAGCGCCTGCTGGCTCAGTCTCACTAGATGGTTCCCGTTGTGCAGGAACGAAGCATGATCCACCTGCATGAGCTGGCACTACTCACCCCCACGAGCAGTCGACAAGCGCCTGCTGGCTCAGTCTCACTAGATGGTTCCCGTTGTGCAGGAACGAAGCATGATCCACCTGCATGAGCTGGCACTACTCACCCCCACGAGCAGTCGACAAGCGCCTGCTGGCTCAGTCTCACTAGATGGTTCCCGTTGTGCAGGAACGAAGCATGATCCACCTGCATGAGCTGGCACTACTCACCCCCACGAGCAGTCGACAAGCGCCTGCTGGCTCAGTCTCACTAGATGGTTCCCGTTGTGCAGGAACGAAGCATGATCCACCTGCATGAGCTGGCACTACTCACCCCCACGAGCAGTCGACAAGCGCCTGCTGGCTCAGTCTCACTAGATGGTTCCCGTTGTGCAGGAACAGGGCGCCTTCGACAGCCCCCACAGTACCGAAGGACCAGCACGATCCACACACCGACTGATCTGTTGCAAATACAAACACAAATATTGAAAATTTGAAGGTATGCTTACGGTTATAGTTGGTGGATTTAACTGCAGTAGCAGCGTGTCGGGAAGAACTCAACTTTGAAGCCGTCAAAGCAGCAATTTAATTTCATGAAATCGTAATACTTATGTTACAAATTATTTTCATGTTGTTTAGTTGTGATTTGTAGATTTTCTTTTAATATCAGTTTTCCTAGTTATTTTCCTTTCTTTTCCTTTTCCTCGGTTTTCCTTTCCTCATCCGGTTAAAACCTGCGTCTGATTCACTCCAGTGGAGCTACAAAGGTCGGGAGTGTTGTTAGCCTCAATAACTAACCTTTGACAGGAGTTACAGCGCCGAACAGTCTCCAGTCGTGTTCCGAAGGCAGCTTGTCGCTTTCTTCTTCGATGTCGATCTGCTCGTACGGGAACGGCAGCCCTGGAACAATAAGATTATATTATGAGAACAGGATTAACATAAGATGCTATGATGTTCGTCGTAAGACTTCTGAGGACAAAATATGATTATTTTTTTTTAATAGGAAATGAATATTCCTTTTTTAATTGCGGTGGTAAACCCACGTTTTGTAGACATCCGGTATCATTTGGTAGACTACGCAAAATTGCGGGGTCCGGTAGACCGGATTGCAATCCCTAATATGTACTCACTTAGATCACAGTATAAGAGTGTTTTATATAAAGGTAGACCCATATTGAGCCCTGTGGCACTCCTACCTTATATACAACTCCACTGGACTGGGGTCGATTTATAACCACGGTTTGCGTTCTACTGCTGATTTATGAAGGCATAAGGTTTCCACCATTTAAGGACAGGTCGTAATGTTTTAATTTCCAAATAGCGTTCCATGAGCAACACGATCGAATGCCTTCAAAAGATCACAGAATGTTCCAATAGCAAGTGTTTCAAGAAAGTATTGTATGGTAGAGTAACCTCGGTTGGGCCCGGAGTACCGGCGTCCCCTCAGTACAGAAGACCAAGACAAAGATGGATAGATGAAATAAACAGAGTAGCTGGAAAAAAATGGATGACCAAAGCCAACGATAGAGATGTTTGGAAAACGATGGAGGAGGCCTTTACTCGTTGAGAGGTCCTTAGTAAAAATTAACTAAATGCATGACATAATCTGAAAAATAATAATAATAAATAAAAATTAAATATGTATAATAAAAATATGGGACAATGTAAAAAAAAAAAATATCATATATTTTAATTTATTAAATCTCGAATTTTGCTAATGTAATTTAGTGTGCATGCTAAATTTAATAAAAATTGGGCAAGTGCGAGTCCGACTCGCGCATGAAGGGTTCCGTACCTATACATATATATAATCTATAACAAGTTTGTTGTATGGGAGCCCCCTTTAAATATTTATTTTATTTTATTTTTAGTATTTGTTGTTATAGCGGCAATAGAAATACATCATCTGTGAAAATTTCAACTGTCTAGCTATCACCGTTCTTGAGATACAGCCTGGTGACAGACGGACGGACGGACGGACGGACGGACAGCGAAGTCTTAGTAATAGGGTCCCGTTTTTACCCTTTGGGTACGGAACCCTAAAAATGAAATGTTATTTATTACAATAAATACATTTATTAAGGAATAAATTGAGGCTATAATAATAATAATTGTATGGTAGAGTAACCTTGGTTGGGCCCGGAGTACCGGCGTCCCCTCAGCGCCGCCAGCTCGTCGTCCGTGCGGTCGGCGAGATGGTTGACGGCGGTGCTGAACCCGCGGCGCGCGCGGTTGTGCGAGTGGATGAAGCGCAGGTTCTGACGGAAGATGTTCAGGCGTTTCTCGTGCTCGACGTCGCTGTTGTAGACTTTGCCGTGCTTGTTCTTGAATCTAAAAGACACGAAAATTCAAATTATTCAATTTTCTGCACCAACTATAGCTAAAAAAATCATATCTAAGAATGAAATCCGCACTCAAATCGGTCCACAAGCATGAGCTTAAATAGCAATGAAAATGAAGAGTTAATTTTGATCCGACAGCGTAGTTTAATTGCATCCGTCCACATCAACATGGCACAGTCGGTAGGATTTGAAAATAAGACGAAACGGTTCGAGAAAAGGTAGGTTTGCTGGTCTTGGCAGATCAGGTAGGTGTGGACTATAACCTGGCTATGTCCTGCGTGAAGTACTGACTTGTTGAACTCGTAAATAATGTACAAATCATATCTAGCTGAATTATCTGTGACGGTAGTTGTGGGTGGTTTGAATATAGTGCTGTATGAATGGGGGTGAGCAATGAAAATGAAGAAAATTTTGATCCGCGAGCATAATTTATTGACCTACTAGCTTTTGCCCGCGACTATGTACGCGTGGAACTTGATAAAAGGGATTATTAAAAGCGCCTAAGCAAATATAAGAGCAATTGTGCTTTTGGTCTAATAATTACATTTCCTACAGGGTCACCGCACCCCAACAGAAATGTTCACTCACTTTTCAATCTTTTTAGGTATAATTGACGACGCGGTTGGCGCAGTGGTTAAGCAACTGCCTACTGAGCCGACGGTCCCGGGTTCGAATCCCGGCAAGGGCAAATATTTGTGTGATGAACACGAATATTTGTGCCTGGGTCATGGATGTTCTATGTATTTAAGTATTTATTTATCTATATAAGTATGTATATCGTCGCCTAGTACCCATAACACAAGCCTTCTTGAGCTTAATTTGGGAGTAGGTTGATTTGTGTGAGGTTGTTAAAAAAAAAAAAAAAAAAAAAAAAAAAAAAAAAAAAAAAAAAAAAAAAAAAAAAAAAAAAAAAAAAAAAAAACAGGATGAAAACTATCCTATGTCCTTCCTCGGATCTTAAACTATATCTATGCCGATGAGTAAGATCAGTAATCTGGGCATGTATCCCTTGCGGCACCGACCTGTGGAACTCGTCGTGCACGTGCGCGTCTCGTGCGGGGAGCACGAACTCCTGCATTGGGTTGAAGGTGGCGAAGTGGCGCGCGCCGGGCCCGGGGAACGACGTGCACTGCATACCTACACACACACAAATAAGTTTCTGTCAAAAATGACATTTTAGTGGCAAGCTTTTATAGCCGACTGTACTTTTCTTTGGATATCCATCAAATGCTCACTGAGACGATTCTAAAGAGCCCAAGCTCGGTGGGATTGCTTTTTCTATTATAGAGTTCCTATGGCCACCATCCGGCTCCATCATCAGATCAGCCCCATGGTACCATATTATTGTATTGTCATCGAAGTTAAGTAAGTATGCAAAATTTCCGCTCAATCGGTTGACGATATCTGCTTCAAAATTGAGTTGCAAGATTTCACCCGAACAAACATACTTTAAACATACCATGCAAGTTAAATAAAAGCTTTAAAAAACCGTCAAAAACATGCCATTCGTTGAACTTCGACCGCCCCATTTTATAAGCTTTTATTTAACTTGCAATCTAACTATGTTTGTTCGGGTAGAATCTTGAAACTCAATTTGGAAGCTATCTTCAACCGATTGAGCTGAAATTTGGCGTACCTACTGTGATAATAATACAATAATATGGTAATACGAGGCCCGTTGATGATGGAGCCGGAAGGTAGCCCTAGAAACTCTGTATTAGATTAAAGGAACCTTACCGATTTTGGGCTCTTTAGAATCGTATCAGTGAGAAATTGAAGGATGTTGAAAAAAAGTACAATCTGCTATAAAAGCTTGTCACAAAAATTCAAATTTTGACAGTAAGTTTTACAGATCAATCCAGCAAACTTTTGATTAAAGTCAGAAAGTCTCATTATAAGTTATAATTTCTGACCGGTTAGGATATATAAATTAGGATCGGCCCGACTTGTTTCGAGCTCGTATGTCGGGCCGTTTCTGATACATAAACACAAATACTAGTAACATCATTTATTAATACAGATTACCCCTAAAATTCGTAATATTGTTCGATTTGATATTTGCGCAAGTGGGAGTTTTTATAGTGTAGTGTTAAAAGTGAATACTATCTTTGTGAAAAATTGTATTTTATGCAATCGTTGCACAATGAACGAGTGGGCTAAGTAAGGTACGAGATCTTAAGGCCTAATTGTGTAACGTTGTGATTTTGTCCGTGAAATTATAATTGCCAGATTAAAGTACGCGAGTATAAAAAAATCCATTGAGCAAATCTTCACCCACTTGATAATAAACAATACTCACCGGCGTCGACCTGGAAGACGGTGGGGTCAATGTCCTCGACGTCGTACTCGTCGTAGTCGATGTAGTAGTGGTCGTAGTGCGAGCCGAGCAGGCTGTTGAAGCCTTTCATCTCGTATCTAAAACACGTGTTCGTTTTCAGCCCTGGGACCTAATTCGAGATTGACATTTGAGTGATCGCCAAACGTCAAATCTCTATTAGATAACAGTTATATCGCCATTGAACTGTCATTTAAATGCGATGAGCTTAAAAGTGACATATCACATCTCAATTTTGGAAGTAGGAAGGCGATAATGATTGTCAAAAATGTTATTCATGTTTAAAAATTTCTGTTTTGAACGAAACGTAACGGACTAATTTCACGCACTACGCGGTCAATTTAAAGTATGCGCCTGTTATTTATGCCATCACATACAAAGGAAACGAACATTTTGCGCGTCCGAATTGACGAAGTTGCGATGTTCTGGGGATATCGCCACTTGTCAAGTAGGCACACGTCAAAAGTGACGGATGGCGATGGAAAGGAGAGATCTCCGATCTCCATTATATCTCTAAAATTGGTCGAATACCCCCCCTGGATTTACAGTACTTTATCAGTAGTTTGGTTTATTCGCGCATAAAGGGCGTAGCCCGCCTCAATGACTTTGGTCATTAGACTTTTTTTTCATTCCCACTAGCTCGTACGATTTTACGGTTTTTACGGCGTCAAGTATGCAGTGGCATCTTACTAGCGCCTCTCGTACAGTTGAGTTCATTTACATCTACACACCTACGAGAACAAAAATATCTGAACACGACTTTATGCTCCTAACAATAGGGTCGTGTTCAGATATTTTGGTTCTCGTAAGTGTGTAGATGTAAATGAACTCAACTGTACTACGTCGAAAGTAATAACCATTACTCACTTATTCGTATAAAGCGTCGCGTAAAAAGGGAGACTTTACCGACATACCTTTTTTTATGCAATTTATATGAGATATTTTAAATCGGCGTCTGCAGTAATGTTTTATTATTTATACTTTTATATTTTTTATGTCTTTGCCTTAAGGGCCTCCTAAACGGGCCATGTTTTGCTGCAATTTGTGGCCCGGCCATTATTTGCATCTTGCTCTAGCGTAGGGTGTTAGAGAGGGACAGCCATAGTTGCCGGCCACAAATTGCAGCAAAACATGGCCCGTTTAGAAGCCCCTTTATATCGTTACATTCCCGTAGTTTATGAATCAATTTCGAAATATATATTTTTTTATAACCTCAAAAAAAAAATTTTTTACAAAAAAAAGAACCGACTTCAGTAAAACTAAAAAAGCCAACAATAACCCGTTCAAGTACAAATTACATTTGACTCACCCTTCGAAGTCGATCCCAAACCAGTTCTTATATTTATATATTATAGTTTACGCGAGGTTTGGCACCGACTTCGAAGGGTGAGTCAAATGTAATCTGTACTTGAACGGGTTATTGTTGGCTTTTTTAGTTTTACTGAAATCGGTTCTTTTTTTTGTAAAAAATTTTTTTTTTTGCTTTTTAGTGATTCGTATGTGTTCATCATCAGTTTCCTTACACCAAATCCTATTTACTGAATGTAAATTCTTGACCTTATCAATATATTACCGAAAGCGCCGTACATGTCCCTATAACATTTGAAGAGTTCCCTCGATTTCTCCAAGATTCCATCATCAGATCCCGACTTAGTGCCAACGGGACCAACTAGGATTTCGATAAAAAAAAAAAATTGAAAATCGGTTCACGGTTCTCGGAGATATCGAGTAACAAACATACAAAAAAAAAAAAAAATAGTTCGAATTGAGAACCTCCTCCTTTTTTGAAGTCGGTTAAAAAGATCGTCATCAACTCTCGATGTAGTTTTTTTTAATGAACCATGGTACATGAAATTCCTGTTCGTGTTGGTCACCTGACGGGTATGGGCAGCGCGGCGCCCTTCTGGTTCTTCTTGTATTTCACCCACATCGTGTACTTGTTGATCTTGTCTCCGATGGTGCTGGTCATCTGCCATTTTGAGGTGTCGGAGTCGCGCATGTTCTCAGTACCTGGAACGGTGAATAGGCATCTTCTGAGAACGCGTGCTTGGAAATTTCACAAATTTTTTAATACAGTAAAATATCAATTATCCAAAAAGCGACTTAAGCGACTTAAACCATAAGGCATAAACGCCTAATGTACATTCGAATGTAGCTGTGGGCCAAGACTTGTTTTTTTTGTGAAGAGTTCAACTAGGATTTATTTTTATTTTTTTCAAGATGCTCTAGAGTCTAGATGAATATAATGCACTCAATGAATCTTGTACATTGTATTGTACACTGGGCGTTTACGCATGCGTATAGCACAAACGATCTTGGGTCGAGTTATAAGTGTTACTTTGTACATTGTTTTATATTTAATTTATGCCTCTTGACTTCAGTCTTGTCGTGACACTGACAGCGCTTGTCTATGTTCAGTTCAGGTTAACGCATCCTAAATCCTATGGATTTAAAGTCCGAAATAAATGATTTATATATGTATTTGTATTGTAAATGCGAGCAGCGCTCGTGCGTGCAGCTCTCCGTTGCGCCACCTATGGTCCCGCCGGAAGATCAGCGCTGGCTCTCGAGCTACCATCATGCTTAGACGTGTGCGCCGCGCCGATCGGCGTGAAATCGGCGTGGCCTTGTGTACTTTGTATGTATGCGCATACAAATAATGTAACCTGTACTATTTTTGTGTACCCGTCTGTATGCGCATAAATACAAAGCACACAAAGGCCACGCCGATTTCACGCCGCGACGGCGTATACTGCGGCGTCGGTACAAAACCGGCGCGGCGCACACGTCTAATCATGCTATCTGTCTATAATAATATTATAGTTGCCTATTGTTTTATTTAATTTTTTATGTCGGACACACCCTGTAATTATGTATTATGGTCAGTGGGGCACGTCACGAATAAATTTCATTCTTTCTTTCTTTCATTGAGAGGCACATTGGGCCTCACGAGGTTAACCAAGCACTGACCCACGAACTTGAAGTCCGTCATGTTGGGCAGCACGCTCTGGATGTTCACAGACGCCGCGCCGGTCCCGTTCACCTGCAGACACGTCTGCTTGTTCAGCACCGACTCCGTCGTCACCGGCGCTATCTGCAACACGATCACAAATACTTGTAAATAAATGTCTTTAATGTCTTTAATGTCTTTAATGTCTTTTATGTCTTTAATGTCTTTAATGTCTTTAATGTCTTTAATGTACTGTCCACAGTTTGGTGAAAACATGTGTACAGTTAGAGCTGCCATAGGTTTCCCCGGATTTGTCCTAGTTTGGAGGCCGTCCCGGGTTTGGAAAAAGTATCCTGTTATTTTAGTATTTTCGGACAAGTCCGGGGAAATAATACGATTTACGCCAAATGTCCGGTTTTTTTTAAGTGTTCGCATTGTTGTGTTCCGGTGTGGGGGTAAGATAGCCGGTGAAATTACTAGCATAGAGGCATTCTATCTTCGTCCTCCGGGTAGGCAAGCACTTGTGACTCCTCTGGTGTTGCAGGTGTTTATGGGCGACGGTAATCGCTTTCCATCAGGCGATACGTTTGCTCGTTTGCACCCTATGACATAAAAAAAAAAAAAAAACATGCGTACAGTTAGAGCTGCCGTAGGTTTCCCCGGATTTGTCCTAGTTTGGAGGCCGTCCCGGGTTTGCAAAAAGTATCCTGTTATTTTAGTATTTTTGGACAAGTCCGGGGAAATAATACGATTTACGCCAAATGTCCGGTTTTTTTAAGTATTTTTCCGGGTTCGGCGAATTTAGAGATGGCATCCTATGTACAGTTAGCATCAAAAGTAGCTGACAATTTTACTACTGGCATAGTTACCTAGTTATTGGACTGTGGTAGTCTTCTCTTGGTGATAGTCTTATCCCACCTTACCCTAATGCCCTAAGGCATTAAGTCCGCCATTTTTGCTTTTTTTTATCGTACAATGAAGATTAAATCACACTTGTATTATAAGTTTGTGAGTGTGTTTATGTGTATGTTTGTTACTTCTTCACGCTCAAACGGCTGGACCAATTCTGATAAATTTTGGTATGAAAGTAGTTGACACTGGATTAACACATAGGCTACTTTTTATCCCGAAAAATTTTGTGTTCCCGTGGGATGAGAGGGTAACGCTGCGCGGCGCAGCTAGTCACTACATAGTATAAAAGTCGCTTCCTGTCTGTCTGTCTACGTATGCTTAGATCTTTAAAACAACGCAACGGATTATGATGCGGTTTTTTTAATAGATAGTGATTCAAGAGGAAGGTTCATAAAGGTATAATACATGCATAATTTGTCAGCACGTGCAATGCTGTGCGAAGCCGGGGCGGGTCGCTATACTCGGTTTTCTAATTCAAGACCAAAAAAACTACGACAGATACGTCACTGTCAAAGTTGACAAAATTTAAATGACATCTGACCATGTAAATGATTGCACTAAATGTTTTGAATACCTCAAGTGTTACAAGTACAATACCCAGATTTTGTACCAAAAATCTCCGATGTTTAAGTTTTTATTATCTCCTCCCGTATTTATGTAATAATAAATATATCTAATTATTTTGTTAAAACATAGAGTTAAAGTTATCAATTAATAAATTATCTTAGTGTCTAATAAAAAAATAAGGATTTTACTAATACTTTATTGTAGTGGTAACATTGTGGTAGTTTTTTTGGTCTTGAATTAGAAATCGTAGTATAGTAAGAAATAAAGCCTGAAAAGAGATTCTCTCCCTAATTCATTCATTCATTCACACTCACTAACCTTGATCATTGTACCATATTGAGGGTACACCGACGGCTCCAACTGGTACGTTTTGACCATCGTGCCGTAGTAGTCGATGCGCGACTTGCGATTCTTGCTGTCGAACCTGTCAATACAATGTCTGATTAGTTGCAGAACTATTTGAATAGTTTATGAAGGGTTACCTATCTGAAACACTAAAAACGTTAGTCCGAATTTCATTTCGACAAAAACTATTCGACAAATATCATTTTAACTTTTTTTCATTTGTCCGAAAATTCAATTCGATAATTTAGAATTGGGCATTAATTGTTCAGGATTTTTATTCACTCGACTAATGACACGTTTCCCTAAATCTCATTTGTCCGTAATATCAGTTTTCCGATGTAACGTTTCGGTTTATTAACTACTCGACATTTTTTGTATGACTTTGATTTCATTTGACCGATGTAACGATTCGGTTTATTAACTACTCGACTTTTTTTGTATGACTTTGATTTCATTTGTCCGATGTAAAGATTCGGTTTATTAACTACTCGACTGTTGTGGTCACAGTTCTAACCTAACCTAACCCAACCAGGGGGCCTATGATGGTTGCGTTTATCACGTGATAAATAAGTGACAAAGCATCTGTCCCTCACACTCGCGTTATGTCAAAACGTGACGGATGCTATATCACTTATTTATCGCGTGATAAAAGCAACCATCATAGGGCCCCAGGTCGGTTTTGGCGGTTTGTCGGCTGCTGCCGCAGCACGGTAGCTTCGCTCGCTCGGCTCGCGCGCTGTTGTGGTCACAGTTCTAACCTAACCTAACCCAACCAGGTCGGTTTTAGCGGTTTGTCGGCTGCTGCCGCAGCACGGTAGCTTCGCTCGCTCAGCTCGCGGGCTGTTGTGGTCACAGTTCTAACCTAACCTAACCCAACCAGGTCGGTTTTGGCGGTTTGTCGGCTGCTGCCGCAGCACGGTAGCTTCGCTCGCTCGGCTCGCGCGCTGTTGTGGTCACAGTTCTAACCTAACCTAACCCAACCAGGTCGGTTTTGGCGGTTTGTCGGCTGCTGCCGCAGCACGGTAGCTTCGCTCGCTCAGCTCGCGGGCTGTTGTGGTCACAGTTCTAACCTAACCTAACCCAACCAGGTCGGTTTTGGCGGTTTGTCGGCTGCTGCCGCAGCACGGTAGCTTCGCTCGCTCGGCTCGTGCGCTGTTGTGGTCACAGTTCTAACCTAACCTAACCCAACCAGGTCGGTTTTGGCGGTTTGTCGGCTGCTGCCGCAGCACGGTAGCTTCGCTCGCTCGGCTCGCGCGCTGTTGTGGTCACAGTTCTAACCTAACCTAACCCAATCAGGTCGGTTTTGGCGGTTTGTCAGCTGCTGCCGCAGCACGTTAGCTTCGCTCGCTCAGCTCGCGGGCTGTTGTGGTCACAGTTCTAACCTAACCTAACCCAACCAGGTCGGTTTTTGCGGTTTGTCGGCTGTTGCCGCAGCACGATAGCTTCGCTCGCTCGGCTCGCGGGCTGTTGTGGTCACAGTTCTAACCTAACCTAACCCAACCAGGTCGGTTTTGGCGGTTTGTCGGCTGTTGCCGCAGCACGATAGCTTCGCTCGCTCGGCTCGCGGGCTGTTGTGGTCACAGTTCTAACCTTTTTTTTTTTTTTTTTTTTTTCCCGGTTCTAACCTAACCTAACCGAACCAGGTCGGTTTTGGCGGTTTGTCGGCTGCTGCCGCAGCACGGTAGCTTCGCTCGCTCGGCTCGTGCGCTGTTGTGGTCACAGTTCTAACCTAACCTAACCCAACCAGGTCGGTTTTGGCGGTTTGTCGGCTGCTGCCGCAGCACGGTAGCTTCGCTCGCTCGGCTCGCGCGCTGTTGTGGTCACAGTTCTAACCTAACCTAACCCAATCAGGTCGGTTTTGGCGGTTTGTCAGCTGCTGCCGCAGCACGTTAGCTTCGCTCGCTCAGCTCGCGGGCTGTTGTGGTCACAGTTCTAACCTAACCTAACCCAACCAGGTCGGTTTTTGCGGTTTGTCGGCTGTTGCCGCAGCACGATAGCTTCGCTCGCTCGGCTCGCGGGCTGTTGTGGTCACAGTTCTAACCTAACCTAACCCAACCAGGTCGGTTTTGGCGGTTTGTCGGCTGTTGCCGCAGCACGATAGCTTCGCTCGCTCGGCTCGCGGGCTGTTGTGGTCACAGTTCTAACCTAACCTAACCCAACCAGGTCGGTTTTGGCGGTTTGTCGGCTGCTGCCGCAGCACGGTAGCTTCGCTCGCTCGGCTCGCGCGCTGTTGTGGTCACAGTTCTAACCTAACCTAACCCAACCAGGTCGGTCTTGCCGGTTTGTCGGCTGCTGCCGCAGCACGGTAGCTTCGCTCGTTCGGCTCGCGGGCTGTTGTTGTGGTCGCAGTTCTTATGTAATGCGAAAAATATCATTGGCTAAATGAAAAAATGGGTACTAAACAAAAGACGTCTCAATTCAGATGGCAAGTGAATGGGGCGGGAAAAGTTAAAAGGTGAACTGAAAATTTGTTCAAATGTATGCAGTGCCAAAAGTATCATGGGGTGAATGAAAAATGGGCTACGAAAAAAAATACGTAACAACTCATAGGGCAAGTGAATGTGACGGGAAAAGTTTTTCGGACAAACGATACTTCTACTAAATGTAAAATGGTGAAAAGAAAAATGTACGAATCCTGTCATCGGACAAACGATAATAATTCGAATAGTTTTCGGGCAAATGAAATTCGGTCAATGGTTTTTAGTGTTTGAGATAGGTTACCTTTATGAAGACCTTACTTCCTTAGCCTTCTACTTAAGACCAACCAATCCAACCATACAGACTAAACAACTGTCTTGATAATAATAACATAATAAATTAAATATTTCTAGGGTCTTGAGGGTAGTATCGTTTTTGGAAGACAAACAACTTTTTTCGGTATAACGATCTACAAACTGCAGTACTTTAATTTGTTGGACAACTTTGATGACTTTTCCCACATGTATTTTTTTTTAATTTTCGTCATAACAGTAGCTTTCTTTTTGGCAGAAGGGACACTTGTCAATGTCAAAATTTCAACGGTTTGACATTGACAAGTGCCGACCATCGACTATTCTTTTTAGTTTTTAGTTGGGTTTTGAAGGCTGGGATTTTTTCAGGCAAAAAGAAAGCAAACTGTCATGACGATAATAGGCTAGACCCAGTTTTGAAATATATTTGAAATGGTTAATAATGATCTTACTAGCTCTAAAAAAAATGTCTTGTACTTTTGTGAAAGCTAGAAAGCTAAATTTTATCAGTTGAAAATTAAAAATATCATGAACAGTCAAAACCGCTGTCCGTCATTTTTGCCTTTTGCTAATCCGTGGCGTGACGTAGAATTACGCGTAAATATTCGAAATTCGACCGTCGCATAGTGCAATTCCGCTCACTCCAAATATACTTTGACAGGAGATCGAGAGGGTAGAACATATCCAAGAGTATTTACATTTAATTGTTGCTTTTTTAAGGTTCCATACCCAAAAGGTAAAAACGAGTCCCTATACTAAACCTCCGCTGTGCGTTCGTCCGTCTGTCTGTCTGTCTGTCACCAGGCTGTATCTCATGAACGGTGATAGCTACAGTTAAAATTTTCTCAGATGATGTATTTCTGTTGCCGCTATAACAACAAATACTAAAAACAGGATAAAATAAATATTTGAGTGGGATCCAACAATTTTGATCGGTTGCGTTAACTTTGCACCTCATTTGTATCCGGCGACATACATACCAGATTCAAATTTAACTTAACCCGGCCAGTTAAGATGGGATTAAGTGTTTGTACGGGAACCTTCGGTACGCGGGTCAGACTCACACTTGGCCGGTTTTTATTAAGGTATCGTTATCTCAAGTAAAGTATATTGACCGCGACGCTGACCAATGTAAACATAATAAAAAGCATGAAACTCTTGACCAAGATTTACATTATTATTTACTGCGAAACATTGACCTTTCACATATATGAAACTAGCTTTTGCCCGCGACTACGTCCGCGTGGAACTTGGAAGTAAGGAAGCAAACTCGTACAACACGATAGATATCCACCTAATCACCTTAATTAATAAAAGAGCGCCTAAGCAAATGTAAGAGCAATTGTGCTTTTGTGTTTATCATTACATTTTCTACAGGGTCATCAATGTCATCATGAATTACTTACTCACTTTTCAATCTTTTTAGGGATAATTTCCAGGATGAAAACTATCCTATGTCCTTCCTCAAAATCGATTCAGCGGTTTTTGCGTGAAGAGGTAACAGACAGACAGACAGACAGACACACTTTCGCATTTATAATATTAGTATGGATAAGTTTCTGGTCACTCAGACGATCCTAAAGACCCCAAACTGGGTAGGATTGTTTTATCCATTACAGAGTTTCGAGGGCCACCTTCCGGCTCCATCATAAGACCAGCCTCATATTATTACCAGGTACCATATTATTGTATTGTCATCAAAGTAGGTATGCAAATTTTCAGTTCAATCTGTTGAAGATAACTGCTTCAAAATTGAGTTGCAAGATTCCACCCGAACAAACATAGTTGGTCGTACATCTGGTCAGGAATGTTGACTTCATTGATAAAGACATCAGGACGCGGAGTGCACAGTTTATGGTCAGTCTAAAAATAAATAAATAAAACCTTGCCGGGTCGTTTTACAGTACAATAATATGTTGTATGAAATTCCCTTAATTGGCGTTTTCGGCACAAAAATATACCTACTTCTACTTTTTTACAAGATACATAAATAAAAACGTGGCAATGTAGGAATCAAGTTTTGACGTAATATAGTAGCTATTTGTTTTCTTGCGCCATTTTTGAGAAAAGTACTATTATACCTTCGTATTAAATTAAACGGATCGACCGAAGCTCGCCTGTTTAAAATTAATATTCAGTCAGCACTTCCCTCGCTTCGACGTAATGCATGTTATACTATACTTCATCCGCGTATTTTTTATTTTATACACTCAACTCTTCCTTTATAATATCACACTAATAATTATAATTAGGCGAAAGTTTTTGAGTTTATGTGTTTGTTTGTTACTTCTTCACGGTCAAACGGCTGACAAGTTTTGATAAATTTTTGTATGAAGGTAGCTGACAACCTGCATTAACACATAGGCTACTTTTCATCCCGAAAAATTTAGTGTTCCCATGGGATGAGCGGGTAACACCGCGCAGCGCAGCTAGTTAATGTATAAGTTCATCGTTGGGAATCAGTTTATGATACAAATCTACTGTTTATCTGCGTCAATTGGTATTGGCAGTTCTAGATACTATTTCAAACAAAGAACTGTTTCTCTAGAGATTTGTTTGCGCTACGTGAACTTTATCTTCAGGTCATAGGTCTCTGATAACAAGCGAATACACAGATATTGAGTATTGCAATACATTTAACAGTCTCGACAGATTTTCTCAAGTTCTATGCTTACTAGCTGACCCGCTCATCTCACGGGAACAGTACATTTTGTTCGGGATATAAAGCCTATGTGTTAACCCGAATCTGTTATTTTATTGTAAAAAGTAATTTTTTTACAACAAAATACCTACTAACCTGCCCCTTGACTTTTAGGTAACAAGTCTATATTTTCCTATCTAAATAGTTAATAAAATCAACGTCTTCTAAATTGTGGGCTTAGATTTATTTAGATAGACTTTTTGCTACTGTGTCTGTGTAGCATTAGCATGAGTATATGTATGACTATTCCCATATCCATATGCTACATTATGATTATATCAACCAACAATTCAACATCCAAAACTGGGAAAATGAGTCTAAAACCGTGATTGGTGAAGGAGGACTCTATGCAACGGTGTGTAGAACACGATGAAGCCTGGTTTGCTTTTCTGTCTCATAAGCGTGACTTGAGACACCAGCGCGCAACTCTTTCCCTTCACCGACTGGCGCGATATTTTTATGTCAGACTAGCTGTGCCCGCGGCTCCGCCCGCGTGGAATTCGGTCTGTGTAAGTAAGCTGCTAATACCTCGCCGTTTAAACCTTCCCTGGACTTCGTTTCGTTTTCGTTTCAACAGTAGTGGGTTAGTTTTTATTTTACCGTTTTGTCGGCGTGATACATACACATACTCATACCAAATTTCAGCTTTCTAGTACTAATCTAACACGAAGCTAAGCCGCGGACGGACAGACAGACGGACGGACGGACGGACGGACGGACGGACGGACGGACGGACGGACGGACAGACAGACAGACAGACAGACAGACAGACAGACAGACAGACAGACAGATTGATAAAATTTAGCTTTCTAACTCTAGAAAATTAAATTATTAATAATTTCAAATATTGGGCAAGTAGCATATTCTGAAAGTAATAAAGTTTATTCTTATTCGACCAACTCTGTTAAAGGCGCCAGTCTGAAAATCAGCGCTGGGCTGGTACCCATTACCAAAATTGTGTTGACTTAATCATAACTCATTAACTATTCAAAATTCATTGTGTTTATGCAAATTTTGTAATGTATAGTAATAACACACAAATGTAAGCTATTACTGTATACATGTGTTCATTTTTGTATGAACAGATTTTTCTTTTATTTATTTATTCATATTTATTCTGAGAATCTATTGAAATTAATGAACTCACCAGGCGTAGAACGGTTCATGCAGCTCAGCGTAAGGTATCAGCAGGATACCCTTCACTGTGTACACGGGGTTCCATTCCGGAGGGGATTCTGCAACAATCATACGTTCTATAAATACATATTTTGACGACGCGGTTGGCGCAGTTTGTAGTACACCTGCCTACTGAGCCGGCGGTCCTGGGTTCGAATCCCGGCCGGGGCAAATATTTATTTATTTTTTGCATAATTTTTTGACCCATGGTTGAAAAGTTAGAGGGGGGGGACACATTTTTTTTTATTATCGGAGCGAATATTTACAAAACTGCTGACTTTATCAAAAAATAATGTTTGGAGACCCCTATTATTTTTAAAAGACCTATTCAACGACACCCCACACACATTAGTGATGAAACGAAAAAAAAATCTATTTGGTGTTCAAAATTTTTTTTTTACTTTTTATTTTACTATTTTGTCGACGTAATACATACACAAACTCATACCAAATTTCAGCTTTCTAGTACTAATGATCACGGAGCTAAGCCGCGGACGGACAGACGGACAGACGGACATGGCGAAACTATAAGGGTTCCTAGTTGACGACGGAACCCTAAAAAGGAGGCTCTCAGTTTGACCTATATGTTTGTATGTATGTATGTTTGTCCGCGGTTATCTCGCGTTTGGCTGAACCGATTTTAATGCGGTTTTCCGAAAATAATTTGTTACACTTAGGAGAAGGTTTTGGACTTGAAAAAAAAACGAGATTCCTAATATTAATCTAATGAAAATTAATCAAATTAATTAATCGATCAAAAGTGTAATCACTGGATCCGATTAATTCGTACGATTAAGATTAATAAAACGTAATGTTTAATCGTTAATGGCGATCAAGTAGGTTAATCTTAATCGTTAATCGATTAAATTTTTCCCATCTCCGCTACTACTAACACATTCTTGCAACCATGCAACTAACATCTGTATTTTTCGATATTATATGCTTGATCTTACCTTACCTTACCCCAACTGACCTTAATAACCCTGCAAATATGAATATGACTAATATTCTCGCAATCCGAACGAACCATTGTATCAAAACAATAGCATTTCTGTTTCAGTTGAAAACTGAATTTAGACTGCAGGGTATCAGCTCATTTGTGAATCATCGAGTATTTACAAATAGGGGGCGACATACAATACAAGACTGCGGTATATCCGTAATATAACAATAAGAAGCATTACCGCGAAATAATGCACATTGGAAATGTTGTATACCCAGTGAACGCATATTCCGGTCACTGTGTTTACCTAATTATGTGTTAATGTTATTACTATTGTATTAATTAATGTAACATGTATTCAATGACGATGCAAGAGTGGTTCCAGAAAATTCCTATTGATTTGTTTGATTCCTGTTTGATATAAATTCATTTTTGTAGCAAGCATTTTTTGCAGACTGTATTTTCTTAGAACATCTGTTTACTACTCACCGAGACGATTCTAAAGAGCCCAAACTTAGCATTGCATCATCTTACCACAACGTACCTATGACTATTTTTCGGCTCCGTGCATGCGGCTATACTGTACGGCTCATTAAAAAAAAAAACTAATTTACTCTGCTTAGAGGTGAATTTTATATTAACGTATATAACGTATATGGGCGATTGTGCACTACAATGAATTTTACTGTCCGTCAGTCCGATTTTTTACGGTCCGATATGGCAATCCATTAAATGTATATAGTAGTTTGTGCACTATACGTAATTTTACCATCCGACATTTTACTTTTCCCCATTCCGGACCGTTTTTTTCCACCACCACCACCGTCACGACTACCACCATCACCATCACCACCATCACCATCACCACCACTACCACCAACACGACCATCATCATCACCACCACCATCATCACCACCACCACTACCACCACCGTCACCACTACCACCATCACCACCATCACCATCACCACCACTACCACCAACACCACCATCATCATCACCACCACCACCACCACCACCACCGTCACCACTACCACCATCACCACCATCACCATCACCACCACTACCACCAACACCACCATCATCATCACCACCACCACCACCACCACCACCACCATCATCACCACCATCATCAACACCACCACCATCACCACCACCACCACCGTCACCACTACCACCGTCACCACCATCACCATCACAACTACTACCACCAACACCACCACCACCATCACCACCAGCATCATCACAAGCATCATCATCACCACTATCACCATCACCACCACTACAGTTGTCGTGTGGTTGTGATAATTTTCTATCTTATTTTGTCATATTTATGTGCAACTAAAACACCAAAACACCAACTAGTGGTTGCAATGCGTCTGAGGCAGCCCTGTGCGTGTTACACACATTGACACTGACATTCAAGTTCAGTTTTTAGTAGGCAGCGTCCGCCCTGTGCCTCTGCCTATACTCACTAAACAACGCTCACTCATTGTATTAAATACTGTACAAACTTACCTTAACGTTACTGCAAGCATTTCATTTGGTGGTACACCCAGCCTGAATTTTGTATCTTGCCTCTTAAATAAATAAATAATAAATAAATATCGGACAACCTCACAAAAATCAATCTAGTCCCACAGTAAGCTCTAGTAGTAGGCTTGAGTGTTCCTAGACGACGATATAGATAAATACATACTTAAGTACAAATAACATCCATGACCCAGGCACAAATATTCGAGCTCATCACACAAATATTTGCCCTTGCCGGGATTCGAACCCAGGACCGCCGGCTCAGTAGGCAGTTGCTTAACCACTGCGCCATCCACGTCGCCTCTTGATCCATGTGCTTAAGCGATATAGCAAAAAATCATAAGAAACTCATCGTTCTTAGTGTAATTACGATTGCGTGGCGTGTAGTTTCAAAGAGAGAGGTAACCGAAAACTGCGCCGCACCTGCGAGTAAAAAGACGGACAAGTGCACAAGCTAAAACCGTTTTTTTCATGCCATATCGACCATGAAAACTCGGACTGCCGGACAGTAAAATTCATTGTAGTGCACAATCGCCCTTACCGTTTTTTTCATGCCGTAACGGACCGTAAAAAATCGGACTGACGGACAGTAAAATTCATTGTAGTGCACAATCGCCCTATATCTATCCTAATCAATAAACCAGTGATTTTCACATACATATGTACAGTACGTTAAAGAAGAACAGTACGTCTATCATAACAGTGAAACGCGACTCTTTCTCGCGCGACAAATACTACCAGCCACTTTCCTTTCAATACCGTGCGAGCAAGACATGAGACGCTAAGTCGCGCGACAAACGAAGTCGCGGCAAGATAATATGCTAGCCCTGCAGGGCAGACAAAAAAAATCTTTGTAAAAGCTATAGTGCAACTATTTAAAAAGGTAAAAAAAAACACTAATACTTATACAAGAGACCCAAATTGGCGAAGATATTTCACAATTAACTACCATACACTCGTCGATTTGCTGACCTCCTTTTCTAAACTCGGTTAATAACAATGACTTACGTTTTTCGACGAAGCCTGCGGCGACGGCCGCGAGGCAGAGCACAGCGCACACCAACATGTCTGTCGCGCGCGGCGGGGTCACGCGGAATGTCGGTGGACGCGGTCGAGCGCGGCTCTGTGGAGTAGTCAATAGTAGATTATGTTTATTTAACGAAAACAATTAAACAATTGGCATATTCTGATATACGACATTTATTTCCTTAAGGCTCCTTATCTGTTCAAAAATGCTGTTTGTTTTAAACATTTTCCTCTATGATCAAACATGTTTCTTAACATATTATCAATGTTACTACTTAGAACAGGGCCATTGCGATTTATTGGTATATAGGTACTTAAAACCTACAGTTTGTATTTTTCATTGATAATTTTTGTTTCAAAAACTACTCGAAATTGTCAAATTCCACACATATTTTCGATTGCACGCAATGAAAGCATGAAATAGCTGCTACTATCTAGAATTTAGGGAAAAGTAATATTCACCTTAAAAAGTTGGTTGAAATTATAAATATATTTGTCATACATAATATCTTAACACACAGGAAATAAGGACTACGAGTGGTTTATCTTAGGCATGCTCTAGGTAGACACAAAAGGTCTTTTTGCTTTGATACTCAGTTATTATAAGTTATTACATCACATTTTTTTTTAAATACTGGTTTCCTTGGATATGATGATGAAATGTGTGTGGGAGTGGATGAAATAGTGTACCTATGTAACTCTAAATAATTAGGCCTTAAAATATTTGTGTGATCCTATAGGTATAGGATATACTATGATAAATAAAAACCCCCCTTCCTGTTTTAAGACCTCTCTTTATGTTACAGTTGCATAAACTACTATTTTTGTAAACCCTTATGTACAATGAGCTGCAGAAATGCATGGCCCATTTATGATGAATTCATTCATAAATGGGCCATGCATTTCTGCAGCTCATAGTACATTATAGGACTGAAAAGTTAACAGGGTCAGATATAAAATAATGGTAAAATTAAAGTTGGAATGAATAGAATAGAATACTCTTTATTGCACACCTCAAGAAGAAAGAAATACAAATACAAATGACACTTAACATTACGATAGAGGCAAACAATAGGCGATCTTATCGCTAAAAAGCGATCTCTTCCAGACAACCTTTGGGTAGCGGATTAATATAAATGAAATGAGATGAGTAGGCGATGCAAAAAGTAATCAAGAAAACTACTGAAAAATTATTAAAATCTACTAAAACCTATAATAATATATATTAATACATAAACATACATAAAAATATACATAAATGAACATAAGACTAAATATATACTCATATATAAACTTACTTAAACCTTATATTTAAAATAATATTTTATGTAACGAACCACAGATTTTGTCAGTCACAGTGACAGAGTATTAAAGGAGAGACAAGTAATGTTCTTTGAGGTGTGTTTTAAAAGTAGCAACGGATTGACTACGTTTCAATTCAACAGGGAGAGAGTTCCACAATAGAGTAGCCTGAAAGGTAAATGAGCTGTTATAGAATTTGGAAGAAGAAGAAGGGACAGCCAGAAGCAAATTTTGAGAGGACCTAATAGAACGAAGGTAACTGAAACGCTCCTTGAGGTAGCAGGGAGTTGCAGGGTGAAAAAGAATATTGTAAAGAAGAGAGAGAATGTGAGAGTTACGACGAAAGCGGATAGGAAGCCACTTGAGCTGCGAACGGAAACTGGAAACATGGTCATATTTACGAAGCCCAAATATGAACCTGATGCAAATATTCTGAATACGCTCAAGTTTATTAAGCTGTTCTTCTGTGAGATCAGGGTAGGAGATATCAGCATAATCTAAGATTGGAAGAAGTAAGGTTTGGCAAAGCGCAATTTTGGTGGCGATTGGAAGAAAATTACGGAGTCTTCTAAGAGAGCTCACCGCTGCAAACATCTTCCTGCTGACTTCATTCACCTGAGGCACCCAAGATAAGGTCTGGTCAAAAATAATACCCAGGTCTTTGACTTGTTGTGAAAAAGGAATTAAGACACCATCAAAATAAATTGATGGCAGCTTATCAACATCAACCCTAGCTATAAGTTTAGCACTACCAACTATAATAGCTTGGGTCTTTACTGGGTTTACCTTGAGACCAAAGCTATAGCTCCAGTTCAAAATGTGTGCCAAGTCGTCATTTACAGAGTTAATAACAGACGGAAGTTCTCCAACTTCACCCTGCAAATAAATTTGAAGATCGTCGGCATAAAGGTGATAGCGCGAAGAAAGGTTACGTGTAATGGAATTAATGAAAATAGAAAACAACAAGGGTGATAGCACTCCACCCTGCGGAACACCGGCCAAAGTGTTGCACCACGAAGATCGGGAATTATCCACCTTTATTCTCTGCCGACGACCACCTAGATAACTACGAAACCAATCAATAACCGCAGGAGATATGTTAAGAGAACGTAGAGTACCTAATAAAATATCAAAATGGAGTAGTTTTATTTTATTTTATTATAAGCCTTTGTTAACAGTCATTGATTGTCTTCCTTTTCAGCATAGTAGTTGGAAAACATTAATTAGCCCACTTCAACTCATTCTCAGGAACCCCATAGTCAATAGTTTCAGCTAATATGCTTATCAATATATGCAATAATAATTACCAACATGTGGTTGAAAATATTTCAACTATTACAAACCAGTACAGTGCGTGAGCCGTCCGAATGCCATTCGCGTGTTATACTTGTCTCGCTCGCTCTTAAGTGATACAGATATAAACATCTCAGTTTTCACCCAAACCCAAATCGCATGGACTGTACACATGTAACCATATTATGTGACAAAAGTTTTTATGTTTTTCTTTATCTAGGCTCATTAATTTGTTATATGGCATGTAGGTATGCTGCTAAATTAAGGGACATAACAGTCTTTTTAAGTGGAGGGTAATAAAACAATTAAGTATTGAATGAACACAATTAATAAATGTTTTACCATAGCTACCTTCTACCTATGTACGCTGATTTTAAACAACCATGTCTTTTACCATTGAAATAATAGTGACATACATGTTTACAGGTATAAGACATTTATTCCAAATATTGCGATGGGAATATATTACATTAGGGCTTAAAACTTTTAATTTCCAAATTACCAAATAGCGCCTTGGGTTCCTAGTATTATGAATATCATGATATTTCTGCTACTGAAGTAAATGTGAGCAATTAAATTACAAATGAACAACTTTAAAGTTATGGATTCCACCTTAAATTGTCGAATTAAAACAAAATGGTGGGAGGAAAAATCTAAACATACCTACCAATTATGTTTTTATGACTATATTGCTGATCAAGAGCTTATATCCTAAAATAGTTAAAGTTCTCTACATAAGCAAAGAAATACAATTCAGGAGACAATACTGAAGAAAGTAAAAATCTGGCTTATATTATAGAATACTAGTAAATGAAAATGCGAACCTTATACATCTAAATAAAGAAAAACACCATTAATTTGAATTACAACGTTAAAAACTTTGTAGGTATATTTATGGTGAGGTAAAGAAATAAAATTCTTTTAAAACAAAATATGAACAATGCAGTTTAAATAAATTGTAACTGCGGAATAATAAGCGTCGTAAAACTACCGGCTTAACGAAAATTATGTTGATTTAGTGAAACTTAAGAAAACTATGCACATTACCTTATTCCTTTGTTATGATGTTTTCTTTAGAAAAGTTGAGTTTATTTACTTTCTGACTAATCTCGAAAACATTTTTTTTTATTAATATCGTATCGGATTTGAAGTTTGGTTTGGTTTGGTTTTAAACCACAGACTAAGAAGAGATACTATACTATTTTAAGCGAATACCGATGACATTTCATTTCATGACAATCTTATCGCGCTTAGTATCCACCATCGATATAAAATTTAAAGTATTTGAGATGTATTTGAGGTATATTCATCACAATATTACACTAAGAAAGTCAATTTAACTTTACTTCTTTTTACGTTTCCGTTCATTCTTGAGATGTAACACTAAAAATTAAACCTAGAATTCGGTTAAACAAATTAGGATTGATATCGATTTAAAAAACCGGTAATATCCAACTACAACAATCAAATTCTTTGACAGCAGTTTTAAGCTATCTGAGATATTTGTAAAAAAGCTTATATTTTTCAACAGCTCTTTCACTTTGTGTCAGTAATGACATATTCTACTTATAGTATGACAGACTATAATAAAATGATTATTCTTGCAATTGATTTTGTGTTTATCACTTTTATCAGATTGTAACAATTACCTCTATTATAAACATTGGTACATCATAATAAATAATAATATTAATTGTGTTCTTATCATATACATAATTTATATTTGTTTACCATAACCAAAACCCGCTAAATCGCAATAAACACATAATATACCGTATAGAACTTGTTTATAACCGTTCAAAAATGAGTAAGAAGCCTATATCCTTTGGAAAAATCAGTTTTAACCTAGCCAAAGCACCGGAAAGCACAAATAATGAAGAAAACAACGACACCTCGACCTCCGGTTTTGGGACGTTTGGGCGCACTCCTATACAAGAACAGAAGGAAATTGAAGAAATAGCTGACGACTTGGAAAACCAGCATGTGCACCAAGTGATGGGCATCAAGAACTTTGGGAAGAAAGCCAAGAACTTCAATGTGGAGGAGATGTTGGAACAAGCCAGGAAAACTGCGCAAGAGGTTTGTAACACCAAGTATGCCGTTCAGTGCTATTAACACTACCGGTATCACTGCAGAATCTGATGATGCTTTGAAAACTACCTGCATCTGAATTTTCCGGGGTTTTTGATAGGGCGATGATTTGGCACTATATTATTATTTATCTATGGAAAATATATACTGCAGCTCTAGCGCAACTGTGACACGCGACTCTTTCTCACGAGATATATTACCTATCCCTTTCTGTACAGTACTGTGAGAGTGACGGGTGATACTATGTCGAGCAACAAGAGTTGTGAAGCACAGTTGTGCTAAACGGGCTGCTCAATAAAACAATAAAACATAAGTGCATTGATGCAGATTTTAAACTCTTACCTTACCTTGAAATACAGCATGATAAAAAGGATTAATTTGAGATTTTAAAATTTTATCCCACTATGTTGATGTTTCCTTTAACTGTTATTTAGAAGATTGTATACAAAAGTCACAAAACCACCATTTACTTGAATAGGCACAGTTTTGCCTTACTAGACTAGATCTAAATTCAAGTAAACATTTTCATTAATATTTCTCAAACTAACTACATCTAATACTAACAAAAGAGTATGTTTTGCTAACAGGTTAGCAAAAAGAAACTAGAAGAAGAAGCAGCTAAAGCAGCAGCTGAGCCTCCAGCTCCGGAAGAATCACCTCCAGATGAAGACGAGGATGAGGAAGACATCATCGGTCCCTTACCGCCGCCTGCCAGTGAGATCAGTCCACCGGCACCAGAGAAAAGTAAAGGAAAGAAGAGGAATGATGACGATGATGACAGCTACAATGAACTTAGCAGTTCGGAGGATGAAGAGGAACTGAGCTTGGAGAAACGGATACCAAATACTCATGAGGTACATTCTTGAGGATTTCCTTTGTTAAGTTTACAATAAACAGATTTATATCTCTTACAATAGCATTGACAACATGAATCCTGACCATAAGCAAGTATAAGAAGTTTTAAGTTTTGTCTCCTGTCAACCTGGTCTTAAACAACCAAAACTCAAAGGAAACTTACTGAATAAATAATAGCAATATCCAATTATAATTAACTATACAATTTTACGGGCATAATAGACGCACACTGAAAATAAAAGTTTGGAACTTAGAGGTATTATGAGAAGAGTGGTAGAACCTACTCAGGGTTAATAAATAAATAATGAATAAAATAAAAGCCTTTATTTCTTAATAAGGTGAGAAACAAATCTGGACAATAAATGCTGTACAGAACTAAGTTTAGACACTTCATGATTGACTAAATTGATATATTACTATAAAATTTTCAAAATCTCTATAAGATAAAGGCCTCCTCTAGAGACCTCCATACATTTCTGTCCTGTGCCCTACTCGGGGTTATGAATGGACAATTGATTTGACGCCTACTGTACTGTGAGCCTAGCCTTAAATCATTTGTGCACCAAAAACCCTGGGTTATGATTATAAATGGCACAGAAGAGTCCTTTACCAAAGCACAAGCATATATGTGACATAGCAAAATAATACTTACACTGCATTTGTGGCAATTCATTAACTATTTTCATTATATTATAGGTGGAGATGCTTCATGGAACCAAAGCTGTGGTGGCGTTGGCTGTGGATCCATCTGGGGCTCGGTTAGCTACAGGCTCTGTTGACTACGATGTGTCCTTCTGGGATTTTGCAGGTACAATATTACTGCTTAAACAGTGGTTTCCATACTACTGTCAATGCTGAGCCTTAATACCTTAGTTCACACTCATACTAATTACAATTATTTTGCCGATGAAATTTAAACCAGATTTCTGCCCTAATTGCAACTACCTTTTCCTAAAATTTAGTATGATTGTGCTCTATGAGTCTAAGGTATCAATATCTTCAATGTTATTGATTAGGTGTTACTCTGCTAGCTAAATTTAGATCTACTTGGCTTTGAAGGATGATTCAGAACTTAATTGTGAAATAAATGTGCTTATTATTATTAAGAGCCTATATTGTCCCACTGCTGGGCAAAGGCCTCCCTCTCATTCTTCCATGCGTCCCTGTCCCGAGCAATCTCCCACCAGTCTCGGTGAAAGGAAAATTAAATGTGCTTAAACACTTGTAATGTTTGAATTTAATGTCTATTTTTGTTGGCACACTTTTCTTTAATATTTCTAGTAGAGCAAAGAAATTTCTAAAAGCCTACTAATTGCATTTGATGTTTCCTCAAATCTTTCGGCCTTTCTTACTCAACTAGACAAAGGCCACATCTCTAGCTATTACATTTTGGTGAGAGGTGCAATATTATCGTCCTAAAGATGGAGCAGTATTATTCTACCAGTGCTATACATTTGACGACGCGGTTGGCGCAGTTTGTAGTACATCTGCCTACTGAGCCGGCGGTCCTGAGTTCGAATCCCAGCCAGGGCAACCATTTCTGTGATGTCGAGTATTTTGTTCCTGGATCATGGATACTTATTGTATTTATATATTATGTATATCGTCGTCTAGTATCCATAGTACAAGCTTGCTTAGTTTGGGACTAGGTCGATTTGTAATTATAATTTTTTGCCTAGCCTATATTTGTGTCCCACTGCTGGGCAAAGGCCTCCCCACTACGCCACTCGTCTCTATTGGCTGCATACTCCCTCCACTCGTTACTAAATGCATCCAAGTCATCCTGCCATCTTTTCAGTTTGCCTTTGCTCCGGTAACCTTACTTATTACCCTTATTATTATCCTTATTTATTTATTTTTCTCAAACATGCATTGAAATATCGTCATAGCGTGCGTTTAAATAGGCTTTGAAATGTCACGTTTCGGGTGGAACAATTCGAGAGAACTGTTAAGGAATTTCATACAAAATTGAAGGCCTAGGCCGGGAAGTAACGTTTTTTTAAACATGGCGTCTGTGTTCATTAACTGCTGAATCATACTTTCTTTGAGTGGTGTATTTTTTTTATTTCAATTTGAGAAAAGCACTATTCATGCTTTAGCCGTGAAAAGGGCTCGCCGGCTGAGTAGGTATAGACGGCCGACCGTAAGGGAGGCCGGATAGTGATACGATAGTGATACTTATTTCCCGGCGTCAGCAGTAATGTACTATTACAGGAATGGACTCGTCGATGCGCTCGTTCCGCACGCTCCAGCCGTGCGAGAGCCACCCGGTGCGCGCGCTCCAGTACTCCGCCACCGGCGACTCGCTGCTCGTGGTGTCGGGCGCCGCACAAGCGAAGGTCTTGGATCGCGACGGCTTCGAAATGCTGGAGTGCGTGAAGGGAGACCAATACATCGCCGACATGGCTAAGTAAGTTGTCGCTGAACGTCGAAAATTTGTCTGGATATATGGGTCATTAAGGAAATTAAGGAGGCGACTCGCTGCTCGTGGTGTCGGGCGCCGCACAAGCGAAGGTCTTGGATCGCGACGGCTTCGAAATGCTGGAGTGCGTGAAGGGAGACCAATACATCGCCGACATGGCTAAGTAAGTTGTCGCTGAACGTCGAAAATTTGTCTGGATATATGGGTCATTAAGGAAATTAAGGAGGCGACTCGCTGCTCGTGGTGTCGGGCGCCGCACAAGCGAAGGTCTTGGATCGCGACGGCTTCGAAATGCTGGAGTGCGTGAAGGGAGACCAATACATCGCCGACATGGCTAAGTAAGTTGTCGCTGAACGTCGAAAATTCGTCTTTGGATATATGGGTCATTGTCAGATTTAGGTGCGCGTCTTTCCGGTGGACATTTGCGAAATTAAGGATTCCAGGGCCTAATTTTATGATAAAATGCCTGTGAGAAAAAAGAACGTTCCCTCTTCTATAGTCTATAGCAACATTACCTAGATTCATATCAGCTCTTAACTTTTGACCACCGAAGGGACAATTTTTTTTTTTTTGAACTGACGACCCATTTAAAGGATTTAAATACTACTCAAGATAACGGTTTTCGTTAAATGTCCACAATAACATTAACCTCCTTTCTATAACTCCAACTCTTGCTTACCCGGGATTGATTACTCGTACTAAAAATCCCGGCAACAATTGGATGTCCTATTCTATTCTGTCCCAAGGGGTTTTTTAGGGTTCCGTACCCAAAGGGTAAAAACGGGGCCCTATTACTGAGACTTCGCTGTCCGTCCGTCCGTCTGTCACCAGACTGTATCTCAAGAACGGTGATAGCTAGACAGTTGAAATTTTCACAGATGATGTATTTCTATTGCCGCTATAACAACAAATACTAAAAATAAAATATATAGGGGGGCTCCCATACAACAAACTTACAGATAATGGTACGGAACCCTTCGTGCGCGAGTCCCACTTGCACTTGGCCGATATATTTTTTAATATGGTAAACAAGCAGATGGATGGATCGTCTGATGGTAAACGATTACCGTCGTCCATGAACATTTGCAACACTAGCACCTCTAGAATAACTGTCATACACGACTATTTCTCGCGCGAGATAATTACCTGTCTCTTTCTGTTCAGTAATGTGAGAGAGGGACAGGTAGCGCTATGTCGCCCGAAAAGAGTCGCGAAGCTTAGTTGTGCTAGATGGGCAGTCTTTGTAACCCACAAAGTGCGACGCTGGCCTTTCAGATGGGAGTACGCTCCTTTTTGAAGGTTTGAAGGTCATGGCGTTTAGACTCTTTTAACCTGACAATTTTTTCTCAATTCATGTCTATCAAAGCAAATCTGCTATCTCAGAATCTTTATTAAGTAACTTAAATCATTTCAGAACCAAAGGCCACACCGCATCTCTAAACAGCGGCTGCTGGCACCCTCACATACGCGAAGAGTTCATGACCTGCTCCCAGGACGGAACCCTCCGTCTCTGGCGCACGGAGAACCCTAAACAACACCAGGCCGTCATCAAGCCCCGGCAACAGGGAGGCCTGAAGACAAACCCAACAGCCTGCGCTTTCTCCAGAGATGGCAACACTGTCGCTTGCGGCTGTTTCGATGGCTCAATTCAGATGTGGGACCATCGGAAGAATTTTGTGAATACTTCAGCGTTACTACGAGGCGCTCATGAGAAACAAACAGAAATATCCAGCATAGCTTACTCGTATTTAGGATCATACTTAGCCAGCAGGGGCAACGACGAAACTTTAAAACTCTGGGATTTGAGGAACTTCAAAAAACCTCTAAACGTCTTCAATAATCTGTTTTCAAGATACGAACAGACCGACTGCTGTTTCAGTCCGGATGACACTATGGTGTTTACCGGAGAATCCCTGCAAAGGAACCAAGACGTCGGGAGACTGATATTCTTCAACACGAAAACTTTTGAGAAAGTAACCGAAATCGGGGTGACCAAATCCCATGTGATCAAAGGTATTTGGCATGCGAAGTTGAATCAGATCTTCGTCAGTTGCGGGAATGGCGTAGTTAAGTGCTATTATGACCAGAAAAGGAGTCTACGCGGCGCGAAGTTATGCATAGTCAAGACACATAGAAAGAAGCATTCCGTAGAAGTTGTTAGTTCGCAGCAGATTATCACTCCTCACGCTTTACCGCTCTTCAGACAAGAGAAACTAAGAACTAGTAAGAAGAAGATGGAGAAAGAACGACTTGATCCTGTCAAATCTCACCGACCTGACCTACCGATCACTTCAGGACAAGGCGGTAGAGTTGCCGCTTCTGGTAGCACTCTAAGTTCCTTCGTGATCAGAAATCTGGGGTTGAGCAAGAGGGTAGATGATGACCAGGACCCGAGGGAAGCCATCTTGAAATACGCGAAGGATGCAGAAGAGAATCCATTCTGGGTGGCGCCAGCTTACAAGAAGACTCAGCCGAAACCGATATTTCAGAATGGAGAGGAGGATGGGCCTTCGGATCCGAAGAAATCTAAGTCGTAAATTTGTTTTAACCCTTTGAGCGCCGAGCGGCAAAGCAATTCACCGTGCCTCTGACGCCAAACCAAAAAAAAAAAAGTGCTCCAAAATCAACAGAGATTAAGAAACACAGATAGTGTTTTGAATTAGCATGTTTTTGACCACTGAAATTTTGACGTCAATAGACGTCGTTGGCGTCAGTGGCACGAATTCCCGATGACGTGATTTGCCGTCTTTGGCGGTCAAAGGGTTAAGCAATTAAATGATGTCTTGGCATTTTTGTTTGTTTCATTTGCTATACCGTACCTTCAAACCTAGAACCAATCAGGCCGAGCCGGCCGCAGCTTTAAATGCAATGTGATTGGTCCGGTCTATTTTATACAACTCCGCAAAGGCAGCTGTAATTACCTATATTTTTTTTTTTTACTAGCCTATAAGTGTGTCCCACTGCTGGGCAAAGGCCTCCCCTCTCTTGCGCCACTCGTCACTATTGGCTGCATGCTCCCTCCACTCGTGACTAAATGCATCCAGGTCATGCCGCCATCTTCTTATCGGTCTGCCTCTGCTCCGGTAACCTTGCGGTGTCCAGTCGGAAAATAAAAAATTTGGGGCGAAATATTTATCTTTAGTTAGAAACTTAGAATAGTTTCGTAACCTATTCTCGTCTAAATTCATCTATGACAAAACAAATATGCCAGTGATGAATATATCATTATTGAAAGCATCAAAATGGCAAATTGGACAATAAGTCCACGCGGTAAGGTTCAGTTATTATATTGAAGAGTTTATAGACTTGTCAGCTTGTTTTACTCATTTAAGAGTAGAAAATCACACTGCTAGGTAAAGGCTCGCTCTCATTCTTCCGCGTGCCTTGGTTCTGGGCTATTTCCCACCAGTGTCCGAATGAAGTCATTTTGAAATATCCTTTAGGTTTGACATTTGTATGCATATCGCATCATATAATTGAAGTAGAATGAAACTCTTTACTAACTTAAATCAATATATTGTTCTATGCGTTCTTAACAAATCTATCTAAACAGTATAAAGCCTATCACATCGACGTCTTCATCCGTTTTGTATGGCTTCGTGTACAACCGAGGGGCAAACTTAGTGATGTGAAGAAATCTACGCAGTCGCCGCCGCCGCCTCTCTCGAATCGTCCCAAGGGCTCAGCGGAGACCGCGCCGGATTCTGAAAAATAAGTCATCACACTAATATTATAAAGGCGAAAGTTCGTGAGTGTGTTTTTACAAGCTTTTATTTAGCTTGCATGGTATGTTTAAAGTATGTATGTTCGGGTGAAATCTTGCAACTCAATTTTGAAGCAGATATCGTCAACCGATTGAGCTGAAATTTTGCATACTTACTTAACTTTGATGACAATACAATAATATGGTACCATGGGGCTGATCTGATGATGGAGCCGGACGGTGGCCATAGGAACTCTATAATAGAAAAAGCAATCCTACCGAGCTTGGGCTCTTTAGAATCGTCTCAGTGAGCATTTGATGGATATCCAAAGAAAAGTACAGTCGGCTATAAAAGCTTGCCACTAAAATGACATTTTTGACAGAAACTTATTGTGTTTAGGCTCTCTCTCGATCTCTATATTAATTTCCACCTATTAGAAATATGAAATGTTGTCAATTCACCTGTATATTTTTAGGTGGCAGAAAGCCCTTTAGCCATTGGAATGGTAAACCGTGATATCGAAAATTCTAAAAAGGTTATTGTAAAAACCATGGTGACGAAAAATTAAAAAGCAGCAGTTTGTTGGTCTTTTTAGCAACGACTATGGACAAAAAAAATAGTTTAATATTTTTCAAAAAACTTTATCCTATTGTAGGGCAAAATCGAGTTTATTTTCTTTGACAAAACACGTACCAAAGTTTAAGATTTCTCATGTAATATTTTTCTTGTTGGTGTGCAATAAAGTGTTGTTGTATTGTATTGTATTGTATTGTACCAGTTTCTTCGCCCTTTCGGTGAGGATGTTGAAGGCGAAGTGGTTGAGGATGACGCCGGCCGGCAGCGCCACGCCCTGGAACCGGTACAGCGGCGCGGAACCCTCTGAACCTGGACACATTATACGATATTTGATGATAGCTCAAACCAGGGGGGGTCCTTTTCATCGCCATCCGTCACTTTTGACGTGTGCCTACTTGACAAGTGGCGATATCCCTATAATATCGCAACTTCGTCATTCGGACGCGCTACATTTTCGTTTCCTTTGTGTGTGACGGCATAAATAACAGGCGCATAGTTTAAATTGACCGCGTAGTGCGTGAAATTAGTCCGTTACGTTTCATTCAAAACAGAAATTCATATGCATGAATAACATTTTTGACAATCATTATCGCCTTCGTATTTCCAAAATTGAGATGAGATATGTCAATTTAAAGCTCATCGCATTTTAATGACAGTTCAACGGCGATATAACAGTTATCTAATAGAGATGTGACGTTTGGCGTTCACTCAAACGGCATTCTCGAATTGGGCCCCAGCTACTATTTATGAAATGACAAACGTTCTGTTAGTATGAAGTTTAATAAATAAATATCGGACAACCTCACACAAATCGATAAAGTCCCAAATTAAGCTCAAGAAGGCTTGTGTTATGGGTACTAGACAACGATATACGTACTTATATAGATAAATATATACTTAAATACATAGAACAACAAACATTATACGATATTTGATGATAGCTCAAACCAGCTACTCTTTATAAAATGACAAACGTTCTGTTATTATGAAGTTTAATAAATAAATATCGGAAAACCTCACACAAATCGATCAAGTCCCAAATTAAGCTCAAGAAGGCTTGTGTTATGGGTACTAGACGACGATATACGTTTTTATATAGATAGATATATACTTAAATACATAGAACAACCATGACCCAAGCACAAATATTCGAGTTCATCACACAAATATTTGCCCTGGCCGGGATTCGAACCCGGGACCGCTGGCTCAGTAGGCAGGTGTCTACAAACCGAGCCAAACGCGTCGTCATTTCTATGAAGATGCTGGCTTGTGATGTCATCAGTAGTCAAAACGAGTCTTCTTTTCAATTTTCTCCAGTTAATAATAGTATAATGTCCATATACTAGCGGTAGACTATTTGGTTCCGTGCATTTTTGAATGTGTGCTAAGTGGTTTTAATTATACAATTTCTTTTCGCTATAGTCAAATACACGATGATTCTTAATCGGTGATCAGGAGTAGAGAAATATTAATAACCAGCTAAAATTAAACTTAATAGGCGAGGTCTCACGCAATTACCTCACTGTTTAATTAATTAAAAGTTAAAACATAATCAAAACTAATATCCACTAGTATAAATGATTGATTGATTGATTGATTGATAGTACATGGTCATCCTATATAAATTATTGAAGTACGATACCTGCGTCAAGTGTCATCGCTTTGGCGGGAAATTTTACGAAATTTTCTACGACTTTGTTTATGTAATGGCTATGACAATGACAAGTTATTACTCATAAATTGTCATTGCCACGATTTTCACACATTATTATAATTATTAAAATATTAATGAAATAATGAACTTTATTCTGCAAATAGACCACAAGGGCACTTTTACATGTCTGAGTCTACCGGCATTTCACAAGAGGAGACCACTGTTGAGAAGAAACGCCGAAAGAAACTCAACAGATGCCATTTGGCATTAAGTCCGCCATTTGTACTGACTTGTTTTGTAATAAAGTTTAAATAAATAAATAAACAGATAGTCATTTTTTCAGAAAGGATAAGTACTTAACTATTACAGTAATATGAACTGAACTATCGTAGTATTGGCACCCAACCCACAAATGATGTCCAACGTTGAAGTTTTTAGCGCTCCGTAGGAATGTTGAACTTTGACGGTTATTTCTGACTTTTAGAGCAGTCTAAGTGTAGTTAGTCCCATATAGACATTTGACCCCAATAAAAAATAGAATCGACAGACATCCACAAAAAAAAAATTAAAAAAAAAATACTTTTACTATTTTACCCAAACCCAAACCCCAATGTAAGAGCTCACGGACTGTGTGCTGCTCTGTGGCGGCGCCACCAATGAAAATCAATGAATTATATGGTGGTACACAATAAATAGCACTAGTACAGTCGCCATCAAATATATCGCAGCATATAAAGCGTTCATAAATATGTGAAAAGTCAATAAGAGTCGTGTTCAGATATTTATGAATACCTTACATGCTACGATATGTCTGATGGCGACTGTACATCAATTTCCATAAGAAAATAATAGCTAATGTCATTTCTATCTACGAGTTTTCTGTGGCGCCGCTGCAGAGTATGCTCCCCAGCGGCGCCACAAACAATGTCCATTATTTCGTTCCCTGGTACAAGTACAGCCAAAAACATGATATGTACAGTCGAGTTCATTTACATCTACACGTTTACGAGAACATAAATATCTGAACACGACTTTATGCTCCTGACAATAGGGTCGTGTTTTTTTTTTTTTTTTTATGTCATAGGGGGCAAACGAGCAAACGTATCGCCTGATGGAAAGCGATTACCGTCGCCCATAAACACCTGCAACACCAGAGGAGTCACAAGTGCTTGCCTACCCAGAGGACGAAGATAGAATGCCTCTATGCTAGTAATTTCACCGGCTATCTCACCCCCACACCGGAACACAACAATGCGAACATTGCAGATATTTTTGTTCTCGTAAGTGTGTAGATGTAAATGAACTCGACTGTACATGGTGTACGTTTAAGGTACATCATTTCACCATATAATTAATTGTTTTTCATTATGGTGGCGCCGCCACAGAGCAGTACACCACGGACTAGTATGGTACGCTCTCACCTTCGAGCCTGTGCACGGCGGAGACGGCGGCGCGGCCCACGTGCGCCGTGTGGTTGATGAGCGGGCCTTTCGAGATGTCCACGTGCTTCTCTACTCGGTACAGAGTCACTTTTCCTGCACACAATTGACACAATATTAAGGCTGATTTAGACGATGCCAATTTTGAGACGCCTAAATGACGGCGCCAGTGATTACCGCACAGCACACCTCCGACCGTTTAGACAATGACTATGTTCAGCCGCCTAAATCTCGCCGCCAGTCGTGTTTACACGGTGCTTTTTTTCAGTACCAGTCATTAGTGGCGGCGAGAGACGCGGGGGGGGGTCACTGGCGCCAAAAAATAGGCCCGTGTTCTATTCCGCGCCAGCGCTGGCATGCCGCGAAAAAATGGCGCGGAAAGTGTTTATACGGTGCCTTTTCGAGGCGCCGTAATTTAGGCGTCTCAAAATTGGCATCGTCTAAATCAGCCTTTAGATTATTGCAGACGCTGGGCGATAAGGGCTTGCCGGGTGAGTAGGTATAGTCGGAAGGCCCCTTTCAAGCTAAGCATGTATATGGCTTTTCTCAAACATATGCAATGAATTAAAAAAATACACCACTCAAAAACAATTTCAGCCATGTTTAAATAAAATTACTTAGCCGGCCTAGGCCTTCGATTTTGTATGAAATTCCTTTACAGTTTTCTGGAGTTGTTCTGCCCGAAACGTGATACTTCGAAGCCTGTTATTACGCCCGTTATGACGATATTTCATTACATGCTTGAGAAAAATAATATATTTCATAATTAAAATAACCTAAATCAAAAATGTAAAGCGCCCAACATAAGTAGCCGGTCCGAATGAGACCCTCATTGAATTATTAATATAGAGAACGCTACTAAAAGGATATAAGGGCTTGTGCACAAATCACGTGAGGTTCGACAGGGGGGAGGAGGGGTCACGAAAAAATCCCGATGTGTCACGTTGGGGGAGGGAGGGGTATGAGGAGACCTCACGTGTATTATTCTACAGTGAACGAACTAAGAAAAAATCGATATTTTTTCTCGGTTTCGTTAAAAATAAATCTTCACTTGTTAAATACTTCAATATCGAGTCTATTTTAGGAAATTTTGGCGGAAATAAATACACGTGAGGTAGTGAGGGGGAACCCCCCCTGTTAGCAAATAACGTCACCAAATATCACCAGGGGGGAGGGAGGGTCAAAAAGTAGCCGAAAAAACCTCATGTGATTTGTGTACAAGCCCTATGATACTTCGGGGTTACCCTCTGAAATCGTACTCCGTAAACATATGTGTGGTTCGACTGACCGTGAGTCCTCGCGATGCTCGGTATCTGCTTGACCTTATGTTCGTTCTCCGTGAACATCTCTAGCGCGAGCTCCTCGGACACCTCGAGGCGCTCGAGCGGCGCCGCGCGGCGACACAGAGCGACCAGCTCCGCGCCCAGCGCGTGCAGCTCGCGCGGGGCGGGCCGCCACGCCGGCAGCGACAGCGACACGTCGTAGATGAACGAGCCGCTGCGGACTGACATGACACGTTGACACTAGTGCGGCAATAAAACCTCTACCTGAGAGAAGGGAGAAGCCTAACGCCGCAAGTTTGTGCATTTAACATAGCACTTACACTAGGGTGTTGCTTATTTTCTAACCCCGTACTCTCACCCCCTCATTCTGTACTAGGACCCGAAGAACGTCACTGTTTTTTTTTTTTATTCAGTTTTAGGGGCCGCTACCGCCCGTTAAAAATCCGAGATAAATGTTAATAAAACTCGGTTCACATAGTTTTATTTTTCATTTTTTTGCAGTGATATTGTTTGAATAGCCTAATGTATCAATCTAGTTATATATCAAGTGAATTATTCTGTGTATCAGAAAAAAAATTTGGTAGTTCATATTGAACTAGATATTTTTTTTGATACAATTATGTACGTTCTGTAAGTATTACGATACAAAGAAAAAAACTTTTTTTTTCTCATATCTTTTTCAGTCTTTTACTTGCCGGTAGCAACCCCTAAAAATGAATTAAAAAAATAAATAAAAAATCAGTGACGTTTTTTCGGCTCCTAGAACAGAATGAGGGGTGAGAGTAGGGGGTTAGAAAATAAGCAACACCCTAACTTACACGCATTTACAGTGTTTTGCTAAAGTACGAGTAATAAAGAATTGCAGTCCACGGACCGCCTGTTAATTTGCCTGTGGATTCAGAGGAGATTTCGAGGGTAGTCAACATTAATTTTAAGGGTGAAAGAGGGTATCGGGAGCCTATAAGGTACAAACACCCTCTAATAGAGCGATAGGAGAAAGAACTCTGAGATCAAACCGAGTGTAGCGGTACAATTTGAAATATCTGGACCGACTGTGGAAAATCCTTTTAAGAACCCTATGTCTCTGATGATAGATATCAGGATGCCCATCATCATCATCATCAAACTTACTATGAGACTTATGAAGTCAGGTTACGCAAGGATAAAAATGGTTTAAACGGTAAGCAGTAAATCTTTGGCTAGAGTATAAAGTTGGGATACTCACTGTCTGGCCCCGGGAAGCTGTGCAGCTTAACATCAACATTGTCTTTGAAGGCTCGGGTGGCCACTGCCCCGAGGAGCAGGGAACATGTTCGCCAGAACGCCTTGTTCACTTGCTGGGGCTCCGGGGATGAGTATGACTGGAACTGAAATGAGATACCAATTAGATACAATTTAATTTTTTTTTATGTAGCCAAACAAAATTCTAGGATGGGCAATGGTCTTGTTGGGAGCCATCCGATGACGTGACATCAATGCACAATCACCAAAGACTACTATTATAAAACAGGAAGAGAACTATAAACTTACTTCTAATGTGCAGTTTTCGCCCAGAGGCCTGTGCATGTCCCAATGGACAGCACCATCAATGAGGGCCAGCGCACTGCTGTCGGCATGCCACTCACTTAAATCTGTAACAGAATAATTTACCATTATATCGCACATACATCTGTCATATCAGTATTTTTATATATTCTCCAGTTCAAGCATGAAATCGTCTAGACACAAGAATTATTTTTATACACAAATAATTAATAGGTACCCACTTATATTTCCTATTTTATTCCACAATTTTGTACTTGAGAACCATAATTCGACAACGCAGTTGGCACGGTTTGTGTAGACCTACTGAGCCAGAGATCCCTGGTTCGAATCCCGGCCCGGGCAAATATTTGTGTGATGAACACGAATATTTGTGCTTGGTTCATGGTTGTTCAATTTATTTAAGTATATAATTTATCTATATAAGTACATACTTATTGTCGTCTAGTACCCATAACACAAGCCTTCTTGAGCTTAATTTGGGACTTGTGCTCCTGTACTTCAGAAGTAGGCTTCTTAGTATGAAATGACTATGACTTGTCAGTCAGTATTATTCTGTCAAAGCTGAGAGTTTGAAAAGATATAGTGAGAATTACGTAGTTCAAACAAAAGGCTATAATTCTATTGATGTACTTACGTTTAGCACAGTCATGGGGTGTCGAAATGTCCTTATTCATAATCAAAGTGCAATCTTTAGGGACCCCCTTGTATCGGACTTCAATCTTCTCAATTCGGCCTACATTCTCCTGCTGACGCTTCTTTTCCAGTGAGAATAGATGGTGCCGACGTTCTATAGCCTCTTGTGTACTTAAACATCCTGAAAATATACGTAAAATATTATTTGTTTTTAAGCCCACTTTATTTAGCAACTTTGTATTTTTACTCACTCAGTGATACTGTATTGTGGCCATTATGTGTCAGTATATTTCGAGACAGTCGCGTTATATGACGCTTCATTTTCAAATTTAATGTAGTTATTATTTATAAATATAAATGAAATTAAACCAGTGCTAAGATTTGAGGTTATATTTTAGGCTGGGTTTTAGATAAACTGAAAATTGACATTCTTGTTAGTCAAAGTCAAAACTTTCATGATAATATCGATTTTGATATATTTTAGTCTGGCTAAAAGTATTGTCGTATAAGTTGTTAAACAAGAATGCTTTGAAAGAAGTTATGAAAATTTCATTGTGAAGACTGAATTATTTTAGATAAATATAATACTAATGAAACTCTACTCTAAATTCTGATTTGATATAATTATGCGGATCAGCTTTTTTTAGTGCGGCTTAAACAGTTGGGCTGGCATTTTGAAGTGTTGTCAAAACGTTATTTTCCGAAAAATAAATTTTATTGTTTTATTTCGATTACTATACTAATTTGACTTTTTAGCGATTCGATTCCATTCCATCATCATTTTTGCTGCTTCTTTGGCGTTTCATGGCTACCCTTATACCCTACCCGCTAACCAATTTTAAAATAAAGGCCGTTATTTATACCTAAATATATTTGTGCCACATAAAACTATGGAAATGGAACATAAAACTAACGGTAATGGTGAGAAGAAAGAAAAATGTGGGAAAGAACTTTCTGTCGAGGAAAATTACAAGTCCAACTCTTCGAGAAAATCCCGGAGCCGAAAGAAAAATAAAATCACAGAGCGTACTGAAATAGGAATCATCAGAAAAAAGATCTATCAGTACTATGTAGATGAAAATGAATCTCCAACCGTCAGCACGTTACTGGAAATTTTAGAAGAAGATGGTTTCATTTATTCTCGGAAATACTTCAAAGAACTTTTAAACAAAATCGGCTTTTGCTACATACGATGCCAATCACCATCGCGGAGGCATTTTCTTACAGAAAAGCATGATCTTGGATATAAGCAACTCAAGTATATAGAACAAATCAGGGAATATAGAACTCAGAACCGAAATGTATATTTCATGCACGAAACTTACATGGAAGCCAATGATGTTGTTCGAAATGCAGATCGGTATCTTAGAGCTGAAATACCCTCCAAGATTGATAAAAAAGAACGCTTAGTGATAGTTCATTTTGGGGGCCTAAGAGGCTTAATAAAAGGTGTAGTGATCCCATGACCACCCATAGGAGAACCGCACTCATTGGCTCGGTATGGCACCAGCAGTCCGTCACAGCCGGTGGCTCTCCCGTGACTGTCTTCCCACCCGTACTCTCGAGACAACGTCATAACTACCCACATAATAGGTTTTATACAGATCCACAAACACTACATCCCTTCCTTATTTTAATATGTTTTTCTAATCGAATAAATGGGTTTAGTTTAAGACTCTCTTTCCAGAGAAATTCAATTAATTTATCGTCACTTGCAAGTCTTTTTATTGTAATTTTTTAGTTTACTTTGACTGACTATATTATGAAGAGATAATCATTTCGTACAGCTATAAGGTTAATTTATTACGCTTCAAGTTGCTGCACATCTTTATCCATTTCCTCTCTTCCTTTCTCTTTCAAAATTGAGTCTCAGTCGTATCGAAGGTAGTATTTTTTTTTTTTTTTTTTTACTACCAGTTTTTTTTTCATTTGATTTAATCGACATTTTGACAGCAATAAATGTAATTCCCAGCTAGCTCTTTGTTTTACAAATAACCATTCAGTGACTAATTCTACATCTGTATTATATAATGATCGAGAGACCCAGGATCGCACAACTGAATATTATTAGATCACAGTTATTTTTATCAGACGTGTAATTCAAGGGTTGTTGTCAAACGGTTTAATCAAAAAGTTCGTCTGTAAAGCTCAGAATTCAGTATGATATTATTTATCTGACCTAGAATCCAACTACGTGATACTAATTCAATACGATTTGGTATGTTTTTAACCTGTTCCCACATTGACGTTACGGCACACATTGCCCTTACAGGATTAATATTATATATTACACAAGAAAGAGGGCAAAGTAGAACTAATCGTTTAGAACAATAAACTATAATCAAGGTAATAACTTTTTGCCAAATAAATTACTGGACAACATTCAATAGCTCGTCGTCATGACATGACCAAGCAAACAAGCCCAAACATGATGGAGTCGAATATTTATATTACAGAATTCCCACTACCATTCTCCGGCTCCATCATCAGACCAACTTCACATCACAATAATATTGTAGGTGCTGTCTTCTGATTAACAGAAGCTTGCATAGGTATCTAACTCAGTCTAACAGGTGAAATCTAACTTGCTACTATTGATTGCACGCACGGCACCCACCGAAACAGGTGAAACTAGAAAAATCTTCTAAAAGCCTGCCCTAAAGCCTGTTCAGTTATTTGTCTTTTGCTTAAATATAACTGTTTTATGGCACATAATGCTCTGACTAGTCGGTTTGCTTCGTGTCCACCTCCGTAACTAGTGACGCCTACCAGTGTACCAGTGCACGAGTATAATTAGTTATATTTTCTGCAACTTTGAGATCAATGCAGCTCCTGCAATTACTCTTCTCATATCTCTATTTCTTTGACAGTCCTGCTTGGCGCGTCCGCACGCAAGTAAAGTTTATTATATTTTATTTATAAATCAAGTTGATTTCTCATATTAAAAACTACCATTAAAACGGTTTGACTTATTTCCCGTGTTTCTACTTAATAAACATTAACTTAACACGCATGGTTTAAAATTTCATGTAGGCCCATACAGCCGTAACATATTCACACATGGTTTACAATTTCAAGTAGGCCCATACAGCCGTTACACATTCACGCATGGTTTACAATTTCATGTAGGCCCATACAGCCGTTACACATTCACGCATGGTTTACAATTTCATGTAGGCCCATACAGCCGTTACACATTCACGCATGGTTTACAATTTCATGTAGGCCCATACAGCCGTTACACATTCACGCATGTTTTACAATTTCATGTAGGCCCATACAGCCGTTACACCTTCACGCATGGTTTACAATTTCATGTAGGCCCATACAGCCGTTACACCTTCACGCATGGTTTACAATTTCATGTAGGCTCATACAGCCGTTACACCTTCACGCATGGTTTACAATTTCATGAAGGCCCATACAGCCGTTACACCTTCACGCATGGTTTACAATTTCCTGTAGGCCCATACAGCCGTTACACATTCACGCATGGTTTTACAATTTCATGTAGGCCCATACAGCCGTAACAGATATCGTATCTAATGCTGGTCGAGGGGACTTTAGTAAAAGGACATATGTCTGAAATGTAACTTCTTGGTATCCGCATAGGTAAGACGTTAATCTATAACAAGCTGAAGTTAGAGATGAAATAAGAACTTCGTTACAGAATGCTACAGTCCGTCAGACTATGGCATTAGTCAAAGATAGTTGCCTATCGTTTATTCAGTTTAATTTAGGAAATATCAATTAATGATAAAAGAAGGGGGGCAGAGATATAAAATGACTTAAACTATGAGACCAAAACGCCCCATATTTAGTGATTTATTTGTCACATCCAAATTTATACTTTATATTTAAATTCGTATAAGTAGGTACTGCAACAAGTAGTAGCTGCCCATGAAATGCAGTCAGCCCTTTTACTTCTACATATGTCATTATAAACTTCCAAAATTAAAACGTCTGTACACCGAAGATACTCTTCACAGAAACAAGTGAAATAGGCCACTCAGAGATCACTGAATCGGAACATCTACGTTTTAGATAATTGTGTACCCATATGTCTTTGCGCGCTAATCGCGCCCCCACGACCAGTCCGATTTTAACCACCTCCAGCGCACATGCAGCCGGACATCCACACACGGTTACCGGCCACCACGGAGAAGAAAAGTCACAACCCATTTCCTCCTCTTGTGCGAACGAAGCCCGCGGTCATGCTCTATTCAGGATGAATATTAGAATGAACAAATAAATAACGAAATCATCATCATCATCATCATTATCAGCCAAAAGACGTCCACTGCTGGACATATGCCTCCCCTAGAGAACGCCACCATGACCGGTCTTGTGCCTCCCGCATCCAGCGGACTCCAGTGACCTTCATCAGGTCATCAGTCCACCTTGTGGGGGGCCTACCCACGCTAAACAATAACGAAATACCCTACACAAATCGAACCAACCCCACAGCAAGCCGCGGCAGGCCCGTACCATGGGCACTAGACGAAGATATAGATAAATCATATTTATAATCTTCCGCAGTAATAACTACCGATGTCAAATATAGCGTTTTTTAATCCGACATATCGATACTAGCAGCGCCGCGCGGCGTCACCCGCCCTTCCCACGGGAACACCACACATTCTCGGGACAAAAAGCAGCCCATGTGTCAATCCAGGGTGCCGCCCCGCACCTTAATCCATAAAAACTGGTCCAGCCGTCCGAGCGCGAGGAAGCAACTAACACACACAAACACACTCACAACGCTCGCCACAAAACAAAAATAACCAAAAATGTTAGACTAAATGCCTCAAGGCATTCTCCACCAGTCAACCAATGGGTCGAACTGAAACATAAATGTAGGAAGTTAAAAGACCACACAGATTATACTCATTTACATCATCATGATCATATATTCAAGAGCTAGGGTCTTATCTGTGCAGTAACTTTCAACTTAATCTACATTCCGACTTTTGTTTCTTTATTGTAGATAGTCTATGGTCAAGATTGACATATATTAATTAAGAAGAAATAAAGATTGTCTTTGATCTGAACTTGGCGGTGTCTCACTCAACCCGTCCTTTCTCCTATAAAATAAAATAGAAATAGTCCAAAGCCATATCCCAAAATCCTCCAGAACTACAAGAAATACATGGTGTCAGAAGTGAAAACGAAAGAAGAAAAGAAAAACAATGTCAACGACGGAAAAGTCACAAAATGTAATTTTGGCCAACAGTCTCAAGCCGTTACAGCTCAACGTTCAAAATGGCGGAGGTTCGGAATGTGCAAATGCTGAGAAATGGAGAAGATGGAAGCAGAAATATGAAATTTACTGCGAAGCAAACGACCTGGAGAAGCTGCCAGAAAAGAAACAAATCGCTATACTGCTAAACGCGATAGGTGATGAAGGACTTGAAATATATGACTCATTCAACTTGCAACGATCCGAAGAAACCGTTAATTCAATTTTGACAAAATTTGATGAAAAATTCAACGCGTGTAGAAGCACAACAGTAGAAAGGTATAATTTTTTCACAAGATATCAAAAAGAGGAATCATTAGACGAATACGTCACATGCCTAAATAACCTAGCAGCCACGTGTAAATTTGAAACACTTAAGGATTCTCTAGTCAAAGATATGTTCATAATTGGTCTTAAAAATGAAACTATCAAAGAAAAGTTACTACAAAATAACACTATTAAAGATGTCAATGAAACAGTCACAATAGCTAAAACAATAGAATTATCCGGTACAAGATCCAAAAGAATAAAAGAACATCAAGAACCGAGTCACATTCAAACAATTTCAAAACAGCATCATAACTCAAGACAAAGAAATTCATCAACTTCAAGACCGTCAAGACCAACTTCATCAAGACCAAGACAAGCGAGCCAGGATCGCAGCAGATCAACGTCAGGAAGTCGCCAAGCGGGCAGTGGGACATGCAGAAGGTGTGGGCAGGTACACCGTTACAAGTGTCCAGCGCAAGGGAAGACCTGTGCAATCTGTCAGAAGCCCAACCATTTTGCCAAATATTGTCTAAGTCGAAAAGTAAGTGCAGTAATTAGTCACAGTTCGGAAAAAGACCATAGTTCTAGTCATATTAGTTACATTAGTCATAGTCATAATAATTTTAATCAAGAAAATTTTATAATTGAATCTGTCACAAATAATGTCAAGTCTAGTCAAAATCATAATAATTGGAAAATCAATCTTAAATGTCAAAATCAGCTGTTAACTTGCCGAATTGACACTGGCGCTGAAGTAAGTGTCATCTCAAATCATACTGTCAAAAATTTAGAAAAGGTGAACAACATTAAAATTCCATTCAAAGAATCATTTGATAACATATTTTCATTTTCAGGCCAACAAATAAAAAATTTAGGTAGTGTAATACTGACTTGTACACTTGAAAATGGGACTCAAGCTGACATCAAGTTCATTGTTGTGGATTGTGAATGTTCGACTATACTGGGTGCGAAGACATGTGAAGACTTGGGCATCGTCAAAAGGCTGTTTGAAGTGACAAACCAAAGGTCAGTAACGTCACTGTTGGATAACTATTCTGATACATTTGAAGGTTTAGGTTGTCTGCCTTTCAAGGCACATTTACATGTTGACACAAGTATTGAGCCTAAAATTTGTCCTGTCCGAAGAATTCCTTATGCTTTACATCCAAAACTTAAAAATGAGCTAGATAGAATGGAAGAGTTACAAGTCATAGAAAAAGTCACAACTCCTACCGACTGGGTTAATGCAATAGTTCCCATAGAGAAACCTAATGGTCAATTACGAATATGTTTAGATCCTAGACCACTAAACAAAGCTATTAAGCGACCACATTTTCCTTATCCTACTCTAGACGACTTAAGGTCGAAAGTAGCAGGTGCGTCAGTATTTTCAAAATTAGATGCAAATTCAGGATATTGGATGATCCAATTAGATGAAGAAAGTAGTCAACTATGTACATTCAACACACAATTTGGTAGATATAAATTCCTTAGACTGCCATACGGTATAAACTCTAGTGGAGAAATTTTTCATAAAGTAATGTCAGACTTATTCGGAGAATTACCAGGAGTACTTATTTTTGTCGATGATATTTTAGTATTTGGATCAAGTCAAAAAGAACATGATGAAAGGTTAGAAAATGTTCTCAAAAAAGCCCGTGAAGTCAACTTAAAATTCAATAAAGCCAAATGTATGTTCAACCAGACAGAAATTACTTATATAGGTCATGTTTTCAATAAAAATGGCATTTCAGCAGATAAATCTAAAGTCGAAGCCATAGTCGATATGCCAAGACCAGAAAATGTTAAAGACTTGCAACGATTTTTAGGAATGGTGAATTATCTAGGTTCATACATACCAAATTTAGCCAATGAAACAAATTTACTTAGAAGTCTACTCAAAAAACAAAATATCTGGCAATGGACAGATAATCATGAAAAAGAATTCATAAAATTGAAAAATCTCATTATTCAGTCACCGGTTTTAGTTCATTATGATGTCAATAAACCGATTAGAATGTCAGTAGACTCTTCTAAAGATGCAGTAGGTGCGGTTATATTTCATGGGAAAAACCCAATTGCTTATGCATCAAAGTCGCTAACAAGCACACAGCAAAATTATGCTCAAATTGAAAAAGAATTATATGCTATTTTGTATGGGTGTAAAAAATTCCATCAATATATTTATGGTAAAACTATACAAGTAGAAACTGATCATCAGCCGCTAGTAACATTATTTAAAAAAGCCTTGTCAGATGTGCCAGCTCGTCTGCAGAGAATGATGATTGCATTGCAGTCATATGATCTGATTGTTTCATATACAAAAGGCACTGAAATGTATGTGTCTGATACTCTATCAAGAGCTCCAGTATCATCAAACACAGCTATAGAAAAATTTGATGTTAATGAATTTGAAAGTAATGTCATTAGTCAAGTAAAGTTTCTAACTTCCAATTTGGCTATAACAAAAAACAAATTACAAAAAATAAGAGATCATACTAAATCAGACATAACTTTATTAAAATTACAAGAATATTTTATAAATGGATGGCCAAACAATAAAACTCAATGTGATCCTATATCTTTACCCTACTGGAATATTCGGGATGAAATTCATGTCATTGATGATATTTTATTCAAAAGTCAGTCTGTAATTATTCCCAAGTCAATGCGTTCAGAAATATTAAATATCTTACATGAAGGTCATATGGGGGTAGAAAAAACAAAAAACTTAGCTCGAGGTTTGGTATTTTGGCCTAACATATATCATGACATAGAAATGAAAGTTAGGCAATGTGAAACTTGCATGTCATTTAGTCCAAATAAAACAAAAGAAACGTTATTGTCACATGATCAACCTTCCCTACCATGGCAAAGGTTGGCAACAGATTTATTTGATTACAATAGCAAAAAATACCTATTAGTAGTAGATTATTATTCCAATTATATAGAAATTGCACAACTGAATACAGATCATAGGAGTCAAACTGTTATTCAGCATTTAAAGTCAATGTTTTCTCGTCACGGAATCCCATTGCAACTGGTCAGCGATGGAGGTCCACCATATAATAGTCAGGAGTTTCAAAAATTTCTTAGTGATTGGGATATTGAACACATAGTGTCGAGTCCTCACTTTCCAAGGTCTAATGGTTTAGCCGAAGTATCTGTAAAAATAATAAAAAATATGTTAAGAAAATGTCAAGATTCAGGTACAGATTTTCACTTAAGTTTGTTACAATATAGGACAACACCTAGAGGAAATCTAAAGTCACCTTCAGAATTACTAATGTCTAGAAAACTCAGAACAAGGTTACCTACCCATTCTGAGAATCTAAAGCCTAAAGTCATTACATTTGCAGAACACTCTCAAAATAAGTCAAAAGTCATTTCAAAAAGAGAAACATACTATAATAAAAGTAGTGTTCCTCCACAGCAGAGATGGGCAAAATGTAATCGACTAACAACTAACGATTAAAACTAACAGAATTAGTTGCGATTGACGATTGAAAACGACGATTGATCAATCTTAGTTGTATAGAGTGCAACTAATTTAGTTGCAACTAATTTAGTTGTGCAACTAATTTAGTTACAACTAAATTAGTTGCCGATTGATTTCGGACAACTAAATTTTGTAATCGACTAATTAGTTAGACTAATTTTCCGCAACTAATGTTAGAAGCAAATTACAACAGCATCTTCTCCGTGTTTTCTTTTTAAATGACTTAAAAAGTTTGAAGTCGTATTTGCAAGGCCTTTTATTTTCACCACTTTTGGCAAACACTTTACACATGTACCAGTTACGATAGTGTTTTTTCCACTTGACGTCTCCGACTCCTTATTAAAAAATTTGCCGTCCAATATGGTCAATGCTGAATTGTCTGACTTATTTCTTTCTTCCAAAACACTACACTGATCGAAGGAATTTTTCCCACTAGAATCATCATCGTCACTGATGGCACTCATTTTTAAAACAGTTTTATACAAAAGTTTTTTGTCGCGAAAGGCTTTGACCGTTGCATTCAATTCGAGTGAAGTTTAGTGACTAATAAGTAATTTGTGCATTTTCAACTAAAACTTAACTAGTAAACAACTGATAAGACGGATGAGTAAAGTAGTTATCTCGCTCCTTCATACATTGTTCTCTTTCTATATTTTTACCTGCACTCCTTTTTCTTAACCCCTTATCAAGATTTGCCATGCAAAACGTGTGACCAGTTATAATATAACAAGTAATAACCATCCAGTATTAATGTACAGTTTAAATATAATAAGCTATAAAATGGATTAGTAAAGTAGGTACATATATTTTTTTCCCTCCTTCATAGGTACATCGTTCTCTTTCTTTTTTTTACCTAGGGTCCGTGCCCTTAAACCTTTACCTATATTTGCTGTAATAATCGTAAAAGCATCGTAATAAGTTATAATCACCTAAAATCTAAAATGACAGAACCTAGAATCTAGAATATAATATAATATGACCTAGATACCTCAAAACATCTATGAGTATGAATTTATGAAGCATGAGCCTTACATCGAATAGCCTGATCGATCAATTCGCTGCCGCTCCAATATATTGGCAATAGCGCTAATAAATAAAATATGTCATGTTGATATATTTAAATGTAGAATGAGGCAAGGAAAATGTACAATAGTTAATGCTGAGATTTCTTTACAAAGAGGTCTAAATATTTTAAATGACCACACGGTGAGAAAAAAATAGACCTCTACAAAATAGATTATAATATGAACAACATGCAGATGTTTAATTCAATAGAACGTGTTATTTTTAGAACATTCATCGGCACTTGCACCAAAATGCAACAAACAACTTCCAGGTAAGTAGGATTATCCCATTGCTTTGTCGCCGCGTGACACTAAAAAGAGTTTTACTAATGACACAGACAGCAAAATATTGATAATATCTATTTCTAAAATTTACTCAGTAATTCAGTATCGTATAGGACTTTACGATACTCGTTAGAACTAGTAAAGTATCAAAATATTAATAGAGCACCAACCTAACTATATTGTTTGCGATTTGTAAACATTGCAGTTTTTCGTTATTTATCGTTATAATATTGTTAATATGGCCCATAATATTGCATTGTCATTCTAGCGTTTCAAATTAAACGTGTATATATACATAATTTTAGCTCAATCGGTTGAAGATATCTGCTTCAAAATAAGTTGCAAGATTCTACCCAAACCAACATAGATACAAGTGATACAACATACGAGTACCTACAATAGGGTGGAGCGATTTTTTTTTTGGGAATTCAACTCAGAACGTTTCTAAAACGTTACATTAGGCTGCCAGGTGTACGAGAAAAATAATAATTATAATATTCAGTACTACTTTTAGCCCTCTACTGTCTACTGTGAAATATTTTTTTTTTATCGATATCTTGTTTTTTTTTTAATGAAAGTCAAGTCATTTTTTTCTAAGCACATAATACTCGAAATAAAAGATATTTATTGCATAAAAATATAACAGCATTAAAAATATATATTTTTTTAAAATACTGAATTTTAATTTGGGTCACAGGTTCACGTAGTAGTTGCCGTAAGTATGAAATAAGCTCAAAACATTTAAAGTTGAAACCCTTCTTTATAAATCTAATACTAATTACGTAAAAAAAAAGTTTTTTTTTACCAATTATGAGGAAATAAAAAAAATTCTAGCTCAAGTAGAGGGCTGAAACATATTAAAAATCAAATTACATATATATATATTCATTAATATCTTATCTAAAGGCAACATATTACAAATGTTCCGGGTCGATCAGACAACTTTTTTTTTTCTCCATACATCTACGCTCCACCCTAACCTACAATGTACATACCTACTCGTAATTACATATTGAAGTTAAATAAAAATGCAAAAACGAGCGACTACATAGTTTTAATATTGATTTAATCGTGAAATTTAGTCGATTGAAACTAAAACTAATTCAATTGTTAGTCGAAGATTCTCACAACTAATTCAATCGCAACTAAATTAGTCGAAGATTCTCACAACTAATTCAATCGCAACTAAATTAGTCGCGATTGAAAAATGACGATTGATATTTTCAATCGATTGATTAGTTGACTAAAAAATTAATCGATTAATGCCCATCTCTGCTCCACAGGAATTTCAGCCAAATGATTCAGTCTTTTTCAAGAAAAATCCTAATGATGTGTCATGGACAAAAGGTACAATTGTGTCTAAAACTAATTTTCCTAGGTCATATTTAGTGAAAAATTTAGATGGAACAATTTATAGGCGAAATACTCAACATATCAAGTTATTTAAGTCATGTTTGTCAAAGTCACAGTCAAAACCTAGTAGTGATGTTAAGTCTAACTCCAACAGTGTCAGTCAGTCAAACAGTCTAAGTCAGTCAAACAGTCCAAGTCAAAGTATGTCAAACACACAGTCAGAACAGTCAAGTCAAGCATTCACAAACACAAATTGTCAGTCAAAGTCAATGTCTCATAGTCAGAGGTCAAGTCAGTATAACAAATGTTATTTAAATCAGAGTCAAGATGTCGAAAAGGAGGATATTCATACATATTATTACATACCTGAGTATTTACTTCAGAGTCAAATGTCAAGTCGTCAGTCTAGTCTAGATAGTTCAGAAAGTGAAAGCTTTATGTCAAGTATTTCTATTGAAAATGTATCCAGTCCTAATTCTAGTCAAAATAGTCAAATTAATGAATCAATAATATGTCAGTCAGAATCTAGTGATAATAGTGATAAGAATGTAAACAATGATAACTTACCTTGCATGTCAACATCTATTGTACAGAACCAGGAACCTCGGTACAGTTCAAGAGGTAGATTGTTAAAGAAAACGAACAAATTAGATTTATGACTTTATTAAAAAATATGACAATGTATTTATAATTATTTGACGAGGTTTCCACTAATATAATTCAATTCGCATGTATTGCACTTCACAGATGTTGATATAATGATGTATATAAATGTATTGACTAGAATGTTATTTATTGTATTGTTTAATTTTAATATACTGACATGTAAATTAAATTTTAAATTAAGGTAAAATATAAGCTAATGTTTGCCTGATGTAAATATAGGTTAGCTGTCAAATTAATAGTCATCTGTCATTTTATTTTCTTTTTTAAAAAGGGGCATGTAGATAGTCTATGGTCAAGATTGACATATATTAATTAAGAAGAAATAAAGATTGTCTTTGATCTGAACTTGGCGGTGTCTCACTCAACCCGTCCTTTCTCCTATAAAATAAAATAGAAATAGTCCAAAGCCATATCCCAAAATCCTCCAGAACTACAAGAAATACATTTATAATAAAATAATAAAGCATTAGCTTATTTTATTTGCTTCATATATTTTCCTTCTTTTTTGTCCTGGTTTTCCCCTTTCTTTTTTTCTACTCGAAAGAATGCTCGTAGATCCACTATCAACCGTCGCCATCTCTATATTTATCTAACTGCATTTGAGATTACCTATACTTAGGATCTGATAAAATTATGTATTTCTTGTTATGTAATCGTCATGTAACAAGTTGACATCATAGAATTATGTTTTTTTTCTATAAGTACTGGATGTGCTTATTATTGAAGTAGACATAAGAAAAGTAGAAATGTAATAGATATTGCTAAGTATCGCCTGCGCATTGCGCTCTAAAAGGATTAACGTACGCGCACGCACGTATGTATATTGTATAATCTACGACATTGTAATGTCCCCATAGGAAAGCGAAGTAAACAACTGATGTAATACTCGTACTGATGTATAATTTTACACGGAAACTGTAGATTATTTTAATAAGTGTAATATTATTATTACGCTTGTCCGATTGTGTAGCGGCATTAAGAAATAGGTACGCTGAAAAGTGGCTGGATAACTTACACAAAAATATTAAGAAAACATTGCCACAGTTTTTTTCAACAATAATATACGCGACATTTGTGGCAGCTGTACATTGGCTTAAATATAGCCATAAGCGAACTGTATCAACCGGAACAACTAAATATTATACAGCGTTGCAACAATCATTCGTAGAGGAAACAGTGGCCATTGATGATGGTGTTCCATTATTTTGTCATTCCGAGAAATTAAATGGAAACTATCGACACCAATAATTATTTATTAATCACTCTCAGGATATAACCCTATCTCATCAATCTCATGATCTTCCGTATACCTGATTTATGTATCACATTAAATTTGTGTTATTTGTAATATTGCAGCGTGCGAAATAAAGTAAGTAAATAGGAATACCTACTACCTCGAACTATTACACAGTCGCAATCTCTCAAGGATGGTATATTGTAGGAAGAAAATGAACATAGCATAAATAGAAATATGAATGAATGAAGCTGGGTTGACATATTTTATATAGTAGATCTGTTGCAATATACTTATACTTATTATTTTTAGTCAATTGCACGATACACGTCTTAACTTGTTAAGCACACATTTTAAGACAAAAGTCGACATTTAAGTAAATAATATACGTGTATATCAGAAGACACAAACCGTAAGTAAATTCCGAAGAACTAATAACCTGACCGCATGTTGTTTACCTCTGCCCGCTGATCCAATATATCTCATGCTGTGTCACTTCCACAATGATGTTTGAGGTGTGCCATAACATAAAGAGTATTTGTATTTGTAAACTTTGAGAAAACCTTTGCTAACAAGACCACGCTGATTCCCGTCACTATTTTTCCACAATTCATTTCGTATATTATAACACTGTTATTGCTAAGTTAACAAAAATATTTTCCTCGCATTCTTAGTAACACGTAAAAGGAAGTAACTGACATTACTACTTTATGATGGTATACCGTAATCACAAGTATGTATTATCAATCGCAACTACCCGCGCTACAAAACATAATGTTGCCTCAATTGTACGAGTTTAGTCGTCATGTTATTACATTATGTCGCTAGATGGCGTTGTCCAACGATTCTCTAATTGTATAGCGTTCTTTTTCTTAATATTGTCAAATAGCTAAAGTTAACAGATTTTTTACGAATGCCTAAAATATTGTACTCATTATTTTCATTCGATTATCTGTTTGCATGTTGATATTGTTGTTGCATATAATGCCAAACAAGTATCTCAATTTGCGACTTTCACTGTCTTAAAACATCAGACTAATCTACTCAATTACTAATAGATTGACTATTTTTCTTTCAATAAGGAAAGAAACACCGGTAACTATTGAACTGATTAGTTATTATGTCACTATCGTAATTTACCCGATATCCCTTTCTCTTTTTCTTATTATTTTACTCACGATGTTTTGTCCTCGTCGCCATTATGTAGTGATCCCATGACCACCCATAGGAGAACCGCACTCATTGGCTCGGTATGGCACCAGCAGTCCGTCACAGCCGGTGGCTCTCCCGTGACTGTCTTCCCACCCGTACTCTCGAGACAACGTCATAACTACCCACATAATAGGTTTTATACAGATCCACAAACACTACAAAAGGTACATTCACAACAATTAAATCTGACTCCGAATCAGGGGACCACTTTGCTGAAGTGAATCAGCCTAAATTTGAAAAGTGGGTGAATGAAAACTTAAAGGATAAGTTACTACCGAATTCTGTGATTGTTGTAAGCAGTGCACCGTACCACAGCATTCAGAAAGATATGAGGCCAAGAGACATGTTTGCACTTAAAAGTGATGTACAAGGTTGGTTGAGGCGTCATAATGTGGAATTTGATGAGGATTCAGGAAAAGCGTCTCTCCTGGAACTTGCCAGAAAGGCGCGAATAAAACCTGTGTATGTATTTGATGAAGTTTTCAAAGGACTTGGACACACTGCTCTGCGGGTACCTCCTCAGCATCCCGAACTTAACGCGCTTGAGTTTGTCTGGGCTGATATTAAGAAAAAGATAGCCCAAAACCATGCGAATGCTTCACCTAATGAAAAGAGACAAATATGGGAAAAACTATATTTGGAATACCCGGCTGCTGAATGGAAGAAATGGGAGGATCAAGTCAAAAATAGAGAGAATGAATATTTTGACTACATATACAAACTTGATGATATCATTGATGATATAATAGGACGGTATGAAAAGGATCCTAACTCAGATTCAGAGACATGCGAGAGTGACCCTAACGAGTCTGACTCTATGTCTGAATAACTTTTGATGGATTTGTTTTTAACAGTTGAAAGAAATGCATAAAAAGCAAATACAGAGGGTCCAGTTCAATTGTTAGTATCCAATTTATCAATTAAATTCTGGTCATTTGTAATATTATTTTCTGTTCAAAATGTCAATAGGTCTCTTTATTTATTACAAATTTGTATTATCTCATTGTAAGGATAAGTATCAAGTCAGATTTTGTAATTATTAGAAAAGATTTCATTGAATTAGTTAATAATTTAGATTTAGTTGATGTACAACGAAAATAAACACTGGAACTTAAAAAAAACTTTTATTTATAACTTTTACAACCATTTTGATTAACCAACCATAGTCCTCTTCCGTCCTCTTGCCCTGACCTCGTCAAACTTATTCAAAATCTCCTTAACATTATTCTTGCTGTAATTTTTATATGCTTCAAGTATTCTATTGAAAATATCCGGATAGTCATTATGGGTGCTTATAAGGGCTCTCTCTAGCACATAGAGGTCCACTCCCTTGTCTTCTGTGCTTGAATCAAAGGATGATAAGCCAAAATCAATCATGACCAATTCTAAGTTACCAACATCTAGCCATTTAGAATCATTATTACCAGAATTTCTGTCTTTCTCAACTAGTAACATATTTGATGTAGTCAAATCTCCATGAATAATATTATTTTCGTGCAATTTTCGCACAGTTTCTCCTATTAACAGCGCAATTTTATCAAGAATGTTGGGTCCATCGCCTGAGCCATTTTGGGCATGTTTTGTAAAAATATCAATAATAAAGTCCTTGACTGTAATACTGCACTCAAAATGCTGCATATAAATGCGCCTACGTTCGAAATCTACTAGATAAAGTGCTGGAGTTTTGACATCGGCTGTTTTACAGCGCACTATGGCCCTCGCTTCATTTTTAATTCGCTCTTTGGTTATGGCGGTGTCGAGTTCTGGCTGTCGGTATTTCTTCTCGAATCGCTCCTTGATGAGCGTCGGCTTGCCGAGGTAGTTGCAGATGTAAAGCTTCGCTTCAGCGCCTTGCTTCAAGACCTTCAAATCAACACTCATGTTTTGATATTTTAAACCAAATCACACTTAACCTAAAAATAACTGGAAAGTTCAGTTAAGAAATCTTCCCGTATACCGACGCTACTGAACTGTTTGAATCTCTTTAAAGTGTTCGTCAAAGCGGAATATTTAATAAATAAAATATACACAATGTATTTGTTTACAATTCATTGAACCATTGCCCCACTAGCTGAAAATTGAAGCCTTTTTGCATTCAATATACTCTATGCCTTTTTGTTTTGATTTGTTTGACACTGACAGTGTCTGTCTTGTCAGTGTCAAAAGTTGCGCTTTGTATATTTAGTATCGATATTTTTCATAGGTTAACTGTAAAATAAACAATTTAGTTGTTAAGCAATTCTTTTACAGATATTATTAAAACTAATAATTTATTTATAAAATAATCATTGGTACATTTAATGTCATAGACTGCATATAAAATAAGCAGTCTCAACTCAACGTATTAAAAATACTAAATCGTCACGTATAAGCCGCACTTTACATTTAATCAAGTAGGTATTTTATACTTATGGTTATACTTTCTACTATTAGGTACCCGCCCGAGATACGATACGTTGCTGTATTCGCGGGACTTCGGGAGGCTGTGGGCGTGATATCAGTGCAGTGCCGGCCGGCACGACAAATTGTTAATTCAGCCCAATCCCCACAAATTCTTTAACAGGCAGTGATTCATTTAAACGAAGTGATAGCTCTAAATCGGTTAACAATTATAACAGTCATAAAACGAGTGCTTTAATTTATAAAAGTAAAGATACTTTTAGTTTAATTTTTGTGTGATTTTGTGAATGGATTGTGTTACCACCATGATGTCGGCAGAAGGATTAGAGTACGAGACCATCGTCCAGAACGGACCGAAAAAAGTAAGTTTATCTTTTTTTTTTTATCTTCGCAGACTTAGGACTTGGGAGATAAAGGCTGTATATTTAGCCTGCCACAGCGTGAGGTGGTATAGGTAGACGGAGTTAGGTCTAGAGGGGGGATGCTCGGGTGTCCTATAGAACTGTCTGGCGCTGGTAGGTAGGTTTGTGAATGCAGAGTAATGGTATTTCCTGAATGCAGTTAAAGAGGATGAGGTTGGCGGGAAATTGCTGTGTCCTTTCTTTTAATTGGACACTTTATGACGTCAACGTACGTTATACTAAAATATGTGATAAAATTTTAGTGTTTATATAAATTATACATGATTATAGTAAATTGATTAGTTCAGTAACAATAGTGATTAGTAATAGTACCTACTCATTATTTTTTTCCTTGTCCACTTACTCATTGTTTGTTTTTATTGTATTATTTATCTTTGAATAGTATAGGTAGGTTAAGACCGAGTTGTTTTTATGAAAAAAAGGGACTTAGGTAATCGCGTTAAAAATAATAATAATAAGTAATCGCGTTGAGTCCCTCCGAGACCGATGAACGTAACATCAAGTTCGAACCGTCGAGGTAATTAAATAGACACTTTATATGCTCGCGATTAAGTTGATGATGGTGTTTCGGATATTCGGATTTCCGGCTGTTCTCGCCTACTGCACGCATTTCTCAACAGAGTCTCATAGAATTTGTGAGAGGGGAGGGTTCGATAAAATATACATAATTCTGTTTTCGTCTTTTTTTTCAATTTTCCAAAATGGCGGAGATGTGGGGTCGAAAACGAAAAAATAAATATCGGCCACATTATCTGTAAGTTTGTTGTATGGGAGCCCCCTTAAATATTTATTTTATTTTATTTTTAGTACCTATTTGTTGTTATAGCTGCAATAGAAATACATCATCTGTGAAAATTTCAACAGTCTAGCTATCACCGTTCTTGAGATACAGCCTGGTGACAGACGGACGGACAGCGAAGTCTCAGTAATAGGGGTCCCGTTTTTACCCTTTGGGTACGGAACCCTAAAAAGACAGATTTCAGTAATTTCGAAACAAACTCTAAGTCTACAGCTCCAAGAATCACTAATTATAAAATTACTGGAACTTACTTGAAGCATATTGTCATGTCTAAATCATGTAACATGTAAGTTAATTAGGAATTTGAGAGAAATTCATGCCAATGTGACACACCAGTTTCTTAAGCTAGAAACTCACTCCACACTACATACAAAGGTCGTAAATACACTAATTACTTACGGATATAAGCCTTTTTAGAACTGGTTTAGGTAGATCGTGCGTGTCTAGTGTTTCAAAGAAATTGCAGGCTTAGTGACGAAGGAATACTTGTTTTAATGGATATGGCTGGCACAGAAAGTTTAAGGTTAGGTCTAGTCTACTAGGTATATATGTTAATTTAAATAAAATAAATAAATATTAAGGGACAATATTACACAAAGCGACCTAGTCCCAAAGCTACTGAACGACGATCTACATAATGTAAAAATATATACATATAAATAACGTCCATGACCCGGGATTCGAACCCAGGACCGCCGGCTCAGTAGTCAGGTGCACTGCAAACTGCGCCAACCGCGTCGTCGTGTGTTTAAATACTAGGTATATATTTATAATAATATACTTACTAGGTTATGATGAGGACGGCGCAAGACCAATCGTTATGGAGAACTTTGGGGGAGGCCTTTGTCCGGCAGTGGACGTCTATCGGCTGATATGATGATGATGTTTACGCCAAATTCGTCGTATTCGTTGAAAAATTTTGAAAAATAGAATCGATAATGACATTTATAATAATAATTTAATAATCTAGACTATGCTCATAAAATTTCATGCAGTCTTGAGAAATGAGACCTGTAGGCGAGATCAGTCGGACATACGAACATCCGGAATTCGGACATACAAAATAATGTATGGCCAAGCTGAAACGGAGTCGCTTTGCTCGTTCGGTCAATAACTTCATAACAACCATCTTTTAGTCTTCCTCCGTAAAGAATAAAACAATGAATTACTTAATAGTCCTATTTTTTTCTTTTAATTAAGGAGCTTAGGTCCTCTTATGACGAACATAATAATAGTCCTATTTAATATTCCCATGATGGGGTGTGTAGCCTGTGTAGGGTAGACACGCAACCTCGCTTACCTGATGCCACCTGATGCCAATCCATACGAGAATACCTCAAACATCATCCAGCATCATCAAGCGCAACTTGTGATTATACTAGAAAATTAAGTACTTTGTGCGTAAGTTTTGGGGCCAGCAGGGGTGGACCAATTGCCCCCCATTCCTCATCCTCCCCCCTAAATCCGCGCCTATGCCAATTGCCAATCCAAAACTGTACAGTCGAGAGCCTGTAATTTTTCACGCATTTTGTTCCGCCCGATAAAGCACGATTCGTATGAACAACGAATCGAGAGGGCTCTTTGTAAAATGCGTTTGGTGTTTTGTTTTTGCAATTCGGTTTTTTTTCATTTGGCTTTCACTTCTTGCTGCTTTCAGCCAGTATTTGATGACAGCTCAAATCGGCTACTCTTTATGAAATGTGAAAAACGATCTGTTGAATGAAAATACTGGCTTGTGACGTCATCAAAATAATAAGTATAAAAACACCTTCTTTTGGTTTTTGGCCAATAAAAAATAACATACCTAACGTCGAAAACATTGTGGTGGGATTAAGTCGGTATTTTGTTCCGTTTATTTTGTGTGTTTCAATAATACAACTTATTATCATTACTTATAGGTAGTCAAATGCCGTATTAGGATAAGTATAAAATTGGATTTCTGGAAATAGGACTCTTATGCCGCATGCTTGCTATTTTCCAGTACAATTCACATTCAAAAATATATTTTTCGCTTCCCTTCTGCTTAAAACCGGCCAAGAGCATCTCGGGCCATGCTCAGTGTAGGGTTCCGTAGTTGCTCATCCTTCACAAGTTTCACAACAGACGGGCTTAAAACAGCGGTTTTAAGCCCGAGGTTTAAGTTACGACTTAGATTTCAAACTCTATAAAAAGGTCGTGAACGCCAATGTGTCTGTAATTACTTATTACCTTCTGGAAGTCAACGTACGTCCTTTTAAATAAAAATATGAAATTTTGCGATAATTCAAAAACGGCTCAACCGATTTTGTTCAATATAGTTTTCATTGAAAGTACTTATAAGGCCTCATTTTCATGAATTTTTCCATAATGTTTTGACCCGTGGTTGAAAAGTTAGAGGGGGGGGACGCTATTTTTTTTATTTTCGGAGCGAATGTTTACAAAACTGCTGCCTTTATCAAAAAATTATGTTTGAAGACCACTATTATTTTTAAAAGACCTATTCAACGACACCCCACACACTAGTGTTGGAACAAACACTTTAGGAGTACGAGAGGTACCCGAAAAAAAAAATATTTTAATTTTACCGTTTTGTCGGCGTAATACATACACTCATACCAAATTTAAGCTTTCTAGTAACAATGATCACGGAGCTAAGCCGCGGACAGACGGACATGGCGAAACTATAAGGGTTCCTACTTGACTACGGAACCCTAAAAAGTACGTCAGTAGGTATAGGTTCCCAAAGCGAGGCTAAAGTGCTCGTTTTAGTCCCTAGGGCTTAAATAGAAACTAGATATAATAATTTCTATATATTTAAAAATAATACTTGCTAGGTCAGCTACATACTATATACTGCATACGGATAATAAAAACAAACCAACCTGATCAGATCGGCTATAATAACAAGTACGTGGCATCAAAGACGTCACATATATAAAATAAATGAAAACAGAATTATAATAAATAATAAAAATATATATATTAGGTACTAGCTGTGCCCCGCGGTGTTACCCGCTCATCCCGCGGGAACACTATATTTATTCGGGATGAAAAGTATCCTATGTCCTTTCCCGGGTCTCAAACTATCTCCATACCAAATTTCATCTAAGTCGGTTCAGCGGTTTAAGCGTGAAGAGGTAACAGACAGACAGACAGACAGACACACTTTCGCATTTATAATATTAGTATGGATAGTATGGATTAGTATGGATAAATGTTATTGGAGTTCGTTAAAAATCGGCATGGGAACAGCGTTGTATGCGTTAAATAGTCATATTTTTGCGTAAACGTTGGTTGTGAAATGAAACTGTCTGGCTTCGGAACCCTTACAATGGACTCAGAAGGCCGAACACGCTTTCATACTGAAAATAAATGCCTACTGAACGTGACTACGTAAAAATATTAATTGACCGAACGAGCTAAAAGTCTCTGTTTCAGATGGTTTCAGTTTCGTCAAATTGTCTTTCGCATGGCTGCCACATGGATGGATGTCACATTTCTCAACCGAATCTCATGAAATTTATGAGTAGGTTAGGTTAAATAAATTTTTGTTTTTGACGTGACAACGTCTTAATTTAGGTTGCGCTCGGAGTCACTCATGAAAAAATGTAACGCCCGCTCACGGTTGATGAGTGAGAGAGACAAAATATATTGACGTGACAACGTCTTAAATTAGGTTGCGGCTCGGAGTCACTCATGAAAAAGTGTAACGCCCGCTCACGGTTGATCGCTCACGGTTGATGAGTGAGAGAGACAAAATATATTTCTATAGTTAAAATTTGTGCAATTCTTATTTTCATTCATCGAGCATTACTGTAACAAGAGGGAAGAGGGCGGAAGAGGGAAGAGGGAAGAGGGAAGAGGGAAGAGGGAAGAGGGAAGAGGGAAGAGGGAAGAGGGAAGAGGGAAGAGGGAAGAGGGAAGAGGGAAGAGGGAAGAGGGAAGAGGGAAGAGGGAAGAGGGAAGAGGGAAGAGGGAAGAGGGAAGAGGGAAGAGGGAAGAGGGAAGAGGGAAGAGGGAAGAGGGAAGAGGGAAGAGGGAAGAGGGAAGAGGGAAGAGGGAAGAGGGAAGAGGGAAGAGGGAAGAGGGAAGAGGGAAGAGGGAAGAGGGAAGAGGGAAGAGGGAAGAGGGAAGAGGGAAGAGGGAAGAGGGAAGAGGGAAGAGGGAAGAGGGAAGAGGGAAGAGGGAAGAGGGAAGAGGGAAGAGGGAAGAGGGAAGAGGGAAGAGGGAAGAGGGAAGAGGGAAGAGGGAAGAGGGAAGAGGGAAGAGGGAAGAGGGAAGAGGGAAGAGGGAAGAGGGAAGAGGGAAGAGGGAAGAGGGAAGAGGGAAGAGGGAAGAGGGAAGAGGGAAGAGGGAAGAGGGAAGAGGGAAGAGGGAAGAGGGAAGAGGGAAGAGGGAAGAGGGAAGAGGGAAGAGGGAAGAGGGAAGAGGGAAGAGGGAAGAGGGAAGAGGGAAGAGGGAAGAGGGAAGAGGGAAGAGGGAAGAGGGAAGAGGGAAGAGGGAAGAGGGAAGAGGGAAGAGGGAAGAGGGAAGAGGGAAGAGGGAAGAGGGAAGAGGGAAGAGGGAAGAGGGAAGAGGGAAGAGGGAAGAGGGAAGAGGGAAGAGGGAAGAGGGAAGAGGGAAGAGGGAAGAGGGAAGAGGGAAGAGGGAAGAGGGAAGAGGGAAGAGGGAAGAGGGAAGAGGGAAGAGGGAAGAGGGAAGAGGGAAGAGGGAAGAGGGAAGAGGGAAGAGGGAAGAGGGAAGAGGGAAGAGGGAAGAGGGAAGAGGGAAGAGGGAAGAGGGAAGAGGGAAGGGGGAAGGGGGAAGGGGGAAGGGGGAAGGGGGAAGGGGGAAGAAGAGACGGACATAATTACGAAAATGACATCCATTTTGAAATCCAAGATGGTGGACATTATTTTTTCTTAAAAATCGATATGGGTGTCATCTCCAAGTTTCCTCGGGGTTCCGATTACGAAAATGACATCCATTTTGAAATCCAAGATGGCGGACATTATTTTTTCTTAAAAATCGATATGGGTGTCATCTCCAAGGTTCCTCGGGGTTCCGATTACGAAAATTACATCCATTTTGAAATCCAAGATGGCGGACATTATTTTTTCTTAAAAATCGATATGGGTGTCATCTCCAAGGTTCCTCGGGGTTCCGATTACGAAAATGACTTCGATTTTGAAATCCAAGATGGCGGACATAATTTTTTCTTTTTTGGCGGAAGAGGGAAGAGGGAAGAGGGAAGAGGGAAGAGGGAAGAGGGAAGAGGGAAGAGGGAAGAGGGAAGAGGGAAGAGGGAAGAGGGAAGGGGGAAGAGGGAAGAGGGAAGAGGGAAGAGGGAAGAGGGAAGAGGGAAGAGGGAAGAGGGAAGGGGGAAGTACAATGTTTTAGTAAACAAAATATATTTCTATAGTTAAAATTTGTGCAATTCTTATTTTCATTCAATTCCTTGTTCCTATTGTGCAATTTAATAATATTCATATCAATAAATATTCTACCGAGAATAAGACGTTGTCACGTAAAATCTTCCTTCGCCCGTAAAACCGACTTTACAGGCAACCATTTTTTTTTTCAAAATGGCGGAGAATGGGGTTTAAAAAGGTAAACAATCACAAATTTCTGCTGTTTTGAAAACAATCTCGCAAGGTATACAGCTCACATAGCCATTACCGAGTTCTACGTATAATAATGTAAATGTGATTTTGTGACGTGATGATAATACTATTAAGCTATTTGATAACTGTACTAGAATCTAGAAATACTGGTATTACTGGTAAAGTGGCAAAACTCATAACTGGATTAGATCAAGTAAAACAGATATTTAGGTAGTTCACTACATTACCGACATTACCGTAATTAAAGCATGGGAATCGGCCGGTAGCGGTGAAACAAGACAATGGAGTCCGTTAGCAAGTTCGGGGAGTTAAGGTCATGTTTGAATTATACTACACACTAGCTCACATGTACGTCAAAATGGTCTAAGCTTCTAATTAAAATATAAAAAAAAAATTACCTACTGTCTTTTTGACCGAGCGAGCGCGTCTCTGTTTCAATTTCGTCAAAATTAGTTTCGTATGTCCGGATGTTAGAATTTCCGGCTGTTCTCGTCTATAGGCTACGTTTTCTCAACCGTTTTTCCTGAAATTTTGTGAGTATATAGGTTCGATAAGTATATCGAATTATATTGTCGATTCAGTTTATCGATTTTTTAGGGTTCCGTAGTCAACTAGGAACCCTTATAGTTTCGCCATGTCCGTCTGTCCGTCTGTCCGTCTGTCCGTCTGTCCGTCTGTCCGTCCGTCCGTCCGCGGCATAGCTCCGTGATCATTAGTACTAGAAAGCTAAAATTTGGTATGAGTATGTGTATGTATAACGCCGACAGAACGGTAAAATAAAATTAAAAAAAAAAATTTTTTTTTTCGGGTACCTCTCGAACACCTAAAGTGGGGGTGATTTTTTTTTTCTTTTCAACACTGGTGTGTGCGGTGTCGTTGAATAGGTCTTGTAAAAATAATAGGGGTCTTCTAACATTAGTTTTTGATAAAGTCAGCAGTTTTGTAAATATTCGCTCCAAAAACAAAAAAAATTGTGTCCCCCCACCTCTAACTTTTCAACCACGGGTCAAAAAAAATCGGTAAAATTCATGTTAATGAGGCCTTATAAGTACTTTCAATGAAAACTATATTGAACAAAATCGGTCGAGCCGTTTTTGAGTTATCGCCAAATTTCATATTTTTTCTTTAAAAGGTCGTAAGTTGACTTCCAGAAGGTAATAAATGATTACAGTTTCTAGGGCGCTTACGACCTTTTTATAGAGCTTAAAATCTTTCTTAACGTAAACCTCGGGCTTAAAACAGCAGTTTATTGTGAAGGATGAGCAACTACGGAACCCTACACTGAGCGTGGCCCGACATGCTCTTGGCCGGTTTTTTTAAATGGCGGAGATATGAGGGTTGGAAAAGTATAAAAATATATTCAGCCATTTCAATAAATGTTAGTGACGTCTACTGCTCAAAGAGCCACTTAGTGTACCCGAAGTATAAGGTATTAAGTATGCTAATTTTCTCTAAGAATCCAAAAAGTTACAGCGACTAGAAATATATTGAAATCCAATATGGCGATTCATCTAAAATCGACTCATCTGCCGAAGCCTTACTAATGGATTATCGCGGTCGTTGACCCACACCTACGCGTTAAGACATTCATATTTTTATTAACTTTTTTTGGACTCCTACGTTTTATTACAGCCAACTGGTGATTAAGCAATTTTAATAAATATGTTTAGATGAAATAGCACCGTTCATTTTTACTCCAGAAATGAAGCAGTTGGGAAATTAAGCAGTTCGAGAAATAGAAAATGTACATATTACAAAAACATAAAGATGAAAGCGACGCCAACAATGAAAAGTCCATCTGATATGTATAAACAGTTGTATTTCCAACCACCCCAACATTTTTACAACTGTTGTTATAAAATTAGCTCCAAAATAACGATCTGCCGAAGTGACTCCATGGCGGTAGGTACAAATACAAATCATTCGTACTAAATATAGTATTTTAACGTTTCTACGCGTTAGCAGGATAAACATAGCTTCCCCTCTGTACTCTAAAATACCAAGTAAATTAAGCATCGTGATATTTGTGATAAATCACAAATATTTAGAATTATAATGTAACAATTCAGTTCTTTAGACTAGAACTCTGAACTTCGTCCGCGTAATCTCATTTTCTTTTCCGTTGCCGAGTAAAAACTTTGTATCTAAAGACGGGTGTTGCTGGTAAAAAGTATCCTCCATTAAACTATCGTTTAACATCTTTGTATGTCCTACAAAAAGTCTTTAAATCCATCGAGCTGTTTTTTCTGAAATCTAATCTCTGCCCATACAATATTGATTTTCAATACAATTTGAAACACAAGTAAAATGTTTCAATTATATAGATATTTCATCGGGTTTTTTCTCTGCCTGATTTCTCTCTCTCTTCCTAGCCATTATACCACGTGGTGGTGACATCAGCTTTCCATATTTTGCTTCTCCAATTCGCCCTGTCCTCGACATCATCTTCGGAGACCACAGTCGGAGACACTCATATCCTTTTGCACTACATCTTTCCACCTCGCTTTGGATCTGCCTCTGGATCTTCGACCGGGGATGGAAAGCTGTAGTGCCAAGTTCTCCGCGTGGTCGGATGGACCGTGTTGCGTTTCTCGATATGATTTCATCCGAAAAAACCTGATTAAATAAACAAAGTAAAATCAATTGGTCCCAGTATTAAAACATTACACATTACAAAAAAAATCGTTGAAAAGATAATAAGGGTAGGCACATTGTCGACAGTAGGTAATGGGATGCGATGGGTTTCGTTTTGACAGGCGAGGCCGGCCCTGCCCATTTTTAATGAGTGCAAAAATAGCGATGGAGTGACCCAAATGGGCCAAATGGAATAAAACATATTGAATTATTAATCTGTATCCTCAATACGCATGTGCGTCTATAAATATATACATAAGGACGCGTTGTCAGGTTGGTAGGAATAAAGATGCATCCAAACGTTCTTATGATAATCGATAACTCTTTTGGTTGAAAACGTCACACTTGTAAAAATACTTCTAAATATCAGATATCACATTAGCATTCTATGTCATATACGCCGCAGTTGGCGCAGTTTGTAGTGCAAACTAAGCAATGCTTGTACATATGTATGTACATGTACAAGCATTGCTTAGTTTGGGACTAGGTCGTTCTGTGTAAGGTTGTCCTTTAATATTTATTTATGTACTTATTAACATTTAGATTTTCGATGACCGTCACACGCTGACTCAGCAGTCAGCGTGCGCGTCCTTTTATAAACAGCCGGAGCGTTGAACCCCCACTCGGGGCGCGCACAGCACATGACGTCACGGTGTCGAATGTTGACCTTGGCTCGGCTGTCTCGCTGTAACGGTAGGTCACAAAACGATCTTGGTTTTCGAACAAATCGAACAATCCTATGTAGTTTTCTTACCACTGTCAGCAGAGCAGCATCTCTAGCATAACTGTGACTGTGACACGACACGCGACTCTTTCTCGCGAATATATTACCTGTCACTTTCCTTTCAATAATGTGCGAGTAAGACAGGTGACGCTGAGTCGAGCGACGATCTAATTCGCGACGATATACTAATACTGCAGGGCAAAGGTGTGGCATTCTGTCCGAAATATCACCGCTATATGTCTACTTTAGTATTGGGCTCCATTTACATTTAAACCACTATTGTCCGTTTTTGTCTATACTCCGCCATTCAAGTTCTAGAAAAAACAAATGAACGGCGTACCTACAAACCAATGGCATTACATTACTTTATAGACATAAAATATCGAAAACACGATAAGAAACAAAGCAAAAGATTATTACTTGTTCTTCCGAGCGGTTGAAATTACGAACTCCTTTTATAATTTAGATACTCGCAAATAAAGCTTGTCATACATATATATTTTTATTTAATTATTGAGGACAGTTCATAAGACATTTTACGAACAGACGGACAGACGGATAGACAGACAGACAGACAGACAGACGGACGAAGGTCAGACGGCAGGGCGGATGGACAGACGGAAGGCCGGACGGACGGACGGAAGGACTGACGGACAGACGGACTAGTGGAATCCCAACGGACGGACCGACAACTTAGTGAAGTTTTATTGAATGATTGCGGACAGTGCACACTTTCCTTTAGTAAATGACGTGTGTGTGGTTTATCGTGTGTCGTGTGTCGTTCACCTTGCTCATAAACAACTTTGTATCCTCGTCGCTAAAATTAGCGATGTTGTTTTCAGAATTTCGTCCATTACAAGTAGGTGTAATGAGTATAGAGGAAAATAGAGAAGTTGGAATTAAATACATAATATTAAATATACATATCTATCTATACACTTTGTCCTTTAGGTAATATAATTTATGTATAGGTACCTTTTATTCCGACAACATATAATTTTATAGGTTTTGGTACCTTGAAGAAACGACGGGTCATAAAATAACGTAACCCCGGCACACACAATCTGAATTCCGATCCGGTTTCAGATCAGAATGACATCAACAAGCGAGACATCGCCATATGACCGACAGAGACAGAGACGCTATCTGACGTCATTCCGATCTGAAACCAGATCGGAATTCCGACTGTGTGTGGCCGGGGTAAGATGACACCATTTTTTATGGGGCCGAGTAAAATGGTCCATAATAATGTAACCATTTTTGACCGAGCGAGCGAAGCGTCTCCGTTTCAGTTTGGCTCAAAATTATTTCGTATGTCCGGGTGCTTGATATCCATTTATCCAGATTTCCGGCTGTTCTCGTCTACCAGTCGCATTTCTAGACCGATTTTCATGAAATTTTATGAGTAGGTTAATTGATTATATAGATTTTATTTGTCGATTCAGTCTTTCGAAAAGAATCAAAATGTTTACAAGCATCCTCTCGATATTGACCCATATTTTTTGTCAATCAATAATTACATGTCTCTTAAATACACATGTATTACTGTATAATATTGTTAGTACGTATATTGTACCTTTTATTAAACTAAATCTAAAACGAAACTATCTAAAACTGGGCCCCGTGGCATTGTACCAAAGACGCTGGCAGCATTATCTCGCTGTATTGCTATACTCAGACGCTGAGCGAGGAGGCCCTTGGTCACCAGTGGTGTTGACGAGCCGGTAGGTATGATTGACATGTATAACTATAATGTGTTGTCAACAAATAGTATTGTTTTCTTCTTCTTCTTCCTATCTTCCTCGTGACTGAGGGTCGTGATCATTTGAGGCCGTTATCCCTTGCACCAAAGCTCTCCAATCCACACAGTCCACACGGTTTTCCGCCTTCCGGACTGACGCCTGTAGAGTTTCCTGATAGGCTGAAATAGCGTTGTATTTGTATTATATTGTAAATACAAAATATGTGATTTATTCATCGATATGGTGGTCCATGTTCAGGGAATTTACTCTCTACTATTTGTTTCTACGCCAGATATCAATACAATAATCGTAAGTCCAAACACTCCACATGTATGACTACGATAACGCCGATAAGGATGCCAAACATACTCGCAATTAGTTCTAGTGAAGCCTATACCTACTACCATACTACCTAAATACCTAGCCGAGGTAAACTCACGGTTGGCTACATAAGTATATTGTATACTAGAAGGTACCCGCTACTTGGTACGCGTTTTTTTATACTGCAGTCGGGTAAAACGTATCCTATAACCATCTTTAGATGTCCAGCTATCCCTATACGAAAATAGCCGTTTCGGCGTGATGCGAGGACAAAGGAAATTATGAAAACAGATGGTGCCAGGTTGGCACGGCGCCACGCGCCCATAGAAAACAAATGACGATTCTGCATCACGCTGTTAAGATTTTTCAATTGTGTTCAACACAAATGTAGAATTTTATAATACCTCTAGTATAGATGTATAACCCCACAGGGTGTGTTGGGTTAACCCACGCCATATTGCGGATATTTAGTGGTACTAATTTATTTTACTGGCAACGACATAGTTTTGATAACTGACCGTAACTCCGAAAATTTCAGCTCAATCGGTTGAACAATAGTTATTTGTGCAACAAGAGAGCAAAGTTGTTTTTTGTTATGAGTGCTGATTTTGAGTCCCGAGCAAGCGAAGGATTCTACGTTTGAATCACGAGCGTAGCGAGTGATTCTATGTTAGAATCCTGAGTGTAGCGAGGGACTCAACAGCACGAGATGCAAAAAACTTTGCTCTCGTGTAGCACACACAACTTTTCACCTCATCAGCGAGAACATATTCGACATTTTGTGTTTTTTCTTCCAACGTATGTTTATAGTCTTTGTTGCTGATTTCAATAATATTATTAATCAGAAAATAGATAAGTGCTGCTTAAAAAGGAATAACAATATAATTTAATTGAAATTATAATCAACCAACCAACACGGTTATTGTAATTATTTGATCAAATTGGAAGCTATTTAGCAGATACATGACGTGTTTATTTATAAATACATATTATATTAGGTACGAGATTTTGTTTATACATTGATTAATATTTTTACTCCTAAAACACCAAACAAAATATATGCAAAAGAAAATAACAATTACAATTACGATATGAACTCGATATTTTTTAAGGTACGTTTCGAATATGCATCTATGATAAATGGTGAAATTATAAATTATATTTTACAATAAGTAAATATAATTTACAATAAGTAATAAGGTGAAAAATCTTATTATATTTGAGCAATGATCTATTGTTTTATATAAAAGGCACAATCATTTTAATATTCGGTCGTTAAATAAAAATATAATAATGAAAAAAAAAAATACGTTGCAATTAAAACTTTTTCGGGTGTTTTTAATGAATTTTTTGGTGTAACGCGTATCCGAACTGTTCTCAATCGAGGTCGGATTCGAAAATCGAATTTCAAATTGATAAGTTTCTATCCCTCTCTTTTATATACATATGAAAGAAACAGAGTGCATCGAGACTCAAATGATTAGAATTTTATAATTAACCTTTGGCTGAAGAATGACAATTCGCGGTCAGATATTGAAAAAATTAAAAAGCTACTTTCTACTCACGCTCGAAACAAAATCGCATTTTGTTCACTGTTATCTGACAGCAAAATCGCCATGTTTGAGCTGGTGAGGTGAAAACATACTTACATAGTTACATACAACATCCTTCAACATACATTGCATATAAAGGCTTGTAAAATTCCATGAGAATCGGTTGAGATGCGACCTCTTGGCGAGAACAGCCGCAAAGCGTCTGGACATCAAAACATGTCATGTGAAATAATTTTGGACCAAGCGGAAACGGAATCGCTTCACTCGCTCGGTGAATAATACCACTCTCAGTTACAATGTCTATACGACGTTTTTCGTGAAACTGTAGTTTGATTGTATTTTGAGTTTCTAGCACTTCAGCCGGTGACGACAAAAAATGACTAAGTTTATTGGTGCAGACTATACAATAGGGCTGTCAAAAATATTTCATTATAAAAAAAAAAATTAAGCTGTTTATTTCAGGAAAGTGATCCAGTGTAACATTTCTGTTTAGCTCATCTTAAGTTTATAGATTGTGTGCAAAGGAAATTAAATTATTAACAATAAGTGCACATATTAGATTTAAAATGGTGTAACGGTACGATGTAGTCAATTAGTTATTATTTATATCCAAATGCCTTGATAATCACAATAACTAGGCCCTTTTCAGAGTTAAGTAAATTGAATTCTGTCGTTATTTGATAGAGGTAAAGTACGCCGTCAAATAAAAGCCTTACAATCCAATTATTGTATTAAGCGGTACACTCAAGTGATATTGTCAGGAACGGTCCGACATGTTTAGGAACAGATTTTTATTACAAATATAGAATTTTATAATAATACAGATATAAGTGTTAGATTTTTCCGCGCAGGCAATGTTCACCACCTTCTATAGGTAAATATCAATAAAACTTAGGCCATCGACAGCCCTACTGCTTGACAGTCGCTGGAATTTCGCTTTCGAATCATCTCGTCGCGTGCGCAGCTCGCTAATTACAGCAGCCCATCTAATACAACTCATCGCGCTCTTGCGCGACATAGTATCACCCGTCACTCTCTAACAGTATTGTATAAAAAGAGATAGTATATCTCGCGCGAGAAAGAGTCGCGTGTCACAGTTGTGCTAGAGGTGGATTCAATAGATCAATCTTGTCCGGAGCTTGCGCGGTGGATGAAGTAATTACCTACTGTGGAATATTGAATTTCTGCGTGACAATGTAATTTTATTTGGCTGAAGGAACTACGGGGCAACATTTTTTTCGGGGATAGGTACGGTGTGGATAAAGACGTTGTACGGTCAGCATCAAAGGTAGCTGACAATTTAAGTATGCAATTTTGATATATAAACAATATTTAATTGAGCGTCTCCATTTCCGCTTGGCCAAAATTTCGTTCGTATGTCCGGATTTCCGGTAGTTCTCGCATAGAGGTCGCGTTTCTCGACCGATTCTTATGAAAAATCGTGAGCCGGTTAGATAAGTTATATAGTTTTTGTGTCAATTTAGTTTTTCGAAATTTGTAAAAATGCTGTAGAAATGGGGGTTGAAAACGTAAATAAAAATTCAATCATTATTTCATTATACTTAGTACTATAGATTTTCACAACCAACTTATTTGAGCAAATCTAAAATTCCCAGCGAACTGTACCTACACATTATAAATATGACCTAAGGAGTATGTTGTCTGTCCGTCGGTCGATGTCCGCGACAGACAAAGCGCTCATTGTCCGGTTTGTCCGCCACATGTACGCGGCCAATTTCCGGATGTACAAGATGGAAGGAATCTCGCTGAGAGCTCTCGTCTGATTTACAGGGACCTGGGGACACGGTAGTGGCACCGCCAAGGCGGCTAAAAGTTTTGTTTCCTCCTCCAAATCCTTGTTGCCAATCATTACACATTTTTTACTCCCGGTGCAAAAAGAGCGGTCGTTCGTGTTTATTGTGTCGATTTGGTATATAAAAAGGCGATTTTCTGAAAAATATGATTGAAATCACTAATGGTTTCCTTCATCGTAGCCTATAAATAAATAAGAAAAATAAAATACTGAAACCCGTAATATTTTCAGGATTATAAACATCGTTTTAAAGTACCCATTAGGTTAGGTTAGGGTTATTTAATAATTATTCTGAAAAAATAACAGTTTTAGAAAACACAGTGTATTTCGGACATATGAAAATTAGGCGAAATTTTACAGATGTAAAGTGTGATATGTATTGTCAATACATATAGGATTGAATTCATTTGAGCTTGCATATTTCATCCTGCCGTTGTATTATGTCTAGACTGGTATGTGTACGCACAATCCTAATATAAGTGACCCCACTTAACTGCGCTAAATCCGGCCTGGCGGGCTGCCAACTGCAGCGGCCCGGGTTCGAGGTCGGCCGATGCAACTTTACTTAGCTAAGTTGAATTAAAAATGCTTTGATTTAACGAGTTTTAAAAACATATAATTATTGGTAGCATGATGTGGGCTATTTTACAAGCTTTTATTTAACTTGCATTGTATGTATGTTTAAAGTATGTTTGTTCGGGTGGAATCTTGCAACTCAATTTTGAAGCAGATATCGTCAACCGATTGAGCTGAAATTTTGCATACTTACATAACTTTGATGACAATACAATAATATGGTACCATGGGGCTGATCTGATGATGGAGCCGGAAGGTGGCCATAGGAACTCTATAATAGAAAAAGCAATCCTACCGAGTTTGGGTTCTTTAGAATTGTCTCGTGAGCATTTGACGGATATCTAAAGAAAAGTACAGTCGGCTATAAAAGCTTGTCACAAAAATGAATATTTTGACAGAAACTTATTTAGGATTCAGAGGGGTGCGTCTCTTCTACTGAAGCGGAGCGGAGCGGAGATCAGATTTCAACTCAGGTGATTGGTCGATTCCACACGTCTTTATAAATAATAAAATAATTAGTAATATCACAAAAAAATACAGTGATTATTTCCTCTTTCTAAGCCGAATTCAGAAAAGTAATAAAATAAAATTATAGTCTTAAAAATATGAAATGTAGTCAATTGTCATTTAAAACCTTAACGTGTCCGCTCCGATGTTTGACGTTTGTCAAGGGATTCTTTTAAGACGACGACCTACTTGTGCCCTCAATTCAGCGTTATTGTGAATAATGACGGTGAATCAATCGACGCCACATCTACACATGTTATTCAATTAATTTATGTCAAATTAACTGCCCAATGGAATAAAAAGATCAACGTAATATTGAGGCGCCGACATAAGTCAATGTTTGTAATATCATCTATCGAAAATATCAATATTATTATAACGACTGTTGAGTAGTTGATAATTTTTGTTTCATAAACAACACACAATATTGACAAAACTCATGCAGAAAACTTTTAGGGTTCCGTAGTCAACTAGGAACCCTTATAGTTTCGCCATGTCCGTCCGTCCGTCCCGTCCGTCCGTCCGTCCGCGGTTAGCTCCGTGATCATTCGTACTAGAAAGCTGAAATTTGGTATGAGTATGTGTATGTATAACGCCGACAGAACGGTAAAATAAAAATTAAAAAAAATGTTTTTTTTTCAGGTACCTCTCGAACACCTAAAGTGGGGGTGATTTTTTTTTCTTTTCAACACTAGTGTGTGTCGTTGAATAGGTCTTGTAAAAATAATAGGGGTCTCCTAACATGATTTTTTGATAAAGTCAGCAGTTTTGTTAATATTCGCTCCGAAAACAAAAAAAATAGTGTCCCCCTCCCTCTAACTTTTCAACCACGGGTATAAAAAATTCGGTAAAATTCATGTAAATGAGGCTTTATAAGTAATTTCAATGAAAACTATATTGAACAAAATCGGTCCAGCCGTTTTTGAGTTATCGCCAAATTTAATATTTTTTCTTTTAAAGGACGTAAGTTGACTTCCAGAATGTAATAAGTGATAACAGTTTCTAGGGCGTTTACGACCTTTTTATAGAGCTTAAAATCTTTCTTAACTTAAAACTCGGGCTTAAAACAGCAGTTTATTGTGAAGGATGAGCAACTACGGAACCCTACACTGAGCGTGGCCCGACATGCTCTTGGCCGGTTTTTCAACTTATTTTCGACTGCACGCAATGAAATCATGAAATAGTTATGTAACTATCTAGAACTCAGGAAAAAGTATGTCACATTAAAAAGTTAAGTCACAAAAAATAGCTTTAAAAGTAAACAAATTATTTTAAAATTTTAAGACAGAGCGTACGGCAACCTGGAGCAAACTTTATGGCTACGATGCCGAAATATCGCTAAATTAAGGATATCGCAATGCTATATCGAATTTGTTTGTGTAAGTTAGCATCATATGATAGACGCTTAGCTCATCAGAATTGAATACAACATCTATCAGTTAAACAAAGGAAGTTGATGTTTACAAATAATTATAGTAGGTTCCATATTTACATCAAAATTTGCCTGATGAGCCAATTGGTTCAATGCGAGTACTGTTTGTATATCGTCTGTTGTCAAACAAAACTCACTAAGTAGCAAATACCTACTTGAAACAAAGGTCGTATCTCAGTGTCAAAATGTACTTATAATCTAGATACGAGGTTTTAGTTGTCACCACTGTCACCAGGCGATATCACTAAAATAGATGATCAATTTCAGAAATAAATTCGGTGATATCTTGAAAGGCATTTTTTACGAAGTGTTATTGTCAAAACTGTATTTTATTAAGAACTAGTGACCCGCCCCGGCTTCGCACGGGTGCAATGCTGATAAATTAAATTATGCATGTATTATACATATAAACCTTCCTCTTGAGTCACTCTCTCTATTAAAAAATTGGGCAAGTGCGAGTCCGACTCGCGCATGAAGGGTTCCGTACCATAATCTATAACGAGTTTGTTGTATTTTAGCCCCCCTTAAATATTTATTTTATTTTATTTTTAGTATTTGTTGTTATAACGGCAATAGAAATACATCATCTGTGAAGATTTCAACTGTCTAGCTATCACCGTTCTTGAGATACAGCCTGGTGACAGACGGACGGACGGACAGCGAAGTCTCAAGAGTCCCGTTTTTACCCTTTGGGTACGGAACCCTAAAAAACCGCATCAAAATCCGTTCCGTAGTTAAAGATCTAAGCATACATATGAACCGACAGACAGACAGACAGCAGGAAGCGACTTTGTTTTATACTATGTAGTGATGATTGTTACCCTGCGCTGTTACCCGCTCATCCCACGGGAACACTACATTTGGTCACTATAAAAAACCTAGGTATAAATCCGTCAGCTACCTCCATACCGACGACGCGTTTGGCTCGGTTTGTAGACACCTGCCTACTGAGTCGGCGGTCCCGGGTTCGAATCCCGGCCGGGGCAAATATTTGTGCAAAATATTTGTTCTTGGGTCATGGATGTTATCTATATATGTATTTATATATTATGTATATCGTCGTCTAGTACCCATAGTAGAAGCTTTGCTTAGTTTGGGACTAGGTCGATTTGTGTATGATTGTCCCTTAATATTTATTATTTATTTATACCAAATTTTATCAAAATTGGTTCAGCCGTTTGAGCGTGAAGAAGTAACAAAATCTCACAAACTTTCCCATGTGTCATTAAAGTGCTTTTGGAATTCAAATACTTATCAGTTGTTTTTTGTATGAAATGCAACGTTTCGAAATAAATTAACGCCTTTTTTAGGGTTCCGTACCTCAATTGAAAAAAACGGAACCCTTGTAGGATCACTTTGTTGTCCGTCCGTCCATCTCTGTCAAGACCCTTTATCTCGAGAACGCTTTATATCGAGTTGAAATTTAAACCATATGCGTGCAAACTTAACTCAACCAGGCCAATTAAGATGGGATAAGTGAAAGATTGTACGGAACACTCGGTGCGCGAGTCAGAATCGTTCTTAGCCGGTTTTATTACAAGTTACAAAACAAAATTAAGTACTATAAATCTATCTAACTACTAAGCTATCTCGTTTGTCAGTTATAAAAAAGAATGTTAACACCAAAATTATCAAAACGCTTTCGCGTTACATAAAAACATTATGTATATTTACGCAAAAAAGTCCATTAGTTCCTTTTATGAAGTGCTTTGAACGCCGAAACGAATGTAAATTATACAATGTAATTATGAATTATGAGATGTGCGCATGCGTGGCGGAACGCTCCGATGTGATACGTGCATAAATAACACAATTATATCTGTAATTGTGAGCAACTCTTCTTTTGACTTTTGAGGGCGTAAGTTATAAACTAATGATATTTTCTTTTTGACGATGCGGTTGACTCTGTTTGTACTACAGCTGCCTACTGAACCGGCGGTCCTGGGTTCGAATCCTAGCCGGGGCAAATATTTGTGTGATGAACTCGAAGTATTTATAGGGTAAATCGCCAATAATTGGCCACCGTTCAATAACTGGCCACCTCAAACTAAAAATGAACTCTGTTCACCTATAAATATAATTCATTTTAGTATAAGCTGTTAATTACTGGCCGCCCTTCAATAACTGGCCACGATATAATAAAATGAATTCAGTTTGTAGGTGAACAGAGTTCATTTTTAGTTTGAGGTGGCCAGTTATTGAACGGTGGCCAATTATTGGCGATTTACCCTACATTATTTATATCGTCGTCTAGTGCCCATAGTACAAGCTTTGCTTAGTCGATTTGTGTAAGATTGTCCCTTAATATTTATTTATTATTTAATTTATTTATTTCTTACAATATCCGGTCTTACAAAGTACAAATTTTGAACAAGTTATAAAATCGACTTTGAATCAAATATGTGCAAATAATAACTTAATAGTTTTTTGGAAAACCGATCAAGAGGTCGTGAGGGTGGACGGAGAGGTGATATGAATCAAGATCGACTATTGAAAAAAATCAGCAAAACTATGCGTATTACCTGTAGAATGTTTGTTAATTTGATTTACTTTTTATCTCTGCTGAAGTCAGTGCAAAACCAGGGTCGAGTGTGCAAATAAAAATGAAAGAAAAGTGCTAAATCGCCAGCTGAAAAACCGTACAATTCTAGTGACTTGGCCCGCGCTCTACTTTCTGCGCTCCGGAGAGGAAAGTGAGCGCGTTTTTTACTTCGTCTTCTGAAACTCACTTTTTGTGGCTGTTGCTAATCATTGATTTCATTTGATGACGCGGTTGGTGCAGTTTGTAAAGACCCGCCTACTGAGCCGACGGTCTCGAATTCCGGCAGGGACAAATATTTGTGTGATGAACTCGAATAATCGTTCCTGGGTCATGTATGTTATCAATAATAAGTATTTATATATTATGTATAACGTTGTCTGGTACCCATAGTACAAGCATTACTTAGTTATTGGGACTAGGTCGATTTGTGTAAGATTATCCCTTAATATTTATTTATTTCGTTACTTGGCGATGCGATGTGCGAGCGAGTTGGAAGCAAGGCGCGTGCGCAGCGAATTTGCCGCGAGCTTACTGTGACTACCCAACTATACCTACATAGGTGACTATAATCCAATCCACACAATAATGGTCCAAATTAATTCGAGAATTACTCGTTAAATATATATGAATATTATTGATGATCAAATCAAGTAAACATATTGAAATAACTATAATTTTTTACAAAAAAAAGAACCGACTTCAGTAAGATCTGTGGTGTTCATCATCAGTTTCCTTACACCAAATCCTATTTACTGAATGTAAACTCTCGACTTTATCAATAAATTACCGAAAGCGCCGTACATGTCCCTATAACATTTGAAGAGTTCCCTCGATTTCTCCAAGATTCCATCATCAGATCCCGACTTAGTGCCAACGGGACCAACTCGGAGTTATACCCTTTCGATTAAAAAAAAAAAATTTAAAATCGGTTCACGGTTCTCGGAGATATCGAGTAAACAAACATACAAAAAAAAAAAAAAAATTAGTTCGAATAGAGAACCTCCTCCTTTTTTGAAGTCGGTTAATAAAACGTATAAAATCACTGATCGAATATGGATCTTGATAGAATTGAATGAGTTTTGTTTTGGACCATAGTTGGGTGATTGGACGATAATATATTTTTTCTACTCCAGTACTTTTTTCCGTCATTTATATAGTTACTAACTGCACTAACTGTAATATAAAGACATAAATTATGAAAGTCTGTAATAGTTATTTGTTATACAAGGGGGGAAAGTTGTATTTTACCCGCGAGTGTTTATTTGAAACACGAGCTAGCGAAAGGATCCTATGATTGACCACGAGCGAAGCGAGTGGTTCAAAATAGAATCCTGAGCGTAGCGAGTGTTTCAATACACGAGACGTAAAATAACTTTTCGCCCGTGTATAACACAAAACTTTTCACCTCACTACAGCGAGGAAAAAAGAATAAGGGTTTGTACTATATCTTTGAAAAATATCTGCAATAATCAACCAATTTGCCATTTATTAAAACTAAGGTCTAATTAGCTTTCATGTAGGTATTTTAAACGGGATTTTTCAGAAAATAAGCTCATGTCAAATTTTACGTTGAAACGTCAAAACTCTTTCTCCACATGTGGATAAAAAGCGATTTTCTCAATAGATATCAAACAAACAAACTGGGCTTTCCGAGCTAGTGAGGTGAAAAGGTCTTTACTCTACTGCCCAATAAAACACTGCTAAACGATGCTATAATGTCGCCAAAAAAGCATCACTTAGTACCTACCACAGATTACAAGATAAACAGCTGCATTCACACAATTTGCTATTTAAAATAAAACTTATTGTACTACGGCATTGCTGCCAACTTAAAAAAAAGTTTTATCTTCAGTGCATGGATTAGACTGGTAGAAAAATCCAAATATCGGCTTCCTTTACCGTCCTAACGGCATTTTGTGAGCCATTTTGGCAACATGACTTTTCCGATGTAAAAAAGCCTGCTGAATTCGATTCTGGATGTTGCCAAGCCGAATTTTGCCCCCCTCCCCCCATTTACCCCCTTTTTACCTCAAAATATGTCCCCAATCACGGTTTTTACGGTTTTATACAAAAAGTATTATAGCTAGAAAAAAAATGTCAAAGACAAGAATGATCTCTATAAAATTTCCTATAACATGATGTATAAACTTTTTTTAGTAGGCCTTATGGTTTGTGAGCAATATCTTCCCGAACTTCATAGACTGGTAGAAAATTCTAAATATCGGCTTCCTTTACCGTGCTAACGGCATTTTGGGATCCATTTTGGCAACATAACTTTTCCGATGTAAAAAAGCCTGCTGGATTCGGTTCTGAATGTTGCCAAGCCGAATTTTGCCCCCCTCCCCCCATTTCCCCCCTTTTTGACCTCAAAATATGTCCCTAATCACGATGTTTACGGTTTTATTCAAAAAGTATTACAGCTAGAAAAAAGTGTCAAACACAAGAATGATCTCTATAAAATTTCCTATAACATGATGTATAAACTTTTTTAGTAGGCCTTATGGTTTGTGAGCAATATATTCCCGAACTTCATTATTTTTAAGAAAATTGATAAACTTGGTCGAGGCAGTGAAATACACTTATTTTGGGATAATTGGTATCGCACAGAATCCAGCCGCTCTGCAGCGCTTGACGCTGACATCCAGTTGGCGTACTGCTTATTATCTGTCAAGACTCACGAGGCTTTCAGTCATAAGCAGTCGTCAGATTCACGCAGAACCGTACCCAAGTCGGGCTAAAAGGGACGTAGAAAATAAAAATGCTTTGCTTCTGACCATGAAGTCCTTCGAAATACTCAGTTCTACGCCAGATTCTCCAGAAATGTGCCTTAGAAATGCAGTTACCCAGGATCTTGCAATTCTCACTGCTAAGCAGCTTGGCTCACTCTAAGTAACGAAGTTTGTTTCCGAAAGGCTCACCAACAGCAGGTCTACTATACAACGAAGAGTTCAAAATGAACAAAGGCCCGACCTTCAAGACCTGTACAAGGCAGGTCGTTCAAAATCTACCATATTTGCGTCTGATGTGGGGGGCAAACGCTCAGGCGCTGGAGTGGTGCCAAACAAAGCATAGCCTGCATCGTCACATACTCGACTTGTACAGCAGGGACAGGAACTTCTCAGCCTTTCGCTCATGGGGTGTATGTCGATCTCATTGAGTAGTTCACAGTGCTTTTGATAACGGAAAACGGAATACTTTTAATCAAAGGAGTGTCTAGGTAAATGTTCTAGAAACGCAAATGATCAATTTAATTATTTTATTACCTGCAATAAAGCCGTTCGAATCGCCAGTGCCTGAGTAAAACGCCAGAATATTCTAACGTTCTAAAGCAGTCCCTTAATTTTGTAATGATGATGAATCATAAGCAACAACAACACTAATAACCAGTCTTCTGGGTGGGCTATGCACAGTGTGGAGCACATGTCGAGTGTTGGTTTCCTCGTGAATAGCACGTAATTTTGAGGTATCGACCTCAGTTGGTGATGCTTGAACCTTAGTCTCGTCTGCAAATCCTCTCGCACTACGACCACATTAGTCCCGCTCGCGCGTTCGCGGGATGAAAACTGCGAGCCCAACCTGGTTTGAAGGTATTGAGTCATTTTTAAGAAGCTGCTTGGCAGTGAGAAGTGACACTTTATTTTTTTCTGCTGCAAGATCCTGGGTAATTGCATTTCTAAGGCCCGTTTCTGGAGAATCTGGCGTATAACTGAGCATTTTGAATGACTTCATGGTCAGAAGTAAAGCATTTTTATTTTCTACGTCGCTTTTAGCCCGACTTGGATACAGTTCTGCGTGTAAATTTCTTTTTCTGCGTGTAAAGCTGCTTATGACTGAAAGCCTCGTAAGTCTTTACATATAATAAGCAGCATGCTGAATGTCAGCGTCAAGAGCTGCAGAGCGGACTTGGGTACGGTTCTGCGTGAATCTGACGACTGCTTATGACTGAAAGCCTCGTGAGTCTTGACAGATAATAAGCAGTACGCCAACTGGATGTCAGCGTCAAGCGCTGCAGAGCGGCTGGATTCTGTGCGATACCAATTATCCCAAAATAAGTGTATTTCACTGCCTCGACCAAGTTTATCAATTTTCTTAAAAATAATGAAGTTCGGGAATATATTGCTCACAAACCATAAGGCCTACTAAAAAAGTTTATACATCATGTTATAGGAAATTTTATAGAGATCATTCTTGTGTTTGACACTTTTTTCTAGCTGTAATACTTTTTGAATAAAACCGTAAACATCGTGATTAGGGACATATTTTGAGGTCAAAAAGGGGGGAAATGGGGGGAGGGGGGCAAAATTCGGCTTGGCAACATTCAGAACCGAATCCAGCAGGCTTTTTTACATCGGAAAAGTTATGTTGCCAAAATGGATCCCAAAATGCCGTTAGCACGGTAAAGGAAGCCGATATTTAGAATTTTCTACCAGTCTATGAAGTTCGGGAAGATATTGCTCACAAACCATAAGGCCTACTAAAAAAAGTTTATACATCATGTTATAGGAAATTTTATAGAGATCATTCTTGTCTTTGACATTTTTTTTCTAGCTATAATACTTTTTGTATAAAACCGTAAAAACCGTGATTGGGGACATATTTTGAGGTAAAAAGGGGGTAAATGGGGGGAGGGGGGCAAAATTCGGCTTGGCAACATCCAGAATCGAATTCAGCAGGCTTTTTTACATCGGAAAAGTCATGTTGCCACAATGGATCCCAAAATGCCGTTAGCACGGTAAAGGAAGCCGATATTTAGAATTTTCTACCAGTCTATGAAGTTCGGGAAGATATTGCTCACAAACCATAAGGCCTACTAAAAAAGTTTATACATCATGTTATAGGAAATTTTATAGAGATCATTCTTGTCTTTGACATTTTTTTTCTAGCTGTAATACTTTTTGTATAAAACCGTAAAAACCGTGATTAGGGACATATTTTGAGGTAAAAAGGGGGGAAATGGGGGGAGGGGGGCAAAATTCGGCTTGGCAACATCCAGAATCGAATTCAGCAGGCTTTTTTACATCGGAAAAGTCATGTTGCCAAAATGGCTCACAAAATGCCGTTAGACTTGAAAATTTTGATTTGAACTACCAGTCTAGATGTTTAGTATAATGAACGTATACCTTTATGTATAAGTTCATATTTTTTTGACAGATGTTTACTATAGTGAACGTATACCTTTATGTTTAAATTCACATTTTTTTGACAGATGGACGTCAATAAAAGAAAAGTTTATCAGAGACTATTTTTCTTTGTTGTTATTTGCATTTTATTTATGAAATGTCGAGTCGTAGAAAAAGTATTGTATGCAACGTAGTATAAGTAGGTCAAAAAACGCTCGTGGCATCTTTCTTACGATGTTCGCTACGCTCACATCGTAACCCATGCCACTCGCGTTTTTTGCCCCCTCTTACTTATACAACGGTTGCATAAAATACTATTTTGGTTTCCGCGATTGTGACACATTAAAAATAAAACGATTTAAACGGATTCGCGTATATTCATTATTTGAGCCTCCCTGACGTTTCGGTAGCTTTCCAATTACCGTTGTCAAAGGTTGACTGAGAAAGATAAAATTTTCTCTGCCAAAGCAAAATTAACCCGCAAAATGGCGAGGCACGAAAAGCAACTTGTCGTATGCCATATACTATCTACATATATAAACAAAGGACTGTACGCACTTTAAACCAAACCGCAAAAACTTAGTCCTGTCGGCAGACAGAAAACTTTTCCATGTTTCCTATTGCAGGGGTTCTCAAAGTTTCTAGCTCGCACTGCGTTCAGGTTTAGTAACTAGACTTTGTATCGCACTGTAAAAATATTGTCAACAGTAGCCCATTTCTATCACAATCCAATCTCTACATGCCGTGAGGGAGGGGTAAGATTCTAAGTCGAAATGTGTGATGTCTGACATTGAGTGATGGATATTTAAAAGCTAAACGCGGGTGAAATCATCAATCTATAGTTTTTTTTTCTGAAGTTCCCCTTTTTCTACAAATAATTTTCCCGGGAAATTGAATGTGTTTTTACTCGGAGGCCGATAGGGGTGATCAAAAATGTTCGAAATGATCCATTAGTTAATGAATGGCCCAGGGCGCCGTGTCGCAAAGTTTTGGAATCTTTGTCTTAGTGTATATTCCACCCTCTTTCAAGTGTCGTGCTTACAGCCCTCGAATTTCGGCTAGCTACCCTTCGAAAGGGTAGCTTTGAAGCTAAGGATCAATCAGTGCCAGTCTGGAAATCGATAGTGACAGACGAAAGTTCTTACAGGGGTTAGATATAAAACCGGCCAAGAGCATGTCGGGCCACGCTCAGTGTAGGGTTCCGTAGTTGCCCATCCTTCACAATAGACGAAAATTACGAGAAAGATTTCAAGCTCTATAAAAAGGTCGTAAACGCCAAAGTAACTGTACTTACTTATTACCTTCTGGAAGTTATCGATTATACGCACCAGATTGAGCGAAATGTTTTAATACAATATGGCACTTAACTAATATGTGTAACGTTCGAAGTATAAGGACACCGCGCGGCACTAACGTCATTTTAAAGAAAAAATATGAAATTTGGCGATAACTCAAAAATGACTCGACCGATTTTGTTCAATATAGTTTTCATTGAAAGTACTTATAAGGCCTCATTAACATGAATTTTTCCGATTTTTTTTGATTCGTGGTTGAAAAGTTAGAGGGGGGGGGGGGGGGGGGGGGGGGACACTATTTTTTTTGTTTTTGGAGCGAATTTTACAAAACTGCTGACTTTATCAAAAAATAATCTTAGAAGACCCCTATTATTTTTACAAGACCTATATTCAACGACACCCCACACACCAGTGATGAAAAGAAAAAAAAATCACCCCCACTTTAGGTGTTCGAGAGGTACCTACCTGAATTTTTTTTTTTTTTTTTTTATTTATTTTGAGCAGCGATGTGGAGAGCTTGCGGTACGGATACGACACGTCAATGCGTAAACGCACCCTTTTTCAAGCGGACATGTGGTCGCACCTTTTATTTAGCCATGCAAACGTATAAGACTCTACGGTGTACAATGAAATGTTCCACACCTAGTTCCCATGTTCACATTCCACTTCACAACTTCACATCCATGATGCAAATTATCTCACGAGCTTCAACTGTGACCCGTGTTCAATTGTTCAAAAAAATCGGAAAAGAGTCATTCCCAACCGCTACTTAAGTTATTTAAGAGGACATACCATACGCTCATCTTCCCATACTATCAGTTTGCGTTAGGTTTTCACCTGGTAACTATGTCGTCGAATACAAATGAGGGTCCAACCTTAACCCGGGCTCCACACTACTCGTGAAGTTGACCGAGGTTGGGCGAGGCGAAGTTGACCGAGGTTGGGCGAGGCGAAGTTGACCGAGGTTGGGCGAGGCGAAGTTGACCGAAGTATGGGTTTCCGCAGCAAAGTCCTCCACACAACTTCGCCTCGGCCAACTTCGGTCTACTTCGCGAGCAGTGTGGAGCCGCGATAATGTAACCAGGTTACACAAATCGAGATTTCGTTGAATTGTTGTACGAGACGTCCGTTTACGGCGGAATTTTGACGACGCGTTTGGCTCAGTTTGTAGACACCTGCCTACTGAGCCGAGTTCATCACACAAATATTTGCCCAGGCCGGGATTCGAACCGGGGACCGGCTCAGTAGGCAGCTATTGACCACTACGCTAATCGCGTCGTCAAATAATAATAAAATAAATAACAATAGAAATCAATTTTGAAAGTCAGGAGGAGAAAAACAGACGCTTCGCTCGCTCGGTTAATAACTATAGATACATTTCTAAACTATAAAACTATATGTAATAATACCATAAACTCATACACACTGGCCAGCACCGCAAAAAGTCAAAAACCGACATCAAATGTCATCAACAATCAAAAATCTACACTTTTTAGTTTAAAACAATAATTTATCATATAATGCACTTTTAATCGGGAAAATGAGCGATACATACGCAGAAGGACAGTCGCTTCACGACCAAATCCAGAAGCTAGTGTCAAACCAAGACCATATCGCGGCAAAATTCGATGTGTTAACGAAAAATGTTGATGAGCTTAGAAAGACTTTTACGCAGTTTTCTGAGAAGATAGGCGTGTTAGAGGAATCGTCGATTGATAAAAAGAAACTGAGATCGGAAATTAAGTTGCTAAAGAACCGTTTGGACGAGCTGTATGCCATTGTGAAGGATGGGAAGGAGGATGACGTTAGTTCTTCGACGGATGACGCGAGAGATGCGGAGTCATGTCACTCTGGGTTGTCTTGCTCTTCTAAGGTATGATTAAAAGATTAATCACGATTCTACACGCGGCTCCACACTATAGCAAAGTTGACCAAGGCAAAGTTTGACTGAAGTATGACTTCCTCCAGCGAAGTGCCACTGTCATATTTACCCAACGTCGGGTAGTGTGGACCCGGTGTACAGTGCGACCAAAAAGAGTAGAAATTAAAAAGTGGCAATACTGTAGTGTCGTCCTCGTTTTCTTATATTGATTAGAAACGAAGGACACTACATTATTGCCACTTTTTAATTTCTACTCTTTTTAGTCAGACTGTAGGTACACATTTTTATTAGGCCTACCTAATAAAAATGTGTACACCGGGTCCACACTACTATCGATACCTATATCATGTTGATAAAATGGACACTGGAAGAGTAAAAACTAAATGTTTTCAGATCTACAGAGATACTTATTAGAAATCCGTAAAATTATGCAGCGTGTGTTATTTAGTAAAATTGTGACATATGATAAGAACTTGTACAATTGTTAGGAGCCGTAATCGCGGTAATAGGAATATGTAGAATTGCATAAGCATAACCTAGGAATCTGTAAATATTCCTTAATTACTGGCCCACCAGCGATATTTTAATCAACGCAACCATTTGTCATCCTTTTGAGATGCATTAATTCCGCAACTACAAGTCAGACAACCTCATCAAAGATCGATTATACTGTCTCACGGTAACAAGATCTCGTTTCGCAATTAACTGTAACAAATAACCACCCAGAACGGCGTCAATTTTTTGGGAAACTCTCACCATTGTGTCATTTGTGGCGTCTAGGTTCCGGCAGTAAAAGTCTTTGAGAATTTATGATTGTGAATTAAACTTTCTGTGCCTAGATTTCGGCTGTAAAAGTCTAAAATAATTTACTATTGAAATTTCTTGTTCTATAGGCACTCGTACTTACCATTGTATATTTGAATCTGCGGGTCTTAGATAGTTGCTTTTATCACGCGATAAATAAGTGACAAAGCGTCCGTCACGTTTTAGCAACTTGCGATTGTGAGAGACAGATGCTTTGTCACTTATTTATCACGTGATATATGCAGCGCATCATAGGCGCGTCGTCAGGGGGCCTATGATGGTTGCGTTTATCACGTGATAAATAAGTGACAAAGCATCTGTCACTCACACTCGCATTATGTCAAAGCGTGACGGATGCTTTATCACTTATTTATCGCGTGATAAACGCAACCATCATAGGGCCCCAGGTCATCATGTTTTATTTACCCTTGCCGGAATTCGAACCCCAGGACCATTAGATTCATAAGCTGCACTACCACGGACCAAACTGCATCGTCAAAAAATACAATATGTATTTAGAGGACTGCTTTTCGATCTCGACCTAATTATTTAAGATCAGAGAATTCCTCGTAGCTAATGACTTTTTAAACTAACGTTAGGTGGGATAAGGCCTAAGACTAACATAGTTTATTGTCTAATGGGGTAAGACCAACAATTTGGTTAGTTATTGGACTGTGGCAGTCATTCCCCCGATGATCTTACCTCACCTTGTAACTTAATTTTGTTTATAAAGTTCAATATAAAATAAAATTAAAGTGTGATACGAGAAAGTAATTATAAGTTAAAACTTTCTCGAACGTGGTTACTTAAGGGACTGAAAGCGAAACGAATTGGGATTGTTTATATTCATTACATACGCTAATCTTTAGGTTACATAAGATTTTTAATTAAATTAACTCGTTCTCAAAGACGTATGGGTGTAATACAGTAATTTTTGATTTCGTATATAGCATTTTCGGATTCCACGACTGTCACACATTTAAATAAAACGATTTACTAGCTACTAGCATAGCATAGCTTACCATGACTTCTCTTGTCGCGCTAGTCAGCGTCACTAATCTTGCTCGGTTTATTGGTCTGTGTCTTGCTCACACGTTATTGAAAGGAAAGTGACAAGTCATTTTTGTCGCGCGACAATGAGCAGCGTGTCACAGTTATGCTACACGTGCAGATGATGATGATACTTAGCTTTAAACGGGTGAACCGATACTGTTAATTATAGCAATAAATCAAGCCAACCAGACACCAGTTAATTGAGGATGATCGGTCATTTTCTAGGTGTCTCGGGGTTTTTTTATCGTTTCCCAGACTTACTTGTAAATGTGTATGGCCTTAGATTTAGGTGTACATTGAAAGTACAGACTCTCGCGTTCCAGGCATTCAATGCGTCAAACAATTTAGTCACAAACCTAATTTTAGGACGCGGGCGGTTGGACGGACGTACGGTTACATCGTAAAAGCTTACGACTCGGTTTGTGGTCTGTTTTACAGTGCCAAGCGAGCAAACGACAGTTTCAAAGGAATTTCGGTATTGAACTTGGGGATTCTTCTATCGAATCTAGTCACATATGAGACTGATTGATTTTAGGTAGCATCGAAGGTTACCAGTTTATTTAATTCCGCTCGCAACTTAGGCGCAATAGGACGTTTTCGCTTAGTTTTAACTTGGAAAATAATTGAATCTGTGGTTGTATCAAGTTTCATTGAGATTGAGATGGATGCGCATAACGATTGATTGTCATAACATAAAATCTTTAGCCATAATTCTGAAATTATTAACTTTACAAGAGTTTTGAGAGAAAAAGCCCATTAGGTTAGTGTAGGTTAGGTTTGTATTATAACAATCCTGAATAGTTATTTGCTTCCGAAAAAAGTAGAAATTATGACTACGAAAATGATGAGTAATGATAATAATAATAATTATGAATAAGAATTTTATGTTAGCCAATATGGACCCGATTGAGATGCTATATTGAGACATTAATTATCAAATGATATCATTATGCGAAGCTGTGTAAAATGGACTAACCCACATTCTTCAGATTCAAATGCGCTTCTTTCGAGCTTCAAAAAGACAGCCTGATTGCAATAAACGAATTTGAATTTGATTGGTTAATTTTCTCCGCTCCCCTTCAGTGGACAAGGCAGCTTAGGGGAGTGGAGCGGAGACGTGCGGAATACACCAATCTCCTGAGTTGTAATCTGTATCTCAGCTTCGCTTCACTTTTGTGTCACCGCTTCGGATTGTTGGATTGTTTTCACAACTAACATCATCGTCTCCTTCTTTTCCAGGTGACGATGACCACTGGCCTGGACAAAGACACCATCCGTGCTGCCTACGAGGACGTCCGCTCTGACACGTCGCCCACGGAGTGGTGAGTACACATATTTAAACAGGTTACATTTGGACATTAGTTCATTAAAAAATCCTATTAACCTTTTGACCGCCCCCGTCGTCATATCACAAAATCAGATAATTACCTATGCCACCCACACACACACCAAAGTCGTCTAGTGTCCAAATTACAGTGATCATAACTGTGTAGGTAATCCAAACCGCTTTACAAGTGCTTTTCAATCACTTACTTAGTTTATTACTTATCATCACTGGTAAGACATATCTACATACAACACTCATGCATCCGCGAAAAGATTCGAAGATAGCCGCGGTTTCAACTTTTGAATCACTGCACGTGTAGCATAACTCTATATGACACGCAACTCGCGCGACAAATAATAGCTGTCACTTACATTTCAATACCGCGTGAGCAAGACAGGTGACGTTGGGTCTCGCGACAAGCGATGTCGCAGCAAGATATGCTGGTCCGCGAAGTGTGCGAAAGATTAAAAAAAATTGGTTGCCTGTAAAGTCGGTATACGGGCGAAAGTTTTACGTGACAACGACTTTGAGTGGTAAAATTAACAATCGTTTTACAATTAACTGGCAACGTGTAAACTTGTATGCAGGCGCCTAAGCGAAATAGAAGCGCAAGACATGAACCGGTGTGTATGCCTATCTCTCTCACTCGGTGGAAGGGACGCGTGCCTCTCACTCGCTCTCATTGTGAGCGCATAACGTGAGCGGAGCGTAACGCAGTTTCTTGAAGTGTCACCCGGCAAACCAATTTATAAGACGTTGTCACGTCAAAATTTAAATCGCGTCTGTCTTTATGACGCACATATTTTATCTCAGAATGATGGTACAAAGCTGAAGCATCTACCATCACACCTCCATCCTAGATCCCAAATCTGTGTGTCATTTGTTCACACTGAAGATGACTCTCGTTGCAGGGCCGTGTTCAAGTTTGAGGGCGCAAGGATCGTGTGCTCCGCGCGAGGCAGTGATTTCACGGAGTTCCGCACCCATTTTGGCGACGAGGAACGTGCGTTCGGATACCTCAGGTAAGAACTTCCCTATTCCTAGCCTGGTTAACGCGCGGTGAAAGCATCCATCATAGGCCCTGTAGCCTTACCATCATGAGCTATCGTGACTACTCGCTAGCAACAGCGTAAACTATTTGTACCTATTGAGCATGATACGGCGCCTCTAGCAGTCACTTTGTAGAACTACAGTTCTCGATACAAATCGTTTAGTCGCTAACGAGTACAGTCACTCACACAAATCATCTTTTCTGCGATGTAGGTATTTACGCATGTCCATGGTGTTGGCTACGCGAAAGCACCGGAACAAAACACCTTTCAAATTTTTTCCTTCATACATGTCGCCAGTTGGTTGTAATGGACAGCCGTGGCTAAGATCACTCCAGATATAAACTGTATACTGAAATAGTGAAAACAGAAGTCTTAATGAGCTATTTTCGTGCAGGGTGCAAATGGGCGACGAGATGTCGAAGCGCAAGAAGTTTCTGCTGGTGACGTGGGTGGGGCCCAACGTGTCCGTCATCAACCGCGCCAAGATGTCCACCGACAAGGCCATCATCAAGGACATTATCTCCGTAAGTACCTGCAAGTTTGCTTCATTGGTGAATGGTGTCCTCTTCAACGACGACGGAAACAGCTAGGTTAACAAGGCGGTTTCCAAAAAGAAACACGAATCCCTGTTTCTTCCAGAATTTGACGTTTTTGGATTCATCTTACTCAGAATCGTTGCCATTTTCGATGTGAAGAATTAAAAAAAATTGTCCTAGGTTTTGTAAAAAAAAACGTTTAGGGTCCAAATAAATGCATTTGGTAAAGCGTGCAAAAAATTTCAGGTTACCCTGTTTAACCTTTGACATTGTATAGCGGTAAATGACGTGCGGCGCACAATTTTCCGACGACGTCATTCGCCGTCTTTGGCGCTCAAAAGGTTAGGCACTGTCACAGGGCGCTTGGATACGCTTCTTCAAACTCCTTTCACCGAGTGTCTCTGAGTATGTTAGAATATAAGACTGTAGGTATCGACCCTTGCCTCTGCATGGTGCCATAGGCATTTTGGTGTCAATATATAATACTAGCTGTGCCCCGCGGTGTTACCCGCTCATCCCACGGGAACACTAAATTTATTCGGGGTGAAAAGTATCCCATGTCCTTTCCCGGGTCTCAAACTATCTCCACCAAATTTCATCTAAGTCGGTTCAGCGGTTTAAGCGTGAAGAGGTAACAGACAGACAGACACACTTTCGCATTTATAATATTAGTAGGTATGGATAGTATGGAAGTAGGTATGGATTTATCAAAAACATGATCTCCGTACGGATAAGTATTTACCGTACCTGACTAGTGAATATAATTAAGTACAATATATAATTATATTAACTATTAGAAAAGCTGATGGCCGCAATGAGGAAATATATATATATAATATAAATTATACCTTCATAATTATCTAATACTTTTAGGTACATCCGATAAACTTTTTATGACATTTTTATTCACGTTAGTAACATTCTCAGAACAGAAACAAGCTTTAGATACGCATCACTTGAAAGATTAGATTCCGACTCGATTAGACATCCTGTTGTATTTCAATAAAGATATTGTCAATATCATTCGATAGTACGTGCAGCGGTGCATGCAAGTATATGTAATTATTATCGCATGTGACGTAACTCGAAATTTGATTTACGTTCCGATCAGGCTGGCAAGTCTCATTCAATTTAAGATCTGTTTTGTTATTTTTATGACGCCGTCTCGTCTATTTCATACCTACATATTTGTGCCGTACGATAGAAGACAAATAAGTAAATAACGTGTTGAAACCTCTTTGGTTTCGATCTCCCACGTCCAGGTCCGTGAAAAAATAACCAGATGGGGCCCCTTCTCACTCAATGAGAAAAAATCTCAACTGATTATTTCTATTCGGGGCGAGGGCCCCCTCGAATCAGAGGCACATCATTTAAAATTAGAGAATGCTGTGTCCTATTCGGCTTCTGAGGCACACTTTCGTGTCAACAAGGGGAATTAAGAGCTCAGTTCAAAATGAAACTATAGAAACTGGAAACGTGACCCTGTTGCAGGAAAATCTTACGTTATGTACCGTTACCATGGTCACCCAGGATGTAAGACTAAATCAAAACAAATCAAGATTTTTCTAAATTCATAGAAACTTGATGTACTTACTATTTCATACCATGTGCTTTGTGAAAAAACTGCTAGAACAGTTCGAGATAAATGAATCCCATCAAAAACATAAATGTAAAATGAGAGCCAAGTTCGCGTGCACTTCGCCGACAAAATAATTGAGATCTACAAGGGCGCCAAGTTCTTTGCCCTAAATTTTTTAGATACAAGGACATGCGACATACTCAATGCATTTATTTTACTTGGGGTGTAATTCAATATCAAGATTTGACTTGGCTAGTTTTCACAAACTAACTAAATTTTATAAAAGTAACATAGTCATAGTTCATTATCAAGCTAACAGTATAAGTAACAAGACGTACTTACACTAACTTGCGTACTTACCTTTACGAAAATAGGTTAATGATTTGATTGATTTTGATTTATAATATAAATTTATATTTTAAAACTAGCCAAGTCAAGTCTTGATATTGAATTACACCCCAAGTAAAATAAATGCATTGAGTATGTCGCATGTCCTTGTATCTAAAAAATTTAGGGCAAAGAACTTGGCGCCCTTGTAGATCTCAATTAGACTGGTAGTTCAAATCAAAATTTTCAAGTCTAACGGCATTTTGTGAGCCATTTTGGCAACATGACTTTTCCGATGTAAAAAAGCCTGCTGAATTCGATTCTGGATGTTGCCAAGCCGAATTTTGCCCCCCTCCCCCCATTTCCCCCCTTTTTACCTCAAAATATGTCCCTAATCACGGTTTTTACGGTTTTATACAAAAAGTATTACAGCTAGAAAAAAAATGTCAAAGACAAGAATGATCTCTATAAAATTTCCTATAACATGATGTATAAACTTTTTTAGTAGGCCTTATGGTTTGTGAGCAATATCTTCCCGAACTTCATAGACTGGTAGAAAATTCTAAATATCGGCTTCCTTTACCGTGCTAACGGCATTTTGGGATCCATTGTGGCAACATGACTTTTCCGATGTAAAAAAGCCTGCTGAATTCGATTCTGGATGTTGCCAAGCCGAATTTTGCCCCCCTCCCCCCATTTACCCCCTTTTTACCTCAAAATATGTCCCCAATCACGGTTTTTACGGTTTTATACAAAAAGTATTATAGCTAGAAAAAAAATGTCAAAGACAAGAATGATCTCTATAAAATTTCCTATAACATGATGTATAAACTTTTTTAGTAGGCCTTATGGTTTGTGAGCAATATCTTCCCGAACTTCATAGACTGGTAGAAAATTCTAAATATCGGCTTCCTTTACCGTGCTAACGGCATTTTGGGATCCATTTTGGCAACATAACTTTTCCGATGTAAAAAAGCCTGCTGGATTCGGTTCTGAATGTTGCCAAGCTGAATTTTGCCCCCCTCCCCCCATTTCCCCCCTTTTTGACCTCAAAATATGTCCCTAATCACGATGTTTACGGTTTTATACAAAAAGTATTACAGCTAGAAAAAATGTGTCAAACACAAGAATGATCTCTATAAAATTTCCTATAACATGATGTATAAACTTTTTTAGTAGGCCTTATGGTTTGTGAGCAATAAATTCCCGAACTTCATTATTTTTAAGAAAATTTATAAACTTGGTCGAGGCAGTGAAATACACTTATTTTGGGATAATTGGTATCGCACAGGATCCAGCCGCTCTGCAGCTCTTGACGCTGACATTCAGCATGCTGCTTATTATATGTAAAGACTTACGAGGCTTTCAGTCATAAGCAGCTTTACACGCAGAAAAAGAAATTTACACGCAGAACTGTATCCAAGTCGGGCTAAAAGCGACGTAGAAAATAAAAATGCTTTACTTCTGACCATGAAGTCATTCAAAATGCTCAGTTATACGCCAGATTCTCCAGAAACGGGCCTTAGAAATGCAATTACCCAGGATCTTGCAGCAGAAAAAAATAAAGTGTCACTTCTCACTGCCAAGCAGCTTCTTAAAAATGACTCAATACCTTCAAACCAGGTTGGGCTCGCAGTTTTCATCCCGCGAACGCGCGAGCGGGACTAATGTGGTCGTAGTGCGAGAGGATTTGCAGACGAGACTAAGGTTCAAGCATCACCAACTGAGGTCGATACCTCAAAATTACGTGCTATTCACGAGGAAACCAACACTCGACATGTGCTCCACACTGTGCATAGCCCACCCAGAAGACTGGTTATTAGTGTTGTTGTTGCTTATGATTCATCATCATTACAAAATTAAGGGACTGCTTTAGAACGTTAGAATATTCTGGCGTTTTACTCAGGCACTGGCGATTCGAACGGCTTTATTGCAGGTAATAAAATAATTAAATTGATCATTTGCGTTTCTAGAACATTTACCTAGACACTCCTTTGATTAAAAGTATTCCGTTTTCCGTTATCAAAAGCACTGTGAACTACTCAATGAGATCGACATACACCCCATGAGCGAAAGGCTGAGAAGTTCCTGTCCCTGCTGTACAAGTCGAGTATGTGACGATGCAGGCTATGCTTTGTTTGGCACCACTCCAGCGCCTGAGCGTTTGCCCCCCACATCAGACGCAAATATGGTAGATTTTGAACGACCTGCCTTGTACAGGTCTTGAAGGTCGGGCCTTTGTTCATTTTGAACTCTTCGTTGTATAGTAGACCTGCTGTTGGTGAGCCTTTCGGAAACAAACTTCGTTACTTAGAGTGAGCCAAGCTGCTTAGCAGTGAGAATTGCAAGATCCTGGGTAACTGCATTTCTAAGGCACATTTCTGGAGAATCTGGCGTAGAACTGAGTATTTCGAAGGACTTCATGGTCAGAAGCAAAGCATTTTTATTTTCTACGTCCCTTTTAGCCCGACTTGGGTACGGTTCTGCGTGAATCTGACGACTGCTTATGACTGAAAGCCTCGTGAGTCTTGACAGATAATAAGCAGTACGCCAACTGGATGTCAGCGTCAAGCGCTGCAGAGCGGCTGGATTCTGTGCGATACCAATTATCCCAAAATAAGTGTATTTCACTGCCTCGACCAAGTTTATCAATTTTCTTAAAAATAATGAAGTTCGGGAATATATTGCTCACAAACCATAAGGCCTACTAAAAAAGTTTATACATCATGTTATAGGAAATTTTATAGAGATCATTCTTGTGTTTGACACTTTTTTCTAGCTGTAATACTTTTTGAATAAAACCGTAAACATCGTGATTAGGGACATATTTTGAGGTCAAAAAGGGGGGAAATGGGGGGAGGGGGGCAAAATTCGGCTTGGCAACATTCAGAACCGAATCCAGCAGGCTTTTTTACATCGGAAAAGTTATGTTGCCAAAATGGATCCCAAAATGCCGTTAGCACGGTAAAGGAAGCCGATATTTAGAATTTTCTACCAGTCTATGAAGTTCGGGAAGATATTGCTCACAAACCATAAGGCCTACTAAAAAAAGTTTATACATCATGTTATAGGAAATTTTATAGAGATCATTCTTGTCTTTGACATTTTTTTTCTAGCTATAATACTTTTTGTATAAAACCGTAAAAACCGTGATTGGGGACATATTTTGAGGTAAAAAGGGGGTAAATGGGGGGAGGGGGGCAAAATTCGGCTTGGCAACATCCAGAATCGAATTCAGCAGGCTTTTTTACATCGGAAAAGTCATGTTGCCAAAATGGCTCACAAAATGCCGTTAGGACGGTAAAGGAAGCCGATATTTGGATTTTTCTACCAGTCGTCGGCGAAGTGCACGCGATATTGAACTTGGCTCTCATTTTCCATTTATGTTTTTGATGGGATATCATTACTTTTTGTGCAGAAATTATTATGATGTGTAAATTACTTAATTATTATTTGTAAATTAGTTCTGTGTGCTATTTTAGTACATCTTTTGAAAGTTTTGAACAAACAAAGAATTTTCCAAAACGGTTGGTACGTATTGGATTTTTATGTGCATGTATGTGTAAGTGTGTGCGTGTGAGTGTATATGCTATTCTAGTATATCTTTCAAACAAAAAAAGAATTTTCCAAATCGGTTTATAAATGACAGAGTTCTGAGGCAACAACCATCAATAATAATAATAATAATAAAAAAACATAAAAAAATCACTGTTTTAGATTTTTATATGTATACACGCACAATTACTAAGCTGGATGCCAAATTTCACCTTTCTAGGTCACCTGGAAGTGGGTTAGGTTTTTGATTACTAGTCAGTCAGTCAGTCAGTGATAAAAATACCGTTTTTTGGACTTTAATATCTCAATAACTATTTAAACTATATTAATGAAATTTGGGGTTCTACTTGTTCTAAAGGATCTTAATACATAAGCCAAATTTCATTTTTTTATGTTAAATAGATTTGGAGTTATTGGGGGGTCAAAAGTGGCTCCAAACGGTTCGTGTAATATAACACACGGCTGCTGCTCGCCAGTTCCTGCGGTGAACTTGGCTGGACACGCTGCCGCGTGTCTAGATATGTGCTTCTTAATACAATTCATTTTCCAAATGAATAAATTTAGAGAACTAATTAAAAGTTCAAACATATATGTATAGTAAAGTACTACCCAAACTATATTTCCAGTAGGAACTCTTTTCAAATCCTTGTAACTATTTTATTACATCTTAATAACTAAGTACAATAAAAAATTGTTTGTGACAAAAAAACATGTATTTAAAAAAGTAATAAATTAATGTTACAACTTAAGCTTACATAAAATCATACAAATACTTTCTAATATTAAAACCAACAGTTTGAGCCACAGCCGCGATAAAATCGTAACCAACAATGCACTTATACTTGGCTGTATCTAAATCAATTTCTTTGCTGCCTGCAATCAATTTTAATTCAACAAGAGTGGCTATTTGCACTAACAAGTTACTGGTCAAACCAATCTTTTCTTCTAAAATAGCATAGAAAATAGCCAAGAGTCTGTCTAAGGTAAACATCTTAGGCCCAAGCTGTGTATTTAGTTTCTCTGCAATTTTCGCTTTGGCTCGTACTTGCTGCATTCTCTTACGCTGTTTCCCGTGATTTTTCATGAAGAGCCGTTTGTCTTCTTTTGGGGGATTATAGCTGGCCAAATAAGCTGCTATGAGAAGGAATTTGGCATAGTATGGAAGCTCGAAGCTCTGAGCAAATGTCTTTGTTGACGTAAGCTCGTCTTTCAAAGTGTTTTCTAAATTGTACGTCTTTTGTTCCCAATCATTGTTTTCTTTGCCTGGGGAAGGTATGCTCGGAGCCGAAGTGCTTATACGTAGATATAACAGCTCTAAGCTAGTCTTGAGTATTGGAGATATGTGTCGCCAAAGTTTGGCTAAATCGTGTGCTTGTATTTCATTTTTTATTATCGGTTCACAGTATTTTACAAAGTTCACTCGTGCCATATGCTGCAGTTCAATAAGATCTCGACAAGGTCTGTAGAACACACTCAGGAATGCGTTCAGAAAGTTTGCAAACAACTCTGGTTTCTCTAACTCAACTTGGATATCTTCATGAACATCGTAATTGGTCGACAAATGGTGTATAAACGATTTGTGATACAGAAATATGATTTTAAACAGCTCCTCTTTGTTATAATTGTTGAAATATAACGTAATCGGCTCTCTGACGCCCATTTTGAAGTAGAAATTCTCATACACTAAATGCGTAACAAACATAGTGCAAATGTTGAGGTTACAGAGCTCCCGTAGCCTTAAGAGCGCGCCCATTATGCTATGATCCATGGTGCGGAGCCTCTCCGCTTTGTCAAACACTATTACGATCGGTTCATAGCGATTTAGTTTGCTTCCAACACGATTTAATCCGTTAAGGAGTTCTTGTAGTGTATCGCATTTCGTTTCCGCTTCGTCGTCACTGATCTCATATAAAATGCTCTCGTAAATGATTTTAGGGGAATAACACTCTATGCAGTTGATTATTATGTGTTTATAGCCCAAATGCCGGAGGGCTGTGTTCACACACAAGCTCTTCCCTGTGGCCATACTTCCGCTGATAAATAGCGCGCATGGCAGCGGCTCGTCGTAATCACCGAGGAGATTAAACAGCTCGTTTAACTGGTTCTCTCTGCACGGGACTTTTTTATATATTTCGTCCATTTTATAACGATTAACAATAAAAATAAAAACAACTCGGCGGTTAACCGATGCGCGCCATGACTTTTTGACTTTGACATTGACAGTGCGTGAGTGAGACGCGATGACGTACCTTGCGTTTTGTTCGGTCGTTGAGCTTAGTGTTTAGGAATTTTAGTGCGGTCTACCAATGACGATTTTATTGTACAGTTGAATCACTAGCGCCATCTCGTGGATATTTTGTATAGCAATGGGAAGCTTTGTTCAAGGTGTGCCTCGGTCTTTGCGTAAATGAAAATTGATTGTACTTTTTTATTTCCAGAACTTTGCCGTGGAGCTACAGCTGGAGAGTCAAGCTGAAATAGACATCGATCAATTCAAAGACGCATTGAACAGGGCAGGTGGCGCTAATTATGGAACCGGAATAAGGGACTTATGAGTCGCACAATGTCGCCTAAGCCTCTCGACCGATTAAGAAAAAACACCGCGGTTCGTTCCATTGCGGCATTTTTTCATTAATCAATAATAATGCAGGGCAAGTTTTTTTCTATTCAAATAAATCGAGGGCATCTGCCAAAATTTATTTTCTGAAGTAGTCATGTGCTTTTGTTTTTTAAACAATTAAATTAGTCATCTATAAACATTTATTTATTTCGCATAATATTTTTCTATTTTTTTAAGTATTATTTTTGAAATTTGAAACCATATCGGACGCGTAATAATCGGCCGAGTTTAATAAACGAGTCATGTGCAATTACTTCGGTATTTATTATAATAAGATACTTGCCAAAAAATTAGTAAATGTTGCCATGTAGAAGGCGCGGAAGTGCATTTATTTTTTGTCTACTTTGTATGTACTGAACATGTCTAAATTTTACATTGTATACAAAATTCGGATTTTATGGGCTTTTATACCTATACATTGATTAGTGTTATATCATTATTATTGGTAAACCAACTGAAGTAAATACAATTTAACCAACAAAATATGCATTTCATTTGTTTCCAAGCTTTTCCTTCTAGCATAAAATTTTAACTCGGCCGCAGTTTTGATTTTGCCACAAATTGTTAAAGAATTTGTGTAATAGGCATCCGTTTGCGGCAGTATTTTGGCCAAAAACAGACGCTTAGTACACAAATTTTATAATACGCGCAAAAATCGAAATGGAATCCGACAGAACATTTCCCTTCCATTCAGTTCCTAAAATTTCGTAAAGATTGGTTGGGTTTTGGAGGAGGGAACAGATGAGAACTCGATTTCTGGTGGTATTTCCTTTTACCCTTCGTCTGTGCTTTATGTATTTCTTTACGGGTATAGATCTAACTAATTGCAGCTCAAATGAGGCTTAAACGCATTTTTTTTTTAAATCCCACATACGAAGGGTTAAGACATCAATGCGGGGATATAAAACCTATCGGGCAAGGAATAGGCAAGAACGTGCTGGTCATGTGATTTGACCGAGGACAAAGACAATCGGGTATAATAAAACGAGCAAGTACATTTTCCATTGTTTAATTAGCAAAAACCTAGCACAAACGTACGAACTTAACGTAAAATATGAAACTACCCTCAACTTTATTATAATGGCTTATTGATTTGGCTCTAACGAACACATTATGACTTACATCTAAATTATTGCTTGGTATTATTGTGCATGGTACATTTTAATGACTTCCGTAAATTAAATTTTGCTCATAACATTATTGACATTTTTATAATAAGACGTCTAGTAAAGCAATATAACTATAGTTTTTATGTTTAACACTGAAGTGATTTATTGTAAGGGAGCATATCACTGCGAGCAATTCGTCTGAAATGTAACAAAATATGATATGGAAATGACATCCCTCGCGGTGAGGCGCTCCTTAAGGTAACCATCGAGATTTTGAAGACTGTTTCTTTAATAAACGCTGCAATAATACAACTTAAGGAAGTCTATGAATTGGTTATAATATTACAATATTAATGGCAACAATTAAAAGTTTATATTATTATAATATGCAGCTACCTATTATTCAGAGCTTTCGCGTTATTAACTATATGAAAAAAGTGAAGTGTTAAAATAGTTCTGAAAATGCCACAAGAAAAATGCGAGTTGATATACTTTTAATTATTACAAGCATTAAGTACAGTCAGCTACAAATATACGAGTAGTAATGAAAATTCAAAAGTACAGTTACATAGGTATTTTTGAAGTTGATAGCTGGTCTATTCTGAATATAATGAAGAAACAAGCAACATAGTTTCCTTTGTTTTGATTGCTGCACATGTTGGTTTTCAATTGATCTACATCGATATTGTTTATACTGACTGTACAAATAAAGAATGATTATGACTTAATTGTACAAAGTTAAAATTATATTAGACTTAAAAAAATCATTCTATTAGAAATAATATTTTTATTATGTAGAATAGGTACAACATAATGGTAAATAGTTTTGAACTTAACAAATATTAAAATGTATAATATTTGTTGCGACGCCAAACTCCTAAAGAACCACATAACATCCTTCAAAAAAAAAAACGGCATTTCAACCTGTGACTGGCAACCCTATGATTTAGAAAAGATGATATAAATTTGCGTTTTTTGTTACTTAAACTGGACGAGAAAGGACGAGTAGTAGAATTTATATATATTGCATTAACGTCCGCTAGCGTAAGCCCAATGTTTACCAAATGAAGCGAATTCATATGAGGTAGATGGCGCTACGATGCCACCCTAGACTTGCAAGAAGCAACTGGTTGAAAAATTCAATGGTTCAAAAATTCATCAGGTTCAGTGGTCCGATAGGTAGGACGCCCGTGTTGGCTCGGATAGCCGTTGGAGACGAGGGTTCGAACCCCGAACCATAAAATTTTTCGCTTCATTGTAAACATTATTGGAACTCTCCAAAATGGTTCTAAACAGATGCCCTGTGCAACAGGCCCCCATAATTTGTAGTGGTGATATTACATTTAAACAGTTTATAAAGGATATTACACGGTTATGGTATGGGTTAACTTTTTGACCGATACAAATCTGTCCATAACTTTTAAACTTCCTTGTAAAATATTCTTCTTTAGATAATGGTTTCTGTATGTTTAAAATTATGGTTCACGTTAGAACGTTTGTCCCAACTGTTAAGAACATAATATGTAACATATTAGAATATATGTGTATTAGAAGCCCGATTTCTTGGTAGGTAGGTACTACAGAGACAGTCCAAGGTGTTGATTCACCCTTATCCGTGCGAGTAGGTGCATAGATAGAAGCCCCGCATAAAGAAGTCCCGTTGAATATATTATTAGATCGAAAAAGAGAACATGCTTTATTCAAGTAACTACCTTGTACTTAGTTTACTAAGGATCGGTTTATTCTATACCCATAAATTGGATATGTTCAGGAATAGAAGCCCCGCGAAACGAGATCCCATCGGGTTATCATTGATTCTATGAGTCCAAAACGGCTGAAAATGTATACTGTCACGAATGAAAGCGCCCCTGCACCTCTAGCACAACTGTGGCACGCGAATCTTTCTCGCACGAGAAATATTACTTGTCTCTTTCTTCGCTATACTGTGATAGAGTGACGCGCGATTGTATGTCGTGCGACTAAAGTCGTGATGCGTAATTGTGCTAGACGGGCTGATCCGATGTGAGCATTTCTCAAAAAGTTTGTACACAATTAAGACAGAAAGTTAAAGTCATATATAATTTTCCTATTTTGTTACCAATTATTTTAGTCATTTTATATCAATGTTATGGTTATGTTCGGTAATTAAGGTTCTGTTATGCTTATACTTTTTTAATTATACATAATCTGATATCAATGTATTGGAAATCACACCGTAACAAAATAGGAAAATTATATTTGACTTTAACTTTCTGTCTTGTGTACATATTGTGTACAAACTTTTTGAGAAATGCTCATGTATGTCTGTCCGTCTGTGGCTCGCGTGTTAGCAATCCTCGGGCGGGCTGAGCGCCTTCAGCAGCTTGTTCTGCGTGTAGCCGCCGAATAGCACCGTCAGCAGCGCCACGCCGTAGCCAGTCGCGCGTTCGCCCTGGAAACACAATCAATACATTAACATTTTGAGCGCCATGTGAAAAGTCGTGCCGTTGACGCCACGTCGGCCATAGCCGTCGTAATTTTTTCATGGTTACTTTTAGACAAACGACGACTATGACGTCATTGATCACTATACGGTGGAGGGAGTCTGATTAATTGCCAGGCGGTTGAGGCACAGTTTTCTGACAGTGGGATGAGCGAAAGGTTAAGTCTTTCCTCTTTAGTTATCAAGAGGTGCTACGGCTAATCGCTAACAAACCCAAAATTTGGAATGTGAAAGAATTGGAATGAATGAGACTGACAGTCGATGCCTAACTCCTCTAGGACTAATAATGTCGGAATATTGTTGTATTCTCCTCAAGCCTAAACGATTCAATCGCAGGACCACATCCCACTAGCTCGTACAATTTTACGGTTTTTACGGCGTCAAGTATGCAGCGCCATCTTGGTGGCGCCGCTCGTACTGCGTCGAAGTGTACGCGCCATTCTAGAGGCCGGGGCCTCCCCTCATCCCCGAATTAATTATGCGCAAATTCGAGTAACATCTTTTGCTCAAATAGTAAATGTAAAAGAAAACGTATTTAAAAACCAGCAGACATGGTTAAAGTACATATTACATTACATTAGATATTATATTAATAAATAAATAAATTAGAATAGAGTATGTACCGAGTGCGCGGGCGCGGCCATGTCCACGTGCAGCCACGTGCCGGGGAACTCGAAGCCGAGGTGCGCCAGCACGAACAGCCGCATTGTATAATAGAGTATGTACCGAGTGCGCGGGCGCGGCCATGTCCACGTGCAGCCACGTGCCGGGGAACTCGAAGCCGAGGTGCGCCAGCACGAACAGCCGCATTGTATAATAGAGTATGTACCGAGTGCGCGGGCGCGGCCATGTCCACGTGCAGCCACGTGCCGGGGAACTCGAAGCCGAGGTGCGCCAGCACGAACAGCCGCATTGTATAATAGAGTATGTACCGAGTGCGCGGGCGCGGCCATGTCCACGTGCAGCCACGTGCCGGGGAACTCGAAGCCGAGGTGCGCCAGCACGAACAGCCGCATTGTATAATAGAGTATGTACCGAGTGCGCGGGCGCGGCCATGTCCACGTGCAGCCACGTGCCGGGGAACTCGAAGCCGAGGTGCGCCAGCACGAACAGCCGCATTGTATAATAGAGTATGTACCGAGTGCGCGGGCGCGGCCATGTCCACGTGCAGCCACGTGCCGGGGAACTCGAAGCCGAGGTGCGCCAGCACGAACAGCCGCATTGTATAATAGAGTATGTACCGAGTGCGCGGGCGCGGCCATGTCCACGTGCAGCCACGTGCCGGGGAACTCGAAGCCGAGGTGCGCCAGCACGAACAGCCGCATTGTATAATAGAGTATGTACCGAGTGCGCGGGCGCGGCCATGTCCACGTGCAGCCACGTGCCGGGGAACTCGAAGCCGAGGTGCGCCAGCACGAACAGCCGCATTGTATAATAGAGTATGTACCGAGTGCGCGGGCGCGGCCATGTCCACGTGCAGCCACGTGCCGGGGAACTCGAAGCCGAGGTGCGCCAGCACGAACAGCCGCATTGTATAATAGAGTATGTACCGAGTGCGCGGGCGCGGCCATGTCCACGTGCAGCCACGTGCCGGGGAACTCGAAGCCGAGGTGCGCCAGCACGAACAGCCGCATTGTATAATAGAGTATGTACCGAGTGCGCGGGCGCGGCCATGTCCACGTGCAGCCACGTGCCGGGGAACTCGAAGCCGAGGTGCGCCAGCACGAACAGCCGCATTGTATAATAGAGTATGTACCGAGTGCGCGGGCGCGGCCATGTCCACGTGCAGCCACGTGCCGGGGAACTCGAAGCCGAGGTGCGCCAGCACGAACAGCCGCATTGTATAATAGAGTATGTACCGAGTGCGCGGGCGCGGCCATGTCCACGTGCAGCCACGTGCCGGGGAACTCGAAGCCGAGGTGCGCCAGCACGAACAGCCGCATTGTATAATAGAGTATGTACCGAGTGCGCGGGCGCGGCCATGTCCACGTGCAGCCACGTGCCGGGGAACTCGAAGCCGAGGTGCGCCAGCACGAACAGCCGCATTGTATAATAGAGTATGTACCGAGTGCGCGGGCGCGGCCATGTCCACGTGCAGCCACGTGCCGGGGAACTCGAAGCCGAGGTGCGCCAGCACGAACAGCCGCATTGTATAATAGAGTATGTACCGAGTGCGCGGGCGCGGCCATGTCCACGTGCAGCCACGTGCCGGGGAACTCGAAGCCGAGGTGCGCCAGCACGAACAGCCGCATTGTATAATAGAGTATGTACCGAGTGCGCGGGCGCGGCCATGTCCACGTGCAGCCACGTGCCGGGGAACTCGAAGCCGAGGTGCGCCAGCACGAACAGCCGCATTGTATAATAGAGTATGTACCGAGTGCGCGGGCGCGGCCATGTCCACGTGCAGCCACGTGCCGGGGAACTCGAAGCCGAGGTGCGCCAGCACGAACAGCCGCATTGTATAATAGAGTATGTACCGAGTGCGCGGGCGCGGCCATGTCCACGTGCAGCCACGTGCCGGGGAACTCGAAGCCGAGGTGCGCCAGCACGAACAGCCGCATTGTATAATAGAGTATGTACCGAGTGCGCGGGCGCGGCCATGTCCACGTGCAGCCACGTGCCGGGGAACTCGAAGCCGAGGTGCGCCAGCACGAACAGCCGCATTGTATAATAGAGTATGTACCGAGTGCGCGGGCGCGGCCATGTCCACGTGCAGCCACGTGCCGGGGAACTCGAAGCCGAGGTGCGCCAGCACGAACAGCCCGGCGCACGACGGCTGCGCGTTGCTGCGGTCCTGCACCACAATAACACATCGTTGGTACATATCATTAAAACTTATTGAATCGGGTCTATTTTTGATTCACCTTCATTGCCTGACGTTTCGTCCATACGTGACGTACGTCTGAGACTACGGCACGTGACACCGTGTCGAAACGTCAGGCAATTAAGGTAAATATAAAATATTGTTATAGACCCGGTTCAATAAGTTTTAATTAATATTACAATACAATACAACAATTCTTTATTGCACACCAACAAGAAAAATGTTACAATTGAAACCTTAATTTATAAATCACATTACATCAGTCAGAAAATATTCATTTTGACAGGAATTTTCTATTATTGGATAGTTTAATTGAAACTTCTTATTTCTTTCCGTTTACACGGTTTCACTTCTAGTCTTAATTTGATTAACCTGTTGTATTTTTTTACGGCCAACTCAGTCTATGTGTTCCAGATACTAGGTCGGCAGCAGTTAGTATGGTACGACACTGTTTACTGACAAATTACGTAAATCAGAGGATCAGATTTTTGTCGAAGTGATTTGCAAGTTCTTTGATGCTCTAAATATTAAAAATGTCGCGACAATTAACCGAAGATCGAATATCTGCATAACACCGAAGCGGCGAATGGAGCCAGCATTGATTTATTAACCCTTCTTTTTTACGCTTTCAATGCAAGCCTCAAAGCTCGGGTTTCTTAGCGGTGCCGCCATATAGCGGCCGTCTCCTTACGCATCGTACTAGTACGAAGTATGGAGACGATACGCTATCCTAGGAAACCCGAGGTTTACCGGCACGCACGCCGCCACTCCGAGTTCCGGACCAACATCTCAATTCTTGAGGTGCTTGGAATTAAAGAGCGTCTGCTCTCTGTCGTCAGATCCCGCATCCTCAACTTCTTTGGTCACGTGTATCGGCGAGACGGAACGTCCATAGAACGTCTCGTTGTTCAAGGGAGAGTGGAAGGTGTCAGAGCTAGAGGAAGATCGCCGATGAGATGGACCGACCAGATCAAAGCCAGTGTGTCGGCTACCGTCAATGAATGCTCATGGAAACATATCATTATGCAAGTTTCTATTTTGTTACTGACACCAAAGATGGATATTTAAAATTATGTAATTACTAATGACATTATTAATCGAATAGGTAGTTACAGAATAAGACTATTACCAGTAAAAGTAATATTGTACATAAATCGAATTAACTATTACTGACTATAGCTGTGTAAACTGACATATAAAATAACCACTAACTACATTGTAAATCTGTACCCTTTTGTAAAATTGACATATAATGTATTTGTGCATTATGAATAAATGAGTATGAGTATGAAAGCGGCCCTACGGGACGAATGGCGACGTGTCGTCAAACGGGTCACTCGCCCACAAATGCATAATGGCCCCGACCACTCTGTAAAGAGTGTAATGCCTTGATCACACGTACCGAGCAAACGGGCGAGACAGTAAAATGTTTCTCGGCCGAGACAGTGATATAAGTGAGTAGCTGTTTACACATGTTTTGAAATTAGCACAGTCAGTTCAGTTCCATTGAGACTTTCGGACATGATGGATCGTAAAAAAATCGCCGAGTGGCGAGACGGAGCACGTTCAGACCGACCGAGTGAGCGAGCGAGACAGTGCGGGGTAGCGGGAGGGTGGACACTCGGCCTAGTAGATAGAACGGGAGCCGAGCTACTGTCTCGCCCCTTCGTTCGGCCGAGCACTCGGTGCTATGTTTATACGCACCGAGTACTCGGCCGAGAGCACTGTCTCGCCCGTTTACTCGGTACGTGTGATCAAGGCATAACGAAGTCGACGCCGCCACTCACCTGCACACTGTTCTTCATGTCGGCCACGCCGGAGCTGAACTCTGCGAAGTGCAGCTCGGGCGCGAAGGGCAGCGCGTGCGCCAGGTCGCCGGCGCGCAGCCCCGCCGCCACGCAGCGCCGCTCCGCCGCCGCGCTGTTCGACAGTATGGCCGCGTGGTACTTGCCCGTCGCCGTGCCCTGGCACAGTACACACAGTTTAAGAGGCCTTATTCCTTTTAAAATTTATTTTTTTCATATTATGACAAACATATTGATAATTTCAACCAACTTTTTGAAGTGAATAATACTTTCCCCCGAGTTCTAGGTAGTAACATAGCTAGTGGAAAATAAGTTGAAAAAACTAAATTTCCGCGAGAATTTTGTCAATTTCGAGTAGTTTTTGAAACAAAAATTATCAATGAAAAATTCAAACTGTAGGTTTGAAATATATACCAACTAGTTGTGCCCCGCGGTGTTACCCGCTCATCCCACGGGAATACTAAATGCGGGATGAAAAGTATCCTATGTCCTTCCCCGGGACTGAAACTATCTTTAAACCAAATTTCATCTCAATCGGTTCAGCGGTTTAAGCGTGAAGAGGTAACAGACAAACAGACAGACAGACACACTTTCGCATTTATAATATTAGTATGGATAAATCCCATTAGCCCTGTTCTAGGTAATAACACCAATAATATGTTAAATAACATATTTGATCATAGAGAAAGATGTCAAAATCAATCAGCATTTCAAAGGAATAAGGCCTCTTAACACGGAGTTCATCTTTAATTACTGTATTGAGCGGTTGACACTCGCGTGAAATTGACAGGAACGGCCCGACATGTTTCGAACTCGTACGGACTTCATCAGGGACTGTGAAAGTTGCCGAGCCGGTAGCAGTCCCTGATCTGAACTGATAGTAATTTAACAATATAGGTGTAGATAATAGTAGTTTATGTGACTGTACATAATTAAGGATATTAAACACGAGTGTGGGTTTATGAAACGCGCCGAAGGCAAGTTTCATAATAACATCACACGAGTGCTTTAATGCCTAATTATGTACAGTTACATACACTACTTTATCTATCCAAATATCATAAACCCTCCGTTTCCGACTCGTTTCATAAACCCACACTTGTGTTTAATGCCCTTCATTATGTACAGCCACATAAACTACTATTATGTGGACGATGATGTTAGTAGTATCGGTACCTGTGCGCCGGTGAGCGTGGCCACGTCGACGATGGTGTCGGCCTTCAGGTCGCGGTGCGCGTACACCACTCCGTCGCTCAGCACCAGCCGACCTATGAAAGGATGGGACATTACATACCTAGAGCGGTGAATATTTAAAAGTAAAAAGTAAAAAGCACTAGTGCGGAAAAGTAGTACTTTACACACGGTTTGACTGCTTAGAAAACGCTCTTTTCGAGCACGTGTATTGTAACATACCAAGCGCGGTGAATTCATGAATGTCACAGTAGCAGATATTTGTGGCCTGAACCAAAGGTGAGAGGCATAAATACGTGATCCTTACGAATTCATCGCCTGTGGCTTGTCTAAATTTGTACGTCTGGCCTTGGCCAGAACGTGAGGTTTTTACCCAGAAAATCTACTTACGTTACATGAGTCGTTGCCAATCATGTATATAGTTAATTAAATATTTAACAGAAATAAATATAAAACTACGATCCTTTGTGTAACGAAAGTTAGTCATAAAAGAGGGGTAACTTTCGTTACACAAAGCAATGAATAAAGTTTTGTTTTAATTCCAGCCCTTAACTAATTGTAAGTACATGTTTTTTTAAAACGACACCTATCGTTCAAAGTTTAAATTCACCCTGTGAAACTATATTCTCAAATTAATTAACAGTCAAATAGATTACATTTATATGCAAGTAGTGAAAGGTAGACGGGTGTTAAAACTCGGGCTGTTATTGAGACTCATTCATGTTTTTCAAACCACCGTTTGAAAAGTAGCCACAATTTCTCTTATCGCGTACCATATTTTTACGTCTTTTTTAGTTCTGTTATGAGCAGGGTTCGGCAATTCGGATCGATATTTACCTAAAGTTGACAAAATCCTATTGCTATCTCACTCATACGTCAAACAAAGCCTACGTACCTACGAATAACAAAGCCGCCGCCAAAGTTTGGGTAAATATCGATCAGAATTTCCGAACCCTGGTTATGAGATGTTAAGGAAATATAACTTTATAAAATAACAGACATCAGCGAAATGAAGTTATGTTATATTGCAACGGTACCAACTGGAAAGTATGCTTTTTGGAACAAAAAAATATATTCCCAAATTGGCCAACTTATTCGAATAATCGCGGAACATACAAAAAAAAAAAAAAAACAAAAAAATGCTCCGACGAACTGAGAACCTACTCTGTTTTTTGACGTCAATCGATTGAAAAAAGATAAATTACCTTCAGCGTCCGTGTTGTTAATTTCGACAGTGCGTCCTGAATACAGCTGGTGGATATCGTCAGGCCTGTAATAGTACATTGTGTCATAAGGTTGGTGGTAAGAAGGGGATTACAAACGAGGGTCTATCAGAAGCCCGACACCGAAGGCCCCCATGTAATCCCCTTCTGCCCGTGGTACACACAATGTTTTTCATCACACTTGCGAGGATATAAAAAATACATGACAAAAATAAACATTAACGTAAACAAGACATGATTAAAAATAGCGGGTTAATACAACTACTTTGCGTCGAGCGTCAGAGTAAAAAAAAAGTGAAAAGCACTAGTGCGGTAAATTAGTACTTTACGCACAGTTAGTAATTCTCGCATGCATTGTATTGTGTTCTATAATAAGGAGTCGTCGGTAACTTTAAAACTCTGAAACTGATCCTGATTGAAAGAATGCCCGGTTTATGGGCTAGTTACCTCAGTAGTCATGGTTGGCTCAGTGGTTAAGCAACTGCTTACTGAGCCGACGGTCCCGGGTTCGAATCCCGGCAAGGGCAAATATTTGTGTGATGAACATGAATATTTGTGCCTGGGTCATGGATGTTCTATATGTATTTAAGTATTTATTTATCTATATAAGTATGTATATCGTCGCCTAGTGCCCATAACACAAGCCTTCTTGAGCTTAATTTGGGACTACACTCCGGATTTTAATTAGGCGAACTAACTTGACAATTCATTGCACACGAATGTTGCCACAGTTTCGCTAGTGTTGTTAATATCGATAATTAAAAAAAAACCAGTTCCTACCAGAGGTTTAGTTAAACAGCATTAAAAAAAAAGTAGACATTACGTATTTCATAAATTTTGAATTATTGTGTTTGAAATCTAACTAATAATTTTATTACACGAATCAATAATAAAAAAAACGGTTGCTATTAAAATACTTACATCGAACGAACTTTATTTTAGGACATCGCTAAGAACGCTGTCCGCCTTTTTGTTTTCTTGACAGTTCCATAGTACTATCGAATACACTGATAACTGTACATTTTTAAACGAATATAAACCGTATTACAACATAATTAAGTGTCTATGGATGTATTGTTAAGGTTATATCGACATAAACCAATCACTATTTTTTTTTTCTATTCCTGACAACACTGAGCTGTCAAGTTAGTTCGCCTAATTAAAATCCGGAGTGTAGGTTGATTTGTGTGAGGGTGTCTGATATTTATTTATTTACCTGGTGGCGTCGGGTCCGACGGCGTTCTCAGCTAAGCAGAGCACGGCGTGCAGGTTGACGGTGGGCTTGGCCTGCACAGCGGCTGCGAATGCGCCCAGCACCGCCGCTGCGCCCGCGCAGTCGCCCTTCATGCCTACCATCGACGTCTGGCCGCAATCATGGTCGGTTAGTTATTGGGATAAGACTTTCATAGCATGGTGGCATGGTGGGGCGTTACAGAGCTATGGAGCCCACATTAACATACCTAGGATAACTCGGGGCACCTATACGAAAGTGACGTAGCAAAATATTGTATCGACAAAAAAAAATCATCGATGTTACTGTCAACATCTAAATGTCATCGACATAAATAAATATTACTTTATTTCTCCACATTTTCAAATGAAAAAATAATCATATTAAAACGTGTATTTACATGTTTATTTTAAAATAATATTTTCCTATAATAAATATCTGTAGAACCGTTAAAAAAAAAAAAAAATCATAATATACATAAATTGACATTTTGATTTTCATCTCATATCATATTTCAATATGACATTGAACCTCTTTATAGTAATCCAGAATGTTCATTGAGCACATATATTAATTTAATTATATCGACATCTTTTTTTTCGATATTCTATCCTTAAAACGTGCCCCGAGTTATCCTAGGTATGCACATTAACATGTGTACCTTAGCATTAACACATAGTGTTCTTATTCATCCCGACACCTATCTTAAACGTGGCGCAGTCGGTTGGATATGAAATACGTAAGTCTCTTAGAATAAGTACGCCTAGAACGAGTCTTCATACAGCAGGTTTGCGAAACACGAAGCCGCTTTTGGTTCTATGTGTGCGTGACTAAGAACCAATGACAGAGACATGTTGCTTGTGATATGACGTTGAGACAGACGCGCAACACGGACAAAACCTAGCCCGTGGCTAACCAAAACTAGCTTCACTTTCAAACGCTGATTAGGTTCCTAGGCGTGTTTGTTCGAAGGTACCCAAGTCCTATAACAGTTCTGAAATGTTATGTTTACAATATCTAGGGCTCTCACTGGTTAGGATGCGTGCCGACACAGAGCACCCTAGAGTGTTTTTGTTAAGCCGGAGGCGCGGAGAAAGAGAGTAGACCCAAGCAACATTCTTCTCCACCTTTGGACGTAGGACTCTCGACTCCTCAGTAAGACAGGGTCACAACAGCTCGTGCTATTTGGACTAGTCTGTCTGGAGTAATCGCGTAGTAGGTTATAGGTAATCGCGGGCTGAGTTCCCGCAACTCAATGTCTTACAATTACGTAAAAAAGCTACAATTTACCATATAACAGATACAACAGTTGAGATAGGCGTTTCTCTAGCGGCGCTGGCGCAAAATCAAGCAGTTAGCGTCGTAAGTATAGAGTTGAAATGCCCATCGAGCGTTAATTTAGAGATGGTGTAGTAAATGTAGTTTGTGTGAACTTAGTATTAGTATATATATATCAGACAACCTCACACAAATCAACCTAGTCCCAAATTAAGCTCAAGTAGGCTTGTGTTATGGGTACTAGGCGACGATATACATACTTATATAGATAAATAAATACTTAAATACATTGAACATCCATGACCCAGGCACAAATATTCGTGTTCATCACACAAATATTTGCCCTTGCCGGGATTCGAACCCGGGACCGTCGGCTCAGTAGGCAGTTGCTTAACCACTGAGCCAACCGCGTCGTCAAATCGTCGTCGTACAATGTATCTAATACACAGACAACCCGCACTAGACGGAGCATGTAAGGCGACCCGCGCGCACCAACGATATGGTACGGCAGAACATTAAAGTATCAACACGGCGGCCACCGTTTAGTTGCGTCCATGTTTATGAGGTCTCTCTACACCACTTAACACTACAATTGACCATGTTATTTCTTTAATTTCTTTTTTCGTTGACGTACGCATGGATCATAAACAAGGACGCAACTAAACGGTGGCCGCCGTGTTGATACTTTAATGTTCTGCCGTACCATATCGTTGGTGCGCGCGGGTCGCCTTACATGCTCCGTCTAGTGGGGGTTGTCTGTGTCGCGGGCTGAGTTCCCGCAACTCAAGTATCTAATAACAATGCTGACTCACCCTAGCCTTGATGCTCAGGCCGCCAGTGTCGTACACGATCCCCTTCCCCACCCAGGCCACACTCTTGTCGACCCCCGGCACTCGGTACGACAGCGTCACTAGAGCGGGAGGGCAAGCAGCAGCCCGTCCCACTCCGTAGATGCCGCCCATGCCGCGCGCTTTCAGCTCTTCGCCGCGGATGATGGTGGGTTCTGGAAGGTCCAGCTCTTTGGCCACGAGACAGGCTTCCTGGAAATAAATAGAGAGTAAAAAAAACCGGCCAAGAGCATGTCGGGCCACGCTCAGTGTAGGGTTCCGTAGTTGCTCATCCTTCACAATAAACTGCTGTTTTAAGCCCGAGTTTTAAGTTAAGAAAGATTTTAAGCTCTATAAAAAGGTCGTAAACGCCCTAGAAACTGTAATCACTTATTACCTTCTGGAAGTTAACTTACGTCCTTTAAAAGAAAAAATATGAAATTTGGCGATAATTCAAAAACGGCTCGACCGATTTTGTTCAATATAGTTTTCATTGAAAGTACTTATAAGGCCTCATTTACATGAATTTTTCCGATTTTTTTTGACCCGTGGTTGAAAAGTTAGAGGGGGGGGGGGACACTATTTTTTTGTTTTCGAAGCGAATATTTACAAAACTGCTGACTTTATCCAAAAATTATGTTAGGAGACCCCTATTATTTTTACAAGACCTATTCAACGACACCCCACACACTAGTGTTGAAAAGAAAAAAAAACCCACTTTAGGTGTTCGAGAGGTACCCGAAAAAATATATTTTTTTTTTAATTTTTAATTTACCGTTCTGTCGGCGTTATACATACACATACTCATACTAAATTTCAGCTTTCTAGTACGAATGATCATGGAGCTAAGCCGCGGACGGACCCCTAAAAATACAATAAACAAAACATATATGTTTTCGTACCCACAGGGTAAAAACGGGACCCTATCACTGAGACTTCACTGTCCGTCCGTCCGTCTGCCAGTTGAAATTTTCACAGATGATGTAGTTATATTGCCGCTATAACAACAAATACTAAAAATTAAATAAAATAAATATTGAAGGGGGGCCATACAACAAGTTTACAGATAATGGTACGGAACCCTTCGTGCGCGAGTCCCACTCGCACTTGGCCGATATTTATTTAGTTAATAGTACATTATTGTCGAAGCGAGGGAAGTAGACTATTGCTGGCTGAATATTAATTTGAAACGGACGACCTTGGGAATCCGTTTAATTAAATACGAAGCCAGTAATTGAACTTCCGGCTGAGACAAATATAGTGCTTTTCTCAAAAATGGTGCAAGAAAACAAAATAAGTACAGATAAGTTTAATTACTAAAAACTTTTCACTCTAAGTACTGATCTTCCGTTTTGGCTGTTTAGGACCTATGCCTTTTTTATATGACCGTTAGAACTTGTTAAAAAGTTTTGTTTTTGACTGTCCATAAATTACGCACGCTCTTATATTCTTTGATGCACGCATAGTTCGCACCCTGATTTCTTATCAATAAAGTTCCAGACCATTTATGAGACAGTAAAACTTTTGATATTCGATTTTTCATTCCCTATCCACGAATAGGTAAACGTAGTATAGGGCGCCCTGTAACAAGGTGGAGCGACGGCATTCGTAGGACAGCGGGTGGTAACTGGAGGAAAGCTCAAAATCGAGTTCAGAGGCGTGCCATGGAAGAGGCTTATTTATGACCAGCAGTAGACTGATGAAGCGGTGGTAGCCTAGTGGTTAGGGCATGGAAGCGGTGGTAACCTAGTGGTTAGGGCATGCGACTTTCAATCCGGAGGTCGCGGGTTCGAACCCGGCCCGTACCAATGAGTTTTTCGGAACTTATGTACGGAATGTCATTTGATATTTACCACTCGCTTTTCGGTGAAGGAAAACATCGTGAGGAAACCACCTAAGCCCAATAAGGCCTAGTTTCCCCTCTGGGTTGGAAGGTCAAGATGGCAGTCGCTTTCGTAAAAACTAGTGCCTACGCCACATCTTGGGATTTAGGTAGCCGACCCCGATTGAGAATTCATTCTCAAAAAATGGGACAAAGGCTAGGAGGATTCGAAAGCGAGATAGGTAGACTATTGCTGGCTGAAAATTAATTTGTAACTGACGTTTTGGGGGTCCGTTTAATTTAATACGAAGCCAGCAACTGCCCTTCCGGCTGAAAAAAATACAGTTCTTTTCTCAAAAATTTTAGGTTTCCACGAATCGGTAAAGGTAGTATAGGGCGCCCTGTAACAATGTGGAGGGACTACATTTGTAGGACAGCGGGTGGTAACTGGAGGAGGAGAGCTGAAAATTTTGCTATGGCTTGCCATGGGAGAGGATTATGTCCAGCAGTACTGATACAGGCTGATAATGCTTTTTTTTTTATGGCATAGGGGGCAAACGAGCAAACGTATCGCCTGATGGAAAGCGATTACCGTCGCCCATAAACACCTGCAACACCAGAGGAGTCACAAGTGCTTGCCTACCCGGAGGACGAAGATAGAATGCCTCTATGCTAGTAATTTCACCGGCTATCTTACCCCCACACCGGAACACAACAATGTGAACATTGCTGTTTGGCGGTGGGTTAGCAGGCAAGACGGTAGTAACAATCCGGACGGACCCTGCACGAGGCCCTACTACTCCAAAAATGAATGACTTCGACTCACCTCGATGAACTTGTCCACATTCATGATATTGCACGGCATGTCCGCGATCTTGGCAGCGAGGCGGGTGGCGTCAGCCGCCGCCTGGACAGCGGATAGTTCCTCGCTGGACAGCGTGTTGTCCAGCAGCGAGGCGTCCAGCGGACCAACGCCTTCGTCGTCCAGTTCGCCGTCTGACCAATGATAATGTTAGTTTATGTATTCGGCTGGCGTTGCGTACGATCTACTTATGGAAAACAACACTGTTTTATGGCTTTGTACCTCATTATAAAAGAGGAGCGTGCTTTAATAAGGATTTCGTGCATAGTGCATGTAATTATAAACTAATGTAAAATATAATTATAATGATAATGATTGAATATTTTTAATGTTAATTATGTGTACCTGTAAAATGTAAAATTTAATATAATGACGTATAAAATGTATTTTTATGAATAAATAATTGAATTGAATTGAATTGTCATTTTGGTGGATCATCAACTCTTAACCTTTTGAGCGCCACAGTCGGCTGTGGCCGTCAACAAAAAATCGTGCCCCTGACGCCATCACGTCGGCCACAGCCGTCCAAATTTCAATGATCAAAAACTTTGTAATTCTAACCGCTACAAGTATTTTTCAATCCCTGTTGATTTTGGGGCACATCTTTTTTTTTTTACTCTGGCGTCAGTGGCACGGTAAATTGCTAGATCGCTTGGCGGTCAATAGGTTAAGGCTTGCCTGCCTGCGTTTTCTAAACGCTCTTTTCGAGCACATACATTCTAACAGTACATCACATACCTAGCGCGGTGAATCCGTGAATACCCCAGATTGCAGATAATTGTGGCCCGAGTCGAAGGTGAGGGTCATAAATATGCGATCTGGGGCTTTACGAATTACCACCCGTGGTTCGTCTTATGTTTTCGTCTTGCTTTGGCCAGGATGCGGGCAGAAAATCCCACTGACGGCCTAGGGTGACGCTTTAGTACATTACGTAACAAGGGTGGTAAACGAGGAATTAATTACAAACGAGTTTTTATTAGAAGCCCGAAGCCGAAGGTGAGGGCTATAATGACACGAGTTTGTAATTCCTTCACCACCAGAGCCACGTACGACGTGTTCATCACACTTTGGAGGAAAGAAAACCAAACTTACTTACCGCCCTAGGACGTAATATACGACTTACCGCCCGGTTTTCTAGCATGTAAACCCTTAACACTTTCGACACCAACAACCCGGAGGCCGGGCGCTCGTAAACTGTTCAGATGCCGGCCAACCCGGTAGCCGGGTCGATGCTATAAAAGTCGGCTCGGCCGGTTTCTGGGATATGTCTTACTTTTTTGTCTGGTTGCAAAAGTGTTAATTTATTTATTTATTTATTTTAGGAGAACCAACAGCTAATACACTAAATATAGAAACTTAAATAGAAATACAGAGCCAATTACAGGAACTCACAAATAGTTGCTGTACATAAAACATAAACTTAAGTAAACAGCGCACATCGATGTACCGACGCGCACTTGCAGCAAATATATGTAAAAACTATGAACATTCGTTAATCTACAAACTTAAACTTTCAACCTTAACTTTTAGAGCCTCGATGGGCTGACAACCTAAGTACCTACCTAATACACAATAACAATACTGCACAAGCATGTTATAAAAATCGCTCAGTCAAAAAACACATTAGCTAAATTTCGCCTCCCGGAAGGAATTACACTATTAAATATATCAATATCATGCTCTTTCGTCGTATTATTCAAATTCAATTTTTTTTTTTTTTTATGTCAGGGGGCAAACGAGCAAACGTATCGCCTAATGGAAAGTGATTACCGTCGCCCATAAACACCTGCAACACCAGAGGAGTCACAAGTGCTTGCCTACCCGGAGGACGAAGATAGAATGCCTCTATGCTAGTAATTTCACCGGCTATCTTACCCCCACACCGGAACACAACAATGCGAACATTGCTGTTTGGCGGTGGGTTAGCAGGCAAGACGGTAGTAACAATCCGGACGGACCCTGCGTCTAAATCAGCCTTTAGAGTAGTAGGGCCTCTACTACTCTAAAGGCTGATTTAGACGATGTCAATTTTGAGACGCCTAAATTACGGCGCCTCGAAAAGGCACCGTATAAACACTTTCCGCGCCATTTTTTCGCCGCATGCCAGCGCTGGCGCGGAATAGAACACGAGCCTATTTTTTGGCGCCAGTGACCCCCCCTCCGCGTCTCTCGCTGCCACTAATGACTGGTACTGAAAAAAAGCACCGTGTAAACACGACTGGCGGCGAGATTTAGGCGGCTGAACATAGTCATCGTCTAAACGGTCGGAGGTGTGCTGTGCGGTAATCACTGGCGCCGTAATTTAGGCGTCTCAAAATTGGCATCGTCTAAATCAGCCTTGATTAATTTAGGAGCAAGTGTGATGAAAAGCATAGTGCTGACCTCTGTGTCCCTCCGGCACGAGCTGTATCTCCACGGCCACGGCCCGGGCGGCGGGCGCGGCGGCGGGCGCGGCCAGCGGGCCCGCGCCCGAGCGCGCCGCGTACTGCGGGTAGCAGCGCGCCACCGCCACCGCCGACGCGTACACGTCGCGCTTGCGGCAGATCAGCTGCGACACACAAACACGCAGCTTAGGACCAAGTGTGGTGTACAACGGAATATAGCTCGGCTACTTTTGTGTACGACCTACGATAAATGGCAAGCAAAAGTTGTCGCATAAATAAGCGGCTTCGGCTTCTACTCTGGCGCACACACGCAAGAAAACACTTTCAACAATCAGATCAGTTGAACCTGAAGGAAAAGCCCGCCACAGCTCCACCAACTATGGTAGACGGCGTGTATACATACCACGACATGCTCGTGCTCCTGGGGCGTCCTGTGCCAGCTCCGCACCAGCTTGGACAGGGCGTGCGCGCGGCTGGGGGCGGCGTGGCGCGAGCGGCGAGCTGGCAGCGACGCCACAGCTCCACCAACTATGGTAGACGGCGTGTATACATACCACGACATGCTCGTGCTCCTGGGGCGTCCTGTGCCAGCTGCGCACCAGCTTGGACAGGGCGTGGGCGCGGCTGGGGGCGGCGTGGCGCGAGCGGCGAGCTGGCAGCGACGCCACAGCTCCACCAACTATGGTAGACGGCGTGTATACATACCACGACATGCTCGTGCTCCTGGGGCGTCCTGTGCCAGCTGCGCACCAGCTTGGACAGGGCGTGGGCGCGGCTGGGGGCGGCGTGGCGCGAGCGGCGAGCTGGCAGCGACGCCACAGCTCCACCAACTATGGTAGACGGCGTGTATACATACCACGACATGCTCGTGCTCCTGGGGCGTCCTGTGCCAGCTGCGCACCAGCTTGGACAGGGCGTGGGCGCGGCTGGGGGCGGCGTGGCGCGAGCGGCGAGCTGGCAGCGACGCCACAGCTCCACCAACTATGGTAGACGGCGTGTATACATACCACGACATGCTCGTGCTCCTGGGGCGTCCTGTGCCAGCTCCGCACCAGCTTGGACAGGGCGTGGGCGCGGCTGGGGGCGGCGTGGCGCGAGCGGCGAGCTGGCAGCGACGCCACAGCTCCACCAACTATGGTAGACGGCGTGTATACATACCACGACATGCTCGTGCTCCTGGGGCGTCCTGTGCCAGCTCCGCACCAGCTTGGAGAGGGCGTGGGCGCGGCTGGGGGCGGCGTGGCGCGAGCGGCGAGCTGGCAGCGACGCCACAGCTCCACCAACTATGGTAGACGGCGTGTATACATACCACGACATGCTCGTGCTCCTGGGGCGTCCTGTGCCAGCTCCGCACCAGCTTGGAGAGGGCGTGGGCGCGGCTGGGGGCGGCGTGGCGCGAGCGGCGAGCTGGCAGCGACGCCACAGCTCCACCAACTATGGTAGACGGCGTGTATACATACCACGACATGCTCGTGCTCCTGGGGCGTCCTGTGCCAGCTCCGCACCAGCTTGGACAGGGCGTGGGCGCGGCTGGGGGCGGCGTGGCGCGAGCGGCGAGCTGGCAGCGACGCCACAGCTCCACCAACTATGGTAGACGGCGTGTATACATACCACGACATGCTCGTGCTCCTGGGGCGTCCTGTGCCAGCTGCGCACCAGCTTGGACAGGGCGTGGGCGCGGCTGGGGGCGGCGTGGCGCGAGCGGCGAGCTGGCAGCGACGCCACAGCTCCACCAACTATGGTAGACGGCGTGTATACATACCACGACATGCTCGTGCTCCTGGGGCGTCCTGTGCCAGCTCCGCACCAGCTTGGACAGGGCGTGGGCGCGGCTGGGGGCGGCGTGGCGCGAGCGGCGAGCTGGCAGCGACGCCACAGCTCCACCAACTATGGTAGACGGCGTGTATACATACCACGACATGCTCGTGCTCCTGGGGCGTCCTGTGCCAGCTCCGCACCAGCTTGGACAGGGCGTGGGCGCGGCTGGGGGCGGCGTGGCGCGAGCGGCGAGCTGGCAGCGACGCCACAGCTCCACCAACTGTGGTAGACGGCGTGTATACATACCACGACATGCTCGTGCTCCTGGGGCGTCCTGTGCCAGCTCCGCACCAGCTTGGACAGGGCGTGGGCGCGGCTGGGGGCGGCGTGGCGCGAGCGGCGAGCTGGCAGCGACGCCACAGCTCCACCAACTATGGTAGACGGCGTGTATACATACCACGACATGCTCGTGCTCCTGGGGCGTCCTGTGCCAGCTGCGCACCAGCTTGGACAGGGCGTGGGCGCGGCTGGGGGCGGCGTGGCGCGAGCGGCGAGCTGGCAGCGACGCCACAGCTCCACCAACTATGGTAGACGGCGTGTATACATACCACGACATGCTCGTGCTCCTGGGGCGTCCTGTGCCAGCTGCGCACCAGCTTGGACAGGGCGTGGGCGCGGCTGGGGGCGGCGTGGCGCGAGCGGCGAGCTGGCAGCGACGCCACAGCTCCACCAACTATGGTAGACGGCGTGTATACATACCACGACATGCTCGTGCTCCTGGGGCGTCCTGTGCCAGCTGCGCACCAGCTTGGACAGGGCGTGGGCGCGGCTGGGGGCGGCGTGGCGCGAGCGGCGAGCTGGCAGCGACGCCACAGCTCCACCAACTATGGTAGACGGCGTGTATACATACCACGACATGCTCGTGCTCCTGGGGCGTCCTGTGCCAGCTGCGCACCAGCTTGGACAGGGCGTGGGCGCGGCTGGGGGCGGCGTGGCGCGAGCGGCGAGCTGGCAGCGACGCCAGCGCGGCGCCGCGGGGCCACAGCTCCACCAGCTCGCCTGGAGAGGACGTCACGCAGGATAGGCCGCGCTTCCATGCCTTAAGATAGAAGAGCACTAGTTATTTATACAGTGAGTGTAGGCATATATATATATATATATCCTCGTGAGGCCCAATGTACATCTCAATGCACAAAGTAATAACACTTATAACTCGGCCCCATACCGTTTGTGCTATACGCATATGTACAAGATTCATTCGGTGCATTCTATTAGTCTAGACTCTAGAGCATCTTAAAATTTTTTTTAAAGATAACCAAGTTGAGATCTTCACAGAAAAACAAGCCTTGGGCCACAGGTACGTGTAAAGAAATTGTACATTGGGCATTATGGTTACGGTATTTGGACGTGGGCCTCTCGAGGTTTAACGGAAAAAATTAAGTAAAAAAATCTATTTTTGAGACAAGTTTTTATAGCAGACATATTTGCACAAATAACGTGCAACTCTTTTTTTAAAGACGTTTAAATAGGATCCTACAAATAATCGGGGAATGTAAATAAAAAAACATCCGAACCAACTACAGACCTCCTTCTTTGGAGCCATCATCAGATCAGATCAGAACTAATAATCTCTTTTTCTGAAGTGGAAAAGAATACTCACCTCTTCAGTAACGCGTGGTTCCAGCTTGCATCTAACATCGTGCCAAGTCAGGGCATTAAGGTGGGCAACCTGACCCACGATCAGGGTCGGCTGCTCCTCAGGGTCGGCGGCCGACAGGCCCCAGCGGAACTTGATGCTCACGCCGGAGTTCGACATCATGCGAACTGTGGAACGAATAGATGAAATTAGGGTTGAGATGGAGTTAGGGTGGCGGAAAGGTTAACGCGCTGGACCGGCAATCCAGAGGTACCGGATTCGATTCCCGGTCTCTTCCACCAGGTAACTCATATCAATTTTTCTTTGATATCAATTCAATTAAATAAATAAATATTAAGGGACAATCATACACAAATCGACCTAGTCCCAAACTAAGCAAAGCTTGTACTATGGGTACTAGACGACGATATCATCATCATCCTCCTAGCCTTGGTCCCATTTTTTGAGAATGAATTATCTATCGGGGTCGGCTACCTAAATCCCAAGATGTGGCGTAGGCACTAGTTTTTACGCAAGCGACTGCCATCTGACCTTCCAACCCAGAGGGGAAACTAGGCCTTATATGGGCTTAGGTGGTTTCTTCACGATGTTTTCCTTCACCGAAAAGCGAGTGGTAAATATCAGATGACATTCCGTACATAAGTTCCGAAAAACTCATTGGTACGGGCCGGGTTTGAACCCGCGACCTCCGGATTGAAAGTCGCATGCCCTAACCACTAGGCTACCACCGCTTCCCGGGTACTAGACGACGATATACATAATATATAAAATACATATATAGATAACATCCATGACCCAAGAACAAATATTTGCCCCGGCCGGGATTCGAACCCGGGACCGCCGACTCAGTAGGCAGGTGTCTACAAACCGAGCCAAACGCGTCGTCAAATTGATTCAATTTGTTTTTGTATCAATGGAGAAATAGATGAGTTATGTTATGAAATAATGAATTCCATAAGTAGGCCACCTTGGCACTTTTACATGTCTGAGTCAACCGGAATTTCACAAGAGGTCTTTTTTTGTAAATCATTCTAACTATTTAATAAAAATTATGAACTTCACATAATACATTTTTTAAATTATTATTTTGAGACTTTCACTAACAATTGCTTACACCAATACAATGTATTCAATTCTATGTTACACAAAATATTCAGAAGTTTAACAATCACTTAAAGGTAAACACCATATACATATGTACATATGTATAATATAATAAACTAAAACAAATTGTACATGTCTTAATATTGTAATATTAGGCTTTCCTTTTGGCTGAGACACAGGGGGAACCTTAGTTCAGGTTATATGAAATTTTATTTTAATTGTGTATTAGAATTTAGCCATACCTCTCTGTATACTATGTAAATTAAATAATGAACTTTATTCTGCAAGTGCACAAGGGCACTTCTACATGTCTGAGTCTACCGGCATCTCACAAGAGGAGACCACTGTTTACAAGAAACTCAACAGTCAGTCGTTTTTTCAGAAACTGATGATTCAATTAATGTATTTTTATAAATAATGACACAAAGGTAAATTAAGAAAGAAAAATTGAATGCGATCTACTACAATCGAAGCGGGGTTTGAACCCGCGACCTCTGCGTTTCCGGCGCATTGCTCTCCCAACTGAGCTATTCGATCGCTACGTCAATCACACCAAATCTTTCATCCCTTAATTCTTTACGCTACTGGAGCGCCCTCTGCGTCATATATGTTTTTTGTCAGTATTTATAAAAATAAAAAATGAGAGAATGATGAATCGATAAAAAGATTCTATACAAATATCAATTAATGTATTTGTATTTTTAAATAATGACACAAAGGTAAATTAAGAAAGAAAAATTGAATACAATCTAAGAAGGATAAAAAAAATAAAAATATGATAAATAAAAAGATTCTATGATAATAATGTATTTGTATGTTTGAACATATACATAGATTACGTAGTTCTCAAAGAAAACATAATAAAAGTGTAAACTCAGCTGCAGCATAGCTCAGTTGCATAGACTTTATTATAAAGAAAATACTGGTTAGCTACTTCTGAAGCTACATTATTATGCGTAATCATCATATCTCCACAGCTGTGATTGTTAGTACTGCCTATCTTCGTTAGCATATAGCTATGCAACTGCGCAAACACTTTAATCAATTCTTTCAAAGTGTAAGCAAATAGTACAATGGAACCTGGTTATCTAAACAAGACAATCAGATTTTTAATACCTTACATTTCTCCATTTTATTACAAGTCTTATAAGCATAATAACAGATTAATAGTATAGTTCATATCTTTAATTGTATGGCTTTTGGTACAGGGATTGCCGGTCATCCAAAGAAGGTTATAAGGATACTTTTTACGCGACTCAGGTAAAGAAATGATGCCAACATTGCCTCGTGTCAACCAAATTTCAATGATAAACCTTGTAATTTTTGAGCTTCTTTATTGTTTTGGTATGGTGTCAGTCGTACTGAGAATTGCTTCACATTCCATGACAAAATTAATTTGTTGACAACAGCTTATAAATAAGTAAACAATTAAAGAACATTGGCCACAGTCCAAATTTATTCAACTTTAAAAATAGAATCTCTTTTCATTTGCAAATACATTTATTTCTTTTTGTCTTTAGGGCTACAAAAATAAAAATAAACGGACTGCAAGCCATAGGTGGATGACTTGTTGTCTAGCATGATACGGATTTGCTAATAACTAGTTATTTCATCACCATGGGCGCTAACATGGACCAAGCAGGTGCTTATGCACATCCTTCATAAAAATAATATGTAGAATAAGATTAGGATTTTCTCTAGCACTTACAACCAGGCTAACATTTTAACACTACCTGTTAGAAGCCGACACAGTCCGCGAGGCGACTTTGTTCATAGCTACAGCTTACCCAGCTTCCGAGCAACTTATAAGCGGGTTGTTGGTTGTGAATGTGTTAACTAGTGTAGGGATAGATGCACTCCCCAGAAAGTAATCCTGGTAGCCATAGCTCATTGATAAACAAAGGTCTTCCGCCATTCTTTATAACATTGGCCCACACCTACACACTACTAGTTTTAATTGTTTTACAGCTATAATGCATGGGTAAAGTACATACACCTGGGTTTTCGGTTCATAAATGATTTGACATCTACAGTTGGCCTAGTGTTAAATCATTTGTGCACCTATAACCCTGGGGTATGATAATGTATTTGTATCAGTGAAACAATTTGAACTGATGGTGTATATGTGGGCCATAGTTACCCTGATTGACTGTGTGTAATAAATTAATTAGTTAGTTCAGTCACCTATGAAGCCCTAAACCAGATGAACTAATCCATAACCTAATGGAAAATTAATAGCTTAGTGAAATTCTAACACGAAATTAAATTAATGTGTATTAACTCTTAAATACTTACATGCTAACATAAAGGAAAACTTGTTAATCAACTATATTTTTGAGTTATACGAGCTCCTAGCAACAATCATGTATAATTTAAATAAACGAAAGTAAATAACGTTCACTAGGACTACCGTTAGATATTCTAAAAATAGTAATTCAATGAATGGTAATCAAGTTCATTCACCTGAAACAAGTACCGGACACTGTTTGAACGCAGAAAAATACGCACTGAATGTTCTTAATGTTAACATGATTACTTATATAACACAACATGTCAATAATCAAAACAAACATAGTGAAAATAGTCAAAAACGAATTGAATCGGCGCTAACTTTGAAACAATATTAAAGCCCGCTTACCGTTAATTTGTTTCCGCCTTCAGGTATTATTCACGATGGTTCTGCATGAATGTTGTGTTTATTGTATCGACACGTGCATCGAGGTTGAATAGAAACAGTAAAATGTAAATAACACGAAACTAAAAAAAAGCTATCCCCTTTCTCCACTCAAGTATCTCAACTTGCCAAATCATTGAAAGGTAATTAAAAACGTTCAGAAGTATGTTTAGACAACGTCACAATCATATAATGAATTAATGATATTAAAATAAATTGTTCAAGAATACCTTTATGGACATACCTAATGCACAAACAGTTGTATTTAGTTAAACTTCTTCGTATTGTGAACTTTTTGTATCTTATATACTGATTTTCGTAGCTCAGAGCCGTTAAGTATAATAATTTTAAATTTCCCATTTATATGACAATTTCCGAACGCATCAAAGTTCCATTCTACGCATTTGTCGTTTTTGATATGTTTATTATTTGATTATAGATGTTTTTTAAATTTCTTGCCAAAACTTTGAATATTATTTCATTAGCCAGACTAAATTGTTGGAGATAAACCAAGGAGATACAGTCTGACAAAAAAAGGGTAGAGTAGAAATTAAAAAGTGGCAATACCGTAGTGTCGTCCCAAAAAAAAAAACCCGTTTTCAGATTGATTGAGAAAGGGACGACACTACAGTATTGGCACTTTTTAATTTCTACTCTTTTTGCAAGCCTATACTTTTTAGTATGTTTATTCATTTCATGGATCAATTATTTAAGTATTAGTAAAAGCAAAGATTTGTGTTTACAATACAAGTACTCTTTATTGCACACCACATAAAACATACAGGAAGAAATACAATGCAAGAAATTACAATTAGAGGTAAACAACAGGCGGTCTTATCGCTAAAGAGCGATCTCTGCCAGACAAACTTTGGGTACTTAGTGGAGAATCTGAAAAATTATTTTGTTAATAGGCGGATTTTGTTATATAAGAAATCAAATTACAAAAACGGGATATAGGAATGGATTCGCAGATAATCTGAACGGGGACTCCAGGTCGAATACGAATAACAGCGGGATTATTTCCTTTCAAAATTAATGGTTATCTTTATCAGGCGGCCTATTAATTCAAAATATTATATATTTTTAGTAGATAAAATAAGCTATTTAAATGTATTACTGTGATACTGTCGCTCCCACATCGGACTTTATTTATAGTAATTTTAAACACTGCCACAATAAAGCTGCATGATAAAATATTAATTAATTATCTGATACAGATGTTAAAACCTATGATAATGATTTACTTAAATTTAAAAGGTAAGCAATAAAAAAACACGATTAATCGGATTTTCCTTTAATAATTTCACCAATAATAGCTATACTTAGAACAAAATCACATAACAAATGTTAACTGTAGCACAATAACGTTGCTGTCGCATTAGCTTATAGTTATTTTATTATAAATAGAAGCTTTTTACATCTTTTTAAGTTTAGACATTGAAGCTGCGGTGTCTGGCCGTATAGAATGGATACTTACATAAAAAAAAAACTTTTTCCCGCCATTTCAAAACTTGCTCGTCGTAGATAACCTTGCCATTATGTATTTGATTTTAGTTTCTGAAATGAAATGTTTCTGGCATTTTTTGTAAAACCTCGACACCGCAATGGATTCACACAGGTACTATTGAACAATTAAAACATGTTACTTATTTTGAGCAATATTTTGATACACTATGTAGCCAAAATATTACTCAAAAAATAAACAAGTGAAGTTGTCTTTTGAAGTATGTTTGACAAATATTAACACCCCTGTTTGACAAATATTAAATCAATCGCTTTCTATTATGTTTATTTTAGGAATAAAAATATTTTTTCATACTATTGCAGCTAGCTATTATGTTATTCTATATTTCGGATACAATCTATGCTATGTACATTAAAACGGCCATAATTCTGATCCAATGTCCTACACATCGAGAGTGAAGTCTATACATAGTTATTATTTTAGTATAGGTTTAATTAAATCGTATGTCGCAATGGACCGAATATTACTTATTTAAAAGTGATTTGAAGGAACCGAGTAGGTACTTGTATAAGATAACTCAGGCAGACAGGGATTTAAATTTAGACGGTAACCGGATGAAAATTGATTTCTGCTCCGAAAATGTATTTTTTATCAATGAATTGATTTTAAATGGAACCCGATGAAGAGCTCCATACGAGTTCGTGACTAGTCGAAACCGTTCATGACATTTTGACTTTTGTACGTGAGATTAACATCTATACTGAAATTCTACTTTTGTACCTATTGAAAATCAGTTTTCTATTGAGTGGGGTCCTGATTTCAGGCGCTTAATAGCGCGTGGTGCCACGCCAGTTTGGCGCCATCTGTTGGTCATAATTTGTCCTCTCAACACGCCGAAACGGCTGAACAAATTTTAACCAATTTTGGTACAGGGATAGTTGGACATCTAAAGACGGTTATAGTATACTTTTTACCCGACTACGGTGAAAAAAGTTTTACGCGGATCAAATTGTCGGCACTTTCTAAAGTTGAATGTTTAATTAGCCAAAGTGATTTGACAGATGTCGTAATTTATATTTCCATTATTCAGAAATTATTTCTTCAGCAATGAATGAGAAAACACGTAATTGCTTATATTAGATTGACTTTTATTGATAAAAAGTGATATGTTGAAAACAAATAAAAACTTAATCAAATTGCGCTCGTAAAAAATTGCGTCAGTTTACTCCGGCTAAGTAAAAATCCGACTTTAGGTATACCGTATCCTTTTTATTGGAGACAGCAAAAAATAAGTCAGTTTACTTTATAGCACTTTTAAATAAGCAATACTTGTACCACAGCATTCACGTTATTTTAATTAAAACAAAACAATCACAAAGGCACTTTAACAACAATAACATATTGTCTTCAAACTAAACAAAATAAACTGGTTTCTACATCACAAAATAATCACACTTAGACAACAAAATGGTTTTGGCAAATGTTAAGCACCATCCAATTTCAAATAAAATATGGTGTCCATTAGTCTACCTGCCCTATGTCACAAAACTGACTGAAGATTTCCTATGATTATATTTTTCGGTAATTATATCCCTTTTTAACTCTATAGTGGAGAAAGGGAGGAGTGAAATCTTCATAAAAAGCGTTCTTCATAAAAGCGTTCGCAGAAAGGTGTCGTCATATTGGTGGCGCTACTATAGCTGAAAGTAGTTATGTTACTTAATAAATTTTTAATAAAACTTAATTATGAGGTTCTTCAAGGAACTAAGGAGGATTGGTAACTTATTATTATTATTTTTAATTCGACACAGTTCACTCCGTCTACAACTTGGAATTTTCCGTGGTATAAGAAAATATAAGGCATGACACTCCAGAATGACAGGCGACACTCACGCTACGATTGGTTGGACGGTTCTCTCAATCCGTTTCTGTGTTGCCAGTCATAATACTCCCCGATTCCCTTGTTACCTTGAATCTCATAAAATCGTGAGTGTTGAAAATCAATTATTACGACAAAGTAACATTTATTCAAAGAACATAACAATTGTAATGTATTTTTTTTTTTCGTACGATGGCGGCGAACATATCCTTATAATTATTTTGTTACCATAAAGTGGCAACTAAAATCAGTGATTTAGAAAGGCTGACTTGCAGGAGTGCCACATACCTTATTTCCTTATACCATGGAATTTTCATACTTTCTTGCTAATCTAGCGCTATTGCGGACGCAATGAAGCAGTCAAAATGAATATGCTCTTGTTAGTTTTGTGAAATAGTCGCCTGCCCTTAGTAGCTAATAATAACTAAAGAGGTATATATTAATTGACATATGTTGAACTAAATACGGGTAGAAATTGCAGTGTGTCACATTTGCCAGTAGTATATTTGTCCATCAGTACTCTTACCATGAGTTAGCGAGTGCGTATGCGATTTGTATGGAGAATAGTGAAGCGCCCCTAGCGGTTCAATTCAATTCAATTTTTTATTGATAAAATAAAATTTTACATGTCAATAGGATTTACAATAAGAGTTATACTTAATTCAACGTACTTAGGTAGTTTACAGATTTGTGACTCGAGGCTGAGCCAGCGAACCAGTTACGTATTCGATTATACCTACTATTAGCAACCTACCTAGTGTTAGCTCTCGTAGAAGGCATTGACAGAGTAGTAAGCATCAGACGCTAGTTTTGTCTTAAGTTTGTTGTTGAAAGCTCCATCACTCGCTGCTTGTTTTATGTCTAGTGGGATTTTATTATAAATCCTAGGTCCTACCGTGTGCATACACCTTCTGGATTTGGCAAGTCGGGTCTTAGGTGGATAGAGTTCACCACTTTACTGTTACTCTGTACAACTACAATTCTCCATACAAATCGTTCACGCATTCGCTAGCGTATACGGTCACTGTAAACTCATGGTGGGGGTACAGAGAACTATAATACTTTTAGGGATACGCGTTCGAATCCCTATTTAAATGTAGACATTACTATACAGCGTGTATATTTGATACAACCGCATATTGTAGCCAGACGGAGATTTTAGTGCCCTGATCTGATATTTATAACAATTATTAACTTAGCGTTAACTACCACAGCGTAATTAATTTTTGAAAATTTTCTGAGCAGCAATGTATGGCGTATTTATTACTAGTGACAGTTGTGACATCACGATGTTATGTGTCAACAAACAACAACAAACAAGTACATTGCTTGCTGATTAATTTATGCCTATACGTGCCTATACTAAGCCCCCGTAAAGTATGCGATTATACCAAATATACACACTGTATAGTAAACCGTTTCTGATTTAAGGACATTTTCATAAAAAGTGGTATGGTTAAGCGGAACTTAACTTACTTACTTGACATTAATCGTCTCTTGTGTGATTACTAAAGGCTACCTAATGATATATAAATATTGACACACAAGGTAAATTAAGAAAGAAAAATATAATGTGATCCACTGCAATGTAAGCAGGACTCGAACCTGCGACCCTGCGTTTCCGGCGTAGTGCTCTCCCAACTGAGCTATCACATCGTTACGTCAATCACACCAAATCTTCTTTGATTCCACGCTATAATTCTACGCTAGTGGAGCGCCCTCTGCGTCATATGTGTTTAAAATGCTTATGCGCATTAATTAGCCTTTGTGTCAATACTTATAAAAATATGAATGTGACATCTCCGGATTAAAACAGAATCTATAAAAAGATTCTATTAAAAAACGTTAGTGGTACACATTTTTGTGGAAATGCCTTTAAATCCAATTTTATAGAGCCCAAGTCTGTTACTTGAATACCGTTTTTTTAGTACATTAAGTTCTTTAGAATTCTCTGTAAACCCATAAAAATACGCATCTGAGACTTCGTGCCTTACACATTTAGGTATTAATATATTAAAAGAAGCGGAATAAAATTTAATAATTGTACTATAAAATTAATACTAGTGCCATCTATCGGCTCATTAGGAGCAATATTTAAAAAGAGTGCAACCCAAAGTCTAGTAAAATATAAAAAATAAAAATATTCGCTATAACAAATACTATTTCATAGTAATTATCTCTTAACCACTTGTCGTTAATAGTATACTATATTTTGATAGCACGACAACAAGATGTCATTGAATTGTTAAAAACATTCCGGGGCAAACTGTGGCAGTACTAAATATTGAAATGGGGCATTTCCCACATATATCGTGGCCCTTTTGATACCATTTTATAAAGTAACATAAAATTTGAAACGTATAGTGCCGTACGTCTAAAAATATGTAGGTACAGTCCATGAGCTCTCAGATTGGGATTCGGGATTGGGTGAAAACGGTGAGGCTCTTATCTGGATCGCGTCAGAGCGAGCGAGACAGGTATAAAACTCGAATCACATTCTATCAGCTCACAGACTGTAACTACATTTAATTAGTCAGCCCATAGATGACGATACTATTGTCGGTTATCCGTAATACAAGCAATAGGTATGAAGAACTGGTTTTATTAACACTTTCACGACCAGGTAAAAATAATTAAACTACCCCAGAAACCGAGCCCGATAGGTGGGTGCAACTTGTATAGTACACTCTGCCTGCGAGCTGGGCCGGCAGCTGAGTAGAAGTTACGAGCGCCCACCACGCGGGTTAATAGTCGTGAAAATATTAATGCCATCCAGACAAAACAACAGTTACTTTAAACAAACATATTTTTCTTATTCGTTGAAACTATTAATTCCACACACTGAAAATAGGGCAAATAGCAAACACAAGAAACTAAACAAAATTGCAATACAGAGCATTAAGGAAATTTAATGATATTGCTATTTATAACGTTAATATACAACAATTCTACGTGTTTATTGTCAAATTTGTTATGACATAGCACGAGTTGGGAGTATACCAAAGCCTTCAAAATGTTCGGCAAGTAAAACCATATCCAAGCGAATCAACCTTTTGATCGACACTTTTTGACTGTGTCCAACGTTACATAAAATGTCTCTGGATACTAAGAAATCGGGCTTCTAATATGGGACACGTAATTCATTATCATTCACCCAGTTACTATATTATTTTATCTGTGGTATACAATACGACACACTAAATGACAACAGTCAAGAGGTGGTTTACGTATTATTAAATACTTACCTGCGCATTTCTGCGAGTATTTCAATCGCGATGATTTCAAGGGTAGCTGTATTGCCCGACCCCCCATTAGTTTTTTTGGCTATCTTGTACAGGGCGATGGCTTCAATCAAAACAGCCAGGACATGCTAATTTCACGGGCTTCCAACTATTATGTGACTATCGAAGTCAAGGCTATCGAATTAAAATGCTCTAAAACGCCTATATAAGTGGAATATGGTGAACAAGCCTTTTCGGATCAGCATATTTGGTACACCCCCCATATACTGTGACCGGTTAGAATACTGTAAAAAAACCCGAATTACCCGTTAGTAACAAAAAACTAAATTAATACAACATTATTACCCTAGATCCGATGTCTAGACATATACTAAACGACGCTAGCAACAACACCTATAATACAAGTATTCAGAACCCAAAAACTGGTCATAGGAACTCTTTATAATTGAGTGCCTATTTAATAAGGCAAGAATAAAGGTATCCTATCACAACTCCTGAACATTATCTGTAACGTTTCGCCAAATGTTCATTTGTCCGAAAGTATTTTTTTCCTGAAACCCGTAATATTTTCAGGATTTTATAAACATTAGGTTTGTTTTAGAATTATTCAGAAAAATTCAGTCTAGGATAAAAACGGCATTCGGACCAACGAAAATTAGGCGAAACGTTACAGATAGGAAACATACATTTTCACCTCACTCGCTCGGAAAACCTCCGTTTATAGGGTGAAATCTGCGTGCAAAAGTCTATTTTATCCGCTAGCGTGCAAAAGTCATTTGAATTTCGAACACGACGATTTTAATTCTCTGTGGTGCATGTAACTTTTTTATATTTAAGACTCCTTCAACGCGTGACTGATTTCATCAGTCGATAAATCTTCGAATAACCAATCAGCGCACGCTAATAAAGGGCGATCTGGTCAGGCCGGCTAAAATCATACGACGTTTGAATACTTCTTTGAAAAAAAAATACACCAACCATATCACGTCCAGAAACCTAGTTTGTGGTTACAGATTTTTAAGTTTTAATTTTTTCTACACTTTATTTTATGTTGAATATGTTTATATATATTAATAGTAAGTATTTCAGTTTCATTTACATATTTTGACTAGTAAATATATTAAATACAACACAAATTTTTATATTTATTTGTTATAAAAGTTGGAACATAAGAGTGTAATTTCTGAACGCACCCGAGAAAAAAATAAACAATTAAAAAGTTGGAAGTGTTCACAGTTCACGTAAACAAAGTAAATTTGTTCTGTGGAGAATACATACTGTTGTCTTACTTTATTTTTCTATATAGAAAACAAGAAAGTTAAGCCCAATTTGGAGTATTTATTCAATGCTAATAAAAGCTTGCATTAAAACGAAAAAGGATCTGTTATAAATATTTGGAGACGATAAGTAATTTACCGAAACTATTGGCGTTTTTAAAGAAGATAAAGCCGAAATAATCTTGTTCGGATCCCGTCGTCCAATAACTTCCAAAGCAAGTGTTATGGAAAATACTTCCGAGTGGCCAACTAATCCTTCCCAGAATGCCATTCTCCCACATTCACAACGAATGTGTCAAGCAGTTCAAATACAAATATAATATGTATAACAGTGCTTAAGAAAAACTCAACGATAAAATATACACGACGATGATACAAATATTACTGATACGGCCATATTACTTTTAATTTTTAATATGTGTGCTTCTCTCGTATTTATTTGGTTTGGATTTGAGTGTGTTATGTTTTAATTTTGATGTGTTAAATAGAAGGCAAAATTAAATATGATTATTTATATGTTTTAATTGTTTTTCTTGAGTCTTGCATTTTCCTCGCTGTAGTGAGGTGAAAAGTTGTGTGTTCCGCATGGCTGCAAAATTATTTAGCTTCTCGTGTCTTGAAAGCCTCGCTACGCTCAGGAATCTATCTTTGAACCATTCGCTTCGCTCATGGTTCAATCTTAGATTCCTTCGCTCGCTCAGCTTTCAATTTCAACACTCGCGCCAAATAACAACTTTGCAGCCTTGCATAACAAATAACTATTGTGTTTCAAATAGGTAACCAAGAATAAACATACTATACCTTGTTTAGGTATTTAATTAATGATAGTTAGTCGGGGCAAATATCCCAACTACACTAATCTATAATTTAATAGACGCAATTGCGTTAACAATTCAATTATGGTTCGGTCCAATGTATGGACCGTAATCATGAGCCTTAATAATTGTATGCCGATCAATACTGGATTTTCGTCTTTTGAGCGCCAAAGACGGCAAGTCACGTCGACGGAAAACCAAGCCACTGGCGTCTAACGTCGCCTAATGACGTCGAAATTGCAATGATTAAATACTTTATATTTCAATCAGATAAGAGTTTTCAATACCTTTCGATTTTGGAACACTTCTTCAGAAATGGCGTTTGTGACACGCTGTATTGCTTCAAATACCTTTAAATTAAATACCTTTGATTCTAAAAATACTGTCAAGAAAAAAATACTATATATATTTTAACAAAAAAGTTTTGCTTTTATTCTGATGGCAATTTATAACTAAAAACGTAAATCGCCAGTTATTGGGTTCCAAATACACAAGAACAAGATATCTTACATACAAGGTAAGCATAGACTTCAAAAACCAACGCCCCAAAGACAATAGACTACGGTACCGTACCCCATCTTCTATTTAATTTAGACACATTGTGCATTAATTTTAAGTGCCTCTCTATTCCCAATCGATAATTGACGAAACAATCTTTATATTTAATGTGAAAATGGAGTGATTTGACAGTTGAAATGATTCAAAATTTTAGAGCAACTCAGGCACTGGAATACTAAAGACAATCGGTCCATTTTTTCATATCATACGTCCAACTGGTTCAATGTGAATCCTTGTTTTAATAAAAAGGAAAACCAAGTAGCACAGTTGTTTTACAAGCGCTTATGCAGCCTTTATTCAACTTAAACTAGTTGTATAATGGCTGTATAATGTTATATAATTTTCTATCTCGAGACTTTAGAAGTCTGGTTTTCCATCTCTAGTATACCAGGACCGTGTTGCTCTAAGATAAAAACTTGTTATCCGTCAAATATTTACGTCACATGAAAATCTATGAAATGACTTATATGTAAACACCAAGTGATGATTAAAAAACAATGAAGTTAGATCCGTCGATTTCGTTCCTTTTAAACGAAAGCTAGTTGAAATTGTCTTTTTACAAGTGAAAACATTTCTAAATCAGATTTATACACATATCTTTCTTAAAAGAACCCAAAGAATATCACTTTTCCACATGAAAAACGTTTGGCAAAAAACCACATATCATATGATGCTTCTCTTATAATGCTTTGTTACATAACAAGTGAATGCTAGCGGTAGTCGCGATGAGGAAGCACCCTTATGTGAGATATATGTATAATTCTGAATAGTATGACATATTTGCCATAATGATAAAGTTTGCTATAATTTTCATTTGCATATTCAAGGGTTAAAAACTTATATGCAAATGAGGATTATACCAAACACCATATCATATCACATAACATATTTTTTTAGTATATGTTAAATTAGTATGTTTAATAAAGCATAGCTATGTCTCCCATCTTAAAATTACGCGTATATGCAAGCGATACAGCAATAACATTCCTATTAATATATTATTTGCAAAAAAACGACCCAAGTGGCACACAGGTTGTATAAACAGCTGTAATAAGCCGAATAAGGGCTGAATAAGCTGTTGTTATTCAGCCTGCGTGCTACGAGGAAACCTACATGAACCTGTAGCCACTATTATAGTTGAACTATACAAATTAAAATATACAATAATTACATTTTTTATTATCATTTTAATGGAAACTTTTTCACAGCCACAATACGCTAGAAACAATTTATTTCATAGGAAAAAAAAACAAAAATATGAAAAGCATAGTACCATTGTATAGAACCATTTGATTTAACAAAACGATGTAAAAATATAAGAATTGGCTACAATGTAAAACGTGATAATATAAACAAATTTCATTTACAATTAAAAGATAAAAAATACTTAATACTACAAATGTATTTATCTTGTCTTTTAATAACATAACTTAGTAATTTCAGTGATGTTATTCATTTATTCAGGCTTGACAGCCTCAGCGCATTAGCGAGTTAGAAGCGAGTTGAGCGCGCAATGAATTGCCCGCGAGAGTGCAATATTGAAGGCACTGATAACTGTACATTTGTAAAGTGTTTGTCTTAGTACAACGTGTTAAGGTCTATGGGTTTTAGTATACATTTTCACATATGCCTATAGTAAAATTGTCAGCAATTTTTGATGTACCGTACCTATGAAAAAAATCATAAATTAACACTTGGCCGGAATACGTCTGGTGTTGATAGATTTGACAAACTACCATCTAACCCTAACACGCCATTCTTACAATTTAAATAATCGAACTTACTGGCGAATCGTTAAACGTAAATAAGTGAATAACACCATTGAAGTTTGAAAACCTCATATAACTCATAACGATTGGCTTTTTAAATTCGCGATTATTTATTAGAAAAATATAATTAATTTACTTTAATACGCAATTAATTTGTGTACTTGTGTTTAATTATTTTTAGTAGGTCCTCATGAGTTTCCAAACAAAATTATTTTATAGAATACAAGAGTAGAATAAAACCTAATGTAAATGGTAAAAGAATTGGGCAGAAATATAACGATGCTTCTAATCCATATTTCCGATTCTCTAAATCAAGATTTTCTAAGTTTAGTAGAATTGAAAATAGATCAGATAAAGGTTTACTGATGTCCTAATAACTTATGAAAATCGGGATTCTGAAAAATCTTGGAAACATCAACCAAGATAAGATAACGCCAGCACTTTATTATTAGTGCAGAATTCATTAACAATATTTAATCCTTCATCCTCCCCTTTGTACTAACACACAGTTATGTTAAAAACTGATTTTTTTATTATAAATTTAAGAGTTAACGTGACCGTACTCGCTAGCGATAGCGTAAACTGCGCCCTAGCGGTTACTTTGTAATAGAATAGAATAGAATAGAAAAAGCTTTATTCAAGATAACACATCATTACAATTCACAGCTATTAGATAAGTGTTAAAGACAGTGTACATAAGAGATGTGCATCCGAAATGGTCTCCACTCAGCAATGCTGTAATACAATTCTGTATACAAATCGTTTGCACAGTCGCTAGCGAATAAGATCACTGTAAACCCATGATAAGGGTACAGGCTTCACTATAACGCTTCGTGTTTTCAGTTATATAGCAGAATTATCATTGACCATACAGGAATCAGAAGTAAAACAATACATACTGATTTTTCTGGCGATGGGTCTAAAGCATTCTTGCCGTTAGAGCGTAGAATATCTATAAACCAATCAGATTTAAAAACCATATTCTGTTCCGTTAGCTTCGCTTCGAACATTATGTAAATAACAGTAAAATGATCATAGACCATAAACAGAACAAAACTTAATTCTGTTGCCATTTCATGCTAATACTTTGTTACAGTTAGAATGATCATAGATCATAAACAATAAATACTTAATTATGTGATAAAACCATAAGGCATATAAGAAATGAAGCAACTGTATGAAAAATTCGATGCTTCAGCTAGTGGTTTCGCTAGAACAATTGGAAGTTCGTCTAGCCCGGATCGGCCATCGAATCCTATTCCAAGCACATGTTCAACTTCGGTTTACTACAAACAATACTTCTTCGGGCGATTGTCCTTATAGTATAGAATATAGAATGATTATTGACGATAAAGGCTGAAGTTGTGTAAAGCTCTAACGAACGCTAAGCGAAGCGACACAACCTAGCACAGCACCTCGCACGGCGGCACACGCTGAAACAAATAATTTTTATTTTACTGACCATACCATTTTATTGTAGTTTCGGACACATGATGATATTTTTTTTTTTTTTTTTTTTTTTATGTCATAGGGGGCAAACGAGCAAACGTATCGCCTAATGGAAAGTGATTACCGTCGCCCATAAACACCTGCAACACCAGAGGAGTCACAAGTGCTTGCCTACCCGGAGGACGAAGATGGAATGCCTCTATGCTAGTAATTTCACCGGCTATCTTACCCCCACACCGGAACACAACAATGCGAACATTGCTGTTTGGCGGTGGGTTAGCAGGCAAGACGGTAGTAACAATCCGGACGGATGATAGATGATATACTCGTATGTAGGTCTATAAAAGAGAAGAGATAGATAGAGAGCAAAGAAATTTTATACAGATCAAATCAAGAAAAAGTAAACAGCATGTGTTATCAAGATGTCGAAAATAATTTTATCTATCGAGATATTATAAAAACTCCATGATGCGTTCAAGAACCGCACATTATGACCACCATAAAAATAAGACTGTTTTCTTAGCACAAATTTCTTATCAGTAAAATTTTTATTATTGCTAAATAATAACATCGATTTTGATTATATAATTTATTCAAATTTCGAGCATCTCACAAAAACAAAGAAATTTGATTTGACCTCTATTCTAATATCAGTCGAGATGACGTTTAGTTCGAAATGAATTGTCAATTTGCAATCAAATTTGACAAATGTCACACGTAAGTAAAGCCGAAATTACATTACGAAATTAGTGGCATGAAATTAATTTCGTGACATTAGTTTTACCAACAGTTTCACGTGTAATTTAATATTTTCGTAATGCATGCATAAATTTCATGAATGCAAATGAGTTTCGTGCCCTGCGCGATTTTTTGGTGAAATTAGTGTCATGCAACTAATTTCATAGTGTAGTCGCGACGTGAAACTAGTGTCGCGTAAGCGCCTGTGCTGTGTGGACGTGTGTATTTTTGTCTTTGCGCGCGCTTCAAGCGTTGTTGAAAATGGCACGATGGAGTACAGATAAAAATGTACAATTCATTAATGAATATCAGCAACAAGAGTGTCTCTGGGACCCGAAACACCTACAATATAAAAATAGGGATGCCCGAGATGCGGCCTACAATTATATATTTTGTGGGACACTCTTCTCAGTAAAAAATTAAAATTTTCTTCACTCATTCGAAAATAGTTTTTATAATAATAGCTTTCAGGATCTTCATCTGCTAATTCAGAGACTAACTTCATTGCACCCAAATGCCTTCTTGTTAACCATCCTCGAATCCACCAACGTCTTTTTTTTCTTGATAGACTTTTTTTAAGTTTATATATAAGCATCTCTTTAGCTACATTGAATATAGAAAAAAAATTGGGCAAGTGCGAGCCCGACTCGCGCATGAAGGGTTCCGTACCTATACATATATATATAATCTATAACAAGTTTGTTGTATGGGAGCCCCCCTTAAATATTTATTTTATTTTATTTTTAGTATTTGTTGTTATAGCGGCTATAGAAATACATCATCTGTGAAAATTTCAACTGTCTAGCTATCAGCGTTGTTGAGATACAGCCTGGTGACAGACGGACGGACGGACGGACAGCGAAGTCTCAGTAATAGGGTCCCGTTTTTACCCTTTGGGTACGGAACCCTAAAAAAGCTTTGATGCTGATGGCGCCATGGTTACTGCCAGACTGTGGATTTCACGACACTATTTTTTTTACGAAATTACTTTCGCATATATCGAAACTACTTTCGTGAAACTAAGTTCAATTGCATAACATTAATTTCGTAATGTAAATTCCGCTTAAGATATCGAACGATATGATAGTTGGGGCCGACTCTAGTTTGTCCCTGAAAAAAAAAAAAACCATGACAGCTGCCAGAAAACTTCATCACCGCCATTACCGGGTATTAATTTTGTTATAATGTGCGAGTCCTGAATGCATCATGGAGGCTTATGATATGTGGCTAGATAAAGTAGTGTATGTAACTGTATATAATTAGGCATTAAAACATTCGTGTGATGTTATTATGAAACTTGCCTTAGGCTCGTTTCATGAACCCACACTCGTGTTTAATACCCTTCATTATGTACAGTCACATAAACTACTATCTGCGGCAAGCTGAAATTTGGCTCAGCCGAGACCGGCGGCAAACTGGCTATAAGTGTCTCGCTCACTCGTATACTCGTCGCGCTCGCACCTTTCGCCCCGCCGCTCGCAGCTTCCGCTTGCCGAAGTCAAGGCTGATTTAGACGATGCCAATTTTGAGATGCCTAAATTACGGCGCCTCGAAAAGGCACCGTATAAACACTTTCCGCGCCATTTTTTCGCCGCATGCCAGCGCTGGCGCGGAATAGAACACGAGCCTATTTTCTGGCGCCAGTGACCCCCCCTCCGCGTGTCTCGCTGCCACTAATGACTGGTACTGAAAAAAAGCACCGTGTAAACACGACTGGCGGCGAGATTTAGGCGGCTGAACATAGTCATTGTCTAAACGGTCGGAGGTGTGCTGTGCGGTAATCACTGGCGCCGTAATTTAGGCGTCTCAAAATTGGCATCGTCTAAATCAGCCTTCACGGCTGAGCAACAGTAAGACACTCACGTAGATGTATAAGTGCGGTCACCAGAGCCGCGGCGTGTCGCGGAACCCCGCCTCGCGCGCCTTCCAGTACTCGCCCGTGAACACCCACGTCTCTTCTCCTTCGTCCATAGTTTTCCTGTAATACAATGAATTATCGGAATATGTTACACTACTTGACTAAAATAGCACATTACATACGGCGGTAAATTCGTAAAATTCCCAGGTCGCAGGCGTTGGTGGCCTGAACCGAAGGTAAGGCGCACATATATGCGATCTGGGGCTTTACGAATTACCGCCCGAGGTTTGTCTAAAGTTTTACGCCTTGGCCAGAAAGTAAAATTTTCTCAGAAGGGTATGAGATTTATACAGAATAATATTAATAATGCAGCTTTAATTCAATATAAAAACGACGCCGTGGTTCCAAAAAAAAAGATTTCCCTATATCTTATAGTTTTCGTTTTCTCCCTACTGATATTTGGATTGATCACCCTGTATGTACGACCCAGATAATGTACATTTTACATAACACCGGTCACGCCACGAATTCGGTTTTATTTGCACAGCGGACAGAGCGGGGCGGCAAGCATGCCACGGCCACCGCCCGATCCGTCTGACTGAACCGTTGCACGCGCCGCTCTGAAGTCATGGCGTAAGTAATTTTTGTCACACTTTAAGGGTTTACATGCTAGAAAACCGGGCGGTAAATCGTATATTACGCTCTTGGGCGGTAAGTCATATATTACGCCCTAGGGCGGTAAGTAATTTTGGTATTGACTACTACTACTTTTGTTTTATTTCCTCCAAAGTGTGATGAAAAACGTCGTACGTGACTATGGTGGTAAAGGAATTCCAAACTCTTGTCATTAAATCTAATAGACACTCGTTTGTAATTCCTAGTTTACCACCCTTGTTACGTAATGTACTATTTCTCCAACTTGGAAATGTTCCCATTAATGTAGTAAAACTGGACCGCGAAATCGTTCGTTATTTTAAGAAGGCGTTAATACAAATTAAAAAATATATATATTATTGGCCTTAGCCGGGAAATCAATATTATTTAAATAAGACGATTAAGTAAAAAACACACCTTCCGTTTATGACGTCTCATACAAATGAGGGTACTCTTAATTTGGCCGGTTACTGCATTTTTACTTTTAATTTTTTCAAAGACTTTGATAATTCACCATACAGCCAATTGTCCACTAAATTTAAAAAATAAAAACTATCATAAACTTTTTAATTGTTCACTGCGTTTAGTTCTTGCACTGAACATTTTTCTGCTCTGCTACTGTCAATGTATTTTAAATGTCGACAAATTTCGAATAACGGACAAACAATTTAAATAATAATCTTATATGCCGTTAATTTATTTTCACGAGTCTTAGTTATTTATTAGAGATTTCGCACGAAAGTTTTAATTTTAATAATATGATGGTATTTAATGAGTGAGTTGAAAATTAATAAGTGTACCAAACGTAAACAAATAAAAAATAAAACAGAAATGATTGTGTCCAAATCAATATAAAAGTTATTTTGAACTTATGATCTTCTCCGAATGATAAATATGGTATGGTTTCTAAAAAAAACAGTGTGTTTAGAAGTTGTTCATTTAACTAAAATGTATAATTACCTATGTGCATATTTTTTGTTATTGTGTTTTCATATATATTTAATTCTTATTCATATAATTTTATTTTAAATCAAACATATGATTCGGACCCGAAATTTTATTCCTATTCCTAAAAAAAATAAGTACCAAATGAACTTCATGGTACTGATACATTAAATTAAAATGTAGATTGGTGATTATTTCCAAGCATATTTGGAGAAAAGCACTATACAAGCCTCGGCGGGAATGTCAGTTCGCTACGCCTCGTCCTTCAAAATCATACTCATCCACGAACTGACTTTTCCCGGCCTCGGCAGTAATGTACTATTACATAACACCCGTACGGACACGCTACGACTTCGGTCTCAGCGGCGAGCGGCACAGCGGGCGGCGCGGGGCCGGCAAGCATGCCACGGACACCGCCCGACCCGTCTGACCGAACCATGAAGTCATGGCGTCCTTCCTGGGGGGGTATTCGACCAATTTTAGAGATATAATGGAGATCTCTCCTTTTCATCGCCATCCGTCACTTTTGACGTGTGCCTACTTGACAAGTGGCGATATCCCTAGAACATCGCAACTTCGTCGATTCGGACGCGCAAAATTTTCGTTTCCTTTGTATGTGACGGCATAAATAACAGGCGCATACTTTAAATTGACCGCGTAGTGCGTGAAATAAGTCCGTTACGTTTCATTCAAAACAGAAATTCAAATGCATGAATAACATTTTTGACAATCATTATCGCCTTCGTATTTCCAAAATTGAGATGAGATATGTCAATTTAAAGCTCATCGCATTTTAATGACAGTTCAACGGCGATATAACAGTTATCTAATAGAGATGTGACGTTTGGCGTTCACTCAAACGCCATTCTCGAATTGGGCCCCTGGTCAATTAATCGTGTATACTGACCGGAACCACGAGGCGCTGTGCTCCTGACCGTCGCGCCGCCTCTCTCGCTGCGCCTGCTCCAGTTCATGCTTGAACTGCTCCGCCGCGTCCACGTCTCCCTCCTCCAGCGCTCGCTGGTCGGGTCTGCGACAATAATACTGGTCAATAGGGTGTTGCTTATTTTCTAACCCCGTACTCTCACCCCCTCATTCTGTTCTAGGAACCGAAAAAACAATACAATACAACAATTATTTATTGCACACCAACAAGAAAAATATTACATGAGAAATCATAAATTAAATAATGATAGACAATAGGCGGTCTTATCGCTAAAGAGCGATCTCTTCCAGACAACCTTTGGGTGGCGGAGAAAACAAAATTAAACAGAAAATAGTAGGTGGTGAGATAAGAACTTTAAGTAATTTGAGAAATAATAAATAAATGACAAACAAAATATTAAAGACAGATAGGTCATACACATACACAAATAATATCTATATATATAAACATACATAAACGTACATACATACAAAAAGGAATAATGAAAAGAATATCACAGCAACATTAGAGTAACTGATTTGTTATTTTTTTTTAATTCAGTTTTAGGGGTCGCTACCGCCCATTAAAAATCCGAGATAAATGTTAATAAAACTCGGTTCACATAGTTTTATTTTTAATTTTTTTGCAGTGATATTGTTTGAATAGCGTAATGTATCAATCTAGTTAAAGTTATATCAAGTGAATTATTCTGTGTATCAGAAAAAACATTTGGTAGTTCATATTGACCGAGATTTTTTTTTCTATATTTTTTTTTAATACAGTTAGGTACGTTCTGTAAGTATTATGATACAAAGAAAAAAACTTTTTTTTTCTCATATCTTTTTCAGATTTTTTACTTGCCGGTAGCGAGTCGCTGCAAATGCGATGCGTTCCTTTATACGTAAACTACAATCAACTTTATAACTATGATTTATGAAATGTATTCTAGAGAAATTACAAACTATGCGAAATAAAGTATTTTCACGTACTTTATTTTCCTCGTAAAGTATAGAGTACATTTACCCCGAAATAAAGTATATACTTTATTATAAAGTACGGGTGGCAACCCTAGTAGCGACCCCTAAAACTGAATAAAAAAATAAAATAAAAAATTAGTGACGTTTTTTCGGGTCCTAGAACAGAATGAGGGGGTGAGAGTACGGGGTTAGAAAATAAGCAACACCCTACTGGTCAATGTGGCTATTAGAAACCTACTATTATAACATAACGGGACTTAATCGCGTTCGAAAACTATCACTAGATAGTATAAAACAAAGTCCCTTCCCGCTGTTTGTCTGGCCCTATGTTTGCTTAGATCTTTATACTACGCAACGGATTTTGATGCGTTTTTTTAATAGATAGAGTGATTCAAGAGGAAGGTTTATGTGTATAATACATGCATAGTATATTTAGTAACAGCATTGCACCCGTGCGAAGCCGGGGCGGGTCGCGAGTACTTTTTAAACAAAGTTGTAGGGTAAGTAAAGTCAGGGTTTAGAAGCTTGGCTTTTCCTGGGAACTGTATTTTTTTTTACAGCGAAAGCGTTATGAGACAGTATTGGCCGCCAGTTTTACATGAAATGTTTTTGGTGAGATCTTTCACTAGTTATATATCAGCCAGACGTCCACAGTGCCACAGTGCGATCCCGTGCAGACAGCATTCGTCGACTCCCCGCCACCCTGACAAGGTCATGCGTCCACCTAGTCGGCTAGTCTTTCTTTACTAGATTCTAAGATAATGATGAAGTTATTGACTGAGTTTAATACGTCAAAGGGCAGGGGTATGTCACTCAACGACATAAGCTTAACACATTGTTAACGTTAAAAATTACACAAACTCTCTAAATTATGTATATGCAAATGTCCAAAAACTCAAGATTAACGTGTGTGCGTTTCGCCTTAAGACATATAGGTATATGTATATACAATTATTAGGGTTCCGTATCCAAAGGGTAAAGAATCTATTATTAACCGCCACCGCTGTCCGTCCGTTTGTCACCAGGCTGTATCTCATAAACCATGATATCTAGACAGTTAAAATTTTCACATAATGATGTATTTCTGTTGCCGCTTTAACAAAAAATACAGACATTAAAAAAAGTTAAAAATTGTACGGAACCCTCGGAGCGCGAGTCCGACACGCAGTTGGCCGGTGTTTTATTCCTCACCTCAATCTAGTGTCGGTGGCGGGCAGCACGTCCCGCATTCCGGGCTGGAGCTCGTTCAGCTCCATCGCGAACCGCGTGAACCCGTAGTACAGCTCGTAATCAGGCGGCATGGCTCCTGTCACACAATACATACAAGTTACGTGTAGCATGCTAAGTAGAGCGCATGAGTGTTAAGGCTGATTTAGACGAAGACAATTTTGAGACGCCTAAATGACGGCGCCAGTGATTACCGCACAGCACACCTCCGACCGTTTAGACAATGACTATTTTCAGCCGCCTAAATCTCGCCGCCAGTGACCAGCAAGCCGTGTTTACACAGTGCTTTTTTTCAGTACCAGTCATTAGTGGCGGCGAGAGACGCGGAGGGGGGGTCACTGGCGCCAAAAAATAGGCCCGTGTTCTATTCCGCGCCAGCGCTGGCATGCCGCGAAAAAATGGCGCGGGAAGTGTTTATACGGTGCCGTAATTTAGGCGTCTCAAAATTGTCTTCGTCTAAATCAGCCTTTATTCGTAACAAGCTAGATGTCCATGGTATTCAACTGTGAAGTCACTACAACGGTTCTAACATGAAGATTGAATGTAACGGCCGAATGCGTACCAACTGAGCTAAACTCCTTGTCAATACGCTTCTAATTGGAGCGGAGCGAGCGAAGCTCCCATGGATCGACTCGAATGGACTTTGTAACAATGCGCAGATCTCAGCGAGTTCTCAACCGATTTTAGAAATTTTTGTTTTAAAATGCACAAATTAAATTTCGCTAGGTCGAACCGAAGAGAAAATTTCAAAAAAAAAAAAAAAACTCTGTTCCAATCTATGGTGCAAGCTTAGCCGGTGGCTGACTCTGCATCGACCTAGTTAGTATGTTTTTTATCTGATCCTACCGACTGCGCCACGATGAAATAAAAATATCTACGTATAATTCTTTTCTCAAACATGCAATGAAATATCGTCATAACGTGCGTTAAAACAGGCTTCGAAGTGTCACGTTTCGGGCGGAACGATTCGAGAGAACTGTAAAAGAATTTCATACAAAATTGAAGGCCTAGGCCGGGTAGTAATTTTTTTTAAACATGGCGTCTGTGTTCATGTTCGGGTTAAACAGCTGATTTATGTTATTTAGAGGGGTGTATTTTTTATTTCATTGCATATGTTTGAGAAAAGCACTATACATGCCTTAGCCGTGAAAAGGGCTTGCCGGCTTCGTATCTCTATCCGTCTATCGTCAGCCGGCAAGCCCTTATTTCCCGGTGTCTGCAGTAATGTATTATTGAAGGGCGTGTCATTGGAGCCGCTTGAAAGCGTTCCGATACTATTAGGAAGATAATAGTATCCGAACGCTTGAGCGACATACCGAGTCTCCAGAGCGGGCGCTCGCCGGCCTGCAGCCCCTCGGACCAGCGGCCCTGCAGCCGCACGCGCGGCGCCCCGCCCACCGTCAACATACCAGGTCTCCAGAGCGGGCGCTCGCCGGCCTGCAGCCCCTCGGACCAGCGGCCCTGCAGCCGCACGCGCGGCGCCCCGCCCACCGTCAACATACCAGGTCTCCAGAGCGGGCGCTCGCCGGCCTGCAGCCCCTCGGACCAGCGGCCCTGCAGCCGCACGCGCGGCGCCCCGCCCACCGTCAACATACCAGGTCTCCAGAGCGGGCGCTCGCCGGCCTGCAGCCCCTCGGACCAGCGGCCCTGCAGCCGCACGCGCGGCGCCCCGCCCACCGTCAACATACCAGGTCTCCAGAGCGGGCGCTCGCCGGCCTGCAGCCCCTCGGACCAGCGGCCCTGCAGCCGCACGCGCGGCGCCCCGCCCACCGTCAACATACCAGGTCTCCAGAGCGGGCGCTCGCCGGCCTGCAGCCCCTCGGACCAGCGGCCCTGCAGCCGCACGCGCGGCGCCCCGCCCACCGTCAACATACCAGGTCTCCAGAGCGGGCGCTCGCCGGCCTGCAGCCCCTCGGACCAGCGGCCCTGCAGCCGCACGCGCGGCGCCCCGCCCACCGTCAACATACCAGGTCTCCAGAGCGGGCGCTCGCCGGCCTGCAGCCCCTCGGACCAGCGGCCCTGCAGCCGCACGCGCGGCGCCCCGCCCACCGTCAACATACCAGGTCTCCAGAGCGGGCGCTCGCCGGCCTGCAGCCCCTCGGACCAGCGGCCCTGCAGCCGCACGCGCGGCGCCCCGCCCACCGTCAACATACCAGGTCTCCAGAGCGGGCGCTCGCCGGCCTGCAGCCCCTCGGACCAGCGGCCCTGCAGCCGCACGCGCGGCGCCCCGCCCACCGTCAACATACCAGGTCTCCAGAGCGGGCGCTCGCCGGCCTGCAGCCCCTCGGACCAGCGGCCCTGCAGCCGCACGCGCGGCGCCCCGCCCACCGTCAACATACCAGGTCTCCAGAGCGGGCGCTCGCCGGCCTGCAGCCCCTCGGACCAGCGGCCCTGCAGCCGCACGCGCGGCGCCCCGCCCACCGTCAACATACCAGGTCTCCAGAGCGGGCGCTCGCCGGCCTGCAGCCCCTCGGACCAGCGGCCCTGCAGCCGCACGCGCGGCGCCCCGCCCACCGTCACCACGCCGCGCACCTCGTGCCGACTTGAAGACCATGAGCTCGCCTGTTCAATACAAGGTTCATTGTTAAGAGGCCTTATTCCTTTTAAAATGGTGATCGTTTTAGACATTTTTCTATATGATCAAACATGTTTCTTTACAATTTATTGGTGTTACTACCTAGAACAGGGCTATTGGGATTTATTGGTATATATTTGAAACCTACAGTTTGAATTTTTCATTGATAATTTTTGTTTCGAAAACTACTCGAAATTGACAAAATTCACGCTGAAAATTAGTTTTTTCAACTTATTTTCGACTGCACGCAATAAAAGCATGAAAAAGCTATGTTACTTCCTAGAACTCGGGGAAAATTATTATTCACTTCTAAAAGTTGGTTGAAATTATCAATATATTAGTCATTATATGAAAAAAATAATTTTCAAAAGGAATAAGGCCTCTTAACGAAAAAAAAGACAGCTCCGAATCATAACGGGGGTGTTCACAGGTCACTTTGGGGTCAAAGGACCAAGTTGGGACTGTCTGACAATACAGATTGTAGAATGTGTTGCGAGGAGGCAGAGACAATGAAGCACATACTGTGTGGATGTCATGCCCTCGCCGGACTCAGAATGAAGGAATTCGGTACTGGTTACCCAGAACCGAAGGAATTCCAGGCACTACCAACTGGTTCCATCATCCTATATATGAAGGTGGTGGAACAATCCTTTGAGTAGGCGCGATGGGGGTAACTACACAAAAGATCCCATTGGGTCGAAGTGTATCCGCAAGGACCCCTTCCTAATAAGATAAGATAAGATTGTTAACGAGTATCTCTAGGATGATCTAAGGCGCGTACACACTACGCGCGGCAAACGCGCGATCATTAGATCGCGCGGTGACCGCGCGCAATCGAAATCAAAACGTTTATTCTGCAAGTAGGCCACAAGGGCACTTTCACATGTCTAAAATCTGAATCTACCGGCTTTTCACAAGAGGAGACCGCTGCAGAGCAGAACGGTTCTCGCCGTGCACGGTCGAGCGCGGCAATGTCCGAGATGCCGCGCGCGGCAACTCCTTCAGGAAGTTTTAACGTTTTGGCAAGAATAACAGGTTCCTGTTACATATGTTCTGAGATTTTTTTAATTATTATTGTGATTTGCAATGCTTTTATACGATTTTTTTTGACCAATTCAAAACAATACACCTACGTATTACATTTCTTTTAATCCTACCGAATACGCCATTAAGAGGCCTTATTCCTTTTAAAATGGTGATCGTTTTAGACATTTTTCTATATGATCAAACATGTTTCTTTACATTTTATTGGTGTTACTACCTAGAACAGGGTTATTGGGATTTATTGGTATATATTTGAAACCTACAGTTTGAATTTTTCATTGATAATATTTGTTTCGAATACTACTCGAAATTGACAAAATTCACGCTGAAAATTAGTTTTTTCAACTTATTTTCGACTGCACGCAAAAAAAGCATGAAAAAGCTATGTTACTTCCTAGAACTCGGGGAAAAGTATTATTCACTTCAAAAAGTTGGTTGAAATTATCAATATATTTGTCATAATATGAAAAAAAGAAATTTCAAAAGGAATAAGGCCTTTAAGGCAATTATTAGTTGTGATTTGTGATCAAGTTATAATTAAAACTTCTTACGCAGTTGACCAAAACAAGCCGCTATTATTATATTTATAAGTATAATCCTACCTTAATAAACTGGAGTTTGCAGGTAATATCAGTGCCGTGGCATACGATATGCATGTCCCCGTACTGGTCCACCCAGCGTTGCCCGCCGAACAGATTGTGCACGCACGTCGTCACCTGAGACAAGTTGGGACATGTTATGTGGATACATAAAACGACCGATTTACAAGTTAAATGAAAAACTATACAAAACCTAGTGGCCTCTGCCATGTGTCTGAATGAAGTTTCTTAACCGGTTATTTTCCAGCTACTACAAGTTATTAAGTTAAGGTCGCCGGAAGGCGCTGGATGCAGGTCGCTTCCAACCGGTATATATGGAAGTCCAAAGGGGAGGCCTATGTTCAGCAGTGGACGTCCTATGGCTGAGATGATGATGATGATGACAAGTTATAGTCCTTCGGTTGTCGTTGTGCACGATCTACATAAGGAAAACAATACTGTTGTGTGGTTTTGTGCACTATCGTTCGTCATAAAAGAGAAGTGCTAAGTAAATAAAGACTTCGTGCATTGTCATTTTGATGGATCATCATCTCTAAGGCTTTTGCTAATAGTTAAAATTGCTTTATTAGAAATCATTTGTCCAATTCTCAGTTAGGTAAACGTTATTTATATTAAAGAAATTTATACACTTGGCAAAAGCCTTAATCTTACAATTTATCTTTTAGTACACTTTTGGGGTCGCCCTAGACACACACCAGACGCCAAACAGCCCAACTTATGGCATGAGGCAAATGTTTTTGTAAAAAACTTTTTGTAGCAATGTAAAGATCGGTTTTCGCTATCGCTATGTTTTATGCTTCTGAGAACTGAAGTTGGACGATTCTTTTGCGGTTTTTTGGATAATGTGGGGATTGTTTAGGTACCTTTTATTTATTAGCTTTTCGCATCAATTATGTAAACTCATGTCTGAATTGGCTTCCTACGAGACAGGCTGCGCCTAGTGTAGGGGCCAGTGTAACCGCAAATTGTTAAGTTTTAGGTGCATATTATTGTCATTTAGTTGTTATGTGGAAATTAGTTTTTTGTATAACGTTAATATGATAGTCGTGTACAATAAAGAAATTTGAATTTGAACCTTGTTCCAACTGTAGTGGTCTCCGCTAGACGCCAGCCGCACATGGACTCGCCCGGTGGGCTGGAACTCCATGGACTTGCCCCAGAACTTGGTCTTGATGCGCGCCTCCTGCCAGAACGTCCAGCGCGGCGACTCCGCGTGGCACGCCGATATGGGCGGGTGGTGAGACACCTGGAATCATCATTTGAAGTCAACTTCATTTTTAGGGTTCCGTAGCCAAATGGCAAAAAACGGAACCTTCATAGATTCGTCATGTCTGTCCGTCCGTATGTCACAGCCATTTTTTTCCGAAACTATAAGAGCTATACTGTTGAAACTTGGTAGGTAGATGTATTCTGTGAACCGCATTAAGATTTTGATGCAAAAAAAAATAATAATATTGGGGGCTCCCCATACTTAGAACTGAAACTCAACATTTTTTTTTTCTTCAAACACATACGTTTGGGGTATCTATGGATAGGTCTTCAAAAATGATATCGAGGTTTCTAAAATATTTTTTTTCTAAACCGAATAGTTTGCGTGACAGACGCTTCCAAAGTGGAAAAAAGTTGGTCCCCCCCCTTCTAACTTCTAAAATAAGAAAAGGAAAAATCTAAAAAAACATATGATGTACATTACCTACTATAAAAACTACCAACGAAAATTGTTTTGAACGAGATCTAGTAAGTAGTTTTTTTAATACCTAACTTTGCACCTAATTTATATGGGGCGCTATACATACCAGGTGCAAACTTAACTTAACCACTTAGGGATGGAAAGTGTTTGTACGGAACCCTCGGTGCGCGAGTCCGACTCGCACTTGGCCGGTTTTTTAAGTAAGAAATTTGGATTACTGTAGTGTTTGTGGTAGTATTTGTACATAAATAGACTTACACTGACTCGGACACACTTCACATGGAATGCTGCGTTTAGTTACACGCGAGCCGAGGGCGAGAGTGGACGTGTGACATTGCTATGTGTGGTTGCGGCGAGCGAGCCAGTGTTAAAAGCATATACTTTTTACAGGCAGTGCCTACAGGCTCCTTATCCGTTCAAAAGTGCTGATTGTTTTAGACATTTTTCTCTACGATCAAACATGTTTCTTACCATATTATCAATGTTACTACTTAGAACTGGGTCATTGCGATTTAATGGTATGTATTTGAAACCTACAGTTTGAATTTTTCATTGGTAATTTTTGTTTCAAAAACTACTCGAGTTTGACAAAATTCACGCAGTTAACTGGTTTTTTTTTTACTTATTTTCCACTGCATGCGATGAAAGCATGAAATAGCTTAGCTATGTTACTATCTAGAACTCAGCGAAAAGTATTATTGACATCAAAAAGTTGGTTAACCTATTGACCGCCAAGCGGTCTAGCAATTTACCGTGCCACTGACGCCAGAGTAAAAAAAAATATATGTGCCCCAAAATCAACAGGGATGAAAAATACTTGTAGCGGTTAGAACTAAGGGTTAGAATTACAAAGTTTTTGATCATTGAAATTTGGACGGCTGTGGCCGACGTAGCGTCAGGGGCACGATTTTTTGATGACGGCCACAGCCGACTGTGGCGCTCAAAAGTTTAAAGTATCAAAATATTTGTCACAATATGAAAAAAAATGTAAAAAGGCCTTATAAGGACTAGCAGGGACATAAAAGGCAGAATATAGAATCATACTATTAAATTGTATGTACATATGTGTTTAGATTTTTTATATTATTCATACTGTGACATTTAAATTATAATTATGCTCTCTATTTATTTTGATATAATCATACTGTGACATTGACATTATTATAGCCTAGTGAATTATTATTATCATTATTGTTAATGTTACATGTTTTAATCTGTGAATCTGATTTGATTTCGCATGTCGACATCGTTCGATAGAATACTGGACTATGTAATAATTACAATAAGACCTTGTACCTAAACTTAAGTATTCCTGCAAATAAACCATTCTTTCTTTCTTTCTTTCAGTAAGAAGTCACCTGTTCAGCGATGAACCGGAAGTCCCTGTCCTGCCGCACGCACTCGTATGTCTCGCCCAGCAGCGGGTTGAAGGGCTTGGAGGCGGCGCGGTGCGCGGACGCCGCGTACGCGCTGTCGGCGAACGCCGCGACCAGACCCATGCGCTCCAATCAAGACACTCTCACCATAAACACCCTCGTAGTCCTAAAGGAGGATAATCTCCCTCCGCTGAAGTGGAGACTTGGCAGAATCGTCGCTGTTCACCCAGGGTCTGATGGGATCTCTCGGGTAGCCGATGTGAAGACTGCGACTGGTGTAATCCGAAGAGCCTTCAGCAAGATTTGTCCGCTTCCTGTGGTCAGCGAGTCCTCTTAAAAGGACTCGCAGTAAGTCACCTGCTCGGCGATGAACCGGAAGTCCCTGTCCTGCCGCACGCACTCGTAGGTCTCGCCCAGCAGCGGGTTGAAGGGCTTGGAGGCGGCGCGGTGCGCGGACGCCGCGTACGCGCTGACGGCGAACGCCGCGACCAGCCCCATGCGGTCTAGCGGGCTGTTGCACTCCGCCGCTCGTCGGAATAAGGCCTAAAGCTGGACTTTCATGGCTAGCGGCCGATGCGACAGTCGCGGCTGACGCGTCCGGTTCAACTTTCGTGGGTCGCGGCCGATGCGACAGTCGCGGCTGACGCGTCCGGTTCAACTTTCGTGGGTCGCGGCCGATGCGACAGTCGCGGCTGACGCGTCCGGTTCAACTTTCGTGGGTCGCGGCCGATGCGACAGTCGCGGCTGACGCGTCCGGTTCAACTTTCGTGGGTCGCGGCCGATGCGACAGTCGCGGCTGACGCGTCCGGTTCAACTTTCGTGGGTCGCGGCCGATGCGGCAGTCGCGGCTGACGCGTCCGGTTCAACTTTCGTGGGTCGCGGCCGATGCGACAGTCGCGGCTGACGCGTCCGGTTCAACTTTCGTGGGTCGCGGCCGATGTGACAGTCGCGCGCGGCCGCTGGCACACCGCGCCATATTGATGTGTCCGTCCAGTGCAGTTGTGTGTGATCTCTATGGCTTCTAAAAAATATATTTTGCTAGCAATGCTAGAAGAAGAGGATGACGATTTGCTTTTGCTATATTATTACAAGCAAATTCTTCCCACACTTTGTCCCTCTTATAAGAATTTCTTCTTTAAGCTAGAAAATGTTACAATATTCGCCGTTTTTATCGCGCGTCACGCAGTAGAAGACCAACCGAACACGGCCGCGCGCGGCCCGCGACTGTCGCTACTGACGCGAGCCGCTAGCCTCGAAAGTGGTGCCATATAGTTTCATAGTAACTATTACTGACGCGAGGCCGCGCGACTGTCGCTGAGCGTCAGCCGCGCGCGACAGTCGCATCGGCCGCTAGCCATGAAAGTCCAGCTTTAAAAGGACTCGCAGTAAGTCACCTGTTCGGCAATGAACCGGAAGTCCCTGTCCTGCCGCACGCACTCGTAGGTCTCGCCCAGCAGCGGGTTGAAGGGCTTGGAGGCGGCGCGGTGCGCGGACGCCGCGTACGCGCTGACGGCGAACGCGGCGACCAGACCCATGCGCTCCAATCAAGACACTCTCACCATAAACACCCTCGTAGTCCTGAAGGAGGATAATCTCCCTCCGCTGAAGTGGAGACTTGGCAGAATCGTCGCTGTTCACCCAGGGTCTGATGGGATCTCTCGGGTAGCCGATGTGAAGACTGCGACTGGTGTAATCCGAAGAGCCTTCAGCAAGATTTGTCCGCTTCCTGTGGTCAGCGAGTCCTCTTAAAAGGACTAGCAGTAAGTCACCTGTTCAGCGATGAACCGGAAGTCCCTGTCCTGCCGCACGCACTCGTATGTCTCGCCCAGCAGCGGGTTGAAGGGCTTGGAGGCGGCGCGGTGCGCGGACGCCGCGTACGCGCTGACGGCGAACGCCGCGATCAGACCCATGCGCTCCAATCAAGACACTCTCACCATAAACACCCTCATAGTCCTGAAGGAGGATAATCTCCCTCCGCTGAAGTGGAGACTTGGCAGAATCGTCGCTGTTCACCCAGGGTCTGATGGGATCTCTCGGGTAGCCGATGTGAAGACTGCGACTGGTGTAATCCGAAGCCTTCAGCAAGATTTGTCCGCTTCCTGTGGTCAGCGAGTCCTCTTAAAAGGACTCGCAGTAAGTCACCTGCTCGGCGATGAACCGGAAGTCCCTGTCCTGCCGCACGCACTCGTATGTCTCGCCCAGCAGCGGGTTGAAGGGCTTGGAGGCGGCGCGGTGCGCGGACGCCGCGTACGCGCTGACGGCGAACGCCGCGACCAGACCCATGCGCTCCAATCAAGACACTCTCACCATAAACACCCTCGTAGTCCTGAAGGAGGATAATCTCCCTCCGCTGAAGTGGAGACTTGGCAGAATCGTCGCTGTTCACCCAGGGTCTGATGGGATCTCTCGGGTAGCCGATGTGAAGACTGCGACTGGTGTAATCCGGAGCCTTCAGCAAGATTTGTCCGCTTCCTGTGGTCAGCGAGTCCTCTTAAAAGGACTCGCAGTAAGTCACCTGTTCGGCGATGAACCGGAAGTCCCGGTTGAACGGCTTGGAGGCGGCGCGGTGCGCGGACGCCGCGTACGCGCTGACGGCGAACGCCGCGACCAGCCCCATGCGCTCCAGCGGGCTGCTGCACTCCGCCGCCGCGTCGGAATAAGGCCTTAAAAGGACTCGCAGTAAGTCACCTGCTCGGCAATGAACCGGAAGTCCCTGTCCTGCCGCACGCACTCGTAGGTCTCGCCCAGCAGCGGGTTGAAGGGCTTGGAGGCGGCGCGGTGCGCGGACGCCGCGTACGCGCTGACGGCGAACGCCGCGACCAGACCCATGCGGTCCAGGGGGCTGCTGCACTCCGCCGCCGCGTCTAGCAGCTCCGAGTATTCTAGCTCTTCGCACAGCCGCTGATAAAACAACAGGACTTTATTGGACACCAATAAGGAAAAACAAACAAATAAATAACGGTCGACATAGGTGGGCTTATCGCTAAAAATCTTAGTTTAATTTATAGTTTTAATCCCATAAATTTGTTATTTTTCGCTAAAAAGCGATCTTTTCCAGAAAACCTTTAGGTAGTAAAATTTCAGAGACTAGAGATATATAAGGATCTTATATAACGCAACGCAATACAGTCAGTGATGAAAAACAGTATCTATCCAAATATCATAAACCCTCCATGATGCGTTCAAGAACCGCACATTATGACTACCATAAAAACAGACTGTTTTGTTACAACAAATTTCTTATCTGTAAAAATGTTATTATTGCTAAATAATAACATCAATTTCCATCGATATTATATTTATTCAAATTTCGAATATCTCTGAAAAACAAAGAAATTTGATTTGACCTCTATTCTAATATCAGATGACGTTTAGTTCGAAATGAATCGTCAATTTGCAATCAAATTTGACAATTGTCGCACGTAAGTAAGATATCGAACGATATGATAGTTGGGGCCGACTCTAGTTTGTCTATGAATAAAAAAAAAACTATGACAGCTGCCAGAAAACTTCATTGACGCCATTACTGGATTTGTCATAACGTGCGACTCTAGAATGCATCATGGAGGCTTATGATATGTGGCTAGATAAAGTAGTGTATGTGACTGTACATAATTAGGGATTAAAACACTCGTGTGATGTTATTATGAAACTTGCCTTCGGCGCGTTTCATAAACCCACACTCGTGTTTAATACCCTTCATTATGTACAGTCACATAAACTACTATTAGAAAACCATATCAACCATTTTATTGTTTGAGAGATACTCGTACGAGTAGTGAATGTTCTTTAATCTTATTATTTATTTATTTATCAAAGGATAATCAAATCGACATCACAATTCGATTAATCTTTTCAATTTGTCGAGTAGGATATTGTTGTCGGATTTTACAAAAAATTTGGTTATCCATAATTGTTTGGGATGAAATTGTTAGTAATTTTTTATTTGGCAGGAACTTAACTTCAATCTGCTCTTTACTTAAAATAAAAACTTACAAGAAATTATACATATAGTCTCTTAGGATTTGTAAAAATGTTGTGATGATGTTAGACTTACTTGTAACATATTGAGGGGCTCATTGATGGTGACCGGCATGGATATCTGGCTGAGGTCCTTGCCGATGTTCTTGTACAGCAGGTTCCACAGGCTGGGCGAGGCGGGCGTGGGCCGCGGGCACGGCAGCCGCGCGGATCTGCTCCGACCCGTTCTGTAGCGCCGTCCGTTAGACTTACTTGTAACATGTTGAGGGGCTCATTGATGGTGACCGGCATGGATATCTGGCTGAGGTCCTTGCCGATGTTCTTGTACAGCAGGTTCCACAGGCTGGGCGAGGCGGGCGTGGGCCGCGGGCACGGCAGCCGCGCGGATCTGCTCCGACCCGTTCTGTAGCGCCGTCCGTTAGACTTACTTGTAACATGTTGAGGGGCTCATTGATGGTGACCGGCATGGATATCTGGCTGAGGTCCTTGCCGATGTTCTTGTACAGCAGGTTCCACAGGCTGGGCGAGGCGGGCGTGGGCCGCGGGCACGGCAGCCGCGCGGATCTGCTCCGACCCGTTCTGTAGCGCCGTCCGTTAGACTTACTTGTAACATGTTGAGGGGCTCATTGATGGTGACCGGCATGGATATCTGGCTGAGGTCCTTGCCGATGTTCTTGTACAGCAGGTTCCACAGGCTGGGCGAGGCGGGCGTGGGCCGCGGGCACGGCAGCCGCGCGGATCTGCTCCGACCCGTTCTGTAGCGCCGTCCGTTAGACTTACTTGTAACATGTTGAGGGGCTCATTGATGGTGACCGGCATGGATATCTGGCTGAGGTCCTTGCCGATGTTCTTGTACAGCAGGTTCCACAGGCTGGGCGAGGCGGGCGTGGGCCGCGGGCACGGCAGCCGCGCGGATCTGCTCCGACCCGTTCTGTAGCGCCGTCCGTTAGACTTACTTGTAACATGTTGAGGGGCTCATTGATGGTGACCGGCATGGATATCTGGCTGAGGTCCTTGCCGATGTTCTTGTACAGCAGGTTCCACAGGCTGGGCGAGGCGGGCGTGGGCCGCGGGCACGGCAGCCGCGCGGATCTGCTCCGACCCGTTCTGTAGCGCCGTCCGTTAGACTTACTTGTAACATGTTGTAACATCAAGGATTAGCACCCTATGCCGCAAAGTGGGTCATTGCTCATCACAAATGGCTATCGAGTACCAGTCCCTGAAACAAAAAACAACTCAGGCCTATAACTCCCATAAGACACTTAAGGAAAAAGTAGATCTCTCCCGTCGCTTCCAGGAACTCAAGCAATGCATCCAGGAGTCCTCTATAGCTAATCCCGGCCAAGTATCTTTTGCCGACGTACTGAAGAACAATACTACTAGTCGCATCCAACCCTCTAACATCAGCTCGGTAGCAATTTACCCGACTGACAAATCGAAGTCGAGCGAGGAAACAAAATCCCTCGTTCAAAAAATCATTAGGCCCGATGAAATGAAATTGCACGTGAGAGGATTGCGCAGAATCAAAAACGGCGGCGTTGTTATCAGCACCGACTCCAAGGAGGACATCGCGAAACTGAAGCAGTTGCAGCAGCTAACGACGTCAGGCCTCACTGTGGATGAAACACAAAAACGAAAGCCCAGAGTAGTAATTGTCGGAGTGCCCGCGGATATGCAAGAAGCGGAAGTCTTCAAGTGTATCTTTCAACAAAACCTAGCCGACAAACTACAAGACCTGACCCTAGAAAAGTTTTTGTCCTCGTCAAGATTGAGCCATAAATCGGGAAGGAAGGAAGCCGAGACCTGCAATTATATTATTGAAGTTCCAGCTCTAATTCGCAAGGTACTAGTCACAAATGACAGAGTTTTCGTGAACTGGTCGTCGTGCCCTGTAAGAGATTTTACTCTGGTCACAAGGTGCTATAAATGCCAGCAGTACGGGCATGCGGCGAAGACATGTAAGATGGAAGTTAACATCTGTGGGCATTGCGGAGAGGTAGGGCACGCAATAAAGGACTGCACCAAGAAGACCGAACCACCAAAGTGCGCGACATGCATGCACTATAAGAAACCGTGTAATCACGAAACTGGCACTGCCGAATGCCCAGCAAGAAAACTAGCCGAAAAAAGGTTCCAAAACTCTATAGACTACGAAGGCGCCTAAGAGCGCCTTTTTAGATTATAAGAAGTCCATTTTCAGTTTTAGTATTACTCAAAACATTCTCGACTCATTATTTCCTATATTTCATAACCGCGTAACTTCTTATTATTAAATATTGTTCTGATTTGTAATATACCTAAACAAATTAAACAAGCTGACGATTCATGCAATTCCGACTGTCCTAGTTTCAATTTGTGCTAACGGTGACAATGCAATGTCCTACATAGTTGAACATATCTTAATTAAAAATTATTATATAGTTTTATAGTATTATTATATTATGAATTCAATAAGTAGTATTGTATTAATTGTAAATGATTATTATTTTTGTACTTAGAGTATATTTTGAACTCTAAAAGCCTGAGATACAGGATTCTCCTAGTTCAGGCACCAGTATTAAGAATGCTCTGTATAGATCTAAGACCTTTTATGCCATTTGTTATTACTATGATTTCATGAATAAAGATTTTATTATTATTATTATTATTATGTTGAGGGGCTCATTGATGGTGACCGGCATGGATATCTGGCTGAGGTCCTTGCCGATGTTCTTGTACAGCAGGTTCCACAGGCTGGGCGAGGCGGGCGTGGGCCGCGGGCACGGCAGCCGCGCGGATCTGCTCCGACCCGTTCTGTAGCGCCGTCCGTTAGACTTACTTGTAACATGTTGAGGGGCTCATTGATGGTGACCGGCATGGATATCTGGCTGAGGTCCTTGCCGATGTTCTTGTACAGCAGGTTCCACAGGCTGGGCGAGGCGGGCGTGGGCCGCGGGCACGGCAGCCGCGCGGATCTGCTCCGACCCGTTCTGTAGCGCCGTCCGTTAGACTTACTTGTAACATGTTGAGGGGCTCATTGATGGTGACCGGCATGGATATCTGGCTGAGGTCCTTGCCGATGTTCTTGTACAGCAGGTTCCACAGGCTGGGCGAGGCGGGCGTGGGCCGCGGGCACGGCAGCCGCGCGGATCTGCTCCGACCCGTTCTGTAGCGCCGTCCGTTAGACTTACTTGTAACATGTTGAGGGGCTCATTGATGGTGACCGGCATGGATATCTGGCTGAGGTCCTTGCCGATGTTCTTGTACAGCAGGTTCCACAGGCTGGGCGAGGCGGGCGTGGGCCGCGGGCACGGCAGCCGCGCGGATCTGCTCCGACCCGTTCTGTAGCGCCGTCCGTTAGACTTACTTGTAACATGTTGAGGGGCTCATTGATGGTGACCGGCATGGATATCTGGCTGAGGTCCTTGCCGATGTTCTTGTACAGCAGGTTCCACAGGCTGGGCGAGGCGGGCGTGGGCCGCGGGCACGGCAGCCGCGCGGATCTGCTCCGACCCGTTCTGTAGCGCCGTCCGTTAGACTTACTTGTAACATGTTGAGGGGCTCATTGATGGTGACCGGCATGGATATCTGGCTGAGGTCCTTGCCGATGTTCTTGTACAGCAGGTTCCACAGGCTGGGCGAGGCGGGCGTGGGCCGCGGGCACGGCAGCCGCGCGGATCTGCTCCGACCCGTTCTGTAGCGCCGTCCGTTAGACTTACTTGTAACATGTTGAGGGGCTCATTGATGGTGACCGGCATGGATATCTGGCTGAGGTCCTTGCCGATGTTCTTGTACAGCAGGTTCCACAGGCTGGGCGAGGCGGGCGTGGGCCGCGGGCACGGCAGCCGCGCGGATCTGCTCCGACCCGTTCTGTAGCGCCGTCCGTTAGACTTACTTGTAACATGTTGAGGGGCTCATTGATGGTGACCGGCATGGATATCTGGCTGAGGTCCTTGCCGATGTTCTTGTACAGCAGGTTCCACAGGCTGGGCGAGGCGGGCGTGGGCCGCGGGCACGGCAGCCGCGCGGATCTGCTCCGACCCGTTCTGTAGCGCCGTCCGTTAGACTTACTTGTAACATGTTGAGGGGCTCATTGATGGTGACCGGCATGGATATCTGGCTGAGGTCCTTGCCGATGTTCTTGTACAGCAGGTTCCACAGGCTGGGCGAGGCGGGCGTGGGCCGCGGGCACGGCAGCCGCGCGGATCTGCTCCGACCCGTTCTGTAGCGCCGTCCGTTAGACTTACTTGTAACATGTTGAGGGGCTCATTGATGGTGACCGGCATGGATATCTGGCTGAGGTCCTTGCCGATGTTCTTGTACAGCAGGTTCCACAGGCTGGGCGAGGCGGGCGTGGGCCGCGGGCACGGCAGCCGCGCGGATCTGCTCCGACCCGTTCTGTAGCGCCGTCCGTTAGACTTACTTGTAACATGTTGAGGGGCTCATTGATGGTGACCGGCATGGATATCTGGCTGAGGTCCTTGCCGATGTTCTTGTACAGCAGGTTCCACAGGCTGGGCGAGGCGGGCGTGGGCCGCGGGCACGGCAGCCGCGCGGATCTGCTCCGACCCGTTCTGTAGCGCCGTCCGTTAGACTTACTTGTAACATGTTGAGGGGCTCATTGATGGTGACCGGCATGGATATCTGGCTGAGGTCCTTGCCGATGTTCTTGTACAGCAGGTTCCACAGGCTGGGCGAGGCGGGCGTGGGCCGCGGGCACGGCAGCCGCGCGGATCTGCTCCGACCCGTTCTGTAGCGCCGTCCGTTAGACTTACTTGTAACATGTTGAGGGGCTCATTGATGGTGACCGGCATGGATATCTGGCTGAGGTCCTTGCCGATGTTCTTGTACAGCAGGTTCCACAGGCTGGGCGAGGCGGGCGTGGGCCGCGGGCACGGCAGCCGCGCGGATCTGCTCCGACCCGTTCTGTAGCGCCGTCCGTTAGACTTACTTGTAACATGTTGAGGGGCTCATTGATGGTGACCGGCATGGATATCTGGCTGAGGTCCTTGCCGATGTTCTTGTACAGCAGGTTCCACAGGCTGGGCGAGGCGGGCGTGGGCCGCGGGCACGGCAGCCGCGCGGATCTGCTCCGACCCGTTCTGTAGCGCCGTCCGTTAGACTTACTTGTAACATGTTGAGGGGCTCATTGATGGTGACCGGCATGGATATCTGGCTGAGGTCCTTGCCGATGTGCGGGTATTGCTATATGTGATTTCCAAGGAAACAAGGTGATCTTTAAATTAATTATTTATTAAGAAAGTAACTGTTAGATACAACACGAAAGGAGCGACTGACTAGTCGCCTCGGTAGGCTTCGCCCGCGCCCCGCGCGGCGTTACAGGAATTTGCCTACCTAGTGGGAATTGCGACGCTACTGTGTTCCCACAGAATTCCCCCTCTTCCAAAAAAAAAAAAATTTTACACATACAAATTTTTATAACTTAGGTGTAATATGCACTCTTAAACTACGTACACTAATACACGGACTGTCCCGTTTGCTGCGGTTGCACCATGCCGCCACGCGGTACAGTCTGCGGCAGCGTTTCGACGTTCTTGCGTATCCAGTTTCGCACGTGACTCTTACAACGTGCGCGTAAGGCGTACATTAGCACCACAAGTAGAATCACGCCGGCAACTATGAGTCCTATCACGACATAGTTTAACTTTGCATCTACTTGGCTGGATACCGTGTGGACCTGGGCAATCGCGACATTGTTGTTCTGCGACTCGTCCTCCGTACTATATCCGTGGCCCATGGCATCGACGAAAACTTAGGTACACAATTAAGAAAACAATACGCGTTTACGTGACTTCCGGAAACTGGTTACGCTGAGTAGAAACCTGCTCATTATATACACTAAAATACGTGCACAAAATAGCTTATCATAACTAAAACCATTTTAACAGATGTAACGTGTACATATCAGCATTAAACTTAAAAGTAGGTTTATCTTACCAACTAGTATAGCGCTATACGTTATTTAACCTATTTAATTACATCACTTTGTCTTTGTCATGATTACTGACGTTGCATCTCGGTTCGGCCGCACCGTATGATACAACTGCAGTAATATGACTCGTAAAGGTGAACACATTTGACAATTAGAACTTATCATGCTAGTAAAAATCACACAACTAACTAATCTATTTATAACATTAACAAAATACACAGTACACACAATTTACCTGTATATAACCAACCTTCACTTACGTATAATGATATCAGCGGGCGTTAACTTCCACGCTGGCAGTTGAAGTACTGTCGCTACATATATTGTGGTGTGTATCGTAATTTCTAACTGTCTACTCATCTAAATGAAATCTGACCGGCCTATGCACAATCCTTCCACTGCGTGTAGTCCGAATAATAGGTGCAGGTGTCGGTGCTGCTAATGGCGATTCCCGCTCATTAGCGTCTCGAGACGTGGACCTATTTTGTACGTCACGGCTGGAAGATATACGCGTATCTATACTTTCGTCCGGTATATTCACCAAAAATGCCGGTTTTAACCTATCGATAGAGACGCGAGCTTGCCTACTTGGTAACTGTAGCAAGAATACCTTAGGTCCTCTCTCGATTACTCTGTAGGGTCCATCGTATGGCGGCTTTAAAGGTCTGCGCACTGTATCGTCCCTGACAAAAACATGACTACAGGTTAACAACTCTTCGATATTTTCCTTGATCTTTTCTACCAAACTATACGGATCACTGGCGTCTCGGACATGCGAACTATCATAAAACGCTCCTGGCAGGCGTAGCGTCTGCCCGAACGTCATTTCCGCTGCGCTTATGCCACTATCGCTTCTACCTGCGGCGCGCAATCCTAGCATTACCGTGGGTAACTCGTCTACCCAGGAGCTGCTTGTACACAGTCTAGCCATAAGTGCGGCCTTGAGCCCACGATGAAAACGTTCTATGATCCCGTTCGATTCTGGATGATATGGGGTTGTTCTAATTTTATTCACCCCCAACAATTTCATCAACTCAGAAAATAACCGACTCTCGAACTGTCTACCTTGATCGCTAGTTAGCCTTACCGGACAACCATAGCGAACTATCCAACCTTCGTAAATAGTTTTAGCTACTATTTCGGCGGTTATTTCCTGAATCGGGAAAGCCTCGGGCCACCTAGTACCCCTATCTATAATCGTTACTAAATACCTAAATCCTTGCTGAGACGTCACTAACGGTCCCACAAGGTCAACGTGGATGTGACTGAACCTATCTGCATCTGGGAAGGTTCCTAACTCAGATACGGTATGACGATTGATCTTAGCCCTTTGACAATGTATACACGATCGAGCCCAATCGCCTACGTCCTTGTTCATGCTAGGCCAAAAATAACTTTTACTAACTAACTTCCTAGTTACTCGAATACCCGGATGACTTATCGAATGTAGATTTTCGTATACCTTGCGCCGGAATTCGCGTGGTAAATAAGGTCGAACTTGCCTAGTAGACGTTTCGCAGAGTATCGACTTGTCGCACGAAGGTAACGTTACGAGCTTGAGTTGGACTTTAGTCGACTTATCGTTCTGTTTACTTTGCGCCTGTAATACATACTCATCTTTACCTTGTGCGTCGGCTAATTCCGCGTAATCTAATAACGTGGGGCAATCAATCGTTTCAACCCGTGAGAGCGTATCCGCGACTATATTATCCTTTCCACTAATATGTCGAATATCTGTGGTAAACTCACTTATGAACAGTAATTGCCTCGACCTCCTAGGACTTTCTTTGTTGTCATCACCTACCTTATTGAAAACTGTACACAGGCTCTTATGATCGGTATACAAGGTCAACTGACGTCCTTCAAATGATTTTCGAAAATGCCTGATCGCTAAATACAGTGAGAGCAGTTCACGATCGTACGTTGAATACTTTACCTGGGCTGCCGAGAGTTTTTTTGAATAAAAACCTAAGGGTTCCCATGAGTCATTTACCTTCTGCTGCAGCACAGCTCCTACTGCTGTCTCACTAGCGTCACACATCAAGGCTAGGTGGGCATCTGGCTGCGGATGCGCAAGTGTGGCGGCCTGTTGAAGACCTGCTTTACACTGTGCGAATGCTTCTTCAGCCTTCGTCGTCCATATGACCTTGGATTTGTCCTTCTTTTTCGAGTTACTAAATGTCGTTCATGCTGCTCTAAATTTTCGCTAGCTATGATGACGTCATCTAAATAACTGAACAAGAAATCTAACCCTTGGAGCACCGTGTTGCTCATGAAGCGTTGAAAACTTTGGGCACCGTTTCGAAGACCAAAAATCATCCTGGGGAACTCCCACAAACCGAACGGTGTTATTATAGCGGTTTTCTCTATGTCCGCTGGTGCTACACTAATGCAGTGGTACGCGCGGTTTATATCTAATTTCGTAAAAATCTGTTTCCCTGCCAGTATAAAAGTAAAATCCTGCAACCGTGGAATTGGATACCTATCGGGCTTTGTTATAGCATTGAGCATCCGATAGTCTCCACAAGGTCGTAAGTCCCCATTCTTTTTAGTTACTACATGTAACGGACTAGCCCACGCACTCTTTGAAGGTCGACAAATACCTAACTGTTGCATTAATTCGAACTCCTTTTTAACTTTAAAATACCTATCTGGGGGAAGTGGCCTTGCACGCGCGAACACCGGCGGACCCGTCGTTTCAATATAATGTAACACATTGTGCGGCGGAGTTTCCCTAAACGAAGCTGGTTTAGTAATTTCAGGGAACTTGGACAACAGTTCACGAAATGGATGTGTGTCATTGACAGTGTAAATAGAAGGTTGGTTTATACTCACAATTTCTGCAGCGACCTTGCACTCTGTGGTCTGATCTACCAATTTTCGTGCATTCAGATCCACTAACAGTCTATGTTGGGCCAGGAAATCGGCTCCCAAAATAGGCTGTTTTACATCTGCCACTACAAACTCCCATCTAAACGGTCTACGGAGATTAAAATTTAAAACTAAGGTCTTTGTCCCGTACGTTTTAATTTCACTCCCGTTCGCGGCATAAAGTTTATATTTCACACACTCGCGAGTATAATGCCTATTTTTCACTGGCACTATACTTATATCCGCACCGGTATCTACGAGAAATTTTAGTCCGCTTTCCTTGTCCGTAACACATAAACGACGGCTAGGCGATGTAGTACAAACCTCCGTCGTAGCTTGCACCATCGCACTTAGTTTTCCGAACCCGATGCTTGCCACGCGCACGGTTGGCTGCATTTATTGGCTTTCGAGCCGTAACGAAAGTGATAGTGACAAAGCCAACCCGGACTGTCCTTGGCACGACGCGAACGACCTTGCGATGCGCTCCTGCTTCTCGAAGACGACGTGTGGTTGCGGCGACCTTGACGCCCACGACTCCGCGGCCTGGATCGCGACGTTTCCATGGCCGTTATCCTCGCGCCAATTTTGGCGATTTCCACCATTATTTGCGCTACGTCCTTCGAAGTGGCTGGCGTTACTGCGTCGTACGAACGTTGTGAGCACGTCGGATGTGTGACCTCCGAAACGTAACTCTGTCTCGTAGCCTCCGCGACGTTGTCCGCGATTATTGCTAACTTGTCTAGATCGCTGGTTTCGGTGACGGCCAGGACTCCTCGTACCGTGGTCGGTAGTCTACCTTGCCACAAAATTCGTAGAGTCTCGTCGGGGAAATTTTCACGAGCAAGGTCCCTCATTTTCGTCAATAGCTGGCTCGGTTTCATGTCCCCTAATTCCATCTCGCCCATTAGCTTTTCTATCTGTCTGATCCGTGTATCCTCGAACATCGACAGTAGCTTGGCCTTGAGCGCGGCGAACTTGCCTGCCGGCGGCGGCCTTGACAGAAAATCTGTGAGCTGCATGATGACCTCCTTCGGCAGCTTGGCAACGACGAGATCGAAGCGTGAGTCGTCTCCCAGCTTTTGTTGAGCTAATACGGCCTCGACTCGGATAAACCATACCCGCGGTTGGTCTACCCAAAATTCCGGCAATCTCGCCATCAGAGAAACTCCCATGATACTGGACTCGGCTCCCGCGGCCTGGTTCTGTGGTACCTGTGTCGCTGGAGGCTGCGGGGCAAGAGGCTGTGGTGCTGGTGGCTGCGGGGCAAGAGGCTGATGCTGTCCAATATGTAGCTGTTGTACCGGCGGCTGTCCTTGGCCTTGCCCTTGATTTTGTGCCATTTCTTTTGGATATTTAACTTTAATTCACTAATTACTATAAGATCCTTGAATCACTTGAAAATCACGTCGGGGTCACCAATGTGCGGGTATTGCTATATGTGATTTCCAAGGAAACAAGGTGATCTTTAAATTAATTATTTATTAAGAAAGTAACTGTTAGATACAACACGAAAGGAGCGACTGACTAGTCGCCTCGGTAGGCTTCGCCCGCGCCCCGCGCGGCGTTACAGGAATTTGCCTACCTAGTGGGAATTGCGACGCTACTGTGTTCCCACACCGATGTTCTTGTACAGCAGGTTCCACAGGCTGGGCGAGGCGGGCGTGGGCCGCGGGCACGGCAGCCGCGCGGATCTGCTCCGACCCGTTCTGTAGCGCCGTCCGTTAGACTTACTTGTAACATGTTGAGGGGCTCATTGATGGTGACCGGCATGGATATCTGGCTGAGGTCCTTGCCGATGTTCTTGTACAGCAGGTTCCACAGGCTGGGCGAGGCGGGCGTGGGCCGCGGGCACGGCAGCCGCGCAGATCTGCTCCGACCAGTTCTGTAGTGCCGTCCGTTAGACTTACTTGTAACATGTTGAGGGGCTCATTGATGGTGACCGGCATGGATATCTGGCTGAGGTCCTTGCCGATGTTCTTGTACAGCAGGTTCCACAGGCTGGGCGAGGCGGGCGTGGGCCGCGGGCACGGCAGCCGCGCGGATCTGCTCCGACCCGTTCTGTAGCGCCGTCCGTTAGACTTACTTGTAACATGTTGAGGGGCTCATTGATGGTGACCGGCATGGATATCTGGCTGAGGTCCTTGCCGATGTTCTTGTACAGCAGGTTCCACAGGCTGGGCGAGGCGGGCGTGGGCCGCGGGCACGGCAGCCGCGCGGATCTGCTCCGACCCGTTCTGTAGCGCCGTCCGTTAGACTTACTTGTAACATGTTGAGGGGCTCATTGATGGTGACCGGCATGGATATCTGGCTGAGGTCCTTGCCGATGTTCTTGTACAGCAGGTTCCACAGGCTGGGCGAGGCGGGCGTGGGCCGCGGGCACGGCAGCCGCGCGCGCCGCGCGCAGATCTGCTGCGACCCGTTCTGTAGTGCCGTGCGTTCGGGGGCTATCACTGCTGACGCTACACAATAAATAAATATTAAGGAACAATCTTACACAGATCGACCTAGTCCCAAACTAAGCAAAGCTTGTACTATGGGCACTAGACGACGATATACATAATATATAAATACATATATAGATAACATCCATGACCCAAGAACAAATATTTGCACAAATATTTGCCCCGGCCGGGATTCGAACCCGGGACCGCCGACTCAGTAGGCAGGTGTCTACCAACCGAGCCAAACGCGTCGTCAAACAATAAATAAATATTAAGGGACAATCTTACACAAATCGACCTAGTCCCAAACAAAGCAAAGCTTGTACTATGGGCACTAGACGACGATATACATAATATACACGATGATTCTTAATCGGTGATCAGGAGTAGAAAAATATTAATATCCAGCTAAAATTAAACTTAATAGGCGAGGTCTCGCGCAATTACCTCACTGCTTAATTAATTAAAACATAATTAAAACTAATAACCACTAGATACATGGTCATCCTACATAAATTATTGAAGTACGATACCTACGTCAAGTGTCATCGCTTTGGCGGGAAATTTTACAAAATTTTCTACGACCTTGTTTATGTAATGACAATGACAAGTTATTACTCATAAAGTCATAAATTGTCATTCCCATTAAAAGAGGTTGTAAGCACACCGATACAGATTAGTTCGGTGACAAGGAATTTAAGACAAAATTGGTTTCAAAATAAAAATTATCATAGAAAAATAAAAGTTTCTTTTCATGTAATTACGACTTCAACGTAACCGCCATCAATTTCTGAGTTAGAAAAGTTGGTACCTGATCACCGATAAAAAATCATCGTGTATAGCAGTGGCGTGCACCTTATAAAGACAAAAAGACACTGCCTACCCTAGTTGATTACAGAAACGAAATATATAATTTATTGTTACAAACATTACCTTTTTATAAAATTATATAAAACAAATGTACAAAAATAATCAATTTGCGATCCGCGCCATCTATCGAGTCGGTGCGCCAAAATTACGCACGTATTGGTCCATTCCGTGGAGATTGACTTGAAACATTCCGCGGCACTAGCGCCGCTATGCGCCGTAAGCGGTAAAGACAGGCGATTTTCTGTCTAAATTTATATTTGTGTGCCTCGTGGTAACACGGACCGCGTGTGTGTGCGTTCTTATAAAAATATTGCACACAATAACAAAACTCACGCACACATATACAGAAGTAAGACATTGTCTCATGTCTTTTACTTCCTTACGGAAGTAGGATGTTTCTGACCCGCGACTCGCGCGAATACCGCGACGCCCGATGTTAAGCGAACAATTCCGAACGGGTAGCCTGTCTCGCTCTCTCCTTAGCTATTATTTGTAGATTCGAACTTCCGATGTTGACTATGTAACGAATTTAAAAAGGCGCTTTTCTGTAACTTTAATTAGCGCAAATACAATACTATTTAAGTTTGTCGTATTTTTGTTACCTATATTTGGACGCCATTATTGTTTGTTTTGATTATTACGTGTGATAGTGGTGACTAGTTAATAAGCGAATAAAAGTTTTTAGTGTATTCTTAAAAGTTGTCTGAAAATGGATAATTTTAATGGTGATAATAATTGTGGTGGTGTTTATTGTTTTCGTTCGTCGACGAACTGATCAGTTAATAGAGGAAATTATTTAGAGATGGTCGATTTGCTTGATATTTGAGAAGACGAAGAAAAAAAACTGTCCCGCAGTATTTCTGTAAGTTATTAGGTTCTCAAAATTTTGTGTCTACCCTGTCGTAAAACTCTGTGCACGCCACTGGTGTATAGATAACATCCATGAGCCAAGTACAAATATTCGAGTTCATCGAACAAATATTTGTCCTGGCTGGGATTCGAACCGAGGAACGCCGGCTCCGTAGGCAGCTGCACTACAAACCGAGCCAACCGCGTCGTCAACACAACATAGTTTTCACTTCCCTTGCTCAAACATTACGTTTTAGCTTCGCGACAAGGCGCTAAATGAAAACCATATATGTAATAATATAAACCACTTAATTTGAAATTGAAAATTTGTTAGTGGCCAGCTACATACTAGATACGGATAATTAACAACCAGTCGACCTGATTAGATCGGCCAACATTTATGGCTGATCTGATCAGGTTGTGGTTGTGGACAAAAGCCGTAATGATACTCAGATATGCTTGTTCCCGCTCACTTCGTGTCGTAAGCCTCATTTTTGTTAAATAAACAATCTACTATTGGTTATTTAACGAAAAATGAGGCTGCACTGTAACCTTTTTAATTCGTTTATAAATTTCTGATATTTTTTTAACAACATGTATAATAGCAATAAAATACAAATATGTAAAATACAAGTATGTAAGTACTATATATTATTAATATTAAAATAGACGAATGATAAAATATTAGTCAAATAACGTTTAGAACAATTCATACGTTTATAGCGATATCACAAAAAAACATTACATGCAACAAAATCATGCGCGTGAATGGTTCTTTTTTAGATTGTTAGTTTGAATATAGAAGTAAAACCAATTTCAAATCGAGGAATCTTTAAATTCATAGTTTTTATATGATCAAACCTTAAGCGTCCAGGTCAGTTACGAAAACCGTGTCCAATAAGTCAAACAATCAACTAAATATGTATTTTAATACCGTAGCAGCAAATGATGCATCTTCGGCGCTAAAAGGGTTAATTGTCGATGAATTTACAGTCTTCACTTCATTAAACTGCAGCGTTAGATTATCAGAATAGTCTAATGAGGGACAAATCTATTATACAAGGTGCCCATGAGCATTGCGAAAGATTTTAACCACGCATTCCTGAGGTCCTAAGGAGTAATAAATCTTAAATAATAAGGCGGTACTCCTGAAGACGGCGCGCATCGTCAGGAGTACCGCCTTATTATTGTTTTTATCAAGTATTTATTGTATAGAAAAAAAAAAAAAAAAAAAAAAAAAACAAATTGGCCTAGGTTTATATATGATTTATTACTCCTTAGGACCTCAGGAATGCGTGGTTAAAATCTTTCGCAATGCTCATGGGCACTATGTATAATAGTAAACACAGAGAATAGACAACATTTCATTTTTTACCGGGTTTTTTCCGATATTATCAAATAAAGGATAAAAAGTTAAATATTACCACATTTTTACATTTTCGAATATATCCCAATTTGTGATTCAAAACTCATTTGGGAAAGTTCCTCATTCTAGAAGAGCGTATGCGACCAATTTACCACAGCGCAGATAATCATACAGTCGGACTATTACTAAGGCGGATTTAGTAATGGAAATTGTACGACTGTTATTTTTGTGTGTTGTGAGTGTCAAATTTTCCACAAGGTAACGTCATGTAGAGGGCCAACTCTTAGATGATGCTTTTTTTTTTTTCTAAACTAGTCTGTATAATCAAATAAAAATTGAAGTTAGGTTCTGTGATAATATTAATGAAATTTGTCCTTTGTGAAGCGAAGATTATTCACACTTCTAAAAGAGACGGCTCGTTTGACGTTGGTTATGTTTCCATTGCTATTTTCGGTTATGAAGCTACAACACATATAAAAAGACTCACTCGCACCGTCAGAGTTGTCGGAGCTGGCGGAGCCTTCCTCGCTCTCGCTCAGAGAGCCAGCTTCGGACGAGGAGTCCCCGTCCAGTTCTATTACACCGGCCTGCAACACAATTCATTCACAGAATCATCATATTTTGATGATCGACAGTACATCAGCCCGTTTAGCACAACTTGGCCTCGCGATTGTTGTCGCGCGACATAGCACCTGTCATTGACACACAGTACTGCATAGAAAGAGATGTCACGCGCCAGAAAGAGACGCGTGTCACAGTCGTGCTAGAGGTACAGGTCTGAAAAATAACTAATATAAAAGTATCGAACCAGAAGTGGGATTGTTACCCATACATATGAACAGGTTTGTTTGTTTAGGTAATTAATAAAAAACCTCGCGACCGAGGTTTTTCTCCGTATGGTAGGTATATTTCCACAGCATACATAACCTGGATTAAACATTTAACACCCTAACAAGTAGCTGGTCATCATGAGACCCTAATTTAATGAGTGATGTAGAAAATGCTACTAAAACTAAACATAACTACAAAAGGGTATAGCAGTATAGCCTAAGAAAAATTGCCCCCAGCGTTTTTTGGGTCGAAACTATAATCAAAATCAGAAATTCGTCACTTTCATAGTTTAGGAAAATATAAATAAAATAGTTTTGGGGTTAATCGGGTGTTTTCACCCCCAGGGGGTAACAGAGGGGTGAAACTTTGTGCAGGGTGTTACCTCCTTAAAAGGCATCGTTTGATTATAGTTTCGACCCAAAAACGCTGGGGGAAATTTTTCTTAGGCTATCCTGCTATACCCTTTGTGATTCTTAACTTCAATATTGGCTAAGATCTCGTCACTTGTTCTAATTAAAGCTGAATATCGTGGAAACTACTGGAATTATGTTGTTGTGAGAGTTAGCTAGAGGCGCTGGAGATATAAAGAGAGAAACTCGGCTGCGACACTTACCTCATCAGTGGCTATGATCTCAGGCTTGAGGTCATCTTCGTGCTCCTCAGCATCGAAGAACTCGGCTGCGACACTTACCTCGTCAGTGGCTATGATCTCAGGCTTGAGCTCGTCTTCGTGCTCCTCAGCATCGAAGAACTCGGCTGCGACACTTACCTCGTCAGTGGCTATGATCTCAGGCTTGAGCTCGTCTTCGTGCTCCTCAGCATCGAAGAACTCGGCTGCGACACTTACCTCGTCAGTGGCTATGATCTCAGGCTTGAGCTCGTCTTCGTGCTCCTCAGCATCGAAGAACTCGGCTGCGACACTTACCTCATCAGTGGCTATGATCTCAGGCTTGAGCTCGTCTTCGTGCTCCTCAGCATCGAAGAACTCGGCTGCGACACTTACCTCGTCAGTGGCTATGATCTCAGGCTTGAGCTCGTCTTCGTGCTCCTCAGCATCGAAGAACTCGGCTGCGACACTTACCTCGTCAGTGGCTATGATCTCAGGCTTGAGCTCGTCTTCGTGCTCCTCAGCATCGAAGAACTCGGCTGCGACACTTACCTCGTCAGTGGCTATGATCTCAGGCTTGAGCTCGTCTTCGTGCTCCTCAGCATCGAAGAACTCGGCTGCGACACTTACCTCGTCAGTGGCTATGATCTCAGGCTTGAGCTCGTCTTCGTGCTCCTCAGCATCGAAGAACTCGGCTGCGACACTTACCTCGTCAGTGGCTATGATCTCAGGCTTGAGCTCGTCTTCGTGCTCCTCAGCATCGAAGAACTCGGAGGCCGACACGCACGAGGAGCTGTAGCTGAGCGACTGCGGGAACTGCCGCGTCACCTGCTGGAGGGTCGACTTCATTTACATTCACTTGCCATTCAGAGGAAGAATTTGGGTTATAATCAGAGACCTGAAGGGTGGGCGTCATTATACAAGGTAAGAAGAGCATGTCAGGCCACGCTCAGTGTAGGTTTCCGTAGTTGCCCATTCCTCACAATAGACGGGTTTAAAACCGCGGTTTTAAGTCCGAGGTTTAAATTACGAGAAAGATTTCAAGATCTATAAAAAAGGTCGTAAACGCCAAAGTACCTTACGGCACTTACGACATTTTAAAGATAATTATGAAATTTTGCGATAACTCAAAAACGGCTTGACCGACTTTATTCAATATTTCATTATTTAATTTCGTTTTCATTGAAAGTACTTATAAGGCCTCATTTTCATGAATTTTTCCATAATTTTTCGACTCGTGGTTGAAAAGTTAGAGGGGGGGGGACACTATTTTTTTTATTTTCGGAGCGAATATTTACAAAACTGCTGACTTTATCAAAAGATAATGTCTGGAGACCCCTATTATTTTTAAAAGACCTATTCAACGACATCCCACACACTAGTGTAGGAACGAAAAAATAAATTCACCCCTACTTTAGGTGTTCGGGAGGTACCCGAAAAAAAATTTATAATTATATATTGATTATATTATAAGTATAATAATTTATTATACTTACTTGATCGGAGTTGTTCCCGACGGACGAGATGTCGGCCAGGTCCGACGCGTCGTGGATGCGCGACAGCCGCGACCGGAGCTCTGCGTTTACCACTTAACCCGTCATTATTTTATACTGTGTACTGCCTAATCTTAATCTTAAATATCTGACACAATTCACCGTGCAAGTATTACGCAAGCAGAATTTTGCCAACATTTTATCTCTAAGGAGGTAGTGTGTTTTTTTTTAATGTAGTTTCTTTTGTTGTAATTAGGGCTGCCATCTCTAAATTCGCAGAACCAATGGACAATGACTTAAAAATCCGGACATTTGGCGTAATTCGCATTTTTTCCCCGGACGGCCTCCAAACTAGGACAAATCAGGGAAAACCCGGACGAATGGCAATGGTCGTGGTATTACAACTTGTAATACCACGACCGTACTTAAGTAGGTACGATAGTTGCTAATAAATACCTACTTAACTAGTAACGCATATATGCGTTCACTGTCATTCAAGTTTGTTCCTAGGCCACGCCCCCTGGCAGTGAATGCGTTAAGTACGGTTGTGGTGGTAGGTCTTCAAATCAGAATATTAATAATATAAGAAAATAGAATATTAATTTTATGAAACATGCGTTGCCTTATTAATTTTAATGTGGGCACACATAACACGTTTTTTTTTATTGTACAAAAAAGAGACAGTTAACTATACACCGATAGACCTTTACACGTTTTACTAGGGTTTATATTAGTTTACAAATGTACAGTTATCAGTATCTTTAGATAATCTAGAGGTACCGGGTTCGTTTTTTAATTTTTTCTTGGTGCTTTGATTATTGTATCAATGGTAAAATAATACTTGTGTAAAAGAAGAATCACCTTAGACATTACTCTCCTAGCCTCGTTGTAGGAAAAAAAACCTGTAGCCCCTTTCTTCTTTGGGCATATGTCAGCATTTGACCGGCAGACCATGTGAGTAGGTAGTTAGGTACACAATATTATTGAAGTGTGACTCGAATCGGCTAGTCTGTGCATGATGTCAAGCGGAACTTAATTTTAGCAATAAGTTCAATCGGATACACACCCCCACACATTCACACACACTCTCACTCACACACACACCCACACTCTCTCACATACATACACACCCACACTCTCTCTCACACACACACACACACTCGTCATTTTGCGCTAGGAAACTATGCGTGTTGCATCATTCTGCGTTTTGGTGTTTTCGCGTTTACAACATTTTGCGTTGAGGGTCTTTTCATTTTCGTCAGTTTGCGTTCGTAAATTAGGTCATTATGCGACGGAAGGATATAAGTGCAGATTAGAATGATCCCTTTCGGTCTGTATAATCTGCATAAGGTCTGTATGTGTCCTCGCCACAGACAACCCCCACTAGACGGAGCATGTAAGGCGACCCGCGCGCACCAACGATATGGTACGGCAGAACATTAAAGTATCAACACGGCGGCCACAGTTTACTTATGATCCATGCGTACGTCAACGAAAAAAGAGATTAAATAAATAACATGGTAAATTGTAGTGTTAAGTGGTGTAGAGAGACCTCATAAACATGGACGCAACTAAACGGGGGCCGCCGTGTTGATACTTTAATGTTCTGCCGTACCATATCGTTGGTGCGCGCGGGTCGCCTCGCCTTACATGCTCCGTCTAGTGGGGGTGGTCTGTGCCCTCTGCACTCGGTCAACGAGTACATGGAACTCAAACTATAATAAAAATATGCTAGTATTCTGTAAACTGACATTTTGTTTATTGTTACTTTTATATTTCTTGTGTTTTTATTTTATTTTATTGTTGTATCGGAAATCTGGTATATTTTGACATTGTGTAAATATTAATTTGATTTCATTATTATGTTAAGTTTGTGATGACGATCCTTATTGGGAGATACTAGATTCATTTATTTATATTTTATTTACCTGTTGACATTCCCTTTTATTTTAAACTTATTTTGACATTGTAAACGTTTTCTCGTATTATTAATCTTGCCTTATTTTTGACGATCATGATATTAATTCGTATAATTTTGACATTAAGCAAATTTGTAATGTAATTTTTATCGTGAAATAAATAATCTAATCTAATCTAGATGGCGGGATGACATAGACACATTCCTCAGCAACTGGCCGGAGGCAGCGTCAGACAAGGACCTGTGGAAATCAAAGGGAGAGGCCTTTGCCCAGCAGTGGGACAGTCCTATAGGCTAGATAAAAAAAAAAAAAATCTAATCTAAGGTCTGTATGTGTCCTCGCTAAAGCCTTAGCTCACTGAAACCGTGCACGCGCTCACCGGAGTTCTGGTGCAGCGCGGAGGTGAGGTTGGTGCGCAGCGCCGCCACCACGCCGCCCGGCGCCGGCGCCTCCGCCGCCTCCATGGCCGCGCGCAGCCGCCCGCGCTCCACAACCTGCACATATACAACATTACAAAATAAGTTTCCGTCAAAAATGACATTTTAGTGGCAAGCTTTTATAGCCGACTGTACTTTCCTTTGGATATCCATCAAATGCTCACTGAGACGATTCTAAAGAGCCCAAGCTCGGTAGGATTGCTTTTTCTATTATAGAGTTCCTATGGCCACCTTCCGGCTCCATCATCAGATCAGCCCCATGGTACCATATTATTGTATTGTCATCATAGTTAAGTAAGTATGCAAAATTTCAGCTCAATCGGTTGACGATATCTGCTTCAAAATTGAGTTGCAAGATTTCACCCGAACAAACATACTTTAAACATACAATGCAAGCTAAATAAAAGCTTGTAAAAAATACAGACGCCAACTTTTTCGACGCACCAGTCGACCGTAGCCGACAATGGAAAATCGGTCCACTATAAATAAACCTCACGCAAATCAACCTAGTACCAAATTAAGCTCAAGAAGGCTTGTATTATGGGTAGGTACTAGGCGTCGATATACATCCTTATATAGATAAATAAATACTTAAATACATGAAACATCCATGACCCAGTTATAATCCCTTGCCGGGATTTGAACCCAGGACCGCCGGCTCAGTAGGCAGCTGCTTTACCACTGCGCCAACCGCGTCGTCATATACAAGTACTCTTTATCGCACACCTCATAAAAGATACAGGAGAAATACAACGCAGGAAATTACAATTAGAGGTAAACAACTGGCGGTCTTATCGCTAAAGAGCTGCCTCTTCTAAACAACCTCAATAAAACAACTCGATTTGAATTTTAAATTACGTGATTAATTTTATTAATATTAATAAATATCGGGCAATCTCACACAAATTATTCTAGATTCACAGTAAGCTCTAGTAGGCTTGTGTTACTAGACGACGATAAACATATTTATATACACACTTAAATACAAATAAAAATCATGACCCACTCAAATATTGAGTTTATTTTCACAAATATTTGCCCTTGCCAGGATTCGAATCCAGGACCGTCGGCTTGGTAGGCAGCAACTTAACCACTGCACCAACCGCCTGGTCCATCTTGACTCAGTATATTTGTATGCCTTATGGCCAAACATAGTGATACAACTACATATAAGTTCAATGTAAGATCCACAAAACCTATGTTTACTAATAAATTATTTGACTATGAAAAACTTTTTAACGACTGGTCCTGTGTTGAAGGCTTCTGCCTTTGGCATGTTTAGAGACCGAGCCCGCCTCGGCCTACCAAACGTATTCTAATGTAGAACTGAATTTCCGAAGTTTCTTACCAAAGTGGAGACGACAGTCTTCAAGTTAGTCACCAGATCCTTGGCCAGTATGGTGAAGTCCTCCCTGAGCTGATGGTCCGGTGTCAAGCTGGTAAGAGACGTGGGCCCCCCCGTGTTGAGGGCTTCTGCCCCAGGCAGGGACTGGGGCCGAGCCGCCGCGCATGCTGGAAGGGGAAAACCATAAGTACCTATTCTTTACCTTACTAGCCTAGTAGCTGCCCAGCGCGGTATTACCCGCTCATCCCACGAAAACAATAGATTTTCGGGATAAAAGTATCCTATGTGTTAATCCAGGGTGTCAGCTACCTTCATACCAAAATTTATTAAAATTGGTCCTGCCGTATGGGCGTGAACAAGTAAGAAACATACACATAAATGCACTCACACACCTTCGCCTTATAATATTAGTGTGATACTTAATGACTATTGTTATTTTTCACTGTGATTTTGCAGTAGAACAATGCATCGGACTCCTTGGAGAGATTATTTGAGCATTTAAATTATTTTTCAATTATTTCTCAATATATACAGTACTAACAACTAGGTAATCTAGGTATGTTTTGGAATCATCAGCTCAACACAAAATATTGTCATCTATTGTCTAAGGAATGCACACAGGATTATTTCATAGAATTACCAGTATTCACTGGTTAATAAGTGAAAACAGAAATTTATCGGTTTGCATTCCCTGCTACTGTCCAAAATGAACTCCATCATCCATCAAATAATCAGTTATTATTATAGAAACAATGACAACAAACGAGAGAATCGTTGTGAGTTCCTATGGCCACCTTCCGGCTCCATCATCAAATCAGCCCGATGGTACCATATTATTGTATTGGGGTGCGTCCCATATTATATACAAACTTTTGGTATAATTTCAATTTATAAACATACAAAAGATATAATGCACGATATATATAATAAGAAAATCCATATTTTCATGAAATATAAGGCTTGATAGGTATAACATTCAATTCATATAATATCATATGTTATAATGGTTATTTTGTCTAATAATTTTAGATATAAAAAAAAAATAAAAATAAAATAAAAATAAAAATATAATAAAATATAATGTATGATATAATATGCATTTTGTATAACAATTATGACATATAATATAATATCATTTAAAATATCTATCATATAAAATAATATCATTTGACATACCTAGTACCATTTTATAGGGAACACCCAAATACTCCGAAATATTTTATTCCGATTTTGCTTATTCATTATTCCTAAGAAATAAAATTCCGATCGTTAAAAACCACAAAATTTAATGTTCCGAATTTCAAGTCCGATTTTTTTATTTCCGAGAATTATACATATAACATCGAAGAGTTAAAAGCCCCACGTGGCTCTAGCCCGAAAAACAGAATTCCGATTTAGAATTTTCCGAAATTTCATAGCTTTTTCGGAATTTTAACATTCGGTAAAATAAACTTTCGTATTTTCAACCATCGCAATTTTCACTTAAAAAATGATAAATTTCGGATGTTTGAAAATCGGAATAAAAAAATTCGGAGTACTTACCTATATTTGTAAGAGCGAAACGAGTGCAGGCAAGGCAGGTAAAGCAGGTACGACTTGGCTTAAGTTAGGTACGACGACGAGCGAAGCGAGGAGGAGTGTTAGGTTGAACTGAGACCCTAACGAGCGAGCGAAGCGAGCGAGCCGCGCAGGTCTGACTTGGCTTACGATTCCTAACATTACCATTTCTCACCTTAAGGCAGATCCGACTTGGCTTAGGTTAGGTACGACGACGAGCGAAGCGAGGAGGAGTGTTAGGTTGAACTATGACCCTAACGAGCGAGCGAGCCGCGCAGGTCCAACTTGGCTTACGATTCCTAACATTACTTATTTTACCTTAAGGCAGATCTGACTTTGCTTAGGTTAGGTACGACGACGAGCGAAGCGAGGAGGAGTGTTAGGTTAAACTATGACCCTAACGAGCGAGCGAAGCGCGCGAGCCGCGCAGGTCCAACGTGGCTTACGATTTCTAACATTACTTCGATGCTTCGATTGCTTCGATGTTTCGAGTAAATGTATATTATATGTAATACTAATTAAGTGTTTTAAATGTTATACCAATAGATGATTATGCACAGTGTCATTATACCTACAGTTCATTATATACTATGAAAATATGCATTTTATTGTTATATGTTTCGTTCAGTATACAAATTGAATATTATACCAATTAAATTTATTCCAATTGAGCCTATGTCTAATGAGTGTTATATCTATTGTTTATATATGTTCTATTACTTACCCATTGTATTGTCATCAAAGTTAAGTAAGTATGCAAAAATTCAGCTCAATCGGTTGACGATATCTGCTTCAAAATTGAGTTGCAAGATTCCACCCGAACAAACATACTTACATACATACATACAAACATACAATGCAAGTTAAATAAAAGCTTGTAAAATAGATATACTTTTCATATACTTTAAATCGAAAATATGGTCAATGCTCAATTTAACTGGTGCCTGGTCAACCATAGAGCCAACTATCATACTAACATACTAATACTAAGTAAGCGGTAATTTTAAAATGACGGTCACATTTAACGCAGATCTACTAAAATCTAGAACATTACTTGGTAAAAGTTAGCATTTTGCACTACAAAATGTTCGATACAAAGTGCAAATCGGTGGTAGAATTAATGCTACCAGATCGAATTGAACTGGCAAATACACCATTTTATCGTAATTAAATTATGAAAATTTGCTATTACAATAATAATTCAATAATTAAGCATGAAGCTCCAGATTTAGCTGAACAATGTAAAGAATCAAATACAATAAGTTGAAGATAAACAGTTTGGACTCTAATCTAGCGAAGATTGCACAAATAAGCAAAATAAATTCATGCAGGAATAAATGGAATGGCTTTGCATCACAGGCGAGTTTGAAATATACAAATGACTATTATCATGTATGGCAAAACATGGTTTATATTGATCGACAAAGTAATTCTTATTTGCTACGTGAGATAAATCTATATTACGTCACCCTAGGCCGTAAGTGGGATTTTCTGCCCGGGAGAAAATCTCACCTCCTGGCCAAGGCAAGATGTAAAACTTTAGACAAACCACGGGCGGTAATTTGTAAAGCTCCAGACCGCATATTTATGGCCCTCACCTTACTATTGCGGTATGTTACTTCACAGTTAGCTAAAGTCCACATTGTATCTTTATTTAAAGTCTGAGTTACACATGTTTATTTTAAGTATGTGTATATCATGTCTTTTTTTGTAGTATAATTTAATCTAATACATTTTTTGTAAAGATTTTCGAAATTATAATATTAAAATTCAAGAGCGAATAAAATAAGCCTTACGTTTGATTTAATTGAAGCAGTCTGAAACAATCTGATTGAATTCCATAAAGCAACATATCCATGTAAGAACAGCACGGCGACTGTCCATACAAGTTATGGATGAAATGCAATTAGTCTATCTATTGAAGTCACTGTTAATTATTTACGGCTAATCTACAGGCGAATTATAAGTGCATTTTATGTAATTTTGCAGCTAATTCTGTTCTAGATATTATATAAAGTGCCAAAATCTATACCCGCGGTGCTGACCCTGGCCAGAGGTTTAGTTCAAGATAGTAATCCATAAAATGATTGCCACTTGTTAGAGTGTTATGTTCAGAACCTCATTAGTTATATGCAAAAAAAAATAGAAATTCTTAGTTTTAGTAGATGATGTTTCTGTAAAATGCAGTAGGGCCTCGGTAATCCGGACAGCCGCTTAGTCTGTGATCGGGACTGTAATCCGTAGCGTAAGCGAGGCCCTTCTGTGGTTCTATTTTATGGTAAAGAAATATCACATTACCAGCTTGAACTAAAACCAGCGCTACACTACATACTATTTGATTCGTTACACAATGTACCTTGCACTTGCACGCAATGCCGGGAGGCCACCGTGTTTGCTGCAATGGAACAGTGACCTAGTTTATAGTTACTTCTTAAGATACATCATATCGGCTTCAGTCGGAAGAATTGTTTTAGGTGATTAGTGGACAAACTGAAGTCATTTAATGGAAAATATTATCGTCTGTAACGTATTAAATAGTGACCTTACGTATCCAATTAAGCATTAATGGTGTCTGGATTTTCGCTATAAACGGTCCAGTATCTGAATAAGTTTGCGACGCATTTCTAAAAAGATGTGCCGAACGCATCTTCGTGCGAGTGAGTGAACATTTGATTATTATTCGAATAATTCTGGGAAAGTCTTTGACATCGTCGATTGTAATCGTTTGATAAGCTGCGTATCCCTTGATTCATCTTGATTCAGAATTTGAAAAGTGGTCTATAGTTTCATATAAACGATGATTTTTAATCGGTGATCAGGTACCAACTTTTCTAACTCAGTAATTGATGGCGGTTACGTTGAGTCGTAATTACATGAAAACAAACTTTTATTTTTCTATGATAATTTTTATTTTGAAACCAATTTTGTCTTAAATTCCTTGTCACCGAACTAAGCTGTATCGGTGTGCTTACAACCTCTTTAATAATTTAATGGGAATGACAATTTATGAGTAATAATTTGTCATTGTCATTACATAAACAAAGTCGTAGAAAATTTTGTAAAATTTCCCGCCAAAGCGATGAGACTTGACGTAGGTATCGTACTTCAATAATTTATGTAGGATGACCATGTATCTAGTGGTTATTAGTTTTAATTATGTTTTAAATTTAAATTGATTTAACAGTGAGGTAATTGCGCGGGACCTTGCGTATTAAGTTTGATTTTAGCTAAATATTAATATGTTTCTACTCCTGATCACCGAATAAATATCATCGTGTATAAAATTTATTATAGTTTGAATTTTGGCTAAGGAAAAATCTGGCTTAATATATATATTTTTTTAGTCTACGGCTTCTAAATTACCCAGTTCATCATATGATTATCTAAACCAGAGCTAAAACTCGTTGGGTCCAGATTTTTCGTACGCCATAAGGTGTTATGCCTACAGCTGCTTACAGCTTCAATTGTCTGTATAATTTTACAAAAGTGAATTAGCGAGTTCTCTTTAGTCCTTTAAATGTTAAAGGAATTACCAGCTTTTCACACTTAGATGACGATATGAGTAACACCAACGCAGGTCGTGTGAAACGCGTGACACCTCGACAATTGAACAAAAAACTCGTCAAAAGATAAAAATAAAACATTAGTCTCACTAATATTCTGCTCTTCACATTCCCTTAAAAACTTGAAGATATACAGACACACAAGTTTAGCTATAGGCATTATATAGCCAGCACCGCCACTGTCACTAGACATGGTTATAATCACTATAATTTATAAAACACGAGTTAACACTATACACTTTTGGGTATCAAGAAATGGGTTTACATATTTTAAAAATCTCTGTTAAAATATATTCAGAGCTACATATCATCACTGCCGCTAATCGCTAAGGCAAAACAATGACTAAAACAACGCAAGGCCTTGCTAAAATTATATTATCTATCGCTAGTATCGCTAAAGCAATGTGGACTTTTAAGCGTCTGTGTTGAGCTCAAATTATAATGTATTGAGGTAAGATTAAAAGTAGTGTTGTACTGTCGTTTAGTGTAGGAGATGACGAAATACTGTTTGTATAGACTACGTTGTAAAAAATATTTACCTACTAAAAAAAAAGAAATAGCGAAGAAATTTTAGATTCAGAGACTAGTCTCCTAATTTCCACATTAAATACACGATAGTTAAAGAAATTTGCAAAAGCACTGATCCTTTTCTATGCGATTTTACAACAGCAAGATCATCTTATTATAATAGCGATAAGTTATTTTGTAACCATCGCCCCGCTGGCCACAGTCGGACGTAGCAGCACGGATAGCTGTCCTTGATGAAGAGCTCCATTTGAGTTCGAAACATGTCGGGCCGTTCCTGACAATTTTTAAGTGAGTTTAAACCGTTTTTATAACGACTTTTAAGACTAGTAAGCAATCATTCACGTGTGATAAAAAAAACAGACAACTTTACTGGAATCAATCAATCCTATAACTCGGTCCAGAACTGGGGTCTGGTCAATTACAGGGTCAAACTATTATTTATATATTTTATATATAATAATTTTACATTTCTTTTAAATTAAAATTTAATTTTAAACTAAAGTCCACAAAACGGTACCGAGTATTTAAATGATAAACAACAGTATCTATTACGATTTCCTGTATAAAAAATGCAAAATTATAATAAACATTTTCCAGACAGCGCACATTTCTATGACAAAATCTTTCAAACCGAAATGGCGCATGTGACTAATATTCAGACCAATAGATAAGTTATCTAAAGATAATGGGGAGCGAGATTAAGTGATCAAGGTCGATTTCATCTTAGAATCATTATCTATATATATGGAATATACGTCGTAGGAAAACTGACGGTAAATCTCAAAATTTGTTGCACATAAACTTGTCATGGAATAATAGTTGTATTTCGCTGCGCAGTCTCTTCATGATAATTAACTCATGTAGTATACGCAGTTTATACGGCTTTTAATCACATAATTCAGAGTACAGAAGTTTAAGCTTTCAATTCAAAAAACGCGCCAAATTTCCGAACGCAAACCCCGCTTTCCGCACTCTGACCTAACAATCTCATTAACGCTTTTGTGCGGCCAAGATCACATTGCGATTTTTCGTTTTAATTATAATAATGTAATATGGTGTTGTGAAAGGTGTTAAATACTAATTGTTATTATAAAGACGATGTTGAAACATCGTCTAAGCGGTTTGATGGATATATCTCGACAGGAATTCCGTCGTTTGAAAAGATTCACGGCGTCATGCGCTCGAGTCGGTCGGCAAGCCGGAATCACTCAAGGGATTCGTGAGCGATATCCCGGGCATAATGATCGTCTTGTTTACGTTCTCACAAATCGTCATCACCGAACAGGCGCCATGCGGAGCGGGATTCTGGTGGCGAAGCCATTTCAACTGCTTGAGCATGAGAGATGACAGAAAAGGGAAAACATTATGCTAAGAGGATTATAACAAACAAGGTAGGACAAGAATTCTATAAGTTTGGATCGCTGCCTTGCCTGTCTTCCGGAAGGCCGTAATATGCATAACTTTAGCAGCGAGCGGCGTGTGCTGCTGGCGCATTGAAATATATTTTTGCTCGCTCGCATCTTGTAGCAATGTGGAGTGCTAACTATCGGATGGTTGGGTACTCTCTTTGCTCATTAAGCATTGTGGTGCGCTTTAGTGGATACACTTGTAGCTTTAAACTTAAGTTATATTGTGTGTTACGTGGGTTCACTCTATGCTTATTACCTTAGCAAATGTGGTGAATTAATCTGGGTGCATTTTCTGCTGGCTCTGCTGAGTAGAATGGTGTATCAGTTGGATTCACTCGTTGCTTTATATGCGCAGCATGGTTTTGGGGGCTCAGGTCACCTTAGTCCAGTTCATGCTGAAATCAGTGTTGTGGTGCACCATATTGGGCTCACATTCTGCTGTTTGTGCCATACATAACAGTCTGATATATGGCTTATTTCAGGCTCGTTAGACAGTGCGTTATAAGCGCTTCCTTATACTACAGCTGATGAATTATGAATACATCAACATAGAGACTGGCCTTACCAGCTGAAGCTCTCTAGAATATGACACACTTGGTATTCCCTTGTTTTGTCTAAAAATGATTTGCCTAATTTCAGTTTGCCTAACAACTTTTAGTATAACCAACGGTTTGCCTAATTTCAGTTTTCATAATTATTGTTTCAATAAATCATTACTTTGTCGAAACTCGTTTAGTCTAATCATCACTTCAAATAAAGTTTGTTTTGTTTAATATTAGTTCAACTAATTCTTATATTGCCGAAAGTTATTTTAACTAATGATTATATTGCCGAATGTTATTTTAACTAATGATTATATTGCCGAATGTTATTTTAACTAATGATTATTTTGCCGAATGTTATTCTAACTAACGACCATCACGTTGAAACTCATTTTATGAACATAACATTTAAGGCAGGTCCGACTTGCGACTTGGCTTAGGTTAGGTACGACGACGAGCGAAGCGAGGAGGAGTGTTAGGTTGAACTGCGATCCAAACGAGCGAGCGAAGCGAGCGAGCCGCGCAGGTCCGACTTGGCTTACGATTCCTAACAATACCTTTTTCACCTTAAGGCAGATCCGACTTGGCTTAGGTTAGGTACGACGACGAGCGAAGCGAGGAGGAGTGTTAGGTTGAACTGCGACCCAAACGAGCGAGCGAAGCGAGCGAGCCGCGCAGGTCCGACTTGGCTTACGATTCCTAACAATACCTTTTTCACCTTAAGGCAGATCCGACTTGGCTTAGATTAGGTACGACGACGAGCGAAGCGAGGAGGAGTGTTAGGTGGAGCTACGACCCTAACGAGCGAGCGAAGCGAGCGAGCCGCGCAGGTACGACTTGGCTTACGATTTCTAACAATACCTATTTCACCTTAAGGCAGATCCGACTTGGCTTAGGTTAGGTACGACGACGAGCGAAGCGAGGAGGAGTGTTAGGTTCAACAGCGACCCAAACGAGCGAGCGAAGCGAGCGAGCCGCGCAAGTCCGACTTGGCTTACGATTCCTAACAATACGTATTTCACCTTAAGGCAGATCCGACTTGGCTTAGGTTAGGTACGACGACGAGCGAAGCGAGGAGGAGTGTTAGGTTTAACTACGACCCTAACGAGGACCCTATTTAAGGTGTATACTTTGATTAATAATAAATAAATAACAGGTATTAAAAAAAAACGTAAAATAATATACTGCACGAGCAAATTAGGCAAACTGAAATTATACAAAAATTGTAGTAGGCAAACTAGCGTTTATAGGAAATGTTATTATATTAGTTGAATAATAGATAAAATGAAATTATATATACAAAAATTAGGCAATATGAAAATTCGGCGAAACAAGATTATGCAAAATATTCATTAAGCGAAATGACTTTAGACTAAACGAATATTAGGCAAACTGAATAAATATGCAAAGTAATTTTAGACAAAATGAAATTAGGCAAATCAAAATTAGGCAAAAAATTATTAGACCAAACAAGGGTAAACCGACACACTTGGCCCAGATCCAGTGAGTCAGATCTGCTCTTGCTGAGAATAATATGAATAAATTCCCATTATAATCAAAAATGTCATCGAAAATGGCCTACTAACAGGAAAAATTCAAAAGTATACCGTTCCGGACTATTAAAAATTGGAGGATGCCTCAAGACTACATAAAGGCCGAAGTGGCTAGTTGATAGAAAGTGAAGAGCATATGTTAAATAAATGTCAAGTAAGTACGACTAGGTCATAAACAACTATAGGAGTTGAGACCAGCGGCCAGCTGGCAGCGCTAAACACACTATATAGTATGTAAATCACTTGGGAATTCTGATTCCCATAATCACAGTCCTGAGGGATAGTGTTAAGTACTGCTTAGTACAATGGCAACTTATCATTTTATAACATGCAGCGGAGAGTAATTAAAAAATTAATTCTGAATTAGATATTCTTCAGTTGAAGAATTTGTAAATTAAATAAGTAAGATCTTTTACTATGCTGGACTACTAAATGCAAGCAGTCATTATTAAAGGCCTACCTGGCAGAGGCCAATATTTACCTATGATATTCTGTCATAAAATCTGTCTTAAGATAAGTCTTATTACAATTGAAAGGAATTAACCACTCAATTGCTTCGAATTTTGAGTGGGACTCTATTTATGTAATAAAATAAGAGCGGTGACAGGTAGCCGTAGTTACCAAAAGCAATCTAGTGGCTATATAACCATATTGCAAGGTAACACTCCAAGCAAGATATTTCTAGAACAGCCTTTAGGCTGATGCTTCCTAACTGCTATATTGGTACTATAAAATTTAAAATTTAAATCATGAATAATCTACAAATAGGCCTCAAGGACATTTTTTACATGTCTGATTCTGTCTTTGAATAACAATAATAAATATTAAATTACAATTGTAATTACATCACAACAATAGAATAGTAAATTAATGCAACAAATAAATCACAGGGCACACTTTACCCGGAGATGTATATTTTCTCCAAGTCCATTAATAGAATTCTCTAAAATTATCAGAAGATTGAACATGTCATCCTACGCTTACACAGAGTTGCTTAAACCTGTCATGCAGTTCTCTGATTGATATCAGGTTTGTGATTGATATGTGCAGTGTTTTATTTATTAATTTTTTTTTTTTTTTGTTGGGGAAATTACATATAATGATACATAATAGATGCCTACTTCCAATATTTACTAGTAAGTATCTCGGTTTGGCCCTATGGCTAGAGGAGGCCGTTGGCATTGTGTCCGTCACTCATACTGACTTGTTTTGTGCAATAAGGCTAATAAACAAATAAGAATAAATGAATGCTTTGATAGCATACAGACAACTCTAAAGTTGTTAGAGAAGCTGGTTTTTCAAGCTCCTTTTTTATAAGTACCAGGGTAAATTTTTATTTATTTTTTGGAAATAAAAATAAATGAATGCTTCAATAGCATACAGGCAAAGCTAAAGCTCTGTTACAGAATCTAAGTTTTCATTGTAAACTAGGAGGAAAGATCCTTTTATTTTACCATGGTCCAAATTTTTTGGATCTGTGTGGGAGTCTGACAATTATCAAGTCCCTTTAAAAGTTTAAACAACCTTTTAAAGTTTTTTTAGCTAAATTCTTATTATTATATACCTATATATATATATTTTTTAAACTAGAGCTATTAAACTATCAACATGATGAATAGGACATTTAGCCTATTCAACAGGCTTGCTTGTGCTGGTCGGTCTGCCACCGATTTTGGCTTGATGCTCGAGGTTTACAGAGTTAGAAAGGCATAATACATATTTCCGATAGAAATATTGAAACAATTATGATAAATCCAAGCAAATTTATTTAATGGTAAAGAATGAGCTATTTTGGTGGATATTATTAATCTATTATAGTACTGCCTTGTCAGCTTTTAGGGTCGTAAATCTTTTCTGCTTTGACTAAAAGAACTGTGGGATCTTTTAGAAAATTGCTTAAACCACAGATTATCTCATTCATAAACTGAATTCAGTTTTCAAATTATCCTACACCCACATTCTATTGTTACACAAATATGACAGTGGTGTGAGAAAGTAATGTTATTATTTTCTCGTTATATATATAAAATCTGAATAAAATAATATCCCTGAATAAAATCTACAAGGAATCATTCAAAAATTGAATGTGTTAGCTACCAAATAAAGATTTTAAAATATTAAATTTACTTAATGACAAGGGATTGCACTGATGATGTCACTGTGTTAGGCTAGGCATGTCATGGAAAAAGTTATATATTATAATTGATTTCTCAGACTCCGTCACATATCGAACTACTGATGTAAATAAACATCCCTCACATAAATATATTTACTAAACATTATATGTATATGATATATATTATAGCTGGCGGGCGCTAGTGTGGTATCCCGTCTTGCTCAAGCTGGTAAGCTCTACATGTATAACAATTGGTTCTAACTTAGATTTTAGCAAGTTACCGTTGGTTGCTAGCAAAAATTCTTGGAACGCTTTATCCTAGTTACGGTGGTGCTGTGCGAAATGTGTTATATTTAACGAAGAGAAGTGTCCATCAGTCTCAGCAGACATAATGCGGGCCTGCTGGCATCACTCTCACATAGTACCGCATAGCGGTAAGACACATGCTGTAAAACTGTCATCATTTTGGTTTTGTGTCAAAACATTAACGCAATCGCTACCGCGTAGCGCTACGGGCTACGCTCGTAGCCGATATCATGGGAAAAACCGTATGTAGCGAAAACTTACCACGAACAGAGCGCCCGGCTACCGGGTTGTTGGTGTCGAAAGTGTTAATTAAACATTATTTAGATGCATCAGTCCTTCAGCACAAATGTTTTAAACTATTTAGGAAAAGCGAGCCGGAGATAGCAGTGGTAACTGCTATAGGTACATCTACAAACTCTATTCATTAAGGATGCTTTTATCCGTTAGTTTATATTAATCAAGATGTAGCGCAACTTGGGAACCATAATTAGTGCCTAAATTACTTGGCATCATTGTCTTCAAATAGTATCTAGTTTTTGCTTAGAGGAATTAAACAAGAAATAATACCTTGCTTATAAGTACTACTGTACAGTGGCTACAAACACTGTCTTTTATTAAATTATCCAATATTTTCCAATATCTGGATAAAGTTTTGAATTAAATTCCGGTTTTAATTAAGACATCTAGGCAGGTTTCGAACAAGCCTCTACTCTTGTTGCCCTTCCTTAAATATAAACCTGTAATTGGTCTAATAAAAGCCCTGTTGTCATATATATGAATAAGATTATACATAACTATCATTATGTCATGTTATTTTTATTATTGTTCTAAATAATAACTTACAAGGAGACAACTTCTCAAAATGTTTAGCTGTCTTCTATATTTACCGCCCACTCGACTCGGCCTGCCCGGGTCTTTGCCATGGGCCTGCTATGTCTCAATATTGATGTTATAAGATAGACTGCAGGCACCTGCAGGTTTGAATGACACATCATAATTTCTCAATTTTATGAGAGGCCTCTAGTGCCGCGTATATCATAAATTAAGTATTGTTATGACGAGTAACACTTACGAGTTACTCGCAAAGCTAGAAATAAACTTTGATTTGACTCTGAACATCTACATGAGTTAATTATCATGAAGAGACTGCGCAGCGAAATACAATTAGAAATTAAACGAACTTACCTGAAGTGAAGTTCTATTTTAATTGTATGAGCTGCGCAGTCTCGAAATGATAATCCCCCCCACCCTATACCCGTTTCAAAGTTTATTTTCCAGGACATTTCCATAGGCTCTGTTTTCTCAGGCGTCACGTCAGGATGGGGCAGCTGCTGTAAGCTACTAAACTCTAAACTAAATGAGATTGTTAGGTCAGAGTGCGGAAAGCGGGGTTTGCGTTCGGAAATTTGGCGCGTTTTTTGAATTGAAAGCTTAAACTTCTGTACTCTGAATTATGTGATTAAAAGCCGTATAAACTGCGTATACTACATGAGTTAATTATCATTTCGAGACTGCGCAGCTCATACAATTAAAATAGAACTTCACTTCAGGTAAGTTCGTTTAATTTCTAAATATATTTAGTTTGAAATAAAAAATGTAAAACACCCTCTACACAAGTAGCTGGTCATCATGAGACCATCATTCAAAGAGTGATATAGAAAATGCTACTAAAACTGAACATAACTACAAAATTAGGACTTCTTAGCTTTAATATTGGCTGAGATCTTGTCACTTGTTCCAATTAAAGCTAAATGAAAACTACTCGGCCTATTTCCACCAAACATAGCTAAGAACCATCTCGACGGACATGTCTTTCGATAAAAATACGAGTATGTGTTTAAAGAATTCTTGTTCCTATGCCGTTGATACACGAATTTTAGTACAATGCTAGTAAAATACCAGATGTGTTTACGGAATATGAATTCCAATACCAGTGACACACATATCAGTTTATTTATTGCTATTATAATTATATAGTTACATTCGTATGGAAGATGCATATTTTTTCCCGGTATGAAACCCTACAGGGCACTGCAACTACCAATAATTATGTTTTATTTTTATTTGCCTTTTATGCAGAGACAATTTCGGGCGGCCTCTTAAGGCGCCCGAAATTGTCTCTTATTGCTTTAAAAACATTTTTTTTTCTATATGACAAATATATTGACAATTTCAACCAACTTTTTGAAGTGATTAATACTTTTCCCCGAGTTCTAGGTAGTAACGTAGCTATTTCATGCTTTCATTGTGTGCAGTCGAAAATAAGTTAAAAAAACTAAATTTCCGCGTGAATTTTGTCAATTTCGAGTAGTTTTTGAAACCAAACTTATTAAAAAAGTAAAAACTGTAGGTTTCAAATATATAACAATAAATTCCAATAGCCCTGTTCTAGGTAGTAACATCAATAATATGTTAAGATTGATCATATAGAAAAATGTCAAAAACAATCAGCATTTTAAAAGGAATAAGGCCTCTTAAGTACCTAACATATACCATATAAAATGTTTATTTTATATACGGATAATGATTGTACGGAAAAAACTAAACAATGAACTTTCTGTGATTGCCGCAAGGACGTTTTTACATATCTGAATCTACCGGCATTTCACAAGAGGAGACCACTGTTGAGAAGAAACGCCGAAAGAAACTCAACGAACAGCAAACAAGAAACCAGTTAAGTTAACCAGAGAAAATGGAATATGTATACAAACTAAACTACTTTTATTGTATAAATAAAAACTCCGTGGAGACAGACATTGTAAATTCGTACTATAAAACTATAAAATTTTCCATTTCCTCACATGGACTATGAGTAGATATAACGTATGTTTTCAAATCATCCAGCAATACAAGCAAGCAAGGAGAAATCATGTATGTATGTCTCGGATTGTTCGTACATTGGAACCCTCGGAAGCTTGATGTAGTGAGCGTGTAGAAAAAAATATTATTTTGTATGAAATATTCGTAAAATAATAAAGGCATTTTGCTCCTTTGAATTAGGGCCTTTAGAGCTCTATGATGTTATTAGTAGTTATAGACTATTGATTACCGCTCTCGTATTGGCTTACAAAGCCACAAAAAACATAGTCATCTTTAAAACACTGAAAGGTTAATAAAACAGTTCTAGATCCATTAAGTTGAAAGGCCATTTTGACTCTTTCTTTAGGATATTACTAATATTTTAAGATGACTTTTGGCTTAATAAATGTTACTCAAATATTTCATACCAAAATATTGTCACGACCTTCAACAATTTACAAATGGTGGAATCGTGTAGGATAAGAAAGAGGGTAAAAAAATAAAATAAAAAGGTCTTACGAACTAAAGTAGAGGCCAGAAAGGTCGAAAGAAACGCTGCAAGTTAACAGAAAAGTACTTATTAGAGACGTTGAGCATTTGCTCGATACGCTACCGAGCACACAGCTTTGAGCACATTCATATTACATACAAGCATTTTTTTAATGCTCAATTTGTTCTAGCACTTCGGTTGTTTACCAAATATGCACAGATTTAGCAAGTTGACAGACAAGCCATACAGTCATGATAGTAGCTTGACATGCTCGGATTTTAGTGCATCAAGCATGAACCTTGCCATGCTCGTGCTGAAAACTTACCGATTTCGTAGAATCCTTGACAAGACATATTTCAAAATTGCTCATTTTACTAAAAAGTCTAGGGAGGGACGAAAGATTTTATTTCACAAAGTAGTACGCACGAGTTGTGGAAAAATGTGTTGGATACAGATGTGTCTGTGGACACAAATGTCGTGTCATTGGACACAAATGTTGTGTCATCTGGTACAAATCTCGTGTCTTCTTGGTCTGTTAGTTTGGAATAGGAGTCAGGATGGGATTGTAGGTATTTTTGTGTTCACTATAAACAAACACAAGACGTTGGGAGTTAAAATATGTGCAAAAATTTATCGTTGAATAAGAATATGTATTTATTAAAGTTTGATTGCCTAACTCAGATTATAGAAACACAAAACGAGAATTATCTATTCGTTTAGGCAATGTTTTTGATCGGTGAATATAAAACTACAGAAACATTTGTCATTTATATGATGTTAAAAAAACTAAATCAATTTTAATTTCATTAAAAACATAATCATACAGTAGTCTCTCGAACAGGTTTTTAAATTAAAATATGTGTATTGTACTGATAAAGTCTGTGGATATGTAAAGCTAGGTACAGTGTGTGAGCTGACAGAATAGGATTCGAGTTTTATACTTGTCTCGCTCGCTCTTAAGCGATTCAGATAAGAACCTCTCAGTTTTCACCCAAACCCGAATCCCAATCTGAGTGCTCACAGACTGTGTAAACTTCAACCACGTATCAATAGTTAAAAACCCAGTTGTTTCTTGTAAATATTTGAACTCCCAAATAAAGCGTTACGAAGCATCTACCTTCACAACTAACATTTAAGGGACACTACTAACTGTAGACTTTCGGGGTTTTTTCAGACATGACACAAAATTAAAATTCAATATTTAAAAAAAAATAGTGAAAACGATTGTCTTTCAATGTTATTATTAAAGTTATACGTTTGTATGAAACAACCCCGTAGACCAAGTTAAGTAATTATTTCAGGTAAGTACCTAAACCAATAATTGAACACATACATTTTCATAAACATGACAAATGTCATTACATAGATTGCCATGACTAATTAGCAGTCATTTTCGACATTCTGTACGCGACAATTGACGACTGCTCTGGCAGTAATAACTGCTTGCTATAAATACTCATTTATATGAAAATTATAACCCCTATGCACATTCGTCACAGTTGTCACGTTTGTAAGTCTTGACAATTGTCATTTTTATGAAACAAGTGCATTATGTATGTAGTTTTTTTATAAAACCGAGACAAGATACTATCTTATTTATCAGTGTATGCATAAACTTACCTATTGGTAAACTGGCGGCCGAGTTGGGCATGGAGGAGGCACCGCCGCCCGGCGAAGGAGGCGCCGTTAACGTGGAGAGGGCCTGTCGGGGATACACATTGTTACTTTTTTTTATGGACAAGGTATTTGCGTTTGATCTTCTGCTTTTGACTCTATAGTCTGGCTAAAATATCTTTGCCCCAGCAATTTTAGTTTTTTATCTGTATATCGGTATATAACAACACTGTGTGCCCCATTATGACACTAATTAGTCTTGATACTTGTGTATTATTCTGAATCTTTAAACTAGTATTAGATTCTAGCAAATTTAATATAAAAAAAAAAAACATCTTGGTAAGTTCTGCTTTGATACGTATTGTAGCTATAAAAATATTTACAAAATATGTATAAAAGAAATTGCGGAGGACTTTTGCGTTGTATTTAGTGAGTTTACATACTTTAATTCAAAACAGTAACTAATCAATAAACGCTTTTTTGACATTCTTACTCTAAGAGCTCTAAGGGGATTAAAACAAGATAAAAGTTTGTATGGGTAAATTTCAAATAAAAATATGCAAGGTTCAATTTCGGATCATAACTGTCAAACACGTAAAAACTAAGTAGTTTTTACGTGTTTGACAGTTCAGTTCATTTGCGAGTTATTGTGGTCCGACTCTAGAATGTGTAGTGAGTGAACAACATCCATCTCGCTTCCTCTTATCTCGTACATACCATGTGCGAGCTAGACGGATCGACGTGCGGCGGCGCGAGCTCCACCGAAGCACATTTACTGTTCGATTTCTTTTTCCGCAGCCCAAACTTACGACGATCCTTCTTGACGTTTGGCGAGGCGCCCTCTAGCGAGACCTGCTTTAATCGAAACCGATTAAATACTTCTTTGTTGATGTCAACATTGGTAAACGTGTTTGTGGTCATCATGATGATGGGATATCACAATCGGGATTGATCACGGTCCAATCAACCTAGATTGATGATCACTTAATCAAAGGTCATCTAAAGAGCCCCAAACCCTAAAAATAATCCAATGAAAAGAACTATTAAAATATGGAACTCTTTGCCGGCTCATGTGTTTTCCCTTATAACATGGGACCCTTCAAACGAAGCGTGAAGAAGAATCTCTCGGGCCGGCATGGCAGTGTCAACTGACATGGCCCCGTTGGTTTCTTGCTGCCATAGCGACTTGGGCTCCCCTTTTTGCTTACCATCAGGCGAAGAAGAGCCATTACGTTGCGCCGTTATAAAAAAAGGTGTATGAGTGGCTTCGCTTTGCGCTCTTTTAGGGCTCGTGGCCTTAAGTAGGGAGGAGTGTCGTTATGTTCCGTATCTTTGGTACTACACGGAATCCCAGCCTTCGGCCTTATTCAAGGAAGGCCGAGCGTGATTTGGTTGGATACAGGCCGTGATTGTCCGCAGATTCGGTGCTACGGAAATTTGAAGGTTAAACTTACATCTGTGTCATGGTGTATTTGTTGTTGCAGCTCCAACGCATCCAGCAGCCGCTGCAGCTGCTGCACCGACAGCTGCGCCTGCCCCAGCTCTCTGGATACACTCTCCAGAGGCCCACCGGACTCTGGAATCATCGAGACAGAGACCTGAGGGATGCGACGGGCAAGGCTGTCAACCTGCCTTTTGGACATCAGATATTTGAGGAACCTCGACACGAAAGAAGACAAATTCAATTTGGATATTGACACAAACGGGTCTATATTGACTCCTAGAATTATTTTCGTCGAATGTTTCATTTTACCGAAAAATAATTTCGTCGATAGCGTTTTTCTTTTCAACCGTAAACTATTTGAGATTGTTATAATTATAAAACACACCTAATCTAATCAATAGGATGATATTTGCAAGAATTATGAAAAAAATATGACTACAGAAGAATAATTATAAGTAATAAACATTCGGCGAAATGAAACATTCGGTGAAATGAAACATTCGACAAAATAAGTTTCTAGGAAAAGAGGAATTGTATCTTTACTTTTTTCCTAGAAACTTATTTCGTCAAATGCCTTATTGTGTTCAAAACTGTCACACGTGTGTTATTTGAGCCTCCCTTTTTTGAAACAGGCCGACCGTAAACCACGCAGAGTATCGTATAAAGCATTGAAGCAACTCACCACATGTTAGGGATAGCAACATACCAACAGCCATGCAGAGCCCGCGCCCGAAGTAGATACTAAGTATCCTTGGAAAATAATATGCTTATACGCATTAACATTTAAGGACACTTCACATTACTACACAAACACATCCAAACCACATAGAAAGCACATTTGCCGTATAAATAGTACAATACAATTATTTGCATATGCGCTGTTATTCTAAGGTCTAAAATGTGCCCTGTGCCCTGTAAAGCAAAAAGCGGCGATATAGAAGCAGGGCATGGTCTGCTCTGAGATAAATGCTTAGTGAGACATAATCCGCCTCATTGATTTCGATGACGGCGACTATAAAACTTAGTAGTCCTGAATAAACCAACAAATTAGTCCTTACGCAAACCATGCCCAATGTGCCCAGCGCAGCAGGAACCGAACCCACTCACCTACGATCCAGCCGGCCAGGCGGCCCCCCGGCGTGCCCGATACAAAGCCCGCCTGAGGCCCCCGCAGCGGCGCTGCCGTAGGGCTAACTAGCCCTATGAAGAAACATACTGTAGGTCGAGTACTATGGATTGACTATCAGCTGATTTTCTATCTTAATTGGTGACTCGTCTTACTAATAATAAAAAAATTGTAAATCCCATTTTCTTCATCGGGATCATGATTTTCAGGAAATTATATACAATGCGGCGTAAAATTTACAAGCCAAGATTGCTGGACTACTTCACGCGTGAGTGAGTTTTGACTTTGCAAATATTGAGGCGCTCGTAAAGTGAATGTTTGTTGATTACACACAGCCTCAGGTCCGAAGCCGCCGATAAATACTTATTATTGCGGAGTGCCACTCGGATACTAGTCAGCCACACTGCGGATCTAGAACGAGGTGGTAGTAATATCATAATGGAAAAATATTTATTTCGTATTTGTTTTTCGTATTTAATTTAATCAAATCCATAACACTGCGTAAAGGAATGGTGCAGGAGGGAAGATAGCTGAAGAGTTAGCTTACAAACTACTTACAAATATAAACAGTATAGAATACACCCGACGTTTCATTCCATTAATGGAACAAAAAAGCGGCATCTTCAACTATTACATAACAACGCTTTGCCGCGTGAAGTTAGTGAAAGAAAATTACATTTAAGATAAAAATAACTAAATTCTATTATAGTCGTATACGTAACTAAACGCGGCAAAGAGCAAACCTACTTAATCTAAATCCACGCCACGCCATTTCGAATAGCATGCCTAACTACAGGGGAAGAAAAACATGATAAGAAACCTAGTGGAAATACAATCAACCACCTTTGCCTACGAGTCTTACGTATATTTAGATGTGTCTTATTAAATATTTTTTTAACAACCACATACAACAGAAATGTACTGGTATCATATATAGTATTACGACCATCCATTTAGGCACATTTGTCTTTTCACTAGGAACCCAGACTTAGGGGACAAGATTAACTCTTAGCATAAAAGGTAGTATTTCAATTCAGCGAACGACGATACAGCCCGTGAGCTCATAGATTCCTTCGGGTTCGGGTAAAATTAGAGAGGTTCAATTCTGTACTGCTTAAGAGCGAGCGAGACAGGCATAAAGCCGAAGCGTGTTTTAATAGCTCACGGACTGTACATGCTTTTGTGTTTTATGAGCAGACATGAGGGCAGAAAATATTTATGACCAACATAGGGAATCTACATTCGGGAATTAGAAGAAGCTATGCTAATAGAGCCGTACTTTAGAATACCAAAGTTCTAAATATTTTAAAGTAAATTACGAAACTCAGTACTACGATATATGGCCAATTTCTGATTATATTTGGCTACCAAATTTGAGCTGAAACTAATCAAATCTAATTAACGGTAGTGTAACTAGTAAGGTAAAATATCGGCAACGGATTTACGCCTAAAAAAACATTGTAATACTAATGTTTTTTTAGGCGTAAATCCGTTGCCCATTTCGTTAAGAAATACATAAGCATATTTACATTCTCATATAAAAAAGCTAAAATATTATTTAGTTAAAATACTTCTAGCTACCTATGTCAAGGCTAAGTAAGCAGAGGTAATAAAGAAGAACAATTTTTGTTTTCGTCTCACTATTTTCTTCTACTACCAAGCTGCTTATTTTTCCGTTTTACCAGGTAACTACTGCCCTTTTGTTATCTAATTACCTATATTACAAATACGTTATCATCAATCTATATGTATCATCATCATATATTTCTAATATTAAAACAATGTTTGTTAAATACAATTTGTTTTTAATATTAATATCAAAAATCAACAACAAATCAAAGTACAAACATAGTGGAACAGTAGGAAGGATCACTGGAACACCTGTAAATGGTTCTCAAGTCATCACTGATATTATTCTTCAGAACATTTATGCTAGAATCAGTCAAAGATTCAGATTTCTTTTGCAGAAACAGCTGGTTTATTTCGGAATTATTGTCCATCCAATTCTCATCCTTTCCGGTTTGTGACTGAGTGGACACTTTAAGAGGAGGAGATATCCTTGATAATCTACTAATTTTAGAGACGCTTTTTGAAACTGCAATAATCTCTGGAATTATAGCTTTAATAGGCTGAGACTCTCTCATGCTTTGAGGTAATTGGTGGTATTTCGTTAGCATATTTTTAATCATTGTTTTCTTCGCATACTCCTTTGTTAATCGCTTGAACCATTCGTCTTTGTGGTCAGTTTCTCTTTTCCGTTGATTATCTTCATCGTTGATACTCGGAAGGTTACTGTTGTTAGTTTTTACATCAGGTCTATCTAAAAACTGGTGTGTCACGTCGAAATTAGCTAATCCTTCATCAAAAATTACGACGCTAAGTGCTTTGTCCACACCTTTTTGCAAATTAGGCAATACGAAGCTAGTATTGATGGCAACTTGTACTGCTCTTTTGTGAATGTTACGCTTGATTTCAGGGAACTCTCGAGTCTGGTTATTCAAGTTCCTTGGCAAATTACAATTATCTCCGAAAATATTTCTAATAAAGCTAAACGTTAATAGATTCTCCGACGCCTTTCCGTACTTATTCCTTAAAGCCAAATATAAGTTTAGAATTGCATCGTGCATGCCAGGGATGCCCTTTGACAACAATGTTAAGTTTTCTAATAGACGAAGAATAAAATTCTCATCTATAATTTTAGGTGTTATTTTTTTGTGCCTCAAATACTCTAGCGGTACAAAATCGCCTGGTACGAAAGTATGTATCTCTTCGAAATTGGATCTTGTGTTCAGAGTCATGGGAGTATTCGGGACAGAAGCAAAAACGTAGCATTGCGCGTTATCGCAGCTATTTTGGGAAAATACTTGTCTTTGGTTGGAACACCTCTTCCTGCTATTAAAAGTCAAATTATTACATTCAATGCCCTCACAATCTCGAAAGTAAATGTTTGAATTTTCGCTAGAACTGCAATACATTTGTAAATCTGTTTCGCCAGTATGTGTGTAGACACTTTTGAATGGATTCCTCGTTTTAATAATAGCATGGTAACACGTATTGTATTTATTTGAAGTAGTTTTTATAATATTCGATGTCTGAGATTCAGGACCATTGTCCGTTTTGAAACTGATACTTTTGAGACCTGATTCTTCTGAATTCGGCGATTTTTCTTTTGATTTAATTTTTAAGCTCTTTATTCCTAATATCGCAGCATCGTTGGACATAGAAACGTTATGAAAATTATCTTTTGAGAGGTTAACCTCGAATTTGTTACGTGTTCCAAGCGTGAAGTGTTTATTAGTATTATCGTCAGCGAGTCTTTTCTGGTCATCTTTTACTGGAACCTGATCATCTATGCCATTGTTATTAGTAAGGTCGTTTTTATTATGTTTAGAATCAACTTTCTGACTAGTAAACAAGGAAGTCATTTTTTCTATTATGTCTTTTAATAACTGTGTCGCAACGGTAGTATTATTTATAGTATCAACATCCAATGAAGGTTGTATAGCGTCAAAAGTGTGAACACTTCTTGAAATTGCCTTCTGAATACACTCGGTCTGTACATTACAAATAGGACTGTCTTTATGGTCAAGTTCCGATATTTTTGAACCAACATTAGACGAGAGGTCAGTACTTGGGGTACGACTGCTGTTATCACGGCGTAACTTTCCTATGTAGTTCAGTAAATCTCCAGTCACAGCTTTTGACAATGACGTTTTACTCATTAGACGTTGAATAGTCTCTTGAAACTGAGTTAGCTCTGCCGATTCTGACATGTCTGCACTATTACGAAGACAAGTCATTGATATCATATTGAGGTCATCAATCTGCGTTTTAGTTATTTCGATGTCAGTGTCCCTGTTACCTCGCACATTTGTGCAAAAGTAGACAGTATTTTTAACTAATTCTTCTAATTCTAGTGAAGATCTTTCATTACATCCTGAAGCTTGGCTTCTACTAATTGGTGTATTATTTAATTTATTACGTTTTATACTTTTAGATGTCTGAACTTGTTTATGTGCAGTATTAATAATTTTACTGGACATTCCTTTATCTCTAGTGAAATAAGCGATCGATTGTTTAGTGACAGCTTTATCTTGTTTAATGCTATCTTTAAATTTACCTTCAGAATGCTTCAAATAATATTGTAATAGTGATTTAAACAAAAATCTTATTGGATTCGATTTGCTATCAGTCATATTAAGGTCGTATACTTCTTTCACTACCTGCTTCACGTATAATTTAGACATAACAGATTCGTCATACGAATTGGTGCCAGTATTAACATCAGGATTATCAAATAAATTAAATATCAGCTTCTCACTGATTACATCATATTCCCACGTAGTCATTGCGTCTTGTGTTGACTTAACTTGTTTCATTTCATAATTTCCATTCAAATCACACATTACTCCTACATCGTCATAATACCGATTTTTAGTAAGTTGTTTATGTTTCCCGAGTATCATATATTTGATGGGCGTATTTAAACAAGGTTCGTTGATTACGTTCCTATACTTTACCAAATTGGTACATTTCCTACTTCTTTTCATGGCCCATTGTTCTACACGCATACCCGATCTATTGTGGATTTTACGTGAAAATAAGAACATTGCCATTTGGTTTTTATCCATCGACCACAGAGGATTCTCATTGAGATTCTCAGAAGTAGTTACGTTTTCCGACGTATCGTTTAGTTGTTTTTGATATGCTTGTTCACATTTTAACTGTTGATCAGGAGGGAAGCACTCATTAAGTAAGGCATCGAAATTGAGAAGAGTACTTTTGAATTCAAAGGCAGATTCTGACCCGAGACTAGAAGGTCTATGCGTGTTTATATCGAGATTTGTCGCTGCTGTTTGTTCTTCATCTGTACTCAATGGTACGGTAAACGTATTTTCAAACCTCTGATCTATATTATTTATTTTATCTTCAACGAAGCACATAGACCAGAGTTCATCATACGCATACTTTGGTGCTTTATTAATATCAGGATTATTTGGATTTAAAAAGTCAAAGATATTGAGACGGATGCGGCCATTACTTTCATTTTGTTCCGTGCCTTCCAAGTCGCTCTGGAAGTTATTCTTATAAACTGGCGATATTGTTCCATTTGATGTATAATTGGAGTAGGGTCGTTTGGATTCTGGATAAGGATTGCCTTGGGACGGGGTTAAGCTTGACAAGGATTCTAGGCTGGTCTGGGATGTACCTATGGAGAATAGTAGTCTTTTATTTCTATCTAGACATAAGGAGGAGAACAAAAACATTTTTGGATGTTAATAGTGACTTTAACGTAAAAAGGACTATTTTGTTATCTACTGCCGGTTCTATTTTGCTATCCCATTTTACTTGTATTTTTTTGAGACGCATTAAAGTTGATCTACCATTGCGATATGTATTATATAGGTAGAGATCTGTGTACGCATAAAAACGGCGTCTAATGCTAACCAATACTCAGGTCTTCGCTTTGCTATTTGGCCGAAAAGGATGACAATTCGAAATATAGATCTAAAACATGTTTTTTCATGACGTAGCGTCAAAAATGTCATGTACAGTCGAGTTCATTTACATCTACACACTTACAAGAACAAAAAATATCTGAACACGATTTTATGCTCCTACAATCGGGTCGCGTTCAGATATTTTTGTTCTCGTAAGTGTGTAGATGTAAATGAACTCGACTGTAACCCGGGAACACAGTTCAAATTCTAACTTCCAAAGCATGCTAAAACTGTAAAGATCTTCCTAATCTCTAAACAAGCTAAAAATATTAAAATCACTCGGTCTACGTCGGTCAATCTAACAGGAATTTTCGTGAAACGTTCTAGTTAACACCAAATAATCTCAAATTGATTGTTTTTGTTCACAAACAAATAGTTAAGTGCGACAAAACTAGCAGTTTTAATTAGGTTGTTTTTCTTTGTATGTCTAATTTTAGATTATGTTTACAAATATCGGCCGAATTTGTAATATTGTTGGTTAATTCCTTCAGGACGATAAAATATGTACGAAAAAGGCTACTTGCGGTGCAGTCACAAAGGAGCCCAATCACAAATTAAGCAGTACAGTAAATAAATATTAAATATAGACTTCATCGGCCTTCATCACTAAATTTTAATTTCACCGTTATTTATTGTCCAACAAGTCACACTTAAACAGTCCAATATAAGTAGATTTTTTACTCAAACGTTTCACAAAAACCCTGGCACGAAACACTATAAGTATATACTTACGGGACGACGTATCTGTGGGCGGCAAGTCCTCTATATTAGGCGCGTGGATTTTCGGCACCGACTCCCGCGCGCCGAACGTTAGGAGATGCTGACGATATAACCTAGAAAGAGGTAACAACGATAGACTACAAAATGGAAACTTTATGTTCAATTTATTTTTACTTATATTAGTTTAGTAAGTATGTAGTATCTGAATATATTAAATGTATAATATTATTATTATATGAGATGACGGACGCATGCGATCGTGTTCAGTTGATATGTTGATGATTTATGGGCTTCTTTAAAGGTTTTTTTTTCTGACAGTGCCACACTTTTACCTTTTATGTGGATCACTCCCACATTTAAATTCAGAAACTGATAGGCATGTATTTGCTACCTTTGCTCCTTCTGTGTGCGAATAAACTGCTATAGTTATTTACGATACAAGTGTGGAAGGTAGGTGATTTCAGAAGAGTGTGATTTTTAGTCACGAGCGAGGTACGAGCGAGTGATTAAACAAACACGAGTCGGAAATCATCTTACACACGAGTTCTGTACAAAACTTTACTTTGCATGTACGAGAAAATAGAAAATACTTTAATACAAAGACTGTTTACATTGGAAAAAAAGTGTTTTGATTTGATTTATCCAACAAGAAGCTGTCGTTCACATTTTTTACTTCTTCAATAACATTTTACGGGTTTAAATTTATGATTCGTCCCTTTATCTCGCCATTATTTCAGCAGATTTGCACAAAACAACTTCAAAATAAACTAGACATCAATAAAAAATGGCGGAGTTATTCGTAATCCGCGCTCGACATATCTACTACTGCACATGTGCAAAAGTATTTTTTTAATATTTGTCTTATGTCAAAATGGCACAAGCGCGTGTACATTCAGCCAAATTTATTTAATGAATAACGATTTAAAGTTCGTTTATTAATCAAATTTTATATCTAATGTAATTAATGACGTGTTAAATGAATTAATTAACGAAGTATTGGTGTTATTGTACTTTTATACGTGATAATAATCGGTATTTGACTTATTTATCAAACTTTTTGTCAATAATAAAACCTCTTTGCGTCAGGCTGTCAGCCGTTCGGCTAGAAATTTAAAAAAAATTGAAAAGTAAAAAGCACTAGTGCGGAAAAGTAGTACTTTCCGCACAGTTTGAATGCCTAGAATACGCTCTTTTCGAGCAAATGCATTGTAAAGCTATTTAAAGTGAATTTCAGCATTTTCCAACTTCGTATTAAGGCATTTTCGTGGTCGGATAGTAGTTTCCTTGTTCGTAGACCGTTTACACGCCGTCCGCGCCTAAATGTTTCACACCGCGCCATCGATGTCTATATGACGAACATCCCTAAATATGACACTCACCGATGTGCTTTCAGTACATTCAGCCATGTCCTAAACACGTCCGGCGTCTTAGCCCTAAGATGGTATATGAACTCATCAGCGTCGATGTCGATGCGTCGGCGGCGGGGTTTGGCCGAGATGACGGACAGACCGACATCCAGAGAGCCGTGCAGCCGGCCGCGGGCAACGTCAGTCGGTGAACGGGCGTAGACTAGTATACCGCCGTCGACTACGAAGAATCTCTGTAAAGAAAAATTATATATCACAAGTCAGTTCAAAAAAACCGGCCAAGTGCGAGTCGGACTCGCGCACCGAGGGTTCCGTACAAACACTTTCCATCCCTAGGTGGTTAAGTTAAGTTTGCATCTGGTATGTATAGCGCCCCATATAAATTAGGTGCAAAGTTAATACCTAATTAAAAAAACTACTTACTAGATCTCGTTCAAAACAATTTTCGTTGATAATTTTTATAGTAATGTACATCATATGTTTTTTTAGATTTTTCATTTTCTTATTTTAGAAGTTAGAGGGGGGACCAACTTTTTTCCACTTTGGAAGCGTCTGTCACGCAAACTATTCGGTTTAGAAAAAAAATAGTTTAGAAACCTCGATATCATTTTTGAAGACCTATCCATAGATACCCCACACGTATGTGTTTGATGAAAAAAACAATTTAGAGTTTCAGTTCTAAGTATGGGGAGCGCCCAATTTTTTTTTTTTTTGCATCAAAATCTTAATGCGGTTCACAGAATACATCTACCTACCAAGTTTCAACAGTATAGCTCTTATAGTTTCGGAAAAAAATGGCTGTGACATACGGACGGACAGACAGACGGACAGACAGACATGACGAATCTATAAGCGTTCCGTTTTTTGCCATTTGGCTACGGAACCCTAAAAAGGAATTGTGTGTTGTATTGGTGAGATACACCACTTTGGTCTCTTTGAGTTTATCCCTATTACATTCGGGTGTCGAAATGTTGCACAGTCGATTCCGAGTTTTATAGACTATAGAAGATATAGATGGACGTCTTGGCGGGGGCACTGCCGTTCCCGCAGATGTAATGGTGCACAATGTCGTTATTTATTTCGGACAAAATCAGAGGGCTCCAAATCCCAACTACGAAAAATCTAGTGAGACACGTATCAATATCCCACGGACTGCAAGTAAGTATTCTAATTCCGTACACACCTTGTGCCATCCCTTGAGCGGCCATTTCCGTTTCTTGTGCAAGAATCCGTTGAACACTTCCGGCCGCCGCTCGAAGCGCTGTCCGTCCTTCAAACCCTCTAAGACTTCCCATTCACTCCCGCGGCGCCGACTGGAAAACAAACACGTGGCTTGTTAAAAGCGTTTCCATAATGATCAGCGCTACCCTCGTCACACCGAGTGGATCTATGGTAGCGGACGAACATTACAGATAACGGGACTAGAATTTCAAGAGATTCTCTTCAACATTTCAAGTGCATTAAACAAAAAACGGCGTTTGTTGTATTGGAGTCCCACTTCTGGTCTGTCTTCTGCCTGGTGACAGACAGACAGACGGACAGTGGAGTGTTAGTAATAGAGGGTCCCGTTTTTACCCATCAGGTACGTAACCCTAAAAAACTTGCATATTTTGCCGCAGTTTATGAAATAAAAAAGAATTACTCGTGTTACTGCTACCTGTGGACAATAACATGGTCGCATTCCAAGTACAACGTGCAAGCACTCTGTTAATTCGAATGCCTTTAGCTCTAATTTAGTTTTCTCAAACATGCTCGGAAATGCATGCGTTAATGTCCCGATATGAGGACATGAAGTTTCTCGTTTATGGCTCCCTACATTACTTCTTGGCCTTAGGCCACAAAAGTTAGTATGAAAATCCTTTTTTGTCCGCTGCTCTAATTTTTTAAATTTCTATACTAAAATTAAATTGGCAAAGGAAAAATTACATACAGCCAACCACCTCCACAATCTGTAAGCATAATTGCGACACAAAAAATTTATGGTACTATATTTATGTGCGGTTAAACATGGTGCTCAAATAGCTGGATCAAATAACATATTTAAAAAATAAAAAAGGTGGCACATTGAAAATATTTTTTTCTGCTTATTCGTATTTCGTAGTGATTATAAAATAATTTTAACAGACATATAAAGTACTTCTAGTGATGAGAGTGACGGGGAACTTATGAACAAAGGATGACGGGGAACTTTATGAGGAGGCAACTTTAGTCATGCAAAATATGCTACGGGAAAAAAGTAAAAACGAAAAATAGTTTTTTATTTTTTCCCGTAGCATATTTTGTTTTGTTTACTTGATTATCTAGTAGTTATTTTAATTTTAATATTTCCTCACATCGTTTGAGAAAAGCACTATACAAGCTTCGGCCGGAACAGGGATTGCAGGACTCGTTCTATCTGTCGTTCTATCTACCCCAAACTCGTCCAGCAATCCCTTACTTCACGGCCTCTGCAGTAATGTAGTATTTCGATCCAGGGTCTATAAGTTTGAATAGTATATAACATACCGGCGGTGGTTTTTTTGTGAATGTCCCAGATGGGTCGATTGCAAAAAAAAATTACATAGTTAAAAGCTTAGTTAACAAAAAATCACGATTACTAGTTAGTCATACAAAATGTATGGGTAACTTTCGTCACACAAAGGAATCAAATAAGTTTTGTTTTAATTAAAGCCCTTAACTATGTACAATTTTTTTGCAATCGACCAAGCTCGCATATTTATGGCCCTCACCTTTGGTTCACAGGCCACAAACACCTGCGATTTGGGATCCCGTAGCGGGCAGTCAATCCCACTTACGTAATATACATCACATACCTAGGGCGGTGATTTCGGGAATGTCCCAGATCGCAGGTGTTTGTGGCCCGCACCGAAGGTGAGGACCATAAATATGCGACCTGGGGCTTTACAATACTGTCCGTGGTTTGTCTAAAGTTTTACGTCTTGCCTTGGCCAGGACTACGGCCTAGGATGACGTAGGATTATTACCACAAAACAGATAGGTACAGAAATCAATCTACATACAAGCGCGCTCGAGAAACGCACACAGACATTGCTCACGGACACGATATCACGGACTAGTTCGGACCAGTGCGAGCGCGAGTGCCATCCTATTGACGTGTCCGTGAGCAATGTCTATGTGTGCGTTTGCTCGAGCGCGCTTGTATGTAGATTGATTTCTGTACCTGTCTGTTTTGTGTTATTACCTCCGCGTCTTGCCGCTCCTAGGCGGCGGTGGCGGCGGCCGCCGCTCCCCGCTGTCGGCGGACAGCGACGCGGTCTCGCCCGAGCAGTCCGAGTCGGAGGGCGCTCGGCGGAGCACCGAGGCGCGCCCGGCCGCACCACGCCGGCGGTCGCCTGCTGGAAGATAAAGGCTGATTTAGACGATGCCAATTTTGAGACGCCTAAATTACGGCGCCTCGAAAAGGCACCGTATAAACACTTTCCGCGCCATTTTTTCGCCGCATGCCAGCGCTGGCGCGGAATAGAACACGAGCCTATTTTTCGGCGCCAGTGACCCCCCCTCCGCGTCTCTCGCTGCCACTAATGACTGGTACTGAAAAAAAGCACCGTGTAAACACGACTGGCGGCGAGATTTAGGCGGCTGAACATAGTCATTGTCTAAACGGTCGGAAGTGTGCTGTGCGGTAATCACTGGCGCCGTAATTTAGGCGTCTCAAAATTGGCATCGTCTAAATCAGCCTTAACGTGACACCGTTATATCGTCAATACTTTAGCATCTCTATAATTGGTTTCACTAAATCATTGCAGATTTATTTTTCGAATGTTTCATTTCGCAGCAGTGTCATTTCGAAGAAAGCATTTTCTATGAAACCGTCAACTATTTGGGAATGCTGTAAAACAATCCTAACCTAACCTAATCAATAGCATGATATGTGAAAAACTCTGCGAAGTGAAAATTCGGCGAAATGAAACATTCGACCAAATAGTATAGCCTATAATTAACCGAGTGAGAGAAGCGTCTTGGCCAAAATTTCTTTGTATGTCCAGATGTTTGGATTAGAGGTCGCATTTCTCAACCGATTCTCATGGAATTTTGTGAGAGATTAACGATCCTACTGACATAGAATTTTTTGTCGATTCAGTTTTTAGGGTTGAGGGTTGAAAACGTACAAAATTACAAATTTCATCCATTTCTAAACACACTCACGAGGTCTACAGCTCACAGAGCTACTAGATAACTACGTTTGACGGATTGGTTAAGTCACCTTATGTAGAAACAGTACCTACTGACTAAAGTAGTAAAGTTTAGTCAGTAGCGACGACGCGTTTTCAGAGATGTTAGAAGGTTTAGGTAACCCGTTTAACCTCGTCTACCGAGATGCTAAATCTTAGTTAACATAGATATTCAATAACGGTATAAAAACCTTTATCATGTCAGTATAAATCATAGTCGCTTAGTATTCAGAGGCGGTAGTATTTGATGTCGTCACGTGACGAGAATACTATAGACCAAGATACGACCGTCAGTAAGTCTACCTGACTCCTATTTCACAATCGTGACACATGTTTATACACATGTTTATATATGACACATGTAAACGAAACGTTTTAAAATTAAAACATCCCTGACACAAGTAGCTGGTCATCGTGAGACCCTTATTCAATGAGTGATATAGAAAATGCTACTAAAACTGAACCTAACTACAAAATTTGTAGTTATTGACTTCAATATTTGGCGACGCGACGCGTTTGGCTCGGTTTGTAGACCCCTGCCTACTGAGCCGGCGGTCCCGGGTTCGAATCCCGGCCGGGGCAAATATTTGTGTGATGAACTCGAATATTTGTGCTTGGGTCATGGTTGTTCTATGTATTTAAGTATATATTTATCTATATATGTACGTATATCGTCGTCTAGTACTCATAACACAAGCCTTCTTGAGCTTAATTTGGGACTAGATCGATTTGTGTGAGGTTGTCCGATATTTATTTATTTATTTAATATTGGCTGAGACCCTATCACTTGTTCCAATTAAAGCTGAATGTCTTGGAAATTACTGGTCCTATTTCCACCAAACATAGCTAAGTAGGTACTATCTCGACGGACAAGTCTTTCGATTAAAAAAAAACACACTCAAATGAGTCCATACGTTGGGAGCTATGATGCCATAGACAGACACACAGATACACGTGTTAAACTTACAACACCCCTTAAAAATAAATAGATCCATACTACTGAGATAAGACACAAGAGCTATATTTATTTAGACCTACATGATTTTCACAAAAGTGAGTGTCACACATTAAACGCGATCGTTATAATATAACCCCAGTCTTACGACGTACTAAATAAGGTAAGAGAACCGACATTCGCCTCACGGCCTACTAGTAGTAAATACAGACGCAAACGTAAATAAAATGACTACAATCGCGCCGTTGACGCCATTCTAGCATGACAATTTAATCCGTCCCGGCACGCTCATACAAACTAGTTGCTTAATTTAATGTATTGTAATTACTATACTACCTATTGTTATTGGTTATTGCCTGACCTCGGTTTTAAAGTTTTCAATGTTGCTACAAAAAACAAGTTTATCTATTCTATACTATTATAAAATTGTATTGAAAATCAGTTTTCTAGGAGTTATTATTTCAGGAAAAGTCTTATTGGCCTATTTATCAACAGCACAAACTGTTGATAAATAGTACATGGGTGAAGACCAAAAAGTTTACAACGTTAACTCACCCTTAACTCACTCAATAATATTTGTGTCAGTCTCCATTGTGCGACGACAGTTAACCTTTCAATAACGTACCTTAATGTTCTATTTTAAAGTTCCTTATTGTATTGTTATTTTTTGTCGCACAACGGAACTTTCTCAATTGTTTTTAATTCCTCGCTAACTACGACTTAATTTCATCCAACTTTTTGGTCTTGACCCACATTACTGTAGACGCCGCGAAAGATGGGCTTGCCGGGTGAGTAGGTATAGACGGATAGTGATATGAAGCCGGCAAGCCCAAGGCCTTATCACAGCTAGACATGTACAGTCGCCATCAGATATATCGCAGCATATAAGGCGTTCATAAATATATGTGCACATGTACCGTAACGCCCAGTCAATAAGAGTCGTGTTCAGATATTTATGAATACCTTACATGGTACGATATGTCTGATGGCGACTGTACAAAGTGCTTTTCTAAAACATGTGTGATGTAATAAAAAATACACCACGCAAAAAAAAAACAGCTGTTTAGCCTGCTCTTGAACATAGACGCCATGTTAAAAAAAATTACTTCCCAGCTTAGGCTTAAATTTTGTATGAAATTGCTCTACAGTTCTCTCGAGTTGTTCCGCCCGAGACGTGATACTTCGAAGCATGTTGCGACGCACGTTATGACGATATTTTATAGCATGTTCGAGAAAAAATTATAAATAATGTAATGTACATATTTATAATGTATATGTATTGGCCGCTGTACGGCCACTACCCTCCAAATGTACCAGAACCCTGTTTAAATATTGACCAAGCGATACATCAGGTCACACTTTAAATAGGTCGCTGTCGTTCGAACAGTTTTGTAGAATAATTATAGAAAATGGTACTGCACTAAAATGCTAATCGTTCTAGCGTTGGGCCTTGGCCAGAATACCTAGGTAAGTAGGTATCGGATTTAACTGCGAGGCACGGAAGTAGAAACTAGGACATAAATACTGATTTCCTATACAGATTTAGAATATTATAATAGTTTAGATTAGTCAGAGAGTAAGTGTAGCGTTGACTATTGATTACAGGCAACACTGCTACCGCACAGGTTTTAATCGTAGTTATGAAAATAGAACTGGCCAAGTGCGACGCGGACTCGCGCACCGAGGGTTCCGTACAAACACTTATCCCATCTTAACTGGTCGGGTTAAGTTTGCACCTGGTGTGTATGGCGCCAGATACAAATCAGTCGTAAAGTTAACGCAACCGATCACGTTTGTTGTATGGGAGCCCCCTCAAATATTTATTTTATTCTGTTTTTAGTATTTATTGTTATAGCGGCATAAATACATCACCTGTGATTTCAACTGTCTAACTATCACGGTTCTCGAGAGTCTTAGTAATAGGATCCCGTTTTTTACCCTTTGGGTACGGAACCCTACAAACGGGTAAAATTAAAAATAAAAACACTCACGTTTGTTGTCTACGGGCGCCGGTTCGTTCTTCAGCTGGCCCGACATGTCGCCGCTACATGCGCCGGTCAGGAGCCATTTTAGTTGCGCTGCGGAAAGGAAACATCATGAAATGAAACCGACGTTACAATGTGGGAAGAATTGAAATCGCCAGCCCAATTCTACCTATAAACAAAAATTTGAAACACCCCCCACACAAGTATCTGTTTCCAGAAATTTTCGGAAGCTTAACTCATTTTATATGGGAAATAAGGAAAGTTTCTAGAACATTTTGGAAACGGTACATGTTTACATGAGACCATCATTCAAAGAGTGATATAGATAATGCTACTAAAACTGGACATAACTACAAAATTTGGAATCCTTAGCTTCAATATTGGCTGAGATCTTGTCACTTGTTCCAATTAAAGTTGAATATCTTGGAAACTACGAGTCCTATTTCCACCAAACATAGCTAAGAACCATCTCGACGAACGATTCTTTCGATTAAAAAAACTGCACTCAAAATTGGTCTATCCGTTTGGGAGCTACGATGCCACAGACAGACACACAGATATGCATGTTAAACTTATAACACCCCTTTTTATTCGTCGGGCCTTAAAAAACAGGATCGACTGACATCTTCAAAAAAAAAAACACATATAGCCTAATATTGCCATTACTACTTGTTAGTTTCTCACACATATTGTAGTATTCGTCTTTCTGGTAGTAAAATCACCTTTGCAAAGTGCGCCGTGCATCGAGCTGAAGGAATCGTCGCGCATACAATATGACAGAGATACCACGACTTAGCACGACAGTGGTGCGCGGGACGTGTGTCTCGCTCACTCGCACGGCGGCCGCGCTCGGATCTCTCGCTCCGCTCGCCGCGCCGCTGGCCGCGCGCTTAGTTGAAAAGAGCCCGCTACACATCCTCGCACCGCTCAGCTACCTCGCACATCTTTGGTGGAAACATTCACACCGTTACACATCCTCGTTACACAGCCTCGCACCGCTTAGCTACCTCGCACATCTCTGGTGGAAACGCAGCCTAAGTCATGGCATCTCTGTAACCTACATATAACCCCTAGAAACTTATCAATTATGTATACGTAATCCCTCGACCTTGGATCATGTTCTTATGTAAATCTTGATAATAACGGACTTGTAATCTTGAGCAGGTAGAGTTAGCATTAAAATTAGCTGACAATTTTAGTAAGCAATAGTGCATAAAAACCGGTCAAGTGCGACTCGGATTCGCGCACCGAGGATTCCGTTCAACCAACTATTTTTTAACTTTTTGTTTTCTGTATTTGTTGTTATAGCGACAACGGCAACAGAAATACATCATCGGTGAAATTACATACCTATGTTTAAACTACGCAACAAGTAATTTTCTTAAACCATTTTCAGGGTCATATTTCAGCAGCGAACACAATTATTTTCTAATCGTAGAAGTATATATTCCGTGCACCAGACGAGCTCCGCTTTCTGACTTTATTCGGTCAAAATGGGCGTGCGTTCGGAGCCAGCAGAAGCAACACTACAGTTCCGAGAAGGGCCTTACTGGGAAGTTTTTGTATGGCAGTACCGGGAATAAGGAATAGGCTTGGTACAATTTTTGTATGACCATGTTTTTGTTTTTCGATAGTCCTTGCTGTAAGGCTCTACAAGCTGCCAGATCATTCTATTTTTCTTTACAATGGTTTTTCCGAAACGTGTTTTAAATTGTCAATTTGACAGTTCTCAATAATAGTGGCCGAAGGAATCTCTGCCTTCGAAACTTAATTTAAAAATAAATACTTATTGTTGATAGTTGCCACTTGTCAATATCAAACCGTTGAGATTTTGACACACGTCAAGGCATTCAAATTCTGACATATGTCAGTGTCAAACCGTTGAAATTTTGACATTTCAATGTCATAGATATCACGACATAGTATGCAACAAAGTCGCTACCTGTTGTTTGTCCCTATGTATGCTTAGATCTCTAAAACTACGCAACGGATTTCGATGCGGTTTTTTTTACAGAGTGATTCAAGAGAAAGGTTTATATGTATAATACATACCTAATTTATCAGCATTGCATCCGTGAGAAGCCAGGGCGGGTCGCTAGTAAAATATAATTTAAAGGTCCAACCAATGGTGTACCAAGCATATTCCTAGTGGCCTATACTAACCCTAGCTCTACACTACTCGCGAACTTGGATTCGCTGCGGAAACTCATACTTCGGCGAACGTCGCCTCGGCCAACTGCGGTCAACTTCGCGAGCTGTAGTGCTAGGGTGAAGTTCTCCAAGCCCTAAGCAGCACATACGCTTTGGTCGAGATTTGTTACTAGGTATTTATTTTTCATTTCCCTAATCCATGGCATCTTATTAACTTTTCGCATCAATAACCTAATATTTTTTTTTTTTAAATACGTAAAGTCATGTCATGTGGGAATTGGTTACCTAAGAGACAGGCTGCGCCTAGTGTAGGGGTAGGGGCCAGTGCAACATCAAATTGTTAAGATTTAGGTGCATGTTTAGTCACAAAATTGTTTTCATGTATAATTTAAATATGATATTCGTGTATAATAAAGACATTTGGATTTGGCCTTGGATCCGTGGGTTTGATAATATACTAGTTAGGAAAAACAGATGTCTTTCCTCAGAACAATGCTTCTATGATTTGATTAAGTACGATCATTAAATTTTAACACTTATTCCCTCTTGTCACAATGACAACAAGGGTCAAAAAGATAGGCTTTTCAGTTCCTTTACTGTACATTTTACTTATGCTTTCAACACACAGTAGTCAGGATTCAGCAAAAAAACTAGGCTATTGATTTTGTAATGTTCACAAGAAAGACGGTATGCTACCAAATGTCCTAACTCCAGTTAATTATAAAATCCATGAAGTCGCTAATTGTATTTTTTTGCGAAGTCAAAGTGGTTGGCGTCCTATGGTACCCCAGTGGTACAAAGGGCCTTCGTGAGACGTCGCCATCCGCTCCTGTCCTGTGCCTCGCGCTCCGCGTCACTCCAACTCAGCCCGGCCGCCCGCAGCTCGGCGTCGACGGTGCGCTGCCACGTGTGCGCCGGTCGGCCCTGTCGTCTGCTCCCGCGCGGCCTCCACGTGAACGCAACCTTGCCGGTGTTGTCCTCTGGTCTTCGGAGGGTGTGCCCTATCCACTTCCACTTCCGTTGAGCAATTTCTCGCTTGATCGGGATTTGGTGGCATCGATTCCATAGATCCTCGTTGCTGATAGTGTTCGGCCAGAATATGCGCAGGATGGATCTTAGGCATTTGTTGACGAACACTTGTAACTTGCTCGTCAGACCCTTTGTCTCTTTCCAAGTCTCGCAGCCGAAGAGCAAAACAGACTTCACTATGGAATCGAAGAGGGAAATCTTGATCCGCCGGGTGAGCACGTTCGAATCCCAGACCTGTTTTAGCTGGGCAAAGGCGCCTTTAGCTTTCTTAATCCTCGCGTCGACGTCGTCATCAGAACCACCGCTGTTGGTCACGGTGCTGCCGAGATACGTGAATTTTGCGACAGATTCCAGCGGTGTCCCATTGAGTCTTATGGGTCGGTTTTCGCACGACTGAACTCGCATTTCGACGGTCTTCCTAGCGTTAATTCGTAGTCCCTTATCTTGAGCTTCCTCTCGTAACGAGTCAAGCTTCATTTGAAGATCGGGCAGTGAAGACGAAACCAACACTATGTCGTCTGCGTAGTCGAGGTCCTCCAGGTGTGAGCTTTTATTCCATGTTATGCCCCTCGGTGTTTCTGTTACTTTCCGCATGACGTCGTCGAGCAGAACTATGAAGAGCAGCGGCGACAGGAGGCAACCCTGTTTGACTCCTGCACTCATTGGAATTGGGTCCCCTAGAACTTGGTCGTGTACTACTTTGGAGATACTGCCATTATATAGGGACTGGATGATACCTATGTACTTGCTGGGTATTCCTCTTCGCCTGAGACTGGACCACAGTGCACTCCACTTCACGGAGTCGAAGGCTTTCTCGAAGTCGACGAATGCCAAGAAAAGTTCGGCACGCCACTCCACACACGACTCAATGAGGATGCGCAAGGTGTTCGTGTGGTCAGTGCATGAACGTCCAGCTCGAAACCCGGCCTGCTCCTCCCGAAGTGTCTTTGCAATCTCTGGGGACATACGGTTGAGAAGTAGTTTTGCCAGTACTTTAGCTGCAGTTGGTAAGAGCGTTATGCCTCTCCAGTTATCGCAGACTGACAAGTCGCCCTTCTTCGGTACCTTCACGAGCAAGCCTTGTTTCCACTCGCAGGGGACACGCTCCGTCTCCCAAACACGCTGCAACAGGGGATAGAGTATTTCGGCTGACCTAGCTGGATCCGCTCTTAAAAGCTCCACATTGATATTATCTACCCCTGGTGCCTTTCCTGTCTTCAACTGCTTAATGGCGGCGACTACTTCTGCGTATGTTGGCGGAGTCGTCGGTAGATCCAGGAGTGGTCCGGGGTTATCCGTAGAAGTCAAAGTCGAAGTCTAAAAATATATGGCGATAAATTAGATACTATGATTTATGCTATTTTATCATCACTAAACATTTACACACACATTTTAATTGAGCTTAATTAATTTGAATACCTGGTATAAAAGATAAGTATGTACTATTAAACCCATGGTAAATTTGTAAAACTAATGGTTCTAAAGATATCTTTGCCGTCCGTACCCGTAATATCCAGATGGATAAATTAAACTCTTATTTTTATTTTTAAATGAGTATAATAATGATGTAATAATCTAATATATCGCCATATATTTTAGAGGCCGACTTTGACTTAAACAAAACAAAAAACAGCTAGCGACTCCATGGATTTTAGAACGGTATGCTCCCAAATGTCATAACCCAATATACCCAATATACGGCTAACTCATTCTAAAAACTGTGGGTGACCTATTGTGTACTGAACTTATTAGAAGCAATTAACTTAGAAACACATTTTGTTCATAGCTAGGTGCGGTTTCCTGCTAACAAGGTACTAATACCTGGCTAGACCACCTACTGTTGTAAACGTGAATGCTAAATAGCTTTTTAATTAAAATATAGCAATTTAGTAAATTACTACGAGAACTACTACTATGAGAAATTAGAAAACAAAAGCAACAGCTATCTTTACACATATTACAATTTATAAGAGCCAAAGAGTGTTTGCTGTAAGCGTGGACGAACCCGTCTTACATGGATGTCTGTAATCGAGAAAGATCTCGAAATTAGAGATGAGATCGCGAGTAAGTGATTCAAACGAGCTATATTAGCTCACAAGATCTTTCGCTCACTGAAGATTCAAGTAGCTCAGTATCTCATCTATCATCTCAGTATTTCTCGCTCGCTCTCGCGTTTTTCTCGTCGTTTCGTCTTTTAAATCTAGATTGTCTCTAGTTCTCTACTCACTCGTGAACGATATAGACTAAAGATCTACTGAGCTAAATGAGGGATACATATCTCGGTGAACTAAAGACACATATCACTCTTTTCACTTTTGTGACACATTTTGCGCATCTCTACTCGAAAATTCTGGAAGTACCTAAGGACCCAAAGACGACCCAGAACCAACATCTCTGGAGACGACCGCAACTAAGAATGGGACAAGGCCAGATGAAGAAGAAGAAAGAGTGTTTGCTGATGATTTTGTAGTTCTTTCAGGCAACAACGGGGTGAGACAATGCAGTCGCGTGAGATGGAAAATGGGCCAGAGAATTGTTCATTGACCGAGCTAGGGAAGAGTCTCTATTTCATCTTCGCCAAAAAAAAATCGTTTGTCCGGATGTTTGAATGTTCTCGTCTACATTTCTGAACCGTAAGTATACAGAGATCAATCCAAATGGGTCAGTAAGGGGAAATCGAAAACTATAAGAAATAGGGAACAAACATTCGAGTTCATAAATATTTGCCCTTACCGGGATTCAAACCCAGGGCCGCCGGCTCAGTAGGCAGGTGCTTTACCACTGCGCCAACCGCGTCGTCAAAATTTAAAGTCAAAATTTGAATCTCAAAATCCCAAAATGCACATTTAACGGCATAACCAGCTCATAAGTAAGGCAATTCCATGTATACATATCAAATAGTACAAGTTAAATTTATCTGTCAAAAATATAACACAGATTTAAATAAAAAAGATGCACTTCGAGGTTAGAATGTTGTTTTCTAAATAAAACAAATTAAGAAAATACTTATAAAACAATCTCACCTATAGTGATAATTTTAATCTTCATTATACAACAACGTAATTAATATAAAGTCACTTGAAGATATATTTTTACAAACCAGTTTTACTTGTGTTTATATTTTAAAATAATATACCTATCTTAAACTGTTGAATGAATCACATTTATGATAAATCTTATCGGTCTGATAGAATCTTTATCATTATCATATAGAATTGCGTGTATGTGTGTAGTCTCACACTCGTACAGCCAATTCTAGGTGTATGACCTAGTGCTTTACTGATAGCGGAGTGATTAAAAATTTTATGGTTCCATACCTAAAGGGTAAAAATGGGAACCTATTACTAAGGCTCCGCTATTCGTCCGTCTGTCTGTCACCAGGCTGTATCTCATGAACCGTGATAGCTAGACAGTTGACATTTTCACAGATGATGTATTTCTGTTGCCGCTATAACAACAAATACTAAACAAAGAATCAAATAAATATTTAAGTGGGGCTCCCATACAACAAACGTGATTTTTTGCCGTTTCTAGCTCGATACTGTCTCAAGGCTGTATCTCATGAACCGTGATAGCTAGATAGTTGACATTTTCATAGATGATGTATTTCTGTTGCCGCTATAACAACAAATACAGAAAACAAATAAATATATATTTAGTTGTAGGGAACCCTCGGCGCGCGAGTCCAACTCGCTCTTGGCCGGTTTTTCATTTACTTTGAATGTTCATACGCTTCAAACATGATAAAAAACGTAATGGGTAGCTAAAATTATCGCTCGCTTTCTATATTGGGCCGTGTACGAACGAACGAACAAAAACATCCAACATTTTGTTCGCACGTGCGTACCACGTACCACTAAAGAACATTAAACACAAGACACAACAACGACCATTTCTTGCGCGATATAATTACCCGTTTCTTTCTGTACAGTAAGGTGAGAGAGATGACATGACAAGAGTCGCGAACCATAGTTGTGCTAGACAGGCAGGACGGTTTATACGATTTCGTGTTCGTTGTTTGTGCCACATTTTTGTTCGTTCGTCCGTACATACACGGCTTTACAGTGGGTATTAAACTATACAATACACTATTGGTCTAGACATTTAAAGCATGAAGAAGTAAAACCAAAAATGTTTTTACACAGTGCAAGAACTGTTTGAGATCAGTTGTTAAAGATTTTCTTTTTAATTTGAATTTATGTATTTATCATTTGTTATTTTTTGTAATTTAAGTTAACTTTCATTAGATTCTAGTTAACAGCGGCTGTGTTAATTTTAAATAGATTTTTTGTACACCCTTATGCCTTGATCACACGTACCGAGACAGTGGGCGAGACAGTGCTCTCGTCCCTGTCATACACAAGACAAACGGGCGAGACAGAGCACTGTCTCGCCCGTTTACTCGGTACGTGTGATCAAGGCATTAGATGTCTGCTTAAGCAGGCTTAGTTTTAAGATTTTGCAATACCCTTACAGGGTCCATGTGATACATATGTACTTATATTTTTTAAGATCTCTTGTAATTACCATGGTATGCAATATAGAATATGAATATAAACATATAAACTCAGTCATAAATATTCGCCCACTTCGGTCAAAATCGCGAGTAGTGTGGGGTGATTATTCGAGCGTTTTAACCGCCTCATTACCGTGACCACAATATTGACGAACCCCGTATGATTTTAGGCGCCATTTTCGGTTGTCTTGTAGAAGATGCAGATTTTTAAAATTCTTATCAAAATGATGTGGGTGGCTTCTATGAATTGGCCAACTTCAAGGTCACGGTGATGAGGCGGTTAAAACGCTCGAATGATCACCATGTGGAGCCGCAATTATAATACTAGTGTGATAGAATGCCCAGAAAGCCATATACATGGCATCATCACCGTCATGTTGGTAAACAGCACATAAAACCGATGGAGCGGTGAATCAGGGTGTTACGTCATCGTGATGTCATTATTCATGGTAATTATGCTACCTACTTGAATAGTACAACCTGGATTTTATGCATAACTAGGTTTTTTATGACATCTCGACAATGTGATCAACTTAAGGAAGTCCTCAATGGATATATTTTATGTGAACACTAGCCTATATATAAATAGATAGCTTGACGACGTGGTTGGCGCAGTTTGTAGTGTAGCTGCCTACTGAGCCGGCGGTCCTGGGTTCGAATCCCGGCAAGGACAAATATAAGTGATGATGTACTCGAATATTTGTTCCTGCATCGCGACTCTATAATACAATACAACAATACTTTATTGCACACCAACAAGAAAAATATTACATGAGAAATCATAAATTAAATAATGGTAGACAATAGGCGGTCTTATCGCTAAAGAGCGATCTCTTCCAGACAACCTTTGGGTGGCGGAGAAAACAAAATTAAACAGAAAATATTATATAATGTATTTATATATTATGTATATGGTCGTGTAGTACCCATAGTACCAACATTGCTTAGTTTGGCACTAGATCGATTTGTGTAAGATTGTCCTTAAATATTTTATTTATTTAACTAGTTAAATAAACAAAATACCACGCGATCATTTTTAGAAATGGCTGAAAATATAACTCTTTAGGGTTCCGTACATAAAGGGTAAAAACGGGACCCTATTACTCAGACTTCGCTGTCCGTCCGTCTGTCACCAGGCTGTATCTCAAAAACGGTGATAGCTAGACAGTTGAAATTTTCACAAATGATGTATTTCTATGGCCGCTATAACAACAAATACTAAAAATAAAATAAAATAAATATTTAAGGGGGGCTCCCATACAACAAACTTTTTATAGATTATGGTACGGAACCCTTCATGCGCGAGTCGGACTCGCACTTGCCCAATTTTTATTATTTATTATAATAACGTGTGTTATAACTATAACAAGCTTTGATGTATCACGTTTCGGGCGGAACAAGTCGAGAGAACTGTAAAGGAATCTCATACAAAATTGAAGGCCTTAAGCCAGGGAGTAATTTTTTTTCAACATGGCGTCTATGTTCATGTACAGGCTAAACAGCTGAATTATAACTTTTTGACTGGTGTTTTTTATTTTTTATTTCATTGCATATGTTTGAGAAAAGCACTATACATGCCTAGCTGTGAAAAGGGCTGTTGCACTTACTTAAAGGATTGTTCCATCACATCCATATATCGGATGATGGAACCAGTCGGTAGTGCCTGGAATTCCTGTAGTTCTGGGTAACCAATACAGAATTCCATCATTCTAGGTGGCAAGGGCATGATATCCACACAGTATATGCTTATATGTCCAGTGGCGGATTAAGGGTCGAGAGCGCCCTAGGCAAACACCTCATCGGCGCCCCATTGCGGCCCTTTGCGCTCCTTTGCGCCCTTTTGCGGCCTTGCGCCCCTAGGCACGTGCCTACTTTGCCTTAGGGATAATCCGCCACTGTATATGTCTCTGCCTCCTCACCACACATTCTACAATCAACCTTAATTGAAAGTTAAAACTCCCCCAACACAATTAGCTGGTCATGATGAGACCCACATTCAATGTGTTATAGAAAATGCTACTAAAACTGAACATAATTTTTCTCAATATTAGCTTTGAATTCAATATTGGCTGAGATATCACTTGTTCCAATAAAAGCCGAATATCTTGGAAACTACTGGTCCTATTTCCACCAAACATAGCTAAGAACCATTTCAATGGACAAGTCTTTCCATTTAAATAAAAAATACACTCAAATTGGTCCAACCATTTGGGGGCTACAATGCCACAGACAGATACACATGGTAAACTTATACCACCCTTCATTTTTGTCAGGAATTAATAAACAAATCTCATGTTTTATAATTCAACAACTACAAGCTTCTTAAATTAAAAGATACAAAAATTAAGACTACTGTGATAAATACTATAATTTCAAATTCCATTTTTACTCATTTAACCTTCAGTGAGTTACAATTAGTTAGCACAAAATATGCATGACTAGCCGATACCTCATAGGATGGTAAACTGAGTATAATAACTACATTTTATAATATTGCATGAATTGCTCGAAATAGTTATTTGTTTCACAAAACTTTTTTGTATTTTAAATCTATCATTTATCTACTGACTTGACCTTCAATAATTCCAATCAACATGCAAATAAATTGAGCTAGTTATTAATAATCCCCAAACATTTTAATCACAATTGAGATCTATAACTTGAATCATCCCAACCTTGTAATTCACTGTCCATCGTTACTCTAAATGAAATACTTCAAACTTTAAATTTAAACATCAACACAGCTCTAGTAAATCCAACCATAATTGCATTAAAATAAAGCATAAACCAATCAGTTTCCAATCACTTCCTATCCATAGTTCCTATATCAAAATATTTCTATTGCCAAGACACAGGAAAAAATAGATTTTCATATGGCTTCTTTTTAGTTGCGTTGATCTAGATGGTAGTTAAAATAACCTTCACTCACGCGGAACAGGTTCCACGCAGCGTGCCTGCAGCGGCAAGGCTATACAGATAATTATTTTGTCAATTTTAACGTAAACATTACCACAAACGGCCAAAAAGGGGTGTCGCTTAACAGCGCGAAAAAATATAAAATAGCCAACAGCCGCGGTCACTGCTGCTCTACTTTATCCCTAAGCCGGTATAACTAATGTTTAACAACAGTAATACGCTAAATACTTACGTAATACGCTTTAAATAACAATCAAATCACAAACATCACAGATCGAACTGACTAAAAAACTGACTAGCATAACACATTCGCGCGATTCTCAGCGTTTAAGCACTCACGATTTAAATTGTGTAATACTACTATTTTCGCGAGCTTGTTAAACGGTTAACAGTTCATTTTCGTAATAATTGATTAAATTTGGATGGAAACCCGCGAGAAAGGCACACCATTTTGAAAGATAAGTAAAGATCGTGAAGGATTTTTCCCGTGTGTCAGACGTCTTGCGTCATTGCGACACTTTGACGTATAGTTAGTGTTGCCAGTTAAATATTTGACATCCGCCTGTTCCGGTTGCTCAACGTAAATAATATCTACTGTTAACGTAACTTCAAATAAATACTTCCTTTCCATAATAATACCTCAATGTTCCTTTCGAACTAAATAAGGAGTAGACAGATATTTCGTGTTTTTATTGCCTTGATAAGTGCATGGCTTTGCCATTTAAACCCACAAGTTACACGAAAAAGAAATCACGTAAACTAGTGAAGACAAATTGTATACTTTTTGTGGCAACTTTGTTGCCTGAACATTTTAGGATTGCGTTCAGTAAATTACAGGGTACGGAAGAGTAGGTACGGCACAGCAAACTTATTGTTGATAATGGTTGACCTTAAATGAACTTTAACTTATAACAACTTTAAAGCAGACATTAGCAGCATGCTCGGTTTTATATTTTTATAAGTCGTTTCACCTCAAAATGGGCCACTTAAACTAAACTACCAAATTAAATAGTAGTTATATTATTTTGTAATTTTTTTTGTAAGTTGTTTTGTACCTTAACTTTGTCTCTACATTGTAATAATATGGGAATCCCAAGTAAGTTATTGTTATTAGGAAATATTTACCTTACCGATTTGTGCAAGGCAAATAGACCTGTAATATCGAAACTAGGGCATATTTGATCGCATTACGCCTTCCCATTACCTTCTGCTCTAGAGCATAACCTTTAATTTACTTCTGTGAGTTAATGCAATTGTTGCTCGATATTTGAGCGCCTACAAATGACTGTAAAAGTCACGAATACTTTATTGCTTCTTACTTTTTGCAGGCGCTTATAATGTTATTCATAAAAAAGTAGCCTTACCGGCCTGCCGTCTATTTTGAATTCGATGGTTTAGTCGATGCTTGTCCTTTCCCATCATCAGGCACTTTTGAAAGTATACAGTTACAGTTGGTCTTATTAGTACATCGAGAGTGACCCACGAGTCACACGACAGTCACCGCTAGATATCTATTGACGACTAGGTGTGCCCGCGGCTCCGCACGCGTGGAAATCGGTCCGTTTCAGTTTTGCTTTATCAGTTTCTTGATACCCCGCAGGCAGGACTTTCCGTGCTGTCCAAATCTATTGGGATTTTGAAAGTTGTGCGAGCCGTTTTGCCACCAGGTAATAACGTAGCAGCGATTTTTAATTAAATTTGTTGATATCCGTACCCCCTCTTCTAAACTTAGAATTAATTTGGCAAAGTATTTCAGCGCCATCTGTTAGTTTATCAGGGTACTCGATAGTCGTAGCACATGTTTGAAAAAGTGCACCTCATTCCTTACTAGCGCCATTAGATTTAGGTGCAAAATTAACTCAATCGAGTTAAGTTTGCACCTACCCCTCCTTTTATTGGTAAAATTGTTATAGCCTATAATATGGCCGGGGATTTTCGCGACAGATTAATGAAGTTTTTAACAAAATCCGTTCAGCCGTTTTCACGTGATGCGCGGTCAAATAAACAGACAAACAGATAAACAGACATACTGTGAGAGAGTGACGGACGGTACTATGTCGAGCGACAATAGCAGCGAAGCGTAGTTGTGTAAGACGGGCAGCAGGGCTAGCGTATCTTGCCGTGACTAGGCATCACCTGTCTTGCTCGCACAGTATTGAAAGGAAAGTGACAGATAGTATTTTTCACAGTTATGCTAGACGTATAGGCAACACGTCGTCGGATTTAGTCACTGGCAGTCAGTATTAGTAAGCTCTCCAATTCTGGCTGCATAAGGGCTGTATAACAGCCTATACAGCTTGTGTGTTACATGGGTTAGATTTAAATGTGAGCTAGTTGCATTGGCTTAGTGAGCAATTGGCAAACAGGTATTGAAGCGAATCGCAAGGTGAAGGGAGATAGTTTAGCGATTTTACGAGCGAAATAAATGCAGCCTTAAAACTGGTTGGTCTTAGTTAGTAGCGTAATACTTTCTGTGAATAAGGATACAAAGGGTACTTTTACATGTCTCTGTGTCCGGCCAAAGTAGATACCAAAGTAAAGTGACAATAAGGATCCTAAATGAAAGCGTAAAGTGCGTGGTTGGTTTATGCGGTCGTTATCACGCAAGGAGACTCCGAGGACTTTGAATATAAAGCTTTGGCTAGCTTTGAGCCTCCTTATCCTTAAAAACTGCGTGACAGCGGCAGCGGCAGCGGAAGGTAAGTGTGTCTCGCTTACTCGTATGGCCGCCGCGGTGGTAGTTATAAAGTGTTGCGTTATCATGATGTCTTTGATATCATCTAAAGTCGCATTTGCCTCTAAAGACGCAATACGCAGCTCCAGATTGGATTTGTTGTGTTGAAGATAATAGAATACCAATTTCTGTATACAGACACCGTTACTACTACATATACATAGTCCTTTAGTTTAGTTCAGTTTTTAGGGTTCCGTACCCAAAGGGTAAAAACGGGACCCTATTACTGAGACTTCGCTGTCCGTCCGTCCGTCCGTCTGTCACCAGGCTGTATCTCAACAACGGTGATAGCTAGACAGTTGAAATTTTCACAGATGATGTATTTCTATTGCCGCTATAACAACAAATACTAAAAATAAAATAAAATAAATATTTAAGGGGGGCTCCCATACAACAAACTTGTTATAGATTATATATATGTATAGGTACGGAACTCTTCATGCGCGAGTCGGGCTCGCACTTGCCCTATTTTTCACCTATAGCAGCGGAAATCACGGACACTTTTTCAGACGGATACAAACTTTGAAGCTATTTATTTGAAGTTATTTTATCAAGTAGCTCTTGCTCGTGAGATCATAATTTAAGATTAGTATAACAACTTAACAACTCACGTATCATCCCGAAGAAACGACTGATTTATAAAACACGTAGTTATACTTAAAAACGTGCAAACGTTCAGCGACCTTGTAGAAACGAAAGAATCTCATCCTTCATTCTGCCCTTTGACCGCATTATAAATTAAAGATAGAGTCTGGTCCCAAGATTTTGAAATGAATGTTGCAATCCTGTCGCCTACTTATGCCAATAACCAGTAAACATAGCGCAGTACGCTGGAAACTGGCTGAATGAGCGGTCATAGCCTTAATTAAAAAAACAAAAGTTTGTTTTTAATTTTGCATTATGAAGCCGCGGATTTTGGTTTTAAATTTTTGTGGCTAGGGATGTGATGTGACTGACTTGAAAATGAAAGTTTGTGTGTGTTTTCTTTTTGTGAGTTTGTGTTTTTGTGTCAAACTGGATCGGAGGGCGGAGGAGGGGTACCCGAGGGGGTTTATGGCTGTTTGTATGTTTTTGTTTCCTTTTGATCATACCTACGTAAGAAGGAAAGGAACAATATAAACAGGAGAGATTCAGTTTGGCAATTTGAACTTACCGATTACCGAAGTCATTGGAAACCAACGTTAAAAATCAAATTTGGATTTTTATTATAGAACCAAGTTTGAATGTTCAATAGATGTAGCCTTTACGATGAAACCGCAAATGTTAGGTACAAACGAAGACTGAGTTAACGATACCTACACATAGACCTTAACATGTTGCAATAAGGTTTATATTCGTTTACAATTGTACCCACAGTTATCAGTGTCTTCGTTAGTACTAGTGCCTCTGTTAGCTGTAGACCACCCAGAGCCTTATCAACGCTATTTTGAATATATCGAGGAACTGATTCGACAAAAGAAATCTATATACTACTTATCGAACCTACTCACAAGATTTCATATGAATCGGTTGAGAAATGCCACCCCTGGGCGAGAACAGCCGGAAAACGTCTGGCCATCCAATAAACATTCAACCATACGAATTTCAGGCCAAGCTAAAACGAAATGCCCTCGCTCGCTTCGCTGGCTCGGTCAAGTATAGGATACTTTTTACTAGACTAATACAGAGATCCAAAAAGATGATACCACACTTTTTATTGCTCGCTGACAAAGGTCGCGGCCACCTAGTAGCCCGAGCGAGCGAAGCGTTTGTTTCAGCTTCGCCAAAAGTTCTTCCGTAGTCCGGATGTTTGGATGTTCCTATTTCCGGCTGCTGTTCTCGCCTGGAGATCGCATTTATTAACCGATTCCACCGATTCTCGTGAAATTTTGTGAGTAGGTTCAATAATTATATAGATATTATATTGTTGATTAATTTATTCGAAACATTTCAAAATGGCGGAGATATGGTGGTTGAAACAATAAAAAACCGGCCAAGAGCATGTCAGGCTACGCTCAGTGTAGGGTTCCGTAGTTGCCCATCCTTCACAATAGACCTTTAAGCCCGAGGTTTAAATAACGAGAATAGATTTCAAGCTCCGTAAAAAAGGTCATAAACGCCAAAATAACTGTAATTACTTATTACCTTCTGGAACTTATTGATCATACGCGCCAGATTGAGCGGAATGTTTTGCAGTACGGCACTTAACTAATATGTGTAACGTTCGAAGTATAAGGACACCCCGCGGCACTTATGTAATTATTATAATTAGGTACTAACTCAAAAAGAGCTCGACCGATTTTATTCAATATAGATTTCATTGAAAGTGCTTATAAGGCCTCATTTTTAGGGTTCCGTAGTCAACTAGGAACCCTTATAGTTTCGCCATGTCCGTCTGTCCGTCTGTCCGTCCGCGGCTTAGCTCCATGATCATAAGTACTAGAAAGCTGAAATTTGGTATGAGCATGTTTATGTATCACGCCGACAAAACGGTAAAATAAAAGAAATAAAAAATGTTTTTTTCGGGTACCTCTCGAACACCTAAAGTGGGGGTGAATTTTTTTTTCGTTCCAACACTAGTGTGTGGTGTGTCGTTGAATAGGTCTTTTAAAAATAATAGGGGTCTTCAAACATAATTTTTTGATAAAGTCAGCAGTTTTGTAAACGTCAATTTCGCGAGTAGGTAGTGTGAAGCCGTAATTAAATGTATGAGTGTGGTAATAAATATTTATATTTCTATTTAGGCACGTTCTAGTATAAGATATAAGAGATCAACGATCGATAATGCGCACGGGAAGCGAGCTATAAAACGGGCGTATCCTATTACGTGTATAACTAGATACTCGTGGATTACGCGCGCGGGTAATTTGAGCGTCCTGGGTGATGCAAGTGCTCTGCCGATGCAAGGACGCATAACTCTGCTGCCCGTGTTATGGGTCTATGATGGCTGCGTTTATCACGGGATAAATAAGTGACAAAGCATCTGTCACTCACACTCGCATAAGCAACTTTACCAACTCACCAAATATGATTCATCTGAGGAAAACAACCGGCCAAGTGCGAGTCTGACTCGGGCACCGAGGGTTCCGTACAAATACTTATCGCATCTTAACTAGCCGGGCTTAGTTAAGTTTGCACCTGGTATGTATGGAGCCGGATACAAATGAGGTGCAAAGTTATCGCAATCGATCACGTTTATTGTATGGGAGCCCCCTTAAATATTTATTTTATTCACTTTTTTTAATATTTGATGTTATAGCAGCAACAGAATACCTCATCTGTGAAAATATGAACTGTCTAACTATCACGGTTCATGAGATACAGCCTGGGTACAGACGGACAGACAGAGAGATAAACGGACGGACAGCGGAGTCTTAGTAATAAGGTCCCGTTCTTTACCCTTTGGGTATGGAACCCTAAAAATTCGATAACAAAATAAAAATTGGCCCTTTTACTCATCAAACTATTATTCAAGAGTTGATTTTATCATAGTTAATTGTTTCAGAAATTACAGTGAATTTAGAGCTGATGAATGATAGCAGCGAGTGACATAATTACGTAGTGTTTTATAACATTTTTATATGACGTAAACTATTTATTGCAGTTTCTAGAGCAGTATAATTACGATGAATGTCATCATATTAGCCGATAGACATCCACTGCTGGACAAATTCCTCCCCCAAAGTTTTCCACAACAATCGGTCTTGCGTCACCCTCATCCAATTTCTGCCCGCGATCCTAACCAGGTCGTCGGGTCACCTTGTTGGGGGCCTTCCCATGCTGCCTCTTCCGGTCCGTCGTCGCCACTCAAGAACCTTTCTGCCCCAACGACCATCGGTTTTATACTGTCTGAGCTATATCTACAACCTTGGTTGTCTTGCGTATCTCATCATTTCGGGTTCAATCCCACAAGGAAACTCCGAGCATAGCTGGCTCCGTTACCCTTTTAGTAACTTTGAGCATTCTTATGATATTGTGAGCGACCACGTTTGAGTGCCGTACGCGTACGTACGGTTAATGTAAGAATAAGAAAGTGCTATTAAAACTGAACATAATGAGGAGCTAGAACTGTTTAAGTGAAACTGCCCACTGAGTACCTACGCACAAATACGCTAATTTGCCCTAGGTCATGGATGTGTTCTATGCACTTAAGTAGGTATATAATATTCTATATAAATGTGTATATCGTCGTCTAATACCTACCCATATAACATTTTTCGAATTCGTACGGAGTTTGTCTTTGTATACTATTTGTACAGATTTCGTAGTAGACAGTCCACATTATTTTCATTAAAGCAATAATGTGTGCAATCATAACATAAATCAAATGTTTACAATGCAGCGATTTTTTTTTAAAATTCAATTGTTTAGGCGGGGAAAAAAAAAAAAACTAAAGTACAAAAAAAGTAATGGTTTTAGCCGTTGGAGACACGGGTTCGAACTCCGTTTGAACCATAGATTTTTTCTTCATTCTAATCATAACATGTCGGGCTGTTTCTAACCTAACAGATAAGCTTGAGTGACAACAGCATTTTTTTTATTATTAGAGATATGATACAAATGGATATGAAAATATTTTCGGCACTTCCATAGCTCGACATTACGCTAGTGGGGCGGTGTAAATCCTCGAACAATTACACAAATGTATCATTTAGCTTGTTTCAATTACAGGTCCAGGGTCTTCCAAGCCAGCCTCCATCCCTCGCAGCCAGTTGCGGCACCTACTCTTCATAGTCCAGGGTCTCGGACAAAGCCGGATGCGCTACACCTACTGGAACGCCAGGAATATTGCATACGACCCGAGGATAGACTTCAATAGGTCAGTTGTTCATTAATATAACAAAAGTCGTCACACTCCAGGGGGCCAATGATGGTTGCGTTTATCACGGGATAAATAAGTGACAAAGCATCTGTCACTCACACTCGCATTTTGTCAAAACGTGACGGATGCTTTGCCACTTATTAATCGCTTGATAAAAGGCACCATCAGGCCTGCAGGAGAAGCAGATGGAGACGGTGAGCAAATGCTCATATTCAGGCTCTTCCTATCCATTAATCCCTTGAGTCGGTGGCAGTTGGTCTTTATTACTTAAAGTTTATTGGAATTATGCCAGGAACCAAGTTAGGTTCCTGTGGCTCTATTAAGCTGTTCACCTCGCGCTAGTTTTTCGAAATGATTGTAGTATGACTTATTTGACGGTTCTGACTCCCATATCTTCGCCATTTTCGAAAAAATGAATCAGTATAATTATTTAGTGTGCTCACAAATTTTCAGAAGAATCTGTGGAGAAATGCAGACATCTGAATATATCCGAACATACGAAAGATTTTTTGGCCAAGCTGAAACGGAGACGTTCCGCTAGCTTCGCTCGCTCCGTCATTAAAAATGGGAAGATAAGACTTTGGTTGTCTAAAGTTCCTGTCCAAGGAGGATATTAGGTACAAAGCACAGACTGAATGATGCCCACGGCTACTTTTACCATAGCACTGCTTGCCATCGGCTAGGTGTTCATCCTCTCACACTGGAGCCTAAATGGTCGAGAACTGTACGGTTCCAGAGGTATTTCCTACCACGGACGCTCCGCAATTGGAGCTCCTTGCCGAGGTTTTCCCGGGGGAGTATGCGGTTCTTCAAGAGGGGAGTAAATATGTTCTTAAAGTGTCAGCAATGCACGTGTGCTGCTCCTGGCGTTGCAAGCGTCTATATGCGGCGGCAACTGCTTAACATCAGGCAGTTTGCCATCGTCGTGGTCGTGGTATACAAAAAAATCACGTAATACTTTCGTTCCAGGAAGACCCTGCTCCTCGCTATTGGCTACCTGGACAGCACCAGTTTCCCCATCTCCGCCATGTTCGCCAACGAGTACGAGGCGAGGGGATACAACGTCATACTTCTAGATAACCAGCGGTTCGCCACCGTCCACTATTACCTGTAAGTTGTGCATACTCAAGGATGATGATGCTGAGCTTATACAGCTCTTACGTAGCTGAAATAAGGCGCATAAGGGTTGTATAAACATTTATGCAGCCTGTGTGCTGCGTACTCTTGGTCTCACCGGGATCATGCGTGTCCAAATAAATCATATTGAAATGTGTGGAATGTGGGTATCCATCCCACATAGCGATTCTTTGCGCTGCCACGGCGTGAATGTGCTTACAGTCCGTAAGCTATTGAAATACTTGGTTTCTTGGGTATAGAAGAAATATAAAATAATACTCGTACGCATGCTAGTATTAAGTTATTGTGTGCCCTTACAAGGCGTAATGGTCTGACAAATCACTACAATATGTAACACCTTAATCTGAATGTACATTCCAACTGTATAAAAAATAAAAATTTATAATATTTTAAAATCCGTGAGATACATAATCTAAAAATGTTGCACACGAATTTTTACTTTTGTCAATCAAAAAATAAATAGGTAACAGAGATAAAGCTCATCAAATCAAGAATATTAAGGTGTTGACACGGTTGACATCACAAAAATGTAACGTGCCCGTATTTTTTTGTTTAATTGACAAAATACATATGCAAGTACAAAATCTATCTTCTACTAAGTATATTTCTTTGGGAAACTAATAGCCTCATAGCCTTTGTGTTTATTATACCGGACTCGCTCGATCTTATTCGATCGAAATATCTTGTATAAAAATACTCTGATTTCGCACGAATTTTAGGAGTAGTAGAGGGCCTCGTGCAGGGTCCGTCCGGATTGTTACTACCGTCTTGCCTGCTAACCCACCGCCAAACAGCAATGTTCGCATTGTTGTGTTCCGGTGTGGGGGTAAGATAGCCGGTGAAATTACTAGCATAGAGGCATTCTATCTTCGTCCTCCGGGTAGGCAAGCACTTGTGACTCCTCTGGTGTTGCAGGTGTTTATGGGCGACGGTTATCGCTTTCCATCAGGCGATACGTTTGCTCGTTTGCCCCCTATGACATAAAAAAAAAAAAAAAAAAAAAACCAAAAGAATATTCTAAGAACTAATGGACTGTGATGTTGAAATCGACATTGAACTGTGAGGGTCATGGACTCATGACATGGAACATACTCGGAAAACTAAATTATAAATGTACATAATTACTGCTAGGAGCAATTGCTTCATTAGTGGGGTTCTTGTGAAATTTGTTCACTGCATGTGTTCAATAACAATCCTCTATTTTGGCATCACTTTTTCCTTGGAACATATCACGTCTGTCGTTTATTTAAGTACCTACTTAATATAGCTAATATTACAAGACGGTTTTTTTAACTCCAATTTACAAACAGCATGTCCTCCATTTCCAGGGCGAGCCGCCTCATGCGCCCAGTAGGCAAACACGTCGCCGAAGTCCTCATGCAGCTGTCAGCCGCCGGCTTAGATCCATCTAAACTGGAGCTGCTAGGCTTCAGTCTCGGTGGCCAAACAGTCAGCTACATCGCCAGAAACTACCAGCTCGCTACTGGAAGGAACATCTCCAAAATCACCGCTCTGGAGCCCTCCGGACCTTGCTTCAGAGACTTAAGTCCCGACGATCGCCTAGACGCTTCCAACGCAGATTTCGTAGAAGTTATTCACACTAACATAGATGGGTACGGTATGGCTGCGAGAATGGGACACGTGGACTTCTATATCAACGGAGGAGAATACCAGCCCTCAGAAATAACTATGTACCCCTGTGCTACGACTTGTAGTCACTTCAGGGTGCTTGGTCTTTGGTTGGCCGCATTAAAACATCCCGGAAAGTTCCTAGCTTTGAAATGTGATAGCATACAGCAAGCTAGGGATTCAGACTGTTATAGTAGAGAGCCTTTAGAAACCAATGTGATGGGTTTGACCGTAGACAAGAGGAAACATGGGATATTTTACGTCTCCACGAGTAAAGGATATCCGTTTTATTTGGGTAAGAAGGGATTAAAGGCTGAATATGCGGCTTGGAGGAGACTTAGTGATATTAATTTGGGGAATCAAACGGAAATCTTTACATAGACAAATACTCAAATATTTGAGGAACCTCCACACAAAAGAAGAAGACATAGTCAAAGACCAAATAAAAGAAAGGATAATTCAGAATACAGTTGCAGTGTGGGTGTGTTACTCGGTTTTTTTTGTAAACCAACTTACTGCAAGACGCACTTGTAGACGCAGGGGTTACGGTTCAATAAAACAAATGTGGTAGGTAAAGGAACATTCATGGTTGCAAATTTTACAACTTTGTAACAAACAAGTGATCGTCGTTGTACTCTAGTAGAGAGTTCAAAGTGATATTAAAAAGTTCAAAAATAATATGTAAAATTAAACTACATTTATGACACTTATTTCTTTAATTTGGTAATACTTTGATAAAATCGTATTACCAGGATGTCATGTCAACGTAAATAAATCCTATTCCGTAAGTAAATGCAAGAGTATAAAAAACGTCTACATATATTTCAACACGTGCCATATTCTCTACAATCTTTTAGTTAGAAATCCGATAGAATCGGAATCACGCTTCACTGGCGATGACTGTAACCGTATTATCTCTTAATTCCTAGGAAGGTAACCTCCGTCCGATCTACATCCTCCCAAGAGTTAGCTAACATGTGCAATGAATTGCAAACTCCAAGGGCAAATAGTCACGTAACTAACTTATAAACTCCTTAAGAGGAAATACCACTGCCCATCTTTCCTTACCGTCCGTTTACGTTAAGTTTGCATCTGGTGCATTTGCATCATGGCGGACTGTTTGAATTCTGCACTTATGCACTGGTTCTGGCCAAAATTTTGCTCCAAGTACACAAAGTCTACTATAATTAGCGCGAAAATCGAAACGATCCGACACAGAAATTGACCTTTTCATTTAGTTTCCAGAATTTCGTTACAATTGGTTAAGTTTTGGAGGAGGAAACAGTCGAGAACCAAACCTAGATTACTTCAACCCGGTTACGAAAAGTTTGACCGTCATTTGTATTCGACGTCATAGTTATCAGGTGCAAAATTAACGTAAATGGCCGGTAAGGAAAGATGGGGAGTGGTATTTTTCTCTTAAGAATATTCTATACAATAACATTTTGGGTGCGAGGTAAATAAAGCGACCGGGACCCGTTCAAGTTTGTGCTTCACTACGTTCGATTGCACTGAAAAAAAAAAAGGAATAAGATTTATTAACATCCTCCTAGCCTTTGTCCCATTTTTTGAGAATGAATTCTCAATCGGGGTCGGCTACCTAAATCCCAAGATGTGGCGTAGGCACTAGTTTTTACGCAAGCGACTGCCCATCAGACCTTGCAACCCAGAGGGGAAACTAGGCCTTATTGGGCTTAGGTGGTTTCCTCACGATGTTTTCCTTCACCGAAAAGCGAGTGGTAAATATCAAATGATATTCCGTACATAAGTTCAGAAAAACTCATTGGTACGGGCCGGGTTCGATCCCGCGACCTCCGGATTGAAAGTCGCATGCCCTAACCACTAGGCTACCACCGCTTCGAATAAGATTTATTAACATTGACCCAAATATTAGCTGCTAAGTTACATAAATCAGAGGACTGACAAACTGAGGGCTACTAATAACCAAAATAAGATACTAAAATTAGCATAATTTTGTTTACTAGGTACTAATTGTAAGTACAATTTGACTATTTCTCAAGCAGTTAAACTAGTTGAACTATTTAAATAAGACAATTTAAACGGATTATATCGCGTATATTAATGATTTATATACGCGATATAATCCGTTTAAATTGTTTTATTTAAATGTGTGACAGTCGTGGAAACCGAAGAAAATATTAGTTGAACTATTTATTTATTCTCAGTGTAGTCGGCTCTTTTCCAATTGAAAACTCAAAACAGCTATAAAAGTTGGAGCAAAGCGATTAATTTATTTCGATTTAGGTACTACAACTTTGGCAAGATGGCCATCGCGTGTTGTGACAATAACTGATCGTTTCAAGTTGTGCTCCGTCCCGACTTCCACTTTCTTTTGGGACGGTTCGACGCGCTATTGTACTCGTAGCGAGCCACACGCATCACCATGCGCCACGTCTAATAGAATCAAGGTAGCGTAAATCGATATACAGAAATCACCAATACAATAATTATTATCTGATTTCTCCTTTGCATTGTTCTATTGAGTGATTTTGGGAAACTACTAAGGCTTCAACGTGCTTCCAAACATTTTGTTATATTTATCAAGATAAAATTGCTTTTCATTTCTCTCCTTGAGTGGCGCAAACAACTCTTCATGTATAGGCGCTTGAGTGATTGCTTCCATATCTTCCTTGAAATTATCAAATACCCTCTCAGTGGCTAGTTGATATCGTCGTTTTGGATGCAGCATCAGTTCCCCTGCCGCTTTTATCCTTATTTTATCCCAAATCTCCTGGTCACGCCTCGTAAATTTTGAATTTGGAGGGTGTACCAAATCGAAGCGTCTTCGTTCCTTCTCCTGTTCTATCATATGTTTTATAACGTCAAAAAGGAAGTCCCCGCTATTTTTTGGTTTCGTTGTTGTGGTTACTGGTGATTCTTTTCTTGTCAATTTGTTCATAGCATTTTTTAATACCGTTTCATAATTGTGAAAGTTTACTTCTCTTTTAAATATTCTCACGGTATCGTCGACATATTGATCGTATTCATCGGGTTGTACAAAAATTGAATCGATAAATGATCTTGTTAACGTCAGTTCATTGGTGGTGGATACATTGTTGGCCAGCATTTGGGCTAGTTGATCAGACGACAGCTTGGTGATTGCTGCAGAGGAGAAATGTATCGTGAAGATTGAATACACCTGAAAAAAGTAATAAATATTTGTTGAAAATAAGCAGCTCTTGTTTGGTGCTAGAACTTATGGGATGTAAGGTACACACGTCAAATTCCCATCGTTCACCTTCGTAACCAAGCTTTGTAACTACCTACGAACAATGTTTTTTTTTTAATTTTAAACCCGGTTTCGTAGGAAGACATAACAGTCAAAATCGAATTCATCGTTGGTAAAACTTTGTTCGTAACCAAGTTACAAAACTTGGATACCGTTGCGGGTTCTAGATAGGTATATTTTGGTGTTGGTACATGAATACAACCTTATTATATGCGACCATTATTTCAAGCAATAAATGAGAGATTTGTTATGATTATTCCACAGTCAGCAATAATAATATAAATTGGTCTACCACTATTGGACTGTAACAGAGCCAAAAAGTGGTAGGTACTTGTACATTTTTTTTGGCTCACTGTAGCTTTAAAATAATAAAAGTTATGTTACATTATGTATAGAAAAAACAAGATTATTCCTTTGTATACGTACCAAAATATAGGAACTGTAGTAGAGAGACTGCATCACAGTATTATGTTCTGCACCCTTTATTGTTTCAATGACACTTAAAACTTTATAAAGTTGATTAACTTGACCACTGTAATATGATCCTACTGGCAGTCGCAAACTTATATTTAGGTCATCGAAAAAGATACTCTTTCTTTCCTTGCTTTGTGTTGTCTAGAAACAAACTGGGGCAATTTCCTGGCTACCTCTGTATTTGTACTTATAGGTAATTCAATAAAGTTATATAAACTTTCGTTAGAAATCTGGACACTTTAGTAATTGTAAACATGTATGTAAATCTTCACCTAAGTATTCAAACACGCATAACTTTTTCATTTACCTCTCGGACTATAAATCGCAAGTACACTTTTATATTATACGACACCGATATCAATAATGAACCGATAAATAATAAAACAAAATGCAACTTTCTCGGCCTTTTATACTGTAACACCATGTTGCTTTTATTTTGTTATTATATTTACAAAACAACGAACATAATATGTAAGATATTAATAACAAGGAATTCCATACTCATATCAGTCATTACGATACTATTATAAACAATAGTTTGCGTAAACTGTGAGGCATGTGGCGGGGACTTATGCTCATCGTTTTCAGCCCAAATACGTTTTCTCAAAAATTGCATGTAATGTTGCCTTACCATCGCTAGATAGACTACAGTAAGTGGAACATACCGAAGACTTTTTAGAAGTGTCCAGTAAACAGCGAGATTTTAAATTTGGAATCAATATTTGTCCAGTAAGTAAGTATGTAATTCCTATTACGTATCAAGATATTTGAATATCGAAACACGATTTACATCGTCACCGACCTATAAAAAAACTAAGGATGTGAAGGCGATGAGGTCGTATATAAATGGAAAAAGGATGCATTCCACAAATTGTTTTAATTATAAGTACAGTGCGACAGCAAATTGTAGAAATTAAAAAGTGGCGTCCCTTTTTCGTAGATTAAATAGAAAGAGACGACATTGCAGTATACACTTGCAATTTACACTAAGAGCAAATGTAAAATAAAAAGAGGTTAGCACTATTGGCAGTATAAACGTAACTCAAGATGCATATTTAAAAAAAAAAAGTAGCGACAAGGTTTAGTGCGGAAGTTTGTATGCAGCGTTTAGTTCATAATTGTGCTGTGTAAAATGACAATGATATTTCGGAATTCCTTCCTTTTTTGTGTCGTTTAGAAAAAACCTCGGAGTTAAAATTGAAGGTAAGCTTTATGACATGAAAATTAGTTAGAAAATACAACAATGTACAGTAACAATAATTAAATTTTATCTTTAAGACTTAGATTTGTAAGACAGTGCAAATAATTAAACGCAGTATTTATAAAAAAAAGAAATTAAGGCGGGATTTAAATTAAAAGACAAAAATTTCAAATTTGTTTGTGTGATCTATTACAATAATTCAGCAAAAATGAGTTCAGACGAGTCAGATACCGAATAGACGGCACTCCTCCATACTTACTTAAAAGCGGAGGCAGAGTTAGCTAAAATAATTTACTTCCGACTAAATCCAAGGAGATATAAAAAAATACAAGAGATTCATTAAATGGAAGGAAGAAAATTAAGTTAATATTTGGTCAGATAATGTGTGATAAGGTCAGAATATTTCAACAATCTTTCTGAGACAATCGGATGGCTACAAAGGAAAGAAATCACAAATATTCAGCAGCAAAATATAGAAAAGTTCTTAAATAAAGCTCTAGATGATAACCATTTTGGCGATGAAGGTAAATAAATGCTGCCACTATTTGATAACGATATAACTATATCTTTTATCCAAGTATAAACTCATAATTATTTTTGTTATAGGTTGTTATCATGGGAGTTAATGGTGCCTGCGACGACGAATATCACAATGTGTAATAATAAAAATGGGATATAACAAAAATATTCATTGGAAAATGGCCGAATATGAATGTCACCTACAAAATATAATTTTAATCTAATTTTCTTGTTTAATTTTTGAGAAAAGCACTATACTTGCTTCGACCGTAAGAGCCATCCTGGCCTCGTATTATATCCGGACCTCGCCTACGGCTCGGTCCGTCTAATTCCTACTCGGCCAGTATGGCTTACTTACTGGTCTCTGCCGTAATGTACTATTACAGCAGCCCGTCTAGCACAAACTATGCTTAGCGATTCTTGTCGCGTGACATATCGCTACCCGTCACTCTCTCACATTACTGCACAGAAAGAGACGGGTAATTATCGCGCTCGAGAAATAGTCGCGTATGACAATTATGCTAGAGGTAGGTGCAGGACTGTTACCTTCGTGGAAATACTTATCGAATTGATTTCCAACTGTTTTCTTATGTCTCTACCGATTTTCATGACATTTTGTGAGTAGGTTGGTAAGAGGAACTACTTTTTCTGCTAATTTTTCATAAAAATTGAGGTTCCGTTCTCGTCTGTTTCCTCCTCCAAAACTTAGCCAATCTTTACGAAATTGCAGAAACTGAATAGGGTAGAATTGTTATGTCTGTTTATGTAACTGTTTCGTCTGTTTATGGCCAAAATGTCGCCACAAACGGACGCCTACACAAATTCTATAATAATTTGCGCAAAAGTCGAAACAGTCCGACACAGAAAATTTCATTCCCATTCAGTTAGTAAAATTTCGTAACAATTTGGTAAAAATAAACACGCTGTTCGATACATGGGTATACACAATTACCAAAGGTAGTTAAACATAGATGCAATCCAATTAAGGTATTAAAAGAAACTCAAATTTGCACGTGTTTTTTACTAAGGACATACATAATAATTACAATTAACTAATTAACTTAGATATTATTATTACAGTACACAATTTTGTTAAATGACTATATAATAACAGTAATCACGATCACTACGCCGGGAAGACTGCTTTTGTACCCATCCTAATTCTGAAATTGGCCGTGTTATTATTTTCCAACGTGATGCAACTGATGGGAAGCCACGATATAATACGAACAAATTAAGAAGACGAACGCTGCTTAGATTTCATTGACTGTATCATAAGCGCGACGTGAATTGCTTCGAGGATATCACCACAAGGTTGTCCTTGACGCATCCATTAAAGGTTTTCACGAGCCAGTAGCCGTTGTCACAACCGTAGCCTACGATGATGACAGCTTGGTTACAACATTATGGAATGTTACACGTTATCTTACCTTGAATTTTTTCATTGTAGGTCGCAGTCGCACTATATAACAAGCAAAATGTGATTTGGCTCGCAATCAATCTAGTTTCAGTCGCGCACCTATTATCACACAAGGCCTCTATTGACATTCATAAAAATTATATTCATAATGTAACCTTTTTAAATCGTTCTCAGAAACAGTTCATTTTCAGGATTATCAGAAAGCAAAACAAATTTGATCTTAACACATGACGAGTTTTAGAATCCTATAATGTTATTGATTTCAGAATTTGGGCATACTTTTGAATTTCAATATTTGGGTCGATTGCAAAAAAAAAAATTACATAGTTAAAAGCTTAGTTAACCAAAAATCAAGATCGCTTCCTTTGTGTGACGAAAGTTAGTCATACAAAATGTATGGGTAGCTTTCGTCACACAAAGGAATCAATTAAGTTTTGTTTTAATTAAAGCCTTTTTGGAGCGAAGCTCCCATGGATCGACTCGAATGGACTTTGTAACAATGCGCAGATCTCAGCGAGTTCTCAACCGATTTTAGAAATTTTTGTTTTAAAATGCACAAATTAAATTTCGCTAGGTCGTGACGAAGAGAAAATTCCGAAAAAAAAAAAAAAAACTCCGCTCCTATCTATGGTGCAAGCTTAGCCGGTGGCTGACTGCATCGACCTAGTACTATGTAATTTTTTTTGCGATCGACCCATTTATGGCAGCTGAAGAAATCTTAGACCACAGCATAGTACGCATGGTCCAAATCGATGCACGCGCTCTCATAGTCGAGTAGCATGTACCCGTCCTCCCCCCACCGCTGCCCGTAAGAGTTCTTCACGAGCCAGTAGCCGTTGTCGCGACCGTAGCCTACGATCGTGACGGCGTGGTTGCTTCTGCCGTGGCTGAAACAAACAAGGTTATTTATTTATTTACTATTATATTTATTTATTTGTTTTTGTGTATTTATTGATTATTTATATATTTACTTATTTATCTATTTTATTATTTAGGTATTTATTTATGAAGGAGAACCAACAGCTAAATACACTGCACGTAAATAAAATCATAGAGCCAATTACGTTCAGCAAATAAAAACGGTCCAGCCGCGAGCCGTTTGAGCGTTAAGAAGTAACAAACATACAAATAAACACACTCACAGACTATCGACTTTATAATATTAGTGTGTTTTTTAGGGTTCCGTGGTCAACTAGGAACCCTTATAGTTTCGCCATGACCGTCTGTCCGTCCGTCCGCGGCTTAGCTCCGTGATCATTCGTACTAGAAAGCTGAAATTCGGTATGAGTATGTGTATGTATTACGCCGACAAAACGGTAAAATAAAAACTAAAAAAAAAAAATTTTTTTCGGGTACCTCTCGTACACCTAAAGTGGGGATGCTATTTTTTTTCATTTCAACGCTAGTGTGTGCGGTGTCGTTAAATAGCTATGTTTAAAATAAAAGGGGTCTCTAAATATTCGCTCCGGAAATAAAATAAAATAGTGTCCCCCCACCCCTCTAACTTTTCAACCACGGGTCAAAAAAATATGGAAAGATTCATGAAAATGAGGTCTTATAAGTACTTTCAATGAAAACTACCTCGAGAGCAAAAGTTTCGGGTCACTAGCATTTACTTCAATATCTTGAAAACGAATAAAGCTATCGTATTGAAATAAATTGAACCTTATTGACAATTTAATTATACTAAAATAAAATGCATTACATTTACTACTGACCATTTATTTTAATATGTTTAAAACGATAAATAAAAAATGGCGTCATTTTGCTTGCAAAACCAAAACTGAAAATATTGAACTTTTTATATTTACAAGTAGTTTTTACACAGTTTAGTACTTGGTATTACCCCCACGTGCTGTTTGGACTGCTGCAATGCGATTCGGCATGCTGTACACCAAGTTTCTGAAACACTGTTGGGGAATGTTCTCCCATTCCTCTACCAATGCATGTTTCAAGTCACGAAGCGTAATTAAAGGAGGATCTCGTTGTCTTACACGTCGTCCGAGCTCGTCCCAGGCGTGCTCGATCGGGTTGAGGTCGGGGCTACGTGCTGGCCACACCATAGGACGAATATTCACCTCATCAAAGTAGTATTGCACTACATGAGCAGTGTGGGGACGGGCGTTATCGTGCATAAAGATGGCATTCTCACCAAGTCTTGCCATAAATGGACCGACGTGCTCGTTGAGGATTTCATCCACGTATCTTACGCCATTAAGAGTACCGTTTTCGATCAGTACAAGCTCTGTTCGGCTTTCCGCAGAAATTCCAGCCCACACGAGTACCGAACCACCACCGTATGCCACCTTTTCTTCAATACAGGCTTGCATAAATCTTTCTCCTGGTCTTCTGTACACCTTTGCCCTTCCGTCGTGTGTATACAGAATAAATTTTGATTCGTCCGAGAACACGACATTTGACCAATTTTCAATCGTCCAATGCGAGTGTTCGCGTGCATAAATTCGTCTTGCTATACGATGGTGCCTCTCGAGTTTCGGACCATTTGCGGGTCTAAATGGTTTCAAATTACCTTCAGCAAGTCGCCGTCTTACAGTCCAAGCAGAAGGGTTGCTTCCATCAAGCCCTAAAAAATGATGAGTCAGTGCTGTTCCCGTAAGAAACCGATTTCGCAGTATAGAGTTGACTAGATATCGATCTTCCCGTGCCGTCGTACACCTGGGTCTGCCTATTGTTGGTCTGCGTAGGTTCGAACCAGTTTCTAGAAACCGCTGGCGAACACGCTGAACTGTAGACAACGATACACCGACTATTCTTGCTGTTTCTCGCTGACTGCTCCCATTTTCCAGGATCGTGACGATTCTCGTACATTCCTCAGGTGTGAGTGACATAATTACTACTTTAATAATGATTATTGGATACCTGGAAGACTTCTTATAAATACATTTTATGACAGAACAAAACCAAAAGCAAAAACAGTTGCGAAAATTAGAAGTTCTGATTTGAAAAAAAAAGAGATCATTATGTTTATAACTTTTTTAATGCCATTACTTCCCGCCAACCAATAAGTTTTTATACGTGTAATGAAGGATTATTAAATTGTCAATAAGGTTCAATTTATTTCAATACGATAGCTTTATTCGTTTTCAAGATATTGAAGTAAATGCTAGTGACCCGAAACTTTTGCTCTCGAGTGTATATTGAACTAAATCGGCTTATCCGTTTTTGAGTTATCGCAAAATTTCATAATTTTCTTTAAAAGGACGTAAGTTGACTTCCAGAAGGTAATAAGTAATTACAGTAACTTTGGCGTTTACAACCTTTTAACAGAACTTGAAATCTTTCTCGTAACTTAAACATCGGGCTCGGGCTTAAAACCGCTGTTTTAAACCGCTGTTTTAAGCCCGTTGTTTTTCGCTTGTTTTGTCTCTTGTGAAGGATGAGCAACTACGGAACCCTACACTGAGCGTGGCCCGACATGCTCTTGGCCGGTTTTTTTTATTTACCATGTTGGGTCCCGGTAGACGCCATGAGAGTAGAAGTCGAAGGCATCATTGCTCTCCATATAAATGACGACAGGCCCATGACGGTTCAGAGCCACCTTCATATGTTTGTGCTTGCCCCCGAGATGAGTGAAACCACTGATCTTGAATACGTCTGTGTCATTCTCGACGTGACAGAATCCATCCTGTGGACAAGAAAATAATAATAATAAATATTGATTGTCATTAGGTGCGTTACATACGAGTAGCTGAGTATATTATTCGGTTAGTATAAACAGGGACCTAATTCGAGATTGACATTTGAGTGATCGCCAAACGTCAAATCTCTATTAGACAACAGTTATATCGCCATTGAACTGTCATTAAAATGCGATGAGCTTAAAAGTGACATATCTCATCTCAATTTTGGAAATACGAAGGCGATAATGATTGTCAAAAATGTTATTCATGCATATGAATTTCTGTTTTGAATGAAACGTAACGGACTAATTTCACGCACTACGCGGTCAATTTAAAGTATGCGCCTGTTATTTATGCCGTCACATACAAAGGAAACGAAAATTTAGCGCGTCCGAATTGACGAAGTTGCGATATTCTAGGGATATCGCCACATGTCAAGTAGGCACACGTCAAAAGTGACGGATGGCGATGAAATGGAGAGATCTCCATCATCTCTCTAAAATTGGTCGAATACCCCCCCAGGTCGGTATAATGTGGTTGACCCTTTCATCCCCTAAACTAGGTGTGAACCTGTGCCTTAAGGGGCTGGAGTTCGTCGTAATTCTGTGTCTTAACTAAAATGATTTAAACAATGTCACAGCAGAAGAGAGAACTAAATTCAACATAACAACTACATATGTGTCTATGGTACTTTAAATTACGAATTAAGAAGAGTTATAAATATTAGGAAAGGAGAAGATTGAATTTTTTTTGCAAAAGAAAACTGCAATTTTACAATATATAAATCGATAGACTCTAGTTAATACTATTATGATTCTAATATTAGTCTGTCAAGATAGTTATACTTGAATTTTTTAAAACGTCCGCATGGTCATAATGAGCTTATCTTGTAAACATGACTTCCAAAGCCATTGTCCGAGGACAAATGGAAACAAGTAACTAAACAGCGTAAACAAATTTATATCATCTTTTCTAAGTCACAAGGTTAAATTGGAATAGCAGCTCTTGGGAAGCGGGACTAAGGAAATTTTTCGACCCTTTTTCGAATTTTATGGCTTTAAGTATCTTAAACCAATATTACCAAACAAGAAGATAATTTGCTTGCGTTTTTTTGTTTTCTACTTCTATTTGTCCCAAAGTGAGCTTCTATACAGGAGCAAATCAATCGTTTTGTGTGGCCATGTTTGTTATAAGATAAGTTCTCGAGTGGAATCGGACATAAAAAAAACTATAGCTAGAAATCTTTGAGTCATTTTGAATTATTCCTGGCGCTTAAATGCAGATCGCTGTGGATCGTGATCACCAGTAGGTAGTGTCCCTCCACTTGGCGCGATCAAGGGCCAAATGGGTTGCCCTCTGCATGGAACCACAAGCAAATTTCATGGTGTCTGCCCATCTTGTCGGGATTATACCTCTGGAACGCTAGCTTCCGATTTGGCCTAGTATGATATTCCTTTTGAAATTGTGTTGGTTAGATCGCCTAATAAGCGATACACTCGAAATATGCCATATCACATACAATGGCTCGAATTGGATTCTTATTTACCGGTAAATCTGGTGTAATGGGTAGGTACATGCTTGTATAATGAAACATTGGACTTAACTAACCTGGGCTAAATAACCGCCGTAGTTCTCTTCTAAAGGCAAGCCGTGGTCCACCACGTACTGGAGGGCAACTTCGGGGTAGCCGCCATAGCAGCCTTCGTTGTCACCCCTGATGATTATAGCGAACGTTACAATCACAATCGAATAACCTAAAGACGCTCCTTGGCCAAGTAACCCCCTCTGTAAATAGAGTTTGCAGTCCTGGGACACTATAGAGAGTCCTGAAAATCCTGTACTTACGGGACACTCCATGGAAAAATTTCCAGTGACTGAAAACCACCAGGGCTTAACATTTCCTTGGAGTTGAAGATATGCCCCCGTTTATAACTTCAGTTAAGATTGAGAAACAACATACACCTTGACAATGGTTGAACCTCTGTTTTATTGGCTGTTGTTAAAGGCTGTCAAGAGCGAAAATGGCGGACAGCGTTTTAAGCATTTCAAAATGCACGATAAAAATCATATTTTCAATTTCAATTTTTTCAGCCATCGTCTACTTTTATGAACTGAAAAATATATATTTCGATTCCCTATGCCAAATACTATACGAAATAAGCATTAGTTTAATACAATTTAATATGAGTCAACTAGCCTATTGTTCTGGAATATCCGCTCAACCTTCGTCGTGATATTGAAGACATGAACAATTTTACAGCCACAGACTAAGATAAATAACCTAAAAACGTCGTTTAGGCTGCCTGGCCGATGAAGCGGAGCGGAGAAAATGCTGCAGACTGAATCTGTGAAGTCCAAAAGAAGCGCATTTAAGTGTGAGGATGTGATTGGTCCATTTTAAATAGCTCCTCTCCAGTTAACAGGTGGCCCTAGCCAAGTTAGGTTAGGTATCTCGTCTGTTAGAAGTTCTTGTCAAAGGTTGACTAGAAGAGATCACTGTTTAACAGCAAAGCAAGAGTGGGTTCTTAAGGCTCAATTTTACTGTAATGCAACTTCGGGGTACCCTCTGTCGCAATATTCGATATAATTCATAATGATGTGGACAACGTTACAACACAGTCCAGGCGGTCTATGATGGTTGCGTTTATCACGTAATAAATAAGTGACAAAGCGTCGGTCACTTACACTCGCATTTTGTCAAAACGTGACGGATGCTTTGTCGATTATTTATCACGTGATAAACGCAACCATCATAGCCGCTGATTCACATTGACAAAGATTTTCTAGAAGAGATTGCTGTTTAACGACAAGCAGGCGTCAAGTGATAACTAAAAATAAAATAATTGGGACGAGTCAGAAAATTTATGAGCCAGATTAGCCAGAATGTCCACAAGATTTATGTGGACCAAGTGAACCGGCGTGCAGAACAGTGACACGTGACTTTTTGTCGCGCGACAAATACTACCTTTCACTTTCCTTTTAATACCGTGCGAGCAAGATAGGTGATGGTGAGTCGCGTGACAAGCGAAGTCGAGGCAAGATACTGAACGTTTTAACTTACTCCCAATTACAATCCAGGATGGACTGCTCGCTGAGATCTAGGATTTCCCCATATTCCTTAGCTAATGCGCCTTCCACGGTTGCGGTGACGGCGAATGCCCACCAAGACCCACAGTCGATCTGATCTAGTGAAACACATTTAAATATAAATTTATCTATCCAAATATCATAAACCCTCCATGATGCGTTCAAGAACCGCACATTATGACCACCATAAAAATAGACTGTTTTATTTGAACAAATTTCTTATCTATGAAAATGTTATTATTGCTAAATAATAACATCGATTTCGATACTATTATTTATTCAAATTTCGAACATCTTTGAAAAACAATGAAATTTGATTTGACCTCTATTCTAATATCAGACGAGATGACGTTTAGTTCCAAATTAATTGTCAATTTGCATCAAATTTGACAAATGTCGCACGTAAGTAAGATATCGAACGATATGATAGTTGGGGGCCAACTCTAGATTGTCTCTGAATAAAAAAAAACTATGACAGCTGCCAGAATACTTCATTACCGCCATTACCGGGTAATATTTGTCGTAATGTGCGACTCCTGAATGCATCATGGAGGCCTATGATATGTGGCTAGATAAAGTAGTGAATGTAACTGTACCTACATAATTAGGCATTAAAACACTCGTGTGATGTTATTATGAAACTTGCCTTCGGCGCGTTTCATAAACCCTCACTCGTGTTTAGTACCCTTCATTATGTACAGTCACATAAACTACTATTATGAAACATGTAATGTCTCATTATTTTTAATGTGAGTACATCACTTTTTTATATTGGACTATTGATACAAAAGCACAAATAAAAATTGAAATGCGGAACCTGGCGGAAGAGACCTGTACCTCTGGATTACCGGTCCAACGTGTTAACATCTCCACCACCCTAACGCCAGGTAACCTTTCGAAGTTTTCCTTATGCTTTGTGTGTAGGTCAATGTTTGCATTGTTTATTTGAGAGGCGTTACACCTTAGCGAGCTCTACGTGAATACGTTAATATTTACATCTAACTTTAAAGTAGTGATTTTACAGCACTGAACGAGCAAGCGAGAAAGGGCGTTGTATTTATAAATCTATGAAACATGGAATGTCTCATTTATTTAATGTGGGTACACAAGGTTGTGATTCCTTCCGCCAGGTTAGGCATTTAAATTTTTCTTTGTGGTTTGATCTTTGTATCAAAGATTCAACAGTGTGTTATGCCATTGGTAACAAGGTATTAATTCTTCTTGTTTTAGAGGTTTACCTTTAATCGGTGAAACAACTCCTTCTAATCGCAGGTCAAACTCTCTCGGCGCCCTAGCAAGTATCCTCCTTACTTCTTCATCAGAGTATGGAAAGGGAGTGCCAGCTGGCTGGGGGAAGCGGCGAGCGCCTCTCAAGTGACGGCGTTCGTGTGGAGAGAGGTCGGAGAGGTGGTTGAGGGCCAGGGTGTAGCCGAGTTTCTGCCGGTTGTGCTCTACTACCAGTCTGTGAACAACGTTCATTTATACATTTATGAAACATGTAATGTTATTCGTTTAACCTTAGGGCCAATTTCGTTACTTATTCTGTAAGATATGCGGGGTTGATTACAACACATATTTGCATTTGGGCAAGTGCGAGTCCGACTCGCGCAAGAAGGTTTCCGTACCATAACCTATAACAAGTTTGTTGTATGGGAGTCCCCATTAAGAGGCCTTATTCCTTTTAAAATGCTGATTGTTTAGGCATTTTTCTCTATGATCAAACATGTTTCTTAACATATTATGTATATATTTGAAACCTACAGTTTGAATTTTTCATTGATAATTTTTGTTCGAAAAACTACTCGGAATTGACAAAATTCACGTGGAAAATTCGTCTTTTCAACTTATTTTCGTTACTTCCTAGAACTCGGGAAAAAGTATTATTCACTTCAAAAAGTTGGTTGAAATTATCAATATATTCGTCATAATATGAAAAAAAAAAATTTTTAAAGGAATAAGGCCTCTTAAATTTTTATTTCATTTTATTTTTAGTTTTTGATTGTTATAGCGGCAATAGAAATACATCATCTGTGAAAATTTCAACTGTCTAGCTATCACCGTTCTTGAGATACAGCCTGGTGACAGACGGACGGACGGACGGACGGACAGCGAAGTCTCAGCTCAGTAATAGGGTACCGTTTTTACCCTTTGGGTACGGAACCCTAAAAATCGACGATATAAATTGAGAATGCTTCTAGATAGGTCAATAGATACATATAATAGGGGCCGCAAATGAAATATTATACAACATACTGCGGTTATGTTAGTAAAATTAGGTCAATATGTCATGAAACAAAGAAAAAAAATCAAAAAAACTAAATACCTATGTGACTTCAAACGTACGCAATTTTTTTCAATCCGATTAACAAAAATTCTATGACATCAATGAACTTAAACTCACTTTTTCACGGTGACAATGGCAAATTACTTATTGTCTCCATACAAATATTGCTACCCATAACATTATAATGACGTCACGATTAGATGGCCATTTGTATGGAGAGTTTTTAGGCGCTCCGTAGGAAATGTTGAACATTGACGGTCATTTCTGACTTTTTAACCGACTTCAAAAAAGGAGGAGGTTCTCAATTACAACAATTTTTTTTTTTTGTATGTTTGTTACTCGATATCTCCGAGAACCGTGAACCGATTTTCAATTATTTTTTTTAATCGAAAGGGTATAACTCCGAGTTGGTCCCGTTGGCACTAAGTCGGGATATGATGATGGAATCTTGGAGAAATCGAGGGAACTCTTCAAATGTTATAGGGACATGTACGGCGCTTTCGGTAATTTATTGATAAGGTCAAGAATTTACATTCAGTAAATAGGATTTGGTGTAAGGAAACTGATGATGAACACATACGAATCACTAAAAAGCAAAAAAAAAAAATTGTTAACAAAAAAAGAACCGACTTCAGTAAAACTAAAAAAGCCAACAATAACCCGTTCAAGTACAGATTACATTTGAGTCACCCTTCGAAGTCGGTGCCAAACCTCGCGTAAACTATAATATATAAATATAAGAACTGGTTTGGGATCGACTTCGAAGGGTGAGTCAAATGTAATCTGTACTTGAACGGGTTATTGTTGGCTTTTTTAGTTTTACCAGGCGGGGCGCACTCCGCGATAAACTTTTCCCGCTACAAGTACATGCCGGTGGCCTCATGCATGGGGACTATCCAGTGGCTGCCACGCTGTGTCTCGGAACGCACGTACACGAAATTCGCGCGCACGCTCTTCCGATTTATGTACGTCGCAAGTGAACGTTCCTCATTCATCTGTTGATACCAGTGTTATATTATAATATAAAGTGTTTGAATGAGTAAAAAGACAGCGAAAAGATATTGTATCGCAGCGGGTTGTAGGAACAATGATCCCGCTTCGATTGTAGTAGATCGCATTCAATTTTTCTTTCTTAATTTACCTTTGTGTCATTATTTATAAAAATAAAAAATGTGGTATTACCACATAAAAAAATATGAATCGATAAAAAGATTCTATACAAATATATAATAAGTAGTTACTGAATAATAATAAAAAAACATATTGCAGGTGTATCTACTTCCATATTTAACACTGGTTAGGTACTCAGATCAATTTTAATTGTTAAGTACTTATGTAATTTTGAATTGATTATTTACTGATATTTGTCAATTTAAATTCTAGTAAAATAAGTATGTCTACTACTAAATCAACAATCATAGAGGTTTTTATAATAATATTTGATATGAAGTTTGTAAAATTACTAGTAATGAATAAACGATTGAGTGATAGTTTGATAAGTAAGTATATAAAATATATAAATAATGAGTTAAAAGAAATGTATTGGAAGTGATCCCTAATAGGGATAAGTTCGCCTTTGTACATGTTTTATTTGTTACTAGCGACCCGCCCGACTTCGCACGGCACGGCACGGTGCGTCCGTGCGTATTTTTAAAGATCGAAGCATACATAGGGGCAGACAGACAGACGAGGAAACGACTTTGTTTTATACTAGGTGTGTAGTGATGAATATATATATGAATAAATAAATAAATATCGGACAACTAAGCAAAAACAAAATGAAGCTCAAGAATTTAATTGCATGTTAAGGTAACGCATTCGTTGCATTATTTTATTATATTATACGTATTAAAATGTTTAAAAATAAAGCTAAAATGTTTTGCAGCCTGGTGGTGGATTCAATTCGTCCAAATTCTGAGATTGATTACTTTATAGTTGAATAATGAAATAATTAATATAATGTATGAAGAATATAAATATATTGCTCTCTATATTGAATGCAAGAAATAAATAGGAAATACATTTTTATTTTTAGTCGTTGACAGCCCTCGCTCTCGGCGACGCGGCAAGCGAGCCAATTCATTTTCACCGTTGGCACGCAGCTTTAACGTTCCGTTTGGCTTGCGCTGGGGACGACGACTTTAGAAGGGCCATAAATCATATTTTTTTGGCTAAAAAAAGCGGCTTTTGTAAAGATCAAAGTAGTGTGCCTTCTGTACCTACTTGTACTATTATCTATTCTGTGGTTTTACTGAAGTCGGTTCTTTTTTTTGTTAAAATTTTTTTTTAGAGCAGTAATAATGTAGTAAGTCCGATATAGACATTTGTTTTCAATACAAAACAGAATCGATTGACATACCCGAAAAAAATATTGTGCCGGTGTGTTAAGCCAGTGAGCGGCAAAGTGTGTACCGTGGTCATTAGCTGGTGTCCCTCAGAGAGATGTTATATCGTGAAGTTAAAAGGCGAATGGAAAAAATATACCTACCCTACTGCTACAGATCACAGATGAACACAAAAATAGCAGGGGTATAAGCATGGGATACTCGTATATACTCTGTATGTGTAGAATTACTTACTGCCAATTTTGGCGGAAAATCTCTTTCCTTATCTCATGTTCACTCTGACTCCGATACTCTTTGCTGTGATGTTTTTTGAAGCTGAAAAAAAAGATGCAATAAAACCTTTAGATAAAATCAATAACAGTTTTAAGAGCAGTAAGTATAATGATATAAACGTTTGCTATTTGTAAAAGTACCTAATGACAATTTATTTAAGAGTACTTGCGCCATTTAAAAAAAAAATATTTTAGAAACCTCGATATTATTTTTGAAGACCTATCCCACACGTATGTGTTTGATGAAAAAAAAATTTTTGAGTTTCAGTTCTTAGTATGGGGAGCCCCCAATATTTATTATTATTTTTTTATTTTTGCATCAAAATCTTAATGCGGTTTACAGAATACAATCTACCTACCAAGTTTCAACAGTATAGCTCTTATAGTTTCGGAAAAAAATGGCTGTGACATGTCATACGGACGGACAGACGGACAGACAGACGGACAGACGGACAGACAGACAGACAGACAGATAGACATGACGAATCTATAAGGGTTCCGTTTTTTGCCATTTGGCTACGGAACCCTAACAATCCTACCGAGTTTGGGCTCTTTAGAATTGTCTCAGTGAGCATTTGATGGATATCCAAAGAAAAGTACAGTCGGCTATAAAAGCTTGTCACTAAAATGAATTTTTTTACAGAAACTTATTTCAAGTTTTCATTTTAAGTACTTGTAAGGGCATATTTTCATGAAATTTTCCATACTTTGATTTCCTGTGGTTGAAAAGTTAGAGGGGAGGACGCAATTTTTTTGGTTTTCCGGAGCGAATATTTACAAAAGTGCTGAGTTTATCAAAAAATAATGTTTGGAGACCCTTATTATTTTTAAAAGACCTATCAACGACACCCCACACACTAGTGTTGGATCGAAAAAAAAAACACCCCCACTTTAGGTGTACGAGAGGTACCCGAAAAAAAAAGTTATTTTTTTCGTTTTGTCGCCGTGATACATGTGTATGTGAAATTTGGTATGAGTATGTGTATACTCATACCAAATTTCAGCTTTCTAGTACTAATGATCACGGAGACCGGACCCCTAAAAAAACGCGTCTTACCTGTTGAATGCTACATCGAGATCTTCATCAAAAGCTGGATGCAAAGCTTGTAACTGCCCGTGGAAGTCGTCAGGTAAGTCTTGACAAGGCTCATCTGAACAATCAAGAATTACAAATTTAATAATAATAAGTTCGGTACTCAGGGGTCTCGGCCTCGAATTTATTCCTTTTGGGGTTGAGTCTTTGGGTCCGTGGAGTATCAGAAAAAATCCCTTTCGACGATTTAAATTCAATGGTCAGAGTCCGAACACAGCTTCGATAGCCTAGTTGTCAAAACTCAATTGTCAACACTCAACTCTTATTTCATAAAAACACAAGATATTAATAAAAACAATAAACTAATATGTAACTAAGACTAAGTATATGCTAAAAAACCTAAACTATTTACAAATAAAAAATTTGCCCTAAATCGCTGTCGCTCGGAAGTGTGCCCAGAAGGCTGGCCGCATTGCCACGCTGGATGGCAATGCTTATTCGCTGGGCAAAATAGTGGCCAGCCCTCTGGTCATGGTCACTCTTATTATAATTTTACTTTACTTTACTCTTATTATAATTTATGGTGACACATATTGTTAAGTAGATTTAGAGGTATTTTCTACGTACCATTTTCAGCGTCTAATTCGGTTTCGCAGAATATGGGGTCATAGTTGTAGTAATTTATAATTACGTGAGTATCAATTGTCCCTTTCTTAGTGTTGAATTTTTTCTTCACGAGTCTGAAACAACCGTTAGTTATCATCAAGGCCGTCAAAAATCCTTGAATACTTGATTGGCGGGGTGTAAATCTAAGTGTAAATCTCCGAAATAAAAGTTTGCATACTGATGTAAAAACCAAGGATACCGATCAGTCATCATTAACATCCTTATCAGATAATTTTTACTACCACATTTTTTTATATTAAATCGTTGATACAAATCAAAGCTCAAAGAAAAATTAAATGCGTAACCTGGTGGAAGAGACACGCTGCACCGGCAACAGAGGTACCGGGTTCGATTCCCGGTATTAAGGTATAAGCTCTAGCTTTGATCTTTGTATCAATGGTTTAATATGCTTGTCAGATGATTATTATGCTGCGTTTTGTGGCAGTTTTTAAAATGACTATGATGTCCGATGCGGGAGCGACACTAACGTCTGCAAGATTGACATTTCAATAGAGGGTCGTTAGATGATCGAGTTGGTGAAGCAACCCTCCTCTCATTCTGGTGTCCCCCGGTGGAGATTTATTATGTATCTTAAATAGCGAGAGGCATCTCGCTATTTATGATACATAATAAATCTCTATCATGCGTAACGAATGAATGAATAGAACCTACTGCACGGGCACGTCGTCTCCTCGCTTGGTCCTGTAGGTGTACAGAACATCGTGACGGCGAGTGTTGTCCTCCTCTTCTTTTAACTCCCACATATCTACTTCTTGACCTTCGTGCTGCGTTTTTTCTGTAATGGATTAAACCAGAAATTTATGAAACAAGTAATGTCTCATTTTTTATGTGGGTACACACCGCAATTAAACCATTTATTGATACAAAGATCAAAGCTCAAAGAAAAATTGGATTGCGCAACCTGGAGGAAGAGACCGGGAACCCGGGGAATCGGTCTCCCACCGGGTTACGCATTTCAATTTTTCTTTCAGCTTTGATCTTTGTATCAAAGGTTTAATATAAACCTTATTGACATATTATTAAGATCCCGGTTTTATAAAAAAAAAACTGCTGAATGCGTGTACTAAACTTATCAAACGTTGGAATCCAGGATTTTATGTCCCACAAAAATGGGAAAAAGTTAAACGTAATGGTATGAGAGTGGACCAAGAATAGATCCCTGAGGTACTCTAATAATTTTAACTTTTTCTTTCCAAGACATGGCACGATTTATTGTGGCGTTTTGACAACAACGTAGAATAATGAAATTAGCCAGACATCATTGAATAAGATTCACTGCTTAACATCGAATCATATAACATTTTCTTCAAGGGACGCAATCAAACGCTTATTTCTAATTCAAATTAACATTCACCAAACGTGCTTAAAGACATCAGCTCGGCCCTTGCTCACCGCGCGCAGGGCAATCTTACATCTGCTTCAAGTTCAAGACTGTGTTCGCGTGTGCCGTTGTCGTATTGGCTTGCACAGCCATGAAAAGCGTTGTTTTCCTACATGAGACTATTAGTACGGTCTGTAAAAGAGTAAAAGGCCTTTGATTGATTGTTTGATTACCTGTATATGTGTAGTTGGTAGTATCGGCCAGAAATGCATCGCCAGGCTCTTCATACCACATTTCTTTCTTGGTGCAAACTATTTTGTTTCGCTCATGTGAAGTTGTTGTAGGATAAACCTGTAAATAGCAATAAAATTAGTAATACCTCAATAAGCGAACATGTTTTTTCATGTTTGTTACCAAAACTTATACTTTATAAATACAAATCAAATATCATAAACATTTATTACTTTATTTATCTATAAAATATATTTACACAGCATTACAGATTTAAATCTAATACCCTGTGAAAATAGATGCATAATGAAGCTAACAATCAAAGAGGAACACTAGTTATCCCGTCATCCATCAATTCACAGTACCTCAAAGCTTCCATCGCCACGCAAGCAGATCACATTCCGGTGTTAACACCAGCACCTCTAGGACAACTGTGACACGCGACTCTTTCTCGCGCGAGATATACTGCCTATCTCTTTCTGTACAGCACTGTCAGAGTGACGGGTGATGATATGTCGCGCGACATCAGTCGCGAACCATAGTTGTGCTAGACGCGCTGAAGCCTGGCTGAAGCGCATTGAGCAGCGTCAAGGCCCAGAGATGCGGCGAGTTCCTGTGCGACATAGTACGAGTTGCTGGCACACCCAACAACACTCGCGTACGGGGTCTAAGCGTAATTCGAAGGACATCCGGAACATACAATCTAACCAAAATTAGTAACTCGAAAGACATCCGGAACATACAATCTAACTAAATTAAATCGAAGGACATCCGGAACATTACAATCTAACTAAATTGATTTGAAGGACATCCGGAACATACAATCTAACTAAATTATTTTGAAGAACATCCGGAACATAAAATCCTAAATTTTTTACCAGCTCTAGGCAATCTGACTCTCCTCGCAGCACAATAGGTATCGTATATAAGAGACCTTATTCCTTGATAATGCTGATTGTTTTACACATTTTTCTCTATAATCAAACATGTTTCTTAACATATTATACACGTTGGCAAATCCGTTACGACCCAGGCCTTAGAACCTTTTTTTTTTTGGGATTTACTGGCATATATTTGAAACCTACAGTTTGAATTGAAAATTAGTTTTTTCAAATGCACGCAATCAAAGAATATATATACTAAACGCAATGAAAGCATGAAATAGCTATGTTACTACCTAGAACTCGGGGAAAAGTATTATTCACTTCAAAAAGCTGGTTGAAATTATCAATATATTTGTCATAATATGAAAAAAAAATGACTTTAATGCTAGACATACCATGTATACTTCTCCCGTGTCCCCCGTCGCGCCGTCCTCCCCCCAGTAGAAGTATCTCCTCACCATACCGTCGAACACATCCACTCGAGACCTGTTGTGCTCTTCACTGTACCTGTGAAATCAGAGAATTCATTGCAATATAGATACAGCCGCCGGCAAACTTTTAGAGCATAACCTTGACTGCGCAGTAGCCGATTTACGTACAAAATATGTACATGCGCAGATCCGCCATTTTTGTTCTTAAACTTTGCCGGCAACTATACAAAGATGAACACGCAAAGAAACGCGTTAATCCAAACATGCCGGGTTCGAGTCCTGGTGTGGACCACGTATGAGCGCAATTTAATTTTTGTGCAATTTAATCTTTGCTTATTCATCTTTGTATCTATATAGCAATTTAAAAGTATGTGGTAAACCCACATAAAAAAGTTATATTGAAAAAATTGTGTTTCGAAAGAAAACATCAAATAATTAACCTACATTAATCAAAACTGCATTAATTATATCAAGGTTTCTCGCGCGCTCTCTGTAACCATCTTTATCGCACGATCCTAATCAGCGCTTATGTGATGGCTGCTGCATGTTTTACTATCCGTCACTCTCATACTCATTGTGTTGGAAAGTGACCGACGCTATTTCTAAATTTAACAGTTAGTACCTACTGAGTTCATTGGTATTTAATGTTCAAGTTTATGTCAACATGCTTATTCATGTATGTAGGTACATTCAAGAAATTTGAACGTGTACCTTTTTTACTCTTGTCATAATGACAATAAGAGTCGAAAAGTGTATAAATTTTCTTGACCGTACATAGTCGAAAGGCTTAAAACATTGAAAATGTTGTCTATTAACCTTACCCAAGAGACCTAGTTAAACAACATAATCTTAAATACAAAGGGCGCTGTAAAAAGCAGAATAAGAAGGCATTATTTCATGCGGTCCTATAGTTAGCTCAGTGGTGAGAGCACTGCTCCGGTTAAACAGAGATCGTGGGTTCGAGTCCCGCTTGGACTGCAGTGGATCGCATAAAATTTTGACTCCTTATTTATCCTTTATCTACAACATAATCTTACCATAGCTCCATAGGTAGCTTATTATCTTTAATGAGATCGAGTCGCTCCGCTTTCATGTAGTACTCGGAAACCAACGTCAGTATTTCACCGGCGTACTCGTCATTATCATCTGTAAACAATTTAAACTGTACTGATCATACTGAAGTAATCATCCAAACTAAAGTAAGCCAGTGTCATAAATATACTTCATTATTTTATGTCCCACACTTATCTTTACAGAACTTAACTTGGTCTTCAACCAGGATTACACTAGACTAAAATTTACTAGGTATATGATGCTGACTGTATTTCTTCCATTCTATTCTATGTAACCTGGGGGGGTATTCGACCAATTTTAGAGATATAATGGAGATCTCTCCTTTTCATCGCCATCCGTCACTTTTGACGTGTGCCTACTTGACAAGTGGCGATATCCCTAGAATATCGCAACTTCGTCAATTCGGACGCGCTAAATTTTCGCTTTCTTTGTATGTGACGGCATAAATAACAGGCGCATACTTTAAATTGACCGCGTAGTGCGTGAAATTAGTCCGTTACGTTTCATTCAAAACAGAAATTCATATGCATGAATAACATTTTTGACAATCATTATCGCCTTCGTATTTCCAAAATTGAGACGAGATATGTCAATTTTAAGCTCATCACATTTTAATGACAGTTCAACGGCGATATAACAGTTATCTAATAGAGATGTGACGTTTGGCGTTCACTCAAACGGCATTCTCGAATTGGGCCCCTGCATGTATTTTTAAAATGTAAATGTTGACCAATCTCCGTCTATTGTGAACCGATTTCCAATTTTTTTATTTGAAAGAGTCCTATTGTTACCATGTCGGGATCTGATGATGGGATCCCAGGGAAGGGCAACCCTCAAAATGTAATAAGCACTAGCAATGTTTTTCACGTATTTTATAAAGTTGTTCAGGTAGCCATCATATCATTATGCTGAGCTGATGATGGAAGGTACAACTCCTTGATGGTTAGGAGTAAGGGGATAATTCTTTAAAAAATATAGCTACCTATAATTTTTAAAGTTAAGACTGTTAGTTGTATTATGTTTAGTATGCCTCTACGGTGTCGCCGCCAAGTCAGGATCTGATGACGGGATCCCAGGGAAATCGAGGGCAACTTCAAATCTTACGAGCAGTAACAGTATTTTATAAAGTTTTTCATGTATTTGCGTCTGGTAGTCATCATCTCCCTATGCTGAGCTGATGATGGAAGGTATAAATGCTTAACGGTTAGGAGTTAAGGGATATTCAAAACGAAATGCTTGCAAACAAGACCTCCGCGATCACCCCGCTATATGTATTTTATTTAAATTACTAAAAAGCAAAAAAAAACGTATTCAAAATAAACTGAAGAGCCAAAAATAACACGTTCATGTTCAGATTACATTTGAATCACCTTTTGAAGTCGGTGCCAAACCTTAAAACCTTATTTATCGAACAAAAATACATTAAATACCAAAATAGTCATCATTAAAGGCTTCATGCGTGGAATTTGTTTTCATAGTAATAATTGAGTGGTTTGGCACCGACTTCGAAAGGTGATTCAAATGTAATCTGTACATGAACATAACAGGAATTAGATACAAATACCTAAGCTGAAATTCGATTGTTACAGGGTCACACTCTGTATAGAAGTATAGAAACGATTATCTTACCTAATAATTCGTACCCAGAAGCCAAACCAAACGAGTATACTAGTAAAACTATGGCTGCTATGGTCGCCATTTTGAATGGTTTTAAACCACATATATATTTTTCAGCTATTATATATATACTTGTAGTGTCGAAAGTTACTAATCATTAACTATTTAAGGGGATGTTTTAGTTGAAAATGGTTTAGGATTAGTTCAAGGTCGGTTGAGGCATATATTTAGCTGCGCCCCGCGGTTTTACCCGCTCGTCCCACGGGAACGCTATACTATTTCGGGGTAAAAAGTAAGCTCCCATGTGCTAATGCAGGTCAACTACCTGCATATCTATGTTTTATTATAATTGGTTCAGCCGTTTGAACGTGAAGAAGTAACAAACGTAAAACATACAAACACACTCACTTTCGCCTGTATATTTATAGATTTTTTGGCGCTTACATTTTGTAACAAAAATATTAATATAACTTTCCCTTAAATCTTTACAGGACTAATAAATTAACGAAAATAATGAGCTTTATCAGTTATTCGCTAACCTCATTATTACAAAATTTTGCCCCAATTAATTATTTATTATCGAATCTCAGAAAGATGGTCTATATTTGTGAAAATGTACCGTTTTAATTAGTTTTCACATTTATGTATGTTACAAATTAGCATATTTTGATAACATTCGGCTTCCCTTAATTTATTTAATCTTTATTGCACAATACATAATGGTACAAATGGCGGACTTAATACCTATAAGGCATTTCCTACCAGTTTTAATATCTTACTAGTATTTTTCCCGGGGCTTCGCTCTCATCAGTCATCATCTCTATGGTTTAGACCAATGTTTAGACAAATTCCAAACAACGACTGGATGTCCAAGGGCAAGCCTCCACATGCAGTCAACATCTCTACATATAATAAAGCTGAAGAGGGTCGAAACGAAAGTCAGTACATGGAAGATATTCGAAAACAAGTTGGCGGGGATAAACGTTCGAACGGGGCCCAATTCGAGAATGCCGTTTGAGTGAACGCCAAACGTCACATCTCTATTAGATAACTGTTATATCGCCGTTGAACTGTCATTAAAATGCGATGAGCTTTAAATTGACATATCTCGGGCCCAATTCGAGAATGCCGTTTGAGTGAACGCCAAACGTCACATCTCTATTAGATAACTGTTATATCGCCGTTGAACTGTCATTAAAATGCGATGAGCTTTAAAATGACATATCTCATCTCAATTTTGGAAATACGAAGGCGATAATGATTGTCAAAAATTTTATTCATGCATATGAATTTCTGTTTTGAACGAAACGTAAAGGACTAATTTCACGTACTACGCGGTCAATTTAAACTATGCGCCTGTTATTTATGCCGTCACATTCAAAGGAAACGAAAATTTAGCGCGTCCGAATTGACGAAGTTGCGATAATCTAGGGATATCGCCACTTGTCAAGTAGGCACACGTCAAAAGTGACGGATGGCGATGAAAAGGAGAGATCTCCATTATATCTCTAAAATGGGTCGAATACCCCCCCTGTTTTCTGTTTATCTGTTTTCACTTCTCATGCTCTTATAAAAATTTTAAAAACCCCCGACATGACAACCTGTAAAAAAGAAAGAAATAAAATCTACGAAATGTGCCTTTACAATAAACAGTAGAAAAAGAATCCAAGCTTCGTTGCGTCGGGGGACCGCTAAGTAACTAAATGAAATGATATATATTTTTCAATGCAAAATTGCATGTATGCATTTGGGCTTCCCTCTTTACGATTTTCAGTACATTGCATTTCATTTACTTAGCGGTCCCCCGACGCAACGAAGCTTGGATTCTTTTTCTACTGTTTATTGTAAAGGCACATTTCGTAGATTTTATTTCTTTCTTTTTTACAGGTTGTCATGTCGGGGGTTTTTAAAATTTTTAATTTTATTTTTATTTCATATTTTTTAAACAAACAGAAGTTTCGTCCTGGAATTTTCTTCTTTTAACACTCTTTTTGTTTTACAGTGTTTAAGGTCCAGGGTTTCCAGTCTTTCGTTGATCCTTGACCATAATTATGTAGGTACAACGGGATTCCAAGCCAGTGACAAAACGGAAGCCGCCTTCTCTAAGATTGAAAATAGGATAAATTAGGCTAATAAAATGCCTTAAGCGACATTCTGGGAAAAAATCGTTAAAGTCAAACTAGTTCATGCTTATAATGACAAAATGTCGAAGCTATTAGCCAAAATAATCAAAATATATACTTTAAATGCACTGAAAGAGTCAAAAGAACCAGCTACTTATGTCCTAAACAGAACCAGGTTTTCCAGGATCCAAATAGTACCGGTGGCTTACTTAGCTCCATAAAAATTGCAGTTGGTGCTAGGTAACTTGACTTAGTTTTGATGATGATGATTTCCTCCTTGACGTATCCGTCAACGGCGAAACCCTGTCAATTGTTTCTGGCGAGTGCGCGCACGTGGCTCGTGAATCCCAGTTCGTTCACTAGCACACGATCACAAGAGACACAGTTGCGGTGGTGTGCCTTGTGCGCATATGGATTCCATTAAGCTGCCCAAAACCTTGTTCTACTCAGAACTAGAGCGTGGAAAGCGCAAGCCTGGAGGGCTTGGGCCTGGAGCCTACTAGGACGTCTTGAAGCGCCATCTTATTGGATGAGGATACCGTGTGGTTCGTGGGAGGAGCTCGCGACGCATAGGCCGGAATGGCGGAAGGCTGTGAAGACGGCGTGGAATGCCTCCGCCTTAAAGACCTCGAGGCGAAACGCCAGCTTCAAAAGGCACGACCAAGGCCTTCCGACAGCTACACGTACAACGCTGACGGATAGCTTTACTGTCCCTCTTAGTTTTGAAAGACCTAATCATCGATATCCCACACCATGGGATAAACCGATAAAAAAATTACATTCAATGTACACAAAATAAGTTTTATAAAATTTATTCTACCACTATGTCTCTGAGCTAAGCTGTGGACACACGGACAGACGGACGGACGGACATGGTGAAACTAAAAGGGTTCCTTGTTGACTACAGAATCCTAAAAAGCTGTTATTCACTTAGGCAAGAGTACCTTTGCTAATGTTTACGTGTCCTTTAGTCGCGTTAAAATCTTGCACGGTGTTGCTATTTGTGACCTCAATTAAAAGAACCTGTTCAATAGTCCTATAATTCAGCTTTAGCAGAATTGCGAAACTTAGAAACAGTGACCCAGTACTGTCACAGAATTTATAATATGAGTTTTGTCAAAAAAGTTTTCCTGATACTCGGTTTTATTATCTACTGTAATTTCTTACAAAAACGTTAATTGCTCATCAAGAACAATCAGACGAGCCCAAACACCATGGCCTTATCTTGTGCTGTTTAGGAGTTCCTACGGCCATCTTCAGCTCAAGGTACCAAATTATTGTACTGTCGAAATTATATTAAATTGTTGATTACGCTTATTAGCGTAACTTCTATCTATCTAACTTAACGTTTAACCAACATTTGAAATTCTTGGCTTAGATCCTTTCACAAATCGATAGTTCTCATGAGATCTTCATTTAGTGAGTGATATGGAAAATGCTAATAAAACTTAATGGTACGTTTACACGCTTGCCAAGCCTTGGCAAGCGTGTAGGACGCAGTCATATGTTAGAGTGAGACGGAACTTCATCGTGCTCACTTTAACATATAACTGCGTCCTGTAGGCTTGCCGAGGCTTGGCAAGCGTGTCAACGTACCATAACATTTATCCAAAATGTTGAATTCTTGGCTTCAATATTAGCTGAGATCCATTAACAACTAGCTGGTCATCATGAAACCTTCATTAATTGAGTGATATAGAAAATGCTAATAAAACTTAACATTTAACCAAAACTTAGGAATCCTTGGCTTCAATATTGGCTGAGATCCATTAACAACTACGCTGGTCATCATGAGACCTTCATTTAGTAAGTGATATAGTAAATGCTAATAATACTTAACATTCAACCAAAATTTGGAATCCTTAGCTTCAATATTGGCTGAGATCCATGAACAACTACCTGGTCATCATGAGACCTTCATTTAGTAAGTGATATAGAAAATGCTAATAATACTTAACATTTAACCAAAATTTGGAATCCTTGGCTTCAATATTCGCTGAGATCTTGTCACTTGTTCCAATTAAAGCTGCATATCTTGGAAACTACAGGTCATTTTTCCACCAAACATAGCTAAGAACCAACTCGACGGAAAAGTCTTTCGATAAAAAAAAACCGCACTCAAATTGGTTCATCCGCTTGGGCGCTACGATGCCACAGACAGACACACAGATACACAGATACACAGATACACATGTTAAACTTATAACACCCCTCTTTTTTCGTCGGGGGTTAAAAATGTTACTTTTCTCTCTGCATATCGGGACTAAAGCTCCTTATTAATCTCTAGGGATTAAAGTAAATCGTTTTAATTTACTTTACAAAGCCCTAAACAGCCAATCACGATGTTTGTGAATGGAGGTTTATATCCATTTTCAGGTACCTATACAAACTTTTTGATGCGTGAAAATGACCTCAAAATTACAACTGCACAAATATATAAAATTGGGCAAGTGCGAGTCCGACTCGCGCATGAAGGGTTCCGTACCATAAAACAAGTTTGTTGTATGGGAGCCCCCCTTAAATCTTTATTTTATTTTATTTTTAGTATTTGTTGTTATAGCGGCAATAGATTTACATCATCTGTGAAAATTTCAACTAGCTATCACCGTTCTTGAGATACAGCCTGGTGACAGACGGACGGACGGACGGACGGACGGACGGACAGCGAAGTCTCAGTAATAGGGTCCCGTTTTTATCCTTTGGGTACGGAACCCTAAAAATTAAGGACTTTATTTTATGAAACACGATTAATTATTACGAATATGAATGTATTTAATAATATAAAAGATGAATTAATTTTATCATGCATGATATTTAGTCGTAAATAAAATAGTTTTCAAGTTAAATCTGTTCTTTACAAAAACAAAGAAAAACCTATGGAACTTTTCTTTTCTATTAGAATTTTGAATGTGTATAAGTCCATTACTCGTATTAAGCTTGAATTGTAATAACTAATTAGACCAATTAATCCTGTCACTTTATAAATTACGGACAAAATATGTCATCATCATCTTCCAGTGCAGAAGAATAAAGCTAAAGGCTATGTAGAGGATTCAATCCAAAATAAATACAATATGTATCGAAGGCTATATTGAAGGAATTAAAATATCCACAAAGCAGAAATCACAACCAACATTTGACCCACGCCCATCAACATCGTGGGATGAGAATGAGCCTAATGAAATAACCATCGGCAACCTTCTTGAGGAAAGGTCTACGTCTCTACTATACTCTCCATTCTTACCGACTTTTACTTCGACTTCGAGTGAAAATATTGAACATGCTTCTCTGTGAGAAAATCCCCGGCCATATTAAGTATAGGCTATAAACATTTACCAATCAATGAAGGGGGGCGGGGTAGCCGCTTGAGTTAAGTTTGCACCTTAACCTTATGGCGCTACTTATGATTGAGGTGGAAACTTTTTTCAAACATGTGCTACGACTATCGCATACCCTGATAAACTAACGTACCTACCTACGTACTAACGGGGGTACGGAATACGGATATCAACAAATTTAATTAAATAATCGCTGCTACGTTGCTGCCTGGTGGCAAAACGGCTCGCACAACTCAAGATCCGAATAGATTTGGACGGCTCGGAGAGTCCTGCCTGCGGGGTATCAAGAAACTGTGATAAAGCAAAACTGACACAGACCGATTTCCACGCGTGCGGAGCCGCGGGCACAGCTAGTTATTGGCAAGCCTTAATTGCATTAAGTTGGCAATTTATTAATACAATCCTGATGAAATGTAATTTTGATAAGCGCTCCCTATTTTATATATAAAATGGAACACAATACATTTTATCGAGTTTTCAGGCAGTGATTTAGCGATATGGACGTGCCTGGTATTTTGGTCTTGTTGATTTGTGCACAATATGGCGCTGCATATCGGCTGAGAGGTAAAATATTTTTACTACCTTTTTAGTTTCATCGGTCTCTGTGTGTCTCTGTAATCAAATATAGAAAGTTTCCTCGGTTTCCAATTGACAACCTTTCATTTTTAGGGTTCCGTACCCAGAGGGCAAAAGACGGGATCCTGTTACTAAGACTCCGCGTCTGTCATCATCTCATGAACCGTGATAGTTAGATAATTCACAGATGATGGATTTCTGTTGCCGTTATAACAACAAATACTAAAAAACAGAATAAAATAAATATTTAAGGGGGCTCCCATGGGAGCCATATAACAAACGTGATCGGTTGCGTTAACTATGCACCTCATTTGTTTCCAGCGCCATACATACCAGGTGCAAACTTAACTTAACCCGGCCAGTTAAGAAGTATTTGTATAGAACCCTCGGTGCGCGAGTCAGATTCGCACTTTGACAATTTTTTTTCGAAAATATTCCAATAAAATTTATGACTGAAAATTTCATTTGAAAAGATCCTCATTCTAAAAGAGCGTAAGCGACCAGTAAAAACAACGGACTATTACTGAGGTGGAGAAACTGTGACTGTTCTTTTCGTGTGTTGCCACTGTCAAAATTTCCACGAGATGATGTCATGTAGGTACAGGACAGATTCTTAGATGACGCTGCTTTTTCATTTTTTAGGGTTCCGTAGTCAACTAGGAACCCTCATAGTTTCGCCATGTCCGTCTGTCTGTCTGTCTGTCCGTCCGCGGCTTAGCTCCGTAATCATTAGTACTAGAAAGCTGAAATTTGGTGTGAGTATGTGTATGTATCACGCCGACAAAACGGTACGATACAAACTAAAAAAAAAAACTTTTTTTCGGGTACCTCCGGTACACGTAAAAAGGGGGTGCATTTTTATTTTCGTTCCAACACTAGTGTGGCGTGTCGTTGAATAGGTCTTTTAAAAATAATAGTGGTATTTAAACATTATTTTTTGATAAAGTTAGCAGTTTTGTAAATATTCGCTCCGAAAATAAAAAAAATAGTGTCCCCCCCCCTCTAACTTTTCAACCACGGGTCAAAAAATTATGGAAAAAATCATGAAAATGAGGCCTTATAAGTACTTTCAATGAAAACTATATTGATTAAATTCGGTCGAGCCGTTTTTGAGTTATCGCCAAATTTCATAATTTTCTTTAAAATGACGTAAGTGCCGCGCGGTGTCCTTATGCTTCGAACGTTACACTTATTAGTTAAGTGCATGGTCTAATAAAACATGGTCTTCCATTCCCAGAGTGACACAAACCTACGTCACAATAACATTGCCACTTTATTTCAACATAACATGTTACATGGGTACATTATAACTATGGTTAATTAGTTAAAATATTTATTTATAATTTTATAATTTTCATTTATACACCCTGTTTTTATTCAATTGCTTTAACTTTAAGGGTTAATTCTTTACGTCTTATTAAGTCAATTTATCAAAGAAACTAAGTTCCTAACTCGCACCGTTTTCAAATTATTTAATATCCAAATTTAATTACTAATCTCAGTTTATCCAGTGTAAAATCTTCTTATCACCAAAGACTATTGACTATTACTGCTGGTTCGTATGTAAAGAGTTTTCAGTGTTCCTTATGTACGACAAGGTCTAAATAAATATGTTTTTTTTATTTTGCTCTCACTTGAATCGCATGTGTCACGTCAAATTGACAATAATAATTTATTATTGTTGTTATGTACTTAATTTCTAATGAAATAATTGTGTTCACTTGCTTTGTGATGCCACGGATAAATTATACGGCCGAAGATTCCGAAGAAGAAGCCAATATGCACTTTATTTACGGTTTCCTGCAATGGAAATGCGGCGGAAGTAGCAAGGGAGTACCGACGTCGATATCCCAATAAGAACTTGCATAATTTGGATTATTTCGATGATATTCCATTGGAAACACTGCGGACACACTGGATCCAGCATGACGGAGCACCCGCACATTTTGCTGGCCGTTTTAGACAGTATTTGGATTGTGCAGCAGTCAAACTCTTGCGTGGCCCGCCATGCAGATCTCCGGACCGAACACCCTTAGACTTTAATGTCTGGGGCTTTAAAAGAAAAGTCTACTCCAAACCTGTGGCTTCGAGGGAAGACCTACTGCAACGAATTCAGGAAGAAGCTGATGCCATGCGTGCCACTCCTGTCAAACTAAATCGCGAGATACGATTTCGGTTGAATATTTGTTTAGAAAATAATGGCGGGCACTTTGAAAACAAGTTGTAGTAAATTATTATTTTGGTTTAATGTAAATATTGAGTGTTAAATACTGATGAGGAGATCATTTTATTTTATAAGGCCAATATTGTTTAAAATGTAAATAAATGTTTATACTTAAACTTTAATTAGTTTAATTTGTGACATACCATAACCCGAAAGAATAAGTGAATTAAAAAAATGGATTAAACACATCGCAAACATTGTTCTGAAATAAAACTTAAGCACAAAAAATTAAACTTTCACTGCCAATGAACAAAAATAAATACAAAAAGAAAGTTCTTTACCGGGGTTTGAACCCAAGACCATCCACACGCATTCCACCTAGCTAAGTTTTTAACGAGCTCTCAATTTTGTCATCGATGAAGTTTTATCAGTGACGTTAAAATGACAACAAGCTGTTTGACTCTAACTATTGCCTAACTCAAAAGGACCTTTTACAATAGCCATCAATTAAATATGGGATACCAAAAAAAAATTTTTTTCGAATATCATTAAACGGTTTAAGGGATGAGTTTACGTTAATGTTCCAAGCACTATGTCGAAGTAAAAGCAATTGAAAAAAAACACGTTGTATGTATTTCATCTTAAATTTTACAACAACACGTCATTTTTAATTATTCGTTAGCAATACCTTCCGATGCACGAAATAAACTTCAGAGGTTCGGGTAATTCTAATGACACTACTGGTATCACAGGATAGTGTTGTCACATTTGACAATCCGTCATTTTGATGATTTTGTCCCTGACCGTCATCCTTGTCTAACGCATGTTAATTGTTATTTCACCCGTCAGTCCCCACGTGGCTATTTGTAAAGTTCAGCCATCACTTTACAAAAAGCAAGACCTCACAGAAGAACGGCATGCTCTACGAGCAAACTCGAAATTGGCGAAATCATCATTAACTTTGATGGAAGCCATATTTTAAAATTAGAATTAGTTAATTGTTATTTCCTTGGTAATTAATGTTTGTTACGTTGGCTGTTCTATTCGGAACTGTAAGAGTAGGAGTGAAATGGGCATAATAAGATTTTATACGTTTCCGAAAAAAGAATCCGTAGCCAATGAATGGCTTCGCTATTGTGGGCTGAAATCATGTAAAAATGGTATGTATACATACTTATCGACAATAATTACATATTAATAATAAAATTTGGCTTGTGTTTAAACGCCTAGTTGATAAATGACTTCCAATAAATTCTTAATACTTGCTAAAACGGATGAATGCTCACCAAATAGTGTATCACAAACTATTGTTTAAATAAAGCTAATATTTCTTTTTCTTACATGCTATAAAAATATGTGAACACCGTTAAAGTTAATTTCAGACCAAATAATCTATATTATTGTTAATTGGATGTCACCAATATTTTATATTATTACTTCCATTTTAGTCATTTTTGCTGAGGCAAAAAACTAACTGTTGACCGTGAATTTTTTTGTTATACCGAACATATTACTACTCACCCCAAACACAAGTAACTTGTTTATCGCTTTACGCATTCAATTAATATATGATATAGTACTTAAATAAATATTCACTACTATTTTATACCCTAAAACTAATAAATATCGCTACTATTTAAACGCTCACCAAAATGGATTTTATACCCTAAAACTAAATTCCAAGTAAAATGAATTACCTCCATATAAATTAAACCCACTCTATACAGAGCTCCCTAAACTAAATCATTTTGTATTCCAAAATCAATATACATACACTAGAATAATTTTACGTTGAGTCCGTATATCTTTTTGCTTCCCAAAATGGATTTTTTGCTCACCAAATATTGTTTTAATAAAACATCAATATTAATACCAAAAACTGCAGTCTAATTGGCTTTAGTTAAAATTATCTAACCTTTAGTCAAAATATATTATTGTCAATCTAAAATTACAATAGCTTCCCTTTATTTCTTTACCCGCAACCCGCCCCCCGCCCCCACCAAGCGACGCACAGGCCGGCAGGCCTGCGGCCAGGCGAGCCGCGCAGGTCCAACTTGGCTTAGGTTAGGTACGACGACGAGTGAAGCGAGGAGGAGTGTTAGGTTGAACTGCGACCCTAACGAGCGAGCGAAGCGAGCGAGCCGCGCAGGTCCGACTTGGCTTACGATTACTAACATTACCTATTTCACCTTAAGGCAGGTCCGACTTGGCTTAGGTTAGGTACGACGACGGCAGGCTGACTTTAAATTTTATTTACGGCACTCAAGGACAGTGTCTCCGCAATACACAATTTATTATTAATATTTATTAGTTTTAGGGTATAAAAGCCATTTTGGTGAGCATTTAAATAGTAGCGAATATTTATTTAAGTACTATATCATACATTAATTGAATACGTAAAGCGATAAACAAGTTACTTGTGTTTGGGGTGTGGAGTGAATAGTAATCCGCTACCCAAAGGTTGTCTGGAAGAGATCGCTTTTTAGCGATAAGATCGCCTATTGTTTGCCTCTATTGTAATGTTAAGTGTCATTTGTATTTGTATTTCTTTCTTCTTGAGGTGTGCAATAAAGAGTATTCTATTCTAATAGTAATATGCAGACCCCGTTATCAGTGGTGAAGAAACATTGAAAATACTAGGGCTGGCACTACACATTAATATTTTTACGTGTGTAATTTGATACCTATTCTAAAATTCTTAGGAATAATTATGGACGAATTCTGTGACTTCAAGATGCATTGTACAGTATGTTTGTAATAAATTAAGCACATTAAATAATCATTTAATTATTTAACCTATTTGATAAAAAACTATATAAGTACCTACTTATTTTATTCATAGATATATATAGTATGAAGCTTGCCTAAAAATATTTCATTTGGTTGTTGAATTCTATAATAATAGGTACTAAATTGAAATTTATTTGTCAAAATATGTTTGATGTCATATAAATACTTACCTAATTTATGTTAAGTAAAAATATGAATTTCCTATATAATCGTGCTGAATTTTCTTAGTTTAAAATAGAGCTAATGGCAAAACTGGAAATAAACCGAATGCGACGCGGAAAAAATGGTTCGAAAAAAATTTTTCGTAAAACCATGCAATAGACGGTATTTTTTTTGAATAGTTATTGAAGTAAATTAAAGTATATATACAGGTCTGTTGTTTTATTTACAATTACAAAGATTAACGGTATTAACAAAATATATAACTATCTATAGCAGCGACAGATCTAACAAAATATATTATATCCAATATACCAAATTATTAATATCTTTTAATCTGTTTTATTCGGTGAATTTCGGTCTTTACGTAGGTAGTAGTAACGATGAGTGAAATATAATATGTAGAACTGTGAATCATACATTTTAGAACTCATTTTTTACCCAATTCCTGTATATTACCTATGTGTATTTAACATTTCGTAACATATATATACAGATTCAGTGACAATGCAATAATAAACCAAAAGTAATCGACATTTATACCAGTATGCCAAATGTACTCGATTGAAATAAATATTGTGTGACAACCCTATGATTCGATTTCAATGAATTTTCCTAGTAATATGTTTGGAATAACAAAAAAATTCACGGTCAACAGTTAGTTTTTTGCCTCAGCAAAAATGACTAAAATGGAAGTAATAATATAAAATATTGGTGACATCCAATTAACAATAATATAGATTATTTGGTCTGAAATTAACTTTAACGGTGTTCACATATTTTTATAGCATGTAAGAAAAAGAAATATTAGCTTTATTTAAACAATAGTTTGTGATACACTATTTGGTGAGCATTCATCCGTTTTGGCAAGTATTAAGAATTTATTGGAAGTAATTTATCAACATATTTGGTAGGCGTTTAAGCACAAGCCAATAAATATTAATAATAAATTGTGTATTGCAGAGACACTGTCCTTGAGTGCCGTAAATAAAAATTTAAAGTCAGCCTGCCGTCGTCGTACCTAACCTCAGCCAAGTCGGACCTGCCTTAAGGTGAAATAGGTAATGTTAGTAATCGTAAGCCAAGTCGGACCTGCGCGGCTCGCTCGCTTCGCTCGCTCGTTAGGGTCGCAGTTCCACCTAACACTCCTCCTCGCTTCACTCGTCGTCGTACCTAACCTAAGCCAAGTTGGACCTGCGCGGCTCGCCTGGCCGCAGGCCTGCCGGCCTGTGCGTCGCTTGGTAGGGGCGGGGGGCGGGTTGCGGGTAAAGAAATAACGGGAAGCTATTGTAATTTTAGATTGACAATAATATATTTTTCACCTCACCAGCTCAAACATGGCGGCTTTGCTGCCAGATAACAGTGAACAAAATGCGATTTTGTTTCGAGCGTGAGTAGAAAGTAGCTTTTTAATTTTTTAAATATTTGACTACTAATTGTCATTTCTCAGCCACAGGTTAATTACAAAATTTGAATCATTCGAATTTTGATGCACTCTGTCTCTTTCATATCTATATGAAAAAGAGAGTGATAAAGACATATCGATACGAAATTCGATTTTTGAATCCGACTTCGAATAAGAACACGTTCCGCTCGACGCGTTGTACAAAAAAAAAATTAAAAAAATACCCGGAGAAGTTTCTATTACAAAATACTGTTTTGAAAGACCGAATGTTTAATTAATTGTGTCTTTTTATATAAATAAAATAGATTATTGTTTAAATAAGTTAAGATTTTTCAACTTTAATACTGTAAATACCTGTACAAATAATTTATGACATCACCAATTTATTATAGACGCAGTTTCGAATCACACTAAAAATATTGAGTTCAAATCGTTATTTTCTTTTGTATTCATTTTGTTTTGTGCTTTACGAGTAAAAATATGAATTTAAACTATAAACAAAACCTCGTATAAAGTAAATAAACACGTAATGTATCTGCTCAATCTTCCAATTTGATCAAATAATGACAACCATGGTGGTCGTGAGGGACTGGTACATTGTTGGAACGTATTATTTCAATTTTTTTTTTTTTTCAAGCAGCGGGTATCTATTTTCTAATTAATAATGTCATTGAAATCAGCCACAAAGACAATACACAATACCTACACCTGAATGGTTGGAAGAAAAAGTATAAAAAGTCGAACCTATGTTCCCGCTGTCGAGGTGAAAAGTTGTGTGTGCTACACGAGAGCAAAGTTTTTTGCATCTCGTGCTGTTAAGTCCCTCGCTACACTCAGGATTCTAAATTAGAATCACTCGCTACGCTCGTGATTCAAACATAGAATCCTTCGCTTGCTCGGGACTCAAAATCAGCACTCGCAACAAAAAACAACTTTGCTCTCTTGTTGCACAAATAACTATTGACTAAAGGTTAGATAATTTGATTACACTAAAGCAAATTAGACTGCAGTTTTTGGTATTAATGTTGATGTTTTATGAAAACAATATTTGGTGACCAAAAAATCCATTTTGGGAAGCAAAAAGATATACGGATTCAACGTAAAATTATTCTGGTGTATGTATATTGATATTGGAATACAAAATGATTTAGTTTAGGGAGCTCTGTATAGAGTGGGTTTAATTTATATGGAGGTAATTCATTTTACTTGGAATTTAGTTTTAGGGTATAAAAGCCATTTTGGTGAGCGTTTGAATAGTAGCGATAAAATTTTAAGTTCTATGTTTGCTTGTTGACTAAAATACATTGCCGGCTATGTCGCTTCAAGATTTATGGGAAAGTACCCACATCTTGGGAACCTAACTCGGAACCTGACTTAGAACCTGGAAGTGGTTCCTGTGAGCGGATTAACTTTATATCGAGGGGAAAATTGATTTATCCATGTGAAGAGCTCATAAAAGTCGCTCAAACAATGGAAAATGAGTTTGAGAAATACCATGGCCGGACACTATGCAAAGATAAATATGCTGGTGCGTTGTGTGTGACATGTGTGTGTAACAAAGCTGCGTTAGTGCTAAGGATCGTCATTATTTTCGTAGGGTTTGATGAGATAAAACTACCTAAGTTGGACGAAAATCGTAAAATTTATCTTTAAAAGCCTAGCTGATATAATAATAATAATAATAAATAAATAGTAAGGGACAATCTTACACAAATCGACCTAGTACCAAACTAAGCAAAGCTTGTACTATGGGTACTAGACGACGATAAACATAATATATAAATACATATATAGATAACATCCATGACCCAAACACAAATATTCGAGTTCATAGTTCATCACACAAATATTTGCCCTGACCGGGATTCGAACCCAGGACCGCCGGCTCAGTAGGCAAGTGCTTACAAAGTGAGCCAACCGCGTCGGCATATTGTACACAAGCACGTCAAAACAATACCCTCAAATAGAAATGCTTATTAGAAATTCGCTGTAATACTTTGCTTTGCTTAGTCAGAACGAGGACATAGTTACATATCACTAAAAGAAATTAAATAAAAAAAATTGTTAGTAATCAACTCCAGAAGAAATTAAAACAAAAATTGCTTAAAGTGTCAAACACCGTTTATTGATTAGATGTGGATTCGTTTTTCGAAAGTTTCTCTTGTATAGATGAATAAAATTTTGATTTAATATATTACATTTGTTTTGTTGTACTACCTATGTTTCTACATGAATAACTTAAAATTAATGCCGTTTAAATATTTTTCACCGTTGGTTAAAATTCTCCCACATTTTAAAGTTTGAGAATCTGTGAACAGCATGATGACGTAGGCTTGTGTCAGTCACGTGGTTCGGGAGTCTCGGAATGGAGTACCAGGCGGAGTATATTATTAGGCATGTATTTAACGCGGCGACAAATTAATCAGATTTAGGGATTTATAAAAAATTAAAGGGGATAGCAAAAATAATAAGTTGGCGACTAATTGCGGAGACTATTAAAGTAAAAAGTAGCAGCTAAGTAATCAATTTTCGGCTTTGTTTCAATATAAACTAGCATCGAGTTATTGTTTTGGCGACTGAATTAACTAATTAAGCGGAAACATGACAGCGGATAAAAAGTTGAAAATGGCCTACTCTAATTGTTCAATGGAGATTACATATAAAATAAATCAAGGTCATAAAAAAAATACTTTGTGCGACAATTTAAGAGCTTTAATCAAAGTTGAAAATTGCATGTATAAATAATAATTTTGGTCTATAGTTTTATTTAGTGGCTCTGATTTTGGTCAATTTTTCGTCAGGTGTGATGTCATATTGACACCTATTTTTTATGATTCTATCGTATAGAATACGTTAAAATAAACGTGTTTTGTATGGACAACTTTTTTCTAAACTTAATAATTACCGAGATATGGACTCCTAAAACCGACAATATTTTTTTGGATATTGTGTCAGACTCTGCCTTAGCTCCGGCGCTGCGGGAAGTGCAGCCCTTCCGCCCTTGCGTGGCAAAGCACGGTCGCCCGTACTCCGCTCCGCAGCTTCAGCTTGTTGGTCGCCTTCGGCGACCAGCCTCAGCCGCTCCGCTCCGCACGGCTCCCGAGCTTTGTCACGGCGGGCGAGGGCTGCTCTCCCTCCGCGCCTCCGGCTTTTTATATACACTCTAGGGGTAGGGCAGACAAGACCACGTGGAATCGGGGTTGACAGCTTCGGTTCTGAGGCAAGTCTTATGATAATGCAATGCTTATTTTAGCGTAGCGTGTTTTAGCTAGATTCGGACTAAAATAAGCGTGTTTTGTATGGGAAAAACATTTTTACCTAAAAAACGCTTATCGCCGTTTTCATTAAATTATGGTTTCGAAAACTAAAAAAATAACTCCCCATTACTTTTATATAGTACCCATTTTAATATTTAAGCTGCCAGCAAATCAAAGCCCAAAATGCTTTTTTAGATGGAGACCTGTAGTTGCCACTAATATAAAGTTTGTTATCCTTCTGCTAATATTAGTCGCCAAGTCATTATTTATAGTACCTCGCCTATGATTTCAGTAATCTTGTGTATTATTTCTGCTACCTTAAAGTAGCTGCCATTATTTGAATTTTAAAATATCCTTAGTTTAAAGCTCATTTAATATAAATGATTGCCAAAATATTTAATCGCTGACAAGTTATTATTTTAGTTGCAAATAGTTTGCTGCTCTTTAATTTTTCTGTCGCCGCGAAAATAATAAGCCATATTATTATACTATGGTTAAGTGCCATACTGCATTAAAACATTCCACTCAATCTGGCGCGTGTAATCGATAACTTCCAGAAGGTAATAAGTAATTACTGTTACTTTGGCGTGTACGACCTTTTTATAGAGCTTGAAATCTTTCTCGTAATTTAAATCTCGGGCTTAAAACCGCTGTTTAAAGCCCGTCTATTGTGAAGGATGGGCAACTACGGAACCCTACACTGAGCGTGGCCCGACATGCTCTTGGCCGGTTTTTTTTATATTTGAAAACTAGTCCGTATAATCAAATGAAAATAATAATTTTGGGATCTGTGACAATAAATTTGTGAAATTAGTTCAACACTATTTGAAAATTTAAAATGTTGTCAATTGTGTTGAAATATTATTAAGACTATTAGGCGGTGATTTAATAATGGAGCCTGAACGCATGGAAAATCTCCAATAAAACGGGTCATTGTCAGATTTAGGTTCGCGTCTTTTCGGTGGACACATTTTTTTTTTTTTTTTAAAAACATGATCGCGATGGCCATGGCGGGTGCCTCGTGATTGGTGAATTTTTTTGACAAGTAATTTCAACCAATCAGTGAGCATCAAATAAGCTTATGTTCTCTTTTTGAAATTATTAGAGTTGTGTAGAGAGATGTCTTATGAATATTAAAGTTCTGTAGCGGGTACCATAGAGTATAGAATATTGTTACAGAATTAAAAAGTGCGTTATTGTGATTTTGTTGTGAAATTATAATTGACAGATTAAAGTCTGCGAGTATAAAAAGTGTGTTAATGTGATTTTGTCTGTGAAATTATAAGTGACAGATTAAAGTCTGCGAGTATAAAAACATAACTTCTACCTATGCACATACGCTGTTAACTATTGGCCTCCGAAGAGACAACTTTTGTTTTTTGAACTGACAATGACCCAAACGCAAACCCAATTTTTTTTTCGTCGGAGGTTAAAAATGTAGTTAATGTTCCAGACACATCGGAAGGCCTTAAATGGCCTGCGAAATATCACTTAAAAGCGGAAAAAATCGATCTTAAGGCCGGTATCTTGGAGAGTATGGAGATATGGTAATACTTGTTTAATACTTTATTGTGTGGTATATTTTATAGTTTACTAGCTGCGCGGTGTTCTCAGCTCATCATTTAGGCACCAGTTTTATGAATGCTCTGTATAGATGTAAGTCTTTTTATGCAATTCACTGCATAGTATAAAACAAAGTCACTTCCTGCCATCTGTCTGTCTGTCCCTATGTATGCTTAGATCTTTAAAACTACGCAACGGATTTTGATGCGGTCCTTTTTAATAGATAGAGTGATTCAAGAGGAAGGTTATATATCTGGTATGCACCCGTGTGAAGCCGGGGCGGGTCGCTAGTACATCTCTACGCAGTGCCTAGGAGTCAAGCCGATCATAAATTCGCTGGCAGCCGACGATGCGATGCGAGTCGCTCTCCGTTGAATGCGAACCTCTATAAAAGAAAATCTATGATATGATGATGCATACGTGTGTAGGAAAATTACTATTTTTTTATTCCTTGATAGGTCCGTTGCCGCCGCCAACCGTTCTCGGATAGATTACTACGGGGGAATGGTGAAGAATTATTATAATCTACAAAACGACAGCGCTAACGTTACTGTTTACACAGTACGTTTGATTTTTTTATTATATTGATATTGCCAGTAGACTCAGACATGTAAAAGTGTCCTTGTGGCCTAATTGCAGAATAAAGTTCATTATTTCATTATTAAAAGCAGATACATAATTATGTTTTGTTAAAATTTTCTAAAAACGATAAATTTGTGCTTCATTAACCTAATTATTACAAGAAAGAAAAAAGATCATGTATCCGTGATCAAAACAATCAATTCTAGCAAGCACTGTAGCAAGGATTTACATATCCCTTATATTATATTATTTTTATAATGTACATACCCCTATATGTCCAGCTGGTGCCCACATGGACCGAGCAGTATCAACACAAGATCTTGTGCCTGAAATTCAAAGGAAACGTGAAAGACTCTCTACCTGCAGTATTGGAGCACTATAAGTTTACAGGTATTTTTAATGATATAAAAAACTACTATATTTTAAACTACTTGTAGTATTTTAAGAGAAGTAGCGGTCTCGAGAGGGATCCTTGTGGAACTCCGTATAGAACTCTCGTCGTTGAAAAATGTTTAAAATAATTAACCATTTTACTCTTATAATTTAGACCGTATGGAAAAAGGACAGTGTTACTAACTGTTCTTTAATTTATTACCAGTATGATGTAATTTATACTATCAGATGCTTTGCTAAAAACAAGAAGGTTCATGTATAAATAAATATAAATATAAATAAATATCAGACAACCTCACACAAATCGATCTAGTCCCAAATTAAGCTCAAGAAGGCTTGTGTTACGGGTAGACGACGAGATACATACTTATATAGATAAATATATACTTAAATACATAGAACAACTATGACCCAAGCACAAATATTCGAGTTCATCACACAAATACTTTCCTTGGCCGGGATTCGAACCCGGGACCGTCGGCTCAGTAGGCAAGTGCTTACAAACTGCGCCAAACGTATTATTGCACGCTGTTAGTCTGAATTTGGTTAGGAGTATTAATTTTCAAAATAACGTTTGCAGGAGAAGAAGAGTTAGAAGGCAAACAGGTGGAGGTGTGGAAGTATGAGATGGTGTATAAAAAAGAGAAGTGGATAGAGAGTACATTATACACATACCAAAGTGATGAAGGCGATATACCTGTGCGGTAAATATTGAGAAACAGTCGCCTGTCACAGATATGCCACAGACTCTTTGTCTCTTTGTTGCGCGACTTGTTCTACATGTCACTTTCCACTCAATACCGTGCGAGCAAGACAGGTGATGCTGAGTCGCGCGACAAGCGAAATCTAGCCCTGTACATCTAGCATAACTGTGACACGCGACAAATATTATCTGTCACTTTCCTTTCAATGCCGTGCAAACATAGTCAGCTGCATCTGAACAAAGCCGCGACTAAAGTGTAGGTAAAATCTATTTTCCCAAACATGCAATGAAATATTGTCTTTACGTTCCTTATAATAGGCTCGGAAGTATCGCTTTTTGGGCGCAACAACTCGAGAGGACTGTAAAGGGATTTCATACTGCTTTTCAGGCCTAGACCTGCAAAGTAACTTTTTTTGGTTTCAACAACAAGGTCATTCACACAGCTGGCTGGTTTGACAAAAAGCAGGTTTTGTTTGTAAAGGTTGGTTGTTAGACTAAAATGTCCTATTTGTCAATTAATAAAATGTTGTTCTTTGAAGTATATTTTTTTATTTCATTGTATGTTTGAGAAAAGCACTATACATGCCTCGTTGTGAAAACGGATTCCCGGCCTCGTATCACTATCCGGCCGGTATATACCTACTTGGCCGGAAATCCTCATTTTCCCGGCCTCTGATGTAATGTACTATTATTTATTTAAACTTTTTTGCAAAAAACAAAAGTCAGTACAAATGACGAACTAAAGGCATTCTCCAAGAGTGAAACATAGGGCCCAAACAGAGACACTTCAAGTGGGTTCAGGGCAGAAATTTAATATGAATTTATTCGTATTTCCAATCCCTGGTGGGGACCACAGAGAGTCAAGTTCAAAATTCATATTGAATGAGAAATTACGAAAATAAAAAGATGACGCTAACGGAAAGAATAAAGTGAAAATAATGAATATTGAATTAGATCAGTATTTATATGTTACACAAACGCTTTCATTACAGATTTGAAACCAAGAAATTCATGAACGTGAAAGGAGCACTGATTGCTCATACCATCATAAACTATTTCGAATACGAGTCTACGTTCAATGAGACGGATGTGGATGAAGGAGACACAGGTAATTAATACGTACAGTAAAGGAAACTGAAACACGTACCTTTTTTACCCTTATTGTAGATGTGACAAGAGCGAAAAGGTACGTGCTTCAATTTTCTTGACAAAAAGAATAACATGAATTCACTTACATGAGAACAAAACATTATAATGTACTAAAATAAACTGGAGTAAGCTAAGGAATACGAACAAACAACTGTTCTGGTAGACGCAAAATGCATGCGGTATTATACAAAACAAGACATCTCCGCGCTGGCACGCTGTCGCTGCGCGCGCGCAGTACAGTACGACACAAAAGAGTAGAAATTAAAAAGTGGCAATACTGTAGTGTCCTCCCTTTTTTCTTAGATTGATTAGAAAGGGACGACACTACAGTATTGCCACTTTTTAATTTCTACTCTTTTGTGTCGTACTGTACCTACGGTAAGCGAAGTGCTGCGTGTGGACCAAGGTAACGAAATACATAATATACAGCGATCGGAAGCGTCTTAACAAGAGCGTAGTACGCACTACTACTACTGTCGCCTATTTTATTTTATTTTATTATTATTTATTGTTAGTTGACTTATGTATTTATATTGTTATTTTGTGCTATTTATTAATTTTAATTTAATTTTATTTATGTAAATAGCGGCATACCGATTTAAATTTAAATGGTTGAAGTTAAGTGTTTTTTTAGTAATCTTTTAAAAATGATCATAGACTTAGAATTTTTTATATCGCCGGGCAGCTTGTTATATTTATTTGCTCCCTCGTATAATATACACTTTTTGAGCATACATGTGAATGAAAAATTAAGCGAAAGTTTTTTTCAAATAATTTATTTTCGGATACGTCCCAAATGTCCGGGTTTTAATAAGTCTTTGTCCGGGTTCGGCGAATTCAGAGATGGCAGCCCTAACTACAGAAACGGAGCTGTGTAAATTGGAGCAATCACATTGCTCAGATTTAAATGCACTTCTTTCGGGCTTCTCAAAGATGCAGCCTGATTGAGCATATACTCGTTGACTGGTAACTTTGTATATAAAACAGCAATAAAGTACTAGGAAATGAAATGAAACGAAATAATTTATTCACAAGGGCTCTTTTACGAGTCAGGTTGCAAATCTACCGGTATTTCGCAAGAGGAGACCGCTGTTGAGAACAAAGCCGAAAGAAACTCAACAGTAAGTCATTATTTCGTAAAAAATAATTTTGGAAAAATTAGGTATCTATTAAACGATAAAAAAGTATAAAACGACGATAACTATACTAAAAAGAGCTCCTAACTAAAACCAATGCTCCACAGATCACAGACCTGCCCATGAAGGACTTGAACTCGTTATAACAATTAATATAAATTGTCAAATGAAAACACAAAAAATAATACATGTATGGGTTACACTAAAAACTGCACTAACTAACTATTTTGGCTCAGTGACCCAAACAGGATCTTAGCCTCCGAAACGAGAGCACGCCACTTGTCCCGATCGTGCGCAGTTCCTTGCCAGTTTTCGGCTCGAAGCTTACGCAGATACACCTCCACCACTTCTCCCCAGCGGTATCTGGGACGACCGACCGGTCGTCGACCCGTTGCTCTCCCCAAGTACAGTCAACCAATTTGATTCCTAGGCCATTTCGTACCTTGTCACAGTGAACGTCAATATGAACGTCTTTTAGCAGTAGCTCCCTCACGCACGCACTTGTACCGCCACTCGCCCATTTCTCGTGCGACTGCCCTGCTCAACTCAGTACTCGAGGCATCACCGCAGTGCGATGTGTTTGTGACAGCGATAGCGCGACTGATGATCGACTGGAAGAGAGTGATTGAGAGAAGCTAGAAAGGATTTTATTTATTTTGTATCACTGTTTATTATTGTATTAGATTTATAGATTTGTATTACTCTAGATTAAGAATCGATGTAGCGCAATGGACAACTCTGTAATTTTACAAATAGAGATTCATTCTAAATAAATAAATAAATGAAAGCCGCTTGAAATCTCATATCATTGTCATTGTGACAAGGTTCTATAGTGGCCTAGAAATCAAATTGGTTGTCTGTACACTCTTTTTATCACGCGTCCCTCTTCCATTCTTTGTAGGTGACCGAGCCAAAGAAGTAAAGTGCACTGAGATAAAAAAAAGTAAAACTAAGACCTCGGTAGCGTGCCCAGGCAGCTATGGAAAGCCTTTACGCGAGAAAGCTGCTTTCATTTCATTTCATTTCGTAGATTTAATTTTTGCTCCCTTTTTAATTCCTTCTATGGCACGTAATATTATATCTTTAGAAATTTCGCGTCGCTTATATTTCTTTTTAAATTCAAACGGCATTTTATAGAAAAAAATATCTAATAATTAGGAACACAAATAGTAATGAAACATCAAAAGTATTCAGTATTCAAATTCAATATTTACACGCAATTTAAACCCGTCGAAATAATTTTCTTTTAACAGAACCTACTTAGGTACTTTTTACACTGATTGCCGAAACAAACAATAGTGGCGGGAGCATTGGGCATGCCCGAACCTCCCTTTAGAATTAGTGCTCAATGCTCCCCACCCCCTTATTTCACAAATAAATTCAAATAAGTTTTTTGTAGTCTAATGTTTTGCCTTAATTTATACGTTAATATTAGATTTCGTAAATACATAACTAGATGACAATACAAAATCTTACGACTTTTCACAGATCACTTAGTTATTTCCTTCGAAATCACATCGAAATATTTACTTTCGCACGCACGAAACGGTCGACGGCATGTGACACTGAAATGAAATGAAATGAAATAATTTATTCAGTAAGTAGGCCACAGGGGCACTTTTACAAGTCAGATTGTGAATCTACCGGCATTTCGCAAGAGGAGACCGCTGTTGAGAAGAAAGCCGAAAGAAACTCAACAGTAAGTCATTTTTTCGTAAATAATACTTAAAACAATTACAATGATTACATTTGTGTTATAACTAATTACACTGGTACACGTAAAGGAGATGTATAGATACTCCAAATAAATGTTAAGTAGGAACATTAAAATAAAATTTTAACGATAAATTCATAATATTAAATATACCCAGAGATGTATAAAGTCTCTGGGTGTCACAACATGCAATAAAATAATAATTACTTCATCATCATCATCATCTCAGCCATAGGACGTCCACTGCTGAACATAGGCCTCCCCTTTGGACTTCCATATATACCGGTTGGAAGCGACCTGCATCCAGCGCCTTCCGGCGACCTTTATAAGGTCATCTGTCCATCTTGTAGGTGGACGTCCTACGCTGCGCTTGCTGGTCCGAGGTCTCCACTCGAGCACTTTTCGGCCCCATCGGCCATCTGCTCTGCGTGCTATGTGGCCTGCCCATTGCCACTTCAACTTGCTAATCCGGTGAGCTATATCGGTCACTTTAGTTCGTCTACGGATTTCCTCATTTCTGATTCGATCACGTAGAGACACCCCGAGCATAGCCCTCTCCATTGCTCGTTGAGCGACTTTGAGCTTTGAGATGAGGCCGATAGTGAAAGACCACGTTTCGGTGCCGTAAGTCATTACTGGTAACACACATTGGTTGAAGACTTTCGTCTTGAGACACTGAGGTATGTCGGACGAAAAGACATTGCGTAGTTTCCCGAACGCTGCCCAGCCGAGTTGGATTCGGCGGAGGGAGCGTTCAAGTATTACGTAACGCAATTTTTGAAGATTTTTGACCCTCCCTCCCCCCCTTGTAACGCGCCATAACGTTTTTCTGTACCCCCCCTCCCGCTCTCTAAACGTTACGTAACACCATAAGTGACACCTTTGACCAGTGATTTTTACCCAAAAGTCACAAAAGATATGTTAAAATGATTAGAATGACGACCAGACCAATACAATCGACGGATTCCCCGTAAAGTAAACGACAAGGGTTGCCAACTTGGGCGTTGTAAATCCCATTTTTTTTTATAAAAAAAAAGAAATAATGTTACGTAACGTGTTGTAAGAAAGACCCCCTCCCACCCCTGTAACGCATCGTAACGTTTTACGAGACCCCCCTCCCCCCTAAATAGCGTTACGTAATACTTGAACGCCCCCTTGACCTCTTTCTCGAAGTTGGACCTACCTAATTGGACCACTTGTCCTAGGTAGATGTATGAGTCAACAACTTCGAGTACCGAGTTTTCAACAGAGACTGGGATGGACACAACCTTGGCATTTGACATGAGTTTCGTCTTGTCCATGTTCATTTTTAAGCCCACCCGTTGAGAAACTCGATTGAGGTCATCGAGCATCATGCTGAGTTCCTCCATCGACTTTGCCATGACTACGATGTCGTCGGCAAACCGAAGGTGAGTGATGTATTCGCCATTGATGTTGATGCCTTAATAATTACTTAATTAATTTAATTCCACAGAGATGTATAAGGTCTCTAGGCATCAACGTGAATAACTTACAATAGAAAATAATTATTCAACCTAAATTTCTTAGAGATGTATTGGTCTCTAGGCGTCATAACATGCAATAAAATATTTTAAATTATAAAATTTCCTGAGAGATGTATAAAGTCTCTGAGTGTCATACTACACTAAGCTGTTTCTTAGAGATGTATAGTCTCTAGGAGTTCAAAAGGTAAAAATCAACATAGAATAACTTCAATCGAGTACAGGATGACGTTTCTCACGTTTGCTTAATTTAACACTAGTATGCGGTTGCTACATATTTAATTTGGCCCTTGCTAGCATGAACAGACCGGACCCCACAAACGGCACCCGTTCACGAGTATGACGCATATCTCAGCCATCGCTTCCCTCAACCATATTATAGGGAAGGCTGCGACCCGATCAACGACGCCACCGTAAGCAAAGACCTTTAAGCGAGCATGACATGCTCAAGCTGCCGGGCATACTTGACTAATACTATTTGCCCGGTTTGAAAAAACAAATTGTGCTCTCATGTTACATTAAAAATTACCCACCAAAATAATGCTTATTTAAAAAATTACTATTGCTACACAACACTAAACTACTGGCTTAAAGGCATCACTGTCGTTTAGAAAGTCATTAACCGTATAATAAGCTTTATTCAATAAGTGACGTTTTATTTGTGCTTTAAATTTGCTACAGGGCAATTTTACTAAATCAATAGGTATTTTATTGTAGAAGCGTACACAGTTCCCCACGAACGACGAGCTAACCTTACGGAGACGGTGGGCAGGTATTGCGAGCTTGTCCTTACTTCTCGTATTGTAGTGGTGAATGTCACTGTTGAGCTTGAATTCATGGAGATTTTTCCGCACATACATGATATTCTCATAGTTTCCAGTCGTCATACCTATCGGACGTGTCGATTAATAAAATAAATATATAATCATTTTAGGACGTGACCTAGCTCTTAACGTTACGCGGAAGCAAGTATCTGTGTCACGGCATAGTACTTGCTAGTGAGAATGTTTAGACTGTAATCATTAACGGAGTGTATGAAAAATGGATCCAAGTAGTCCATTTAACCGGAGCGGACTAACGCGCCGCAGCCCGCCGCCCTCGCCCACGCCGCCGCCAGAGCAGCCCGCGCCGCCCGCCCCGCCCGAGCCGCGCGCACAGCACGAGCTCGAGCCCCTGGCATGCGTGGCCACCACGGACCTCCAAGCCTGGATGAAGACCATCGAGACCTACCTGAATGAAGTGTGCAACATCGCTTCGGAAGGTAAATTAAACTCTGAGCAGAAATCCAAAATTAACACCCTGTGCCGCAAAGTGGGCCATTCATCGTCGCAAATGGCAATCGAGTACCAGTCCTTGAAACAAAAAGCTATTCAGGCCTATAACTCTCATAAGATCTTTAAGGAAAATGTAGACCTATCTCTGCGCTTCCAGGAATTACAGAAATGTATACAAGAGTCCACTTTAGCCTGCCCCGGGCAAGTTTCTTTTGCGGATGTGCTCAAGAAAAACACCGGTAGTCGTATCCAGCCCTCTAACGTCAGCTCGGTAGCTATCTACCCGACCGACAAATTAAAATCGAGCGAGGAAACAAAATCCCTCGTTCAACAAATTATTAGGCCTGATGAAATGAAATTGCACGTGAGAGGGATGCGCAAAGTGAAAAATGGTGGCGTTATTATCAGTACTGAGTCCAAGGAGGATATCTTGAAACTCAAGCAATTGCAGCAACTAACAACTTCGGGCCTCACTGTGGATGAGCCTCAAAAACGAAAGCCCAGAATAGTAGTTGTCGGGGTACCCGCGGCTATGCAAGAAGCAGAAGTTTTTAAATGTATATTTCAGCAGATCCTAGCCGACAAACTTCAAGACCTGACCCTGGAAAAGTTTTTATCCTCATCCAAATTGAGCCACAAATCGGGGAAGAAGGACGCCGAAAACTGCAACTACATCATTGAAGTCCCAGCTTTCATTCGTAAGGTCCTAATCAATAATGACAGAGTTTTCGTCAATTGGTCGTCGTGCCCTGTAAGAGATTTTACTCTCGTTACAAGGTGCTACAAATGCCAGCAATATGGTCATGCGGCGAAATCATGTAAGACGGACACTAGTACCTGCGGGCATTGCGGAGATCTAGGGCACGCAATAAAGGAGTGCTCTAAGAAGGCAGAACCACCAAAATGTGCAACATGTTTGCACTACAAAAAGCCGAGTAATCACCAAACCGGGACTCCTGAATGCCCAGCTAGAAAAATGGCAGAAAAAAGGTACCAAAATTCAATAGATTATGAAGGCGCCTGAGAGCGCCTCTTTAAGTTATCCTTTTCTGAACTTTTTTCTTGATAGTTTAGTACGTATACATTATGAGTGATAGTTTACTTTCTGACCTAGATAACTTCTCTGTATCCGAATCTAAAGCCTGTGATGTCGAATTATGCAAACAATATATTTGCCCAGGTCGTAATCCGCTTTCCATACTAACGCAAAATATACGAAGTATATTTAAAAATGTTCATAACTTTAATGTTTTTCAGCAAAGATTAGGTATAAATAGCGATGTTGTTGTTTTGACTGAATGTTGGCTAAGTAAATATAGCAATTTACCTAACATAACAGGTTATAATATATTTAGCAGTACGATTAATTACAACCAAAACGACGGGGTAGTAGTTTACGTTAGAAATAATTTAAGTGTCACGGTTGAAGAACCCAATATATTAGAATGTAATCGACTTTTAATTAAAATAGGATCAGACTTAGCAATATTAGCTTTGTATAGACCCCCTTCTTTTAAAAATGTAACCATTTTCACTGATTCTCTAGGCCAAACATTAAGTAATTTAAAGTCATTTAAAAATGTCATTCTGATAGGCGACATTAATATTGACATTCTCCCAGGAAAAAATGACTCCGCATCTGAGAGCTATCTCAACTTATGCTCCTTTCATGGCTTACTCCCAGCACACACGCTTCCAACTCATCAAAGTGGCTCCTGTTTAGATCATATCATGCTTAAATCAGATTTCCCGGCTCTCGCACTAATTGCTAACTCCACCGTAACCGATCACAGAGCTGCCCTGTTGACCTTGTTTCAAAAACAACCTCATAAAACTCGCGCGCAAATAATCACAAAATTAAATGTAAACAAACTTGAAGACGATTTATGCAACATTGACTTTGCCCCCGTTTACAATTCTGCTGACGCAAATTATTGCATGTCGTACCTGCTTCAAAGTGTACAACAAGCAATATGTAGCAATACAATAGAAAAATGTATAGGTAATAAGTATTTAAATATCAAGCCGTGGATTACTCCCGGTCTTATACGCTGTATGAGACACAGAGATAAGCTACATTCTAAGGCCAAATCAAACCCTGCCAATTTAGTACTGCAAATAGCGTACAAAAGATATCGAAATTTTTGTAATGACTTACTCAAAAAAGTTAAAACCAGCTACGATAAAAAACAACTAGAACTGGCTGGTACAAACAGTAAATTAATTTGGAAATGTATTAAAAAATTAACATATACGACGAAACAACGTGAATCGTCTTCGGGTTTATTACACTCGCACTCATCCCAATTAACATCTGTCAATAACGCAAATGATTTTTTCGTAAACATAGGGAAAATCCTAGCAGAAAAAGTAAAGAAAGATTTTCCTGCTCCTCCTCATAACTTATCTTCAATCAACTTCAGTACTTTAAAGTCATTTGTGTTATTAAATACTGATGAAGAAGAGGTTGAAAGAATTATTATGGGCTTAAAAGACGATTCCGCGGTTGGTTGGGATGGTATCTCAAATAAAATTTTAAAACAATTCAAGCACATCCTGGTTCCACCACTCACGCAGGTCTTTCGAAAATGCCTCTCAGAAGGAATCTTTCCTAAATGTCTGAAAAAAGCTGTCATTGTTCCTGTATACAAATCCGGCGCTAAAGACGAAATAACGAACTATAGACCCATTTCTCTTCTACCATCCACATCTAAAATCCTCGAAAAAATTATCAATAATAGACTTGTCCAATATTTGGAAAAACATTCTATCTTGTCAAAAACCCAATTTGGTTTTCGCTCTAAATTGTCAACTGCCGATGCGGTCCATGAATTGACTGATCACGTAGTTCAGGAACTTGACAGGGGCAACCAGACAATAGGTATATTTCTGGACCTTGCTAAAGCTTTTGACACCGTCTCTGTTTCCATTCTACTACACAAGCTTGAAGCAATAGGCGTAAGAGGCACCCAACTCAAACTTTTCGCAAACTATCTCGATGAGCGCACTCAATGCATAAAAATAGACAATGTTGTCAGCTCTGACCTGAAAAACACTTGTTTTGGGGTTCCCCAAGGAAGTATACTAGGCCCTACACTGTTTTTAATTTATATTAATGATCTCTGTAATTTGAAAGTGGATAGCGGCAAAATTATTTCCTACGCGGATGACACTGTTCTACTTTTTTCTGCAAAAACAATAGAGGCAGTTTATACGTATGCGCAACGAGGCTTGAGCACTGTCAATAACTGGCTTCAACAGCATCTACTTACACTTAATTCGGACAAAACTAACTACATAAAGTTTTCCATGCGCAAATCTAATTTAGCACCAAATAATCCCAAACTCTACTCGCACAACTGTAAGGACCCCAATAAAACACAATGCAAATGTCCAGATATAGCCGCAGTTACCAAAATTAAGTATTTAGGAATAATAATTGATGATACTCTCTCTTTTAAATATCACATAGCAGCGTTATGCAATAGAGTTCGTAAGTTGATATTTGTTTTCAAAAAACTGCGTTCATTTGCGGACCCACAGTTAATCAAGCGAGTCTATTTTGCCCTATGTGAATCGATATTAACGTACTGCATTTCCTCATGGGGCGGCCTGGCCAAAACTACATTATTAAACTTAGAAAGAGCTCAAAGAGCAATTCTAAAGGTTTCCACTTCCCGTCCTTTCCTCTACCCTACTAACCTTCTTTATAAGTCTTGTGAAGTACTAACCGTTCGGCAACTATTTATACTAAGCACGGTCCTAAAACAGCACGCTGCAATCCCTTATAGCACTGAGTATACTAATAAACGGCGCAAGGATATTGTTTGCTCTAAAACTATTCGAAGGAGTCACTTCTGTTTTAGATTTTTTGTTTCGCTGGGTCCTCTCCTGTACAGTAGGCTTAATACGAAGCTGGATATATATCCGCTCAGCTACGCGAAATGTAAGAAAACACTCCGGGAAGCACTACAAAATATGTCATACGAAGATACAGAGAAGTTACTGATTGTTCTAAGTTGATTTTCTTGTATTCATTCTAATTAAATATTATTGTATCCGATCTATAATTTATCATTTAATGTGTTTATGATTATTTATTTAAGAAATTGTTAATAAGTTAGTCCTCTTTATGCCTGAAACACAGGGAATCCTAGTTCAGGCGCATGTAATTTTTTGCCATGTAGAATATCTTAGGCTATAGTTATTATTACTGTAAAATAAGTTATTATTCAATAAATATCTTATCTTAAATATCTTATTCTCAAGAATTTATTGATGCTACGTTGAGAATGTTTGTTTCCTTGAATTTCTCTCTTAGTGACGTACGACCTCCTAGTGCGTAAATTGCGCGTACAGCTCGTTTTTGTAGCACAAAGATGGTTTGGATGTCCGCCGCTCTTCCCCATAATAAAATTCCATACGACATAACACTATGGAAATAACCGAAATATACAATCTTTGCCGTCTCGACGTTTGTCAGCTGCCTGATTCGCCTAACTGCATAGGCAGCGGAGCTCAGCTAATGACTAATCAAAACAAAATGGCAGATGACATTAGCCTGAGCGGTGGTGTCAGTTAGTAAGCTAAAAACTACCACAGTATACAAAATTGATTAGCTTCCATACAAGCCGACTTACAAGGTGGCGCCCGAACCTCCCGACTGCCCAATGCTCCCCTATCTACCCTATAACCCGCTAATGGGATTATCTCCGCGTCACAGGGGTGGCTCCCCCGTTGCCGTTACAATTCATTGAAAACATGTTTTGTGCTGGGAAAATTAAGCCTTACCACGTTCTACCTATTTCGCTGGATGGTGAGCCGTTGACGCGTGTAGAAAAATTTAAGTATCTAGGTCACATTATTACGAGTGACTTAAATGATGACCTAGATATTGAACGAGAACGAAGAGCGCTGTCGGTTCGTAGTAACATGCTGGCCCGGAGGTTTGCTCGTTGCTCTACGGAAGTGAAAGTCACTCTATTTAGGCATACTGCCAATCCTTTTACTCGAGTAGCCTATGGACCAGGTACACGAAGCGAGCCTACAGCGCCCTCAGAATTCAGTACAACAATGCATTCAGAATGTTGCTGGGCCTGCCGCGCAGGTGTAGTGCGTCCGGCATGTTCTGCGAGATGCGCACTGACGGCTTCCAGGCCATCATGCGCAAGAAGATTGTGTCTCTCTTAGGACGGGTAAGGCAGAGCACCAACAGTATTCTGAATGCAATTGCTGACAAATATGATTGCCCAATATTAATATACTGGATAGGGCAAGTCAAACCGGTGGCTCGCACTATCTATTGATTCTCAATTTATTTAATCATACAATTTTAATCTGTTTATACAATTTTAATTTGACAATTTTATTTTATTTCCTTTATTTCATTTTATTAGATTTAAAATTAATTACTTATTTTGTTCTTGTGTTTGTAATCTGACATTTTATTTTAATTGGAATTTTGAAGGAATTTTATTGAAAATTTGTTTTAATGTATTAACGTATTTTATTAATTCTCAATTTATTTAGTTATACAATTTAAATTTTACAATTTTAATATTTTTACTTATACAATTTTAGTTTGTCAATTTTATTTTAATTTCTTTATTTCATTTTATTAGGTTTTAAATTGATTACTTGTTTTGTCGTTGTTTTTGTAATCTGACATTTTATTTGAATAGGAATTTTGATGGAATTTTATTGGAAATTTATTTTTAATGTATTATTGTATTTATTATTATTTTTAAACTAACATTTTACAAAAAAAATAATGTATGGATCATAGTTATCTGAAAATAAAGAATTATTATTATTATTATTAAAACACGGTTGGCGCTGTTTGTACTGCAGCTGCCCACTGTGCCGACGGTCCTGGGTTCCAATCCCGGCAAGGACAAATATTTATGTGATGAACTATTATATATTACGTATATCGTCGTCTAGCACCTATAGTACAAGCACTGCTTAGTTTGGGACTAGCTCAACTGACAACTAATCAAAACAAAATGGCAGATGACATTAGCCTGAGCGGTGTTGTCAGTTAGTAAGCTTAACTACCACAGTATACAAAATTGATTAGCTTCCATACAAGCCGACTTACAAGGTGGTGCCCGAACCTCCCGACTGCCCAATGCTCCCCTATCTACCCTATGACCCGCTAATGGGATTATCTCCGCGTCACAGGGGTGGCTTCCCCGTTGCCGTTACAATTCATTGAAAACACGGTTGGCGCTGTTTGTACTGCAGCTGCCCACTGTGCCGACGGTCCTGGGTTCCAATCCCGGCAAGGACAAATATTTGTGTGATGAACTCTTATATATTACGTATATCGTCGTCTAGCACCTATAGTACAAGCACTGCTTAGTTTGGGACTAGGTCAATCTTTATAATAATATTGCTGGATCCACAGAAAAATGCAAGGCCAAGGGCGCAAATTTCCAAACAGACATCGAACATTTACACCCGGCCAAGGAAACTGATGTGGTTGCTGCCTTTCATAGGTAAAATGTAGTCTTAATATTTCTTTATATTGTACTATTGATACAAAGATCAAAACACAAAGAAAAATTGAAATGCGTAACCTGGCGGAAGAGACCGGGAGTCGAACCCAGTACCTCTGGATTACCGGTCCAACGTGTTAACCTTTCCACCACCCTAACGCTAAATAACCTTCGGATTTTTTCCTTATGCTTTGTGTGTCGATCTTTGCATTGTTTATTTGAGGCTTTACACCTTAGCGACCTCTATGTGAATACGTTAATATTCACATCTTACCGCACTGATTTGGTGTAGGGACGCCCGGCCGGAAACAGGCGGGCTGTCGATCGCTTGACTGCGTTCATTCAGCCCAACCTTACCTTACTACTTTACATTAAAAAAGTGGTTTACCCACATTAAAAATAATGATTAATGAGACATATATTATTACATGTTTCATAAATTCATGTTCTTAATTTGTTTTATTTATGATTTACTGTAAGATGCCTGCAACTTCGACCGCGGTAAACTTTTTTTCTTTACCGTTGTCGGTTAAAAAGTATTCTATAACCATCTGACGACGTGGTTGGCTCGGTTTGTAGAGACCTGCCTACTGAGCCAGCGGTCCCGGGTTCGAATCCCGGCCAGGGCAAACATTTGTATGATGAACTCGAATATTTGTGCTCGGGTCATGGTTGTTCTATGTATTTAAGTATATATATCGGGGGGCACGGCAGTGCCCCCGCCAAGTCGAGCGCGAAGCAAACACTGCCGTACCATCCTTTACTGGAACCATTTCGCCGCATTTTCAGGCCCCTATTTGAGAACCTCTGGATAAGACCAGAACGCAGAAATTTTCGTCATCCAATAAGCTATAATCACATACTTAAAATACAAAATTTCAGGTCTGTAGGTCATTTAGTTCCGAAGTTAAGCGAAAGCAAAGTTTCGCATTTATGACACTCACTCACTCACTCACTCATGATCATCAGAAAAGAACTAGTAGGTACTTCCCATAAATTCAGAGAGCTGAAATTAGGTACAGAGTTAGGGTTTAATGGCTACATAAAGGGAAATCTATTAAAAATAGGCCAAGTGCGAGTCCGACTCGCGCATGAAGGGTTCCGTACCATAAAACAAGTTTGTTGTATGGGAGCCCTTAAATATTTATTTTATTTTATTTTTAGTATTTTTTGTTATAGCGGCAATAAAAATAGATCATCTGTGAAAATTTCAACGGTCTAGCTATCACTGTTCTTGATATACAGCCTGGTGACAGACGGACGGACGGACGGACGGACAGCGAAGTCTCAGTAATAGGGTCTCGTTTTTACCCTTTGGGTACGGAACCCTAAAAACTAGGATAATCGAAGATCTGGAGTACCCTGATTAGAAAACACAAGAGCCCAACCAAACTATTAGAGATCGACATACCGCCTTTACAAAAAATATTCAACTTGTTGTTGTGTTCGGTTGGCCGCTGCCGCGACTGATCGAACGTTTTATTCACTACTTGACCCTACCAGTGACCACTTCAACCCAATACTTAGTGAGCGGGCAGTCGAGGCGCTCTGACAACACCCTCAGCATGCTGTTGCTGCTGCTTCGCATCCGCTTTATAGCAGTGAGGCTATTCTTTTCCGCCGAATGGCAAAAAAGTCGTCCACCCGAGCCTCGGCAAACATGCCTGATGCACTACAGTGCTTTGGCAGCTTCAACAGCATCCTGAGGATGTTGTTGTACTGAACCCGCATGGTATTATAGGCCCTCTGAGTAAATCTCACCCACAGGCTGCACGTGTATAATGTTTGACAGTAAGCTTTAAAGTATTTAATAGTCCTATTTGTTATGAAAAAAAGCTGCACTCTGTGATGGAAGCAAGCCGTTTTGCACAGTGATAATATAGACCAAAATAAACGATTTCACTCGAGGCGAAATTAGTTTCACCCCTTAGGAACAGAGATGGCGCCACTTATTCCAAAAAAGTTTAAAAAATTCTAAATCCTGAACGGATACTCCGATTTTGACGTAAGAGGTGCCAATCAGCAGATAATTACCCAATTTAACATGAAAAAAATTAAAATCACGTAGAAAATAATTTTGGATACCTAAGAAATAATATTTTCTGAAAAAAATATTTAAAATTTGTGATTTTTGGAATTTTACTCGTAAAAATGTATGTACATGGTACTTATTTTATTTATTTATATTAATACACAACTAATTTTACATTTACGAAAAAAAACCGCATATCATTAGCTCGTATAATTCCAAAGTTATTGAAGAATACAGACATGGCGCCGCTGGGTCCAAAAATCTTACAAAAAATCTAAAACCTCAACGGATATTCCGATTTTGATAATTAAGGTGGTAATCGACAGATATTTACTTAAATTAGTTTAAAAAAAATTAATAAAAGTTCAAATAGGCAAAAAGTAATAATATTTCCAAAAAAAACATACATTTTGAAAAAATATATTTTTTTTGGGTCTTTTATGTAATTTCATAAAAAAAAAATCATGAATATGGCTTTATTTTACTTATGTATATTATAACACTATTAGGTAATTGATCGTTTAATAAAAAACCGCATGTCGAGAACTTGTACAGTTCCAACGGTATTGAAGATTTTACTATAGGGTGCCGGTGCGATGTTGCCGCCGCACGTGCAACTTATGTACATGTATATAGAAAAGTATTCTCCCGTTTCGAAGGTACTGATTACCCTGAAAATATAACCACAATTGAAAGTACAAATAATAATCATCCCAAGTAGCACACAACACACTTATATCCCTTGTACAGCTTAAATTAGAGTTTTAACGGGTGAATAGGCTTGTAGTATGTAGCTAATGTCTACATTTAGTATAGCATGCAGTATAACTGTAGCCTAATGCATATTGCTTGGATAAGCGTTAACCTTATTGTAAAAATGTATATAAGCTAATGTGTTAAGTAATTAAACGTTCACTACTATCTAGAGCTCTGCATATACTTTGTCTCCCATCAACGTCCCTTCTCTACCACCACATAAATACATATATTACATGGCGATCCTGCACTAACGTTCCGAAGACGAACTTCTGAACCAGCCAGAACCTCAGAACCTCGAACCGGACGGTGCGGCGGGACACCGCACCGTCCGGGACACCACACCGTCCGGGACACCAGCAACAGCGACAACGGCAACCACCAGACTGACGATGCAGTCTCAAGAATGAAGATTTGAATCAACTTGAAAAAAAAAGAAGAAGAAGACAATTATGAAAGAAGCCATAAGAAGAAACCAGTATCAAGAAAAGAAGAGCGTTGTCCAGGGTTATCCCGGCTCGCAAATCAAGAGGAGTCCAGGGTTATCCCGGCCCATCTCAAGAGGTGTCCAGGGAAATCCCGGCCCATGCTCGAGGGTGTCCAGGGCTAGCCTGGCCCGTCATCGCATCGCGCATCAGCAACGGCATCGTGCTCCACGTGCCTGCCAGCTGCCAGCGCATCAACGTCCCGCCATGCATCGCGCAACGTGACGACACGTGATGACCTCAATATCGTTACGTAAGCTTTGAATTAAGTAAGTGAATATTTTATTGTATAACTTATGTTTTCGGTTATAATTATTTTGGATTTACGCACGATTTAATTTTATTATGTCTACTGATTTGCAAGACTTATATACTAAGTGGAAATATATAAGAGAATATTTAGTTAAACTTGGCCCTCAGAGAGGCGTCAAAAGGAAATATTATCGCATCTAAGAAATTAGAATGAGATTTTTTTTATGATATTTTTTTTATTATATAAAAATTAATTAGCTATACAGGTTAACGCCCAATTCATTCAAAATCTTTTTCTTTTACATACATAAATTGTTAGATAACTTTCGTACATGAAATTTTTACCCGTGTCACTTAGCATTTCTAATTATCATTTTTTTAAACCAGATATCATCACTTAAAATCATTATAATAATCGTCGCTAATAATTTTTAGATGCAAATGTCGTAAACAACTTACACATTTCGCAATTTCCGACCGCACGGAAATGCATACGCCGCCGCGAAGTCCGCGCGTATGCAAAAATTTAAAGTAGATCACGCGTGTTCGCTGTCTACAAGTAAACTTTTAATTATTGGTGAATGTAATTTGATATTCACACTTAGAAATTTTATTGAACAATTATACTATAGCTAGTTATTGGATTGATCACCTAATAATTTAGTGCCAGTTAATTGAGTTATATTTGCGTAGATATTTCTTTTATAAAGTATTACAATACGAAATTTTAATTTCAATTTTTTTTTCTCTCTCAGTACTTGGTAAGGTACGGTACATATTGATTAAGTATAAAGTTTGGGCGCTAGTCCTTCTTGTTTGCTCATGGTGTTCTGGACTATCGTGCCCTCCGTGAAAACAGTTGGAGGCTTATTAAGTCTTAATGTATTTGCGACTCCGACTTACAGGCACATAGTACATGTAGCCTGATATGCCATTTGGGTGACCATGCCCATGTTTTGAGTAAAGGGTGCGCGTGTACGCGTAGCCCATTGAGGATATTATATAGGGTGACCATGCCCTGGGTAGCCATTCCCGTTAATTATTTTTGGAGCGAAGACTCCATTGGTACGGCATTAGATATTTTATAGGGTAAATGTACCGATACCGTAATACCAGTACCTTATATGTGATTAATACACAACTTTAATGGCAAATTTTTATAATTTTATTTTTATTTTGAGAGAGATTATTTGATAATAATACTGATTATTTTGTTGAAACAGACAGGAATTTTAATAAAAATAATTTTAACTTCAACTATAAAATATTTCTTTTGAAACAGTGACACTGGGACATGACGATATATTTTTTTTTGGGGAGACCAACTAATTATTTTTTCTCTTTGATATATTCTTGTAAAGTGTATAAACTTAGTTCTAAGTAGTTTACACAGTAAGTCCCCATCTTCATTTGGAATTGTAAACAAGTAACATGCATTATTTTTTTTTCTTTTTCTCCAGCACCCCGGGGGTGAAGGTATCTTACGGGGAAGCTGTAGTATGTAGCTAATGTCTACATTTAGTATAGCATGCAGTATAACTGTAGCCTAATGCATATTGCTTGGATAAGCGTTAACCTTATTGTAAAAATGTATATAAGCTAATGTGTTAAGTAATTAAACGTTCACTACTATCTAGAGCTCTGCATATACTTTGTCTCCCATCAACGTCCCTTCTCTACCACCTCATCACATATATTACAGGCTCCTATACAACCAGTTTGCTAATATCACAAGTATATTAGATGCTAAATAGCATTTCTGAATCAATATTTTACTTACTTTACGTTTTATTTTCACTTTAGTCTTTGCAGGCTTTGCATTGTAACGTGCAAGTTAGGCCGTCGCATCATAAAAAAAACAACAACGCATTATGCCACAGCCCAATTTGTATCCATAATGTTCAAGGAGTTTCCAAATTGAACTAACCTTCAACTATTGTGGACCCCACCTACCTTTGATGCCGTTTCATTCCCAAAAAGAAGGACTTGGGACTCGATATTTCCAAATTAAAACGTGAACCCACATTTGGTTTGCATGAAACGGTATTCAATGGCAGCTGAAATAGATGGAAGGTATCTCACAAGCTTGTTTAGTTTAGTGTTTTTTAGTTTAAACAGATCTTTTCGAATCGCATTAACAGTAATAATATATGCTCTGTTGGAGCATCGTATAGCCTGCATGTGAATCTGGGACCAACAACGTTACGATTAATTGAGAACCAATAAATGACATTAATATAGTGATTGAATCTTACACGATTTTCACACATTATATTAAAATAATAAAACGGGACTTAATTGCGGTAAATAAACATTTTTGAACTCGGTTAAATCCCGTTTTGTTATAATAATGAATGACATTATTTATGTAAACACACCCTAAAAAAAAAGAAACAAAAATGGCCCTAACCTAAGTAATCGTTTCACATGAGCCGTTACGTATCGAGAGAGAATTTCTATAGATAGCGATGTTACTTGCAAAAGCAGTAGTTATTTCAGGGTATAACATGCAAGTTTTAAAACAGGTCTCTTTTCTTATTGTATTAAAATTAGACGTCTTGTCATACTCTGTGAAAGCCTTGAAGTGCAGTCATCATTTCATTACTTAAAGTAATAACTGTTTTGTAAACTGCTACTAGTAGACCGTTGCACTGACGACTGCAATTTGAATGCTTCGATGCTTTCACAGAGCTGGCGACAAGCCTTTCGCCGACTACTTCAGCTGCCATTGAACAACATGTGCGTGTAGCGTTTCAAGCGAGCCAAATGTGAAATAAACGTCTTAATTTGGATATATCCTGTCCCAAGCCCTTTCTTTTTGGGAATGGAATGGCGTTGGAAGCAGGTTGCAGGTGCGATCCACAATAGAACAGTTAGTATGGGTGCAAATCGAGATAAGGAAAAATGCGTTGTTGCAGCCGATGCAACGGCCTAACATGCACGTTACAATGCACAGTTTAGTGAAAATAGGCAGAATATACTTGTGATATTAGCAAACTGGTTGTATAAGAGCCTATTCACCCGTTAAAACTCTAATTTAAGCTGTACAAGGGATATAAGTGTGTTGTGTGCTACTTGGGATGATTATGATTTGTACTTTCAATTGTGGTTATATTTTCAGGGTAATCAGTACCTTCGAAACGGGAGAATACTTTTCTATATACATGTACATAAGTTGCACGTGCGGCGGCAACATCGCACCGGCACCCTATAGTAAAATCTTCAATACCGTTGGAGCTGTACAAGTTCTCGATATGCGGTTTTTTATTAAACGATCAATTACCTAATAGTGTTATAATATACATAAGTAAAATAAAGCCATATTCATAATTTTTTTTATATGAAATTACATAAAAGCCTAAAAAAAAATATTTTTTTTCAAAATGTATGTTTTTTTTTTGGAAATATTATTACTTTTTGCCTACTTGAATTTTTATTTTATTTTTTTAAACTAATTTAAGTAAATATCTGTCGATTACCACCTTAATTATCAAAATCGGAATATCCGTTGAGGTTTTAAATTTTTTGTAAGATTTTTTGACCCAGCGGCGCCATGTCTGTATTCTTCAATAACTTTGGAATTATACGAGCTAATGACATGCGGTTTTTTTTCGTAAATGTAAAATTAGTTGTGTATTAATATAAATAAATAAAATAAGTACCATGTACATACATTTTTACGAGTAAAATTCCAAAAATCACAAATTTTAAATATTTTTTTCAGAAAATATTATTTCTTAGGTATCCAAAATTATTTTCTACGTAATTTTAATTTTTTTCATGTTAAATTGGGTAATTATCTGCTGATTGGCACCTCTTATGTCAAAATCGGAGTATCCGTTCAGGATTTAGAATTTTTTAAACTTTTTTGGAATAAGTGGCGCCATCTCTGTTCCTAAGGGGTGAAACTAATTTCGCCTCGAGTGAAATCGTTTATTTTGGTCTATATTATCACTGTGCAAAACGGCTTGCTTCCATCACAAAGTGCAGCTTCCAGGCCAAAACCGTCCATAACAAGTAATACTATAAGTATATATTTATCTATATAAGTATGTATATCGTCGTCTAGTATCCATAACACAAGCCTTCTAGAGCTTAATTTGGGACTAGATCGATTTGTGTGAGGTTGTCCGATATTTATTATTTATCTGATGAAGAACCCTTAGCTGGTCTCAGCTGTATTAGAGATATGGTAATGCCCCCTTCTACTATTGGTACATAAAAAAATCGACTGTCATTGTAAAAATCCAGCGTAGTGGGACACATCTTCTAATTTAATATAGCCTATAGCGTCCCACTGCTGGGCGAATGCCTCCCCTTCTGCTTTTAATACGCATATAAATAAAATTAAAGGAAACTCTGGATAAGACTAGACTGGCTTTTATACTTATACTTACAAGTTTACAAGAAGAAATAGTCGAACGATTCACTTTATTCTACTCGCACATTACACAAATGAAATAAACAAATTACACTAAAATATTAAATTCGCTCAAAATTTGGTCAAAATATAATGCATTGGACTAAGAGTCGCGGCAGCGGCCAACCGAACACAACAACAAGTTGAATATTTTTTGTAAAGGCGGTATGTCGATCTCTAATAGTTTGGTTGGGCTCTTGTGTTTTCTAATCAGGGTACTCCAGATCTTCGATTATCCTAGTTTTTAGGGTTCCGTACCCAAAGGGTAAAAACGAGACCCTATTACTGAGACTTCGCTGTCCGTCCGTCCGTCCGTCTGTCACCAGGCTGTATATCAAGAACAGTGATAGCTAGACAGTTGAAATTTTCACAGCTGATCTATGTCTATTGCCGCTATAACAACAAATACTCAAAATAAAATAAAATAAATATTTAAGGGCTCCCATACAACAAACTTGTTTTATGGTACGGAACCCTTCATGCGCGAGTCGGACTCGCCCTTGGCCAATTTTTATAGATTTCGCTTTATGTAGCCATTAAACCCTAACTCTGTACCAAATTTCAGCTCTCTGAATTTATGGGAAGTACTAGTTCTTTTCTGATGATCATGAGTGAGTGAGTGAGTGAGTGTCATAAATGCGAAACTGCTTTCGCTTAACTTCGGAACTAAATGACCTACAGACTTGAAATTTTGTATGTTAAGTTAACAAACAAATACTCACTTCAAGCACCACCCACGAAGACTGTACACGTGGACATCACCAGATGGAAAGTATCGTAACCAAATTGATTATATTTTAACCAGAGCACGATGGAGAACCTCTATAAGAAATGCCCACACACTACCTGGCGCTGACTGCGGATCAGACCACCAACTACTGATTTCCGTAATGAAACTTAAATTAACTGCAGCCAGAACTTCTGATATACCTCGTAGACTTGAAGTAAAGGACGGTCCGAAGTTCCGAGCAGTTGTCAGTCAGAAATTGTTAGAATGGAACGAAACAAATCTTATGGAACAAACACCAGATGTGCTATGGGAACGTACCAAAGACCTCATCGTGCGTACCATTTCTGAGACCAAACCACCTAGCGAAACCCGGAAGCGCCAACACTGGATGACAAGTGAAACTCTTGCAATAATTGAGGAGAGACGTACCATGAAGTCCAGAGGGGCAGATGTTAAAGCCCTAAACAGACTGTCTGCTCAGATCCAAACCGAGTGTAGAAGGGACTATAATGCTTACCTTCGCGGGATTTGTGAAGAGGTAGAAGTGCACGCCAACAAACATCAATCGAGAGATCTGTACCAGAAAATTCGCTTCATAACGAAAACGCTATCTTCCAAAACTTGGGCTATTGAGGATAGCAATGGTGACGTAGTGACAGACCTCGATAAAATCTCTGAAGTTTGGAAGAGTTATTGCCAGTGTTTATTCCAGGATCCGCAGTCGCAAGACTTTCCAACCACAGAACCCGGGAATGATGACCTAGAGCCGGATATTCTCAAGTCGGAAATTGAAGCTGCTATTAAACATCTTAAGAGTGGAAAATCTACAGGTAGAGATGCAATCCCAATCGAAACAATAAGGGCTCTGGGAGAGCATGGTACTGAAATCTTTCACACTCTCTGCAATAGGATATGGCGGACAGGAGAATGGCCGGCAGAGTGGGCACATACGGTTTTCACTCCCTTACATAAAAAGGGTTCTACGAAGAATTGTAACAATTACCGACTGATTGCCCTAATAACACATGCGAGCAAAATAATGTTACATATTCTAAACGAAAGACTCAAATCGTATCTGTTGAAGGAAATCGCGCCGGAACAAGCCGGATTCATGAAGGGGAAGGGCACTCGAGAGCAGATTCTCATAGTTCGCCAGATCATTGAGAAGGCTCGAGAGTTCAACAAGCCGACTTACATTTGCTATGTTGATTTCTCAAAAGCATTCGACTCGGTGAAATGGCCAACTATGTGGAACACGCTTATGAAAATGGGTACTCCGAAGCATTTGATCCACCTTCTCCGACAACTATATGAAAGAGGTTCGGCTTCTGTGCGTACAGACGATATGTTGTCAAGCGACTTCCACCCGAGCGCGGGCGTTCGTCAGGGATGCATTGTGTCGCCACTTCTGTTTAACGTGTATACCGAGCTGATAATGCGGATAACTCTAGAAAACTGGACAGATGGCGTCACAATCGGAGGCTACAGGATCGCAAACCTGCGCTATGCAGATGACACCACCTTATTTGCGTCTGGTCCGCATCATATGGAAGAACTACTTCTGAAGATGGAACGCGTGAGCCTTGAGTTTGGTTTAAAGATAAACCGCAAAAAGACCAAAGTAATGATAATAGACCGCGCCAATAACAACTCGCCTGAAGTGACAAGAATTGCGAATTGCGACGTGGTGCAATCCTACATTTACCTTGGAGCTTTAATATCTAACAATGGCGGCTGCGTAGATGAAGTAAAGCGACGTATGGGGATAACTAGAACGGCAATGGACAAGCTGAAGAAAGTATGGAGGAACCGACACATCACAAGGGCCACGAAAATCCGGCTCGTGCAAACCCTTATATTCCCCATATTTTTATACGCTGCAGAGACGTGGACGCTTCGAGACATTGAGAAGAAAAAGATAGATGCTTTAGAAATGTGGTGTTGGAGACGAATGCTGGGAATATCATGGACAGAATTTCGGACCAATGCCTCCATCCGTGAAGAACTCCGCATCAAGCAGCATCTGTCCGCTTTGGTCCAGTCACGTATTCTCAAATTTTTCGGCCACGTTTCAAGGCGAAACAATGACTCCATAGAGCGTCTCGTTGTCCAGGGCAAAGTGGAGGGAACCAGATCACGTGGAAGATCACCCATGCGATGGACCGACCAGATCAAATCGGCTGTGGGCGGACCTTTGCATGAGTGCACCAGAATGTCTGTGAATCGCGAGAAATGGCGTAAAATCGTACAGCGAACAATATCTGCCTCTAATAGTACTACGAGTTGATCACGACCGCTCTGTAAAGAGTGAAACGACTAAGAAGAAGATGTTAAGTATGTGATTATAGCTTACTGGATGACGAAAATGTCTGCGTTCTGGTCTTATGCAGAGGTTCTTAAATAGGGGCCTGAAAATGCGGCGAAATGGTTCCAGTAAAGGATGGTACGGCAGTGTTTGCTTCGCGCTCGACTTGGCGGGGGCACTACCGTGCCCCCGATTGACTTGTAGCGGTTCTGGCGACAGATTGGTGCAATGGTGTCATGGAGCACCTGGTTTTGTATCCTTGTGTACCCTTCAACGGCCAAGTCACACAACATTAACTATAATAATAAAGAAATTGCAGTAAGGAACCTTAGACTTGGTACGACTTTGTCTAGATTTCATTACTTTTTAGAGATAAACAAGCAGCTCCATCGAGACTTGGCTAGTTTTTTGCAGAATGTTTTTGGTGGGATCTATATATATATAAATGCAAGTGACTGACTGACTGACTCATCAACGCAGAGCCGAAACTACAAATGCTAGAGAGTTGAAATTTGCACACTAGGTTGCATTTATAAAGTGTACAAGAGATAAGAAGCGATTTTAAAAAATCAAGGCCTAACGGGGTTAAAAAGGGGATGAAAGGCTGTATGGGTCACAAGTTTTTTTTTCATTTTAGGAACTTGAAACTTCGTAAAAATGAATGAAAATAAAATAGAAGAAAACTAATTTCAGTGTTTTTGAAAATTCACCCCCTATGGTGGTAAAAAAGGGGTTGAATGTTTGTATGGAGTTCAAATATTTTTTTGAGTGCGGGACTTGAATCTTTGTCTAAAAGCATACTATTACAATACAAGAAAAGTTATTTCAGCGTTTTCAAAAATTCATCCCCTAACAGGTTTAAAAAGGGGTTGAAAGTTTGAATCCATTACAAATTCTTTGAAATTTCTTATCAAGCCATATGTAAGAATAACAAAATAACATAAACTGAACGTTATTAAAAATTCAACCTCTAAGGGGGTTAAAAGGGGGATGAAAGTTTGTCTTGGGGTTCAAATTTAATTTTAAGCTAGGAACCTGAAAGTTAGTAAAAAGGTATTAAAATTAAATAGAAGAAAATTAATTTCAGCGTTTTTGAAAATTCGTCTCTGAAAGTGGTAAAAAAGGGGTTGAAAGTTTGTATGGAGATCAAACCTTGTTATGAGCGCGGGAATTCTTTGTATAAAGGCATATGATTAGAATACAAATCAAAACGCTGAAATTACGCGTTTTTGAAAATTCAGCCCTTAAAGTGGTGAAAAAGGGGTTGAAAGTTTGTATGGAGATCAAACCTTTTTTTTGAGCGCCGGACTTGAAACTTTATATAAGGCTTTGTAATAAGAATACAAGAAAAGTTATTTCAACGTTTTTGAATATTCAGCCCTGAAGGTGGTGAAAATGGGGTTGAAAGTTTGTATCGAACAAGTTCAAATATTTTTTTGAGTGCGGGACTTGTAACTTTGTATAAAGGCATATTATTCGAATCCAAGAATTTATAAACGTAATGTTATCAAACTCATCGACTTTAGTAAAGCTATTCGTTCGTAGATGTACCTAATTTCCATAATAATTCCACGTTATTAGGGCAATTTAGCCGAAAAAAAAACTAAAAACGGGCTTCTTATCATTTTGTCATTTCTATCTGTACATAAATGTTGTAAAATATCGTAGAAATGTTAAAATAGGGGAACAATTTAAACGCTCACCAAAATGGCTTTTATATCCCAAAACTAAATTCCAAATAAAATTAATTGCCTCCATTTAATATAAACCCACTCTATACAGTGCTCCCCAAATTAAATCATTTTGTATTCCAAAATCGATATACATTACACCAGAATAATTTTATGTTGAGTCAGTATATCTTTTTGCTTCCCAAAATGGATTTTTTGATCACCAAATATTGTTTTCATAAAACATCAAAATTATTACCAAAAATATCTTTTCGCTTCCCAAAATTGATTTTTTGCTCACCAAAATGGATTTTTTGCTCACCAAATATTGTTTTCATAAATTAGTGTTTCAGCTAGGTATCCATCTAATCCTGATCACCTTTCAGAGCAGATCCGACTCGGCCGGTGTAATGCTGCTACGAAGCAGCAAATGGTATAATCCCTGGTCATCGGCAGCAATTGTAATGTATCGACGAAGCTTACTATAACTCTAGAGCTATCCCGAGTCACGGGACCACCAATCGTAATGTTGATAAAGACTATCTGCTAAATACATCCTGGGAACGCGCACCAACTGTATTGTATGCTAAGCCCTAAACTAAAGGTACAGATCCTTCGTCTGCTTCACCCTCCTCACTAAACTCTACTCCTACAAAGAAGCCCTAAGGAAACCCTACAACAATTACCTAAGAATATCTTAACAGCAGCTCCCAGTCTTCTATATCCTACAACTAAACAAATCTGAATATGAAAGGATCTTTATAACAATTTGAGCTTGAACATTTCTTAAATCTAATGGCCAAAAATGTGATCAATATAACCGTTGTGAACGTCTAGATTGGTAGGAACCTACGTTGTTGTAGCAACTCAAATTCTTTTAGGAGATGTTCAGCCGAGATGTGCTGCTAAACGCCTCTGTACCTATACTGTGCTATACTATTATGTATCTTTGTTAAATAACCTAAATAAATGTGTTTTCTATTATTTATTTAATGCTTGTTTCCCTATCATACTGCTATCTTGGTTCTTCATACTAATTAAAATTCTAACTTAATTTAATGTCATCTAACCTTAAGTATAAACTTATATTTCCTATTTAGTCTAGCTTCAAAAATATCTACAGTTCTTATAGCAAGATTCAGTATGGGATATTCTACTCTTATTAAATATTATTTATATTATTTCTACATGAAATATAAACTCATTCAGTCCACAAGTAAGTTATAGATATAATAGATTACTCTATGTAACAATAAAGATCAATATATGAATCAAAACCAAATCTTATTAGAATTCTGAGATGAAAGATTATTTAATTCTTGAAATTGTATATCTTGTTCAAAAATGTTTGGTAGACAAATAATTATGTACAATATGAGATTACACTTCATAACTATTCTATAAGTAGATTGAAGTCACTGACAATACAAGGTTTTATTACAAATTTAATGAATCTTAAGTTTTCATGTTCGACTAAATTAAATAATGTTAGTATGATAATTTAGTATGGAATAAAGATATGGAATTCATACTTTTAGTAAGTTCTAGTATGATATTCTAGAGTAGATTCTGGGTCTAACAAGAAGTAATTGGTTGGTGAATAGAAGAGTTTTATTGAAATCCTTCGACCGCATACAAAATATTATCATTAGACCGTGTTATACTGTAATGCTATCATCTCATTCTCCCAAAAATATTTAGTTTTGTGAAAATATTGGCGGCTACCATCATGTCTAATGACATGGGCAATCGGGTAAAAAACATGGTTACTACATGTGTACATATTGAGGGGAAATCGTTCCTCGGAAAATAAAACAAATTTCTGTTAAATCTGTTTGGTGTGTTATTTTAAATATCACCAAACCCATGTTCTCTGGATGCCGTATGATTGCCAGATTTGATCTTTTATTGGCCTTCGGGCTCTTTTAGAGTAAAGATCTCTCTCGGATCTATTTAGAATCTATGAATCTTTACTATCTATATTTGTTATTAAGCAACACGAATTCTCTTCACTCGTGAACTAAATGAATTCTCACTTCATTCATTACAAACAATAGATTTGTATAACTTGGATTTTCGTTTAACTATAAACTAAAAATCGTTATTCATCCTTGAAACATAATAACTCATTGTTGTCAATTTGAGGTCTCTTTCAACTCGCGAACTTGACTCTTTCTGATAAGGGAAATTCATCTCAACCCTTGTGATATTAATTAATTAAGTTCTGAAATCTGAAATGTATAAACTAGGACAAACAACTTTCATTTTTGTTGCTTAAAAGTCCTAGGCCATTCTTAGCAGTCTACACTCCAGACTCCAAATCCAGCAATAGGAATGATTTGTTTTCCATTTCTAGACATACTACACAACAATCTACCATGGAATTTCCTTATCAAAATTTATAACAAAATTTAATTTTATTTCTGTTCATTGAAGAGGGCTAATGTCATTTCTCAGCTGATTTGATTTATCTTCAGTGTTGCCATCTTAACACTATCGATGTCTGTTATAAATACATTACTCTACCAAATTTTAAATCATAATCGATAAAAATAAATTTAACTAAATGTTTCTACAAATCTCTATGTAAAATTAACGGTTCTAAATATTTGTTTAGTCTAAATAACAGGTTGCTCTATTCTTATTCTTTATAACCTGTTACAAGACTTTGTTTTCACTACTGACATCCCGAGTCATAGACACTAGTAATACAAGAAATCAGCTGTTTGTATTTATTATACCAGACGAGATTAAAATAAGTTGAATATATGTTATATTAGTTAATGATGAATGGCCGATTGCTCGGAAGATAAAAAAACCCCATCCTAATGTTCCTATTAAAGTGTACCTATCGCTATACCCTGTTCCCTAGCTAATACAAAAGCACTAGAGGTCTAAACCTCATATTTACATTTAAACGTGTATGGAACCTAGGTAAGCTAAACTGTAAATTCGGGAGATTAACCCGAGGTTGGACTAAAATCCGTGTAAGTAGGTCCCCCTTGCGTGGCTAACACACCGGAAACGCAAAGTAACCTGCCCTAATATGTGTAGATATTGCAAATATATAAATATATACGTTTATGAGACCAAACCTGGAGGTCCATCTGATTTCAACAAGTGTGGATATCCCACATGCCCAACCTGTGGACCTTGCATTCACCAGATAGATTACTCCAGATCTGTAGGCAATTCACTGCACTTATATATGGCTAGTGTCCGAGATGCCTAGCTCGGATAAAATTAGAAGAGTCTGAAAGATATTCGTTTAACAGCCGCAAGGTTAAATATCTTTCACCTGGCAACCATGTACCAAAACACTAACTCTGGCATGTAATTAAGCTTAATAGCTTTTAAAAAACAAAATCCCACCAAGTTTTAATAAATAATTATAGTTCAGAAAATTAATCTAAATTCCAACAGAATTTCCCCTTAGTATTATATTTAGTACCTTAATGCCAAAGAACAATGTTACCCGTTCGAAGTTGCAAGAAAGAATGCATGAACTCTATAAAATCCGTCCCTATTTATACCAATATTCCCCGACACGCTAGACAAATAGACGCCCTAGACAAATAGACGCCCTAGACAAATAGACGCCCTAGACAAATAGACGCGCTAGACAAATAGACGCGCTGGACTCGCGGAAAACTCTGGACATTTCTGGATACGCCCACAGACACGCCCACGCCCATAACTTTGATCCTTATGCAGTATGAATAAAGCTCAATTCTTCCGTTGGAAAATTTTGTGAATAGTAATTTGCTATTCTAAAAAGGTAGGGTGCTTAGTTATTGGAATATTTTTACTTGCTTTTGTAAACATTAATACTGTTACTTCTATTAGGCATTTGTATTGTATTATAACTATTCAATGATGATTTTAGTATTAGCCGGCGAAATATGATGCTAGTGTCGGGAACGTGATGATGACAATGATGATGTGAGTCTGACGATGGTGATATATGATTATAATATGACGGCGAGCACATGAGGAGATCATGTGAATCGCTACAACCGCCCCCCTGCGAAAGTTTGAAGTGGATTGACATCGTCAAATAACGTAGAACTTCGCATTCCCTTATTAAATTGTAAAAACAATAAAAGAAAATATATATATAAGACAAATTATTCTTAAAACAAATAACATTTTGTGATAATCTTGGATATTCTAAATCCGTCAGTATTCGTACCCTTAAGTGTGTGTGTATTTAAACCAATACTTGGAAAGTCACACGTGTATTGAATCAGAATTCAAACCATAGAATAATATCATTGAATCGTGAATATATTTCTCCAAATCTCGACCACATCGTAAGAAGTGTTTGGTTGTGAGTCAAGCAAGCCCTATTAGCTCGGTTTTGTCTAAACACCTCAAACTTGACCTGCCCATTGCTCAGCCTTATTTGCGAATTCACATTGTACGAATTCTTCGATGAATTGACAAAACTCTCCTCAGACAACATAGCAAGATCTTTGGTACAGATACTGAATATTCATCCTTACTTCAATTCAATAACTGATTCCGATTTCAAATTCTTCTCCAAAATCACATGCGACTCTCCTTTCTCGGTGCATGTATCACATCAAGAATAAACAAGCCAATTTCAGTTCTATAATCATACAATTGTTTTTTTTTTTTTTTTCTTGTAAGACTATAGACTTACTAGTCGAATTGTGTAAAAATGTTTCATTTCAAATTTATTCTTGAACTTATTATAATACCAGAAGTTCATACAAATATACCAATTTAGTTTTATCCTGCCTTTACGGACAAAACAATCCACAATTCCTTTTATTTAAAAAAATATATAGTTGGCCAATCTATTTGTTGACATGGGTGTGTGTGAAACCTGCACGTTCTTGCTCGTGCTTGAAGAAGGTTAGCCCGTAGGCCCTGTAGAGTATTGTCTCGCACAAACTACCGCACATCGGTCTTAAATCGAAACTTCGATTTACTAAGCCTAACTTCTAAGTATGTGCAAACCAATTGATGTCTTTAGAAAATACTCCCGTTCGTACCTCTAAAGATAGAAGACCCCCCCTTTTCGGATCCAAATACTTTCGAACTTAGCTTGAATACATACAGACAACATCCAACTCAAAAAGTCCACTCATTCATCCTCTCATACATCGCACTACAGGCTCCTACATTCGTTTTTCCGTATCGGCTTAGTCAGAAGAACATCACCCATTATGTATTCAAAATCCATACTACTTTACCTTCCTATAATATCCCAAGTTCCCCTTTACTTCTTACATCAAAATCAAAATAAAGATTTTCTTTAATATAAATAATAAAATTGTCCATCCACTTCACACATTTCGTATTTTTTTTTTTATACTCTAATAAACCTCGTAATTATCTTATCTACCTAGTTCAATTCACCTCTAACTACCCTTTTGAAAATTATCGAATCTCAACTTATTAAAGAAACTCAAAATACGTATTAATGGAAACGATCCATTACGTAATCATTCGATGAAATATACTACTAACGACCTCTAGTGAAATTTGCTACAAACTCATTCGTTTCTTATACTGTTGCAATACTTTTACTGCGGAACAACGTATATTGCGACATCACTTAAAAAAAAATCGTCTGTAATCGATTCCTTAATCGATCTTAACTTAATATCCCTATTGAGTACTACATATTGCTTAAATATTGTCGCTTTGTTTAATTAAATAATATATATAAAATAAATGTACTCGTCTATTTTCTATAAATGTTACGTAAATCTTATGAACTCGGTAAAGTGAATCTATAATAATAGTCTACTATGTATGTCATCTTATTTCTTTAACCTAGCAACACTGTCTATGACATGTCAAATGTCAATTCTTTTTTTCATAACCTATATCTATTCCATGAAATGGGAATGAAATTACGAATAGAAAAATAATATACAATAAAACGGATTATGAAGAAAACTGTGATAAAATGAGTCTACGATAATAAGGTAACTATTTTCTACGCTTGTTACTATGATCTGGCTAAAATAACGAGTAAAGAAAGATCGTGTTGTATGTTTACAATCAAAATTTGTTTTTGTTACAGAATCAAACCAATTACGTTAACCTCCGCGCAACGGTTATAAGTTATATCTCAAAATTTAAGCAAAAATAACGAACCCCGGATAATTAGACAAGAAACAATGTAGTCAAACTGCGCCAGCGCCACCTGAAACATCATACTATCAAAACGTAAGTTAACAAAAGTTTTAACTGCGTTTGTTCATAAAGTAATTCTTGATTTTTCTGTACGCCAATTTATGCTCTTTTCTTGATTCTAACATCTTCTGTTTTCTATTTTCAGACTGCTCGTAAATCTTGACTTCTTCAGTGCAAACTAATCTTGAATGAAGCAAAAGTTATGAAGGATGGCATGAACCCCCACATCTACTGCTGCAGCTTATTGGAACTTCTTCACAAGGTAATATTATTTATCCAACTCTATTATTGTTTCAATTTTGAAGAACATAGTTGTTTAAAAATAATTATCTATGATAATGTTCATGGAAATGAATTTGATCAAAAACAGTAGGTACTCCTTCGGGGTCGAAATTTTATTTATTTCTTCCTATTATTACTGCTACTTCTCTTCTTGTTTTCATCCTATTGTTCTCTCAAATCTGTTTCCATCACCTGATTACAATTTTCATTCCAGTTGAAGTCGAGCAGTTGATTTATGAACTTAATTAATTTTCCTGAACTACTGTTATAAATGTTTATATCTCAAATTAAAGTATGTAAATGTACTGTATAACTTTCTAACTTTGTTTAATAACAAATAATATTTAATCTAACTTGTTTCAGTAATTATTTATTTTACTTTCCAGATTTTTGGATTTCAACAGCGAGCTTCGGACAAAATTTACTACAGATCTAAACTGTATCCTGAGTATCATGACTAATGTGTAATAAAACTTGACTGAAGATGTATCTACTTATTTATAAGCATACTTAACAGAACTGAATACCTTTATAAAATCTGATGGTAACAATATCGACAAATTTACTTCGCTCAAATAAATTAAAGTTAAACTGCTTTCCTTTTCTTTCTGATTCTGTGGTTATACTCTTATACTACATGTGAACATATATGTATGTCATTCTAATGATAATCTATAAGCTATAAATGTACCAAAATTATTGTAATAAAATTACTTCCATTTCATTTGTTTCATTATCTGTCAAAAGAAAACTCAAAAGAGAGCGCCCCCCCAGACATGAAATCACTGGCACTCCTATTTTCCTATCTTTGCTATATATAATGTTCCTAATAAGACTTATATTAAACTAAAAGATGAATATTGTAGCTAGAAGCCTTACTTATACAAAGGTTAACATTGTAGCTAGGGTCATGTTTATCAGATCTCATTGTGAAACATTTCCTACATTGAACTAAAGCCTATAAATAAACCCGCGCCCCCCGAAATAATAAGTCCTTAGTATCCTCATAGTCTATCCTTAATTTCATAACAATTTTACAACACAGCTTGAACTAATAACTGATGTAAAAAAAAATTTTTCACAACCTCATATTTTCTGTAGTCAAGAACAATGACATCTCTATTCTACCTTACTTAACTAATTTCCTACGATATTCCGACTTTATAACTAAACTAAAATTAAATTTATTTAAATAATCATCCCATCTCGATATCATATTAATTACTGATAAATGATAACAGATAACACCCTGTCACTTGTCAACTGTCAAATCAACCTGCTCAGGAGGCGTTTTGTTCACTCAGCCTTGATTATGTTTTTACTTAAAAAAAAAATGAATTACCTATTATTGTTTTTCCCAATTATGTAAATAATGCATAAATAATATTAAATGTATCCCTAAATATCTAAATCTTATGTTATATTAATAATATGAACATATTGAGTAAAGTTGTCTACGTATCTGATTGAAACTAAAGTAAGTATATTATTACTTGATATTATTATTTTATGTAACGTAAATAATTATCTAAAACTTAAATAACACACCTATTTCATTATTAATCAATATTAAAAATTAGCTTTGTGAACCATAAAACCAATCTCAACGAATTTAATCATATCTCAAATAATCCAGTATAGATACAGATAAAATAATAAAATGACTCAATGAATGAACTGTCAATTGATTACTGTTTGCAAAATATTGATTGATAAAATAATCACGTTGTTCTAATATAAGTCTTTTGTTTCAGGTACTATTACTATGTGGAATAAGAAAAATATCGTGTTTATAACAAGAAGTTGCTCTATTCACTATAATTTGTGTATAAATATGCAACAAAATGTGTTTCATGACGACGTGCACAACACCCATCACGGCTAAATTCTCCTTTCCGCTCTCACGTCAACAATTGTACCCTTGAGGGTCTCATAGTTCAAAGCTCAAGTGTTCAAAGATCCCTTCAATAAAACCGTCACTAACAACTCAACTAAAATTCCATGGCGAAATAACAAAATGAAAGACAATTGTTGAACTACAAAACGCAAGAAGACAGCAAGACATGAAACCTCACGACAAACTACATCGGCACGACCTCAACAATCCCGGACTGATCCTATCCATGGTCAACGGCACAAAATGTACCATGCATGATCATGGCAGCAATTGTAATGTATCGACGAAGCTTACTATAACTCTAGAGCTATCCCGAGTCACGGGACCACCAATCGTAATGTTGATAAAGACTATCTGCTAAATACATCCTGGGAACGCGCACCAACTGTATTGTATGCTAAGCCCTAAACTAAAGGTACAGATCCTTCGTCTGCTTCACCCTCCTCACTAAACTCTACTCCTACAAAGAAGCCCTAAGGAAACCCTACAACAATTACCTAAGAATATCTTAACAGCAGCTCCCAGTCTTCTATATCCTACAACTAAACAAATCTGAATATGAAAGGATCTTTATAACAATTTGAGCTTGAACATTTCTTAAATCTAATGGCCAAAAATGTGATCAATATAACCGTTGTGAACGTCTAGATTGGTAGGAACCTACGTTGTTGTAGCAACTCAAATTCTTTTAGGAGATGTTCAGCCGAGATGTGCTGCTAAACGCCTCTGTACCTATACTGTGCTATACTATTATGTATCTTTGTTAAATAACCTAAATAAATGTGTTTTCTATTATTTATTTAATGCTTGTTTCCCTATCATACTGCTATCTTGGTTCTTCATACTAATTAAAATTCTAACTTAATTTAATGTCATCTAACCTTAAGTATAAACTTATATTTCCTATTTAGTCTAGCTTCAAAAATATCTACAGTTCTTATAGCAAGATTCAGTATGGGATATTCTACTCTTATTAAATATTATTTATATTATTTCTACATGAAATATAAACTCATTCAGTCCACAAGTAAGTTATAGATATAATAGATTACTCTATGTAACAATAAAGATCAATATATGAATCAAAACCAAATCTTATTAGAATTCTGAGATGAAAGATTATTTAATTCTTGAAATTGTATATCTTGTTCAAAAATGTTTGGTAGACAAATAATTATGTACAATATGAGATTACACTTCATAACTATTCTATAAGTAGATTGAAGTCACTGACAATACAAGGTTTTATTACAAATTTAATGAATCTTAAGTTTTCATGTTCGACTAAATTAAATAATGTTAGTATGATAATTTAGTATGGAATAAAGATATGGAATTCATACTTTTAGTAAGTTCTAGTATGATATTCTAGAGTAGATTCTGGGTCTAACAAGAAGTAATTGGTTGGTGAATAGAAGAGTTTTATTGAAATCCTTCGACCGCATACAAAATATTATCATTAGACCGTGTTATACTGTAATGCTATCATCTCATTCTCCCAAAAATATTTAGTTTTGTGAAAATATTGGCGGCTACCATCATGTCTAATGACATGGGCAATCGGGTAAAAAACATGGTTACTACATGTGTACATATTGAGGGGAAATCGTTCCTCGGAAAATAAAACAAATTTCTGTTAAATCTGTTTGGTGTGTTATTTTAAATATCACCAAACCCATGTTCTCTGGATGCCGTATGATTGCCAGATTTGATCTTTTATTGGCCTTCGGGCTCTTTTAGAGTAAAGATCTCTCTCGGATCTATTTAGAATCTATGAATCTTTACTATCTATATTTGTTATTAAGCAACACGAATTCTCTTCACTCGTGAACTAAATGAATTCTCACTTCATTCATTACAAACAATAGATTTGTATAACTTGGATTTTCGTTTAACTATAAACTAAAAATCGTTATTCATCCTTGAAACATAATAACTCATTGTTGTCAATTTGAGGTCTCTTTCAACTCGCGAACTTGACTCTTTCTGATAAGGGAAATTCATCTCAACCCTTGTGATATTAATTAATTAAGTTCTGAAATCTGAAATGTATAAACTAGGACAAACAACTTTCATTTTTGTTGCTTAAAAGTCCTAGGCCATTCTTAGCAGTCTACACTCCAGACTCCAAATCCAGCAATAGGAATGATTTGTTTTCCATTTCTAGACATACTACACAACAATCTACCATGGAATTTCCTTATCAAAATTTATAACAAAATTTAATTTTATTTCTGTTCATTGAAGAGGGCTAATGTCATTTCTCAGCTGATTTGATTTATCTTCAGTGTTGCCATCTTAACACTATCGATGTCTGTTATAAATACATTACTCTACCAAATTTTAAATCATAATCGATAAAAATAAATTTAACTAAATGTTTCTACAAATCTCTATGTAAAATTAACGGTTCTAAATATTTGTTTAGTCTAAATAACAGGTTGCTCTATTCTTATTCTTTATAACCTGTTACAAGACTTTGTTTTCACTACTGACATCCCGAGTCATAGACACTAGTAATACAAGAAATCAGCTGTTTGTATTTATTATACCAGACGAGATTAAAATAAGTTGAATATATGTTATATTAGTTAATGATGAATGGCCGATTGCTCGGAAGATAAAAAAACCCCATCCTAATGTTCCTATTAAAGTGTACCTATCGCTATACCCTGTTCCCTAGCTAATACAAAAGCACTAGAGGTCTAAACCTCATATTTACATTTAAACGTGTATGGAACCTAGGTAAGCTAAACTGTAAATTCGGGAGATTAACCCGAGGTTGGACTAAAATCCGTGTAAGTAGGTCCCCCTTGCGTGGCTAACACACCGGAAACGCAAAGTAACCTGCCCTAATATGTGTAGATATTGCAAATATCCCTTCAGGTGGCAGCGCCACCAGTTGCATGGCAGGAGAAGTGGCGCGTCTATTTTACAAAATTTACCGTTAAGTGGCAGGAACCGGAAGCCGGACCCAACGTCAAGTGGCAGAGATCCGGGAGCCGGACTGGACAAAACAAGCCGTTGGGTGGCAGGGTCCAGCTCCCGGACCCTGTGCGATGTCTTATTTCGGACCCGAAATAAAACCGTCAAAACTATATTTTGCTTGCTTACACTTGTAAGATGCATTCATCAATAAACAAGGACGGCATTCACTAACGGTCGAATTGACGCTTTTATTTGAGAAAAGATATTTTTTGTAACATGCGGAAATTCGCGATGACCACCCGTGGGAGGCCCGCCACTTAACGGTATATTTTGCCAAGATGGCTGTGCCACTTCTCCTGTCATGCAATCAGAAACCTTGCCACTTAACGGCTTGTTTTGTCAGGTCCGGCTCCCGGATGCCTGCCACTTGACGTGGGGTCCGGCTCCCGGTTTTTGCCACTGGAAGGGATATATAAATATATACGTTTATGAGACCAAACCTGGAGGTCCATCTGATTTCAACAAGTGTGGATATCCCACATGCCCAACCTGTGGACCTTGCATTCACCAGATAGATTACTCCAGATCTGTAGGCAATTCACTGCACTTATATATGGCTAGTGTCCGAGATGCCTAGCTCGGATAAAATTAGAAGAGTCTGAAAGATATTCGTTTAACAGCCGCAAGGTTAAATATCTTTCACCTGGCAACCATGTACCAAAACACTAACTCTGGCATGTAATTAAGCTTAATAGCTTTTAAAAAACAAAATCCCACCAAGTTTTAATAAATAATTATAGTTCAGAAAATTAATCTAAATTCCAACAGAATTTCCCCTTAGTATTATATTTAGTACCTTAATGCCAAAGAACAATGTTACCCGTTCGAAGTTGCAAGAAAGAATGCATGAACTCTATAAAATCCGTCCCTATTTATACCAATATTCCCCGACACGCTAGACAAATAGACGCCCTAGACAAATAGACGCCCTAGACAAATAGACGCCCTAGACAAATAGACGCGCTAGACAAATAGACGCGCTGGACTCGCGGAAAACTCTGGACATTTCTGGATACGCCCACAGACACGCCCACGCCCATAACTTTGATCCTTATGCAGTATGAATAAAGCTCAATTCTTCCGTTGGAAAATTTTGTGAATAGTAATTTGCTATTCTAAAAAGGTAGGGTGCTTAGTTATTGGAATATTTTTACTTGCTTTTGTAAACATTAATACTGTTACTTCTATTAGGCATTTGTATTGTATTATAACTATTCAATGATGATTTTAGTATTAGCCGGCGAAATATGATGCTAGTGTCGGGAACGTGATGATGACAATGATGATGTGAGTCTGACGATGGTGATATATGATTATAATATGACGGCGAGCACATGAGGAGATCATGTGAATCGCTACACCGGGTTAGGTTAGGTTAGTTTTTAGGGTTCCGTACCCAAAGGGTAAAAACGGGACCTTATTACTGAGACTTCGCTGTCCGTCCGTCCGTCCGTCTGTCACCAGGCTGTATCACAAGAACGGTGATAGCTATATAGACACTTGAAATTTTCACAGATGATGTATTTCTATTGCCGCTATAACAACAAATACTAAAAATAAAATAAAATAAATATTTAAGGGGGGCTCCCATACAACAAAATTGTTATACCTATATATAATATAGGTACGGAACCCTTCATGCGCGAGTCGGACTCGCACTTGTTTTTTTTATATCCCTAAAAAACGCTCCATAATGTGCGGTAGTCATTATTAGCTATGCTATATCAATTTGAAATTTTCTCCATACAAATCGTTTTTTTTTTCGATATTTTCCGAATTTGACCGAATTTTCGGACAAGATTTCAGATTCATATTTTTGAGCCCCGAGAGCCCCCCGATACCGAGTTTTAGCCGCCTAGCACCAATTTGAAATTTTGAATCGTTTTTGACGTGACAACGTCTTAAATTAGGTTGCGCTCGGAGTCACTCATGAAAAAGTGTAACGCCCGCTCACGTTACGATGTTTATGTCCCGCTAAAACTCGAGAACGGCTGAACCGATTTGGCTAATTTTAGTATTGAAATATTCGTGGAAGTCAAGGGAAGGTTTAAACGGTGAGAAAATATTGAATAAATGAGTGGAACATAATAAAAACGTTAATTTTATATTGTTGTCGCCGCGCGTTGTCACGTAAAATCTTTGCCCGTAAAACCGACTTTACAGGCAACCAGTTTTTTTCGACATTTTCCGAATTTGACCGAATTTTCGGACAAGATTTCAGATTCATATTTTTGAGCCCCGAGAGCCCCCCGATACCGAGTTTTAGCCGCCTAGCACCAATTTGAAATTTTGAATCGTTTTTTTTTCGATATTTTCCGAATTTGACCGAATTTTCGGACAAGATTTCAGATTCATAGTTTTGAGCCCCGAGAGCCCCCCGATACCGAGTTTTAGCCGCCTAGCACCAATTTGAAATTTTGGTGAAAAAAGCCATTTTGGTGAGCATTTAGTTTTTTGCCTCAGCAAAAATGACTAAAATGGAAGTAATAATATAAAATATTGGTGACATCCATTTGACAATAATGTAGATTATTTGGTCTGAAATTAACTTTTTAGGTGTTCATACGAGGGTGGTATGATAAGTAGTGAGCCTACCCATGAAAAAAAAAAATTTTTTTTTTTTTTTAACGTAGTCCCCTTTCAAATTTATGCACTTATACCAACGCGTCTCCAACTTCTTTTAGCCCTCCAAAAAATATGTCTTCGGAAACTCGGCAAAATACTCATCCGTGGCCTCTATGACCTCTTCATTTGACATGAAGCGTTTGCCTCCGAGCCAAGATGTCATGTTTGGGAACAAGAAGAAAACGCACGGAGCCAAGTCCGGGGAATAAGGCGCGTGCGGCAGTATTTTGTAACCCATTTGATCCAGTTTGGCCTTGATGAAGTTTGATGAATGGGCCGGAGCATCATCCTGGTGAAACAGCACTTTTTTGCGGGCTATAAGCGGGGCCGTTTTTTTTTATTCTTCATCGAATCGTGATAACAAATCAGAGTAATATGGCCCCGTGATTGTTCTTCCTTTCGCTAAATCTGAGCCGAGTAGCGCGGTGGTCAGAACAAAGTGGCCTTGTTCTTAACCCTTTAAAATCGAAGTTTCTTGTGATGGGTACAAAGCAGAGTGTCGCTAAGGTAATGGCCCGTAGCCCCCAGGTTTCTATAGATGATGAACCCTTAGAATGTGTGTCTGAAGCTAGAAATCTGGGTGTTATCATGGATAGTACTCTTCATTTTGAGAAACATGTGCTTGAAACTGTACGCAATTGTTTTTATCGGTTAAAAGTTCTATATAGGGTCCGAAATTATCTTTCTGTAGATATACGAATAAAACTTTGCGACTCTCTAATTCTCTCGAAGCTTAATTACGCTGATACGGTGTTTGGCCCATGTTTGCTTTCTCGTTCTAAAAAGTTGATTCAGCGCTTACAAAATGCATGCGCAAGATTCTGTTATCCCATTCCACCTCGAGCACACGTTACTCCCTTTTATAACAAAGGTAAGCTTCTCAAGATGGAGGCCCGCCGTACTATGCATTTAGCCACGCTCCTTTTCGGAATTATTAATTTTAAAGAGCCCTCGTACCTTTTTCACAAGCTTCGTTTCACCAAGCCAAAACCTAGACGTGCCCCTCGCCTTATCTGTCCTCGACACGGAAGCGCTTCCTTTCGTGGCAGTTTTAGTTACTCTGCCACGAAATGCTGGAACAATATCCCACCTCCAATCCAAAATGCTTCTTCTATATTTATATTCAAGAAACGTTTAAAATTATATTTGTTAGACCAGCAGCTTGGTCCAGCACGGTAGGCTTTTCGTGTTCCAGGTCGGATTATATTCTGTCACAGTCTGATTTTGTAAAGTTTAAACGTGTTAGTTTTAGTCACGGTTTTGTGAGATAAACATGCCTACTTATAGTATTTTATATAATTGTATTACAATCAATTTGTTCACTCTATTTTTGATTCAATGGGAATATGAATGTATAACGTGCAGTCCTGTTTCGCTCAACTTGTGGATCCACATAATACCAGCCGTCAAGTCACCCCCGTGGTTTGGCAATGTGCTGAGTGGACTCCTTTTTCGCACAATGCTTGTAATTTTTATGTTATAATATGTAATACTAATTGCGGCGAAATAAAGTTTCTTTCTTTCTTTCTTTCTTTCTTTCTTTCTAAATAATCATGTGAATAATTCCTTGCGAATCCCAAAATATGGTCGCCATCACCTTCCCAGCTAACGGAACCGTTTTTGCTTTTTTTGGAGCACTTTCGCCGGGACAAGTCCACTGCTTTGACTGTTGTTTTGTTTCTGGAGTATAGTGGTGGATCCACGTTTCGTCCACGGTAACGTAACGCATAAAGAAGTCCTTCGAATTACGCTTTATTAGTGCCAAACACTCTTTGGAAGCTGCCACACAATTCTGCTTGTTTTCTTCACTTAGCAAACGCGGTACCCATCGGGCTTATAGCTTGCTCATGCCCAAATATTTATGAACGATATTTTGTACACGCTCCAGTGACAAGCTACGTTCCTCAGCTACCTCCCTTAATTTCAGTCTACGATAGTTCATCGACATATCACAGAGTTTTTTGATGGTTTCCTCCGTGGTAACTTCATTTGGACGTCCTGGGCGGGCCTCATCAAACACAGATGCTCTTCCATTTCTGAACTCATTATACCACCGCTTAATTGTGGCAATCGAAGGCGACGCATCGCCATACACGCTATCTGACTCGTTTTTTATTACATCACGCGTTTTTCCCTTCAAAAACAGGAAACGAATCACTGACCGATGTTGTTCTTTTTCCATTTTATACAAAGACTGCCACTTCCTACTGTTTAAAAAGCTATAATTCATGAAGTAATTGACAGAATCATTTGAAACTGTAAATTTTCCCAAAGACATTATTAATATTCAGCCATACCGCATTGCTTCAAGGCTCATTACTTATCATACCACCCTCGTATATTTTTATAGCATGTAAGAAAAAGAATTATTTGCTTTATTTATAGAATAGTTTGGGATACACTATTTGGTGAGCATTCATCCGTTTTGATAAGCATTAAGAATTTATTGGTAGTAATTTATCAACATATTTGGTAGGCGTTTAGTCATATTTGGTAGGCGTTTAATCACAAGCCTTAAAATAGTACGTATTGTATACCGGTTGATGATGACAGCGAGTGTTGAAATTGAAAGCTGAGCGTAGCGAGGCTTTCAAGACACGAGAAGCTAAATAATTTTGCAGCCATGCGGAACACACAACTTTTCACTCTCACTACAGCGAGGAAAATGCAAGATTGAAGAAAAACAATTAAAACATAAAAATAATCATATTTAATTTTACCTTCTATTTAACACATCAAATTTAAAACATAAAACACTTAAATCCAAACCAACTATATATGAGAGAAGCACACATATTAAAAATTAAAAATGATATGGCCGCAATTTGTATTATCGTCGTGTATATTTTATCGTTGAGTTTTTCTTAAGCACTGTTATATTATATTTGTATTTGAAACTACTTGACACATTCGTTTCGTTGTGAATGTGGGAGAATGGCATTCTGGGAAGGATCAGGTTGGCCACTCGGAAGTATTTTCCACAACACTTGCTTTGGAAGTTATTGGACGATGGGATCCGAATAAGATTATTTCGGCTTTATCTTCTTTAAAAACCGGCCAAGAGCATGTCGGGCCACGCTCAGTGTAGGGTTCCGTAGTTGCTCATCCTTCACAATCAACTGCTGTTTTAAGCCCGAGGTTTACGTTAAGAAAGATTTTAAGCTCTATAAAAAGGTCGTAAACGCCCTAGAAACTGTAATCACTTATTACCTTCTGGAAGTCAACTTACGACCTTTTAAAGAAAAAATATGAAATTTGGCGACAACTCAAAAACAGCTCAACCGATTTTGTTCAATATAGTTTTCATTGAAAGTACTTATAAGGCCTCATTAACATGAATTTTTTTTGTTGTTGGGGGGACACTATTTTTTTTGTGTTTGGAGCGAATATTTACAAAATATTATTTTTACAATACCTATTCAACGACACCCACACACTAGTGTTGAAAAGAAAAAAAAATTCACCCCCACTTTAGGTGTTCGAGAGGTACCCGAAGCTAAGCCGCGGACGGACGGACGGACGGACGGACGGACGGACAGACGGACATATCGAAACTATAAGAGTTCTTAGTTGACTACGGAACCCTAAAAACGCCAATAGTTTCGGCAAATTACTTATCGTCTCCAAATATTCGTAACAAATCCTTCTTTGTTTTAATGCAGGCTTTTAGCATTGAATAAATACCCCAAATTGGGCTTAACTTTATTGTTTTCGATATTTCTATAAACAGAACAAATTTACGTTGTTTTTTTAATTTTTTTTTTCTCGGGTGCGTTCAGAAATTACACTCTTATGTTCCAACTTTTATAACAAATAAATATTAAAATTTGTGATGTATTTAATATATTTACTAGTCAAAATATGTAAATGAAACTGAAATACTTATTTACTATTAATATATATATAAACATATTCAACATAAAATAAAGTGCAGAAAAAATAAAAACTTAAAAATCTGTAACCACAAACCAGGTTTCTGGACGTGATATTGTAGGTGTAGTTTTTTTAAAGAAGTATTCAAATGTACATAATGACTTTAGCCGGCCTGACCAGATCGCCCTTTATTAGCGTGCGTTGATTGGTTATTCGAAGATTTATCGAATGATGAAATCAGTCACGCGTTGAGGGAGTCTTACATATAAAAAAGTTACTAAAGTTGAATCAAAATCGTCGTGTTCGAAATTCAAATGACTTTTGCACGCTAGCGGATAAAATAGACTTGTGAGCACGCAGATTTCGCCTTATAAACGGAGGTTTTCCGAGCGAGTGAGGTGAAAAAGATTTTGACATTATGAAACGTTTCTACTATAGGTACTTACAGTCCGGCAAAAAAAGAGTAGAAATTAAAAAATGCCAATACTGTAGTGTCGTCCCTTTCTAATCAATGTAAGAAAACGGGGACGACTACAGTATTGCTACTTTTTAATTTCTACACTTTTTTGTCAGACTGTAGCACTGCTTGGGCATTTATAAATTTTAGTAAAGCTTTTCAAACTACGCTACGCTAGCGGTTTTAATTTATTTACCTATATACCTACTAACACGTTCATTTTAGTTAAAAAAAAACAATTTTATACTATATTAATGGATGTATACAACAATTTGAATTAAATTTAATAATTTTTTATCGTGTTTATGGGTCAATTTCCCAAGCAGTATTTTTTGATGGCAAGACTGAAAACGCAGGTGCAGAAAGGTTGAATAATAAAGTACCATTTTTTTTCGGATACAGCCCGCTATTGTCTACCTCGGGCAACAGCTAAAATTTAAATATTAATTTATATAATAATTAAAAAAAATATATTTAGACCAAATTTCTCATCAAGGTGGGTTGTCCCCAAGCCGGTTTTGTTTGTAAAATGCCGGGTAAGTCAAATACTATGCATGACAAAGAAAATCTGTTACCATTATTTTATTACCATATAAATAGGTAACGAAAAAAGCACATTACCCGTTATATATCTCCTTTGTATACCCTTGAATAAGTGCATATACGTTTGTCCCGAGAAAACTTCTCATTACCGCCGACAATGTTTCGAACCGATTTATTTCCCAAATTTGATCAAGTATGCCCCCCGTCTCCCGCGCACTTCAAAGAATTAGTTAAGCTGCGGCGCTCGACGAGGCCGGTTGTGTATAGTGGCAATACTTTGGCTCGTATAAACGTGAATATTTCATCGCGGTGGACAGGGGACAAAAAAAATATCATTCCGGAGTTTGTTATAGTTTCTTTATTTTTTAACTGCGTGGGTTTGAAATTTATATATATCAGGTAAAGTACACTCGCCATTACAAGAGTTGAATTAGTTTTAGAATATAGGGCTTACTTTTTTTTTAAGAAATAAAAATATGTCGTGTTTCTCATTCCACCATTCTCATCCCGGTGTTTCCGGTGTAGTAAAATGACTTTAAACCCCACCAAAATGAGGAAAGCACCGGAATGACATCAAAAGTAGCTTCACTTTTCATAAATATTGTTGAAATAATAATATTTTTTTATTTTGTTTTTAATACCATACTAAGATATATGTTGATATTATTATGTAATGCCAATATAATATATATTACGAATATAAAAAGTAAAATTACTTTCATAATATGCCACTTTTCTTTCATTCCGGCGTATGAAATTTCATTGCGGTGCACTTATTTTATCATCCTGGTGTACATTTATCATTCCGTTGTGTGTTTCATATTCGATCTCGAATATCTCGAAAACTATTTCAGATTTCAGGGTCCCTTTTACATATGTTTAATAATATAGTCTAAAGTATCTCTTCACATTTAAAAAAATTAAAAATAATCAAAAATAAAGAATCACACCGAAATGATACAAAAAATGCGTCTTGTTGAAATTGACCCTTATATGAATAGGTATGCGGTTTTATGCGTATTGATATCTAGCACTTTGGCACTAGCTATACCTGATTTCATAATGATTCTGCGTAATTAGAGCAATTTAGCCGAAAAAAAAACTAAAAAGCGGCCAAGGGCGAGTCGGACTCGCGTACAAAGGGTTCGGTAACATTAAGTAAAAATTGGGCAAGTGCGAGTCCGACTCGCGCATGAAGGGTTCCGTACCTATATATATGTATATATAGGTATAACAAGTTTGTTGTATGGGAGCCCCCCTAAAATATTTATTTTATTTTATTTTTAGTATATGTTGTTATAGCGGCAATAGAAATACATCATCTGTGAAAATTTCAACTGTCTAGCTATCACCGTTGCTGAGATACAGCCTGGTGACAGACGGACGGACGGACGGACGGACGGACGGACGGACGGACGGACGGACGGACGGACGGACGGACGGACAGCGAAGTCTCAGTAATAGGGTCCCGTTTTTACCCTTTGGGTACGGAACCCTAAAAATCACGTTTGTTGTATGGGAGCGGGACTTCAATATTTATTATTATTTATTATTTGTTGAATTACAGCAACCAACATCGAAATACACTTGACTTAAATCTCATACAACTTGTAAAAAGAGAAAAGTAATTTCAACATTGCTCAGATCTGAAAATAATATAGATGTAAAATGTTCAAGATAAGATATCACGCGGACGAAGTCGCGGGCAACACAGCTAGTTCATCTATATACCTACCTAAGTATGTATATCGTCGTCTAGTACCTATAACACAAGCCTGCTTGAGCTTAATTTGGGACTAGATCGATTTGTGTGAGGTTGTCTGATATTTATTTATCTTTGGATGTCCAGCTATCATTTAGGATACTTATTATAGGTACGTCTTATTATTTCTAGATACAAAAAGCACCACGGCAAGAAATATGACAGCAAGAATGAACATGAAATGCGGAAAGCCATTTTTCAAGAGAATTGGCAGTAAGTTTATTTTAAACGAATTCAATAAGAACATGCGGAAATTCATATCAATCAAAACAATAAAATTGCCTTGTTAATCCGCAATACAATATATTGCCAATCAATTAGTGCTAACCCGTTATACTTACTTGCGTATGTTTCATGCCTTCATGCATTAAATATATACTGGCCTCTCACCGCGAATACAAAAGTAATACGCAAAGAAATATAAAGAAATATTCGTCTGTCTCCAAGGCATCATCAGGAGGAGACAGAGATGGTGCCGTCCACTTACCAAATGAGCCATCATCAAAATATGTTCCTGCACGTTCCTGCCGCCAATGTGGATCTTAACTTCACTTCACTATTTTGTTTATAGCTACTGGGCATCTAAGCACAATTCTGCCAATGCCCTTAAGCAATAACCCATAAGCTCAAACCGCTTAGCACGGTACATAGATAAAGCATATCACATTTAAATTTTGACGCTTTTTTGAGTTGGTAATTCCTGAGGAAATGTGAATCTTTCACCCTATCAAAACTTGAAATTGACAATTTATAGTGCTGCCCCCTAGCACGTTCTCTATAGGCATGAAAGAACTAAACGACTAATCAAATCCACTTATTTCTAGGATGGTTGTGAACCACAACCGCCAGAACCACAGTTACAAGATGGAGCTCAACAAATTCGCCGACTATACTCCTGAAGAAATGACCATGTCCCTTGGCCTCCAGGATGGTCCTTCCATGCCCGGGACCCACGCTTTCCCTCACTCTGACGAAGAAGTGAAGGTTATAGCTGAGGAGCTGCCGGACAACTATGATATGAGGCTGGAAGGATTTATTTCTCCCATCAAAGGTAGGATTTATCACCACCCAGTGTTTAACACATCACGAAACGGGACTAAGGCTGCATGTCCACGAGATATGTATTTTAATGCGTTTCTTTAGGGCTTCGCAAAGGCGCAGCCTGATTGGTTCATTTTCGCCGCTCCGCTGCAGTAGGAAGGCATAGCTTAATAGCTGTTTTACAAATAGGGTTGTGTATTTCAAGCGAGTGTAAGTAGGTAGGTACATAAATGTATATGCCCGTGGGAAGTTAAGTAGCTTAATTGGTTTTATGGAACGTATCATATTTAAAATAAGGTTTCCATCCATTTCTTTAAATTTTTGATCTTAGTCCCTCTGAAATTTGAGAGCAATTTCGATAATAGGCTAGTAGACTGTTTTTTGAAATATATTTGAAATGGTTAATAATGATATTACTAGCTCTAAAAAAATGTGTTGTGTTTTTGTGAAAGCTAGAAAGCTAAATTTTATTAATTGAAAATTAGAAACATCATGAACAGTCAAAAACGCCGTCCGCCATTTTTGACTTTTGCTAATCTGTGGCGTGACGTAGAATTACGCGTAAATGTTCGAATTTCGACCGTCGTAGAGTGCCGTCCCGCTCACTCCAATATACTTTGACAGGAGATGGAGAGGGCCGGTACTATTCGAAGTCATCGAAGTAGACCTTCAGCTTTCTTTACGGGACCGATGACGTCACTATCATAAGCGAAAATGGCGGACAGCGTTTTAAGCATTTCAAAATACAGATTAAAAACCATATTTTCAAATTCAATTTTTTCAGCCATCTCACACTTTTATGAACTGAAAAATATATATTTAGGTGTCCTATGCTAAATACTATACGAAATAAACATTACTTTAATACAATTTGACATGAGTCAAATAGCCTATTGTCCAGTTACTTTTTCAAAAATTTAATGTAAGGGATGAAAACGTAGTAAAATATAGCCAGCTATTTCAAAACAGCGCACAGTCTATAGCGCACAGAGCGTAATTTTGATATAACGCGAATATAATCACTATTAAGACTCTTTACCTTCTATGACTTATTTTCCACCACTGTCTTTATTCCTTCAGACCAGGCGCAGTGCAGCTCGTGCTGGGCGTTCGCAGCGACAGCCGCGGTGGAGGCGGCAGTGGCGCGCAGCAACGGGGGGCGGATCGTCGACCTCAGTGAGCAGTCGCTGGTGGACTGTGCTTGGGGGTAAGAATTGCCGCTTGCGGTGTTTCCGGACCGATACGGCCTTCAAACCTTCAAGAAAAGAGCTTACTCCCTCCTTAAAGGCCGGCAACGCACTTGTGACTCCTCTGGTGTCGTAGGTGTCTATGGGCGACGGTAGAGATGTGCTGTTCTCGAGAATGTTTCCCATACAAATCGGGAAACGTTCCCGAGAACAGCACATCTTTAGGCGACGGTAATTGCTTTCCATCAGGCAATCCGTTTGCTCGTTTGCCCCCTATGACATAAAATTCGTCGGTTTCTTCATTGCTGAGGATCGTGGTGCTCTCGGAACTGTCTCTCTCTGATGATGCGTTGCCATCTTTTCCTGTCAGTAGCTTTCGTTGTCCAGACTTGGCAGTTAAATTAATATTGGCATGTGTCCCCCGCACAACCAATGCCAAGATATTATTTTAGTTGCCAAGTAAATTCTGCCAGTTCATCATATTAGCAACTCAGAAAATAATAGCCCGTTTTCTATATCCTTAGTAATGTCACTACACTCTTGTGTTTAAATGCCCAAGACGTAGGTACAAATAGCGGACTTATTGCCATGAAGCATTCTCTAACAGTCAACGATAATGCCAAACTAAAACAGTACAGGTAGCAATTACATAATGTACCGATTTAAATATATTCATAGATATAGTATAGTAGTTATAGATTTGCCACCGAGCGACCAGGCGTACAGTCCGACCAAAAAGAGTAGAAATTAAAAGTGGCAATACTGATGTAGTGTCGTCCCCGTTTTCTTATATTCATTAGAAAGGGAGGACACTACAGTATTGCCAATTTTTAATTTCTACTCTTTTTGGTCGGATTGTAAGAGAAAGACATATAATTACGTCAAAATGTGGGTTTGCTATGGTCGCAAAAAATACCCCAAAAAAAGTGATTAGAAAGAAACTTTTAAATTCTCGAATTCACAACATTTAATTTTTTCCATCTTTTTCCGATATATAATCTGGCTAATTTATATTACTAAAAGTATTGACGGGGAATTTAAAAAATCTCTGGCTCTCTTTGTGTAGTAGGAATTATAGTTTTGATACTAGAACATATTTATAATTTGCAATGCACACGTAAGGTACCCAAGGAAATAAGTTAAATATCTGTTGACGTGCACTCATAGTGAACTCACATAATTTCTACCACTATGTACAGTACAATCAAGTACAAATCAGTACAAACACTTTCTAACCATATATAAGGTGAAAATTTCAATGTAGTGTAATTAAGACTTAGCTCGATATACCATATTAATCCATGACTAAAAAAATTACATAAGTACTAATATGCCAAACTTCACCTCGATCGAAATATTACAACCCGGTTACAATATCTGTGGACCTCGCTGCAATGTAAAGCCATCGACGCCAGGTCCACAGGTATTGTAACCGGGTTGTAGAACTAATAGTACATAAAGTATCAAAATTATTTATAGAGGACGGAGGAGGTAGTAGTTTAGTTCTGGGCTGTTGGGTGAAAGTGATGGACAAAATGCAATTCATCAATTTTGAATATTTTAGGAGTTGCTAGGCTAAGTCCCATTTGGTTCAATTAGCTTTGCTCAGAAATGCCTCGAGATGGTGACGGTCCATAATCAACTGACGAAGAAGGTATGATTCTATTCACCAAAGAATTTTGTCTCATTATGAAATTGGGATAAAATAATTATTAGGTAGGTACTATTCTTTTTTCTAACTTGGTTTTTACAATGTAGTTTTTATTGAAGTATAGTTCAATAAATTATCTTAAATGATTTATTTCATTCAGTAAAAACATGTATTTATTTTTTACTAGCCGTTGCCCGCGACTTCGTCCGCGTGGAACCTTTATCTTGAAAATTTTACATCTTTATTATTTTCAGATCAAAGTAATGTTGAAATTGCTAAACGTGCTTTTTTGCAATTGTTTACGAAATAGTAACGAACCCTTCGTACGCGAGTTCGACTCACTCTTAGCTTTTTTTTACCTTTTTTCGGCTAATTTGGTATCATTATTAAATCAGGTACATCTACGAACGAATAGCTTTACTACATTCGATGAGTTTAAGAACGACGTTTATAAATTCTTTGATTCGAATAATAATGCATTTACACAAAGTTTCAAGTACCGCACTCAATTTTTTTTTGATCTACATACAAATTTTCAACCCCTTTTTCAACACCTTCAGGGCAGAATTTTCAAAAACGCTGAAATAAGTTTTCTTATCTTTTAATAAAATACCTTTTTACAAAGTTTCTAATTCCTAACTTAAAATACAACTTAAATACCCGATACAACCTTTCATCCTCTTTTTAACCCCCTTAGGGGTAGAATTTTCAAAAACGCTGAAATAACTTTTCTTGTATTCTAATTATATGCCTTTATAAAAAGTTTTAAATCCCGCAATCAAAAAAATTTTTGATCTTCATACAAATTTTCAACCCCTTTTTCACCACCTTCGGGGCTGAATTTTCAAAAACGCTGAAATGACTTGTATTTTAATAATATACTTTTAAATAAAGGTTCAATTCCCGCACTCAAAAAAATTTTTGATCTTGATACAAACTTTCAACCCCTTTAGGGTTAGAATTTTCAAAAACGCTGTTATTACTTTCCTTGTATTTTAATTAAATGCCTTTATACAAAGTTTAAAATCAGGCAATCAAAAAAAATTTTAGTCTACATACAAATTTTCAACCCCTTTTTGGCCACTTTTGGCGCTGAATTTTCAAAAACGCTGAAATCACTTTTCTCGTATATAATATGCTTTCATATAAAGTTTCAAGTCCCGCACTTAAAAATTTTTTTGATCGACATGCATACTTTCAACCCCTTTCTAACCCTTTTAGGGGATGAATTTTCAGAAACGCTGAAATCAGTTTTCTTTTATTTTTACGAAGGTTCAAATTCCTAGCTTAAAATTAAATTTGAACCCCAAGACAAACTTTCATCCCCCTTTTAACCCCCTTAGACGTTGAATTTTTAATAACGTTCAGTTTATGTTATTTTGTTATTCTTATATATGCCTTGATAAGAAATTTCAAAGAATTTGTAATGGATTCAAACTTTCAACCCCTTTTTAACCCTGTTAGGGGATGAATTTTGAAAACGCTGAAATAACTTTTCTTGTATTCTAATAGTATGCTTTTAGACAAAGATTCAAGTCCCGCGCTTAAAAAAATATTTGAACTCAATACAAACATTCGACCCCTTTTTTACCACTTTTGGGGCAGAATTTTCAAAAACGCTGAAATCACTTTTCTCGTATTTTTATAATATGCTTTCATATAAAGTGTCAAGTTTCGCACTCAATTTTTTTTTGATCGACATGCATACTTTCAACCCCTTTCTAACTCTTTTAGGGGATGAATTTTCAAAAACCCTGAAATTGGTTTTCTATTTTATTTTAATACATTTTTACGAAGTTTCAAGTTCCTAAAATAAAAAAAAACTTGTACCTCATACAGCCTTTCATCCCCTTTTTAACACCGTTAGGGCTCGATTTTTTTAAAAACGCTTCTTATCTCTTGTCATTATCATTTTTCATCATTATCAGCCAAAAGACGTCCACTGCTGGACATAGGCCTCCCCCAGAGAACGCCACCATGACCGGTCCTGCGCCTCCCGCATCCAGCGGACTCCAGCGACCTTCACCAGGTCATCAGTCCACCTTGTGGGGGGGGGGGCCTACCCACGCTGCGTCGTCCGGTGCGTGGTCGCCACTCAAGAACTCGATGGCCCCAACGGCCGTCGGTTTTACGAGCGATGTGCCCTGCCCATTGCCACTTAAGTTTTGCTATCCTTCGGGCTATGTCGGTTACCCTGGTTCTTCTACGGATCTCTTAATTTCTGATTCGATATCGCAAAGAAACTCCGAGCATAGCCCTCCGCATTGCTCTCTGAGTGACTTTGAGCCTTCTTATAAGGCTCATCGTGAGCGACCACGTTTTAGTTCCGTATGTCATCACTGGCAACACACACTGTTCAAAGACTTTTGTCTTGAGACACTGCGGGATATTGGACGAAAAGATAGTACGTAGCCTCCCAAACGCTGCCCAGCCAAGTCGGATTCGACGATTGACCTCTTCCTCGAAGTTGGACCTACCTAACTGGACAGTTTGTCCAAGGTATACATACCTAGTTGTCCGCAACTTCGAGCGTAGAGTCTCCAATTTTTACCGGTCGTGGTTGAACATGGGCGTACCTATGGACAGTCCACAGGTACATTTACGGAGGTGTCCACAGGTACAATTTCCATACCGGTCACTATTAATGCTACCTACGACTAACGAAGTCTTGTAGAAATAACGTTTACACCACATAAATTAATATACCACTGCAAAGACACCCGTAACATTTGCATATTTTGCATTAAACATACTTAAAAAGAAGGAAAAAACTTACTTTTTGTCACAAAAACTTTCGGCAGCCATAAAACACTCAGTTTCTGCCATCCTTAAAGATGGCGACTAGCTAGTGTTGCCATATGAAAAAAATGCTTTTCAAATAAGTGATTGCTATTGGTCTATGGTTATTCGTTTTCTTGGTATGAGTAGTGTCCACAGGTAAAACCGTCCACAGGTACAGCACTTGCCCCTACATAGAACTTCGTACCCCAAACACTAATATATAAATCGATTTTTCTTAAAATATAAGGAGGGAAAGTGTACGCGGCAGCCAATTGGAAAGAATAAAACAAAATAATTAAATGAATGGGTAGCTGTCCAGAATGTGTCGTTGCATGACCGTTACTACTTATTTTTGCATCTTACCCTCACTTACATAATAGGGGTGGCCGGATTATATATTTGGCCGACCTGCCTGGGCAGCTCATTCGGTCGTCGGACTCCAGACCGTCGACATCTCCTGATGATGCCTCGTAGAGAGGCGAAACACGTGTCGAGTAAGTTTTGTTAATTTGGTGGTGGTTTGTTATATTTATTTGCGTATTTATTTTATTTTTCCTATCGTGGTGGGAGGGTGGGACTATTTAATGCATTTATGCATGAAAAAATACGCAAATAAGTATAACGGGTTAGCACAAATTAACTGGCACGTTATTATATCGCGGATCAGCAAAACAATTTTACTATTTTTAGTTAATATGTATATCCGCAAAGTAACGCCTTATTCATTTAATTATTTAAAAAACGGCTAGCGAAGCCGATCAGGCCAGATTTTATCCAAACAGCTTCGTGCAACTGTCCAGAATGTGTCGTTACATGACCGTTACTACTTATTTTTGCATCTTACCCTCACTTACATAATAGGGGTGGCCGGATTATATATTTGGCCGACCTGCCTGGGCAGCTCATTCGGTCGTCGGACTCCAGACCGTCGACATCTCCTGATGATGCCTCGTAGAGAGGCGAAACACGTGTCGAGTAAGTTTTGTTAATTTGGTGGTGGTTTGTTATATTTATTTGCGTATTTATTTTATTTTTCCTATCGTGGTGGGAGGGTGGGACTATTTAATGCATTTATGCATGAAAAAATACGCAAATAAGTATAACGGGTTAGCACAAATTAACTGGCACGTTATTATATCGCGGATCAGCAAAGCAATATTACTATTTTTAGTTAAGAATAAAACAAACATACCTCTACTTAATTTGTGTACTTAAGGCCCTCTTCTCCCAGTAGACGCCAAACTCACTCATTTTTTAATCAGTCGTAGACGTTTAATCAGTCTTTGCAGATTATGAAAAACATATATATCATACTTAAGGATCTTGCGAATATGAAATCGTGTTCAGCAACATGATTGTAAAAATTTCGCTCGATAGAAAACAACCCCAAAGTTACCTCTATTCGTAATATGTTTTCAGTAGTACGGCTAAAATACGAACCATTTTTACCCGTTTTTTGCGTAAATGTATAGATACTAACATTATCTAGCCAAAGCCGATGGTATTGTCTGAATAAAATTATTTATTTAATCACTAGACTAAATATCTACTAAAACTACGAGCGCAATATTTCACGCGCGGTGCCATTTTAGTCGCGCTTCGGCGCTTGAAGAGGACGGACCTGTGTCAGTTTGTTCCGCGCGACCACGTGATCGCATTTACGAATTATTGTTGGAAAAAATTTAGTTTTATTTATAATAAATTTACAGAACCGAACATAAACATAGATGCTAATAACGCTTAATTTATAATTTACAACAACATAATCACTTCGTACAAAAGAACTCATTGCTCAAAGCATTAAGAATCAAATTGACTTACGTACCTATTACCACAAATATTTTTTATCTAAATTAAGTTTTTTAGCGTATTCTGACTTATGTCTCCTATCAAACTTGGAACTTGGCACTCATGGAATTTAGTACACAGTTAACATATTTCAGTACTTTAAGTCCATGCCTACCCCGTGGGGAAAAGGCGTGATTATGTATGTTATGTAACCTAGATATTGGTAAGTAAAAATAAAATTTGTACTTTACAGATACCCATCAGTACTTGTTCTTCCTGTAAGGCCTTTAGCAACAATCGATTCGAATGTATATCGGACACCTAGGTATGTAGTTTACTGCGCGCCGCAGAGGAGGGTAATGTGTTTAGTAGTCTGTTTATGTATGATAGCGCCTTTGAGATTATTCCACATTTAAATGTATTTGAAAGAATCTATTCCAGTTTTCAGTGCCTTGCTGCCTGGACTCAGGGTCCTGTCGGCTGAATCCTTTAATCTCTTGGGCTCACCAATTTTCCCAGAAGCCATTCCTGAAGCTTTCGAGGCAAGGAGGCAGCTTCTCCTGGCAGCTGCGCGGTGGTTGAAGGAACTTTCGGGACATGTAGCCCTTGTCTTATTGCGAGTTTGCTTCGCTGTTCCCAAGCTGACCTACTTTTTGTGCACCGTCCCGGCATGGCTGCACTCCGACCTTATTGACTCTTTGGAGTGCGTCTTAAATGTATCCCTCAGTGAAGATCAGTGGAGCCAGGCTTCTTTGCCTGTACGGACGGGTGGGTTGGGGGTATGTCGCGCGCGGGATGTGAGCTTACCGGCTTTCTTGGCATCGGCGAATGGGGTTGTGGACCTTGTCACTCAGATCTTATCTGGTGCACTGATGCACTGGACCGTCAGCGATTGTGGGATGATGCAGGCGTGAGGCGGATTTTCGACGGTTTGTTGGAAGGCGCATTGGGTGCGGACAGGGCGAGGCTGATCGCGGTGTCGAAGCCGGAGGCTGGGGCATGGCTTCACGCACTCCCATCGCCTCATTTAGGTACCCTCCTCGATAATGAGTCGATGCGGGTGGCTGTTGCTCTTCGCCTGGGCTGCGATGTATGTGAACCGATGCGATGGTTGTATGTATGCATTTGCGGTACTATGGTGGAGAGGAATGGTCATCACGCGTTGAGTTGTCGTCGTTGTGAAGGCAGATTCCCTCGCCACCACGCCCTTAATGACCTCATCAGGAGAGCTCTTGTGTTGGCAAATGTGCCGTATGTTTTGGAGCCTCCTGGTCTTAGCCGCTCCGATGGGAAGAGGCCAGACGGTTTGACCTTAGTGCCTTGGAAGAACGGTAGGTGCCTAATCTGGGGCTCTACTTGTGTCAGCACTTTTGCGGCTTCGGACATCGGCCGTACCATACGTGTGGCAGGGGCAGCGGCTGAGCTGGCGGCTTCTCGGAAGCGGGATAAATATGCCGTTTTAAATTCATATTTGTTTGTTCCACTTGCGGTGGAGACGTCCGGGTGCTGGTGTTCGGAGGCTAAGGTCTTTTTGTCTGAGGTTGGGCGGCGATTACGAGAGGCAGGCCTTGACCCTCGCTCCGGGTCATTCCTGATGCAAAGGTTGTCTATCGCGATTCAACGTGGCAACGCGGCGAGCGTGATGGGCACCTTTGCTTTGGGGAGGACGAGGGGTTAGATTTCCGATTTAGGGTAATAGAAATCAGAAATTATTTATTTGCTTAGACACAGTATAGGGATATTACAGTAGGTACATTATGTCACATGTATCTAGCTTGCATGCAAGCGTGCAAATATTGCAGTCAATTAAAATTAAAATGTCAAAACAAAAAATGAAATAAAATAAAAAATATACAATTTTAAATTGAAATAATTGAAAAAAGAAAAATAATAATAATAATTTAAATAATAATTTATTTTATAGGTTAGTTTAGTTTACTTTTAATACTTTATTTTTGTAAATGTGGAAATTTGATCTGTGTAATTATTTGTGCATTATTTAAAAGAACAAATAATTTAATTTTTTTCATTATATTTATCTCAGAAGCACATTTAATAGATTATTGAGTATCTTGATAATTTAGTTATAAGTTATTGGCCAATGCTAGTTACATGAGTCATTTTTTGATTAATAATATCAATTTAAGAAATAGTAGAGATTCGACAATAGTATTGTTCAAAGACCCGGTTACTTAACGCCTACCGCTTACTTGTTTCTCCCCTCCATTTCATAGTACTTTGATGGATTTTAAATACCGAGTCCTGTGACATTTCTATTCAATCCTTTGTGAACTTTTAAGAAGTTCTCATAATAGTTCATTTATTCACACTCCTCATCCCTTACTGCCGTCACAAGTTCACACGTAGCTTTCTTGAGTATTTTAATAGAATCATTGTGGCTTTGCATTATGGACACTGCTCTAACATGTATACAAGATTTTTATGAGTCTAACGTCAATCGAATCGTCTGTCATCAATTATCAGGCGTAGGCGCCATATATAAAATTAAAAATCTATTTCAATAAATTGTGTTAAATGGGCCTGATTGAATAGTAATTTAATAGTAATAATAAAACTATAATTTTTTTATGTTTCTTTCGTAATTTTTTATATTAATGTGCCATTTAGGATCTATAAAGATTAAAAGTTGGCTAGCAAATTCGATTGGGTTAAGTTTGGACCTTATTCATAGGCAAAACTTAGATATCAACCAGATCTAAACTTAGAACTTATCTACTTCATGCTATTTTATTTAAATAATTAAGATAGACCCTGGGATAGAAATGTGAAGAAAGAACAAAATAGTACGTTATTTTAGATTCGTGAAGTGGGTGAAATCTTACGGGCTAAAAGTACCATTGGGTTTAAATGGAAACCATATAATAATAGCTATGAAAATTAAAAATAATTCTTGTTAGCGGCCAGCAAAAACAAAGCAAGAAGTCTCTGCAGTAGAGGTATTTAATTATTCGTAATACTGAGATTACAACATCAAGAATTTATCGTAATTTAACTAATACAACATAGTTATGGATTAACTAGCTGTGTTGCCCGCGACTTCGTCCGCGTATTTTGAACATTTTTCCACCTTTATTATTTTCATATCGAAGCAATGTTGAAGTTACTTTCCTTATTTGAAAGTTGTAGATATCATCATCCTCCTAGCCTTTGTCCCATTTTTTTTTGAGAATGAATTCTCAATCGGGGTCGGCTACCTAAATCCCAAGATGTGGCGTAGGCACTAGTTTTTACGCAAGCGACTGCCATCTGACCTTCCAACCCAGAGGGGAAACTAGGCCTTATTGGGCTTAGGTGGTTTCCTCACGATGTTTTCCTTCACCGAAAAGCGAGTGGTAAATATCAAATGACATTCCGTACATAAGTTCCGAAAAACTCATTGGTACGGGCCGGGTTCGAACCCGCGACCTCCGGATTGAAAGTCGCATGCTCTAACCACTAGGCTACCACCGCTTCACTAGGCTACCACCGCTTCAAGTTGTAGATATCATATTTAAGTAAAGTGCTGTGTTCAGGGCTGAATTTACAAAAACACTGAAATCACTTTTCTTGTATTCTAATAATATGCCCTACAAAGTTTCAAATAATCTTCATACAAACTTTCAACCCCTTTTCAGCGTTTTTAAAAATTCATCCAAAAGGGTTATTTAGAGGATGAATTTTTGAAAACGCTGAAATTACTTTTCTTGTATTTTAATTGTCTGCCTTTATACAAAGATTCAAGTCGTGTGCTCAAAAAAAAAATTGATCTCCATACAAACTTTCAACTCCTTTTTAACCCTCTTTGGGGTAGAATTTTTCGAAATCGCTTCTTATCTCTTGTACTCTTTATAAATGTAACCCAGTGTGCAAATTTCAACTCCCTAGCATTTGTAATTTCGGCTCGGCGTTGATGAGTCAGTCAGTCATCAGTCAGTCTGTCAGGACACTCGCATTTATATATATATAGATTAGCTTAAATTATTAAATTAAAAGGGTTATTAGATACGAAACTACAAAATGTAATTGTCTATGCCCTAGTCATAGTTACAAAAAGTGCCCAAAATACAAAAAAAAGAACAGTAAGCTATTGCGCATTAATTACTAGGCTTTTTTTCTCGCAGTCAAAGTGAAAAGCAAAGTGTTGAACACATGGTTAAAACCCATTACGATATTCAGGTTATATTTATCCTCGATCACTTCTTTCGTTCGTCCAATTAATCACTTCATGTCACAGTGACTCAATATTTTAGCTCATTATCAAACAATCTATTATTAAAATTCCGCAACATGAAGAGGGTAGTAAATCAACATATCGAGCTGCAATCTACATATCAATAATATGCATAACATGATTGGTTTACAAAACTGAGTGACATCCATACTAATTAAAAAAAAACTAAAATAACCCGGAGGACGACGTAAGATATTTATTCCGATCCCTCCACAGAGCACAGTCGCAAGTAAAAACTATAAAACATAAATTAAGTTTAAAAGAAAAAATTTGTTAAAACGTAAAATAATATTTAGTAGGTACTTCTAGAGTAAGAATTCGCATTTCACTTTGAACGATTTGCACCGACCACTTAAAAGACTGCCGACCGTATTGTGACACCGCTGTACTTACAGTACGTACAGTGCATCGCCATCGCGAATTTGCGTTAGCGAACTCGGCGAGCGGGGCGGGACGCGCGGGCGACGCTCCGCGTCTTGCCGCGCACCTCACCCCCTCAATTCGGCCGGAGGGTCGGACAATATGGCCTGTTCGTTTTTCTTGTTAATCCTATTAAATTACTTGTTATTTTGCAAGTGTATTTTTATTATTTCCTCACATTGTTTGAGGAAAGCCCTATATAAACCTCGGCGGAAATGGGCATTGCCTGACTCGCATCTTTCACCTCGTCAGGCAATCCCCTACTTTCCGGGGCCCGGCAATAATGTACTATTAATTATTACATGTTATAACACACAGCACAGGTTCGTGTTTCCCATGGACCTAGTATATACTATAGTATACCTGGACTGCTCATTGCTTCGTTCGAACAATCCAAGTAAGAAAGCCGCCAAGGGGGCAGTTTGTCCCACACTGCTGGGGTAACCAAATATTTAGCAATAAAGAGGGACTCATCCTTACTCCATTTTATTACAAGTCTAAAAATGTATATTGGCTAGAATTTATTTTATATACCTATGGAAACTCATAAATAAATATAGTGAATGTTAGCTACTATGCCAGCAATAACACACTTTTGGCTCCCGTTATTTTAACAGAACGCAGCAATCCCGTAATTGTTAATTCGATTTGATAAATGACAAACTTCGTTAAGACTAGGTAACTTAATATTTTTCATACTTAAAAACAAAAAACATATTCTGATGTACGTGGACATGAACACATTTATGAGGATATTAACGCATTCGCTACCGCGGCTACGCTCCTAGCCGATAACATGGGAAAAACCGTATGTAGCGAAAACGTACTACGAGCAGAGCGCTCGGCTACCGGGTTGTTGGTGTCAAAAGTGTAAAAAAAAAGTGGTTATTTGTAGGGTACCAAACACAAATTAGGGAGATAAAACTGTAAGTATACCGTTATTTTATAAACTACCTGTATAACCCTGTGTTAATGCAAGACTACGCACTACTTTTTAGGGTTCCGTAGTCAACTAGGAACCCTTATAGTTTCGCCATGTCCGTCTGTCCGTCTGTCCGTCTGTCCGTCTGTCCGTCCGTCCGTCCGTCCGCGGCTTAGCTCCGTGATCATTAGTACTAGAAAGCTGAAATTTGGTATGAGTATGTGTATGTATAACGCCTACAGAACGGTAAAACAAAATTTAAAAAAAAAATTGTTTTACCTCTCGAACACCTAAAGTGGGGGTGAATTTTTTTTTTCTTTTCAACACTGGTGTGTGGGGTGTCGTTGAATAGGTCTTGTAAAAATAATAGGGGTCTTCTAGCATAATGTTTTGATAAAGTCAGCAGTTTTGTAAATATTCGCTCAAAATAAAAAAAAAATAATTTAAATAAATAATTTCCGCGGTTGGATGCGGAAAGCTGAGGACCGGGTATGGTGGCGCGAACTGGGGAAGGCCTATGTCCAGCAGTGGACGACTCCGGGCTGATGATGATGAAAAAAAAAAATGTGTGTCCCCCCCCTCTAACTTTTCAACCACGGGTCAAAAAAATTCGGAAAAATTCATGTTAATGAGGCCTTATAAGTACTTTCAATGAAAACTATATTGAACAAAATCGGTCGAGCCGTTTTTGAGTTATCGCCAAATTTCATAATTTTTCTTTAAAAGGTCGTAAGTTGACTTCCAGAAGGTAATAAGTAATTACAGTTTCTAGGGCGTTTACGACCTTTTTATAGAGCGTAAAATCTTTCTTAACGTTAACCTCGGGCTTAAAACAGCAGTTTATTGTGAAGGATGAGCAATTACGGAACCCTACACTGAGCGTGGCCCGACATGCTCTTGGCCGGTTTTATTACAGTACTAACGGTTACTAAGCATATGGCGAAATAAAAAGCAAAAAAAATTAACAATAAAAAACCGACTTCAAAAAAAAAAAAAAATTATTACCCATTTGAGTACAGATTACATTTGAATCACGTTTTGAAGACGATGCCAAACCACTCATTTATTATATTTTTATTTTATATAAGTATATTTTTTTATTTTTAGTGATCCATATAAAATACTTATGGCGGGGTGATCTGGGAGGTCTTAAAGGCATGCATTTCGTTTGAGTTATCTCCTAACTTCGGTACTACGATTGCTACTACTACTACGATTACTTAGGCGGGTAGCAACGGTCTGGGTGGGCTCGCGCGCTACGCCGTCTCTGGGACGCTCCGCACCTTTGGTGCTACACGGAGCTCGGCCTGCGGCCTCGTGGGGGGACGTTCGCCCTTGGGCCTGCCACCCCTTGGTCGAACTAAAATACTGAAATGAAATGAAATAATTTATTCAGTAAGTAGGCCACAGGGGCACTTTTACAAGTCAGATTGTGAATCTACCGGCATTTCGCAAGAGGAGACCGCTGTTGAGAAGAAAGCCGAAAGAAACTCAACAGTAAGTCATTTTTTCGTAAATAATACTTAAAACAATTACATAATACATTTGTGTTATAACTAATTACACTGGTACACGTAAAGGAGATGTATAGATACTCCAAATCAATGTTAAAAAAGAACATTAAAATGAAAATTTAACGATGAATTAAAAATATTAAATATATCCAGAGATGTATAAAGTCTCTGGGTGTCACAACATGCAATAGAATATAATCACTTAATTAATTAAATTCCTTAGAGATGTATAAGGTCTCTAGGCGTCAACGTGAATAATTTACAATAGAAAATAATTATTAAACCTAAATTTCTTAGAGATGTATATGGTCTCTAGGCGTCATAACATGCAATAAAATATTTTAAAATTATTGAATTTCCTCAGAGATGTATAAAGTCTCGGAGTGTCATACTATACTAAGCTGTTTCTTAGAGATGTATACAGTCTCTAAGAGTTCAAAAAGTTAAAATCAACATTGAATAACTTCAATCGAGTACAGGATGAAGTTTCTCACGTTTGCTTAATTTAACACTAGTATGCGGTTCCTACATATTTAATTTGGCCCTTGCTAGCATGAACAGACCGGACCCCACAAACGGCACCCGTTCACGAGTATGACGCATATCTCAGCCATCGCCTCCCTCAACCATATTATAGGGAAGGCTGCGACCCGATCAACGACGCCACCGTAAGCAAAGACCTTTAAGCGAGCATGACATGCTCAAGCTGCCGGGCATACTTGACTAATACTATTTGCCCGGTGAGAAACAACAAATTGTCCTCTCATGTTACATTAAAATTACCCACCAAAATAATGCTTATTTAAAAATTTACTATTGACACAACACTAAACAACTGGCTTAAAGGCATCACTGTCGTTTATAAAGTCATTGACAGTATAATAAGCTTTATTCAATAAGTGACGTTTTATTTGCGCTTTAAATTTTCTACAGGGCAATTTTACTACATCAATAGGTATTTTATTGTAGAAGCGTACACAGTTCCCCACGAACGACGAGCTAACCTTACGGAGACGGTGGGCAGGTATTGCGAGCTTGTCCTTACTTCTCGTATTGTAGTGGTGAATGTCACTGTTGAGCTTGAATTCATGGAGATTTTTCCGCACATACATGATATTCTCAAGAATGTATTGAGATGCTACGGTGAGAATGTTTGTTTCCTTGAATTTCTCTCTTAGTGACGTACGACCTCCTAGTGCGTAAATTGCGCGTACAGCTCGTTTTTGTAGCACAAAGATGGTTTGGATATCCGCCGCTCTTCCCCATAATAAAATTCCATATGACATAACACTATGGAAATAACTGAAATATACAATCTTTGCCGTCTCGACGTTTGTCAGCTGCCTGATTCGCCTAACTGCATAGGCCGCGGAGCTAAGCTTACCTGCAAGAGTGGCTATATGCGCACTCCATTGCAATTTAGAGTCTAAAGTAACACCCAGGAATACTGTTTTTTCTTCAAATTCCAGTACTTCACCTTTCAGTTTTACCTTGGCTTAATTTACTTGTTTCACATTTGGTAATGTAAATTTAATGCACTTAGTTTTCTTGGCATTTAAAAGTAAATTATTTGCAGTAAACCAATCCACAATAGAGGACAGTGCATCATTTATTATCGATATCGATATCAGTATTTAAAAAAAATTGTTAATTTAAATCATTAAATATTTCGCTTCAATGTAAACATTTGGTTTACTTTAGGGTACTGACTTCATAAAAAAAAAAACAAAAGTGTGCAAATAATTTTATTTCGTTCTAACTTTGCTTGGCTTGCTGATAAACATAGACGAAAAAAGCCGTTTCATCACTCCAGTCTGTGCTCCAGGTTGGAAGTTCTGCAACACAAATAATACAGGCTAAACAGAAAATTACAGAGTAAAAATGTATCTGTTTGTCCAGATGAAACCGTACCATTCATAGTCCATTGAAGATTTCCCTCGCGCACCTACCGCGAACGGACGTCTCTAATGTGCACTCGCCGGTTATTTTCTATTATTAAATAGTTAACATGGCAAAAGTTACCCTTCAAGCCATTGAAAGATCAATTCTAAAAGCAGTAGAACCGCTTGAGAAACAAATATCCGAAATTCACTTCAAAATCGACGCAATTTTAGCAAAAATTAATTCGGTACAAATAGAAAATAAAACGGTTAACAGCAAAGATGGCGCGAAAGCAGCCGAAGAGCGCACACAGCAGACGCCGAAGACGAACGATCCGGTCCCGAAGCCAGCCCGACGAGGACGACCAGCAGGTACGCCATCTCCTGCGACCGCGACAACATCAGCGCGCAGCGAGCGTGCGAGCAGGCTGCCACCGCGCCGCGGAAGTCTCTCTCATACCCGCCGTCCTCGACTGCTGCACCTGTTACCGTCGCACCACCGAGTAAGCCGACAGCGGAACCAGCTCCGAAATCAAAGCCGAATGTCTCCGAGTGCACGCCGAACAACACCAGTGACGAGTTATCATCGTGCCCGTGCGTGGCCACAAAATCGGCGGGCCATAACGATCAACAAACGGTTGCAATTACAAACAATGGCGATGATTCTTGGAAGACTTATAGTTCTCGTAAACGCAAGAACACCACGCGTAACAAAGTAGTGGTAGGTACGGGTTCCAACAATGATGATATTAAAGGGGTTGAACAACTAAGGTACATACAGGCCTGGTCTTTTAGACCTGAGACAACTACAGAAAATGTATATAACTTTCTAAAAAAAACCGTTAGTTCTGAAGACTACACTGTGGAAAAGAGAAAGATAAATACTGACAAGCATGCCTCATTTTTAATCGGCATACCAGAAGACTTATACGAGGCATTCAATTCGCCTACGGTGTGGCCCCCGCGCGTGAGCAATATACCAAGCACGCGGCGGCCGCGCCGACGAACCGACAGTTCATAGCATCCGCTGCAGCTTTTTTGGATTTAAATTTGGTGCCATCTGAGTCAGTGATCACGTCCGTAAAATCCACTTGGTCGTGGCTCGTCCTGCCCTTTTCGTGATTTATTACAGACCACATTGCCCTGACAGTGTTAGTGCTGACATTATTTTTTTTGCTATAGAAATCCGCTTTTCTACTATTAAGAAGCTTGGTGTACTTATTATTCATGCTGTTTATTAAATTAATTATGTTATCGTTATCAGGAAAGCGTTTTCCGAGGTCTATAATTTCAAATAATAAAGTTTTTAAGTCGTATATGTCACTAGTTACCCACGTTTCTCTTTTTTTATTGTTAACTGTTTTGATTGGAAAGCAAATTTCAAATTTATTTCTGAGGGTGTTCATTACAGACAATATTAGTTGTGCGGCAGAATGAGTATTCCGGTCTATTACATCGGGCCAGTCTACACTCTGTAGCGCGCGCCGAAATTCATTGTAGTTTCGCGTGGAGTAAATCCTTGCGAGACGAGTGAGGGGCGTGGGCGGGGCGCGGGGTCGCATCAGCTCGGCGCGCACAGCGAGGTGGTCGCTGAGGTGCGTGACGACGGGCGCGGCGCGCAGCGCTGGGCGCTGGCTGTTCCAGTATATGTGCTCCAAGTTAGTTGAAGTTGTTGCCGTAACCCTAGTAGGAAACTTGACCACGTTTATAAAACCATGGATAGTAAGCAAGTCATACAGTTTTTTTAAATCTGGTCTGATATTACTCTCTGTGTCGTCTATGTTCGTGTCTCCCAAAATTATACACTCCCTCCCGACATCACTTAATTTGTCGAGCAGACGTTCCAGATAACAGAGGAAGTCATTATTACTTATTTGACAATTTGATCTATATACGCATACTACTGAAATATTAAAATCAATAAGGTCAACTGCTGATATTTCACAATATCTTTCTTCTCCTAATAAAGCTATGTCTCTATTTTCGACCGCTCGTACGTTATTGCGTACATATAAACATGATCCACCATGTTCGTAATTTGTTCGACAAAAACTTGATATTAAAGTGAAATCGTCAAGACAAATACATTTTAATTTAGGACTATCTAACCAGTGTTCGGTTATCGCAAGTACGTCGCATTGCAGTTCATTCCGAAGTAGTAGTTCGAGCCTCTGCGTCTTGTTATCCAGTGCGCGTATGTTTTGGTGACATACGACTAAATTGCGCGGTGCATCGGGCTCGTAAATTCCGTTTAGTGCGGGTGGATTATTTGCGTTGCGATTGCACGGCGGCCGGTGGCGCTGCGCCTGAGCGACGTCGTTGATGACCCCGCGCCCCGCGGGGGCGGATAAGAAACCACTCCGTGAATCTCACGCGCGGGGGCCACACCGTAGGCGAATTGAATGCCTCGTATAAGTCTTCTGGTATGCCGATTAAAAAGGAGGCATGCTTGTCAGTATTTATCTTTCTCTTTTCCACAGTGTAGTCTTCAGAACTAACGGTTTTTTTTAGAAAGTTATATACATTTTCTGTAGTTGTCTCAGGTCTAAAAGACCAGGCCTGTATGTACCTTAGTTGTTCAACCCCTTTAATATCATCATTGTTGGAACCCGTACCTACCACTACTTTGTTACGCGTGGTGTTCTTGCGTTTACGAGAACTATAAGTCTTCCAAGAATCATCGCCATTGTTTGTAATTGCAACCGTTTGTTGATCGTTATGGCCCGCCGATTTTGTGGCCACGCACGGGCACGATGATAACTCGTCACTGGTGTTGTTCGGCGTGCACTCGGAGACATTCGGCTTTGATTTCGGAGCTGGTTCCGCTGTCGGCTTACTCGGTGGTGCGACGGTAACAGGTGCAGCAGTCGAGGACGGCGGGTATGAGAGAGACTTCCGCGGCGCGGTGGCAGCCTGCGCATGTAGCGCTCTCGCGCTCGCACGCTCGCTGCGCGCTGATGTTGTCGCGGTCGCAGGAGATGACGTACCTGCTGGTCGTCCTCGTCGGGCTGGCTTCGGGACCGGATCGTTCGTCTTCGGCGTCTGCTGTGTGCGCTCTTCGGCTGCTTTCGCGCCATCTTTGCTGTTAACCGTTTTATTTTCTATTTGTACCGAATTAATTTTTGCTAAAATTGCGTCGATTTTGAAGTGAATTTCGGATATTTGTTTCTCAAGCGGTTCTACTGCTTTTAGAATTGATCTTTCAATGGCTTGAAGGGTAACTTTTGCCATGTTAACTATTTAATAATAGAAAATAACCGGCGAGTGCACATTAGAGACGTCCGTTCGCGGTAGGTGCGCGAGGGAAATCTTCAATGGACTATGAATGGTACGGTTTCATCTGGACAAACAGATACATTTTTACTCTGTAATTTTCTGTTTAGCCTGTATTATTTGTGTTGCAGAACTTCCAACCTGGAGCACAGACTGGAGTGATGAAACGGCTTTTTTCGTCTATGTTTATCAGCAAGCCAAGCAAAGTTAGAACGAAATAAAATTATTTGCACACTTTTGTTTTTTTTTTTTATGAAGTCAGTACCCTAAAGTAAACCAAATGTTTACATTGAACTTACCCAGATTTGAATTTACCCAGAGTACTTGCCATGTTTTTTAACTTATGTTTGAGCCACGGTTATCTGCCTGATGAATTAATGAAGACAGTTGTGGTTCCGATTATTAAAAACAAAACCGGTGACGCTTCAGACTTATCTAATTACAGGCCGATATCCTTAGCTACCACGCTGGCTAAAGTGCTGGACGGGCTGCTTGACGACCAGCTGGACAAACACCTCATACTAAACGACGCCCAATTTGGCTTCCGGCGGGGGCTGTCCACGGAGAGTGCCATACTGGCCCTCAAGAATACCGTCCAGTACTATACCAGCAGGAAAACACCGGTATATGGTGTTTTCTTAGACCTGTCCAAGGCATTTGACCTGGTCTCCTACGACTTATTATGGAACAAGCTTCGTAATGAAACTAGTGTGCCTCGGGAAGTTGTAGGTTTATTTAGGTATTGGTACAGTGAACAAAATAATTGTGTAAGATGGGGTGACTCGATCTCGAATGATTATAAGCTGCAGTGCGGGGTGAGGCAGGGTGGGCTGTCTTCTCCAAAACTATTTAATTTGTATGTCAATCAACTCATTGAAGAGCTGAGCAGTACCTATGCCGGATGTCACATAGATGGAGTAGCTCTGAACAATTTCAGCTATGCAGATGACATGGTGCTGCTCGGCCCCTCAATCGACGCAATGAGAAGATTGACAATGATATGTGAGTCGTATGCTGTGTCCCATGGACTAAGGTACAATGTTAAAAAGAGCGAGGTGATGATTTTTAAGGCGGGTAGAAAAACGTACTCGACCGTACCATCAGTTACTCTCCACGGCGTCCCGTTAAACTTCGTCACCAAGTTTAAGTACCTGGGTCACTGGGTCACAGACAACCTGAGCGATGATGCCGATATTGAGCGAGAGCGTAGGTCGTTGGCTGTCCGATGCAACATGTTGGCCCGCAGGTTTGCACGATGTACTGTACAGGTAAAGGTCACGCTTTTTAAAGCGTACTGTCAGTCTTTTTACACGTGCAGCCTGTGGACAGACTTTACGCAGAGGGCATACAACGGCCTGCGCGTTCAATATAACAACGCGTTCCGGGTGCTGATGGGGTTGCCGCGTTTCTGTAGCGCCTCTGGTATGTTTGCAGAGGCGCAAATTGACAGCTTCTCGGCGATAATGCGCAAGAGGTGCGCGTCCTTAATGTGCCGACTGCGCGGCAGCCCCAACATCATTCTGAGCGTGTTTACAGAGCGCGGCGATGCTCCTATGCTCGCCCGCTGGCAGAATTTGCATACCACAATCGTGGGATAAATCGTGGATTTTTTTAAAATTTAATTTAGTGTTTGTCTTGTCTCACTTTGTATACTAACATTAGAATAAGTTACCTATTTGTACTGACACTAACAATCTTATGGACAATAGTCTGAAATAAATGATTTATTATTATTATTATTATTATTGAAGCGAAATATTTAATGATTTAAATTAACAATTTTTTTTAAATACTGATATCGATATCGATAATTCGATAATTTGTGTAACATGTGACATCCCTATTTTGTTCTTGATGTTGGCATTATGTCATGAATTGACACTGACACTGATATTGTTTGCGGCTTCATATTGGCAGTATGTTTTCGCCCCCGTTTCATACTAATGCGAGTTCACGCTTTTTGTAAGGCACTCCCGTCTCTTAAAACGTAGTGATTACATACTCTTTGGTATAACATTCCGATGGAGTTTAATGAATATATAGTTTTGGTGATGAATGAATATATGGTATTATCGAGCTAGGTCTTATTTACACTACATTTAATTTTACGCCTTGTATAATGGTTAGAAAGTGTAACCATATGTGTTTGTCGTTGACTGTACCGTACATAGTGGTAAAAATTATCTGAGTTACGTGTGCATAGAAGATCAATAGTTTAGTATCGAAACTATAGTATGTACTTAATGTGATCCATTGCAATGTAAGCGGGACTCGAACCTGCGACCCTACGTTTCCGGCGTAGTAATGTGGTTAGGTGAGGTTAGTAAAAAGTGTGATAATTCCACATTAAAACAAAATCGATAAAAGATTCTATTAAAACATTTTTAAAAATCTCTAATGTCAAAAGCATATTATACAGTAGAGGACTATCTGACAGACAAAAATGCATGGCCTGAACCAGCAACCGGGTAACTGACTCCTTCTTAGATTGTACTGTACCTGACTAGTTTAAGGGACACAGTTCTAATAAGAAAGCATATCAAACGTACACACGAGTACATTGTGATAAACCGTCAGACTTTCGTCAGAAAAAAAAAACAATCTTAGGGCTAATTTATCCAAAACTCATATAATGAATTTTAAACAGAGGAGTAAAAATCAACAACCCCCTAAAGTTACATACAAGGATCTCAATATTACGGAGGTTGATAATACAAGGTTTTTAGGTTTAGTCGTAGATGAAAAATTTACTTGGAAATATCAAGTCGATAATGTTTTCCAAAAACTGAGTCGATACTCCAACGCATTGTATATGCTTCGTAAAGTCGTAAACCAATCAGCAGTGCTGACTGCATACCACGCATACGTCTCTTCGACACTAAGGTATGGTGTGATTTTCTGGGGTAACTCCACCGACCGTGAAAGTGTATTTCGAGCACAGAAAAAGTGTCTAAGGGCGGTATACTATTATCTATTCTGTGGCGGTATGTGGGCTGCGGCCTACGGAATCATGTAAAACTAAATTTATAGAGTTAAAAATCCTTACTTTTCCATCCCATACATATTTGAAATTGCTTTATTCGTTAAATCGAATCCAGACCAATTTAAATGTTTTAGTAGTCAAAGATTACAAAATAAGCTATTTGCTGCGACATCTAAAACGGCACTTCTATCAAAAAGTGTAGTCGGAATGGCCCCGAAAATATATAACAAAATTCCAAGCACCATAAGGGACATGGAAAATATATTAGAGTTTAAAGTAAATTTTAGAAAGTTTTTAATAGAAAAAGCATTCTATTCAATTAATGAGTATATAGATAATTGTAAAGGTCGGCTTAAGAAGATCGTCAAGCCCATGGTGAATCCTAGCCTACGTAGCGTGGACTTGATTGGTTTTAGACAGAATATAACTCAACAAATTCCGAATATCTCATGTGAAGGTTCAGCGCAAGACAGATGGAGCCACCTGAAACAGTTGATAACCCAGGTTGCCAAGGAAAACATCATTAAGAAACAGGATATGAAGGAATACATAACACCACCGACAAGCCGCATTATCCTGGAACGTCGTGAGCTGAAAGAGAGAGGTACAAGTTCAGCTGCTGACCAGGAACGGTACATGGAGCTCAGTCGCGAAGTCCAAAGAAGATGTCGCCAGGACTATAATGCATACATCAACAACGTTTGCATCGAGCTAGAACAACACAGCATACGTAGCGAAACTAGGGACTTATTTCGCAAAGTAAGAGAGCTATCTGGGACGCGAAGCATTAGAACCTGTGCCATCGAAGATGAAACTGGGAATGTACTGACAGACACGTCGCAGGTTCTGGATCGCTGGAAGCGATACTGTGCAGCACTGTATAATACGGGGATTACTACAGCGGGGGTAGAGAAACTGTCTCCAGACGAACCTGACATCCTTCGTTCGGAAGTGGAAGGCGCCATCAAAGTTCTTAAATGCGGGAAGGCGCCTGGTAAAGATGGCATCCCTGCTGAACTACTGAAGAACATGGGAGAAGCAGGAATCACATTAATGGTGGAAATATGCAATGATGTGTGGAGAACTGGAAAATGGCCGACTGAGTGGACTGAATCTGTATTCATCCCCTTACACAAAAAAGGATCTACCAAGACTTGCGGCAATTATAGAACCATCGCGTTGATCTCCCATGCAAGTAAAATCCTCTTACATATAATTAATCAGCGGCTCAACCATTTCCTCAAGATCCAGATACCCCAAGAACAAGCTGGCTTTGTGAAAGGAAAGGGCACAAGAGAGCAGCTTCTTAACATTCGCCAAGTCATCGAGAAGAGCAGGGAATTTAATTGCCCAGTCGTATTGTGTTTTATAGACTACACTAAGGCCTTTGACTGCGTGCAATGGGACAAGTTGTGGACTTTGTTACGCGAGATGGGGACTCCTGAGCATTTGATTGGCTTGATTCGAAACCTATATGTTGAGAACCGCTCTTATGTCAAAATCGGCACCGATTGTTCCAATGTGTTCGAAACAAAGATGGGAGTGCGTCAGGGCTGCATATTATCCCCAGCCCTTTTCAATATATATGGGGAGTTTATAATCCGCAGGGTGCTCGAAACTTGGGACAAGGGATTTCCGATAGGAGGAAAGCGGATATCGAACCTCAGATATGCCGATGACACGGTTATTTTAGCAACGTCTGTGGAAGATATCCAGGAGCTGTTTGGGAGACTCGAGACGGAGAGCAACCGCATGGGTCTCGCAGTAAACAGGAGTAAGACGAAGCTAATGGTAGTAGACCGTGCCGAAAAACTGCCCTGTACAATTAACATCATCCCAGGGGTTGACATCGTAGTAACGTTTATTTAGGCGCACTGATTTGTCATGATGGCAGCTGCGTACCGGAGATAAAGAGGCGTATTGGTATGGCTAAGGACGCGATGACCCGACTGAATGTCATCTGGAAGAAGAGAGGTATAACCATCACCACCAAGACCCGGCTAGTACGCGCTCTAGTATTCCCCATATTTCTCTATGGCGTAGAAACATGGACGATTCGAGCTCGAGAAAGGCAAAGGATCGATGCATTCGAGATGTGGTGCTGGAGGCGTATGCTGAGGATACCCTGGACCGCCATGCGCACCAATGTGTCGATCCTTTCCCAGCTTCGTGTCCAAACCCGCCTATCCACAATCTGCCAGCAGCGTATATTGACCTATTTCGGCCACATAATGAGGAGGGAAGATGAAAGCCTTGAAAAGCTGATCATTGTTGGGAACACGGAGGGCAAACGAGCCCGGGGACGGTCCCCAACCAGATGGACCGATCAAGTGAAGGGCCCTTCCTCAGCCAAGTTTTGCTCGGTCATCAGAGATGCGATGAACGGGCACCGGTGGAGGCAGATCATAAAAACTAGGTGTAGAGCATCTATATCCACCGATGACCACGATCCTCAGTCATGAGGGAGCGACCACAGAGAGAGAGAGATAATTGTAATCATAACTAGCCATAAGATTATATAATAATATTGCATGTGTAATTTATATTGAATAACAATAGTAACTTAATAATATTGAATAGTGATAATAATTTTGTAATCTTAAATATTTACCTAGTAATTAAGAATAATAATATTTGTATGCTTAACGGCGAAACATAGATGTACCGGATCCTGTTATATTGTATATCACCTATTACGCACCTATGTTTGACAAATACTTAAACATTTTGAATTTGAATTTGATTTTCTTGAAGTTTCTATTTTATTCTTACACTTTTCCTCATTTATATCTTAAAATACACTTGTAATATGCTTTCTTTGAGAACTACGTATAAGTTCATATTACTGTAATAGTTAAGAGGCCTTATTCCTTTTGAAATTTATTTTTTTCATATTATGACAAATACATTGATAATTTCAACCAGCTTTTTGAAGTGAATAATACTTTTCCCCGAGTTCTAGGAAGTAACATAGCTTTTTCATGCTTTTTTTGCGTGCAGTCGAAAATAAGTTGAAAAAACTAATTTTCAGCGTGAATTCTGTCAATTTCGAGTAGTTTTCGAAACAAAAATTATCAATGAAAAATTCAAACTGTAGGTTTCAAATATATACCAATAAATCCCAATAGCCCTGTTCTAGGTAGTAACACCAATAAAATGTAAAGAAACATGTTTGATCATATAGAAAAATGTCTAAAACTATCACTATTTTAAAAGGAATAAGGCCTCTTAAGTACTTATCCTTTCTGAAAAAGATACTAACTGTTGAGTTTCTTTCGGCATTTCTTCTCAACAGTGGTGTCCTCTTGTGAAATGCCGGTAGACTCAGACATGTAAAAGTGCCATTGTGGCCAACTTGCAGAATAAAGTTCAATATTTCATTATTTCTTATTCCTTAGCTTGGGAGGCAGCGGTTGCAACGGTGGCAATTCACAGAAAGTGTTCCACTACATACTGAAGCATGGCATACCCATGGAGCATGAGTACGGACCCTATTTGGAGCAGGTACATAGTTTATCTTTATCTCTCAATTATCCAAATAAAAGTACACTTGTTCAATTCAATTCAAACCATTGATACAAAGATCAAAGCTTAAAGATTTTTTTAAATCTCAGTTACCTGGTGGAAGAGACCGGGAATCGTACCCGGTACCTCTGGATTGCCGGTCCAGCGCGTTAACCACTTCGCTACCCTAACTCCGAAGCAAACCTATCGATTTTTTTCTTATGCTTCGTGTCGATCTTTGCTTTGTTTATTAAAAAAAAAAGAGACATTACATGTTTCATAAATTTATACACATCCTTTGGATGCCTTGCCTGTTAACTCCCTGATTATAACGTACCATTATACACAGTGCTAAATCGACGAATAAATCTCATCTTCAACACATTCATTGATGACACGGTTGGCGCAGTTTGCAGACACCTGCCTACTGCCGCCGGCGGTCCCGGGTTCGAATCCCGGCCGGGGCAAATATTTGTGTGATGAACTCGAATATTTGTTCTTGGGTCATGGATGTTATCTGGTGTACTGCCGTTTGGCAAATAATGATTCCCAAATATGACTTCCCAAATAACTTATCGCAACAGTTTTATTTCCCAAATGCATCTCTAGCAAAGTTACATTTCCCATTGTATTCATTTGGTCAAATCATCTTTTCCCAAAATTTCACTTTGTCAAGATTTTATTTAGCAAATGCTTATAAAGCAAATGTTTGATTTTGTCATAAATTATTTTCCAAACAAAATTTTCCCAAATTAGTCACTTTGCATGCTGAACTTATAGCAAAAGTCTGGTAAATTGTAAGCCCTAAGTATTCCTAAATATTACCTAATAGTAGTACGTAAGGCAGGTCCGACTTGGCTTAGGTTAGGTACGACGACGAGCGTAGCGAGGAGGAGTGTTAGGTTGAGTTGCGACCCTAACGAGCGAGCGTAGCGAGCGAGCCACGCGGCCCTATAGTGATAGCGAGTGGGCGAAACATCATAATATCACTTATTTCACCTTAAGGGAAATCCGACCTGGCTCAGGTTAGGTACGACGACGAGCGTAGCGAGGAGGAGTGTTAAGTTGAGTTGCGACCTTAACGAGCGAGCGTAGCGAGCGAGCCACGCGGCCCTATAGTGAGTGGGCCAAACATCATAGTATTACTTATTTCACCTTATACTGGGATATAAATCGTATGCCTTGCAATATTTTGGGATAAGAATGTTATGCCAAACGATATATTTGCAAAAAAAAAATGGGAAAGTAAAACTTGACAAGTAATTATTTGCTAAGCAACCACTTGCTAAACAAAATGTTTGCAAACTGTAAATTTGCGATACGTAGTTTTGCTAATTGCACTTTTTGCCAAATAAAAATTTGGGAAACAAAATTTGCGATGTGATACTTTGGGAAAGATTATTTGCCAAACATTAGTAATCCATGTTATCTATATATGTATTATATATTATGTATATCGTCGTCTAGTACCCATAGTACAAGCTTTGCTTAGTTTGGGACTAGGTCGATTTGTGTATGATTGTCCCATAATATTTATTCATTGAACGCTAATTTTCAACATTCTCTTGCAACACTCATGTGAATCCCCTGGAGTTGCAAGCGTCCAGCGGTACTTAACCGCTTCCCACTAGGCAGGCCGCACGCTTGTTTACCTCCGTGGTATAAAAATAAAAATAACTTACGTACTTAGAAAACCCAGTACCGTAGACTAGGTACAACACTTTAATGTTGTTTACAGAGTAGCATGAATTTATTAACTCATACACTCTCATAAGATGTTATTGTATGTGTGTATGTATGTAAACACTTTATTGTACACAAACACAAGAAATACATTTCAAAATAATAAGCATGTACAAGGGCGAACTTTACCCCTATGTTCAGGTTGGCTACATCAAACTAATAGTACATTACTGAACAAGCAGCAAAATAGTGGATTGCCGGCCGAGTAGTTGTGGACGGAGTATCTACGAGGATGGCAATCCCTGTTCACGCTGTTGAATAGTGCTTTTCTAAAATATGCAATGAAAAAAAAACAAGACCAGAAATCAATCTCATACATTATTATTGTTATTGAAACAAACAAGGTTGATTTGCTGGCCTAGGCCGGTAAGGTAGTATGAAATATACCATTATTTTCCTCCTTACCTGAAACTGGATACTTCGAACCTGGGGGGGTATTCGACCAATTTTAGAGATATAATGGAGATCTCTCCTTTTCATCGCCATCCGTCACTTTTGACGTGTGCCTACTTGACAAGTGGCGATATCCCTAGAATATCGCAACTTCGTCAATTCGGACGCGCTAAATTTTCATTTCCTTTGTATTTGACCGCGTAGTGCGTGAAATTAGTCCGTTACGTTTCATTCAAAACAGAAATTCATATGCATGAATAACATTTTTGACAATCATTATCGCCTTCGTATTTCCAAAATTGAGATGAGATATGTCAATTTAAAGCTCATCGCATTTTAATGACAGTTCAACGGCGATATAACTGTTATCTAATAGAGATGTGACGTTTGGCGTTCACTCAAACGGCATTCTCGAATTGGGCCCCTGACTCATATAACGACATATTTCATTGCATGTTTGAGAAAAATATCGAGTTCAATGTCAGAGGCTTCAAATATAATTATCAATAACGCCTATACTGCCCCGAAAACAACCGGGTATGCTTAGTATGGACGCTTTTTGCAGGAGGGTTACTGTCACACGAGCAACATGACCACCACGTACTACATCAAGGGCTTCGCGAAGCCGACGCCTCTCAATCCTCAGGCTCTGAAGGTGGCCCTGTTCAAGTACGGGCCATCGTACGTGTCGATCCATATGAATAACAAGATGAGATTCTACGCTAGCGGTATCTTCTATGATCCAGAATGGTAAGTTTACTAGAGGCATTGCGAACGGTAGACCTCGCGGATTAGCGAAAAAAATCATTTTGCGTTGCCAAACCTTTAGGAACCTTTACTCCCTTCTTGAAGAACCGCATGCTCTAGCCCCCGAGGAAAACGTCGACAGGGAGCTCATTCCAGTAGCTGGAGTAAGTGAAACTGTTTACCGGCCATAAAGTGCACAATAACCTCGACTTATAAAGGGTAGAGGTAATCCAAATCTATGACTTTGACTTTCATAAAAGATGTCTCAGCTGATGTGATCTGTCAAGAACAGGAAACGAGCCTAGCTCCCTTGCAACAGTAGCCTCTCTAATCTAACGCCGTTCAGCGGATATTTTTGGATATGAAGATACTGGTCCTCCCTTTTACAGTACATATTTTGGACCTTTGCCGAGATATTAACAAATACGTATTTTTGACTACTTTCCAGTAACTATAGCCGCACGAACCATGGTGTAGTAGTGGTCGGGTATGGCACCCGCGACGGTGCCGACTATTGGATCATCAAGAACTCCTACGGCGCTGCCTGGGGCCAGGCGGGGTACATGCTCCTCTCTGCCGCCAACAACAACTGTTTCGTTCTCTCGAAGCCCATCTATCCCATCGTTTAACACTTTCAGTGCGTATGAGACTTTTTCAACCGCATACCAACAATGGTTAATTCAAACTTGACATAATTTCTGCAGCGCTGGTGCTAAGAGGTTTCACTGCTCTTTTTCTCTACGTATCAGTTTACGTTAAGTCTGCACTTGGTAACTATGGCGTCGCATACAAATGAGGTCGAAACTTAAAGTAACCGGGTTATACAAATTGAGGTTTCGTTTTGATCTGTGTCCTCCAAAACTTAACGAAAATCATAATTCGTAAAGATTAAACAAATCTTTACGAAATTTTAGGAACAAAATGGGAAAGAAATAATCTGTGTTGGAATGATTAAAGAATTTGTGAACTAGGCAGGAATTCGGTTAGAACAGACCCCTACTTTACAAATTGTATATAGGCACAAAAATAGAAACGGTCCGACACAGAACTTTTCTTCCTATCCAGGTCTTAAAATTTCGTATAGATTGGTTAAGTTTCGGAAGGAAACAGACAAGAAAAAAACCTCGATTTGTATGAAAAAATGAGCGGTGGTGTTTCCTCTTAACATTTTGAGGCTGACAAATCACGGTCGACGGAAAACAGTGCCCCAGACGCCACGACGTTATTTGTCGCTGTACAGTGTTATACCTATCTGCTGTTAATTTTGGTGTCGCGGACACAGTTGCCGTTGACTGGGCGGTTAGAAGGTTACATAAATGATGAGATTGAATGGTCCATATTGATTTTGTATGTAAAGAACTTTGTTTTTGGTTTAGTAAATGCATTCCACGTATATAATATTTTTATTTGACACCCTTTAGTATCAGGGCGCGTCTCCACTGACGCGGAGCGGAGCGGAGCGGAGACGTGCGGAATTGAGCAATCACAAAAGTGAATCGGAGCTGAGATACAGATATCAACGTGCGGAATCGACCAACAGATTGGTCGATTCCGCACGTCGCCGCTCCGCTCCACTTCAGGAGCGGAGCGGCGACGTGCTTCTTGGAGCTGCACCCTTACAATAGAAAGTTATTTAGCAATTACATTATAATTATTTTTTTTCGTTTGCAAGTCCTATATCACCGCCCTTTAAAAAAATTAAAACAAATACAGTACGATTAAAATCAGTTAAGGATTCGGCCAACCTCGGTAATTGTCGTGAATCCCTTATTTCTCACGTAGAGTTATCAATTTACAGATATGACCGATTTACAAAATTCTTTTTGTATTTAATAGGGTATACTTCCGAGATGGTCCCATGTAAATTTTATCGAAATCGGTCAAGCAGTTTATGAAATATCAACACAAATCGGTTGAAATCAGTTCTTTAACTTTTTTATTTGGTGATTATTATTAATTATTAATCCGACGTAATATCGTAGGTACTGTTACTTACATCAAACAGTAAAATATTGACTTATATGTATATGTTTTTCATATATTGTATACCTACAAGTATAGCTTTAATAAATAATGAATGTTAAAATTCATGTCGCTTCTGCATAATAAATTTCTTAGGTCTACCGGTTTTATGATAAAAGATTGTTTATTTACAAGAAAACATTAAAAAAACAAATAAACTTATACTAAAAGGTGGCTAAAACTATTATAAAGTATTATAAAAACAAGGTCCGTTTGGCAGCGTGCCCATCACACAGGCAGCATTCCCGCGCTGTATTGCGATGGCAATTCTTTGCGCGAGAAACTGCCTGCGCGAGGGTCACCCGTTGCCTCTCTTACCGGTTAGTAATGTCATCTTGGCAGGTGCTATACATTGCGTTTATGATACTTCAAATTGAATGCTACCTAAAAGAAATCGCGGTAATGTATTTCGTGTCATTTCTGTCTCCGGATTGAGGCGATGATACCCGAGAAAAGCCGAATCGTTAACTGATTATAATCGTATTGTAACTAGCTCGACAAAAAAAAACCGGCCAAGTGCGAATCTGACTCGCACACCGAGGGTTCCGTACAAACTTTCACTTATCCCATCTTAATTGGCCTGGTTGCACCTGAGTTACTTGCTTAGTTAAGTTTGCACCTTAAATTTTTGGCGCCGCATACAAACGAGGCGCAAACTTAACGAAACCGAGTTCTCCAAATATTATGATGTTTGAAAACGACTATATTTTTTTATGGTTTAATTAGGATTCCGTAGTCAACTAGGAACCCTCATAGTTTCGCCATGTCCGTCTGTCCGTCCGTCCGCGGCTTAGCTCCGTGATCACTAGAAAGCTGAAATTTGGTATGAGTATGTGAATGTATCACGCCGACAGAACCGTAAAATAAAAACTAAAAAATAAACTTTTTCGGGTGCCTCTCTAACAACACCTAGTGGGGGTGTTTTTTTTTTCGTTTCAACACTAGTGTGTGGGTTGTAGTGGAATAGATCTTTTAAAAATAGTAGGGGTCTTCAAACAATTTTTTTTTAAATCAGCAGTTTTGGAAACATAAGCACCGAAAATTAAAAAATAGCGCCTCCCCTCTAAATTTTCAATCACGGGTCAAAAATTTATGGAAATATTCATGAAAATGAGGCCTTATAAGTCTTTCAATGAAAACTATATTGAATAAAATCGGACGAGCCGTTTTTGAGTTAGCACATAATTTTCTTTAAAATGACGTAAGTACGGCGCGGTGTCCTTATACTTCGAACGTTACACATATTAGTTAAGTGCCATACTGCATTAAAACATGCCGCTCAATCTGGCGCGTGTAATTGATAACTTCCAGAAGGTAATAAGTAATTACAGTTACTTTGGCGTTTACGACCTTTTTTATAGAGCTTGAAATCTTTCTTGTAATTTAGCCCGTCTATTGAGAAGGGAGGGAGGGCAACTACAGAACCTCCTGCCGAGGTTTTCCCCGGGGGCTACAGTATGCGGTTCTTCAAGAGACTCGGGTTCTTAAAGGGTCGGCAGCGCGCGTGTGATGCTCCTGGCGTTGAAAGCGTTCATAGACGGCGGTAACTGCTTCACATCAGGCGGGCCGCATGCTTGTTTGCCACCGTCGTAGTATAAAAAAAAAAAAAAGAACCCAACACTGAGCGTGGCCTGACATGCTCTTGGCCGGTTTTACAAATGTATAGCTTTCAGATTTTTATAAGTATTTTTAGTATGTGACGATATTACTTGCCAAATTTCATAGTTCTAGGTCATCGGAAAGGGTACTTTCATTTATGATTCCCTTGAGAGTCGAAATGTACGTTTTTTGCGACAGAAACAGGCGTATCTTTTTTTCACGTTAACGCAGAAGTTCGATTTTTTCACAGCTTCAAGGGACCGTAGACTTAGGTATATGGTTTAAATTTCAACTCGATACCTCTACGCGTTCTTGAGATAAAGGGTCTTGACAGACAGACGGACGGACAACAAAGTGATCCTATAAGGGTTCCGTTTTTTCCAATTGAGGTACGGCACCCTAAAAAGTTGGTCGAAGATATTTATATATCGAATATTTTATAGCCGTTTTAAAACATTTAACCGTTGATGTACCATTTAAAGGACGTTATCAGGTGTTGTAGAATTACAAACGATAACATTTGAACTCAGCGCTCACAGTACGCCTCTATATCATATAAATGCCATTCATATCAAATATAAAGCATTGTCTAGTGATTTTGACACATTCCGTGTCCGCGTCTCGTGTGAAGAATGTTGACGACGTTTGTAGTGAAGTTCTCCACGGTATTCGTAGTTTTCGTAGTTGTTCTTGGCTCGGCCCTGGCAGCTCCGGCAGCCTCAGATAATGCCGCGATCAACAGAATACTAGGAAGTAGATCGCTCAGCGAAACGAAAAACTACCACTTATTGACGCCAGAGTTGGCTGACATTTCCCTATATCTGCATCAAGCTTTGAAGAAAGGTGCATTCAAGTTTGGCAACAGCGAACACTTACACAATTTTATGGTGGACGTGGACTTGAAAATCAAAGAAATTGCCGAGGACGTTGCTTCAATCGCATCGCGGGTGGAGTCTGTGGCAGACACTGTGGACGCTTTCCATTTTGCCAGCCCCTGGGTCGATTATAATGTTAAGAGAATTTACATCAAGACACTCTGCGAAGACACGTTGGCCACGACGAATGATGTACTGGGCCTCATTGATGAGACCAAGGGAATACTCGGGAAGGGAGTAAGCCCATACACTATGAGAATAGTCCATTGGCACTTGACGTCAATTACCGACATATTACGGTATGTGAAATAAAATAAAATATATAACAAACTAGCTGTGCCCCGCGGTGCTACCCGCTCATCCCACGGGAACACTAAATTTATTCGGGATGAAAAGTATCCTATGTCCTTCCTCGGGACTGAAACTATCTATATACCAAATTTCATCTAAATCGGTTCAGCGGTTTAAGCGTGAAGAGGTAACAGACAGACAGACAGACAGACAGACAGACAGACAGACAGACAGACAGACAGACAGACACACTTTCGCATTTATAATATTAGTATGGATTCATAGTTCGTGTTGTTTTCAAGATTGATACTTACGACTTCCTTGAAGTATTCTGAGAAAACTCCTAAAAATCTTTGAGTTACTGCTGACGTTATAGTATTTTACTGACTGCACTTTTTTTCAATTAAAATATCTTCAGTAATTGTCTAGCTAATCCGCGTGCGGCATGGTTACCTACATGGATCGCAAGAGCGATTCTCTGAGAACGTTGCAAATTTCACGTACTTACTGCTTTTTTCATAAAACATTTATTTCATTCAAGAAATCGATAGGGCTCTTGGTTTTCAGTATAACAATTAATCTTTTGTACCCTACATTTTTTTTTTAAAGGTAGGTTTTTAGGTTTTCGACATACTCGCAAATATTCAATTTAAGGGCCTGTTCTGTTGCACCTCTAGCGTAACTATAATCACCATTGTCTGGCGATAAATATGTTGACGATAACTTTTCTTTCAATACCATGCGAGTGAGATGCCCTTTTTTTGTTAGTAAGTATTTGTGTCCCACTGCTGGGCACAGGCTTCTCTCCTCGATATCCACAACTCCCTGTTCGGTGCTATTTTGCTCCAATTATAAGAATGTGTCCAGGTCTAATGTGTCTTCGTCTTGCCGAGACGCCAAGATTGGCAGGCCGAGACGCCGTACTCAAAATTTTAGTTTTATGAAGCCTTTACTAATTTTGAAAACCAGACGAATTTATTGAGACTGATTTTTATTTTAGGCTAGTAGCTTACGGAGCGATACGGAAGATCATGCAGCAAGAATTGGATACCGAGCGTACTGATATTGCAATTATTGAAGGAAAAATCGAGGCTGCAAAACAAACAGTCGATGTGATTTCTAATATGGTCGATTCAAAACGAGTCGGCAACCGAAACATGAGTGAGCAAGACTTAGTAAATGCAGCGGAAGCTTTGGTCAAGGTGGTTGACCAACTTAAGGCCGAAGTCCTCATAATAACTAGAAAAATCTACTTCCTTGTCTTATTAAGGGTCATAGAAGAATACGAACGTCAACACTGATCGCTTAAATATTCTGACGAGATTATCCTCGAAATCAATAACTGATTCAAGAATCAAACCTCTATAAAAAATCGTATCTGATGTATCAACAAAAAAAAAACAAAGCAGCATGTTATTGTTTTGACTAAACTTTTTATCAAATTATAATACTATAGTGAATATAAATTGTGGCATTGAAACCACTAAACACACATTAAAAATACGTGGTAACAAATAAACTATCACTAACTTTTGTACAAGACATGTTTTGACTACTGCTTTTTATGACGTCACATGCCTGTATCATCATAGAAGCTTCATACTACCAGATCGTTTTTGACATTTCATACAGAGTAGCTGATTTGAGCTGTCATCAAATACCGTATTATATTCGCAGCATTTATTTGGTGTGTATCTAAGACGAACAAAAAAGAACCGTTTTGTCTCATTTATTTAACTCAACGTGATTGAACTGGCGAGTCAAGTTTTTTTTTTTTTTTTTTTATCTATTAATTTTAGGAGCTTGGTCGTTTAACGATCATGCCGCTCCATACGTTCTCTGATGGTATATTACAATTTACTGAACGCAACTTTTATAAAACTTATACAATATTTTGGCTTCCTCTGAATCAGGGTTGGCCAACCCAGCATTACAATCTCCAATGCTGAAGGTTGAGCGTCGAGTCAAGTTGTTTAAGGAAAGTTAATAAATGTTCAAAAAACGTTTCTTTAGGTGTTTTTTTTATTGTACTAATTGGGCGGCAGCGCCGTTGGCCCGGGCCGTTACTATAGCACACACAATCTTATTACCGGAGTTGAAAGTCGTAAGCTTCAGATACTACAGTTCCAGATTAATTAAGAAACGCATAGAAAGAAAGAAAGAAAGAAAGAAAAACATTTATTCGGGGACAAACACAATTACGCAGATAAATAGTGAAAAAAATAATAATCTATAAACTAAGTACTTATGCTAAATTATGCTAATTATGAATAGACGAATTGAAGGAGGCCTTGCTCACGAACGTCAACCAAATTTCCGATGAGTTTACTTCCATCAGGCTCAGGATAGACTCCTTGATGAAGAAAATATTGCGCAAGAGAAGTGTGCCTATGCCAAATCCTAGAATAGATTTCAACAGGAAGAGAAGTGACATCAAGAAACTCTATGAAGGCACCCTGGTCACGACAAACGTTATACTTCCTCTCGTCGATAAAACGAACTGGCAAAGGCGAACTAACGAATGAAGGATTCGGCACGAACAAATTTATCACTCATTTTTTTCTTCCCATTCAGGTTCTAAAATTTCGTAAGGATTGGTTAAGTTTTGGAGGAGGGAACAGACGAGAACGAGTCCTCGATTTTTATGGAAAAATGAACAGGAGTATTTTCTCTTAACCTTTTGAGCGCCAAAGACGACAAATCAGGTCAGACGCTACGGCGATATTTGTCGCTGTACAGTATTAATATCTATATGCTGTTAATTTGGTGTCGCGGACACAGTTGCCGTTGACTGGACGGTTAATAGGTTAAATAATGAGATTTAACGGTCCGGATTGATGTTGTATGTAAACAACTTTGTTTTGGTTTAGTAAATGCATTCAACGTATTTAATATTTTTATTTGACACCCTTTAGTATAAACGTGCAGAGTCGACCAATCACAAAAGTGAATCGGAGCTGAGATACAGATTTCAACTCAGGTGATTGGTCGATTCCGCACGTCTCCGCTCCGCTCCGCTCCGCTTTAGTGGAGACGCACCCTTACAATAGAAAGTCATTTGGCAATTACATTATAAACTGGAGGCTGTGAGCTGTGGACCACGCGATAATTTTTCGAAGTGACTGAAATAATACTTTTTAGTGTCCCGTACCCAAAGGGTAAAAACGGGACCCTATTGCTGAGACTTGGCTGTCCGTCCGTCCGTCCTTCCGTCCGTCCGTCCGTCTGTCACCAGGCTGTATCTCAAGAACGGCAAAAGAAATACATCATCTGTCTAGCAATTGAAATTTTCACAGATGATGTATTTCTTTCGCCGCTATAACAACAAATACTAAAAATAAAATAAAAAAAATATTTAAGGGGGGCTCCCATACAACAAACTTGTTATAGATTATGGTACGGAACCCTTCATGCGCGCTACGGACTCGCACTTGCCCAATTTTTTTTACGTTTGCCAGTCCTATATCTCCGCCCTTTAAAAAAATTAAAACGAAAATCCAACTCGATCTAAAAAAAGTTGGTCGAAGATATTTATATACATATATATAAATATCTTCGACCAATCATTTATTGCTTGAAATAATGGTCTCATCGGGGGGCACGGTAGTGCCCCCGCCAAGTCGAGCGCGAAGCAAACACTGCCGTACCGTACCATCCTTTACTGGAACCATTTCGCCGCATTTTCAGGCCCCTATTTGAGAACCTCTGGATAAGACCATAACGCAGAAATTTTCGTCATCCAGTAAGCTATAAACACATACTTAAAATCCAAAATTTCAAGTAGGTCATTTAGTTCCGAAGTTAAGCGAAAGCAAAGTTTCGTATTTATGACACTCTTTCACTCACTCACTCATGATCATCAGAAAAGAACTAGTAGGTACTTCCCATAAATTCAGAGAGCTGAAATTTGGTACAGAGTTAGGCTTTAACCCTTCGTATGCCGCCTCCCCGTATGTTTACCTATATCTGTATAGGACGGATACGGGACACGGCATACGAAGGGTTAATGGCCACATAAAGCGAAAACTATAAAAATTGGCCAAGTGCGAGTCCGACTCGCGCATGAAGGGTTCCGTACCATAAAACAAGTTTGTTGTATGAGAGCCCTTAAATATTTATTTTATTTTATTTTTAGTATTTGTTGTTATAGTGGCAATAGAAATAGATCATCTGTGAAAATTTCAACTGTCTAGCTATCACCGTTCTTGATATACAGCCTGGTGACAGACGGACAGCGAAGTCTCAGTAATAGGGTCTCGTGTTTACCCTTTGGGCACGGAACCCTAAAAACTAGGATAATCGAAGATCTGGAGTACCCTGATTAGAAAACACAAGAGCCCAACCAAACTATTAGAGATCGACATACCGCCTTTACAATAGTACATTACGTTATTGAATCAACGTTTTCCAAGTGGCAATTTTCCATCGTCAATGGGTAGCGGTTCTGGCGACAGATTGGTGCAATGGTGTCATGGAGCACCTGGTTTTGTACCCTTGTGTACCCTTCAACGGCCAAGTCACACAACATTAACTATAATAATAAAGAAATCGCAGTAAGGAACCTTAGACTTGGTACGACTTTGTCTAGATTTCATTACTTTTTAGAGATAAACAAGCAGCTCCATCGAGACTTGGCTAGTTTTTTACAGAATGTGTTTGGTGGGATAGATTTTACTCATGATGGGTCACATCGCGGTATAAAATATTATTTAAAATTTCAAGCCTTCTATTGAACATGTTTACATACCTACCTAGGTTAAAAGCTGGGGTACATATGATTAAATTGGTGTGAGTCAGATTTTCTAAGGTATCTCGCATAAATTTGACCACGTTGGTAGGTATAGTTTTGAGAGCAAGTGAAATCACTTTTCCTAATAAATATTACACTATAGTCGCTCATTGTGTAGTTAACTAGTTTTTTTATCAAAACTTTTTCCTAAAACTCGAAATGAGACCAGCCGCTAACTAACTAACTATTTTGGCTCAGTGACCAAAACAGGATCTTAGCCTCCGAAACGAGGGTACGCCACTTATACCGATCCTGCGCAGTTTCTTGCCAATTTCCGGCTTGAAGCTTACGCATATCCACCTCCACCACGTCTCCCCAGCGGTACCTGGGACGACCAACTGGTTTTCGACCGGTTGGTTGCCCCAAGTATGCTCTTTTTGCCGTGCGATCCTCTCCAATTCTTTGTAGGTGACCGAGTCAACGAAGTCTATGGGACCAGCCGCAGATTTTTTAAATTTCCCGCCAAAACTTTGAGTAATATTTCAATAATAGCTAGACTATAGTCTTATTTACTTCCCAAATCATTTAATTGTTTTTTACTGATCCAGTGTTTTGTAATGCAATGCGATGAATACATACAAATGTTACAGTAGGTATGCGTGTAGATAAATGTTGATATTCGCTGGGTGCGAAGTAGGTGGTGGGGGAACCACGAATCGATCGCAGCGCGCGCCGTGGCCAAAAAAGGAACTTTCGTCAGGCCAACTGTCACTTTTTACTAGCGAAATTAAGGCATCTAAAAATAAATAAATATGCGGCACGTAACCTGCAGCCTAGTTAATTGCAAAAACAATGGCAAAAACAGTAATCATAAATGAATAAATTTCCACAAGCAAGTTGGAAACGACAACAACGAATTAAATGGAAAATCGCTATCAAGAGGGAAAAGTTAGTATAACCTATAGAACAACATTTTTAACATTATATCTTGTATGTTGTAGGGAGTAGCATGTTTATGCGTTTATTTTCTTTTACATTTTGGACATGTTGAGCAAAAACGAATTGTTTCCCATTTTATTGTAGTTTGGGATTTGAAAGCGATGTTGTGTTTGATTGAGCAGAATCCAGTTATTATAATTAATTTGGCCATGTTTAACTGAAAAAACAAAATAATCTGTTTTATTATGAAAATACAGTCATACCTAAATGATCGGTTGCATTAGGCATGAAATGCGTTATTCGGTTAAATTTGTTTATTTTGTAACTTACTTCTCATGAAGATAGCCATGAAAAGGTCCGTGTGAATTACATCTGAAAGTTATTGATTTTGCCATTTTAGACGGGAAATAAGGAAGGTCAACGTTTTATCGACAATATAGATTAACATAATCGAATAAAATTAAAAAAAAATTACGATATTTCTTGAAATTATTTGTTTACTTACTCTTCGTAAAGACAGTCAGCCATTTGACATTAAAAAGCCCGCCGTAATTGTAACCGCTAGTTGACGCTGTCATCGCGCACCCAGCGAATAGCAACCGCTACACACTCTACCTGATAACCTCCGATAGCATGGGGTTTTCCCTACCTAGTCTACACAAATAAGATAGGAAGGTCAATAAGGTTAGTCCGTAGTCCACGACGATGACCGTGTTCCGCCTTATCAGTAGGAATTTACGTCTGATATTGTTACATAAACAACTTTTGAAAAACAATTGATACAGAGATCAAAGTTCTAAGAAAAATTCAAATGCGTAACCACGTTGAAGAATATTATTGTATTCACATAGAGGTCGATAAGATGTAAAGCCTTTCAAATAAATAATGCAAAGATCGACACACAAAGCATAAGGAAAAAATTGAAAGGTTGCTTGGGCGTTAGGGTGAAGGTTGACGCGCTGAGGTACGCGGGTTCGATTCCCGGTGTCTAACACCACGTTACGCATTTCAATTTACGCAAAATTGTGGTGCGTACCCACATTATAAAAACCGGCCAAGTGCGAGTCGGACTCGCGCACCGAGGGTTCCGTACAAACACTTTCCATCCCTAAGTGGTTAAAATAAGTTTGCACCTGGTATGTATAGCGCCCCATATAAATTAGGTGCAAAGTTAGGTATTAAAAAAAACTACTTACTAGATCTCGTTCAAAACAATTGTCGTTGGTAGTTTTTATAGTAATGTAGATCATATGTATTTTTAGATTTTTCATTTTCTTATTTTAGAAGTTAGAGGGGGGGGGGACCACCTTTTTTCTACTTTGGAAGCGTCTGTCACGCAAACTATTCTGTTTAGAAAAAAAATATTTTGGAAACCTCGATATCATTTTTGAAGACCTATCCATAGATGCCCACACGTATAAGTTTGATGAAAAAAAATTTTTTGAGTTTCAGTTCTAAGTATGGGGAGCCCCCAATATTTATTATTATTTTTTTATTTTTGCATCAAAATCTTAATGCGGTTCACAGAATACATCTACCTACCAAGTTTCAACAGTATAGCTCTTATAGTTTCGGAAAAAAATGGCTGTGACATACGGACGGACAGACGGACAGACAGACATGACGAATCTATAAGGGTTCAGTTTTTTTGCCATTTGGCTACGGAACCCTAAAAAGTCAAATAATTTATTTGCTACGTGCTCTAGCCGGGATTCGAACCCAGGACCGTCGGCTCAGTAGGCAGCTGCACTACCGCTGCGCTTATTGCGTCTAATATAATTATACGAGACTGATATAGGTTAATTAATACAGAATGGGCACTAAACTACGAACAATTAAGAGTAGTTAGCAAGGGAACACACAACCCGCAGTGCATGCCTTACTTTACGACTTTCACCGGGATGAATGAGCAGACCTCCGCAAATAGCGACACGTATATTGCGGTTTAAGGGCAAGACTCAAGAGTGTCGAGAGGTGCGCTTTTTCCGAACGTCCTTCATTCTGACCAGCCGGTTAAGGTAAGCCAGAGTTGGTAATTTTCCAACAGTTTGACACTAAAACCTTGCATTGAATGAATGCGCTGATAATTATTAATCGGGGGTTGCGTTATTCCAATGCCATATTTTTCCTTATTATTAATATCGAAATCATATAAAGTGTTATTATTCCATATTAGTAGTTGCTAAGCCGCGAAATTGTGTTGTGCGCATCGGGTTACAAGCATGAAATTTCTACCACACATAGAGCGTTCCACGGTGATTATTTTCAGATTGGAGGGAAGTCAGATTCGTCCCCTGTGTGGTGGGAGAGCGGGGTGAAGAGGACCAAGTACTGTTCTTTTTCTTTTTTTTATTACTGATTAGTTAAGGCTATTTAGGGCTTGCGCGATATCGTTTTCGTGTAAAATAGATATCAGCTATTAATTTTTCATGTTATTTAAGAATAGTTTCATATAAAAATTTGGGTTTATTGCCGAAAAGGTAAAAATCACAACAAGTTTTTTTTATTCAGAACGATAAATTAGCTATCTGTCCTGAATATTTACAATTTAAAAAAATATGACTAAACAGTAAATTTAATCTTGTTTTTAAAAATGTATACATATTGGGCACATCTGATACAAAAGTACCTTGAAAAAAATGTTGATGTTAAGCTTAGCCTGCGTGTTCTAGTACATTTTGCTAAGTCGCGAAATTGTGTACATCGGGATACAAGCACGAAATTTCTACCACAGATAGAGTATTCTGCGGTGATTATTTTCAGATGTGGAGAGAAGTCAGATTCGTCCCCTGTGCGGCGGGAAAGTGGGGTGAATAGGACAAAGGAGTCCTCTTTTTCTTTTTATATTACTGATCAGGCAACGCTAGTAGGACTTGTGTCGTGTCGTTTTCGTGTAAAACAGATATCAAAAATTCATTTTTCATGTTACTAATTCATAGTACCATATAAAAATATGGTTGTATTTCCGAAATTGTAAAAATCACAACAAGTTTTTTTTATTCAGGGAGATAAATTAGTTATATATCCTGAATATTTACAACTAAGAAAAATATTGCAAAATAGCAAATTTAATCTAGTTTCTAAAAATATATAAATATTGAGCACTCTTCATACAAACAGTAACTTAAATAAATTGTTGATGTTGAGATTAGCCCGTGTGCTCGTGATACATTAGCAAAAAAATATTTTGTTTTAATTACATTAATTTGTTTTTCTAGGACGTATATAGTAAATATTATATGTAAAAGCATGTTAACAATCATTATTTAATGTATTTAATGAAGCGAAATAGGATGCGGTCGGAGATTTACGTTGGTTACGCCGACGTAAAGATATATTTTAAGCTACTGTTTGTATGAGAAGTGCCTAACATGCATATATTTTTAGAAACCAGATTAAATGAACTTTTTGAAATAATAATAATAATTTTAAAATGTTCAAGAAATTGAACTAATTTACCTAACTGAATAAAAAAACTTGTTGTGATTTTTACCTTTTCGGACATTACACCCTTATTTTTATATAGAACTATACAAAAATAACATAAAAAATGAATTTCTGATATTTGTTTTACACAGAAACGATACCAAACACGTCCTGGTAGACTTAACTGACCAGCAATAAAGAAAGAAAAGAGGGATACTTGGCCGTATTCACTCCGCTCTCCCGCCTGACAGGGGACGAATCTGACTTTTATTTATTTATTTATTGAATTAAGGTTCACCAACAATTGTTAACACCAAAACATGGTAAGTCACACTATTACACTCTTGGATGTGGGTGTCACAATTACTTATAGGTAAACACAACATGCAAAACAACTAGTAAACAATTTAAACTAAAGTATAGCCATTTTTAGAACTCTATCTAGAAATTAAAGTGTGGGAAATAACCCTAATTTATGTATAGTATCACGTATGTCGATCTCTTAGTTATAATACATAGTACGTAAGTGTTGTTTTCTACCGTTTAATTGCTATTATTTGATTTATTGTTTACGTGTTACTTATTGCCTGATTTATGTCGTTTGTGTTAGTTTTAAGATAAATATTTTATTCCCTTTGTTTTTTACTTACCTATTTTAATGTGTACTATGTCTGTGAATAAAATATTGTAATGTTTACTTAATTCAATAAACAAACCCAAGAGGCAATTCGGAGGCGTGGCCTAGTTTTAAGCGCGTTGATGCGCACTCACGCCGAGCGCTAGTGGCGCGGGCACAAATACCCCCGCGCCCCCAGCAACAGCTCACTTAACTTACCTATCAACATTCAACATTCATCATTCTTCGTCCGCGCCGCCGCGTCGAGCACACCTGTTGCTCCGCGAACGCTCCCCACTCGGTTCACCGCGCTACCTGCCCTACGTTGAGTTACACTGTAGTTCCGTAGGAGCGGGCCGTGCGCGCGCGCCTCATTTCGCTCTCCGTTGCTCGCAGTGTCGGTCGCCTCGTGCGCGACGCTCGCAATGTTGAGAGCTTAGTGTCAGTGTGCTCTCCGTTGTTTGCAGTGTGGGTCGCCTCGGCGCCACGCTCGCAATGTTGAGAGCTTAGTGCAATCACTTCGGTGTGGACACAATTAGTTAAGAATAGTGCAGTGCGTTTTCGTGCATCGCGCTCGCTATGGCAGCGCTGAACACGGAATATCAACGCGTCCTGGGCTGGCTGTCCAGTGCCTATCCTGGCGTTGCCAAGGAATGGGTCGAGAAGAATGCCAAGCCGAAACCACCTCCGCACCCAGTCTCCACGCGGATCCGCGACGAGCTGCTTGCAAGTCAAAGGAGCAGGGCCGCAGGCGAGGCCCCGCAGGATAATACGGGTGAGTCTTTAACTCCCATAATCACCACGCCGTCGGACGCGCCAGTCATTGCCTCGGCAAATGACCACGTGCCAGGTGGTAAATTAAAGGCCACGGGGTCGGAGCGTGGGCGTAATGGCTCGCGCTCAGGGTCCCGCGCTGGGCCTTACAACAGGGCTAGATCACAAGTCAGCCCGCGACTACGCCGAGATCCCCTAGTCGATCTCGATCAAGAGGAGGCGCCGCTCTCCCAGTCTCAAGACACTGCCACCATCAACGAGATCAAGGCCTTAATCGAGGACTTGCCGGTGGCTCCACTCTCACAGGTAAGCACCTCCGTAGTGCAACTCTCGCAGCCCGACGATGGCTCAGATATGGAGTACGAGTCTCTCGCTTCAGACAACGCGGATGCAGGCGACCGTCAAGGCGACTTCATCCTGGTCGAAAAAAAGAAAGGTAAGAGGAAGAGGGGCGCTGCGGGCTCTCCGCGGCCGGACTCGGCCAACTCCGAGCAAGCCGATGCAAGCCAAATCGGCCTGGGCCTTGGCCCTAAAAAAATCAAGAAAAGAAAAAAGAAAGCAGCTCAGGGGTCCCCCGCTGCCGAATCCCAGTCACAGACGCAGTCGCTGTCGCAGTCGCAGACACAGTCACAATCACAAGTTGTTGAGCAGGTAAATACCGAAAAATCACTACCCCCTGCTGGCTCAGCAGAAGACCTCGCCATGGAGCAGGATGTCCAGGACTCCGCTCACTCAAGGAATAAAGGTAGGAGACGTCCTCCCTTGATTGTAGTTAAAGACACGTCCCGTTGGACTAATCTCACCAACGAGGCGAAGGCGAAAGGCATCGGCTACCTGAAAGCCCGCACAATTGCAGCCACCAAGTCAGCGCCTGGCGGCGTTGGTATCCTCACGCAAACTCCAGACCAGTACCGCGCCTGGACAAAACTTCTTAAAAAAGGTTTTTATACTTACGACCCCGACAAAAAGCTCAGAGTCGTCATTAAGAGGCTCCCTGCTGACATCCCCTCGCAAGATATTTTAGACGACCTAGTCGCCCAAGGCTTTCCAGCTCTTGAAGTCCACAGGATGAAGAGGGGCACTGACAGGGAGCCTTTTAACGCCGTCCTGGTAATTTTAACGTACAATGACCATAGTAAAACTATTTACAATATTAAGAATGTGTGTGGCCTTAGTGGTGTACGGGTTGAGGCCCCCCGTAAAAACGGCAGGGTCCCCCAATGCCACAACTGTCAATACTATGGCCATACGGCCCGTAACTGTACTCTCGACCCTAGGTGTGTCAAATGTGATCAGCCACATCATACAAGCGAATGCAGTAGGGATAGGAATGTAGATTTAGGTCCTCCCACCTGCTGTAACTGCGGGGGCCCTCACACAGCCAATTACGGCAACTGTGAGCATGCCCCCAAGCGCAATGTCAGACCCCCACGTAGTAATAGATATACTAATAACAAGCGACCTCCAGCCACCTCTCAGGCCCCAGCTCCCCAGGAGGTTCCCACCTCAAGGGAATACCCTGAGCTCCGTTCCACCCAGGCCACCATAGCTGGTTTTAGCTCGCAATCCACCAACATCAATGCCACACCCTCAGTGTGGACTCCCGCCTCCTCCCAAAATACAGCCATGTTAGTTACTACCACGGCCCAAGTGCACCATACCGCTAGCGATACAGTCGCGTCGGCCCCGCCAACCCCCTTTGTGGCAGTCCCCAGCAAAGTATCTCACTCAGCTTTGGACAACCTCAAACTAGCTCACTTAATAGCTCACTCTCTGAATCAAGAGGCAATTAACAACTTCGCTGAGGACTGTCGTAAGGCCTCCTCCTTTAGCGACCTCTTGCTAGTGTATGACAAACACAACGACCTCATGACCATTATGAAATCTCTCCCCAATATTACCCCATAATGGATAGTACGCCACAGAGAGTAAAACCTAAATCAGTCAGGATTGTTTTCTTTAACGCTAACGGTCTCCGATATAAAAGAGACGAGATTGCTGACTTTGCGAGGGTTCATAGTGTGGATATTTTGCTCATACAGGAAACTCTACTTAAACCGTCCTTTAGAGATCCCAAAATAGCTAACTTCAGGGTAATCAGACATGACAGAACCACTGACAGAGGCGGAGGTACCCTTATTTATTATCGGAATCATCTCCATTGCTCCCCGCTTGAACTACCTGCCCTGATTGCCTTAGAGGCCTCAGCCTGTAGATTGGCCATGACAGGCCATCCCCCGATTAACATTATCTCTGCATACATGTCACCAAATAAAATCTTTCCTTTTGCTGACCTCCGTGCCGTGTTTGCGGGTGAGGGACCTGTCCTCCTGGCAGGAGACCTCAACTGCAGACATGAGCAATGGAATTGCTTTCCCTCCAATACAAATGGTAGAGCTCTAATTAGAATGACAGACAGACTAGACATTGACATACTTGCTCCCATAGAGCCCACTCATTATTCAGGGGTGGTTGAACGGCCTATGTTCACAGCACCCTAGACATAGCCCTCATGAAAAATGTCACTCTAGGGGTCCGTTCCCTGGAGGTATTGCACGAACTTCACTCTGACCACAGACCGGTCATTCTTGACCTGGGCCCCCCTGACATCACTATTTATTCAAAAAAGATTACCGACTGGACCATGGTAGCGAGTATGCTCTCTGACCCTGACTCTCCCCTGTTTCAAGCCCTAACTGACGACCTCTCCACCTCGGACATAAACTCGACCATTGACCTACTTACTGACGGACTTCAAAGCATCATTAACGACTGTACAAGGGAGGTTCCGTTCTCAAGCGACAGACGATGGCAACTCCCTCAGTACCTTAGGGATCTTATCACTGAAAAAAATGCTGCGACTAGGGCCTACGATGCCAACCCATCTCCTTCCTGTAAGAATCTCATGAACCGCTTACAGACTTGTCTGAAACGGCAATTGAAAGCTTACAGGAATGAGATGTGGAATGATCTGCTGGGAGAGATCTCGCCTAGTCACCAGGCATACTGGAGACTGGCGAGATCGCTCAAAGCAGACACAGTAGTAGAAATGCCCCCGCTTGTTCGCCCAAATGACCCTGCCCCAGCATTCGATGACATTGAGAAGGCCGAACTTTTAGCCGACAGCCTGGAATCCCAGTGCTCTCCAAGCCTAGAACCTGTTGACCCCTTGCATCTGGAGTTGGTCAACTCTGAAGTTGAAAGACTATCTCAGGGTCCTCCCGCGGGCCCTCCTCTTAAGCCAGTTACTCTTGAAGAAGTTAAGTCTCTTGTCAAAAAACTTAGACCGAAAAAGGCCCCTGGTTGTGATGGTATCTCCAACCGCCTAATTAAATCTCTGCCGGAGAATATCCTATCAATTCTAGTAATTATCTTCAATTCTGCTCTTTCTGCCTGCACTTTTCCTGCAGTGTGGAAAAAGGCTGATGTGATCGGCATCCATAAACCGGGTAAACCCAGATCCGCCCCATCTAGTTATAGGCCCATTAGCCTTCTCAACGCTTTAGGCAAATTATATGAGCGTGTAGTGCTATCTCGCCTTAGGGACTTCATTGATGAGAGGGACCTGTTGATGGATGAGCAGTTTGGCTTCAGGGCCGGACACTCATGTGTGCAACAGGTCCATCGGATTACGGAACATATTCTCTTTTTCTTGTCGGGTTGGGGGAAGGCAGTCCCTACAGGTGGTGTCTTTTTAGACGTAGCGAAAGCGTTCGACAAAGTCTGGCACAATGGCTTGATCTACAAGCTCCATTCCTATGGAGTGCCAGACCGTCTTGTCCGTATCTTACGTGACTTTCTTTCCTGTCGAACCTTTCGCTACCGAGTAGAAGGCACGCATTCTGTCCCTCATGAAATTAGAGCGGGTGTTCCCCAGGGATCGGTGTTATCACCCACGCTTTTCTCCCTGTACGTCAATGACATCCCTAAGGTACCGGGAGTGAACTACGCGCTCTTTGCTGACGACACGGCTATCTATGCCAGTGCTACCCGCCCTAGACGGATTAACCTCCTGCTTCAATCCGCCCTCGATGCCCTGGGTCATTGGTGTCGGAAATGGAGGATGGATGTTAATCCGGATAAGAGCGCGGCCATACTATTCTCTAGAACTTCTTCTTATACAAACCAGATTATGAATGCCGGTCACATCTCCCTTTTCAATACTAGGATCCCCTGGAAGGATCACACAAAATACTTAGGAGTCACACTTGACAGGAGACTTAACTTTTTCAAGCACATTAAGACCGTCAGGGATAGGGCCGCCTTCATTGCGGGCCGTTTACATTGCCTGACCAACTCCAGGAGCAAGCTATCAATTCACAATAAACTTACTTTGTACAAAACATGTATTCGGCCGGTCTTCTCATACGCCAGTCCAGTCTTCGCTCATTCCTCCCCAAGTAGGCTCAAATCTTTTCAGACCCTTCAAAACAAGTTTTTGAGGAAAGCAGTAGGAGCCCCTTGGTTCATCCGCAACTTAGACCTCCATGCGGACCTCCGTTTTCCGTCAGTGGCTGAACATTTCAGAACTCTCGCAAAGTCACACTTTGAACGATCAGCTAACTCTCGTAATAAACTTATCTCAGAGACCGTTAATTACGTCCCTGACCTGCCTCCTAGGCACGGTTATCGCAGGCCCAAACATATTATCCTGGACCCAGAGGATTCTTTCACTATCCGTCGCCGACTAGAAGAGGAGGAAGATGCCAGACTTCTTGCCCAATTAAGGGCTGATAGGGCTAGACGCAGACCAGCGTTATCACGTCCCCGCTATAATTATGACAACAGACAGACTGACAGAGACGCACGTTTTGGCGGGAGCCGTTTTAATCCCCTCCTCAGACTATCAGCCTCCCAGAGGGCTGCCCAATCATCTCATGACAGCTAGTTTTAGATACCTTTGAGAGGAACCAAAGTCCAGTTCATCCCTCAGATGTCTGGCATCCCCTCTTGCAAACCCTTTGTCCCTTTCTCTCAGAGGCTGGGACACATATTCGACGTGCAGTTACGGGCCGCACATACGCAGGCCCACCTGCAAAGGATCAAATCAAAAAAAAAAAAAAAAAAAAAAAAAAACAACAGCTCACTTACCACTCTACACTCCGAAGCGACCACATCTCACGGTCTCCCGCTTGCCTGGCGGGAATTATTATACTTCATGGGAGTTTTATTTTAATCATACAGTCCACACTTTCAACAATGGTACTTCGAGATCCGGATCAATAAAGAAGAAGCAGCATCATACGTCTAAAGAAGCCTCAAGAAAGAAGTCTCAAGATTGCAGTCTAATATAGAAGAGATTCCTGTCTATTATGAAGAGATTCCTGTGAAGAAAGAAGTCTCAAGAAAGAAATCTCAAGATTGTAGTCCAATAAGAAGAGACTCCTCCAAGTACGAAGCCTCAAGATTCCTGTTTACGAAGAGCTCCTGCCCATTTAGAAGATCACCTCAAGAGCCTGCGCGTCGTGCACCTTACTGCGAGCTACGGTTCCCCGTGCGGCGTGCATCATACTGTCTCTTGTGGCCTTAGGGCAACTGTCTCACTAGGGAAGAGCTTGCTCGACCCCGGGAACTTTTGAGAGGCTTCGGCTTCGGTTCCTAAAACTTTCGGCGACTTTAGTCGTATGGTCTGGCTTGGTCCAGTTCCGCCAGCTTTAGCTGGGGCTTGCATTTCTGCACCTAACGGTGACAAACGCAGACTTGTTTGAGCAACCTTTGCGTGGAGGTGATCACGTGAAGAAAGAAGAAAAGAAGAAAGAAAAAAGAAGAAAACGTAGGGAATTAGGTTCTCGAGCGTTACAGTGACGTCAATCTCCAGTAACGCTCGCGTAGGTGTTAAATTCAGTGCTTCCCCCCCCGCGTCCCGCGCACCGTTATCATGTCGACCAATGAAGAGGTTGTGCGCGTCCTCCGTTCGCGAAGTGTTCGTACGGACGAAGCGACACCGTCTCCCGGGTTGACAACAAGTGATAGTACAAATACGTGGAGCAAAGGCACCAGCGGTGGTGGTATAGGTAGCAGTGGCACAGTGAACGCACCGGCACATCCCGCGAACGTTATTCAGTTAGAAGGCGCCGCGCCGCCAGCAGGCCCCCCAGTGAATTACGATTCAGATCCGAATCTGGACGTTCCGTTACATGAACGTCCCCCTCAGCACGATCTACCTAGGCATAGTAGGAGTGCATCGGGCACTGTGGTAGGCGCGCCCTTAGGCAGTGTTAATCCTCAGTTATCCGTTTTAATGGCCGAATTAGAATTACATAACGCAGAATTAGAGCAGGCGAAACGAGCGTCAATGGCGGCGAAGAATCGCTTGGAAATTGCACGTATTGAGGCATCCAACAATTCACATGTGCCATTGACAATCGAACCGACTGCTAGGGACACGCGTGTGTTAGGTTGGGTACAGCAACAACAGCGTTTAGACTGTCCGATGCCGGCAATAGGGCCCAGTTTCGCGCCGCGCGAAGCCCCAGTAGAACGCGAACGTACTGTTTTCGCGAATAGGGACTTCGAGTTGTTATCCAACAATTTAGTTAGCGCCGTCAATCGTAGTAAAAGCACGCCGGTCATTCAACGACACGTGCCCGAGTTGACGCCGTTCGACGGCAACATAGCCGAGTGGATAGCATTTCGGTCAGAATTCGACGATAGTTCGCCTCTATTCTCAGACGTAAGCAACATAGGCAGGCTACGTAGAGCATTGCGCGGAGAAGCCCGGTTGGCTGTAAAATCCATTATGTACACCGTGTCGAACCCGTACGAAATAATAGAGGCATTAGAACGGCATTTTGGCGATCCCGAGGAGATCGTATTGGCGGAAATGCATAACGTAAAACGCATGCCGCGTTTAGCTGAAGATAATAGCAACATTACCGCATTCGTGGGAACTGTCGCTAACGTAGTATCCACTATTAAAGCACTCCGCCAAAACGAGTTCCTTTACGCGCCGGAATTAGTAAATAAAATCATTGACAAGATGAATCTGATAGTTCGATATGAATGGAATAAATATAGAATCAATAATAAATCCGTGCCGGGTCTTGTGGCTATGTCACAGTTTTTGAATGACATAAGTGTTGCTACGAGAAAAACCCATAGTAGACAGCGAGTTAGGCAGCCGGTTAATCTCGTGAACGAGATCTCTCACGGCCCCGCCCCGCGCATGCGCGGTGAGGGAGCGAGAGAGCGCCGCCCGTCCCACTCGCACGTATCGAATTTTAATTACGACTCATCAGATTCAGATTGCGATGATTATCTCCCACATACTGTGGCGCAGGTTAACACTAGGCCGAATAATAATAAAAATAACTTCTCTAATAACAAAAAAAAACCCCAACGGCCGCGTATGATGGAATCCCAGCGCAATACACAGACGAATTCCCCACCTATGAATGGCATTAAATGCGTATTGTGCAACGGTGAGCACTCAATAAGTAAATGCGCAGATTTTGTGAAAATGTCAGTAGAAAAAAGATGGGAAGCCGTCAAGACACATAAGTTGTGTTTTCGTTGCTTGGATTCCAATCATAAGCGCCCCGTTAAATGCAAGTACACACCTTGCGGTTTTAATCAATGCGAATCAGGGCATCATAAAATGTTACACGGATTGATACTTAACTCGACTCCTTCGCGCAGTACTAACGGGATAGTTAACCATTTGCGTAGCGAAAATACCTACCTGAAAATCATCCCAGTAGAGCTGTCGGGCCCATTAGGCACCATACAAACGACCGCCCTCCTGGATGACGGTAGCTCCATATCTCTAATAGAGAGACATGTTGCTGACGCCATAGCACCGCGAGAGAAAACTGAAATCCTCGCGATTGAAAGCATAGGCGGAAATTCAATATCGGATAAGGAGTCCTGCAAAATAAGTTTTTCCATCCGTGGCGCATGTAGTAGGCATCTAGATAAAATGTCCGCATACACAATTAATAAGCTCGATCTCGCGACGCAAGAGGTATCGCGTGATATAGTAAGCAAGTGCGATCATTTACGCGAAATTGAAGACGAAATATGTTACGATAAGGCGGCTCCTACCATGATTATAGGGCAAGATCACTGGCCTTTACTGGTCTCTCGTCGCATTTTAAGCGGGGACATAGGCCTCCCAGTGGCTTCCCTAACCCAAATTGGATGGGTACTCCATGGTAGCCATGACGTCCCCCGTAACCGCGCATTCGTAGTAAACCACTTGCGTCCCGCGAAAGTGAGCGAAAATGAGATAGCTGACGTGATTAAAGAACATGTCAGTATCGAGTCACTAGGTGTAGAAAACCGTCCGCCCAAGTCCGACCCTGAGCAACGCGCGTTAGAATTATCAGATGCGACTTGCAAACCGTTGATAAACGAAAGTAGGTATCAGGCCGGCCTATTATGGAAGTGCGATGACGAGTCCTTACCTAGTAACAAGTCACAGGCGTTGAAGCGATTACACTCTCTCGAAAATAAATTGAGTAAAGACGCGAATTTAAAGTCTGAGTACGAAAAGCAAGCAGATAAATTGCTTATTAAAGGCTACGCAGAGAGAATGGAATCGCCACCGCCGGAGGACGCTAGGAAGTCATTCGAAAAATGTTTAAATGACGCGCTCCTCCCAAATCCGGACCTGTTGCAATCGCTATTCGGCGTACTGCCGCGTTTCCGCGAAGGAAAAATTGCAATAATTCCGGATATTAGGGAAATGTCCCTTCACATCGACGTGTTTGAGCGAGATAGGGATAGTCTACTTTTCCTATGGAGGGAGGGAGACGGGCAGAGTAAGCTTTCAAAATTCAAAATGAAACAATTAGTTTTCGGCTCAAACTCTAGCCCGGCAACCGCCCCACATGTTGAGAATAGGAACGCAGACTATGAAAAGGATAGATACCCTAAAGCCGCCGAATATACGATAAAGAGCGAATCCGATTGGCAAATAGACAAGACAGAACGCAGCACGCTGCCCGCGACCGGGGAAGAGCGTCCCATTAAAAAGGTCGTAACCGCCATTAGCGATAGGTCACTTACGTCGTTTCCGTCCTTACCGCTAGTAGAGCGTTTTTCGAAATACTCGCGGTTAATTAGGGCCACTGCTACCGTACTGCTAGCCGCCGAGGCATTTAAAGCCAAATTGCTCAAAATGAACACAGAAACGGATATAAAAAATGATCACTTGAAAATCGCTGAATTATTGAACATTCAACGAAGTCAACGGGCGTCATTCAGCGAGGAGATAAAGCGCACGGAGGCTGAGCGAAATTTACCGAACAAGTCGGCGCTCAGCAAGTTAGCCGTGAAGATGGACAGCCACGGAACCCTGCTGCTAGATGGGCGAATTGATCGAGATACTGCCACGCCGATTCTCCACGCGAAAGAAGACTTCACCCGATTACTGACACAACACTATCACGTGACTTTCAACCACGGTAACCACTTCGCCGTGATGAATGAAATTACTCAAAGATATCACGTGATAGGGCTGAGAGATGAAGAAGCACTTACCCCTAACCATTTTCTCCTGGGCCGCTCCAACGCTATGTCGCCCTTTGGCGCTTTCTCGGACGTCGTATTGACCTCGAACTCCTGGAAGACAGCGCAGCGCTTAGCCGACCATTTTTGGCAGCGTTGGATCAAAGAATACCGCCCTACTCTGAGAGCTAGACCAAGCCAATCCGCACACGCAAACGTAAAAGAAGGCGATATCGTGCTCATAGTCGATAGCACAATGCCACGCGGAACTTGGCCTAGAGGCGAGGTGATAAAGACATATCCAGGACCCGACGGCAACGTGAGAGTAACAGAAGTACGCACAGCCGCAGGATCCATACGTCGCCCAGCCTCCAGACTCATCGTTATTTCCTAAAAAACTCGGAGACGGTGTTCGCACACGGGGGGAAGACTGTGGGAAATAACCCTAATTTATGTATAGTATCACGTATGTCGATCTCTTAGTTATAATACATAGTACGTAAGTGTTGTTTTCTACCGTTTAATTGCTATTATTTGATTTATTGTTTACGTGTTACTTATTGCCTGATTTATGTCGTTTGTGTTAGTTTTAAGATAAATATTTTATTCCCTTTGTTTTTTACTTACCTATTTTAATGTGTACTATGTCTGTGAATAAAATATTGTAATGTTTACTTAATTCAATAAACAAACCCAAGAGGCAATTCGGAGGCGTGGCCTAGTTTTAAGCGCGTTGATGCGCACTCACGCCGAGCGCTAGTGGCGCGGGCACAAATACCCCCGCGCCCCCAGCAACAGCTCACTTACCACTCTACACTCCGAAGCGACCACATCTCACGGTCTCCCGCTTGCCTGGCGGGAATTATTATACTTCATGGGAGTTTTATTTTAATCATACAGTCCACACTTTCAACATAAAGTAAACATAATATGCCAACTAACCAAGAATATCATAAAACATTCTAAAACATTTTAAAACACTTTTACTTATTAATAAATAATGTGGTATTACCACATAAACAATATGAATCGATAAAAAGATTCTATACAAATACTTTTACTTATTCTTATTATAATATGAACAGTAAACGTAAATAAATCAAAAAGAAGGGAAATCGACACTGCCCTAGAGGTTATGTGTTAGCCTTCAGTATATGTGTTACTAATTTATGGGGTGGATCACAGTGAATGTCCACTACATCACTGTAAGTGTTAGCAACTTTACACAGCCTACAAATCGGGGAGTTTCTACCTGAGACGGATCCTCTCAGCGGCGGGCACAAAGGTGTAATGGGAACACGAGGGAAGCGAGAAGGAGCACGAAAGCGCAGAAGCATTAGTAGCTGGGGGCAATCTATTTTGCGTTGTACTAATTTGTACATGAATAATGCATCAAGGATTGTTCTACGGGTTTCTAATGAGGTTATATTGAAATGTTGTAATTTGCGTATGTAGGAAATAGATTCCCTCCACATCTGAAAATAATCACCGTGGAACACTCTATCTGTGGTAGAAATTTCATGCTTGTAACCCGATGCGCACAATTATGTTAGAAAACAGCGGACTAACAACTCTACTATATGAATCATCTTCATCTGTATTCCAATATTTCCAAAAGGTATTTTTTGTATATAAAGCGATTAGGAGCTCTCCTAATGTCAAATAGCCGACCCCAACTAACATGGGATAAGGCCGGCAAAAGAAGATTTTGTGTAAGTATCGGATACTTTGTTAGAGTGAGTTTTGGTGGAGTGGTTACAGCAATGGTGTCCACATTTGGATTGCCCTCGTCCTTCCTCTGGCAGACAGAAGCTCTCGTGATGCATCTCCATTTCCGGTTGTCTGCGCAGCGAGTGCACTGCAGCATGGTGCTCCGTGTGGTCTTTTTAAGGTCGGTCCAGCGAGTCGGTGATCGGTCTCGTACTGTCTTGCCTTCCATCTATCCCTAAGTTAGCGCCTGATACATTAATATGTGTAAAAGCTCGAAATACCTTATCATCTGATAACATCTGAACTCGATGCTGCCTCTATAAATATCTGTGTTTGCCCGATGTTGTCACATTTCGTTTGCTCGCTTCACGTGAAGATGTTCTCCACGGTTTTTGTAGTGAAGTTCTCTACGGCGGTTGTAGTGTTCGTAGTGGTCGGTGTCGCAGCAGCGCCGGCGATGCATGGAAATGTGGTGTCGGGGCTTAAATTGATCGGCCACGAATTCGACACGCAGGAGAATTACAAAATCTTAACGCCCGGGTTGAGAGACGTCGCTCGTACCTTTTACACATCTGTGAAATCAAGCTTACGCAACGGAACCTTCAACTGCCTGGATAGTTTAATGGCTAGCGTGCTCGCGAGGGTAGACAAGTTTTCCTATGAGCTTACTTCAATAGTGTCGCGAATGAACACATTGATGCTCAAATTCAACGATATGGAAGACAGGCCTGTCGCCAATAGCATACACTTCAACATGAGGAAAAATTACATCAAGAAGTTCTGCAAAGACACCCTGGCTACGATAAGCGATTTACGTGAACTCATCGACGAAACGAGGACGGATATTGGCTTAGGAATCCACAGACTTGCGAAAAATAGGTTTGTACTTCATATAAAAAAAAAAAAACTATAATCGTACTCGTATTTCATGATTGCTATTTTTTTTTTTGATGTACTGGTCATATAGGATCACTCATTACCGTACAGTTTATAGTACAGCGTGTATATTTGATACAACCGCATATTGTAGCCAGACGGAGATTTTAGTGCTATAATGTGATATTTATAACAATTATTAACTTAGCGTTAACTACCATAGCGTAATTATTTATTGAAAATTTTCTGAGCAGCAATGTATGGCGTAGTTATTACTAGTGAAGTGACAGTTGTGACATCACAATGTTATGTGTCAACAAACAACAACAAACAAGTACATTGCTTGCTGATTAATTTTATATGAAAAAAAAAATGTTCGATTTTTTTAATAATTTATGGATAAATATATTAATAAGTACTAAGCCCCGTAAAGTATGCGGTTATATCAAATATACACACGTATAATAAAAAAGCCCATATTCAATCAGTTTTTTTTCTCTGATTGCTAAACAAATAAAGTGTAAGTAATCGCATCTCACAGCAATGGCTGCCAGGAAGCCGTTGGCACTGTTCCTCTGTGCTTTAGGGAAAACTTCCCAATATTTACACTTGGTTTATTTTTTAAAGGATCGATGGGGACTATACCTCATTGGAAACCATGCAGAATAAATTGGAGGAACAGCATATTGTCTTTGGTGTGATCGAGGGCAAGATCATAGCAACCAGAGAGATGGTCGATATAATAATCGACAATCTCGAGGAGTCCTACCCGGGTCAAGGAGCGAAGGAACTGGGCACGACGCTGTCCCAACTGTGGTGTGAGGTCAGGAAAGAGGTGCACATCGACACAGACATTGCAACCTGTAGACATCAACTTTAGTTAGGTGACATTAAGAAGCAATATTAGGCTCGTAGACATTTTTTTTTCTATTTTTCATCGGGATCAAATGTCTTTATGGGACTAACTACACTAAGACTGCCCTAAAAGTCAGTACCTAATGACCGTCAAAATCATTATTCCTACAGAGCGCTAAAAATGCTCGCTCCATACAAATGATAGGTAGGCCTGGACAATAAGTAATCCCACCAAAAACATTCTGTAAAAAACTAGCCAAGTCTCGATGGAGCTGCTTGTTTATCTCTAAAAAGTAATGAAATCTAGACAAAGTCGTACCAAGTCTAAGGTTCCTTACTGCGATTTCTTTATTATTATAGTTAATGTTGTGTGACTTGGCCGTTGAAGGGTACACAAGGGTACAAAACCAGGTGCTCCATGACACCATTGCACCAATCTGTCCCCAGAACAAGTCAATTTTGTTTACACGTAATGTTATATCTGTTGTAACTAGCTATGTTTGTTAAGCGAGATAATAGCCCATACTGGTATTGGTAATTTGACGCTAGTGTCTCATTTTGCTGACTTCTGCTCTCTTCTTTTTGGAGCGTCAAATCGACCACCGATCTAACATAAAATAGACGTACAGACGGACTTCTATCAATGATTAGAGGTCCGTCTGTACTAGAAATATTTTTTATACTGTTTGTTTCAGGCTCACCTATACATAAGTATTATTGAAATACGCAGCTTTATCAAGCCTACAATTGACTGGTTATTGAATCAACGTTTTCCAAGTGGCAATTTTCCATCGTCAATGGGGAGCGGTTCTGGCGACAGATTGGTGCAATGGTATCATGGACCACCTGGTTTTGTACCCTTGTGTACCCTTCAACGGCCAAGTCACACAACATTAACTATAATAATAAAGAAATCGCAGTAAGGAACCTTAGACTTGGTACGACTTTGTCTAGATTTCATTACTTTTTAGAGATAAACAAGCAGCTCCATCGAGACTTGGCTAGTTTTTTGCAGAATGTTTTTGGTGGGATTTCACTTCTTTTTGTAGAAACGTGGGCATATTGTTTTATAACAACCTGCTAATTCACTTTAGCGAACCTCACGAAATAATAAGCGAAATTAACGAAATGCAAATAATCCCTCCTAATCCCTAGCAAACGTTTCCAAGCGCAGTAGAAGAATTTCGTAAACGACTGTAACGCGGCCGGTTGCCACATCGCCATATAAGGTTATCGGAAAAACAAACGTAGGCGCGTTTTAAAATACAGTCAGCGCCATCTAGCGACGTGTATCACCGCCATTCTTAGTCCAATGCATTATATTTTGACCAAATTTTGAGCGAAATTAATATTTTGGTGTAATTTGTTTTTTTTTAATTTGTGTAATGTTCGAGTAGAATAAAGTTAATCGTTCGACTATTTCTTCTTGTAAACTTGTAAGTATAAGTATAAAAGCCAGTCTAGTCTTATCTAGAGTTTTCCTTTAATTTTATTTATATGCGTATTAACACGTTAAACGCCATAGAAAATAGTATGCATTTTCATTTAGGCCATGGGGGCCACGTGTTGAGCGACACATGTACTTTCCATTCGCGCCGTGGGGGGCACCATATGACCGCGAGTCAGACCTAATTTCAAACTCCTTTGCTGGGCCGTCGCTCAATTATGCCTCGGTTATTTGTACCTGAGGTGACCCCCGTGGCCCTGTAGATAATCCAAGAGTTGTTGGTTTTTGAATTCAATATCGACTTAGAAAATTATGAGTGATTTTCCACAATCGATGGTAGAATGTTGAAAGTTATATAAAATGTTTATAAATATTAAACAATTTACATGCATATTTTACAAGTTTTGATTTACATTAGAATGAAAAATAAGATATATTTAAATGATGTATTTAGTATTTTGATTTTTTTAACCAACTTCAAAGAAAATCATGCGCAACCCACGAATTTTGTGGCACGCACCTACTATGAATTTCATGTAGTTTACAATGGATATGCTCGGAAAGCACCTTTTCTAAGGTAATCTTATGAATTCAAAGCGATCCAATCCTAAACGACCGGCATAGTGCGTACGCCCCCTGTGGGAATGGTTGTCCATAATACATTCTTCCCGGCACGACGAAGTACTGCGATCCGCAGGCAAACCCATTCCCGTGCGGTGCGGATTGCGCGAGTTTGGATCACTTTCATATTTTTCTATGCATTAAATTACCCTTATAAACAGCATAGCATAGTAGCACTGTGCACTATCGCTAATAATTGTTGAATATTTTCTCGCATAATGCATTGTAAAATGCTGTATTATACACGTGTTGAAATGTAGTCTTCTTGCCAAGGAAATAATCCTACTTTCCACATTTGTATCATAAGTAACTATTTTAAACCTAACATTCGGCATAGTTAAAGAAAAACTAAAACCTATTCACGCGGGCCCAGGAACCGTGGCGCGCGGGTTTTTTCTTCCGCTGAGGCCATGGGGGACACCAGTTGAACGACACTTGGATATTTCTTAAATAAACAGCAATAAACATGTATCTCAACGTGTACCATAGTTTTTATGCATTTTAGAAATCATTTGTCGATAAATAGCAAAATCTAATTTTTGTCGATTTTATGAATTTTTAACTGGCCCTCGATGCTATTTGAGTGTCACTCAACTGGTGCCCCCCATGGCGTTCAACGTGTTAAAAGCAGAAGGGGAGGCATTCGCCCAGCGGGTACGTATTACAATGCCGAAGTTCAAAATACCGAATTTCATAAGACCTATGGACGGAAAGCCGAAAATTAAAATGTCGAATGTTTATTTGACCGAAAGTTTAAAATCCCGAAAGAACGTTTGATCGAAAGGATGAAATACCGAATATTATAATCTCGAAGACTGTAATCCCGAACAATGTAATCCCGAAGACTGTAATCCCGAAGATTATAATCCCGAAGACTATGATCCTGCCTGAAGGTTGTAATCCGGAATATTATTTAAACTCTCGAGAATTATATTTCTGTGGTCTTACAGATTCTAATGTTTATTTTATACAAAGAATATTAACCTAAATTACGTAACCTACTTGCCTACTACTATACTTACTACTTATTTATTAGTGAACTCTTCTGTGGAACCGATCTGCTCCGGCGCTGCGGGATGTACAGCCCCTCCGCCCTAGTGTAAGAAAGTGCGGGCATCAAGCGAGTCGCAGCGGCTGAGGCTGGTCGCCGAAGGTGACCAAAAAGGCGAGCGTTGACAGCTTCGGTTCCAGACAAGTTCGGTTCGGTTGGCAGTCCATGACAGGATATTTTATCATAATATCGAATATTTAGTCTCATAATTTCCCACTTTCCCGGACTCTTTCCTTTTCTTAATCGACTTGCCACAGAACCGAAGCTGGTCTTGTCTGCCCTACCCCTAGATTGATATAAAAGCCCGGAGGCGCGGAGGGAGGGCAGCCCCCGGCCGCCGTAAGAAAGTGCGGGCATCAAGCGAGCCGCAGCGGCTGAGGCTGGTCGCCGAAGGTGACCAAAAAGCCGAAGCTGCGGAGGCGAGCGTAGGTTTCGAGATTTTGAACTTTCGATTTTCTGAAAATAGGTAATTTGAGCTTCGGTTTATCGAATATCGGCTTTTTGAACTTTCGGTATTTTTATTTTCGGTATTTTGACCATCGGTATTTCAACTGTAGGTATTATGAACTTTCGGGATTGTAATACGTAACCCGCCCAGCTGTGGGACGCTATAGGCTAGATTAAATTAGAAGATGTGTCCCACTACGCTGGATTTTTGCAATGACAGTCGATTTTTTTATGTACCAATAGTAGAAGGGGGCATTACCATATCTCTAATACAGCTGAAACCAGCTGAGGGTTCTTCATCAGATAAATAATAAATATCGGACAACCTCACACAAATCGATCTAGTCCCAAATTAAGCTCTAGAAGGCTTGTGTTATGGGTACTAGACGACGATATACATACTTATATAGATAAATATATACTTACATACATAGAACAACCATGACCCAAGCACAAATATTCGAGTTCATCACACAAATATTTGCCCTGACCGGGACTCGAGCCCGGGACCGCCGGCAGGTGTCTACAAACCGAGCAAAACGCGTCGTCAAAATACTTCAGACCTTGGATTTTTGACACCAAATGAAGCGGCCCACCAAGTTGAATATTAAAATACTGAAACGAATATTAAATATTAAATATTAAAAAACGAATAACGCTCGACATGTTTCGAATCGGTACGCGATCCATCATCAGGAGAGACGATCAGTCGCGATGGCGGCCAACCGAACACAACAACAAGTTGAATATTTTTTGTAAAGGCGGTAGGTCGATCTCTAATAGTTTGGTTGGGCTCTTGTGTTTTCTAATCAGAGTACTCCAGATCTTCGATGATCCTATTTTTTAGGGTTCCGTACCCAAAGGGTAAAAACGAGACCCTATTACTGAGACTTCGCTGTCTGTCCGTCCGTCCGTCCGTCCGTCTGTCACCAGGCTGTATATCAAGAACGGTGATAGCTAGACAGTTGAAATTTTCACAGATGATCTATTTCTATTGCCGCTATAACAACAAATACTAAAAATAAATAAAATAAATATTTAAGGGGGGCTCCCATACAACAAACTTGTTTTATGGTACGGAACCCTTCATGCGCGAGTCGGACTCGCACTTGGCCAATTTTTATAGTTTTCGCTTTATGTGGCCATTAAACCCTAACTCTGTACCAAATTTCAGCTCTCTGAATTTATGGGAAGTACTAGTTCTTTACTGATGATCATGAGTGAGTGAGTGAGTGAGTGAGTGTCATAAATGTGAAACTTTGCTTTCGCTTAACTTCGGAACTAAATGACCTACAGACTTGAAATTTTGGACTTTAAGTATGTGATTATAGCTTACTGGATGACGAAAATTTCTGCGTTCTGGTCTTATCCAGAGGTGCTCAAATAGGGGCCTGAAAATGCGGCGAAATGGTTCCAGTAAAGGATGGTACGGCAGTGTTTGCTTCGCGCTCGACTTGGCGGGGGCACTGCCGTGCCCCCCGATTTGCCATTTCCGCCGTGAAAAAGTCCGTTTAACTTCAGGGCTATCAATTATTGTTTTGTTAAATTATGAGGATTCTGAAAACAATTTTTAAATTTCTTTCGGAGTTCGTTTCGTTCGTTTTTATAAAATTTACCTACTTTTGACGTCACATACATATACCATGTTTCATGGCATGGATCAAATTTTATTCATATAACTACAGTATGTTACATAACACGTTGAACGCTATGCAAAAAAACCTGATGTCCAAGCCGCTGGGGACAAATGTGAGTGATCGTGTACTGTACCGTTCGGCCACGGGGGTCACAGGTGAGCCTTCGGCCGGTCGATACTTCAAACATTTTTTACAGGCCAACCAGTAAAGATACCGTGCAAAAACGAAAGCGAGGTGAGCCACGCGGCCCTGCAGAACAATGTAGTCGGCTTGGTTCTCGTGTAAGGCAAAATACTTGGATTTTTTACGATTTTCGTCACTATATTACGGTTGTGCTGAAGTTGACCAATTAAAGTAAATATACCGACTACATTACTCAGCTAGTTTTTTTATTTATTTTTTATTTTTTAGCCTGTACTGTCCCACTGCAGGGCAAAGGCCTCCCTCCCTTTCTTCCAGTCGTCTCTGGACAAGGCAGCAACGGACCAATCCTTTCGGAATGTGTCTAGGTCGTCCCGCCATCTCCGGCGTGGTCTCAGCTAGTAGTATTGTATTATTCTAATCTAAGTATACAACAGTTTGATGTTTGACAACCGTTAACCGTTTCTAAGTAGTACTCCGTGGATAATGTCGTTGATTGTACATAGAGTAGGTACCACCTATTGTAACATCGATTGTAATATATTATGTACAGTTGTTTATTGACCCTAAAATAAATAAATAAAATAAAAATAAAATAAACCTTTTTATACCTAATTAGACCTTATATATACTCTCCTACGAGCATTTTTTGTCTTGTTTATACATATATTAACTACTGGATGGTGCTCTTGACTTCGTCCGCAGTTACTTTTGTTATTTGGCGATAACTTTTGTTTCCGACATCCGACTATTATGGAGATAAGTTTATGTAGTGCTCCAGGCTAAGCTTAATGTATTTTCTGAAGACAGTATAAAAATGTATTCAGTACCTAGTTTTGGAGATTCGAGTGAACAAATTTACGGATATCCTATTACTTTGAACGACCAATTCTTGTATATTTCTATTTATATTTGTAATCGATATCTCCAAAACGGCTTTAACGATTTGACTCAAACTTCGTTTTTAGGGTTCCGTTACCAAAGGGTAAAAACGGGACCCTATTACTGAAACTTCGCTGTTCGTCCGTCGGTCCGTCTGTCACCAGGCTGTATCTCAAGAACGGTGATAGCGAGACAGTTGAAATTTTCACAGATGATGTATTTCTATTGCCGCTATAACAACAAATACTAAAAATAAAGTAAAATAAATATTTAAGGGGGGCTCCCATAAAACAAACTTGTTAAAGATTATAGTACCGAACCCTTCATGCGCGAGTCGGACTCGCACTTGCCCAATTCTAGATAATTTGTTGGATTTTAAGATCATAATAGCGAATTGGGAACAATCCGAGCAAAGTACGCGGAACGCGGGGTGAGCTGCCCGACTGACCCCGCGCCCCCCGCGGAAGGAATCACGTATTTCTTTCCGTTAAGGCCACGGAGGTCACATGTGTGCCATGTTTAGGGTTCCGTAGTCAACTAGGAACCCTTATAGTTTCGCCATGTCCGTCTGTCCGTCCGTCCGTCCGTCCGCGGCTTAGCTCCGTGATCATTAGTACTAGAAAGCTGAAATTTGGTATGTGTATGTGTACCTATGTATAACGCCGACAGAACGGTAAAATTTTTTTTTTTTTTTTTTGGGTAAGTACCTACCTCTCGAACACCTAAAGTGGGGGTGATATTTTTTTTTCTTTTCAAAACTGGTGTGTGAGGTGTCGTTGAATAGGTCTTGTAAAAATAATAGTGTCCCCCCCCCCCCTCTAACTTTTCAACCACGGTTCAAAAAAAATCGGAAAAATTCATGTTAATGAGGCCTTATAAGTACTTTCAATGAAAACTATATTGAACAAAATCGGTCGATCGAGCGGTTTTTGAGTTATCGCCAAATTTCATATTTTTTCTTTAAAAGGTCTGTTGACTTCCAGAAGACAATAAGTGATTACAGTTTCTAGGGCGTTTACGACCTTTTTATAGAGCTTAAAATCTTTCTTAACTTAAACCTAGGGCTTAAAACAGCAGTTTATTGTGAAGGATGAGCAACTACGGAACCCTACACTGAGCGTGGCCCGACATGCTCTTGGCCGGTTTTAATTATCATCTGTTCCCGGTCTAAAATACCCAGAGTTTTTAACTAGGAGTACCAAATATCATATTTCTAATCAATTAGCATACGACGTCCAAGTCTCAGCACCGGCCGCGGCCGCGGCTGTCGCTCTCGTATCGGGCTATCCAGCCATCTTCGAAAGTGCCGCAGTTTATTAGACGCTGCTTAACTCATCTGTTATAGATGTAAAAGGCTAATGATTGAATCAATTAGTAACTGTAACAGAACGCAACGATTACTCGTCTACCATGCTCTGTGGCACCTCCCCGTCACGCGCTCTTACTAAGCTGTCAGAGACACGGTATCACGATCTCGATTATCTTAAGATATTTATAAAACTAATTGTTACAAGAAATACAATAAATACTAAAAGGAACATCACATCTTTCATTAATAATAATACATGGCGCAGTCGTCGTGAAAGAACTGTCATAGATACAAGCGGATTTAAAATCACAAGGTACGAGTAACACTAATGGCCGCCGGCACGCTGAACAATAGAAGAAATTGTTGAAGAATGCTGGAGGAAGCATAACGCGATTTTTGACGATTTTCGTGTTTTATAAGGGGCCCAAATGGGTGAACTCAGAAGGCCCACATGTGGGCCACGTGGCGTTCAACGTGATAAGTAGGTACGTCCTGGAAGTCGAATATAGCTCGACATGTCTCTACGCCGAGTAAACCCGTTTCGTATGTACTTTAATATCTCTGAGACTCACGGGAGTTTTCTAAATGTAAACAAATGAACATAATATTTAAAAGTCTTGTTTTTATTTAATGATAAATCCCCCTGTCTCATTAATTTCTCTCAATGATCTACATGAAACTTGTAATGTGTTAGACGCTGCGATACATAATGCAATTAATAAAGGGGTTTTACCTTACAAACGGTCCGGTAGTTTTGAATTTTTGATATGTTGTCTAGGTAGGATGGGTAGTTAGTGTTTAAGATGTAAAATGCACATTTCCCTCTCCCCCCTCCGCGCCCGCCGCCATATTGAAAAATCCGGCAATTTCTGCAGATTTTTGCTTATATCTTCCTTTAGGAGCATTTTAGCTAGAAAAAGGCTTGGACAATGTTGTAGAGAGTTAAATTTACTATGTTCTACATTTTACATTTTGTTTCTAAGACAGATAGTAACTAGGGGCGGAATTGTGCATTTTGCAGTGTTTACACTCACTAACCATCTTAGACAACATATTATCAAAAATTCAAAAATACCGGATCGTTTGTAAGGTCGCCCTTAGTACTATATAGTCTATATTCACCGAACTAACAGGCTTGCCTAGGGTGGGGACAACTAATTTCCTTTTATCCTAAGTATAATATAATCATAAGATGAGCATCTGATTTTGTTATTTTGTTCTTTTATGATACACGTATTTCATTTTCATGGACTCTTATTCGAGAGTTATTCCTACCCATTAGAATAAGTTTCTGTCAAAAAATTCATTTTAGTGACAAGCTTTTATAGAGGCGACTGTACTTTTCTTTGGATATCCTGACTCCTGAGACCAAATAACCACCTAGTAGCCCTGGTGGTTAAAGTAGCCTAAAAGTAAGTAACAAATGCTCACTGAGACGATTCTAAAGAGCGCAAACTCGGTAGGATTGCTTTTTCTATTATAGAGTTCCTATGGCCACCTTCCGGCTCCGTCATCAGATCAGCCCCATGGTACCATATTATTGTATTGTCATCAAAGTATGTATGCAAAATTTCAGCTCAATCGGTTGACGATATCTGCTTCAAAATTTAGTTGCAAGATTCCACCCGAACAAACATACTTACATACATACATACTCTATAGTAAGTAGGTACTGTTTATTCGTAAGTACCAAAAAAAAGTCAGGCCCAGACCAGACAAGGGCAGATTTTTATATATCTCTGGTACTGAAGGGGTTATTCCCATTAAAAAAAAAAACAAGATTTTGTCATCTATTCCTCATGTATTTTTTGTTGATACATAATTCTAAAAAAAAACGACGCATTACTCTACTCACGTAGTTTAAAGTGGAAATGGGCCGGACATTTGGCAAGATACACCGATGACAGATGGACGCGAAAAGACACACTTTGGAAAGGGCCAAATGGCTCAAGAGGCAAAGGACGGCCACGTACGAGGTGGCAAGACTGGCAAGACGAGATAGTTAACGACTGCGAGCAAAAATTGGCCAAACATTGCACTAAATAAGGACAAATGGAAATATATGGAGGAGGCTTTTACCCAAATGGGGTCCATACAATGATAAAGAATACGACATAAAGATATTGAAATATAAAAATGTAATTAAAATGATTATTATAAATATTTATTACTTATATGAAAATCAAAAAAAAAAATGTTTAATAATGTTTACACTAACTGAAATTTCAATGTATAAATTAATTTAGGAGATAGTGATTATTGATTTGTTTTTAATTTATTATTCTTAAACTTGCGAATTCTTTGTATGGAATTAATAAAGCTATATTTATTTATTTTATTTATATTTTACATAATTCTATCCACCTAAGACCCGACTTGCCAAATCCAGAAGGGTAAAATCCCACTAGACATAAAACAAGCAGAGAGTGATGGAACTTTCAACAACAAACTTAAAATGGTTATAGAATACTTTTTAACCCATCTTCGATAAAAAAAAAAGGACGGGATGCACTCCGGGAGTGCCGGCAGAAGTAAAAATTAAACATCAACGTTGTGCATTTTTGAATATTTTGGAATGGTTAGGGTACCAATTTTGGTACAGGGATAGTACAGCGATAGTCTACAGTAAATAAAAAAATACGCGGTCAAGTTGCGGGTACCTTCTAGTTTTAATATAAAACCTTATCTCCGCTATCACCAACCAACAAGTTCCTTACAGTATATTGTCAATTAATATGTACCTGTACCTCACTATTTAAATTATCCTGCACTAAATGCTAGTTTCTGTTTTGCCCTATGGCTGACTGTTAGAGAAGTCATTGTCTTGTATTGTACAAAAAGTAATACAGGTTCCCACCTAGTTCAGACTCCAGTCTCTCACAAAGGACTACCTCATAATTTACTGGCATGTCAACAGTGTTATTACAATTTAAGTTTTTCCTTTGTGAGCTGATAAATAAATAAATATTATTATTATTATAAAGACTCAGATAAATAAAAAATGCCACTGGAGTGACGAAGTCCAGGAAGTACCTATACCAGAAACATCCCAATTCGAAGGAAAACTCACCATATTTCAGCCTGAACAGGTACTCCACGATTTGCCGAGGGATGGATCGCCGTTCGCGAGCGTGTCGCCCTCCCAAACACAAGTCTCCGTAATCCTGGAAGCACCTCAACTCTGACTTGTCACCCCAAAACGCTCTGTGGAAAGATCACCATTCATACAGTCTTAAAGTTAGTCCCCTAATAACCTAATTTAAAAAGTCCCTGACCCAAACAAACATAGCTATGTAAGAACGATCTCGACAGAAAAGGCGAAGAAGAAATTTCGCACAAATTGTTTTATTAATCAGTATAAAAATCAAATCATCCAATTTCTGGCATTTCTTCGACATTTTTGTCATTTTTCTTCAACCCTTTTGTACGTTGATAATATGCCCTTTGATTTTCACGATGTCTTTTTCTTTTTACTTCTTTTTTTTCCTTCAAATCATTTTTTTTCAATTTTTTTCTACGTAAACGCCATGCACATTGATATTCCCAATTTTTATTCCTTCTTTTTCTTTTGTTTTTCTTAAAAACGAAGATTTTTATTATTATTTTATTTCATTTATTTTCATTTGAAATTATTTGTTTGGTATCGTATTTTTTATGATTTTATACGTAATACACGTTTTTACACTCGATTAGCAAAGCACTGGATAAGCCAATGTGGCCAGTATCACAATTGATACTCCTAAAATCAAGAACCAATGAGTCACGCGCGCATTTGCAAATCCTTTGTACCTACTCAGTTAAAGATTAATCTTGACATATTTAGATAAAATGTTTTGTATTTTAGTGTAGGCGACGATCCTTTGTGGTGACTGTTGACATTTAATTTGTATATTAAGTGAATTTATTGTCATATTTATTCGACATTATTTAAATTGTAATATTATTTGAATTTTTTCAACATTGTTTTTTCTTAATTATCTAATGAATTACGACTTGCTGAATTTGTTTTCATCACATTTGCTCGTAAAAGATGGTATTACATGCAGGTGTACTGAAGGACTAAGGCCTATATAAGTTCCCGCGGGACTTATAAATTGTTATAACTCCCGAGGGAGTTATGGTTTTAGTTTTAAAAATATAGTACGCACTCGCAGATTACTTCAGACTAAGGAGGTTTCAATCCAGCCAAGGTTTTTTGTTCTACGAACAAAACTTGCCTACGAGATTTTTTTTTTAATACAGTTGCTCAAAAAGTGGTACTTTTTGTGGCTGCGTAGCGTGCGAGAAGCTCAATTTCTCGAACTAGTGCTTTTTACTTTTTAGTTCCAAACTATACTTTCGAAACGCAGTAATTTTATATTAGATTTTTTACATGGAAATTATGAAATTAAAAACGCTTACGAATACTAGGAGTATTTATTTAAAGTATTCATTAATATATAAATGACGAAAAAATATTAAGAATTTGCATTTTATAGCCTACTCTGTCTTAGGTATCTATGTATGAAATATTTACTTTCCTAAAAATCGTTCTTTGATTTGGCTGAATGATACAAGCATATGCCTAGGAAAAAAAGTTTAAAAGCAAATCAGCCCGCCCTTTTGAAATAACTTCTAACATTATTTAAACACATTAACGCATATAAATATATAATTTGGTACGAGAAGTTATAAAAAATATCGAAAATGAGTGATTCAAACATTGATATGACACCACCAGACATTCGTGCTAGAGCAGCAATTGCCAATGACTGTGTTATTCCAGAAAAATCTAACAACCAATATAATGCCGTCTATGTAAAATTTATCGAGTGGAAAACCTTACATAACGCAAAGTCTTTTTCAGAGACTGTTTTGATGGCCTATTTTCAAGAGCTGTCTGAAATCTATCGGCCATCAACATTATGGTCAAAATATTCTATGTTGAAAGCTGTTATAAAGTTAAAACATGACATAGATATAAAAACTTACACCAGATTGACTGCTTTCTTAAAAAGGCAAAGTGCAGGATTTCAGAGTAAAAAATCGAAGGTACTAACAGCTGAACAAATTGAGACGTTTATTAATGAAGCTCCAGATCAGCAACATCTAGCTACAAAGGTATAAACTTAAATATAAATCTAATAAAATATGTACACAATTTAAGTAAATTAACTCTAAAAATAAAGTAGGAAGTTAAAAAAAATAGAATGAAATAAACAATTGTCTTACAATCATCATCACTACATAGTATAAAACAAAGTCGCTTTCTCTGTCCCTATGTCCCTTTGTATGCTTAAATCTTTAAAACTACGCAACGGATTTTGATGCGGTTTTTTTTAATAGATAGAGTGATTCAAGAGGAAGGTTTATATGTATAATACATGCATAATTTATCAGCATTGCACCCGTGCGAAGCCGGGGCGGGTCGCTAGGATATAATAAATATGTAACTTTGTTCATAGGTTGCTCTTATATTTGGAGTCTGTGGCGCATGCAGACGCGAAGAGCTCACAAATGTATCAGTAAAAGATATAAAAACACATGGGGACATACTTCTTGTCAAAATACCAAATACAAAAAATAAAATTCCCAGGTCCTTCACTATTGACGGCCCATTTGCAGAAATAGTCAAGAAATATCAGAGTCTGCGGTCTTCTAAGGGCAAAAGTGACCGATTCTTTCAGAATTTTCAAAGAGGAAGGTGCACTGCCCAGGTAATAGGCTTAAACAAGTTTGGGAATATGCCGAGAGATATCGCTCAGTACTTAAATTTGCCTGATGCAAATCTTTACACCGGACATGCATTTAGGAGAACCTCTGCTACATTACTTGCCGACTCAGGAGCTGACATAACAACTTTGAAGAGGCATGGAGGTTGGCGGTCAAGTAATGTAGCAGAAGGATACATAGAAAACTCCATTGATAACAAATTAAAAATTGGAAAACAAATTGCAAAATCAATTAATGTAAAGTCGCAAGAGTCCACAGAATTTTCGTCATCCACATTCCAATCTGGTCTTAATGTACCTGTTAATACTGAACCTCAACCAGGACCGTCACATGCTAACAACACTTTGGTTACACCCAGCCCTGTTAACCAACCAGGACCGTCACGTGCCAACAACACTTGGATTACACATAGCCCCTCTAACTTTGACCCACAGGAATTATCACAACAGCAGGGACCTGAAAATACACCATGCCTGACTAGTCAGACACTTAATTTACATGGAAGAACTCACAACATAACTATGAACTGCACTAATTGTACCATTAACTATAATTATTATTGAAAATAAAATATTTCTGATATCAACCTTGTTTTAATACAAATATATATTTTTTTTATTCTCATTTAATCACAAAAGCAAGTAATTCTTCTTAGACCTCATTTGATATAGTTGTCTTTTTGTAATGTGAAACATAATCATCATTTCTTCTAAACATGGTCATCAACGTGGCACTTGAGCAGCAGTTGTAGGTACATAGTAATTGACTGGTTGACTTCCTAGGAGCCGCTTTGAGTGAATATTATCCTTCCGCCAATTTGTTAGGGACCTGCAAAATGTTAATAATTTAGTAACATTTATAGATTTCACCAGCTTCTTGTTCAAAAAAATAACCTTAAACATAACTAATAATGTGATTCAATGTTTCTTTTACCTCTAATTATCCTTGATAGTCTTCAAATATTCAAACAATTCATGATATTTTAGTTGTAAACGTGTCCTTGGTCACATGTCGCAGATCACAAATTTGGCACTAAAACTCTTGTTGCATGATCTGTTTCTGTTTGTTGATACTGTAATGTCTTGTACTTCTGTTTTGATAATGTTAAAGGTTCTAATTAATGTCGTTTCAGTATTATAATATATATATAAGCTAAATATTCGCTAATATTAAGTCGTTTCAGTATTATAAATATTATAAAGCTAAATATTATCCTTATAAATACTGTCAGTGTCAACTGCCAAGTGTCAATTTAGTTTCTCAACTCGAGGCCGATGGCGCTGATTCCAATAGTATGTTGTCACTGTCAGTGTCATTTGTAAAGTATGGGTTCGTTCAAAAATAACTTCGAAGCAAGCATATTTTATCGCAATGATATATTAATTTATTATTTTTTCGCAATTGCATTAAAAAACGTCGTTTACAACACGTGTGAAATGTCTTTTTACTACTCGTACCGAGTCCTCGATACCTCGGTACTAGTGGTAAAAAGACATTCTTTTCACACTAGTTGTAAAATGTACTATTATGCAACCGTTGTTGGGGCCAAAAAACGCGAGTGGCATCGGTTACGATGTGACTCATGCCTATCGCGACCTCTATAGCCCAAAAAAATACTGCTAAACGATGTTATAATGTCGCCAAAAAAGCATCACTTAGTACCACAGATTACAAGATAAACAGCTGTATTCACACAATTTGCAATTTAAAAAAAAGCTTATTGTACTAAGGCATTGCTGCCTACTTGAAAAAAAAGTTTTATCTTCAGTCCATGCATGTTTTAGTATAGTGAACGTATACCTTTATGTATAAATTCATATGTTTTGACAGATGTTTAGTATAGTGAACGTATACCTTTATGTATAAGTTCATATTTTTTTGACAGATGGACGTCAATAAAAAAATTTTTTATCAGAGACTATTTTTTTTTTAATTTTGTTGATTCCGAGCGGGAACATGTAATTATTTTCTTTGTTGTTTATGTGCATTTTATTTATGAAATGTCGAGTCGTAGAAAAAGTGTTGTATGCAACGTTGTATAAGTAGGTCAAAAAACGCTCGTGGCATCTTTCTTACTTACCCATGCCACTCGCGTTTTTTGCCCCCTCTTATACAACGGTTGCATTAAATACTATTACAGACTTTCATAATTTATGTCTTTATATTAGAGTTAGTAACTATATAAATAACAGAAAAAAGTACTGAGTAGAAAAAATCTTTTTCACTTCTCATGCTCTAAAAGTTCGACTTTATGTTGTGCGCAGGCGACATAAAATCGCTTTATGCTCTAGAGCATTGTAGTATACCTAACCCTATGCCAGGCACAGTACAGCTGTTTATATAGGTCACTATGCAAGAACTTAGCTCGACAACGCACCACCAGTCTCGGCAAGGGTCGGAGAGTAACTAACCCCACTCCGTTGGTTCTGACGTATGCGCACGAGATAAGGATAGCAACACTACATCCCTTTTTTATTTTAATTAAAATTAGATTAATTGGTGATCGTATAAATAATAATATATGAATGTTTATATATTTAAATAAAAAGGTTGTTTCACTCAAAACCCATAAAGTATTTAATCAGTCTTGTTTTATGTTATCTAGACCGGTTAATAGTTTAATTTGTGATCTCATTTGATTTAGAACTAGCTTAACAATATAAACTTGCCGCGAACCTTGTTGATACAACAATATAGAGGATACATCGAGGATACCGATTCGAAGTCGCTTCAGCTCGCAATATGCTGTAGTCGCCGGTTAGTCTGTCGCAGCTAACCGGCCCCGTACGGGTTCGCGATAAGGAAAAGTTCTCCCACACCAATGTGGATAGGGAGGGAGTCACACTGGTGGAAAGGAAGAGCAAGGCACGCATGGTGCCCCGCAAGACTAAGTGGCACAGGCGAGCCGGTTAATTCAGTTCTTGGGATTGCGACACCGTGTCCAACCAGGACATGAAGGTGTACCACTTCAGACCTGTCACTACATGCAATTCAGCTCGTTTGAGCTACGCGTGTCCCAGCCGCTACAGGCTGCTACTATCTGCCTAATCCTACGCCAGCCTGTCTAGCATAACCACGCCTCGCGGTTCCCGTCGCGCGACAGCGCTAGCCGTCATTCCCTCACACCACTGCACAGCTGCAAGAGATGGGCAAATATCTCGCGCGAGAAATAGTCGCACATGACAGCTATTCCAGAGGTCGAACAAAGCAAAGGAGCCACGCCATTATGTCGCTTAAGCCATTAAGGCGCTTATTGAATTAAATCTAACTAGTTTTAAGTTTGGTCTGCATGTAGTTTTGTAGTTCCAAAGCATGTAGGTTATATTACTGCAATATTGTGTAACTTATTTGAAAAATAAATGAATTATACAAAACAAGGGTTATACACTTCATTCTAGAATTTTTAAGAATTGTGACATGTAGCCTTATCTGGATAATTATTTCACAACAACCACTTTGTCAAGCGCTTAAGGACTATTGCTTGCTCTTTTCCCCCTTTTAACATCTTAATTTTTTTTTTTTTTGAAACTGAATCTGATAGTATATATGTATTTCGTAGTACTGTTCATTTGTTAGCTTTAATTTCTTGTTTAAGGCATGTCTATAGCCGCATTGTTAACGAACCTGATGTGTATGATACGACTTCCACGATACAGGCTGTGCCTAGTGTGGAAGTCACTGTTAAATTATGTTAAATGTAGAAATGTTTCTTTTGGTAAAATAAAAATAATTCTATTCTATTCCATTCTAAGTAGCTAACTTGCTTTACACGTCATCATGTTCTCTCGTTCAATATTCTCACTAAGGTCATCATTATAATTTGTCATCTGAAATTACGATATAATATATACCATTCAAAAGAATATGAGAATCCAAATAAATTTTCGAAATTGCAACTAAAGTCCAATTGAATTGAGATTTTGAAACCGCGACTTTTCCTATTCGATCTAGATTTGAAATCACAGATAAACAAATTCCAATTTAATTGCGGCATTAATTTAGAATACCAGATCATTCTCAATATAAGGTTGATAAATAATTCCAGTTTAATGGAGCCATTCATTTGAAATACAGGACCATCATTGGCAATTTAATTAATGTTGTGAAACGATTCCTATTTAATGAAGGCACTTATTTGAAATACTAAACTAAATTGCAAATCCAATTGAATTGAGGTTTTTAAACCGCCACATTTCTAATTGGATCAAGGTTTAAAATCACAGTGATATACCAGTTCAAATTTAATTCCGGCATTTAGTTGTAATACCAGACCATTCTCAATTGAAGGTTGATAAACAATTCCTATATTATACTATGCCTTATAAGACGTATCTGCTGTTATTTAATTACTGATTTTGTTATACCCAATTGACTACATGTGACATATGCACCTATACGTGTCATTTATTATTTATTTATTTATTAAGAGCCTATATTGTCCCACTGCTGGACAAAGGCCTCCCTCTCATTCTTCCATGCGTCCCTGTCCCGAGAAATCTCCCACCAGTCTCGGTGAAAGGCGTCAAGTTCGTCTCGCCATCTCCTTCGAGGTCTACCACGACGCCGGATGCTGTTTTGTGGGACCCACTCGGTGGTAACTTTAGCCCACAGGTCGTCCGGCATGCGAGATACGTGTCCGGCCCAGTCCCATTTAAGCTTTGCGGCCGCTTGGGCTACATCAGCTACCAGCGTTTTGGAACGCAGTACTGTGTTCTTGATTCTGTCAGTTAGTTTTACGCCCAGAATACTGCGTTCCATGGCTCTTTGACAAACCTTGAGGGTGGACTTCTGAACTTTTGTCAAAGACCAAGTCTGTGCTCCGTAGGTCAGGATTGGAAGAATGCACATGTTCATGAGTTTCCGTTTTAACGATATTGGGAGGTTTCCCTTCATATGATCCTTCATAGACCAATAGCTCCTCCAGGCATTCTCGGTACGTCTTGCGACCTCCTTATCTTGTCGAGCCTGGAAGGAGACTATTTGGCCCAGGTAAATGTACTCATGGACATATTCCATTCTTCCACCATCCACTTCTACTCTTCTCTGGGAGCTGTTGGTCATGAGTTTAGTCTTTGACATGTTCATCATTAGTCCAACCTCAAGGCTTGCTCTGCTTAGGTCTTGTAGCATGACACCGAGTTCCGTAGCTGATGTTGAGAACAGGACAATGTCGTCGGCGAAACGCAGATTTGTTAATCGCGTCTCATCAACAACAATACCCTTACCCACCCATTCGGGCGCCAGCTTCCTGAATATTTGCTCAAGGGTACAGGTGAACAGCTTAGGTGACAGCGGATCTCCCTGCTTGACGCCTTTATGTATATTAAATGAAGGCCCGGTGGACTGCAGTTTGATACTGCCGGTGTATACGTGTCATATGTACCTATTAATGCACAACCCTTAAGCTGGATGTTCATACTGTTTATCAACTAAGGGTAATAGCTCCGTTGGACCTGATAACTTGCCGGCGTACATTGTAAAGGGTTGTATGGAATTCCTAAAGATCCCGATACATTATATTTTGAACCTGGCGATCTCCTCAGGGTCATATCCTCGAAGTTGGAAGGTGTCTAGAGTGCGGCCGATCCCGAAGGCGAGTGACACTTCCGTCGCTGAGAATTACAGACCCATAGCCGTTCTTCCTACCCTTGGCAAGTTGTTTGAGGTCATACTTCACCGGGCTCTGACTTCACAGGTTCGGCCCTTTTTGTGTGACGCGCAGCATGGCTTTCGTCCTGGTCGCTCGGTTAAAACGAATCTGTTGATACTAACTGACAACATTGCAGTGCACCTTGACAGAGGTATTCAGGTTGATGTGCTCTATTTCGATTTCGCGAAGGCTTTCGATCGCGTGGATAACGACGTGCTCCTTAAGAAACTTGATCAAATTGGTTTCTCTCCCAAGTTGTTAACATTTTTTGCCAACTATCTGCGCGATCGCCAGCAGTTCGTTCGACATGGCTGTTTTATCTCGTCTCCTTATCACACCCGATCTGGCGTTAGTCAAGGTTCTATCCTTGGGCCCTTATTTTTTGGTATCATGATCAATGATCTCCAATCGGTTCTCCGTGCAGCTCAGTGTCTCTTGTATGCCGATGATCTGAAGTTGGTATACGGGGTAGAACTGGAGGCTGATTGCAAGACGTTGCAGGGGGACATCGATTTGGTATTTCAGTGGAGTATGGAGAACAAACTTCACTTTAACCCAGCCAAGTGTTTTGTGTGCACATTTACCCGCTCACGTACTGCTATATATAATCAATATATGTTAGGGTCAGAGCCTATAAATCGTGTCTTCTCCGTTAAGGATCTGGGAGTAGTGTTCGATACGCGGCTCACCTTTCACGAGCATATTTCTTCTCTTGCCACAAGCTGCTTTCAAAGATTGGGCTTTGTAATCCGAAACCTCCGCCATTTTCATGATCCGGTGGCCATAAAGATGGTTTACAATGCCTTAGTAAGGAGTAAGCTAGAGACATCGTCGATTGTATGGAATCCCTACGAAATGACGTACGCCTTACTCCTCGAGAAGGTTCAGAAAGCGTTCTTAAGGTTCCTTTATAAAAAAATATTCGGAGTCTATCCGTATCTGTACCCAACAAGGTACCTACTCGGCTCCCTTGGGTACAACTCCTTAGAAGTCAGGCGGAATTGTCAGCTGATATCACGGCCTGTCAAGCCTTGCGTGGTGAGTCGGACTGTCCCGAACTTGTAGAGCGTCTGGTGCGGCTGTCTGTCCCGGACGTCCCAAGGATAGCCCTCAGACCTCGCCAGCGCGACCTGTTGGCTGTGCCGCCGTCGTCCACCGTGTCGCTCAGGAACTCGCCGCTGCCCCGAGCCCTCTCACTTCTCAATGCGCTCCTAGCATCGACACCTGAGTGCGACTTGTTTGCGTGGCGATGGGTGGCTGTGCGCAGTGAATGCTTGAGGTTCTGTGAGGCGATGGATGCTAGGTGCTCAACTGTTCCTATATAATTTTGAATGTTCCTTTAATTTTAATCTAAGTTTCATTACGCTTTGGTTGTACTGTAATGTCATGTAAATCTTTTTATAAATAAATAAATAAATAAATAAATAAATAACTTTACAAGATACTCTAGATAATTATTCCAAAAAAATACATTTTCAACATAAAGACAAATTAAGCTTATCACACTATAATATTTAACCCGTCAATATATTTGGAAATTCAGAACGATCAAACCCACTCCATAGGAAAGTATTAAGTAGCGTATTCAATTACGCACGCACAAATGAACAGTCGTGTAAATTAAATAGACGCCTAGGCAGTCCAATCGTTTTCCCAATTTGTTCATAATTATTATATTGTGATCCGTCATCCACTGCGCCACTGCGCAGTCGAAGATTAGTAACACGACCCATTCGAGAATAACGCTAAACTGCTAAATATTCATATTCCTCGAGTGCACAACTACTAATTAATATTCAAAATAATACATTTTGCCCGTTTTCTTATTTATGTAAGCAACTTTCCACCCAGTGGTGCATTGTGGGTAGGCCTCAGCCTCAGCACGAACCCCGTGACTAATATACACTTCCCAAAATAAAATTATCTTACATTTGGCAACCGAAAACTTGTGTTTTAATAGTTTTTTATTTTTACGTAACTATTGTTAGGCATTTTTCCGTGATCTGATCAATGAAGTGTTCATATTCATCTTTATAATTGCATTTATCGGCTTGTCGCAGCCGTACAAGGAATTTCTCGAACTTTTCACCCTGTTCCTGTTTCATCAAACGGAATACGTGGCGTTCATATACCGTACTTTGTTTGCTGGAGCAAAGTAATCATCGAATTTTGCTAAGGCTATCGCAAATACCTCTATGCCGACACCTGGCTCCACGTCCGCTCCAGGGATATTGTAATATATTTCTTAGAGCTCAATTCCTCCGAAATGCAAGAGGCTTGCTCTCTTCTTTTGGCTATCTGTGATAGCTGACACCTCCAAATATACATGGAGTGCTCGTTTCGAACGCTCCCATCTCAGACCGAACGAAGAGGCCTCGCCTTCGCAATGGATTTTTTCCAAAGTTATGGCTGCCATGGGTACTTTTGGGGCGTCCCGGAACTAATCAATCAAATGATTCAAGCGGAGCATTCATCTAACCGCTTGCTAAACAATTTAATGTTCGTACTGGCCCTTTAGCCATTAGTCGTTTTAACGACCGCTTAACTACTGCTATACCATGACCTTGGTCAATGTTAGAAGTGTTAAAACAATATGTCAATTAAATGACACAACATATTTGATTTCAGTTGCTAGATGTACAAGACATTTGTCTTATTCATCAATTGAATGATCAGTATACCATAATGACTAGTAAACATTATATTCTTGCCAATTAAATGACCAGGTACAATATACTCTGCTTACAAGTTTATTTACAACACCAATCATACAGTTTAACCACTCATAAACACATATACCTACACGGATATTTCATCATACATATTACGTTCCCGTAAATAACTAAGTGAAATAAACATTAAACGCTTCAATGTTTACTTTCATACATATTGACCCCGCAGCGCAAAGTATTATTACAATGTAGTTACTTAGTTACCTATTTATCAACCCCGTAAACAATTTATGTATACTGCACCCGATCTAATCTGCCTCAAATGCCGTTAGAAGCAACCGAAGTCTACTTATAATTAATGATAATATTTCTGACAACTGAACTGTTTACTAAAGCTAGTTTACTTGAGTAATTTTGCTATCGCAAACTTTCAAATATATCTACCTACAAGCCGTTATTATAAATGACTATAAACTTGCGCTTCTAAGTCAGATCGTTATTTCATAACTAATATAACATTTTATCACACTTTATTATTATTATTATTATTTATTATATGTTTTCCAATGGTTTTAAACAGTACAATTGCATTAATTTTACGTTGTAGGCGCGAGTAGATAGGTACTTAGATACGTTGCGCTTATTAAACAAAACCTCCTTATTGTGCCTAGGTAGGTACATGATTTTTATGGTTTACACATCTTTCATTATATACGAGTCGCGGTATCGACGCATTTCCGGTAAAAATATTAGACATTAATACCGTTAGTAAATATCGGACAAAAATAATATCTATAAGTAAGTAAAACTGCATGATTCGCCAGGAGTTATTTGCAAATGTGCAATAACCGTTATTATTTAAACGAATGACCCATTACAAGCTAAAACTTGTTTACGAGTCGATCCCTGTACTGGGATAGTTGAGCAGTGCACCGCTACCCACTAGGTAGATGTCTTTTGTTCCACAGTTATTAGTTAAACTATAACTTGGATAAATTAACTTCAATGACAATGTATCATATCACTATCGAGCTTGCCCTGTATTTATTATACATTTACTGTGTAAGTACACGTTAGACTGCTTTTGTCGTGTTCCCGCCTATTCTTTTTTTTTTTTTTGAAGGCGTAATTAGATTTCTACTCACTTTTGTCCTCGTCGCCACTTGTAGTATACCTAACCCTATGCCAGGCACAGTACAGCTGTTTATATAGGTCACCATGCAAGAACTTAGCTCGACAACGCACCACCAGTCTCGGCAAGGGTCGGAGAGTAACTAACCCCACTCCGTTGGTTCTGACGTATGCGCACGAGATAAGGATAGCAACACTACAAGCATAAAGTAAAATCGTCGTCGAAGACCAAGGTGATCGGTCCAACAGCCACACGAACAACTTAAAACTTAAACCCGTTCCAGACCTTCCGATCCTTATTATCGGATGAAATCGGATAAGGAGTAGTGTAATTGTTAGGATCTAGGTATTACACTACACTACACATTATCCGATTTCATCCGATAATTAGGATCGGATCGGAAGGTCTGGAACGGGTTTTAGCTGGCATAATAATAATAATGATAAAAGTCGCTTAGCAAACAAATAAAAAAAAAACTTAAAACTTCATAGAATAAACTCTTTATTTTGTTTCGTTTCGTTAGTATTCTAAGACCAAGGCAAAGATACCAACAGCCAAAGTACACAATAAAACTTCTTGAAAAAAAAAATGTAATTTTAATTTACTATCATTAAACGTCTCGTGTAAAATGGTGCGTTTTATGCACTTGTTGTACAATCTACTATTTTAATACATTTGCTCAAAAAGTGGTACTTTTCGTAGCTGCATGTCGTGCGAAAAGTGGGAGTTTTCGAAGTAAAAAGCACTAGGCTTTTTACTTTTCCATTTGTTTTTAATTTTCTGTTGTTCTAATACGTCATACCTCATACATCCATAGAAAGGTCAATCACTTTCTGACTTTATTTATGACGTCATACGGCATTGCAGGTGTGTATCTCATAATTATGCTTTAAATATTTAAATTGCGTATTGGATCAATGAAAGGGTTATCTATTAAAAAAATAACTCAAAAATTGGGCAAGTGCGAGTCCGACTCGCGCATGAAGGGTTCCGTACCATAAAACAAGTTTGTTGTATGGGAGCCCCCCTTAAATATTTATTTTATTTTATTTTTAGTATTTTTTGTTATAGCGGCAATAGAAATACATCATCTGTGAAAATTCTAACTGTCTAGCTATCACCGTTCTTGAGATACAGCCTGGTGACAGACGGACGGACGGACGGACAGCGAAGTCTCAGTAATAGGGTCCCATTTTTACCCTTTGGGTACGGAACCCTAAAAACGTGGTTAATACCTACTGTCACTTTTTAATTTCTACTCTTTTTTGTCAGACTGTAACTAAGTCCAAACCATCCTACCACTTTGATTCAGAATATACTTATCTGTAAGAATTGTAAACTATTTAAGTATAAACAGTTTTTATGTTGCAAATGTTGTTTATACACATAATACCTAATACATGACGTAAATTCCCACTGATATGGTACTCACACTCTTTGTTGTCGTGGACTACGCAGTAACCTTCTTGATCTTTCCTGATTTGTGTCTGGGAAGGCCCAGGCTTATTGTGGTAAATTCGGGTGCGTAACGGTCGCTATAACAACTTATGATATAATATTGGTCAATATAACGATCAAGTGGTATAATAAACGAATAATATAATGACATTTGTTATAATTTCATATGGCATAATATCATATAGTATAATGATCATTTGATTTAATACGTTTAGAGGCTCAATACACGCTCAAACTGCTCAAACATGAAAGTTAAATTGTAAAAGAGTCATGGTTAGGTACGACGACGAGCGAAGCTAGGAGGAGTGTTAGGTTATCTTGCGAATGTCTTTTATACTAATTGAAATTATATACCGTAGTCGAATGTACCTGTATTTATATTGTACCAAAATGTGTCCAGCCGTTTCGGCGTGATGAGAGGACAATAGTTATTTGTTATGCAAGGCTGCAAAGTTGTTATTTGGCGCGAGTGTTGAAATTGAAAGCTGAGCGAGCGAAGGAATCTAAGATTGAACCATGAGCGAAGCGAATGGTTCAAAGATAGATTCCTGAGCGTAGCGAGGCTTTCAAGACACGACAAGCTAAATAATTTTGCAGCCATGCGGAACACACAATTTTTCACCTCACTACAGCGAGGAAAATGCAAGATTCAAGAAAAACAATTAAAACATTAAAATAATCATATTTAATTTTGCCTTCTATTTAACACATCAAATTTAAAACATAACACACTCAAATCCAAACCAAATAAATACGAGAGAAGCACACATTAAAAATTAAAAGTAATGTGGCCGTAATTTGTATTATCGTCGTGTATATTTTATCGTTGCGTTATATTATAAATAAGCACTGTTATATTATATTTGTATTTGAAACTACTTGGCACATTCGTTGTGAATGTGGGAGAATGGCATTCTGGGAATAATTAGTTGGCCACTCGGAAGTATTTTCCATAACACTTGCTTTGGAAGTTATTGGACGATGGGATCCGAACAAGATTATTTCGGCTTTAAATCTTCTTTAAAAACGCCAATAGTTTCGGTAAATTACTTATCGTCTCCAAATATTTATACCAAATCCTTTTTCGTTTTAATGCAGGCTTTTAGCATTGAATAAATACTCCAAATTGGGCTTAACTTTCTTGTTTTCGTATTTTAAAGTAAGACAACAGTATGTATTCTCCACAGAACAAATTTACTTTGTTTACATGAATTGTGAAAACTTCCAACTTTTTAATTATTTATTTTTTCTCGGGTGCGTTCAGAAATTAAACTCTTATGTTCCAACTTTTATAACAAATAAATATTAAAATTTGTGTTGTATTTAATATATTTACTAGTCAAAATAAGTAAATGAAATTGAAATACTTACTATTTATATACATATATAAACATATTCAACATAAAATAAAGTGTAGAAAAATAAAAACTTAAAAATCTGTAACCACAAACCAGGTTTCTGGACGTGATGTTGTAGGTGTATTTTTTTTTTAAAGAAGTACTCATATGATTTTAGCCGGCCTGACCAGATCGCCCTTTATTAGCGTGCGTTGATTGGTTATTCGAAGATTTATCGACTGATGAAATCAGTCGCGCGTTGAAGGAGTCTTAAATATAAAAAAGTTACATGCACCACAGAGAATCAAAATCGTCGTGTTCGAAATTCAAATGACTTTTGCACGCTAGCGGATAAAATAGACTTTTGCACGCAGATTTCGCCCTATAAACGGAGGTTTTCCGAGCGAGTGAGGTGAAAAATAAATTATACCCAGCAAATGGCGCCAGACTGGTATGGCGCCGCGCCCCCATACATAACAAATGACGATCCTGCATCACATCATCATCTGTATTAAGATTTAAAAAAAATAATGACACTACTACGCGGCCCCGAGGGGGTCTCCAAAGCTGAGGGTTTATTTAACCCTAATCTGATCCATTAATAATGGGGCTCAGGAAGTTGCCTAAAAAGAAGAAATATCTGCTATCAAAAGCTACGTTGGAGCTACTTAGTTTTTAAGATATTTTTTCTTGTACCTCTATCAAGATCAGTATATTTATTTCTTTAAGTATAATTTATAATGAATATAAATTGTCTGCCACAGACAACTGATACGTGATCTGCTAAAAGTCATATTTATTACATAATTGAGTTGCTAAAGTTTGAAGTTCGATAAATAGTTGCGACCTTCTATACTTTATGCGAATAATCTCAAAATAAATTTATAGCATAATGTTAAATATGGTCAACAAAATCATCAGTATCGGATGTTAGATACCTACTCAACCATTCCAAGGATTTACCGGGAATAACCCGGGAGCGCTCCCTAACGCTGACGTCATGTCCCCGCGAGTATAAGACTCACGGCTTGTCGCGATGTAGTTCATTCAGTCTCCGCGCCTCGTGTCCAACATGAAACTGCCCGCGTCGTACATAGTGTTCGCAGCGGTCGCTGCCGCGGCAGCGCCCGCCCGCGCCCTCCTTGTGGAGGTCGCCACCACGGCGTCCGCCATCGGCGACGCGTGCTCCGGGCTGATCTACATTCAGAGGCGCATCAAGACAGTCGAAATGAGAAATCACGAATTTTCGCTAAGGTTGAGTGACATGGACCGCGAACTGCACCAAGTTTTTAACTCGAAAATGATCAAGATCGACAACACTTTGGCTGACGTAAACCTGAAAGTTGGACAAATCGCCGGGAACGCCACTTCGATACTGTCTCAGATTGCGTCTTTCGCAGACAGCATCAGAACATTGCAATTCTGTGATGACATTGCATTGCAACATGATTACACCATAAAGAAAAAACACTTCCAGAAATTCTTTGAAGACACCTTGGCCACGACGAATGTTGTTTTTGGACTCGTCGATGAGACGAAAGAGATGCTTGGCAAGGGAGTGAGGGTCCAGTTGAACATGCTGGAAACCATGATAAAACTAACGTCCGATGACAAGCTGGAGGTTGCTGAGGCTTTGAACAGTGAAATGACAGTAAGAAGAGTAAATATAATCGTCGCAGACATTCTACATCACATCGAGTGGCTCGAAGGCGTATACCAGGCCATCTGCGAAGAATTGGAAGAGGAGAATACCTTAGTTTTTTCAGTGAGAGATGCGATCCTGGGAGCTAGAGCAAGCTCGGACGTTATCATCGAAGAATTAGACTCCGTACTTGCTGACACTGATTATTTGAGAGAAGGGTCCAGTGCCCTGGTGCAGGTGATGCAAATTCTCAAAGGCAAGGTCTTCAATGTCACGAGGGCTCGCGTCCGCCGGGCTGCTGAGTACGATGATTATCCGCCAACAGAATCCCACTAAAACGAAAGATTTTTCTCCTGCCGTTTTTCTTCAAGAACCCACTCGGCCCTCGTGGCTAGACTAAACATATACGATTATGGATATTTTTATATTTACAACTACAGAACTATGACTCGCTTTGCACAGCTGAAGATAACTAGCTAGAAGCAATGACAATAAATTAAATGAAGATACAGCGTGGGTTGTCGATGATAACAAGAAAAAGGCTACGGGCATTTTCAAGACTATAGAAAGCCATATTTTGGCTATATACAATAGAAAATCAGACATCGTTCGCTTTTTGACAAAAAAGGCAACAGGTGCGGGTCCGGCCTCTGGCAACGGTGTGCGCCCGAAGACAACTCCGGTGGCTCCAGTTATCTAGTTTTATAAAAGATCAAAGCACAAAGAAATAATTTAAATGCGTAACCCGGTACCTCTGGATTACCGGTCCAACGAGGCAGCCACTCTTCTACCCTAACGCCAGATTCGCCACAAAATACTTTTTGCTTTTTTTTCCTTATGCTTTGGTGATCTTTGCATTGTTTAGTGAAAACCCTAGCCCTAGTACCCTAGCCCTTTATTGTTTTTTTTTATCAACGGTTGAATAAAAAAAGTTGTGGTGTTTTTACATTTAAATTATGAAACGTTACTATTTTCACAAAATTTTAACTTTCTGCTACACCCGAATAGGGTTTTGGTACCTAGATTTGCTAGACCCGGCAAGCGCAGCGTAGGACGGCCACCCGCAAGGTGGTCGGACGACCTGGTCAGGGTTGCGGGGACTCGCTGGATGCGGGTCGCTTCTATCCGGCCCATGTGGAAGTCAATTGAGGAGGCCTGTGTCCAGCAGTGGACGTCCTATGGCTGAAATGATGATGATGATGACCTAGATTTAGATACTTGGTGGAAATAAATGTTATTTTATGTTATTTTTTATTTTTTGGGATTCTCAGCGAATTGATGTTAACCTGTAATGCTGTTTAGTCCTGCTAACATTATAAAACCGGCCAAGAGCATGTCGGGCCACGCTCAGTGTAGGGTTCCGTAGTTGCCCATCCTTCACAATAGACAATAAAATCGAATTTAAATAAAGAGAAAGATTTCAAGCTCTATAAAAAGGTCGTAAACGCCAAAGTAACTGTAATTACTTATTACCTTCTGGAAGTTATCGATTATACGCACCAGATTGAGCGAAATGTTTTAATATAGTATGGCACTTAACTAATATGTATAACGTTCGAAGTATAAGAACACCGCGCGGCACTTACGTCATTTTAAAGAAAATTATGAAATTTTGCGATAACTCAAAAACGGCTCAACCGATTTTATTCAATATAGTTTTCATTGAAAGTACTAATAAGGCCTTATTTTCATGAATTTTTCCATAATTTTTTGACCCGTGGTTGAGAAGTTAGAGGGGGGGGGGGACACAATTTTTTGGATTTCCCGAGCGAATATTTACAAAACTGCTGACTTTATCAAAAAAATGATCTTTGAAGACCCCTATTGGTTTTAAAAGACCTATTCAACGACACCCCACAGGCTAGTGTTGGAACGAAAAAAAAAATTCACCCCCACTTTAGGTGTACGGGAGGTACCTACCCGAAAAAAGTTACTTTTTAGGGTTCCGTACCCAAAGGGTAAAAACGGGACCCTATTACTGAGACTTCGCTGTCCGTCCGTCCGTCCGTCCGTCCGTCTGTCACCAGGCTGTATCTCAAGAACGGTGATAGCTAGACAGTTGAAATTTTCACAGATGATGTATTTCTATTGCCGCTATAACAACAAATACTAAAAATATAATAAAATAAATATTTAAGGGGGGCTCCCATACAACAAACTTGTTATAGATTATAAATATATATATATAGGTACGGAACCCTTCATGCGCGAGTTGGACTCGCTTGCCCAATTTTTTAGTTTTTATTTTACCGTTATGTCGGCGTAATACATACACATACTCGTACCAAATTTCAGCTTTCAAGCACTTATGATCACGGAGCTAAGCCGCGGACGGACAGACGGACAGACGGACAGACGGACATGGTGAAACTATAAGGGTTCCTAGTTGACTACGGAACCCTAAAAAATGGGCAAGTGCGACTCCGACTCGCGCATGAAGGGTTCCGTACCATAATCTATAACAAGTTTGTTGTATGGGAGCCCCTATTAAATATTAATTTTATTTTATTTTTAGTATTTGTTGTTATAGCGGCAATAGAAATACATCATCTGTGAAAATTTCAACTGTCTAGCTATCACCGTTCTTGAGATACAGCCTGGTGACGGACGGACGGACGGACGGACGGACGGACAGCGAAGTCTCAGTAATAGGGTCCCGTTTTTACCCTTTGGGTACGGAACCCTAAAAACGGACATTCGTGTGTGTATGTTCTAATTTTCTACCAATTACTACTAATAAAAAAACCGGCCAAGAGCATGTCGGGCCACGCTCAGTGTAGGGTTCCGTAGTTTTCTGTACAATATACTATTTAACCCCAAAACTCCCCTCTACCTCAAAGAGCGTTTCAGTTACTTGCGTTCTGCTAGGTCTGCTCAAAATTATCTTCTCCCTGTCCCCTCTTCATCTCCTAAGTTTTACAATAATTCATTCACTTTTCAGGCTACTCTTCTGTGGAATTCTTTACCTTCTGATCTAAGGCGTGCACAATCTATTGCTATATTTAAATCTCACCTTAAACGTCACTATTTATCTCTATCTTAATTTACACTGCGTTGAAAATCGCTCCTCTTACTCGTACTATGCGAACGACTCTGGTTTTGCTATCTATTTTACTCTGCTATATGTTTTTATTATATCTAAGTATTATTATGTATATTTGATTATTGTTATTTATGTATGTTTATTGTTATTATTTTATTTTTGTAGTAAATTGTGGTTTAAAGTTGTTTTGCATCACCTACTCAATTCTAACTCTGGTTGATCTACTCCGCTACCTAAAGGTTGTCTGGAAGAGATCGCTGTTTAGCGATAAGACCGCCTGTTAATTTTTTACTGTATATCTCTCATGTTTTGTATCCCTGTGTATTTGAGGTGTGCAATAAAGTGGATTTGTTGTTGTTGTTATAATAAATACAATATCTATCATCACTACATAGTACTAGGTCGATGCAGAGTCAGCCACCGGCTAAGCTTGCACCATAAATTGGAGCGGAGTTTTTTTTTTTTTTTCGAAATTTTCTCTTCGTCACGACCTAGCGAAGTTTAATTATTGCATTTTAAAACAAAAAATTCTAAAATCGGTTGAGAACTCGCTGAGATCTGCGCATTGTTACAAAGTCCATTCGAGTCGATCCATGGGAGCATCGCTCGCTCCGCTCCAATAAAACAAACTCGCTTCCTGCTGTCTGTCTGTATGTCTGTCCCTGTGTATGCTTAAATCTTTAAAACAACGCAACGGATTTTGATGCCTTTTTTATAGATTCAGTGATTGGAGGAACGTTTACATATATGTATAATACATGGATAATTTATCAGCATTGCACCCGTGCGAAGCCGGGGCGGGTCGCTAGTACTGTTATACATTTCTAGATTTGTATTGAAAGTAATTTTTCTATCGAGTGGGTCATGATTTCAGGAAAAATGTTAATAGCGTGACGCAGGATCGTCATTTGTTTTGTATGGGCGGGCGGCGCCATGCCAGCCTGGCGCCATCTATTTTCCTAATTTCCTTTGCCCTCGCATCAGGCCGAAACGGCTGGATGGATTTTAACCAATTTTGGTACAGGGATAGCTAGACATGCAAAGATGGACATAGGATACTGTAGACGACAACCGCGTCCGTCGGCTATCGGCTACAAGGGCACTCCGAAACTCAGGGATGAGTTATGGAGCGAAGTGGACTGTAGGCTAAGGTAAAACGAACGGACGAATACGAAAACGCAAACTAAAAATCAACGGTATATATTTACACAGAAAATTAACAAAAACAACAACGGATCGGAAACACTTAAATTAACACTTAACTAATATAGTCTCTGTCTATGAATTTACACTAAATCGCGGACCGATGGTACTACGCTATACTAACAAAACTAACTCGCGGACCGATGGTACTACGCTACAACTGTTACAAGATGGTTTATGCAGGAGAACAAGAACTGGAAGTGATTCTATACAAAAATGGCCGTCCTTTTATATAATTTGCCTCTAGGTCCAGGGGGACGCCCGCCCTGTCATTATATTTTAATTTACTTAAGTTATACATTACTGAGCTTAAAACTAACTTATGTTATGGATTGACGCTGTTAATGTTTGCGTCGTGGGAGCTCCCGTCAGACTGTGAGATGCGAAAATACCTATCGTTTCTTTGTCCCCGGCAAGAGGCCGTCTCGCTCGCACCGTCCGAGATATACACCTGCCTTATCTCTCTTATGGCGCTGCGCGCTGCGCGTTCGCTTATTTTCGGCGTTGTGGTGCTCTCAGACGGTTGCGGCCGGGAGAAATTAAATGAATTTACATTTATTTAACATAATAAATGATTCTACAAAGGTTTTAAATTAATCTAAAAATTTTCCCTAAATTTTGCATCTAATGTAAACAGAGATGACTCACTTGTTATTGTCTACGAATGGAAAGTTTATGATGAATCATCTTTGTTTTGATTCTAAGTCTGTATGTAGTCTTTACTAAGACATGACGGGAGCTCGGTATAATAAGGGATTTTACACACATTTCAATAAGTTAGCCACTTTTACGGGCGAAATCTTATACCTAAAATAATTAAATTATTTATTCATTTATTTTCTTAAAATTAAACGTTTTGCAGAGCTGTCCGTAACATTCTCCCCCCGTCGAGCTGCCGCGTAGACTCGGGTTGCATGGGGAGGACAGCCAGCTTCCTCACGGGGCGCCGAAACACGCCGCCCTTGGTGCGCACGTCCGCGTTCCGCACCTCGCCGTCAGGACCCGGATGCGTTGCTTCGACGATCCCTCGCGGCCAGACGTTGCGTGGCAGCGTGTGGTCGGCGATGACCACGCAGTCGCCTGGCTGGATCCGTCGCTCTGCTCCCGACGGCGACGATTGCCTGGGCGCGAGTGTAGGCAGATACTCCCGTATCCACCGCGCCCAGAATTGATCAGCTAGCGCCTGGTTGGCCCGCCAAGTGCGGCGGTCGGCTTCCAGGCATGGTCCGATGATGGGCGTCGCCGTCGGTCCGCCCAACAGAAAGTGGTTGGGCGTAAGCGCCTCCTCGTCCCGCGGGTCCACGGAGACGTGCGTGAGAGGCCGGGCGTTGACGGTCGCCTCGGCCACGGCGAGCAGCGTCATCAGCACCTCTTCCTTTGGCGCCTTTGTGTGCAGCGTTGTCGTCAGTGCGGTTTTGATGGACCGCACTAGCCGCTCCCAGGCACCTCCCTGGTTCGGCGCGCCGGGCGCGATGAAGCGCCACTCCAGGCCGCGCTGTAGTCCGTAGCTTTGGAGTGCGGGCAGCCATTCTTCGTAGGCCGCCCGTAGCTCGATGTCTGCGGCCCGGAAACATGTAGCATTGTCGCTCCAAATTTGTCGCGGCCAGCCGCGCCTCGCCGCCAGCCGTCGTAGCGCCATGATTGCGGAGTCCGTCGACAGCGTGTGCACTATCTCCAAGTGCACGGCGCGGGTGGTCAGGCAGGTGAATAGCGCCACCCAGCGCTTCTCGTGGCGTCGGCCGATGGTGACCCACACGGGACCGAAAGTAGTCGGTCGCCGCGTAGGTAAACGGCCGATGGTGTGGCTCGACGCGGGCTGGCGGCAGGTCCCCCAGTGCAGGTACTCGGGGTTGTGTGCGGCGCAGGATGCACGTCCGGCAGGCGTTCGCGACGGCTCGTACAGTCGGCCGCAGCTTCAGCACCCAGTGTTGTTGCCGGACGTCGTTCACGACGCGCTCGTTGTTGGCGTGCGCGGCCCTCTCGTGCTCGCGCTGTAGCCACAGCCGCACGAACGGGTTGCGGCCGTCGAGTATGGCCGGCGTCTTGTTGATGTAGGCGGGCGCGGCGTTGATTCGCCCGCGCATCTTCATAAGGCCGTCTGCGTCGATGAAGGGATCGAGCTTGTATAGACGGCTGCGTCGAGTGATGGGCTCGCCTCGGGATAGCGCCCGTAGCTCCTCCGGGAAGGCTTCGCGTTGCGACTGCTGAAGCCACATGTGCTCGGCTTGCCGCATGTGTTTCAGCTGTAGTCCCGTGGGCCGCTTCGTTTTCAGGCGCTCCGCGAACTGAAGCAGTCGCGCCGTCGCGCCTATCAGCCGGTTGTAGTTGGAGAACCGGCTGATGTCAGGCAGCGGTGATGTCCACACGCTCGTAGCTGCGACTTGATGCGGCTGGGCTTCCGTTGTTTCTTCAGTGGGCGGCGTCGGTGTTTCCTGTGGCCATTCCGCTTCAGGCCGCCACAGGAATTCGGGGCCGCTGTACCACCGGGCGCCTATGTCCAGGCGACGCGCGCTGTCTGCTCTCGTAGCGTCGTCGGCGGGATTTTTCTTCGTAGGCACCCATCTCCATTGCTCCGTTTCAGTGATTTCAGCGATTTCACCGAGTCGGTGCGCGACGTAGGCGCTGTAGCGGCGTGCGTCGTCGCGCACCCAGTGTAGGACGGTCCGACTGTCTGTCCATAGGACCGTCGCGTCGATGGTGACTCGGTGCTCGTGCGCGATGCTTCTTGCCAGCCTCGCCCCAATTAGCGCCGACTGTAGCTCGAGTCGTGGGATGCTCTGCTGTCGGGTCGGCGCCACTTTCGCCTTGGCTGCTACGAGGCTGACGTGTGTCTCGCCGTCGACTTCTTGGCGCCAGTAGGCGACGGCTGCGTAGGCTTGCGAGCTGGCGTCTACGAAGATGTGTAGCTCGCGTCTCGTTGCTCCCCCCGTTAGAGTGTACGGGCGGGGTAGGCGTAGCGCTGCTACGGACTCCAGTCCGCGTAGCCACGTAGCGAACTCGGCGGCTTCTTCAGGCGGCAGCGTAGAGTCCCAGTCGAGTTTGAGCTCCCATAGCCTCTGAAGTTGTATTTTCGCCGTCACGGTGTAGTGCGCCAAAAGTCCGATCGGGTCGTAGATACTCATGACGGCGCTCAGCATTTCCCGCTTCGTCGGAGTGCGGCGTAGCTCACGCACCTCCGTCGGGACCCGAATTATTCTCGTGTTGAAGCCGAGTGTGTCTGTGTTCGGGTCCCACATCAGCCCGAGTATCTTCTGGCTCTTGTCGCCGCCTAGCTGCGCGGGCGTTGTGGCTCGGAGCTCCGTAGGTAGCAACTGTATGAGTTTAGTCGCGTTGGAGCTCCACCCGCGCAGCAAGAATCCGCCCAGTCTGTGTGAGGCGGCGACTTCTCGGGATTTCTCGCAGGCCTCCTCTTCGGTTTGAAAGCTCGAGACGAAGTCATCCATGTAGTGGTTTTCAGTGATCTCTCGTACAGCCATCGGGTGTGTCTGCGCGTTCTCTTCGGCGTTATGATCCCGCACGCTGTGGGCCAGGAACGGACTGCTCGCCGCACCGAAGAAAATCGACGTCAGCTGGTACACGGTCGGAGGTCGCGATCTGTCGGCGCCTCTCCACAAAAACATCTGTGACGGCCGGTCTTCTTATCTCAGTTTGATTTGTAGGAACATCTCCGCGATGTCGGCTGTCACGGCGTAGGCTCCTTCTCTGAAGCGGTATAGTATGCCCAGTATTGAGCGCAGCTTGTCGGGTCCCTCCAGTATGTAGTCATTCAAGCTGCGGCCTTGTGAGGTGGCCGCAGCGTCGAATACAAGCCGGATGCGTCCAGGCTTATTCGGGTTCGTAACCGCGAAGTGTGGCAGGAACCATGTAGCGCTGCTTGTCGCCGGCACCGTCCGCTCGGCGTATTTCTTCTCAATTAGATTTTCAATCTCCTTGGTGTAGGCCTCAGCAAACTGCGGGTCGCGGTCCATCTTCTTCTCGATGCCTTGTAACCGCTGCAGGGCCATGTTGTACGTCGGCGGCATGTTAGGGTTGTCGTCGCGCCATAGCTGCCCGACTTCATAACGTGGGCCGTCGATTCGTCGTACTGTGTTGTTGAAGATTGTGATAGCCCGCTCGTCTCGCGGGGTAGTCTTCTTTGCTGCCGTTATCCCCAATGAGTCGATGTCGAAGTAGTTCTTCAGTTGTGCATTGAGGTCGTCGTCTCGAACGGCGTAGCAATGTTGAACGGCCTCTTCTTGATTTCGTCGAATGATTTTCGGCGCCGTTCCAAACACCACCCAGCCCAATGGAGATAGGAGGGCGGCGGGTTCGTTGATTCTGCCCACGCGGATCTCGTACGGCAGCATCAGATGCCAATTGTCGGCTCCGATGAGTATGCGTGGGCGGGCTTCGTCGTAGCAGGCGGCACCCATGTCAGCGAGATGCGGGAACTGCGTGACGTATCTTCTATCGGCTCGTTGTGCGCGGAGGCTCAGATCATCCACGGTACGCAGCATTATAGGGTGTGCTGGACCGCCTGTCTGGCTGCGCACGTGAGCGTGTACTCGACGACTCCTCTGCTCGGTAGCCATCGATCCCACGCCTTGTATGTGTAGGCGTGTGGTGGCGCCGTCGGCGCCGATCTCGTTCGCGAGGCTCTCTTCAACGAGCGAGATTGTGGAGCCCTGGTCCATCAGAGCGTAGGCCAGCGTCTCGCCGCGGGGCCCGCCGATGATGATTGGGATGATCTTCAGAAGCACGGTCGAAGTGGTACGACCGAGCTCCGCAGTGCTCGCCGTAATTTCATGTGTGCACGCCGTCGTCTCGGGTGCGTCTGTAGTTGCGCGCGTAGCAGGTTGGCGCCGCGACGCCATTGTATGATGCGTAGCGGCTTGATGTGGCGGAGCGGTGGGCCCGGCTCTCGGCGTCGCGACGACTTGCTCAGTCGCGTATGGGGCCGGCGCGTACGGATAGGGCGCGTACGGGACGGCGTGTTGCATCGGGATATACGGCGCTGGGGCGTTCGGCGTATATGGTTGCTTCGCTGTTGGCGGGCCCGCTTCGGAGTGTAGCAGGTGGTGATGCGGGTAAGTGCACCCGGGAACACCGCAGCCGCGGGCGCGGCACTGGTCGCGGCGATGCCGGCGGTCCAGGCATTTGAAGCAGACTCTGTTGTTGCGGACCCAATCCCATCGGGCTCCGACTGTCATGTTGAGTATCTTGCGGCATTCTGTAGTGCGATGAGCGCCGCCGCAGCATAGGCAGGCGTCGGCGTGCTCTGTGGCGTAGGTCTGCGCTCGATCTTTGAGAGGGCGTCGTACGGCTCCTCTTCCGGCGCCGCTGCTTGTTGCTCGATTGTCTGGGACGCGCTGCGATCCCCGTAGCTCGGCGGCGGGCGTCGGTCTTCGTGTCGGCGCCTTGGCGTGGGAAAATTCCATTTCCGCATCGCTCTCCTCCAGTAGGAATTCCGCCATGAGCATGAGTTCGCTCTCGGCGGAATGTAGGCGCTCCTTGGCGTAGGAGCACCATCGGCTGCGTAAGTGCGGGCTTAGGCGCTCCGTCACTTCTCGAATCAGCAGCGGGTTGGCGCCGTAGCTACGGCGATCGAGGTCCACCAGCGTCGAGACGATGTTCATGACTTTGATGGCGAAGTTGTTGAGATCGATGGCGCTCGGTCCCAGTGGCGGCATCCTCTTCAGCTCTTCAATGGCTCGGTCGATGAGAAGGTCAGTCCGCCCGAAGTTTTTCTTCAATACTCGTATGATGAGCTCGGGGCGGGTCGACGAGGCAAGCATGTGTTGTACGCATTGCCTCGCTTCTCCCTTCAGGCTGTGGCGCAGGCGTGCGACGTTCTCAAATGGCGAGAATTTGTAGCGCGTAGTGCTCTCGGTGTAGCCGTTGTAAAATGTGAGCCACTCGCTCGGCTCCCCGGAGAATGGCGGCAACTCGTAGACTTGACGTGGAGGTGGCCGCATCATTGTTTCGATTGTGTCCGTCAGGCGGTCGATAGCTCGTCCTCTGCTCGTCGATCGCTCCCGCTGGCTATGTGGCGTCTGTGGCTCGTGCTGTTGCCGCCCGCGTGTCTCGCGTTGCGGCGTCCGTGCTCGAGCATGCTTCGCATCGTCCGCGTCAGCATTTTGCACGCCTGTCAGCCAGTCGTCGACTCGACGTTGAGAGTCAGCTTGAGAACCGCCGGCTCGGGATTGTTCATCGATGCGCTCCATCTCGACCGCGAGCCTCTTCTCAACGAGCTCGCGTTCCAGTCGAATTTCCTCGCAGCGAAGTTGCTTGAGCCGCTCCATAGCGGCGAGCTCCGCCTCGCGGCGGAGCACGTCCGTCGCGTTCGACGCTCTTGAGTGAAGTGATGCTGGTCGGATCGATCCTTCTTCATCTCACACTCTTCCTTGGAGTGTGGGGGGGCCTTTTCTGTGCTATGCACAATAAGGCTGCGGCGGGTTCGCTGCCCGTGACGACGGGCAGGTCTGTCTGTTGTTCTGGCGAACTTTTCATATGGCGGGTCTGCTGCCTTCATGGCGTAGGGACGCCTTGTTGGCAGAGGTCTTTGCTCCTCTTCTTCTTGTTCATGGTGGTGGCAGGAGGTCCCTTTTGAGGGGACGTTTCCGGGCGTCTGGTGGCCTTGCGTGGTGGGGGGCTATCCCCCGAAGCAGCTCGTGACGGGAGTTGTCGGCTTGTGCGAACATGCGTCGCGCCAGCCTCTCCACGAATGCGTCGATGGTCTCCCACTCCAGTGCCCTCTGGATGTGATCATTCCGCACGAATCTTGGGGATTTAGTGATCGTCCTCAGTGCCAGGGTTTCTTGCGCGCGGATCTTCTTGCGATTGGTGGACGCCACGAGGGCGTACCACGCCGGCGCTGCGTACGTGAGCCTGGATCTCACGTACGCTTTGTAAATCCCCAGTTTCGTGCGGATCGGTAGGCTGCTGTTGAAGACTGGACGTAGTTTTGTTCTGGCCACTCTGGCCTGAGCTACTACTTCCGTCACGTGCTGCTTCATGGTCAAGTTTCTGTCGATTGTCACCCCCAGGTACTTGACCGTGTGCTTCCAGTGTACTTCTTGACCGTTCATTCTGAGCGGTGGTGGCGGAATCTGCTTGCCGGTGATTATGGCCTGGGTCTTGCCTGCGTTGGCAGACAGTCTCCATCTCCCAAGCCATTCTGGGAGGGCGTCGAGTTGTTTCTGCAATTTCTTTGCAGCGTGAGCTTTGCTCATGGACGCGGTGTAAAAGGCCGCGTCGTCTGCAAAGAGGCCCAACTTGACGCCCCCTTCAACCGGTATATCGTCGGTAAACAGCGCGTAGCATGCCGGTGACAAGCAGCTACCCTGTGGCACTCCTGCTGCTATTGGGCGTTCTGATGATGTGGCGTCCTCCACCATGACCCGGAACCTCCGACCCTCCAGGAATGAGCGGATGACAGCTACTATGCGGCGAGGAGTTGTGGTCTCCGACAGTTTGTATAGCAGCCCCTCATGCCATACCCTGTCGAAGGCCTTCTCCATGTCCAGGAGAATAGCGGCGGCGTGCTCCTTCTTGTTCAACGCTTCAGCGAGGAAGTGCAGTACTCTTGTCAGCTGGAGCGTCGTCGAGTGCTCTGCGCGGAACCCGAATTGCTCTTGTCGCGGCTCTACATGGGGGAGGAGTTTCCCCAGCAGGAGCCGCTCAAACACTTTGGAGAGAGTGCTTAGGAGCGTGATGGGCCTCTAGCTCTCCGGTCTTCTTCTATCTTTCCCGGGCTTGTGCAGCATAATAACCTGGCCAAGTTTCCAGGTTTCTGGGAAGTGTCCCGAGCGCATGATCCCGTTAAACAAGCGAGTCACTGCCACGATGGTGTGCTGTGGCAGGTGACGTAGCGCTGCGTTAGGGATCGAATCGGCGCCCGGGGCCTTCTTGGGGTTGCATCGCTGGAGGGTTTTTCGGACTTGGCCAGGTGAGAAGAAGACCGGGTCCTCCTCTGGGTGTAGTGGTGCTCCGAAGTATCTCTCCAAGTGTTCCGTGACATTCCACTGATGGTCCGCGTCAGCAATCGGGTTTGGTTGGAATTGTCGCTCCAGGCTTTCGGCGAAGATTTCCGCCCTGTCTTCTGCCTTATACCTGGGCTTGTCATCCGCTGGGTGTGAGAGTGGGCGAATTGGTTCTGGTGTTGTTGCAAGCTGGCGGCATAGTCGGTGGATTGAGGGGATCTCCCCTTCTATGTCCGCCAGGTGATTCTCCCAACTCTCGGCTCTAAAGCTGCATAGCTCTGCCTTGACCTTCTCGGTAAGGGCGTTCAGTTGCGTCTTCATCGTAGGACACCTCGTCCTCTGCCAGCTCCTTCGCAGGCGGCGCTTTTCCTCGATCATGTGGATGATCCTCGCTGGGATTGGCTTGCGCCTATCCGTAGCGGTGTTTGTGCTCGATGATGCGGATAGTGCCTCCTGCATACGAGCTGTGAGTTTGGCTGCTGCTTCATCGACTTCGACGGCTGTGGAGACCGGTGATGTGTTCTCTGTGGTGGCTTCCTCCAGGTGTTGGGAGAAGGCCTCCCAGTCCGTCGTCGTTCGAGGTCTTCTAAGGGCTGCTACTGGGTCTGATCTTATACACATAAGCACCGGTCGGTGGTCGGACGGTAACCCCGGCAGTGCTTCGTGTGTTATAGTGGCGTCGATTCCGTAGTGGATCGAGAAGTCTATGATATCTTCGGACCCGTGCGCGACATCGTAATGGGTCGGCTCCTCGGGTCCGGAGATGTCCAGCTCCCAATCTTCAGCTGCTTTGTAAATGGCCTTGCCAGCTGGGCAGACCCTCGAGGAGTGCCATGAGGTATGCTTGGCATTCAGGTCGCCTGCCAGGATCGTCGGCATCGACGACCTGAAGATCTTGAGCACATCTCCTCGGAGGCTTGCTGTGGGGGCGCCCGCCGGTCTGTATGCAGCGTAGATCCGGGTCTCCCTGCCATCGATGTTAAGGTCGACACCCAGGGTATACAGGGTTGGGGAGGGAACCCACGGGGTAGGGGCTTTTGTCCTCCCGTGGTTGGGTGAGGGGTAGGGGCGTTTGTCCTCCCGTGGCGGGCCGAGGGGTAGGGGCGTTTGTCCTCCCTTGGCGTGGAGAGGGGGTCGTGGGGTAGGGGCGTATGTCCTCCCATGGCCGGCTGGGGGGTAGGGGCTTTTGTCCTCCCTCAGCCAGGAGGCTGGGACCGAAGCACCGTGTGTCGGTGGCGGTCCTAGCTTCCAGAGGGTCCCTCAGCGTGGCTCTGCAGTAGCAGAGTCCACGACTGATATGGGACGTGGAGAGGGGGTCGTGGGGTAGGGGCTTTTGTCCTCCCATGGCCGGCTGAGGGGTAGGGGCTTTTGTCCTCCCTCAGCAAGGAGGGTGGGACCGCAGCACCGTGTGTCGGTGGCGGTCCCCGCTTCCTGGGGGCTTGGGGAAGCAGGTGAGGGTTAGCCACACTGCTATGCTACAGTGTGTCTTTCGGTGAGGGTTCGCCTTAGGGCGAAAGTGCCGGTGGTGTCGTGGTGACATGTTCGCGATCCCATGGCACCACCACTACGGCACAGGTTGGCAGCATCCCAGAGTTTTAGTGGGTAGGCTAGTCCTTCGCGGACTAGAGAGCCCCACATAACCAATGCGTAATGTCTGACTCTCCCCCCGAGGGTCTCATATTACGTAGTGGTATGCAATTCAATGCATTTCTCTGGGTCAAAAAAAAAAAAAAAAAAAAGGGTATACAGGGTGTCGAGCGGTTGATGGTCCACCGGCTGGTGAATAAGGTTCCTCCGGATGATCACTGCTAGGCCGCGGTAGGCGCTCCCTTGAAGGTTGACCTCGTCCTTCCTGTACACCACATAGCCTGTGATCTTCAGCTCTGTTGTTGCCTTGAGATGAGTCTCGCTGATGAGCATTACGTCCACTTCCTGCTCTCGGAGGAAATAGCGGAGCAGGGCGAACTTTCCCGTCAGCGTCTGGGCATTCCAGTATATTATCCTCAGGCTTTTAGGATTGAAGAGGAGCCTGAGGAACGGTCGCACGGAGAGCCTTGGCCACTGCTGCTGGGCCTTGGAGAGAAGCTGCAGTGAGCAGCTGGGCTATGAGCACCGCCAGGTCTGGTTGCGGAGCTTCAGCTTGCGGTGGTTGGGCTGTTGCAGCTGGTCTGCTCGGTGCTGAGGGAGCACTGGCTTGTTCATTCCGGTATGGTGGGGAATTTGCCTTCCTTTTGAGTCGCCTCTTCTGGCTCTTGGTTAGGGTGGCGGTTGGAGCTTGAGTCACGGTGGTCTTTACGCCCCTTTGGGTGGGGGCGTTGGCCGGTGCCATCAGACTTGATGGTGCCGACTCTTCCACCGTGGGCAGATCCAGCGCGGCTCTCGTTACTGGTCCTGCTCGTGCGGGTCCAGTGTACGCTGCTCTGCCCGCCTTCCTGTTGCGGCTTTCTCGCAAGAATACTGGGCACTTGGAGTGGTTGGCCGGATGGGGGCCACCACAGTTGATGCAGGTGGCTGGGTCCTTTTTTGGGTCCGTTGCGCAGTCTTTGGCCCAATGGGGACCGGCACAGCGCACGCAGGCTATCGGGCGGTGACAGCCATGCGAGGAGTGCCGGAACCCCTGGCATCGATGGCATTGGGCGGGGCCTTTCTTCCCACGCCAGGCTTCTATTTTGATGCTTGTCATGCGCAGCAACTCCTTCACCCCGTAGATCTCAGGAAAGTTCTTGGCGGGGCCCGCCAGCTGCACAAAGTATATGCAGCCGGGGCGCCCGCTCCTGGCGTTGATCTGCTTGATGTGGTCCACGGGGTAACCAAGCTCTGCGCAAGCGTCGCGTATGCATTGGAGCGGCGTGTCCACTGGTAGCCCCCTCAATGCCACCTTGTGAAGACGCTCTCCCTCTTCTCCGTGTATGGTGAAGGAGAGTTTCACTCCTTCTTTCTCCAGCCTGCAGAGGTGCCGTATCACCAGCCGATACTCGTCCTCTTCTTTCGGCCGGAATTCCACCCCTTTCCCGTGAGGTTTAGTGATGGGAGTCCTGCCGAGCTCTCTGGCTATCTCGTCCAATACAGTGGGCCAATTGGGTAAGATGTCGGCTACCACTGTCGGGTATCTTGGCCGGGGCGGCTTATTTGGTTCGGCGCCATCTTGCGGTTGCGCTGATTTTGGTTGCTGTTTCTTTCTCGGCGCGTCTGCAGCTGCAGTTGCGCCGGCATAAGATTTTGCCTTTTGGGCGGGCGGCGCTCTTGTGGAGGGCGGGCCAGCTTGGGCGGGCGTTTTAGTGAGGCCGGACGGTCCAGGTTGGGCGGGCGGTCCGATTTGGGCGGGAGGTGCCGCTGGGGCGGGCGGTTCTGTCTGGGCGGCGCGGGCCAGCTGGGCGGGCGGTCCAGGGCGGGCGGTTGGCCCTTTCTGGGCGGGCGGTCCAGCCAGGGCGGGCGGCTCTGACTGTGTGAGCGGCTCTGGTAGGGCGGGTTGAGCGCCCTTCTTCGTTGATCCCTTCTTGGGCGGTCTCTGAGGCAGCGCTTCGCTAGGGGCGGGGCGCTTGGGCGGCTGCTTCTTAATTGCCCCGGTTGACTGCCCTTGCTGGTTGGGCAAGTCTCCCTGGGCGGGTGCGTGCGGGGTCTCTGCGTCCGCGATCGGCGTTGTTAAGGCGCCGTACGTAAGTGACGCGGGGATCTCTTGTTCGCCTACGGGTGAGGGCGAGTAAGTGGCGGGCGGGTCGGTGGGCGGCGCCCATCTGTTTATCCCCAAGGATTTTGATCGGCGGCGGAGTCTAGGATCGGTTGGCGGCGAATCCTTGCGGCAGAGGCGTTTCTCTTCGACTGTAAGTGTGGGCGGGCTGCGCTCATCCGCTTTTCTTTTTGTCGTCGTTATTGCCGGGTTATCCCGGATGAAATCCAGGAATGCCCGGTCTGCTGGCGTCAGGTCCACCCTTTCGCCCAGGAGGTGGTGCTGCAGCCTAAAATAGGCTGCCGTCCAGGCGAGCAGGCCCTCCGACGGCTTGGCCGTTTCTATCATCCGGGCGACGCTGATCTTGTCACGATCCAGGGTCGCCCGGTGAGTTTCGGGTTCGGCGTCGGGGGGGAAGATCGCCCATTCCCTCAGGAGCGTCGAGGCGGAGCTTTCTTCTTCTCTGTTTTGGTTGTCGGCGGCTGCTGGTTGCTGCTCAGGGCTGCTAGGCGTCGATTTCGCGGGCGCGGGGGTGGCGGGGGGCGCGGGGGGCGCCTCACCATCGCTCGTTGCGTCCATGAATAAGTCCGGCATATCGAGGGGTAGATTCATGGCCCGGTATTGGGCCCTACCCGCCGGTGTTGGTGGCGTTGTTTTTCGTGCTGTGGGGGTGGGTAGGTCAACATCATGTTTTTCCACCCTACCCTCCGGTGTCGATGGTGTTGTTGATGGTGGCGGGGGGGCGGGGTTTGTTTACATTGTGAGGGAAACAAGTCCCTCACACCCCATCTCTCCGGGTTGGGCGGGAGATGCCCCTTGAATGGCGCGGCCGGGCGTGCGCGTGGCTCGGTCGTCGCGGCTCTCGTAGGAGACGGGAGTCGCCTAGGCTTCCCGGGGGAGTCAGACAGCGCAGCAAGGAGCCGGTCGATTGACCGATCCCTCGCCTCCCTCGCCTCCAGAGGGGGGACGCTGTCTTTCCCCACCCGTTTAGCTTTCGGCTTCTCCTTTTCCATGAGGCCGTGGTCGCTAATGTTGATTTTTTTTTTGGTTGCTAATGTTGTTTTTACTCGCACTGCACGTCGCTCATTCCGTCGACCGGGACCGACTCCGCACCGCTTCCCCCGGGGCTTCCGCTTGAACGGGACCGGGTTAGGCGGCGCAGCGAAGGGCAATCGACGGAACAGCTATCTTTTTCGTGCGGCAGCTGGCGCCGGACGAGTCCGGGTGCTGTATCTTCTCTGTTTTCTCAGCAAAACAAAGTTGATGCGCGATGGGTTTCTTGGTGCGACCGTGTGCGTTGGTGTGCAGAGTTACAATCCATGCTGGTCGGCTTTTTTTTTTTTTTTTTTTTTTTTTTTTTTTTTTTTTTTTTTTTTTTTTTTTTTTTGGCTTTTGACTGGCCCGAGCCTTTCGGCTGTACTAGGGCGAACGGAGTGTGCGGGTGGGGTCACCGAGTGGGACCTCCTGCCCCGCAGTGTGGTGGTTTATAAAAATGCTGTGTCGCGCAAGGCGACCATGACCAGCTACAAGTGGTGAGTTTGTGATAGTGTGAAAGTAGAGTTATGAGAGAGTATGAGTGAGTGTTATGACTGAGTGATGGATGATATGGTATGATGATTAACTGGGGCGGCCCAGGATTTCATTTAATGACTGGGACAGTCCGGCCAAGCGACGGTCCCGTTCGGCGAGGGCGTCACGATCTTGATATCTGTTTTCATAAACAGGTCTGTGAGCAACATTATTTTCAGGGGGGCGCCCTCGCCGACGGGAGCGCTTTTTGGCCTTCTCAGCCTTGATCGCTGCCATCACGAGGTTCCACTCATTGGTGACTTTCGTGATGGCATCGACAGGGTCGAGAAGGCTGTCTTTTGGACGTCGTCGGAATCTGTGGGCGTTGGGTTTTGCCCGGGCTGGCTTGAAAATTGGGGGCCTTGAGGCGCCCGAGAGGGATGGCGGTGTCGTTGATGCGGGGGCCACGGGGCCCGCTATCGTCGTATAATCAGGATCTTCGTCGTCGTCGTCGTCGATGTTTAGAGACAGAGTTAGATCGGTGGACGGGTTCGGAGTTAAATGGTTGACTTGGGGGGGGGTGGCTGGGTAGTCCACCGCTTTACGGACTAAGGGGTTCGGGTGGGAGGGGGCGTTATCCTCCAGGAAGTGGCGAGTTGAGTTCCTTATGAACTGGTATATGGTTGGGATTTTTAGGTCGAAGTGTATGGACAGATTTGACACGTACCATGGAGCTTTTGATATCCTGCGGAGGGCGCGGTTTTGGAGTGTTTGTAGTGGCTTTAATTTGTTTGCACCCGCGTGGGCAAAGACAGGGCAGGCGTATGATAGGATAGGCCTCACACACAGCTTATATAAGGTTAATTTGTTCTTGGTGGACATCTTGCTTTTTCTGTTAAGCATGGGGCTAAGCCTTCCTAGGATGAAGGCTGCCCTGTCTCTGACCGTTTTGATATGGGGTTTAAAGGAAAGGGATTTGTCGAGGGTGACTCCCAAGTATTTGGTTTTATTTGTCCATGGGATCGGTTGGTTATAGAGGCAAACCGGATTGCACATTCTGTTTGGGTCTTTTTTGCCTGTAGTAAATATAATGGCCGCGCTCTTTTCCGGGTTTACCTCTATTTGCCAGAGTTTAAACCATCTACCTAAGTCGGATAGAGCGGACTGAAGGTCTTTTCTGATAGTGGCATGGCGTCTATGGGTGGTGTATAAGGCGGTGTCATCGGCGAAAAGCGCCAGATGAACTCGAGGGTGGACAGGAATGTCATTCGTATATAACGAATATAACATTGGTGAGAGGGCGGAGCCCTGGGGGACCCCGGCATTGATTGGATGGGGTTTTGAAAAGACCCCCTCGTGGCGGAAGCGAAAGCTTCGATCGGTGAGGAAGTCCTGTACTATCAGCACAAGACCTCCCGGCATGCCCAGCTGGAAGAGCTTGAAGACCAGGCCGGCATGCCATACCCGATCGAAGGCTTTCGCCACATCCAATAGGACGGCCCCGGTGTGAAGGCTACCTAGTTTCCTGAATCCGTCAATGATATGTTCGACAATTCGGTGCACTTGGTGAGTGCACGAGTGCTTTTCCCTAAAGCCGAATTGTTGGTCTATAATGATGTTATTAAGGGCAGTATATTGACGGATTCTGGAAAGTAGGATTTTCTCGTAAAGCTTCCCTAGAGAGCTAAGTAACGAGATGGGCCGGTAACTTGAGGGGGACGAGCGGGGTTTTCCGGGTTTGTGAATCCCTATTACTGTAGCTACTTTCCATACTGGCGGAAAATAGCGCAAGGATAGCGCGGCGTTAAATATAGCTACCAGGATTGTCAGTGCTTCGTCGGGGAGAATTTTAATTATTTTATTTGAGATCCCGTCGGCGCCGGGAGCTTTTCTGGGTCTGAGGGACTTAATTATGGTTTTTAATTCTGACATTGACGTCGGGGACGGGGGGGGGGACGAGAGGGCGTTTTCGGTTTTTGATTGGACCACAGCGTTTATGAACTCGGTGTGGATGGGATCAGCTAAATCGGTGTTTGGGGAGCACTGCCTCTCGACACTCTCCGCAAGGCACTCCGCCTTCTCTTCGTCCTCCAGCGCGGGGGTCGGATGGTCGGGGCGGTCTAAGGGCGGGATAGTGGTATTTGAGTCTGTTTTAAGAGCCCTCGCGATCCTCCAATAGGCAACGTGACTAGGTTTGATTTCACCCATGAGATTTTCAAAGTCTCTAGCCCGAAATTCCGCAACCCTCTTTTTGACCTCCCTTTGGAGGGAGCGGAGGGCGACGCGGTTCTCGGGCGAGGGGAAAGCAGTGGTCTCTCTTAACATGGCGTTCTTCGTGCCGATCAGGTTCATCAGCTCATCTGATAGGGGTCTTCGGAGGGCCTCTTCCTCCGGAATTTCCCTAGAGGCGTTGCTCTGGGAAGAGCTGATGAAATTGGTGAATAAATCAATGGCTAGGTTTGTTTCTGGGGTGGAGTCTAGGGACGCTGTTAATTCAGTGAGATTGGCTGGTACAGTCTGTAGGTTTTTCCCCACCTGGACCCAGTCAATGATTGTTTTTGTTTTAGGGGGGTCAGTTGATGCGGCAGGGCCTAGGCTCAGCACCACCGGGCGGTGGTCCGAGTTCAGCTCTTGTACTACGGAGATTGAGCTCATACGCATGGAGATGTTTTTGAATAATGCTATATCAAGGATATCGGGGAGATGGTCTCCCTGGTGGGGGAGGTGGGTCGGTTCCACATGCTGGTCGGCGCGGCGCGTGGGCTTTATCAGTGAAAGTCACGTTGAACTCGCGCCGCTGCGCGCGGGCCTCCGATTGGTCGGCCGGCGCGGAGTGCTGTGATTGGCCGGCCGGCGCGGCCGGCGCGGCGTGCTGTGATTGGTCGAAGCGCTCGGCGTTCTTCGACAGTCGTTTCTCCAGTTCGCTGCGCCAAGCCGTAGTGTCGGTTGGCGGTGAAATTGGAGCTTCTTCGGCGGGGGACTCTGGTGAGTCGGTTTGAAACTGCAGTCCCGAAGGGCCCGGCCGGGCCTGGGCAGCGGGCGGTGAGTGCGTGACTGCAACATTTGTCACCGCGAACCGTTGTAGGTCGACTGCAGCTTGTGTGCGCTCACGCTGCGAGCGCGCACTCTCCTCACTCTTGTTTCCTCGCGTTAAAACCATCTTGTTTGACGATTGGGAAAACCGCACTTTTCCCGCTACACAAACGAACCTAAACTAATTCCGATCCGGCTACTCGAAGGACCAAACAATGTAGACGACAACCGCGTCCGTCGGCTATCGGCTACAAGGGCACTCCGAAACTCAGGGATGAGTTATGGAGCGAAGTGGACTGTAGGCTAAGGTAAAACGAACGGACGAATACGAAAACGCAAACTAAAAATCAACGGTATATATTTACACAGAAAATTAACAAAAACAACAACGGATCGGAAACACTTAAATTAACACTTAACTAATATAGTCTCTGTCTATGAATTTACACTAAATCGCGGACCGATGGTACTACGCTATACTAACAAAACTAACTCGCGGACCGATGGTACTACGCTACAACTGTTACAAGATGGTTTATGCAGGAGAACAAGAACTGGAAGTGATTCTATACAAAAATGGCCGTCCTTTTATATAATTTGCCTCTAGGTCCAGGGGGACGCCCGCCCTGTCATTATATTTTAATTTACTTAAGTTATACATTACTGAGCTTAAAACTAACTTATGTTATGGATTGACGCTGTTAATGTTTGCGTCGTGGGAGCTCCCGTCAGACTGTGAGATGCGAAAATACCTATCGTTTCTTTGTCCCCGGCAAGAGGCCGTCTCGCTCGCACCGTCCGAGATATACACCTGCCTTATCTCTCTTATGGCGCTGCGCGCTGCGCGTTCGCTTATTTTCGGCGTTGTGGTGCTCTCAGACGGTTGCGGCCGGGAGAAATTAAATGAATTTACATTTATTTAACATAATAAATGATTCTACAAAGGTTTTAAATTAATCTAAAAATTTTCCCTAAATTTTGCATCTAATGTAAACAGAGATGACTCACTTGTTATTGTCTACGAATGGAAAGTTTATGATGAATCATCTTTGTTTTGATTCTAAGTCTGTATGTAGTCTTTACTAAGACATGACGGGAGCTCGGTATAATAAGGGATTTTACACACATTTCAATAAGTTAGCCACTTTTACGGGCGAAATCTTATACCTAAAATAATTAAATTATTTATTCATTTATTTTCTTAAAATTAAACGTTTTGCAGAGCTGTCCGTAACAGATACTTTTTACCCGACTACGAAATAACTACGCGTACGAAGTTGCGGGCACCTTCTAGTTTATTATAGTATAGTCTGGCTAATGAAATATTACTCAAAGTTTTGGTGGGAAATTGAAAAAATCTGCGGCTGGTCACACTTTGTGTAGTAGGTAGGAATTATATTTATTTATTTAAACTTTATTGCACAAAAGAAAAACTTAACGTTCAAAAGGCGAACTTAATGCCATGCGGCATTCTCTACCAGTCAACCTTAGGGCAAAGCAGAGAAATTTTAGGCGGTGCATCAAACAACATAATTACACATAATTAAAATACTCATACTATTATAGCTACATACATATTATAGATAATAAACATATATATATATATAAATAGATACATACATAAATATATACGACGATGAAACAAACCAAGCAGATATACTATGAGATTTCAGTTCAGCCAGCAAAGAAACTTCGCACGGCCCTTTTAAATGCCAACTTACTCGGAGCCTGTTTGATTATGAGAGGAAGACCGTTCCAGAGGCGAGCCACTTGCAAGGAGAAAGAATTAGACATGAAACCAGTACGGTGAAGAGGAATAGAAAGGGCAAGATTGCCGGAAGAGCGAAAATTACGGTTACGAGTGGATTCAACATAGCAGAAAAAGGTTTTCAGGTATTCAGGAGCTTGTGGATCATTGAGTATTGAAAAGAGAGTGCAGAGCATACGAATATTTTTTGGAGTAGTAGGGCCTCGTGCAGGGTCCGTCCGGATTGTTACTACCGTCTTGCCTGCTAACCCACCGCCAAACAGCAATGTTCGCATTGTTGTGTTCCGGTGTGGGGGTAAGATAGCCGGTGAAATTACTAGCATAGAGGCATTCTATCTTCGTCCTCCGGGTAGGCAAGAACTTGTGACTCCTCTGGTGTTGCAGGTGTTTATGGGCGACGGTAATCGCTTTCCATCAGGCAATACGTTTGGTTGCTCGTTTGTCCCCTTTGACATAAAAAAAAAAAAAAAATTGCGTCGTTGACGGATGGGAAACCAGCCAAGCTGAGAGCGGTAAGAAGAAACGTGATCATATTTACGGAGACAGAAAATAAAGCGAATACAATTATTAAGAAGTCGATCCAACTTATCAAGAAGATCCTCATTTAAGTCCGGATAACAAACATCACCATAATCAATTATGGGTAGTAATAGTGTATTTACAAGCAATACCTTAGTTTTGATAGGCAAGAAATTTTTCAGTTTGTTGAGAGCATGAAGCGAGCCAATGACTTTCCGGCTAATTTCACCTACCTGCACCCTCCAGCTCAGTGTGCTATCTAAGTGAACACCTAAATCCTTAACACTAGAACTAAAAGGAATAGGCGTTCCGTTGAAATTTACAGGAGTTACAGAATCCCGGTCAAGTTTAGCAAGCTGACGAGTTATAGTTTTGATACTAAAATTATTTTAGATTTTCTATATGTAAGGTACCCAAGGAGTAAGGAAATAAGTTAAATATTTATGTTAACGTGCACTCATAGTCGGCTCATATAATTTCTACCACTATCAACGATACACGATACAGTACAGTCAACGACAAAAACATATGTTTACACTTTTTAACCATATACAAGGCGAAAAATTAAACGTAGTGTAAATAAGACCTAGCTCGAAAAAATGCGTTCTCTACAACAATGCTTTCAGGATGCTGATGGGACTGCCGCGCCGCTGCAGCGCGTCAGGTATGTTCGTGAGTGCCCGCGTCGACGGGTTCCACGCAATTATGCGTAAAAAAAAAAAAATTAACAAAAAAAAGAACCGACTTCAGTAAAACTAAAAAGCCAAAAATAACCCGTTCAAGTACAGATTACATTTGACTCACCCTTCGAAGTCGATCCCAAACCACTCAGTTCTTATATTTATATATTATAGTTTACGCGAGGTTTGGCACCGAAGTCGGTTCTTTTTTTTGTTAAAATTTTTTTTTTTTTTGCTTTTTAGTGATTCGTATGTGTGTTCATCATCAGTTTCCTTACACCAAATCCTATTTACTGAATGTAAATTCTTGACTTTATCAATAAATTACCGAAAGCGCCGTACATGTCCCTATAACATTTGAAGAGTTCCCTCGATTTCTCCAAGATTCCATCATCAGATCCCGACTTAGTGCTAACGGGACCAACTCGGGGTTATACCCTTTCGATAAAAAAAAAAAATTGAAAATCGGTTCACGATTCTCGGAGATATCGAGTAACATACATAGAAAAAAAAAAAAAGTCCGAATTGAGAACCTCCTCCTTTTTTGAAATCGGTTAAAAATATGCCTCGTTGCAAGGGCGGCTAAGGAACAGTGGCAACAGCATTCTGAAAATAATAGCTGAAGCTGATCGTATGTGTGAATGTCCAATACAAAAGCACTGGATTCAGCATTGAAAAGGTTGTGTGTCATATAACAAGTAACTGTGTTTGTTGTGAAGGACCAACCCTAATATTTCTGTTTGGCCCTATGGTTGACTGGTAGAGAATGCCATTTGACATTAAGTCCGCCATTTGTACTGAATTTTGTTTTGTGCAATACATTTCTTTAATAAATAAATACATAAATTATAGTTAAGGAAACTAACATAGTTTAATAAGTTTGTAACTAACACCTCTCCTCTTAGTTGTCTGAAATAAACGATTATTATTATGATTATTATTACCTATTAATACCATATATTAATCCATCACCAAAAAAATTACATAAGTACTATGCCAAATTTCTACTCTATTCAAAATTATTTATAGAGGTGGGTACCTACTAAATTGCTTAAATCATAGACAATTGGTGATACCACAAGGAAATATATGTCAACATTATTTGGCTAGCCAGACTCTATAAGCCTACAAATATGCCCTATCTTGACGAAATAAAAACTTCTAACTAGCGTTATCTGTCGTTATTTTCCGGAACTACTCTAATCCTGTACCGACTTACCGTGCCTTAACGTGTTCTACCGACTAGAAAAATATACCCGAATGAACGCCATCTATGTATATTTACCCAAACTAAGTTAAACATAAATATCAGTTGGTTTGTGCTTATGTCATGATGAGTGCCATCTGTGAGACTTTTCCAGAACTATTAGCATTGTTTTCATTTTCGCGTTCACTTTCTCTAGTTGAATGTTCTGTTGCATAAACGGTTTTTATTAATAGCGGAACTATTAATGTTGATAGTTACATAAAGTTGTATATTTGTGCATTTAGTTACTGTACAAGCTACCTAGTTATGTAGTAGTTATAAATAAAAATTCAGCGACGGAGTGAAACATTCATGCGAGTTAAATAATTTAAATATGAGTGAGTGGTATTTATGTATACAAATCGTTAACATGCAATAAAACAATGAAATTGGTTTAGTTTGTTGGATAATTACCGTTATGAGTCATTTGGAATTACAAATTACTATAGAAGATTTATTTATTTGGAAAGTGCAAGGGGTGATGTTGAGGCAGACAGGTTCTTGAGTGACGACCACGTGGTTGCGCTCGGTGCGGTACGCACCGGAAGACGCAGCCTGCGATCCCTAACAAGGTGGACCGACGACCCGGATAGGATCTCTGGGAGCAATTGGATGAGGGCGGCGCTCGATCGATCGGTGTGGAGAACTTTGAGGGAGGCCTTTGTCCAGAAGTGGACGACTATCGTTTGATATGACGATGAAGTTTAGGAGTTCTGCTTCACTAAGACGCCAGGGTAGCTTTATTCCATACAAAAATATGGTATGTTCATATCTAATAAGTGTGTCCATCGTATACATAATACGTACGGGAAGGGGTCATGATTTCAGGAAAAATCTTAATAGCGCGATGCCTGATCGTCTCTTGTTTTGTATGGGAGCGCGGCGCGTTGCCAGTCCAGCGCCATCTATTGGTCATAAAGTCATAATTTCTTTGCCCTCTTATCACATCATTTTAACCAATTTTGGTAGGCACACGGTTAGCTGGAGCAAAAAATCCGTTCATAAGTGACAGAACGCTGAGATGTTTTAATCCCAGACGAAAAAAGAGCGGTGTTATAAGTTTAACTTGTGTATCTGTGTGTCTGTCTGTGGCACCGCAGCTTCCAAAGTGATAGATCAATCTGACTGCGGTTTTTCCAAATCGAAAGATTTGTCCGTCGCGTTGGTTTTTAGCTATGTTTGGTGGAAATAGGACCAGTAGTCTCCAAGATATTCATTTTTAATTAGAACAAGTGACAAAATCTCAGCCAATATTGAAGCTAAGAATTACAAAATTTGCATTTTCTATATCACTCATTGAATGAGGGTCTCATGATGACCGCTACGTGTGTCGGGGGTGCTTAAGCCTTTATTGTATTAGTTAATCACACTAATATTATAAAAAACCGGCCAAGAGCATGTCGGGCCACGCTCAGTGTAGGGTTCCGTAGTTGCCCATCCTTCACAATAGTTTTCATTGAAAGTATTTAAAGAAGCCTTATTTTCATGAATTTTTCCTTAATTTTTTGACCCGTGGTTGAGAAGTTAGAGGGGGGGGACACTATTTTTTGGATTTCCCTAGCGAATATTCACAAAACTGCTGACTTTATCAAAAAACGATCTTTGAAGACCCCTATTTTTTTTAAAAGACCTATTCAACGACACCCCACACGCTAGTGTTGGACCGAAAAAAAAAATTCACCCCCACTTTAGGTGAACGGGAGGTACCCGAAAAAAAGTTCTTTTTTTAGTTTTTAGTTTACCGTTATGTCGGCGTTATGCATACACATACTCATACCAAATTTCAGCTTTCTAGCATTTATGATCACGGAGCTAAGCCGCGGACGGACAGACGGACAGACGGACATGGCGAAACTATAAGGGTTCCTAGTTGACTACGGAACCCTAAAAAGCGAGTGTTTATGTGTATGTTTGTTACTTCTTCACGCTGAAACGGCTGGACCAACGTTGATAAATATTGGTATGAAGGTAGCTAACACCCTCGATTAACACATAGGCTCTACTTTTAATCCCGAATAAAATAAGTGTTCCCGTGGAATGAGCGAGCGGGTAACACCGTGCGGAGCAGCTAGTAATATATTATGTCGCATCCTGGTCATGATTATGGATGGTCAATGGTCATATTGGTTATGAGTCCATACTCATGACTCGTCTGAAGTTGCTGCGGAACACAAGCGCCATCTGTGGCGTTGTACAGAGTCTAGGAGAACCGGCAAGCGCTACTTCGATATGGATCCCAACCACGGGAACCCCCTTATCAGGAAGGCAGCCGACTACCTTCCTCGAGCTCCCGATCCCTCTGTGGATCCACCTCACAGATTGTTATTGCAAAGAGGTCGGTTTACCCGGCGTCCGAAGCATGTATATCATCCAAGCGATGGTCGCCGCGAACTCTCCGAACGTCGCCTCATTGTAATCCCCGCCGGCGGGGAATTACCGCTACTTAGTTCGCGTTTTTCTTTATCATAACCCGATTTTCTTTTCTCCTCTCCTCCCGCCCTAAGTCAGACTGATTCGGTTCAGTATATTCCCGACGCAGTCCATGCGCCCAGTGCGCCCGCGTCATCCCAACCCAAATTACCCCTGTGGCGCGGAGATAATCCCATTAGCGGGTTATACTCCCACACAAAGTCCGACTACTGGTAGTGAGGGCTAACCAGCCCTGATACAGATCAAGTCATGTCTTAAAAAAATATATATATATATATAAACGAGACGGGCGAGGAATCGAGGATTCATTCTGTGTCCAGCAGTAGGAAAGTGCACGTCTCTTAGGAACTGTTCGTTAACCAGTTGATCTGTTACTAAGATTAAGTTAATTAAAATAGATCTCGATAGTTAAAATTATAAACAGCGTTTTCTCAAGTTTGATTTAGTTGTCTATGTCCGATGACGACTTCGACCCACCTGATCCAATATATAAGTCCGTTAAAAGGCATGGGTGTTCTAAAGTTCGTATATTTCTCTTCTATTTCCTTCGTCTACATTTCGGTGTACTTGAACTTATCATAACTGTCGCTTAAACTAAACGTAATTTATTATTGAAACGGTTGCCAAGGATTCAGTCGATTCAGCAAATTCAAGCCGATGTTATATATTGCTACTTAAGTAATATTGAGACTAAGACAAAGCTCTGGTTAGATAAAATAAAATTAATAAATAAATATCCGACAACCTCACACAAATCGATCTAGTCCCAAGAGGCTTGTGTTAGGGCACTACAGAATAAAGACAGTACAGAAGCCGACGATATACATACTTAACTAGATAAATATATACTTAAATACATAGAACAACCATGAACCAAGTACAAATATATTCGAGTTTATCACACAAATATTTGCCCTGTAGGCCTATGATGGTTGCGTTTATCACGTGAATAAGTGTCAAAGCATCCGTCACGTTTTGACCAATTGCGAGTGCAAGGGACAGATGCTTTGTCACTTATTTATCACGTGATAAACGCAACCATCATAGGCCCCCTGGCCGGGATTCGCGGGACGCTTTATAAGTTATAAGTATTAAGGTACATCTGTATTAAAATATGAACTTTAATTTTGGTTATGCAGATATATTTTAAGTTAATTGTCAATTCTCTTTAAAAAACACTGTTATATAATAATCTAAATTACACCTGACACGAGTAGCTGGTCATCATACGACACATAAAACTAAATTTGGAATTCCTAGCTTTAATATTTGCTGAGAGCCAGTCGCTTGTTCCACTAACAGCTGAATATCTTGGAGACGAGAGCTCCGATCTTAATCAAACAAAGCTAAGAACCATCTCGACAAACCAGGGGGGTATTCGACCAATTTTAGAGATATAATGGAGATCTCTCCTTTTCATCGCCATCCGTCACTTTTGACGTGTGCCTACTTGACAAGTGGCGATATCCCTAGAATATCGCAACTTCGTCAATTCGGACGCGCTAAATTTTCGTTTCCTTTGTATGTGACGGCATAAATAACAGGCGCATACTTTAAATTGACCTCGTAGTGCGTGAAATTAGTCCGTTACGTTTCATTCAAAACAGAAATTCATATGCATGAATAACATTTTTGACAATCATTATCGCCTTCGTATTTCCAAAATTGAGATGAGATATGTCAATTTAAAGCTCATCGCATTTTAATGACAGTTCAACGGCGATATAACAGTTATCTAATAGAGATGTGACGTTTGGCGTTCACTCAAACGGCATTCTCGAATTGGGCCCCAGGGGGGGTATTCGACCAATTTTAGAGATATAATGGAGATCTCTCCTTTTCATCGCCATCCGTCACTTTTGACGTGTGCCTACTTGACAAGTGGCGATATCCCTAGAATATCGCAACTTCGTCAATTCGGACGCGCTAAATTTTCGTTTCCTTTGTATGTGACGGCATAAATAACAGGCGCATACTTTAAATTGACCGCGTAGTGCGTGAAATTAGTCCTTTACGTTTCATTCAAAACAGAAATTCATATGCATGAATAACATTTTTGACAATCATTATCGCCTTCGTATTTCCAAAATTGAGATGAGATATGTCAATTTAAAGCTCATCGCATTTTAATGACAGTTCAACGGCGATATAACAGTTATCTAATAGAGATGTGACGTTTGGCGTTCACTCAAACGGCATTCTCGAATTGGGCCCCAGGCTTTCGATTAAAAAACCGCAGTTAAATAGGTTCACCGTATGGGCGCTACGAAGCCATATACAAACACACAGATAAACAGATACACAGTCATGTTAAACTTAAACACCCCCCTTTTTTCGTCGTGGCTTAAAAACACCATGGCCAGTCCAGTTCCCGTACACCAGATGCGGTTCACCACGGTCACCATTTCTAATGTGGACCGTTCTTTGATAATCAGAGGCCGGCATTGTCGTAGCAATTTGAGCTGTCATATCATCTCATATTCATAATATGTATATTGATAAGCACAGAATTTGCGGGCAGTTTTCTCGCGCAAAAGTTAGTCATTGCTTACTCGTATCCAGCGTGGGAATGCTACCTACGTTTTGGGTACCCTACTACGGGGTCCCGATCTCTCTTTAATATTATATAGTTACTAGGTAAATGTTTTAATATCATTATTTATAATGTAATAAATATGTTGATATTTGGATGGTGTTACCGAAGGCAAGCCGAGAAATCGAGGAACTTATATTGAATGTACATTTGTAGGTATATACATATTTATTTATTTAAACACAACTTAAAATAAAAGCATAAATACTGAATATAAAATTTTAAATAATATGATTAAGAGTAGGGTAGACTGGGGTCAATAGAAACAGTTTGCCTTTAACCGCCTGTAACGGCTATATTTTTATGAGTAGAAAGATGTACACTCAAAACATTTCAAGGTTAGTTATCTGGTTCCTAAATAAAACGCACCTGGTTGGTCTATAATCCATAGTTTCTTGTCAATAATGTAATGAAGAGATTGGGACAGAATGGTTCAATTGACCTCACATGAGTGTCAATTGAAACACTATGTGAGGTCAATTGAAACACTCGCATATCTTCGGCACCATGAAAGTACTTATATCTGTTTTAATCTTTTTCATTACTACCACGGAAATCAATGAGATCCTAAAAAAATTGCAAGCATTTCATGAACATTTCTCAATTTATGAGCAAGTGAAAATCTCAATACAAAAAAGCGTCTTAAAAAAAATACTACTTACTTTTAGTTTTCTTTGTTGCTGCTACTTTATACATTTAGCTAAACCAAAGTTGTTTTAATGCAATTATAAGATGTAGCAATTTAGAATTGCAGAAAACAAGCATAATCATTTTTCATACAAAGGGTCGTTCTCAAAAAATCTGCACCGCTGCGTTAATTTTGCATTTTTTTTAAAGTTGCGATTTCTTCTTTTATTTTTCATAGGATCGCTAGAAATATATTCAGACAATGGATATCACGTCGAGGGAAGTAGTTAAATTGAATATCTTAGAAGATATAGGTGTTTGAAATTTTAGGTCGACAGGTGAAAGACATCGATGTCAGGTAAACGACATTTGTTACCAAGTTATCGACAATTGGGTGCAGGTTTGCGACAAATATGTTCCAACTTCACTGAATTTGTTAGCAGGTTAACGACGACGGTTGCAGGTAATTGACATTTTAAATAAAATCTACGTTGAACTGTCAAATAGTGCTTATTTGATTGTTTTTGTTTTTCTTTTTTCCTTATGTTAGTAATTTTCATAAAAAAACAAGCATGTAATTCTCATATCATAGGACATTTCTCAGGAGGTTTTTTGAAGCCTGTACTATCCAGAAAGGTCATAACCGACAAAAAGATGCAAAACTCAAGCATACCCACGTAATTTTATAAATGTGTTATGAAGGTTCAACAACTAATCATTTAAATAACGTTTCTGCATCCTGATGCTGCTTCTTTTGACATATTCTTTCCTACCCGCTGATTAACTTATTGCTGTTTTCGTCATCTTCGAGGAATTCCTTCACATCTGATAACCAGAAAGCTTTCGGCTGCGTTAGGTGGGATAAGTTATGGGAGGTATTGTCTGAAGCTGCCAGCACATCTGGTAACACTTTATAAAGCCTTTACGAGTCTGAATACAGAATGGTGTCAGTAGGAGATGTCACATACAAGAACTTTAAGTTCCGGACAGGGATGCATATGCATATCATGCATAATATCCCCAATACTATTTAACAGATATGGAGCCCTTGAAGGTACGTGGTAGACATCGCCTATTTTGCATCACCCGAAGCAGAAGTGGCCCAACTTTTGGAATGACTCAAAACAACCAGCCTCAAAATGGGTCTCGATATTAATAAATATAAGACCGAGCTGATGATAGTCGACCATTACTAGTCGACAAAGTACTAACCTGCTTCAAGAGTTTGAAACTGTTGATCAGTTCCAGTACCTTGGCTCCATTGTCACAAATAGAGGCACATGGAAACCAGAGATTCGCAGGCGAATCGGAATGGCCAAAACAGCGATGACCCAACGCGGCAAAATATGGAAAGATAGACACATCCCCAACCGAACTAACATGCACCTCGTCTGTGCCCTTGTCTTGTCCATATCTCTTTATGGGGCAGAGACCTGGACGCTTAAAGCCGCTGACAGGCAGAGGATTCATGCTTCAAAATCTGGTGCGGGCGCCGCCTGCTAAGGATTCCTAAGACAGCTTGAAAGTGAAATGGAATACTTAAACTAAGCTACTTCGGAAATTTATACGTTTTTATAACAACGAAACATGAGTTGAGACACGGCGAGTGACCGATAAAACCTGGTTTTTCAATAATTTTGTATAAGTGTTTAAATAATTGTCGTTCACCTGCCGTATGCGTCGTTCACCTGTTTTTATATAGACAAGTGAACGACATACAGGTGATGGACAAAATGACAGTTATGTCATCAAAACAAATAAAGTATTTCGTTGATGAACTGCATATTTATACACATAAAAGTAGATCATACTTTACGCGTTATAAATTAAAATGAATGCAATAGTACACACGTCAACCAAAATATGGAAGGCAGAATATAGACTACATACCCATTACAAACTCCCGCTCGCGTAAGAGTATGTATCATATTTTTTTAGTGCAGCACACTGACGACGTGTCACTCGGAACAGTGTTAGGTGGCAACTGAAGGTCTCGATTTATGCGGGGTTAGGCAGGGGAAACGAAATAGTAGTCACACAATTGTAATGTTTGTCTCATGACAAGTGAACGACAAAAAATGGCGTGGACAAACTTAAATTGCAAATAATTCGCAAAATAAGCATAGTATTATTATTCGATATGGTAGTATTCAATCTTCATCATATATGAAAATAAAATGGAGTACTGAACTTAAGCTAAATCGGTAATGTATATGTTTTTATTACAACGAAACATGAGTACCTCGCGTTGGGACACGGCAAGTGACCGACAAAACCTAGTTTTAAATCGTTTTTTTGTCTATTAATATACTTTACTTTTAATTGAAAGCATTTGGCCTCTATGTAAAAATTGTCTTTAGATATGTGATGATAATTGAATATTTAAAATAATGCGGTGTAAAAAACTTCTTCTAAGACAGACCTGTTGACAGGTGGCGGTGCAAATATTTTGAGAACGACCCCAAAAGTGTTTGTTTCAACCATAACACTGTTTCAATCATAACCATTCAGTGTACCTGCCTTGTGACAAAATGTTACAATCGTCGGAATGTATAATGAAATAATAGACGCAATAAATAATCAATTTAAATTGCTTTATTTTTTAATTAAATTATCAAATTAAATTTCGTGATCTGGCGGATTTTACGATCGGCCGCCGACATATACAATAACCTTCTCCAAAATGTAACAAATACTTTTCTGAAACTGCATCCAAATCGGTTCAGCAGAACGCAGCTAAAGATATTTGCGGACATACATACATAATACATATCTACAAATATACGACAGCCTCCTTTTTTGAAGTCGGTTAATAGTCAACATTCACAATCTCAAAAAAAAAACAACGACACGCTTGCAGTTTTCAGAAGAAAAAAAACAATTACAATTAGTCAAAAATTACATAAAAATACAAATGAAGAAAAGTGAACATTAATAGAACAAACATTTGCATCGATTACAGAACCTCCTTATATTTTGAAGTCGGTGGCATATGGGGACGATTAAAACGCGAGGACGATTGAAACGTTTCAATCGTCCACAAGCAAGTTGTTTCTACCGTCCCCACAACACGTTTTTAACTTCAAGGTCAAATATTATGTATAAAAAATACTCGAGCGCTGATCAACGGTCATTAAAAACATTCGTTTATTCCTAACCATAACAGCAAAATTATTAGATCAGTCAAAATACGAGAGTAAACGAAGTTATGAGAAAATATACGAGAGCACAAATACTTACTTTTTACCGCGAAAATATGGTTTGGCTCCTGGACACTCCCGTCTTGCACCTTCGCTCGAGTGCTACTGGTCAAAGATTCAAACATGGCCGACTGTGTGTTGAGCCTTGCGTCAGACGCGTAGGTATTATAGTTTTCGAGAAATTTGACTTGTTTCAATCATGACGTGTTTCTATTGACCCCAGTCTACCCTATAAGTAAACAATAGGCAGTCTAATCATACCTGTGTGTACCAACTATTTTTAAATTTTAAATACTGTTTATTTATTTATTTAATCTTTATTGCACAAAAGAAAACTTATCGTACAAAAGGCGGAATTAATGCCATGAGGCATTCTCTACCAGTCAACCTTAGGGCAAAGCGTACTGTTTATGATACTTAATAGTATTGTATTGTTTCTTATAAATAATTTGTGGATTTATTATTACGAGGCTTTTTAAACATTTTCGATTGCATATCTCTAGATCACATTTTCGACTACTCAGAAAAGTTATCTGAAATCACACTTCTTCCCACCAGTTTTTGACCTCTACTTTTAATGCACTTTAGTACCTATGTTGTGTTCTAGAATTTATTGATATACCTAATATGTATATCAGAAGTCTGATTGGTAGCTCAAAACTGCCACGAGAATAGGCTACTTGACCCATTTTAAAAATATATTTGAAATGGTTAAATAATTATATTACTAGCACAAAAAAATATATTGCATGTTTTATTGGTTTAGAAAGCGAAATTTTATGAATTGAGAATAGTAATTTCATGAACAGACAAAAACGTGGCGTGACGTAGGCAATCCCGTAAATAAATACACTCGTATCTATGATGCGAATGACGTTTTCATTTTTAAGTTTTTTTTACTGATTTGATGACGTTACTATATAACTATTTTACCCTTTACTTACATTAAAAATTACGTGAAATTAAAATATAGTCCATATTGTGTAAATCCAATCCACATATAATCTCACTCACGGGCTATAGTTGTAATTTTCCCTAACTTTCCCGCTGTCCCTCATATTGAAATTCAAAGACTATAGGTATTTCGAATTATTGTAATTCACATAGATGTAGTATTTAGATTAACTTAAAGCACCCTTTACTGCGTATATGTATATATTTATTTTTCTCGTGTACTTATATTTTACACTAACATTCAAAAATACAACTGAATTGAGAAGCCACTCTTTTTTTGAAGTCGGTTACAAAGACAATACATTTCTCCCTCGTACTTACATTTTTCAATCCAACGTTCAAAATGACGATAAACTAAAATATAGGCCATAATTATAATATTATAAATCCACCTCTAATCTCACACATGGGCTTATAGGGTCGATCTTCCCCGACTGTCCCACTGTGTCTCATATTGTAATTCAAAGATTTATTTCGAACTATTGCAACTTACTTAGATGTAGTATTCAGATGAACTAAAAGCACCCTTAATTAATTATAAATACATATACGTATACAATTGCTTTCTTCTTTACTTACACTTTAACGCTTTAAAAATGTCGATGAACTAAAATATTGGACATATTTTGTAAATCCACCTCTAATCTCTCACGGGCTATAGGGTCGATTTTCCCCAAGTTTCCCGTGTCCCCTCCCGGGCCGAGGCAGACCGCGTCGAGCGAGCGCCCCGGACGCACGCCATGCCCCAGCCGCGGCAGTGAACTACAGTGATGGCGAAATACCTGCTTGTACTGTTGGCGATGCTTGTCGTTGGTAAGTACTTATATTTTAAGGCTTATTGGTTAATTTTTATGGACATTTTGTCATATTTGAAGACAGAACTCATCGTGGACGACGAATTTTTGTTATATCAGCTATAGACATCATCAGTCGTTTGATAACGAAATATTATTATAATTATCTTAGATGTTATTAGATTCCTTGATAATTTTAGTGTATTTGCAACCAATTGAAAGGTTTATTTATATACTAGAGCATATTAGCAGAGAATTAAATGTTGTTAGGTATTGTACTGTAACAAAATATTATTATTATTAGATATTTTCAGGCTAATTGATAATTCTAGGACGTATCTTAAGTTTAAAATTAATCTTTTATGGAGAAATAAATTATGTTATGAATTTGATGTCACTCCAAATATGTGTCTGACAATAAAATATATGTACGTCTTAGATACTATTAGGCTTATTAATGAGGCTTTACGCCGTGTAATTTAAGAACTCTCATCTAGAGCGAAGACAACGTAATTTTGCTAGCGATCGTACTGTAGGTATATAGGACTGTCTGAGAATAAAATTATTATTATAATATCTTAGATATTTTCAGGTTTATTGATAATAGTAGGATATTTATCAAAATATTTAAAAATCTTTAGCTACCTAATAAACTTTTCGTATATTACAGGGAAAACATATGATAATGAATAATAAAAATGCCTTTTAATTTCTTAATCGCTTGTACAATTAACACGCCCTGATAAATAACAACCAATTAATTAAATGTCATTATTTTGTAAAACCTAGATCTAGAATATATTTTTAATTAAACTTTATATTTTTACTTAGCAATAAAGATAATTAAATACCTTGAAAACTTAATGTTCCTAATTGGCTTTAATATCTCACAACTTTTTACAGTGAACGACGTTACGAGCATTTTACTTAGCATTTTTGTACGTTCTATTGTTTGATGGGATTTATATTAAAAAAGGGATATTAATATATTTTGAATACGAAGTAATTTTGTACGTAGAAATATAATAAAACGGAGTGAAAAGTGACAAAGGGGAAACAATGAATTTTCGTGGTAAAAATTTAATAAAACACGGCAATATTAAAGTGTTGACGGCTTTTGAGCCAATCTAAATCGGGGTTTTATATGAATTTCTATTTTTCTCATATTTGAAATGAAATGTTAATTCAAGTGAAATGCACCATTTACTGACTAACTGCTACTGTAGCTAATAATATATTTTTTTATTGTATTGTATGTTATCGTCGTCACTCAAAACGGAGCGGAAATTATAATATATACAGGGTGAATCCGAAGTCATGAGTTGGAGTGAAAGGGGTAATAAAGGTGGGTCACAATGACCTAAGTTGACTATGGGATGGGGCCAACTACGAAAGTGAAAAAAAGTCAGGTATTCCATGAGGGTGCCCGTCGTTTGATATAACGTTGTTAGACCTAATCTAATGTTTCGCATAATACAACGTTTAATATAACGCGTTACTTCTTTTAATTTATTTCATTTCAAATCTTTGTAAATAGGCAATTTTTTTTTTGAGACTATCAATCGATTCAATTTTTTATTGGGATCAAATGTATATGGGACTAACTACACTTAGACTGCTCTAAAAGTCAGAAATGACCGTCAATGTACAACATTCCTACGGAGCACTAAAGACGCTCCATACAAATGACCACCTAATCATGACGGCGGATTAGGTCATTATATGTCACACAATAATTAATCAAATTAATAATTAATAATAGGAGACAATACCGTATCGATTTTCACCGTGATAAAGTATGTTTATCTATCCAAATATCATAAACCCTCCATGATGCGTTCAAGAACCGCACATTATGACCACCATAAAAATAGACTGTTTTATTAAAACAAATTTCTTATCTGTGAAAATGTTATTATTGCTAAATAATAACATTGATTTCGATAATATTATTTATTCAAATTTCGAACATCTTTGAAAAACAAAGAAATTTGATTTGACCTCTATTCTAATATCAGTCGAGATGACGTTTAGTTCGAAATGAATTGTCATTTTGCATCAAATTTGACAAATGTCGCACGTAAGTAAGATATCGAACGATATGATATTTGGGGCCAACTCTAATTTGTCTCTGAATTAAAAAAAAACTATGACAGCTGCCAGAGCCAGAGAACTTCATTACCGCCATTACCGGGTAATATTTGTCGTAATGTGCGACTCCTGAATGCATCACGGAGGCCTATGATATGTGGCTAGATAAAGTAGTGTATGTAACTGTACATAATTAGGCATTAACACACTCGTGTGATGTTATTATGAAACTTGCCTTCGGCGCGTTTCATAAACCCACACTCGTGTTTAATACCCTTCATTATGTACAGTCACATAAACTACTATTAAGTTCATGGTTGCCAAACAAATTATTGTTTTGTTAAATTACGAAGATTCTAAAAACAATTTCAAAATTTATTTTGGTTAAAAAACATATTTAAAAAAAAAAAAATTATGACATATTGAGCTAAATTTATTCAGATGACTACAGTATGCTGTAGAATTTGACATCCCCGTTGTCACATGTGTTAGGTGAGGTTAGTTTGAGGTATCTGAATCGGTATAATAGTTTCCAAAAAATGTATTCGTGTTGTCATCCACATAAAATAACTAGAAATTATCTCTTCTAAACTGGGTATGAGGCTTTTCATCCCTCGATTAGCAATCTACTATTGTTTATCAGAACAAAGCTTTGTGCTAAATGTAATAGTTGGAAAGCAACTTTGGGGAGCTTTCAATGTCCGCAACTTAACGAGCTTCCCGGAATTTCCCGGTCCATTTATTGTAAGTTCATGTGGACTCGATTAGAAGCCCCTATTGCATTCTTGTCTTGTCAAGAGCCAAATTCGAGAAGGCATTGCGTTATCGCCTATACCGGGTGATCAATCTAAATGGGTTAGTAGGAAGTCAGAAACTATAAGAGATAGAAATCTGTTCTTAGGGCTATGACGTCGCATTTTACTTAATCAATGAAGTCAACATGACGACGTCGACCAGTTTCGAAAAAAATAAATTAATAGTAGTACTTACTAAGTTTAGAGGAAAGTCGATATTATACTTTCCGTAGGCAATTAAAGTTTTTATATTATCGCGCAATACTATTGCGCAATTATTCTGCCCGTGGACCTTAAACCTCTTCTAAGCCGGTTGTATATCACGCTTATAATGCAAATAGGGTAACGCCGCGGGCAATCTCGCAAAGGAAATTATGCAAAAATCCCCAAGAAATACCTTAAGAAATGCCCTCGCGTTTCTCTTTGTCCGCGCAGATATTCGGATTCTAGGTCTGGGTCCCGACCTTTTTTAAGTGGGTGAGTTAGGTGAGCGAGCGAAGCGTTTCTATTTCAGCTTCGCCATACAATTGATAATATTGCATTTTTTTACCAGGCTTTTTCCGATAGGTATACAATTTTTTTTTTATTTTCTATACTGTAATTTTACCAATAAAAGGGGGGGTAGCAAGGTGCAAACTTTTTTTACTGACACAGCATGAGGAACCGCGGGCACAGCTGGTAATCAAATAAAGGATAAAAAAAACCGGCCAAGAGCATGTCGGGCCACGCTCAGTGTAGGGTTCCGTAGTTGCTCATCCTTCACAATAGACTTAAGTTACCAGAAAGATTTCAAGCTCTATAAAAAGGTTGTAAACGCCGAAAATGTAAAAATGGGGATATATACTTTTTTAGGGTTCCGTAGTCAACTAGGAACCCTTATAGTTTCGCCATGTCCGTCTGTCCGTCTGTCCGTCCGCGGCTTAGCTCTGTGATCATTAGTATTAGAAAGCTGAAATTTGGTATGAGTATGGGTATGTATCACGCCGACAAAACAAATTTTTTTTTCGGGTAGGTACCTCTCGAACACCTAAAGTGAGGGTTAATTTTTTTTTCGTTTCAACACTATTGTGTGGGGTGTTGTTGAATAGGTCTTTTAAAAATAATAGGGGTCTCCAAACATTATTTTTTGATAAAGTCAACAGTTTTGTAAATATCCGCTCCGGAAATCAAAAAAATAGCGTCCCCCCTCTAATTTTTCAACCATGGGTCCAAAAATGATGGAAAAGTTCGTAAAAATGAGGCCTTATAAGTACTTTAATGAAAACTATATTGAATAAAATCGGTCGAGCCGTTTTTAAGGTATCGCAACATTTCATAAGTTTCTTTAAAAGGGCGTAAATTGACCTCGGTAATAAGCAATTACAGTTACTTGGGCGTTAACGACCTTTTTATAAAGCTTGAAATCTTTCTCGTCAATTTAAACCTCGGGCTTAAAATCGCTGTTTTAAGCTGTCTATTGTGAAGGATGGGCAACTACGGAACCCTACACTGAGCGTGGCCCGACATGCTCTTGGTCGGTTTTTACATTCCAATTTTGGGTTCTGTGACAATAAAGTACTTAATCCAATTAGTTTACACTTTAACTTAACACTATTTGAAAATTTTAAATGTTGTAATTTTTTGGATGTCCGGATGTTCAGATGCGGACTTCCAGCTGTTCTCACCTGCAGTCCACATTTCTCAACTTGTGAGTAGTTTTATAAGTGTATACGTAGAATTTAATTTTTCCTGTATTTATATATTATGCATATCGTCATCTAGTATCCATAGTACAAGCGTTGCTTAGTTTGGGGCTAGGTCGATTTGTGAAATAGGTATTGTCCCTTAATATTTATTTATTAACATATTGTTGTATACTATAATAATATTATAGCCGTGAAATTTCAGGCAGGCGACTTTAGACGCGTAAACTTTAGCTCCAGTTAAAAATATAATTTTACTTATCATGCAAAAGCACACTGAATTATACCGACATACGTTTTAGTACGGAACGCTAAAAATAAATAAAATAAACGTTAGCTAAAGTAGAAATGCTGCATTCGAGTAATTTTATGCAAACAGCAAACATAAAGTTATGTCACAAGCTAACATATCCCGAGTCTTATCGCCTTCAACATGTTTTAGCGTGCTTGCTTCGTTTAAATAAAGCTAAATCTTCATAGAAGTAGGTACATCAACATTTTACAAATTATGGAATACTTTTAGGGTTTCGTATCTAAAAAGAAAAAAAATGGAACTCTTATAGGATCACTGTGTTGCCGCCGGATCCGTCTGTCTGCCAAGACGATGATGAACTCGAATATTTGTTCCTGTCAAGATAAGACCCTTTATCTCGGGAACAAGTGGAGGTTTCGAGTTGAGATTAAATTGTATACTCAGGTCTATATTCCCGTAAAGGTGTGCAAAAATAAAACATCTAAGTTTACGTTAAAAAACCGGCCAAGAGCATGTCGGGCCACGCTCCGTGTAGAGTTCCGTAGTTGCCCATCCTTCACAATAAATTAGGAGAAAGATTTCAAGCTCTATAAAAAGGTCTTAAACCCCAAAATAACTGTAATTACTTATTACCTTATGGAAGTTATCGATTATACGCGCCAGATTGAGCGGAATGTTTTAATGCAATATGGCACTGGTAATGCAGTATAACTAATATGTGTAACGTTCGAAGTATATGGACACCGCGCGGCACTTACGTCTTTTTAAAGAAAATTATGTAATTTTGCGATAATTTAAAAACGGATCCATCGATTTTATTCAATATAGTTTTCATTAAAAGTACTTATAAATAAATTAATAAAATAAATATCGGACAACCTCACACAAATCGATCTAGTGCCAAATTAAGCTCAAGAAGGCTTGTGTTATGGGTACTAGACGACGATATGCATACTTAAATAGATAAATATATACTTAAATACATAGAACAACTATGACCCAAGCACAAATATTCGAGTTCATCACACAGATATTTGCCCCGGCCGGGATTCGAACCCGGGACCGCCGGCTCAGTAGGCAGGTGTCTACAAACCGAGCCAAACGCGTCGTCAAAATTAAGGTTATAAGGCCTCATTTTCATGAATTTTCCCATAATTTTTTGACCCATGGTTAAAAAGTTAGAGGGGGGCATTTTTATTTTACGTTTCTAATTTTTAATTTCAGCTTTCTAGTACTAATGATCACGGAGCTAAGCCGCGGACGGACGGTCGGACAGACGGACACGGCGAAGCTATAAGGGTTCCTAGTTGACTATGGAACCCTAAAAAAGATACGGCCGCCTACTATTCCGCAAAAAACGTATAAATCGACACTCTTAAGGGCATCAAAATTTATACGGTATTTTACGTTGACCTAGAAGTCCTAGAACTATAACATTTGGCAAATAATACCGTCTTCTACTACAAGTATAGACAAACATCTGAAAACTATACATTTGTAGTTAAGCATCGGTATAAATTTGTACGGAACAATCAGTGGGCGAGTCCGACTCGCACGTGTCCGGTTTTTTCTTGTATATGGTTCGAATTTAAAAACAATTTTGAGGAAAAAGAGCTTAATTTTTTAAGAATAAAATTTTTCTGAACAAAAAGTACAAGGGTAAAGGTATAGCTTTGATGATCATTTTTTTCCTATAGTCCTTTCTTTAAGGATCTACAAACAGAGGGTCTTTGATTTTTCCTGGAACACCCGGTATAAAAAACATTTATCTGTTTCAATTGCCTTATAATGACTAAAAACACCAAAAATCGTAGAAATTATTAAAATAGAAAAAACCTTGAAACTGAATGTCGACAATAAATTTTAATCCGTTACATCGCATTTACATATTCCTAACAAAAAGCTTTGTTTCGCTTAAAACCTCCTAGTTCCTCTATATCCGGGTTATATTAATACCCGGGTAACCCTTTTGTTAGCAAGTGACTTATAAAGCTATTACTCGTTATCTGAATCCTGGGGGATATCGCGAAATATCCCGAATATCCTCCGCTATCCCGTGATATCCGTCCGGCGGTATGAGATAAACGTTTAGGAAGGATAAAGGATTTGTGTTAAGTGCGTTTTAAAATGCAGGTTATAAAAGTTTTATGACTTATCTTATGGGTGTGGGGTCCTTTGCAATGACGAAAAATGAAAAAGGTTTAAGGCTCCTTAACCGTTAAAAAATGCTCATTGTTTTAGATAGTTTTCTCTGTGATCAAACATGTTTCTTAACATATTATCAATATTACTACTTCTAACAGGGCTATTGCGTTTTATTGGTATAAATTTGAAACCTACAGTTTGAATTTTTCATTGACAATTTTTGTTTCAAGAACTACTCGAAAATCACTAAAATCATGCAGAAAACTGTTTTTTTTTTCGACTTATTTTCGACTGCACGCAATTAAAGCATGAAATAGCTATATTACATACTAGAACTCAGGGAAAAGTATTATTCACTTTAAAAAGTTAGTGGAAATTATCAATACATTTGACGTAATATGAAATAAAATAAATTTTAAAAGGAATAAGGCCTCTTAAGTTGATACTGTTTATTGTTTGATGTCTAACTAGGTAATTGAGTCGATTTAATGATTGTATTGACGATCATAATTTCAATTCATGTAAATAAACTTAGGGGAATTTATTATGTCATTTGTTATTATGAAATAAAATTTCGGACAAAACAGAAAAACCTAACCAAACCCAAACAAAGCCAAAAGAGTATGTGCGGGCTAAAAGCAGAAAGGCCTTTCTGTCAGCTATATGCTAACACAGAAATATGGCCTCTGCCGCCGTTTTTTTTTTTTCATTTCTAGGCAGGAGATAGACAGCAGTCTTAAAATATTAATAGTTGTATTAGTAATTTTTGTAATTTTAAAATATATTTGTAATTGTAGCCTAATATACCTAGGTATAACGTATTTTTTTATCAAGTTTAATATTTAGTACATGAAATAAAAATACAAGGAATATTTATTTGCAAAAGTATAGCAGTAGGTTAATGAAAAGCACGTTTGATTGTTCGGCACAGAAAAATATACGCATATTAGAAACACGGAACGAAAAACTGAAACAATTGGAAATATATACGAGACTTTGATTCCATGAATTATTAATGTCAGCATTTTGGTCGCGTTGTAACAAAAAATGCCCAAAGGCAATCAAACGCACGATCCGTCATCAGAGAAATAATTAACGAGCGAGACAAAATGGTGCAAAAACGGCACAAATGGAAATGATTGTCCAATTTGTCAAGCCTAATGGGTTCCGCATAAATAAATATGGAGCGAGTAATCCGGGCATCAATCCTGGATTGGGTCACCCGGGTCAAACTATCGTAGGGTTGGCACTGTGTCAATAGACTACAGTCCTGACGGACCGAATCAACAACTTCTAATGGAGTATAACGCTTGGATAGTGTACAATTTATATTGCTTGCCTAATTTGGCATACGGCAACACGCCGAGTTTCTCATTGTAGACGAGGTTGTAGGTTTTGTTCGCGTTATCGATCGAACCAGCGAACCAAACAAAGCTTTTCCGTGCTTGGGAAAAAATGCTTTTGTATGTCTCGATGTGTCAGATGTGTTTTAAATGTCCTCGTCTACAGGATATTTCGGCCGATTGTGGTAAACGCTTGTGACCAGGTTTGATTTTTTTGTCATTCACTTTAACGAAATATTATTTAAATGTCGGATATTCAGATATTTCGCAGCTCATAGAGCTACTAGTCATAGTACTTACAAACTTGGATATAAGCTGAATATAGATTGTTATCTGTTGAGACGAAACTCTTCGGTTGAAACTGTTTTAGGGTTGGCAACCCAGGTAGTTAATATAGGGTAGATAAAACAGTGATAGATTGGTTTAGGCGGTTAGCTATAAGTAAAAAGATGAAGTAAAAAAAATGGATGGCACATAAAAAAATAATTGCATTCACATGATAATAAACTGGAAGTATTTGACTTTTGCATATATTTTGTTTTCATTATTTATTTCGATTTTCTATTGAGATTTATCGTTAATTGTAAACTTGACATGATTTTCGATTATAATTGATTAGTACTTATCTGTTGGTACTATTATTATGCGGTATATAGATGAACTAGAGACCCGTTGCGGCGTCGAACCGCCGCTAGAATATGGAAATCCGGTATTGCCAACTCGTCCATATTCCCAACTCGACGATACACCCAACTCGTCTACAATACAAACTCGTCCTTATTATCAGCTCGTCTTTATTGCCAACTCGTCCATATTCCCAACTTGTTCATTTTGCCAACTCATCCACATTTCCAACTCGTCCATATTCCCAACTCGACGATACACCCAACTCGTCTACAATACAAACTCGTCATTATTATCAGCTCGTCTTTATTGCCAACTCGTCCATATTCCCAACTTGTTCATTTTGCCAAGTCATCCACATTTCCAACTCGTCCATATTCTCAACTCGTCCGAATTACCAAGTCGTCTTCATTGCCTACTCGTCCGTGTTCCCAACTTGTTCATTTTGCCAACTCATCCACATTGCCAACTCGTCCATATTCCCAACTCGTCCACATTGACAACTCGTCCATATTACCAACTTGTCCGTATTACCAACTCGTATTCGTTGCCAACTCGTCCATAATACGAACTCGTCCACATTGCTTCTTGTCCATGTTCCCAACTTTTCAATTTCACCAACTCATTCACATTGCCAAGTCATCCACATTTCCAACTCGTCCATATTCCCAACTCGACGATACACCCAACTCGTCTACAATACCAACTTGTCCTTATTATCAGCTCGTCTTCATTGCCAAACCTTCCATATCACCAACTCGTCCGTATTACCAAGTCGTCTTCATTGCCAACTTGTCCGTATTACCAACTCGTCTACACTGCCAACTCGTCCATAATGCGAACTCGGCCATATTGCCCACTTGTCCATGTTCCCAACTTGTCAATTTTATCAACTCATCCACATTGCCAACTCATCCACATTTTCAACTCGTTCATATTCCCAACTCGACTACAATACCAACTCGTCCTTATTATTAACTCGTATTTATTGCCAATCTCGTCCATATTATCAACTCGTCCGTATTACCAACTCGTCTTCATTGCCAACTCATTTATATTCCCAACTCATCCACAATGCCAACGCGTCAATATTACTTGCTCGTCCACAATGCCAACTCGTCCACAAATACAACTCGTCCACATTTCCAACTCGTCCATATTCCCACCTCGTCCACAATGCCAAGTCGTCCACATTACCAACTCGTCCATACACCAAACTCATCTACATTGCCAACTCGTCTTCCTTTCCAACTCATCAACAATGGCAACTCATCCATATTGCTAGCTCGTCCACAAATACAACTCGTCCACATTTCCAACTTGTCCATATGCCCAACTCGTCCACAATTCCAAGTCGTCCACATTGCCAACTCATCCACATTTCTAACTCGTCCATAGTCCCAACTCGACGATACACCCAACTCGTCTACAATACAAACTCGTCCTTATTATCAGCTCGCCTTTATTGCCAACTCGTCCATATTCCCAACTTGTTCATTTTGCCAACTCATCCACATTCCCAACTCGTCCATATTCCCAACTCGTCCACATTGACAACTCGTCCATATTACCAACTTGTCCGTATTACCAACTCGTCTTCATTGCCAACTCGTCCATAATACGAACTCGTCCACATTGCTTCTTGTCCATGTTCCCAACTTGTCAATTTTACCAACTCATTCACATTGCCAACTCATCCACATTTCCAACTCGTCCATATTCCCAACTCGACGATACACCCAACTCGTCTACAATACCAACTTATCCTTGTTATCAGCTCGTCTTTATTGCCAAATCTTCCATATCACCAACTCGTCCGTATTACCAAGTCATCTTCATGGCCAACTTGTCCGTATTACCAACTCGTCTTCAGTGCCAACTCGTCCATAATGCGAACTCGTCCATATTGCCCACTTGTCCATGTTCCCAACTTGTCAATTTTACTAACTCATCCAGATTGCCAACTCATCCACATTTCCAACTCGTCCATATTCCCAACTCGAAGATACACCCAACTCGTCTACAATACCAACTTGTGCTTATTATCAGCTCGTCTTTAGTGCCAAATCTTCCATATCACCAACTTGTCCGTATTCTCAACTCGTCCACATTGCCCACTCGTCCGTGTTCCCAACTTGTTCATTTTGCCAACTCATCCACATTCCCAACTCGTCCATATTCCCAACACGTCTACATTGACAATTCGTCCAATTAACAACTCGCCCATATTCCCAACTCGTCTATAGTACCAACTTGTCAATTTTACCAACTCATCCACATTCCCAACTCGTCCATATTCCCAACTCGTCCACATTTCCAACTCGTCCATTTTACAAACTCATCCATATTACCAATGTAGATACATTCCTAACTTAGCTACATTTTCAAGTCGTCCATATTCTCAACTGGACCACATTTCCAATCCCGTCGACATGCAAGCGGAAGGACTAAGTTTTTTCTTGTAAAATGCCATTTAATTTACCATGGCTCATGCCATTTTCCTTGAATTTATTCTTTTGATGGACTTATATAATCATATTTATAATAATCTATCATAAATTTATTTGAATGACGTTTAAATTAGTTTCACAAATTTTTTTCTGCTTTGATTTATTGTAAAACTCGCCTATAAAAATAATCTATTCTTGAATGACGGTCAGTTTTTCTAGTCTTTCGAGCACCAGTCCAACTCGCACTTAACCGGCTTTTTTCTCCACATTTTTAACAGGTATGCGAAAAAAGTTTCCATATCAACATTTTAAAAAGAAAAACAACCTGGCAATTTAGAGCATTGACATATAATAGCCCCCAACAAAAAAGACATTATAAGTTGTCAGAATATGGTTACTGTCATTCATTATGTCAACAAACTGTACAAAATTATTTTTGCATATTCGTACATGTTTTAAGTGTTGCGGATATTATGTTGCCGACTCAAAAATAATATTTCATCATGCTGAACAACTTACTACAGGTTTGTGAGCAAATCATGCTTATTATTATTTGGTCATCTTATGTCAAAATAGGGATCACAGGTCACGTGGTCAAAGTCATGTGGTTAGCGCATAGTAGTTTTTTCAAATCCATTTTTCAGTACTTTTACAGGAAAAAATAAAAAAACCAAGAGTTTTATGCACCTCTCCAGCATGAGACGAATCTAATGACATATCATTTATCAAAATCGGACCATAACTGTAGATCTGATGGGATGTACAAAAATCGGCCTCGCGTAATATATATATAGATATACCATTGTATTCCACCTAATTAGTAAACTAGTCATATTCTTATGTTTATTTATACCGATGTGTACAAAATCACAACCACATCATACGTCGTTATCGCGGGTACAAAAACGATTTGACAGTACAGAAAGATTATGAAAAACAAGCAATAACAGACGCGAAACTCATTTTGAGGAACATCTATGCCTACTCCTACGAGTTAAAAATGTATCACACATTAGGTATTTCTAATACCCAACCTCCATACTTGACTTGAGTACCAATACAACTTAAATAGATTAGCTATGCAGTAGCAATGCAAACTCTTTAATAATTTTTCCTATTTGACATTGTCATTTGTTAGTAAGTACATTATCAATTATCCGTACTGATAACTGTGTGTAATATATTTATTGCAGAGTGCTTTTAAAATGCCGCGAAGGAAAAAAACGTGCGATGAATTTGTGGAGTTGTGGACAGAGGATTATCCTGAATTACAGGCTCGCGATACAAAATTATATTGCACTAAGTGCAATGTTAGTTTCCCCCAGAGAAAAGCTTCTATGAAACGACATTTCAACTCGGAAAAGCATACATCCGTCAAAAAAGATTTTAGGGTGGAATTGACCAAATTTATGGTAAGCTGTAATATACCATGGTCTCAGTTAGAAAATCCCATTTTCAAAAATTTTATCAATGACTGCGTCTCTGGAAAGTTCGAAAAAACTGTGGAGGTCCCTTCGGAATCTTTGTTGAGACAGAATTACGTAAACCAAATAATACATGTGAAAAATACACGTTAGTAAAAATTACACACGTTGTTTTCTTATTTTTTAAATAGACTTTCTTCTAAGTAGGTAAGCGTTTAATTAGTAGACGATAACAGTTATCTTCACACAAGTACGTATATATTGTTAAAATTGTTAAAAAAAAGACGTTAAAAGATAATTAAATCTACTTATTTCCTAAAACTTATTTACTTATTTAACTAAACAGATATGACAACAGTTTAACCCATACCCCTTTACGGCTGTATTTTTTATTGATCTTTTCTAGAGAAAACTCTCCTGTAAAGAGCTTCTTAGATGTTTAGTAGCTGTAGGCAGAATACGTCCGTTTCTACCAAATAGACATTCTGTTTTATCTGCTCTTTATCTGATTGGTAATTGTATCCGCGATAACGACGTATGCACATTACAATAAGTATTGTAAATTGACATGAAGAACATTGTAATATTAGAACAATAAACTAAACTAAACATTTGTCAAGCCTAATAGGTTCCGCATGAATAAATATAGAGTGATAATCCGGGCATCCATCAGAGGAGTGGATCGGGTCACCCGGGTGAAAATATCGCAGGGTTGACAATAGGCAAGTGGAATAAAAAAAACTATTTAGTTCATCAGTTAGATTATTAAAATATAATAAACATGTATTTTTTCTTTTGCTTATCAAACGAAACATGACGATCATACAGAGCTTTGAAGTTTCGCGTGACGTCACAGTCATGGGGGTGCCACTTTTACTTACAAGTGACGTCACAAACCCTCACTCCAGAACTTTGATGGTCTCTCTGTTAATTTTTATTAATTTGATAAAGCAGAAAATAATATTTTTCAATATTCTAACTGATGGACTAAATATAATTATGTATTTTTAACCCAGGGCGCACCCCTAGTGGTCTAAAGGATCTGAAGGGTACAAGAACATGTCTAGTCACAATAGCATAAGTTATCGCGATTAGTTAGTTAGTTATTAGTTTAGAACGATGTAATTATCCATATAATTTTAATATATTTACATCTTTTATTAAAGTTATTGTATTAAGCGGTTTACACTCACGTGAAATTGTCAGGAACGGCCCGACATGTTCACGTGAGTGTAAACCGCTTAATACAATAATTAAATATGTCTCACGAAAGTTTTATTAAAGTGTTGAAAAACACAAGTTCCGTAAATATTTTCTATCTGTAACTGAGTGGTAATTGAGTTATCGTTTATTGTGTACTCTATATTTTGAGATTAAAACATCGCTTAAAAAAAAGTGACTAGACAAGTTATTTATTTTCGTGTACCCTTCGGAAAATGGTTTATACGGTTTGATTGTATTGAATTGTAATTCTAAATAAGTTAGTGAGTACAAATAATATAAAGTATTAGTATAAAGCCATTGTTTGCCACAGTCAGTGTTTAATGACTGTATGTCGCACTAGAAATGCTGTAAATAGTTTACAAAGCTAGCCGTTAGTGATAGGACATGACAGGATATCGGAGATCGGAAATATAGTGAATTTCAACCCCATGATTTAATGATGTGACAGCCCTATGACGCCCGTGTCGATAACAGTCATCAACTAGGCGACACTTTATCTGAAATTGACCGATTGCTATCGAAAGTTTGAAATAGGTACTGCAATGTTACAGAGTACCACCTAAAACACCTTAGTAAATTAAAACTGACGTCAACCAGAAGAAATCGTATTCGTACCTTAAATTTTTGGAAGAGGGTCAGTCACCTTTCAAAGAAAAGTTTAAGATCTACGAAATTACATTCAGTACCGTTGCCATTTGTTAACGTGTCCGTACTCGCAAGCGACAGCGTAAACAATTTGTATGGATAATAGTATAACGCCCTTAGCGGTTACTTTGTAGAACTAAAATTCTCCATACAAATCGTTTATGCAGTCGCTAGCGACTACGGTCACTGTGAACTCATGGTGGCACGTTTAGTATAACACCTCTCTGTTCAATCTTTGCTTTGTAAACTCATTTTAAATGCCTACACTAAAATGTGTCACTGCATAATCACATAGAGCTAGGAACGACTAGTTTTCAAGCTCTGTCATAAGCAAACGTTACTTAACGTAGTGACAGCCCTATGACGCCCGTGTTGATGAATGACTGTCATTAACTAGGCGAAACGTATCTGGAATTGACCGAGTGCTATCGAAAATATTGCACAGTTTCAGGGCTACGCCAAAACAACCCGGTTATGTGCGAGTCGAACTCGCGCACCGAGGGTTCCGTAAGAACTAAACACTGCATATTGCTCTAACGAAAAGATTAATTGTAGGTACTGAGCGACTAATTTATTTTTGTTTGCCGTTGGAAAACTGTTTTACGTACTTTAAATAGACACTTTTTTTAAATTTAATCACAAATATATTGTTTTTCAGATTTTTACCAATAGTATAAGACGGTATTACTCGCCAAATTTCATAGTTCTAGGCCAACGGAAAGTACCCTATTGATTCCCTTGACAGTGTCTAAATATTCGTTTTTTGCAGCATAAATAAATGGCCGTATGTCTTTTTCGTATTTACTTAGAAGTTTGACTTTTTACAGCTTTACGTTCCTGCAAACCTAAGTATATGGGTTTAATTTCAACTCACCACCTTACACGTTCCCGAGATAAAGGGTCTTGCCAGACAGACGGACTGGCGGACCGAAGGATAACAAAGTTAATTTATAAGGGTTCCGTTTTTTCCTTTTGTTGTAAGGGATGGAACCCTAAAATTAAATAACTAACAAATATTTTTTTTTATAGTAGGTATACTTAGATCCTATAAAATCGGAGATTATAAGAAATGTTTCATATTTACATGGAGCTAAAAACCACATCATAATCAACCCTTAGTTAACGCAGAGACAGCCCTATGACGCCCGTGTTGATGAACAGTCATTAACTAGGTGAAACTTATCTGAAATTGACCGGGTTAGCACCCAGGGGCTCGAAATATTGCAAAATTTCAGAGCAGCCTGAAAATCTACAAATCTCACACTACGCCCACCTATCAAAGGCATTGAAAATGTAATTGAAATAAATCACATGATACAATTTGATCAATTTGCTTTCTGAACTCGCGCCTAAGGGCCTTACCGCATACATTTTTTGTCCGCCCTCCTCCTAAGATCCTTTATTTATCCTAAAATTATTTTTGCCGTTTTTTGATTAGCGAGCTCAAAAAAGAGTTATTGGGAAAAATTTGATCCAAGTCAGCGAAAAAATGTTATCTAAAATGAAGTAACGATGGAATAAAACTGCTGTAATTAATTGAAAATATTAATAATGCAACCGTCTTCAAAATTAGGAGAGGTTCTCTATCCGGTCCTCAAACTCTGTCATTTTTATAGCAATTTTGTTTCTTTTTTGTTGGAGTGTAGCCATCTTCAGATTCATCCTATCGTTATTGGTGAAAATCTGGTAAAGAATCGAAGGAGCTCCTCAAATATTGTAGGCTAATCTATGTTGATTTCGGTGTATTTTACTCGCTCAGTTGTTCTTGGAATACGATTTCATAATATATTTTTTTCTTGTTCTAATTTAATCTTCGACGATTTCATCTCCTTGAAGTTGGTTATTTTTTAACCGACTTCAAAAAAGGAGGAGGTTCTCAATTCGAACTTTTTTTTTAAATTTTTTTTTTTGTATGTTTGTTACTCGATATTTCCGAGAACCGTGAACCGATTTTCAATTTTTTTTTTAATCGAAAGGGTATAACTCCGAGTTGGTCCCGTTGGCACTAAGTCGGGATCTGATGATGGAATCTTGGAGAAATCGAGGAAACTCTTCAAATGTTATAGGGACATGTACGGCGCTTTCGGTAATTTATTGATAAAGTCAAGAATTTACATTCAGTAAATAGGATTTGGTGTAAGGAAACTGATGATGATGAACACACATACGAATTACTAAAAAGCAAAAAAAAAAAATTTTTTACAAAAAAAAAGAACCGACTTCAGTAAAACTAAAAAGCCAACAATAACCCGTTCAAGTACAGATTACATTTGACTCACCCTTCGAAGTCGGTGCCAAACCTCGCGTAAACTATAATATATAAATATAAGAACTGAGTGGTTTGGGATCGACTTCGAAGGGTGAGTCAAATGTAATCTGTACTTGAACGGGTTATTGTTGGCTTTTTAGTTTTACTGAAGTCGGTTCTTTTTTTTTGTTAAAAATATTTGTGAGATAGTGTTTACAAAACCAGGTTTAGAAGTATTTATTGCATAACAGCGACATGTAAATGCCTGTCTCAGGCAAACACTATAATAAATAAGTAAGTATTATGAATTTTCAAATTAAACTTACCCTAAAGTTAGGTAATCTATTTTCTGTACATTGGATATAATATTGATTACAAGGAACTTTCGCAATCAAAGAACCCCTCTACCTCAAAATTAGACGCAACTTTCGTTATTGACCAAATGAGCGAGGCGAAAACATCTCAGTTTCAGCTTGGCCTAAAATTATCTCGTATGTCCGGATGTTCGGAAGTTCTCGCCTACAGGCCGTATTTCCCAACCGCAGCGAACAGATTTAATAATTATAATATGTCGTCGCGCCACCGACAAACGTCAGATTTGTTCAGTTGTTTACTTTGATTAAATTGTTTAGCTACCCTCGATTATTATTATAGCTGTCAGATTGAAAGAAATGTAATGTTACCCTCCACTTAATATTAGTCGATGGCGCCACTAGTTTTATTAAGACTGGCAACACCAGCAGAGGATTGGCGGAAATCCGGCTGTCAGAGAGACGAGGGAAGTGGTAGTAGTGGAGCGAAAGGTCACTTTGGTTGGAACGGTGCTCGAGTGCACACGCGCTCTTGGTGAATTTGGAGGTTAAGTGGTAGTGACATTACATCTCTTGATATCATGTCAATCAGCTGCTATTTTCAAGTGAATGTGATTGGATTTGAATAAACAAGACAAGTAATTTCGTGTTTATTTCGAGTAAACTTAAAATAAAATTATGGATGAACATGTGGTCGATAACGGTCCCGATAAGACCTCTCCCCTGCTCTCCCCGTCATATATATATCTAAATGTTTACAATGAAGCTAAAAAAAAAAGTTTCAGGCAGGGTTTGAACATGCGTCTCCAACGGCTCTCCGGGCCAACACGGGCGTCCTACCTATTGGACCACTGAACCTGATGCATACATTTTCACTTTACGATGATACATTTGGTTTACCCTAACAGACGTTACTGCATTCAGTCTTTCGAAAATGGGGGTTGAAAACGTAAACGTAAAAAAGTCATATTTCAGCCATTTCTAAAAATGGTAGCAAAGTCTACAGCTCATTGTCAAAGAAGCCCTTCGACTGCCTCGTAACGCGCGCTGACTTGCCCGAACGCAGTCGCAAAGCACCTTGGTGCCCGCGGCGTTTAGTGAGCCTGTCTTAAAATAAATAAAGTATACTTAAATAAAATAAAAATAAATTTTATTTATTAAAAACAAATCTCATGCATGCATCCAAATATTATATCCACAGCGCAGGTTTCGTCATAAATACAAAATTACCATCCGTAGCAACCATCGTAAAAATGACACATTATTTTTTATCAGCAACAAGCTTCGTCCAAGTGATACAATATAATAATCCGCAACACGCTTTGTCAATAACCCATCAAAAATCAAACTCCGGCCTGACGAGTACCTGGCGGAAATGTTCCAAAAATAAATTAAAAATAAATTAAAATAAATTAAATAATAAGGGACAATCTTACACAAATCGACCTAGTACCAAACTAAGCAAAGCCTGTACTATGGGTACTAGATAGCATAATATATAAATAGTAAATACATTATACATAACATCCCTGACCCAGGAACAAATATTCGAGTTCATCACACAAATATTTGCTGGATAAGATAGTATTCAGGTGGCATTTAATGTTTACTGTTCATTATTGGGCTCGCTTGGTTCATATTTTAGCGTTTTAATCCCTTATAATTCTACACAGACGAAGTTGCGGGCATATGCTAGTAATAATTCGACTACAGTACGCGTATGTCCATTCTCGACCACCTCCGGCGGAACTGGTTTAAAACAACACATAAATATACAGCGCACTTAAAACGTGACTTTAATAAAATTGCGTTAAAATATTACGCGGAGATAAATTTGATGAAAAATGCAAACAAAAATGTAATTTAAAAGTGACAAGCTTTGTTGGTAAAACGTACAGCATTATGGCTGGTTTACATTGTCCGACCTGGTTGGACTAGCTCATATGTGAGCACAGAATAAAGACACTACAGAAGCCGCACTCTTTTGCTTTTCGCAAACGCCGACAAAGGAATTAGCCTACCAGTATCTGATTGGAAACTTGAGTGACGAGCGAACGCTGTTGGTTGCGGAACGTTGTGGGCGTGTCATACTCCTAGGGTTGACACCAACAAAACGGAAACTACGTATCGGTATTGTATTTATTTTACAGGTTTCTTTTATTAAATACGTACTGAATACGACGGACTTGACCTGATCTCAGGATTGGTTCAATGTAGACGTGTGCGGTTTTCGCTCTTCGATGAAATGATAAATAAATAACTCCTGGCGTCCAGTTGCTTCTACGTGCCTTAGGGTGGCATCGTAGCGCCACTTACTGGTTGAAAAAATCAATGGTTCTGGCATCTGGTTCGGTGGTCCAGTTGGTAGGACGCCCGTGTTGGCCCGGAAAGCCGTTGGAGACGCAGGTTCGAATCCTGCCTGAACCATTAATTTTTTTAAATTTTTCGCTTCATTGTAAACATTTGGTTTACGTTAGCAGACGTTACTGCTTTAATAAAAATAATTTCATTCAATTAAGTTTAATAATACTTTAATCCTTGAGAGAGAAACGATATTTTCCCAGAATATCGCGCGAGGCTATTGAAATCAATAAATATCCTAATTTCAATAAGTAGAGAAGCTGGTTTGTCATTACCAGCGGCTTGGGATCCAGATTCCAGTTGTACGTCTTATCAAGGATCAAGCAAGATAAGACTGGAAACCCTGGGCCTTGAACGGTGTAAAACAAATTAGTGTTCAAAGATATGCAGATTATTTGTTTAAAAGTACATCCTAATAATAAGGCAATCTGGGAGGGCGTGGGAGTTCATTAATATTTATAAAATGGGTAGTTTGCGCTAATGTAACTTTGAATTTTTTCTCAGTCAACCTTTGACAATAAATGCTTCATCATATAAAGAAGCAAAAGATAAAGCGGAGTGTAGCATGAGCTGTAAATTACTCCACAGACAAGAGCCTATCTCCTAAATATATATATGATGTTTTCTGTTAGTATCTAATTTTGTGCTCCCTTCACCTTCTGCTGCACCTACTCTGTATTAAGTTAGAATTTTCATCAATTTCACTACCCAAAGGTTGTCTGGAAGAGATCGCTTTTTAGCGATAAGACCGCCTGTTGTTTACCGTTATTTATAAATTGTATTTGTCTTGTTTCCTTTTGTAAACTTTTATTGGCGTGCAATAAAGTATTGTATTATTATTATTATGATGATCCTTTGACAACAGTAACTAGAAAAGTTGCCGAAACGTCAGAGCAGCGCAAATAATTAATAAACACGATATAATCAGTTTGAATTATTTATTTAAATAATTAATTAATGTCAAAATCCCGGGAACAATAAAATTAAATCGATTCCGCCTCCACAAAAATCGAGCAACATCGGCGACGACAGCCAAGTTTAGGCATAAAAGCATCTGAATATCCAATGCCTGATTAAGGCAAGGCACTGGTCCTACCGCCGACGATGAGCGAGAAGCGATTAGAGCTGTAAACTAGAAACGAGTCGGCGAGCGTATATTGCCTTGATCACACCTACCGAGACAGTGCGTGAGACAGTGCTCTCGTCCCTGTCACGTGCTGTCACACACGTCTCGTTAGGTGCGCGCTCCAATAGTTCCGATAGTTTTGTCGCTCGGCTATAAGCGAGTGTTCGAGTACGACGAGCGATTACTCGCACCACTCGCTCGGGCGGAGCGGCCGAGCATCAGTCCTGTACAAGGGAAAGAGACATATACCACGGTATTGGAAGTCTGTTTCAAGAAACTATGCACGACAACCACAGTAAAATGACCGCTGGTTGGTCTCTCAGCGTGAGCACCACTGAGCGAGTTCTATCTTTTATAGCTGGCATCAACAAGCAAAGAGAGAGCACTCGCCGACAGTCGCCATCTCTCTTTTACCGACACGGGGGCCTAGATAGCCCTCTTATATTTGTTTGTTTCTCATATCTTTTGTTTGTTTCTTGAGCGGGAAAATCGATAGTTGATCGCTTCCTCGCCTTTGATGGGACCAATGCCTAAAACCAAGCACACAATGTGCAAGTTTGAAGCCCCGAGTGCAAAGTTCAATAGAAACACCCAAGGGTTGGGTTAGGCCAGGTACGGCACACCTCGTTTCAAATTAATTAGTTTTGTTTTTGTGATGGAATACTCTGTGGACTTGGTGACATATTTTTTGCTAAGTCAATAAAGCCGAAAGCATCACATAATAATATATCTAGTACGTATTTTGTAAACATTTTAGTTTAGCTCCATATTATGCGGTTTCAGCGTAAAGAAGTAACAAACATACATACACACTGACGCACACACTAACTTTCGCTTTCATGGTATTAGTGGGATTACAAGTTTGACATTTTAAAAGTTACACTACTTGTTACGTTGTTTTAGTATGAAAGGTATTTTCCATTTAAAACCATTTTTACCGTCCTGATCTGATATTACATCTAGAAGATAACTTTATTTTTAACCAGCGACGAAAAAAATCTGTATATTTGTGTATGTGTGTCTGTCTGTGGCATCATAGCTCCCAACAGATGGACCAAATATGAGTGCGTTTTTTAATCGAAAGACTTTTCCTTCGAGATGGTTCTTAGTTATGTTTGGTGGAAATAGGGCTAAAAGTTTCCAAGATATTCTGTTTTAATTGGAGCAAATGACAAAATCTCGGCCAATATTGAAGCTGAGAATTCCAAATTGTAAAGTTATGTTCAGTTTTAATAGTATTTTCTAAATCACTAATTGAATCAGGATCTCATGATGACCAGCTACTAATATCAGGGGTGTTTTAAATTTAAAAATTCTTTACCTTACTTGAGTAAAAAGCAGATAGCTACTTTGTTTTTATAGCCACTCTTTCGAAGGCAAAACTAAATTTTACTTTGTTTGTGGGAAATAAAGGTATGTATATTCCACGTAAAACCATTTTGGCTTAACCAGTTATATCCAGTATAAGCCGGAGAACCGAGGCGGACTGTGATTGATGCACTGCCCTTATCCGGGTAATACATTTATAACCGGGTCAATAATATAATATTATTGTTTAATCTTTATTGCAGAAATGAAATACAAATTGTACAAAATGCGGACTTAATGCAGGCATTCTTTGCGCAAAGCAGAAAAGTTGTGTAAAAAAAATAGCCAACATCGCGTTTTAATGACAGTTAAAGCCGATATATACCAGAGATATATCGCATAGTACCTTACACTTGAAATAGCGCTCTGGCTTATGTCTAAAAAATACCTATTCCAATAAGAATTAAAGTAGCTAAACGTAACTTCCTCGCAAAGCTATTACAAGATACTTTTAAGATAAGATTCCTTATAAAACAATTTCACACCTATTCGGAAACTGTCATGAAAAAACCGGATATCCGGGACCTTTCGGAGCGGTGTAAAGCGAAATGGAGCGATATTTTCAGAGTTTTTCGACCGCTAGCACGGAACGGAATGAATCGGTATTTTATACGGTGACCGATTCATTTGCTGCCCCAACGAGCATGGCCCGAGAGCCGGGGGTGTTACAGCGAAGGTCGTTCGATATTGGGATCTGGGATTTAATTCTCCGTGATAAATGACTTTGCCCGGGAGATGAAAAGTATATGTCGTGGTGTCGTGCTTGTATATGGGTTCGAGTCCCGGTGTGGACCACGTATGAGTGCAATTTAATTGTATCTATATAGCAATTAAATGTGTTGTTGATTTACCCACATTAAAAGTTATTTCGAATAACATAGTTGTTCGAAAATAAGATAGTATATGTCTTCTTTAGCGATGTGTTTTATTTGATGTAACCGATGATATTTTATTGTTTTTAAGACGGATATAGCCTATTTTTAACCGACTTCAAAAAAGGAGGAGGTTCTCACATCGACCTAATTTTTTTTTTCTATGTATGTTACTCGATATCTCCGAGAATCCTGAACCGATTTTTAATTTTTTTTTTATTAATCGAAAGGGTATAACTCCGAGTTGGTCCCGTTGGCACTAAGTCGGGATCTGATGATGGAATCTTGGAGAAATCGAGGGAACTATGTCGCTCAAATTGTAAACGACGAATATTGCAAGCCCTACTCAGTAGGCAGCTGCACTACAAACTGCGCCTGGTTAGAAGAAGAAGAAGAAGAAGAAGATACATTTATTTTGCAAACCAATTACATTTAACATTATAACAAACAGATTACATTTAATTAGTGTTTTTTTTTTTTTACTTATCTATCTAGTATTACTATAAGCTAAATGGTATCTAGGCTGCAAAAATGGAACCCACTCAGCATATGTCACAGCACTTGTGAGCACCACGACGCTGGTCTTCCGTGGATCCAGATCAGGATATGTGTAAAACAGCGTACTGTGTGTGTGTTTGTGTCAAAAATAGATATAAGAAATTAATAATAGGTGATATAGATTATACATACACTAGTTGGTATATATGAGAATCGAAACATTGTTATGATAATGCTACCGCTTCAGACAATCTTATACGGGACGTGTTGAAAGTTTGTCACACTAGCTCATCCCTAACTCTGTCTATGGGCTCAAAACATCGACCCAAGCTATCCGCCCGAACATAGCTGTTGTGCCAATAAGAACTGCTTTAAACGTTTTTTAAATAAATTGTATCCTTAGTGGTACGATTTGTATGTCTCTTAATCGTCATTCATCTTGTACAGTGATAGCTGGACCGACCGTCCGGTTGAAGTAAGGAAGAACTTTCATAAACGAGTCACCCGGACTATAAAATCGAAGGCAATCTCATTTAAAATATGCTTTAAAAGGAATTTAAAGTTTGATAAAACGGACTTAATAGGGAAGCATGTCTGCATATCGACGGGTCCACACCGACCACTGATCGGATTGTTAAAAGGTTCTCTTTAGATTCGCTTGTCTCTTACGCGTAAAAAAAATTAACCTCGCAAATTTTTATTTTTTTCTAACCTATTTTTTTCTGTTTTCGATAAACTAAATTTACAAAAATATTATATATACCTACTTAATCGGATCTACTCACAAAATTGACTCCTTTTGTACGAGACGAAATTATTACAAAATCAGACGGTGGACCTTAATTATGAGCGCGTGCTATGACGCATATATACTATAATTGTTAACCCGGTTACTGCCTCCATCAGATGCACATGCAGTTCGGATATCCGGCTTATCCACGAGCTACAACTTACAAGACTTTCTTAAGATTAGAAAAATTAGGAAAAAAAAGGCGAGGTTAGTTTTTATTAGGCCAAAGAGTGAAAGTAAATCTAAAAAAAAACTTGCTTATGCTTTGTTACGTATGAGCGCGTGCTGTGGCGCGTATGCTATGATTGTTAACTCGGTTACTGCCTCCATCAGAGACATATGCAGTCCGGAAATCCGGCTTATCCATGCCGGCTGGCGTGGCGCCAAGGCAAGGGTTTAATAATGGGCGCACTGAACCGATTATTGATTGTGTTTAGAATCGAAATGGGTTATCCGGGTTGTGCAATCTTATTGAGTTAGTATAAGAATCGTTATTTTGTACCATTGATACAAAGATCAAAGCACAAAGATAACTTGAAATGCGTAATCTGGTGGAAGAGACACGGAATTGAACCCGGTACCTCTGGATAACCGGTCCAATGAGTTAACCTTTCCACATCGTGTGAGCGCAATTAAACTTATTTTGCGTGTTGATTTTTGTATCTATATTGCAATACTGGCTGCGCCACGCGGTGTTACCCGCTCATCCCACGGGAACACTACATTTTTCGGGATAAAAAGTAGCCTATGTGTTAATCCAAGGTGTCAACTACCTTCATACCAAAATTTCTCAAATTTGGTCCAGCTGTTTGAACGTGAAGAAGTATCAAACATACACATAAACACACTCATAAACTTTCGCCTTTATAATATGTGATACTACGTTTTAGGCGTCTTTTGAGTACCAAGTACAAGTACCAACTCTGTGGACTCTGTAGGACTCTGATACTCTGTAGGTAGAGTATAATTTTAGTATAACACAACCAAGTAATTTCCAACTAGGTGTTGCTGTTCCGGTACCTGAGCTAACCCTTGCGGTGTCTCTGTTAAACTTAGTACTCAATGCTTATTAAACTTGCACCAACAGTTGTGTACTTGGTTATAATATTATAGAGACCTATTTTAATTACGGAATAGTTTATGCGTCTATTTTGGTGTAGGTATATTATTATTATTTTTGGTTTTAATACGGTATTTGATGCTCAAATTAGCTACTCTTTATAAAATGTCAATAAACATTTGTAAGTATGAAGTTTCTATAAAGATACTGGCTTGTGACGTCATAAAATCGCTAGTCAAAACACGTCTTCTTTTAGTTCTTGTTCAGTTAAAAAATGTATAATGTCCAAAGTTATTCGTTGTTTATTTCATTCGGAGTATTTTTGAATATGGGTCTAATGGCTTCAAAGATACAATTTATCATCGCTACAGTCAAATACCGTACTACAGTGTCCAATCCACTTAAGGGAAGCTTTGTTTGCTAAATGCAAAACACGACGTTGGCCGTATTAATTGTGAAAAGTCATCGTCGTCTGCGATCCATAAGCAACGATTACTTACCGGTACCTCCTATTGAGGCATATGAAGTTGGGATATCCGGCTTGTCTGTACCGGTTGGCGGTGTGCCAAGGCAAGGGTTTAATGGGCGATGAACCGATAAATGACTGTGTGTTTAGAATTGAACCGGTTTAATCCGGGTTATACAATTTTATTAAAACAATCGCCATTCATTAAATTTAAACTGTGTAGCAACCGTGTACGTATATTTTAGATTACAGATCTGTTACTCAATTCGTTATCGTAGGTTTAGTCGATCGACTTTAATTAAATGCTGTGATTGTTAACTCCCTTATGAAGCATATGCAGTCCGGATATCCGCTTGTCCGTACCGGCTGGTGCGCCACCAAGGCAATAAATTACTGTGTGCTTAGAATTGAACCGGATTTATCCGGGTCGTACAATTTTATTATAACAATCGTTATTAAATCTTACATTTCCATTAACCGCGTTCTACATATATTTTAGTGTACAGATCTGTTACTGGCGATAAAATTATAAGTAATACATTAGTACTTACCGCTTATGATCCATATGCTATCTGAATATCCGGTTTATCCGTACCAGCTGGCGAGGCGCCAAGGCAAGGGTTTAAGAGGATATATCACTGTTCCTTTCCCAGACTATCAGTTTACGTTAAGTTTGCACCTGTTAACTATGGCGTCGGATACAAATGAGTTACAAACTTAACGGTACCGGCTTATACAGATCAAGGTTTCGTTCTTGACCAATCCAAAACTTAACTAATCTTTACGAAATTTTAGGAACTGAATGGAAAGAAAATGTTCTGTGTCGGACCATTTCGATTTTTTATGATAATATCCATGACCCAGGAACAATTCGAGTTCACTACTGAAATATTTGCCCTTGCCGGGATTCGAACCCAGGACCGTCGGTTAAGTAGGGAGATGCACCAACTTATATTTATTAATTACCATTACCATTTACCATTTTATTATTAACCATTTGTTGTGATCGTAAATTGTATTTATTAGTTATTAACTTATGTTTGACATCATAAAGTGATTGTAATAATCCTACTATGAAATAAACGAAATTGAATTGAATTGAATTGAATTAAAATATGACAAAATATAAGGAATTTCGTTGACAGTGATATTTGATATATGTATTCTGGATCACTCTGAAATACATTTTGTTTCCTCCTACTTATAGTAGGTACTTATACCGGTTAGGTCTCTTTGAGAGAGCAATAATATTATTAAAACCTTAGGGTCTATCCACACGACGTTTTAGCAATAATATTATTTTTACGACGCGGTTGGCGCAGTTTGTCCTGCCTGCTGAGTCGGCGGTCCTGGGTTCGAACCCCGGCCGGAGTAAATATTTGTGTGATGAACTCGAATATTTGTTCATGGCTCATGGATATTATGTATTTATATATTATGTTATATCGTCGTCTAGTGCCCACAGTACAATTTTAGCTTTGTTTGGGATTTGGGACAATCTTACGTCCCTTAATATTTTATCTATTTATATGAGGACCATGAGTCGCGTAGCAGCACTGATCTAGCTGTCTCTGATGAAGAGCTCCATGCGAATTCAAAATATATCGGGCCGTTCCTGACAATTGTTCGTGAGTTTAAACCGTTTTTAACAGACTTCGTATAGGAACAGGAGAAAAATAATATTTTTTTGACCTACAGAAAGATCTGTAACTTTTTTCTAAGACTGATGAAGGTTAATACTATCTCTCCACCATAAAAAAAGGGAAAACTGAACCGATGAAAATAATCTATATACCTAATTAACGAACCTCACAAAATGTGATCTCCAGGCAAGAACAGCCGGAAATCCGAACATCCAAACATTCGGATATACGAAAGACTTTTTGGCCAAGCTGAAACAGAGATGTTTCGCTCGCTCGTTCAAAAAACGTTGTGTTTATAAATTTATGAAACATGTAATGTCTCAATCCAGGCTATGGTGTAAAGCCTTTCAAATAAACAATGCAGAGATCGACACACAAAGCATAAGAAAAAATTCGAAAGCTGCTTGGGCGTTAACGCGCTGGATCGGCCATCCAGAAGTACCGGGTTCGATTCCCTTTCTCTTCAACTAGGTAACGCATTATTCTTTGAGCTTTGATCTTTGTATCAATGATTTAATACAATTACTATTGTGTATATACCCTTAGATAAAATATCGGATCGGCGCAGACGGGAGCGTGGGAGTCTTTTGCAAATATTATTATTTCATCTTAGGCTGTTTGATAATTCGGAGATAGAATCTTCTCCGAAGTCTGGAATAATAATTATCTTTGTCTGAGGCTTAAAGCCCTGTAACACCTACACCTAGGTGGGGTTTCTAGTGCCCAGATAGATAAAAAATAATGCTGCGGAGAACGCAGTGCTGATCTTCCGTCGGTGATGTTTCTTATAAAACTAATACCGGATCCGGACAAACAGTGCAGCACTGACAGTTCTCATCGTAATAAATGTAAAAAAGAGGAAAATAAAATACCAGACCAGAAAAGAAAGACCAAAATAAAGTTATAAGCAAAGTTTCATTGATACATATTTTGCCCCCAAATCATGCCATTTTTTCAGTATATTAGTGACGTTTATTTATTTTATTTATTTAATCTTTATTGCACAAAAGAAAAACAGATCGTACAAAAGGCGGAATTAATGCCATAGGGCATTCTCTACCAGTCAACCATCGGGCAAAGCAGATAAGTTGTGTGTTGACGTTAAAAGTTATCATTGTTGATAAATAAACTACATCGCTAAAGTAGGTACTTACATCCATCTCAGACATGACACTAAATATGTTTAATTATTCATGAAGCATAACCACTAAATAAGGTCCTGTCAATAATTTAAATTTTGTAAAAAGCTTTTAAAGCCTGTTTGTAAGTACTTTTCTTTGAACATCCATCATTGCTCACTGAAATCTGCTTCAAAATTGAGTTGCAAAATTTCACCCGAACAAACATGATCACATAACATACATTGCAAGTTAATAAAAGCTCGTAAAATAGCAGTAGGTAAGCACTATCAAATTAAATAAAACAAGCAAACTATGTAATAAACTTAATTGTATAAACACTTAAAAAATCTCAAAACTCAATCCCCAAGACGATAGTCTATTCTACGAAGTTCTTTATTAAACAGAAAAAGTATCGGGAATTGAAAAGAAAACGACTTAACCGTAACTAAGTTTAAAGTTTCAATTTCACGGGTACTGCCTCTTTAATGACTGTGGGGCCGGATAACGGGCTGGGTAAAGTTTTATCCGGGTGCATGAAAATCGATCCGGTTAATAGTTTGATCAGTTATAGTCGGTTATGTTGCGAATATTCTTATTCTCACCCGCCCAACTTGCAATGCATATAAATGAAACAAAACACATTGTACAATTAAAATCTCTAAGGACCTACATATACCCTCGGCTATAATTGGGGCTTGGATGAATTTGTGTACTTAATTCATTTTGTGTAACTCAGTGGAACAATTTTGTAAGACTTAGCGTGAAATTGGGCTTACCATGGTCAGAATAAGCCTCATCACCTGACTAAATTTGATTGAAATCTGTGAAAAAAAAAATTGACACCAAAATAAAAATTGGCCCTAATCAAAATCAAGGAGTATTATATTTTGACGACGCGGCATGGGCGCAGTGGTAAAGCAGCTGTTTACCGAGTCAACGGTCCTGGGTTCGAATCATGGCAAGGGCAAATATGTGTCATGGACTCGAATTTTTGTGCCTGAGTCATTGGATGTTATTTGTATTTAAATAAGTATTTATCTGTCTATGTATGTTTATCAAAGACTAGTGCCCATAACACAAGCATACTAGAGGTTACTGTGGGACTAGATCGCTTTGTGTGAGGTTGTCCGATATTTGTTATTTTATATCCAAGCGCACAGCACAGCATAAAGTGACAACACTGGGTGCAAGTTTGATAAGCCTGGAGTACAAAGTTCAACACAAGCACACTTGAGAGTTAACTCAGGTAAACACCGAGTTCGAAATTAATCAGTGCTATTGACCGAGCGAGCGAAGCGAGCGAGGTGTCTATGTTTCAACTTATACAAAATTTCTTTCATAAATCCGGAATTTCGGCTTTCCGGCTATTTTCGCTTACATTTACATTTCTCAACCGATTCTCATTAAATTTTGTGAGTAGTTCGATAGTTTTTATTGTCGATTAAGTTCTTCCAAAGTCAAAATGGCGGAGATTTGGGGGTTGAAACTATACAAAATGCCAAATGCCAGTAATCATACTCCCAAGCTCTAACAGCTTACAGAGCCACTAGTTTTATTATGCTACAATAACCTAAGGATGATGACTGATGTCGAATTATACAGCGTGTATATTTGATATAACCGTAAATTGTAGCCAGACGCAGATTTTAGTGCTATAATCTGATATTTATAACAATCAATATATTAATAAGTGCCTATACTACGCCCGTAAAGTTTGCGATTATATGAAATATACACGCTGTATAGTATACATATAGTATGTGTATGTTCAGTGTAGTGTCTGTGTAGTACATACATACTCTAAGCAAATTTTAAGTGTCTGCCTGTTACCATATTCAATCACGTTATAATTAAAACACGTTTGTTGCATGGTAAAAAAAAAACAGAAATGGGGGTTAATTTTCAACTTCTTTTCTTTTTTGTTATATGAATACATTATGCGAAAATTTCAGGTCTCTACCTCTAGTTATAGTTATATTAGAAAGGTAGAGCTCTGTAAAGGATAGCGGAGGCTTAATAGAGTCCCGGTATCACCCTTTGGGCACGGAACCCTAAAAACTACAAAAAATGCAACGCTGTATATGCTCGCTGCAAACATATCGCCTTAAATAAACAGTTCATATGTTCTGCACTAGATCTAAATAACGCGTGTGAAACTATTAAAACTAATCCAACTACAGAACGAGTTGCCTCTCGCTATAACATACGAATAAATATGACTAGCATTGAAAATGCATATGAAACGGGTTTATCTACTCACGTCATATAAGTTGAGTAGCGCTCGACATGTTTCGAATCGGTTCACGATCCATTCTAAGGAGCGCCGATCATCCGCGGCGGCCAATCGATATACGACGTAGGTAAACCCGTTTCATATGCATTTTAATATTCCTGAGACTCAACTGATCGTAACTACAAGATTTGGAATTCTTAGCTTCAATATTGGCTGCAAAATGCCACTTGTTCCAATTAAAGGTAAATGAATATCTTGGAAACTGCTGGTTAGGACCAAACATAGCTAAGAACCATCTTGACGGACAAGTCTTTTGATTAGAAAAACAGCTCTCACAGACAGACAAACAGATACGCAAATACAAAGATACCTACCATATCATCCCTCTCTTTTCGTCGGGGTATAGCATTGCTGTTATATTATAACCAGATAGAATAGGGGTGTAGCGGATGCATATATTTTGACACATCCGCGGATTGTTTTGTTCAATTCTCTATACTTTTTCTATTGACTTAAGAACTTTGCAGAATAGACCGGGTTGGTCTTGGGGATTCAGTTTTGATTATTTTTAAGTGTCTATGGAATTAAAGTTTCCTTATGATATATATGTAATATTCAGGATAGCCAATCATTTTTAGCCTCGATACTACACTTGACTCCTCAGGTGTTGCAGGTATCTATGGGCGATGGTAATCGCTTTCCACCAGGCGATCCGTTTGCTCGTTTGCATATGACATAAAAATACCTGAAGTGACAATAAGGGCTATAAATAGCCATAGAAAATGCTTTCCTATACATGATCGCCATTTTAGGACTTTGCTGCTCCAACCGCAATAGGATCTCCGGGATACATGGCCCACTCATTGCCACTTCAATCGAGCAATCCTGTGAGCTATCTCGGTTACTTTGGTAGATTACTTCTAGCTAATCCAGCTAATCCTTCAACGACTGTTTACAAACGGCTTCAAAGGAATGTGATTCAGTTGTATACCTTTACCCGGCCCGATGTTGGCCCGGATATCGGCGCGTATTTGCCGACTCCGTGCCGGCTGTGCCTCAATACTGATGACAAGATGGTTTGTATTAGATACTACAACGTGCCCAGTGCCCACGCTGAAGAAAAGTCATAACCCTATTGTTTGGTTTCTCTGTAGTCAGGTGAAAAATATTCTGTAACTCTGTCGATGCTCAGGTGTAATTTACGAGACAATCTCTTGTATTTGTGTGACAAAAAGACAGTCCTGCGGGTCAAGCATCTTGATGCGACTTTGCGTCATCTGTCTTGCTCGCACAGTATTAACAGGAAAGGTAATATTTGTCATGCGACAAAGAGTCGCGTGTCAAAGTTATGCTAGACGTCCTTTACAGTCATGAAAGGTAGTTTACCTTTATGAGTAATCAAGCTAATCAGTCAATGACACGTCAATGGTAGAATGTGATTCAGTTGTATACCTTTACCCGGCCCGATGTTGACCCGGATATTGGTATTTGCCGACGTACGGCTTAATACTGGAGCTCGATCGAGATCGTTTGTATAAGATACTAGCGTAGCTCGTCATTTCATCAATGTAACATTCCATTTTCTAAACCATAATCAGATAAAACTATTATTAATATGATTTTACTTTTATTATAACTGTTGGTTAAAATTCCTCCAGTCGTTTTGATGTGATGTGTCGGCATAGATATTCTGTACCGAACAATATGCGGCGTTGTAATTCATGCGGATATGATGTAATTTTTTCTCCCATTAGGTACTGATTCCTCATTCCTCCCTGACCTCCTAAAATTTGATTTCAATAGAATTTTACTGTGTTATAATAGTATGATTTGATGACACTTTTTCATTTAATAAACGGTTTTCTTATATATATTATTACATAACTTATTTTTATTTCAGGTAAGTTCGTGCATTCAATATTTGGCGAGGGTAACTTCGTCAGATGGTATGTCATGTCTGTAATACTGTAATAAAGCATACCTACAAGATGGTTAAATTAAACGTTTGTTCAAATAAATCTAATCCAATCAGTATAATGATATTGTCACGAATAATTATGTATTTAGGGAAATAATTGTGAACAAAATGAAAATTCGACGAAATGATACGTTTGTCAGCGAAACAAGGAAGTTTCGCCGAGAGATGCATATTATGCATGAGTACTTTGGATTAGGGTTTGCTGCTGGGAAAGCCCGGAACCAGTTATCCGGGGATCTTCAGTATTTTGGTGACAATGAAGAACCGAGACTGCGGAAAAAAATCCCAGTACTTTCTGGATTTTTGGGAATGCATTGAGTGTTTTGTATTTAATATTTTTCTGGTATTATTAGTGGCTGCTTATAGTCGGGATTGAAGCAAAGTACTATGCGTCGCAACCTGCACTATCAGTCTATACGCATCTGTTCACACCTGGGCGCTTGGCATTCCAGGTTAAAATGGAACAATTTAAACCGATTATCTCGCGTATATTCATTATTTGAACCCAGAGGGGGTTCCGGGGGGACGTTCCGGGTACTTTACAATTACCGTTGTCAAAGTTTGACTGAGTAATCACAATTTTTTCCTGTCAAAGCGCAAACTACCCATTTAATAAGATAAAATATACGCTTTCGTTTATACAATAAAAAAAAAAATTTTTTTTGAAAATACCTTTCAAATCTCATTCGTCCACACGCCAATATTCAAAGATTAAAAAATTGTCAAAGGTTGAATTGTTAACTTTAATCGACGGAACTAATTGTAAGTGTGAGTGTTAGTCGTGCTAAATAGAAACGTATGTACATTACATAAATCCTGCTAATCAGTCGTCCATTTGTGATGCACCCACAAACGACCTCAAAGGCAAAGCGTGGTGTGAATCAGTTGCATACGCTTACCCGGCTGCCCGGTGTTGACCCGGATATTGACACGAGTTTAAATTAATGTGGCTTAGTTCTAGGGTTCATTAAAACAGAAACGTATGTTATAATAGAAAAATCCTGTGCATCCCAGCGATATTAATAGTACATTACAAACCTAGGGCGGTGAAATCATGTATGTCCCAGACCGCAAGTGTTTGTAATATGCTATCTGGGGCTTTACGAATTACAACCCGTTGTTTGTGTAAAGTTTAATGTTTTGCCTTGGTCAGGAAGTGAGACTTTCTCCACGCGTAGCGGGCAAAATATCCCACTTACGGGCTAGGGTGACGTAATAGTAGTTTATGCAACTGCTACATAATGAGAGGTCTTAAAATACGAGTGTCTTAAGACCTAATTATGTACAGTTGCATACAATACTTTATCTACACACATATTCATAATCATTGTGGAGCACTCAGTCCTGCCAGTCAGTCCACGGAGCAGAGGAACACATGAAGTGACTCGCGCGGCGGGGGGAGGTCACCATTACAGCATCAATTTTGATCAAAATTGTAATGGTGACTGCGCTACTGTTATGACATTATTGCGGTGGCTGCAGTACTGTTATGAAATTACATCTCTGATTTTGGTCGCTGCCTAGTACTGTAGGTCCTTACCTATAAAAAAAAAAAAAAAAAAAATTTAACAAGATGGGTGTAGTATAAAACATATAAGGAAATAGTTTTTCACCTCACCAGCTCAAACATGGCGATTTTGCTGTCAGACAACAGTGAACAAAATGCGATTTTGTTTCGAGCGTGAGTAGAAAGTAACTTTTTAATCTTTTTCAATTATTGACCACGAATTGCCATTATTCAGCCAAAGGTAATTTATAAAATTCGAATCGTTCGAATTTCGATGCACTCTTGTCTCTTTCATATCTATATGAAAAAGAGAGTGATAATAACATATCAATCCGAAATTCGATTTTCGAATCCGACATCGAATAAAAACCCTTCCGATACGCGTTATTCCATAAAATTAAAAAAAAATACTTTTAGAAGTTTTAATTACAACATATTGTTTTTAACGACCGAATGTTTAGTAATAGTATCTTTTATATAAATCAAATAGATTATTGTTTAAATAAGATAAGGTTTTTCAACTTTATACTGTAAATACCCGTAGGTATCTCTCAATAATCTACCAATAATTGATGATTTCACCAATTTGTCATAGACGCAGTTTCGAAACGTATTTTTTTTTATTGTAATTTTTTTTGTATTTATTTAGTTTGGTGCCTTATGAGTAAAAATATCAATCAAACTATAAACAAAATCTCGTAATAAGCACCTAATGTATCTGCTAAATATTCCAATTTGATCAAATAATGACAACCGTGGTGGTTGTGTGGGACTGCTGGTACAGTGTTGGAACTTATAATTTCAATTATATTTGTATTCCATTTAAAGCAGCTGGTATCGATTTTCTAATTAATAATATCATTGAAATCAGCAACAAAGACTAAACCTATCTATACCTGAATGGTTGAAAGAAAAAGTACAAAAAGTCGAATATGTTCTCGCTGTTGAGGTGAAAAGTTGTGTGTGCTACACGAGAGCAAAGTTTTTTGCATCTCGTGCTGTTGAGTCCCTCGCTACACTCAGGATTCTAACTTAGAATCACTCGCTACGCTCGTGATTCAAACATAGAACCCTTCGCTTGCTCGGGACTCAAAATCAGCACTCGCAACAAAAAACAACTTTGCTCTCTTGTTGCACAAATAACTATTGACTAACAGGATTGGATTTTATCGTGTTTCAGTCGATTCTGTACATGTCTATTTTTCTATGGATTAAATTGAATTGTTGATCTTTATATTAATGTCTGTCCTTTATTTTATTGTCTGTCCATTATATTCAAAATTAAAAGACAGATATTAATTAGATTATTGAATAGATCACTAAACAAGAAAGCGTCATACATAACTTGGCATGTAGTCTGTGTAGTACTTAACTTTTAATTAGTCGTGTTTGTGGTAGCTATTAAATTACGTAGAAAGAAGTTATTATAATACCTATTATAACGAAAAGCTGTGAAAGATTACGCTCAAACCAGTATTGAACTTACATTAACAGATTTGCCTGTCTGGAATCGCAAACCGATTTGAAACATGCTGAGCGATAGGTATTCGATTTTAACAAGGTCAGTAGGTAATAGTTATTTGTGCAACAAGAGAGCAAAGTTGTTTTTTGTTACGAGTGCTGATTTTGAGTCCCGAGCAAGCGAAGGATTCTACGTTTGAATCACGAGCGTAGCGAGTGATTCTATGTTAGAATCCTGAGTGTAGCGAGGGACTCAACAGCACGAGATGCAAAAAACTTTGCTCTCGTGTAGCACACACAACTTTTCACCTCATCAGCGAGAACATATTCGACATTTTGTTCTTTTTCTTCCAACGTATGTTTATAGTCTTTGTTGCTGATTTCAATACTATTATTAATCAGAAAATAGATAAGTGCTGCTTAAAAAGGAATAACAATATAATTTAATTGAAATTATAATCAACCAACCAACACGGTTTATGTCATTATTTTATCAAATTGGAAGATTTAGCAGATACATGACGTGTTTATTTATAAATACATATTATATTACGAGATTTTGTTTATAAATTGATTAATATTTTTACTCCTAAAACACCAAACAAAATAAATGCAAAAGAAAATAACAAATTACAATATGAACTCGTTATTTTTTAAGGTACGTTTCGAATATGCATCTATGATAAATGGTGAAATTATAAATTATTATTATATTTACAATAAGTTGAAAAATCTTATTTTATTTGAGCAATGATCTATTGTTTTATATAAAAGGCACAATAGTTTTAATATTCGGTCGTTAAATAAAAATAAAATAAAGAAAAAAAAATACGTTGCAATTAAAACTTTTTCGGGTGTTTTTAATGAATTTTTTGGTATAACGCGTATCCGAACTGTTCTCAATCGAGGTCGGATTCGAAAATCGAATTTCAAATTGATAAGTTTCTATCCCTCTCTTTTATATACATATGAAAGAAACAGAGTGCATCGAGATTCAAATGATTAGAATTTTATAATTAACCTTTGGCTGAATAATGACAATTCGTGGTCAGATATTGAAAAAATTAAAAAGCTACTTTCTACTCACGCTCGAAACAAAATCGCATTTTGTTCACTGTTATCTGACAGCAAAATCGCCATGTTTGAGCTGGTGAGGTGAAAAGGCTATTTGTTTGTTTCCACAAACGACGTGGGCAAAGCGCGGTGTGATTCAGTTGTATACCTTTACCCGGCTCCCTGATTTGTACCCGGATATCAGCATGTTAGCTCACCCTGTGGCTCAATCTCCGGGCTTTGATTGAAATAGCTTTTAAATGACATAAAAGTGACATTGTCATTACCTCACGATAATTCACTTTGCTATTTCATGGTTACGATCCGACGTCACGATACATCAAATAGTGTTCAGTTTAAAACTAATTTTATTAATTCACTATCACATAACATAACCCAAAACTATTATTTTTATTTGATTATACGGACAAAGTTTAGAAAATATTTAAAAAAAGGTGAAAGCAGCATCTTCTAAGAATCGGTTTTCAAATGACGTCACTTTGTGGAAAAATTGTCAGTTGCAACCTACAACATATACTTTTTTTTCAAAATTAGATCAAAACAGCTCGTGATTCTGAGTAGGATATACCTATAATATCAAAAAAAAATATGGCATGTACAGCAAAAAATAAAATGGCCCAAAAACGCAAACGGACGTTATAATAATTTTAGGTTAGATTTTTTTTTAAAAGTAGTTAATAGTAATATATGACAATCGATCGCATGTTAAATGGCATAATTTTTAAAGGTAAAAAGTTATTGAGAAAGAAACATGGTACAATATATAGGTAATACATATGGATTAGGTTGATTTCCCTAGTGAGCTCATTACTGAAAACTATAAAACGTTGTCATTGTACTGTTTATTATGGCAAAGTAATTAGTGGGTCAACTTTCTTGCCATTTAAGTTGTAAACTGCATATCGTATATGAAAACACCAACACCACAATGAAACACCACTGTCACGTTTATAGAATTCCTTATAGATGTCTCGTTCGAGATCCAGGCTTGAGCCACCACCGGGTTGACAAACATTGCCGATATCCAGATCAACAAGAGGCAGCCGAGTAAAGGTTTACAATTGATATCAGTCAGATATTCTAATATCATCAGGGTTCAGGGTGTATTGATTGGTGATTGGAGTGATTTCGAGATGTATAGTATACTTCTCTTTTCGTGATGTGAAGTCAATGAAACAAGAATGTGAATTTAAATTTAAATTTTTCAAATAGTTCTACGTTTAAATATATTATCAAAGAACCTAAATTTTATTTGGTTATACATAGAAGGGGATGGCAGAGTCGTCTAAGAATCAGCACTCAAATGACGTCACTTTGTGGAAAATTGTCAGTCGCAACAAAAATAACAGTGGTAGGTACAATTGCCATACTAAATCCGTCTAAGTAATAGTCCGGCTGTATGATTTACTGCGCTGTGACCAAGAATAGAATAGAATATAGAAGAATATGTTTATTTGCAAGAATACTTATGACTAGTTACAGGGTGTTATTGTTGTTTATAGTAGGTACAGTATTCAATCGTAATTAAACGATATGCAAATATTATGCTAGTTCAGAACAAGTACATGCATTTGATTTACTTATTTCTAACAAGGATCATGCTGTTTCGTACAATCTATGAATTCCTTAACACTATAGAAACAGTTTTCTAGTAGATACTTAGTCAAATTTTTCCTAAAGTCGGAAGCCTTCATTTCTTTAATATTTTTAGGTAAGCTATTATACAGGACTATGCACATGTTATAAGCGTTTTTTTTTATAAATAGCTGATCTACATCTAGGCTGATATAAAAGATTTTGATACTGGGCTCTCTGATTTGTTGTGTATACCTCCGACCTTATTTTAAATAAATCCGGGCGGTCTTTTACAAGGAGACAAGCTTTTCTAATGTACATGCATGGTAACGGCAAAATATTTAACTTTTTGAATAGAGGTCTACAACTATCTGTTATCCATGCTTTGCCAATTACTTGTCGCCTAATTTTCCTTTAGAATGAGGCACTTTGCAAATGGATTATTTAATCATAAATTGGGATTGTTACGAGAATGTAAAAATGTGTTGATATTTAATTTTTTATCCCTTATTTAATTATATCGGGAAAATATCCAAAATCATAGAAAACAAAGATGGATGTACAAAAAAAAATAAAATGCCTCTTTTAGTGAATGTACAGTTTTTTTGTAATGATCAAGTTTAGTGAAGTTAATTTAGCTATGCTGTGACATTCAGTACTCTGCCCTAGATACTGGCAGCCAATATGCAGGCTTGTAATAGAACGTCGCTCAATCATCCTGTCACTGCGACTCAGCAGTCAGCGCTTATCCGGATATACCCGGACATACTCGGGTATATCCGGGTCTAGCTATGTACGACCCAGTCATGCTGTCAAGCCATGTGATGCCACGAGTTTGTGCAACATATCAAATCAAATTGTTTATGTTATTAAGTGTTGTGTAGGTATACCTATGTATGTACCTATTTAATATATAGATATGACGACGGCGTGGTTGGCGCAGTGGTAGTGCTACTGCCTACGGGAAACTCGGACTGGGGAATCCTACCGAGCTTGGGCTCTTTAGAATTGTCTCAGTGAGCATTTGATGGATATCTAAAGAAAAATACAGTCGGCTATAAAAGCTTGCCACTAAAATGTCATTTTTGACAGAAACTTATTTTTTAATCTAATTGCTGAGGTTCTCTTTTCGAAATTATTTGAGTTGAGTAGAGAGATGTCTTATGAATATTAAAGTTCTGTAGTAGGTACCATAGAGTATAGAATTTTGGCACAGGATTAAAAAGTGCGTTATTGTGATTTTGTCTGTGAAATTTTAATTGACAGATTAAAGTACGCGAGTATAAAAAGCAATTAGCAAGCTAAGAAATAACTTTATAAAAAGGTGAATTTCCATTCTTCCCGGTATTATTCCTACCTTTCTCTTTTTCTTAAGCCTACAAATCTGTTTCCGGGTTGTCTTTGAATAAAAAATCTGACTTCAATCGCTTCCTTTATAACGCCTTAATAACCACGGATTATACAGTTAGTTACGACATTTACATCGAGACATTATTCATGATGGAAAAAGAGCTTAACGACCGTATGATTATCTTCGATTTACATCCTTTTTGTTCCCCAGAGATTTCTTGATATAGCAAAAGGGAGTATAGACCGTGAAACTGGATGGGTGTTGCGTCGTTTTTGAGTGAGGAATGTTCTTGAACAGTGACCGCAAATTGCTGCTTGAATCGTTGGCCGGAGTCCCTACCGCATGAATATAAAGGGTCAGGTTAGAATGTTGATCCGCTGCCGCTTTTGCTCCGCTTGTGGCGTTTATGGACTGGAAGGCAGTAAAAATATAAGGGCCAATTTTTATTTTGTGGTGCTCTTTTTTTTTTCAGATTTCAATCAAATTTTGTGAGCTGGAAAAGTAGCTTATTTTGACCATTGTAAGCCCAATTTCACGCTGTGTCCTACGAATATTTCCATTGCGTTACTCAAGATGTATGGAGCTTCCTGGAGGGGGTGGAGCTCGAAATGTAAAAAAAATATCATCAACAAAATAAAAATTGGCCTATAAATGGACTCCATTTGGCAGTTCAAGGCCCAGGCCACAGGCCCTCTACATCGTATTCGGTAATTGTCAAATTTCATTATAAATACTAGGTGGTATATTTCATTTCCTCCTTGAGTTAACAGTGCGCATGTTTCCTACAACTCGACGCACCCGCGCATCTGTAGGCGAAAACAGCTCGATATCCGAACATCGGATACGAACTTTTTTGGCCAAGCTGAAACGGAGATCGCTAGTTCGATCAATGAAAAGTAAGGGGGGGCAATTCGACCAATTTTGGAGAGGTGATGGAGATCTCTCCAGTTCATCGCCATACGTCACTTTTGACGTGTCCCTACTTGACAAGTGGCGTATAAGTATATCTCTACCACATCACAACTTCGCCAATCCGGTCGCGCTTCATTTGCGTCTCCTTTGTATGTGACGGCATAGATAATAGGCGCATACTTAACTTGACCGGGTAGTACGTGAAATTAGACAGAATGTGTATTAACAAATAGAAATACCCTCTAATATGTGCAGAGCCCGGAGCAGCTTGCATCGGCCATCGTTTGCAAGTTATCGCGCGTTGCGCCAACTTTTATTCCGCTTGTTTCCGGTAGTTTGAGTCCCTATGTTCCTAAACGGTTTAAATTGTGCACTAGTTTGTGATTTATTTAGGTACCTAACTTCCATTCAGCTCTGAGTGTTACGAGGCGTAATACTAATAAGCAGGGCTAGTAATCTTGCAGCGACTTCGTATGTCGTGCGACTCAGCATCAGCTGTATTGGTAGCTCGGTATCGAAAGGAATCGATGAGGTGCAGCTGAAATTTTCACAGATTGATGATGTATTTCTGTTGCTAAAGACAGAATAAAATAATTATTTAAGTGGGGCTCCCACACAATAAACCTGATCGGTTGCGTTAACTTTGCACGTCATTTGTATGCGGCGCCGTACATACCAGATGCAAACTTAAGTTAACCCGGCCAGTTAGGATGGGAAGTGTTTGTGCGGAACCCTCTGTACGCGGGTCAGACTCGTACTTGGCCGGGCCGCCTTAATTAACAACGATTTACTCGTCTGACGGCACATAAATCCAAGCTGCAATTCTCGTTTTAGTGAAACATTCTGTAAAACAAGTGTGAAACATGCATCGGCCATTTTGCAACTTTGCGACCTCCGCGCCAACTCTTATTTCGCTTATTGTGGAGTTCCTGTGTACGCCATTTGGGCCCAAATCGTCGAAAACGAATTAAAGTGGAAGTTGAGGATTTATTGAGTTTAGTGAACTTAACTTTGTTCAGTCGTATTTTGATAAGTTAACGTTTTACACTGATACTATTATCGTATTTTAATTTTGAATAGTACGTATAGTACATTACTGCAGATGCCGCGAAATAAGGTCTTGCCGGGTGAGTAGTACGAAGCTGGCAAGCCTTTTTCACGGCTAGACATGTATACTTAGTGCTCTTTTCAAACATATCCAATGAAATAAAAAAATGCTCTACTCAAAAAAAGTATATAATTCAGCTGTTTAGCCTGTTCATGAAAATAAACGCCATGTTTAAAAAAAATATTTCCCGGCTTAGGCCTTAAATTTTGTATGAAAGTCCTGTACCTACAGTACTCTCGAGCTGTTCCGCCCGAAACGCGATACTTCGAAGCCTGTTATAACGCACGTTATGATCACATTTCATTGCATGTTTAAGAAAAGTATTTAACCTTAAAAATATGTACAGGATTCAAAATGAAATTTAAATCGTTTGTACAGTGCGTCTCTAGTCCACAGGTTAAGACGTAATCCGCTCCGTAATCCAAAGATACCGGGTTTGATTCCTAGTGTGGACCACGTGTCAGCACAATTAATGTTCTTGTTTTGTTCCCGCCCTGGACTACGGCCAAACAGGGCCCATCAACTGTTTAAACCAACAAAACGTAATTCCGACGGGAACAAGAATGGGACGCGATGCGCGCCTCTGAACTTAATTCTAGCTTAAATCTAAAACACTAACCTTCAAATGAAGCCGATCCAGCCCAATTCCAGCAAGTTTGAGTTAGTGTAGGATGTGTAATGTGAATGTGAATGTGTTTGCTGGGTGCCGAAAACCGTCTCGGCGACCGTATCGCCAGCTCCGTCAAAAACCACAATTTTCACAGTAATTACGAATCAAAATATCACCAAATATTATCGGGGTGCCTTAGGCAAACAAAACCGCTCGATTCCAACAAAATCTATGCAAAATAAGCGGACAAACATGTGTCTTTCAAAGCGCTTCAAAAAAAGTGTCTCAAGTCAAATGTGCAAGTGAATTAATTAACCTACAAAATCAAGTGTCAAAGTGACAGCTCGGGTGCGTTCGCAAAGTAAGGTCGGGTCCGAACAGTTCTCTTAGCGTGTGGATCTTTGTCTATAACAATATAACATTTAAGTATTTTTCCTCAAACATGCAATGAAATGTCGTCATAACGTGCGTTCTAACAGGCTTCGAATTATCACGTTTCGCGCGGAACAACTCGAGAATTTCATACAAAATTGAAGGCCTAAGCCGGGAAGTAATTTTCTTAAACATAACGCCTGTGTTCATGAACAGGCTAAACAGCTGAATTATATATTTTTTAGTGGTGTTTAGGTGTGTGGGTTTTAAAAAGCACTATCCGCGCCTAGCCGCGAAAAGGGCTTGCCGGCTTCATAACACTATCCACCTACTCACCCGACAAGCGCTTCTTTCACGGCGACTTCAGTGATCTACTAGGTATTATATTAAAGCGGCTTGTTTAACAACATACAAACACAATTTCCTAAATGTACTCTATACCTAAACGCTAACCCAACTTCCGGCTAATTAATGCTAAAATTCCTCGGATTATGCACGTAAGGAAAGTAATTTGGGCGCATGCACAGCATGCATATGCAGGCGATCTCGCATGCATGCATTACGCGGATCAGTGTTGTTTATCATGACAGAGCAAACATATAATTTTTATAATAATTTTCAAAAAACCGGTCAAGTGCGAGCCGGACTCGCGCACCGAGGGTTCCGTACAAACAATTTACATCCTCAAGTGGTTAAGTTAAGTTTGTACCTGGTATGTATAGCGCTCCATACAAATGAGGAGCAAAGTTAACGCAACCAATCCCGAACAGCTGTCGATAAAGTTCTCATTTCAATGAAATACTTATATAGCATTACTAATATTGAATAGTAGGTATCTACACTTGCTACTCACGCGGTATTGCACTATCCCCGACGATAAGCTGTTTAAAATGTTCCAAAATAAAGGATTTATTATTAAAACTATTGAGATAATATCCAGTCAAACTATTTATAATACCTACAATACTTTGAGCTATATCGTCACCTGTAATATGAATTAATGTAACCGCCAAAATGACGAAATTGAGTTAAGTATACAGTTCGTCTGTAAATTTGACGATCTATCCATTGCTGTCATTAAAATTACGATATCTTGAAAAAAATGTTGGTTACATTAAACAAAAATTGACCAGTTTTTTTAGTTTTCTGTATTTATTTTGGTGTATGGCACATTGTTTGTAAATTACTTAATATCAGATTAACGTAACTACAAGTATTGGCCAAAGTTGAACAAAATTCATTAATGTAAGACTCATCGGTAAATAAATGACTCTTACATTACTCAATTTACAGCACTTTATTACTGATTGACTGTTACGTTAGCTTCAAAGCTAGATAAAAATTATAAAATGGTTCTTACATTAAATGGGTTATACTTTTAGTTTTTGAACCAAATCATGTACATAATAAGATACATAAATGATTTACATGCTCAGATTAGATAGGTAAAAAAAAAAAAAAACGAGATTATAAGAAAGCAACCATTTAAAGTGAATTATAGTCTTATCTTGTCACAAATTGTGCTTACTGCAAGCTGGGTGAATATATAATTTAGTCAGTAACATTAAAGTTTTCGTAGTTTTAAAAGCAATTAATGCCTCTTACATTATTATTTGTCTTCCCAAGCCTCGAGTGATGACGGTTACATTAAAATTATGTACTTAATTTAGACGGACCTGGTGCTTACGTTATTTTGGTTACCAGGAACTTTGCGACCATCTCTTTCCTTTGCAGTGTTAATGAGTAGATACCGGTGAGACAACCATACATTTGCCTGTAGGAAGCAATTACAAACACTACCGCGTGCGTCTGTTTACAATTTGGTGTTGTGATGGATATGATAGCCACTTTAGTTTGTACCGACCAGCGATCGGATGCCGGTATTCGACTCCATACAAATACCGGTATTCAATTTCGGTATTTCGCTTATTATTACACATTTCTTTATTTTACTGAGCTAATTTCAAAGTTATGTACCAATACTTTAATTATATGTAATGGCATTTGAAATAAAATCTGTAATATTTTTTTGTAATTTTTATGAATACCGGGAACGATCCCTGGCTCCAACAATTCGTGACAAGGACAGTATTGTGCCTTTGCTTTGTTATACATCAATAAGTACAGTTAAAAATTACGAGTTAAGTACATTAATCGCTTTACATCAGGCGATCTGTTTGCTCGTTTGCCCTCTACGACATAAAAAATAAATAAATAATAATATTACACAAAAATAAACTTAAAAATAAAGGGAAAGTACTAAGTAAGTACTATAGAAATTGTTATCACCTAAAAAGGGAGTCGTATTTCTAAGGCGAAATGAAGTTCGTCGGGATTTCCAGTATCAAATAGAAATTGATGTTTTGAACTTTTTAAAGTTAAGTTATTTATTAATTAGCTATTATGCCTATTTATACCATGTCTAATTCTCGAATTAGGTACTTTTAATTGAAACAATCTGGCTTAATACATTTCGTTTTTAGGGAATCTCTTAAATGTCTGGTTAAACGGACTGTGAAAACTTTTTCTGTGAAAATCAGTCACTGCCACTACCATGTAGCAACATGTAGGCATAATAAAATGTATATACTTGTATATTATTTTTAGAAAACAAGGGACAGCAATGAATTATGGTAGTAATAGTGATATGGTGGAGGTTAGTGACATTGAGATACTCCCAATCATTTTTTTCAGTAGCCTACGTATCCAACGTAATGTCATTGTATTGATGCGATGATCCAATAAAATACGTTAACTATTTGCTTGCCCCTTGACCATTATTTTTTTCAGCCAGAGAAAGGCGTTGAGTTGGGCCATACTTTCTACTAATTAATAACGGAACACCAATGATGCTTCAAATAAGTAGTTTGCGAGAAATCAGCAGCTTACAAGATATAAGAAAATCTCTAAATCCGTTTCAGCTCTATAAGAAAGATGTCCAAGCCCAATAGCGAAAGTATTCGAAGCATTTCAGTCGTAAATTTGCCCCTTGACGTTCAAGTTCATAATAGTGATGTGAGTGTGAGTTACTAATTATGTGACGAAACATTTAGTCACCAGTTTGCCAGGAAATGGTCAAATTACTAATGAAGAATCAAATAAAGATCATTCGGCTAGTTTCAGACAGGGACAAGCCTTACACTTAAAATAGGACTTAAGCTTTGTAAAGACAAAATTGATTATTTAAACGAAATTATACAACGTATAGCTGAAATTTAAACTTAAGTCACTAAAATCAAAAGGAGGGAGTTGATGAATGGAACAGAAAGAAGGTAATAAATACGAAGAAAACTATATAGAAAGAAATAAAAAAGAAAGAGAAAAAGGGAAAGCAGAATGTGCAGTAAAAGTCGTAGGTAAAAAAGGTACATAAATATTGTAGAAAAGGGAGAAAGAAAAGCAAAGTGAGGAAAAACAGTAAGGAAAAGTATCAGATTGGAAAAAAAATTAAGTGTTTTTTTAATACTCTTTAAATCTAAAGGTGTCTTTACCAATTTTGGTTTTTATAAACAAAAAAGAAACTGTTTCCCGCTTATAAACCGGTTTTTATCACGACTTACTATCCTGCCACTAATTAACTGAAAAAACAAGAAATAACTCTATGTTAAACCTTATTACAATTGGATAAGTTTAAAAATTCCATAGCTGAATTCCTCTAATGTAAGTCCACGTTTTGAAAATGTGTGTCCCTTACGTTAGATTTTTTTAACTTTTTGTGACTTACTTTAAATAGTTCTTCATTTTTTGAAAACAATGTTGTGTTGTGTTAACGTATCTCCTCTTTTTTGGAAAAAAATTAACGTAAGAGCCACGCTATTTTCTAAACTATAATAGCAGCCTTTTTGAGACCATTATCAACTGAAAGATCTTACAAAATTAAGCTATAACTACTATACATCATCTTAATCGGATTAGGAAATAAAATGTTACTGGTCTTTTTTAGGGTTCCGTACCCAAAGGGTAAAAACGGGACCCTATTACTGAGACTTCGCTGTCCGTCCGTCCGTCCGTCCGTCCGTCCGTCCGTCCGTCCGTCCGTCCGTCTGTCACCAGGCTGTATCTCAACAACGGTGATAGCTAGACAGTTGAAATTTTCACAGATGATGTATTTCTATTGCCGCTATAACAACAAATACTAAAAATAAAATAAAATAAATATTTAAGGGGGGCTCCCATACAACAAACTTGTTATAGATTATATATATGTACCAATAGGTACGGAACCCTTCATGCGCGAGTCGGGCTCGCACTTGCCCAATATTTTTTAATTTGCAATTTAGTTTTTGGCTTCTCCTGAAAAATCGTCATTTGGCGGTTACCTTAATTCATATTACAAGTGACGATATGCACTAAATGTCCATAATAGTTATAACGTGTGCTAAATTGGGAAAGACCTCATAAAATTCAGGGTTTGTTTCCCATAATCCCAATCGCCAATTTGAAGCATTGTCTGTCAAGCTTGCCAACTTATTCGCAAATTGCAAATTGTAAAAGACAATATTACAACGGCGCAAAATCTATTACGGCTTGACTCAAATTGCCGATATTGTCGAAAATACCAACTTATTTCCCAATACAGCAACAACTTTTGCTGCATCGACTTAGGGTTGGTTTTCTTATCTTTTATGGAGAAGAAAAGTTTGTCGATGCCTAATGGCGAATTCGCTTCGAAATTTGAATTTGAATGAAACTGTTTTTTTTTGTTGCCAGTGAGTGTTTGCAATGTAAACTTTTTCGTGTTCGCGTACAGTCGATTTTCTGTGGGAATTATGTAAGTAGCTCATAGGATTGCAAATAAATTGTTTTCCTTGGTCTGAAATTTGGAATTAATAAGGTCGTGACAGAGAGCATGAAACTTAGATTGTATGTATATCATTCTATGCTTCGTGGTTTTGCGACATGACCACAAAACATTCGTTTTTATGTGCATCAATCAAAAGCGGTAACTAAAATACATCATTTGTGAAAATTTCAACTGTCACGGTTCATGAGACACATATACATACAGCTTTGTGATAGATGGACGGACTATGCACTTTTAGTAATAGGGTCCCGTTCTTACCCTTTGTGTACGGAACCCTAAAAAGAGCGTCAGAAACACAAAACATACCTAAAATGTAGGTTTACAATGAACAATGTGTTTTTTTTTCATGCTCTATATATTCATTCGACGGATAAACCGCTTTTTCGCGTAAAAATAACAATGTAGAGTACCTAAATGGCATTAGCATTTTGCGAGTCGACGTGTGAAATATTGAAACGCGTCTAAAAGGCCCGCTCCACTCTGATCTTTCCTTAAAATATATATTTCTCAAACATGGAATGAAATATGGACATTGTGTTCCTTGTAATATAATAGGTGTGGAAGTCTCACATTTCGGGCGCGATGAGACAGGTGTCTCATCCAATATTTCAGGCGCGTCGCCTGCAATGCAACCTTATTCTGATGGTGGCCAATTAAAAAATAACCATAAGTTAAATGTTTGGAGTTTTAACTGTTAAAACTTCAAACATCGCTTTTTGATGAAAATCGCCATGAAGTTGTTGTGTTGATTTTCTGTAAAAAATCAATAAATATACTAAAAACCCGCTCATCCCACGGCAACATTATATGATTTCGGGATAAAAAGTAGCCTATGTCTTAATCCAGGGTGTCAGCTACCTTTGTACCAAAATGTATCAAAATTGGTGTAGCCATTTGAGCGTGAAAGTAACAAACATATAGCGTGTTTATACGCTCACAAACTTTCGCCTTTATAATATTAGTGTGATAACGTAAAGTAAATGGAATTTGTATTTTGCGAACCGACGTGTGAAATATTGAAACGCTTCCAAAAGGCGATGTTTTCCCGTTAAAAGTATTTTACGTAAAATGCACAGAATTTCTGGTGTAATTTTTCTGCATTTTGTTTCTGGATCGTGGCCAAATTGTATTACATTACATGGCGGGTTGTTCAAAATGTGGCTTTTCTTATTGGGAAACAAAGTTATTAATATATGCAGGTATATTTTTTGCTTTAATCCGGAATTGAACTGAAACTGCATAAAAGGGTTTAATGTAGGTAAATTAAAACTCTTAAGTTAAATATTATTGCTATGACGAGTCGTTCGGCGCAGTGGATGGGAAGCTGCATACAGAGCTGACGGCGTAGTGCTGGGTTCAAGTCCCGGCAAGGGCAAATAGTTATTTGTGTGATGAATTAATTGGCTTGATCATTGATTATCATGGATGATTTGTATCAATAAAAAAATGGTGACCGCGAATACCACTATAATTTCATTACTTAGAATTATATTCGCATACATAATTAAGTAGGTATGTATTATAAGCCAAGAATACCTACTTCTACAGCGTGTATATTTGATACAACCGCATATTGTAGCCAGACGGAGATTTTAGTGCTATAATCTGATATTTATAACAATTATTAACTTAGCGTTAACTACCATAGCGTAATTAATTTTTGAAAATATTCTGAGCAGTAATGTATGGTGTAGTTATTACTAGTGACAGTTGTGACATCACGATGTTATGTGTCAACAAACAACAACAAACAAGTACATTGCTTGCTGATTTATTTTATATGGAAAAATAATATCGTTTTTTTTTTAGAATTTAGGGATAAATATATTAATAAGTGCCTATACTAAGCCCCCGTAAAGTATGCGGTTATATCAAATATACACACTGTATACGTACTATCATAAAATTGTACCTATACATGAAATGATTTAAAAAAAAAACACAAAGAAAATAGAGGTCACTGATTTTTTAGGGTTCCGTACCTCAATCGGAAAAAACGGAACCCTTATAGGATCACTTTGTTGTCCGTCCGTCCGTCCGTCTGTCTGTCTGTCAAAACCCTTTATCGCGAGAACGCGTGGAGGTTTCGAGTTAAAATTTAAACCATATACTGAAGCCTACGGTCCCTTGAAGCTGCAAAAAAATCAAACTTCTACGTTAACGTGAAAAAAAGGTTCGACCGTTTATGTCGCAAAAAACGTACATTTTGACACTCTCAAGGGAATCAAAATGATAGGGTACTTCCCGATGACCTAGAAGTCCTAGAACTATAAAATTTGGCTAGTAATATTGTCACATACTACAAATACTTATAAAAATCTGAAAACTATACATTTGTAATAAAATCATTAAAAAAAAGGTCCTTTTCAAACATCATATTTGGAGAACTCGGTTGCGTTAAGTTTGCACCTCGTTTGTATCCGGCGCCAAACATTTCAGGTGCAAACTTAATTCAACCAGGCCAATTAAGATGGGATACGTGAAAGTTTGTACGGAACCCTCGGTCCGCGAGTCAGACTCGCACTTGGCCGGTTTGTTAATAAATATAATGGTTTACTCTCCTTTTATAGACAAACGTATCATCGAATTTTCATTTCATGGAAAATTAATTTCATTCTTTCTGAAACTGTAAAATATTTTGGAATGTTATGACACAAACCTGATTTCTGAAGAATGTATGTCTTCCGAGGAAAAATTTGTCTATGAATTGAAGATTCCCGATAATCGCGAATACAGATAGCAGTTATTTATTACCAAATCAATGTAGTGTATAGCTCCCTTATCGACAAGGCAGACCGTTTCAACAGTTTGCCGCTTGGCACTCGGCGCCGGCTAGGGAATACTCTAATTTATGTGTTCCAAATGGAATTAACTGGCTTTTGCTGCTATTAATTCTGGAACACGAACGTTGCGATACAAATACAGTTTGTAGCACGGTCTATTGGGAATCAATGTAGTAGTTTGTTCAATACGGTTTAGAGTCACGCAACAGACGAAATCGAGTCTGAGTCTGAGGAGAGACTTTGCCTTCTTGTGTGTGTTCTACCGTCTGTATAATGGGATGTGTTCTGAGGAATTGTTTGACATGATGCCCACGGCTACTTTCTACGATAAGCCTGACACACTGGAGCCTAAATGGCCGAGAATTGTGCGCTTCCAGAGGGATTTCCGACCGCGAACGCTCCGCATGTGGAATGAGCTCCCTGCCGAGGAGTATGCGGTTTGAAAAATCCGCGGCTACAGTTTACGGCTTTAAAAAAAACGAAACGAGTAGCTCTCAAACGGATGGACCAATTTGAGCGCGATTTTAAAAAAAAAAAAGACTTTCGGTTGTAAACAGAACGCAGCTTCAATTGAAACAAGTGACAAAATCTCAGTCAACACACGTTAAACTTATAACACGCCTCTTTTTTAGTCGGGGGTTAAAATACAATGCGGTAATAAACATAAAGCCATTATGAACACAACGTTTTTTGAAGTCGGTTTAAATGGTCGTAAAGGGAACGCACCTAACACCATGCCAGCGCTACAATGTTAAACATTTTCCATTTTTTCGCGCTGTCAACGGTTCCTTGGGTTTTCATTACTCGCTTTAGTTTTTTGTTTTTAGGGATCCAAATGAAATTAGGACGGAATGTTTACTGAGCGAGCGTAGCGCCTGCGCTTTAGCTTGGCCCGAAATTCGGATGTTTGTATGTCCAGTCAGTCTAGCACAACGATGCTTCGCGACTCTTGTCGCGCGACATAGCGCTACCCGTCACTTTCTCACGTTACTACACAGAAAGAGACGGACAATTATCTCGCGAGAGAAATAGTAGCGTATGACAGTTACGCTAGAGGTGGAAATGCTTTCCGGCTATTCTCGCCTAAATGTCGCATTCCTATACTGATTCTCACGAAACTTTGTGAGCAGGTTCGTTAATTAAGTATATAGAATTTTTATATCGATTCAGTTTTTCATGAGAATCGGTTGAGAAATGTGACCTGCATCTGGACATCCAAATATCCGGACATACGAAAAAACTTTGGGCCAAGCTGTAACGGAGACGCTTTGCTCGGTCAGTCAATTAATTTTGCATATTTTGCGGTTCACCCTTTAAATATTCGCTATCAGTCCTCTGTTCAAATGATGCTGATGCGGACGTGTTTCGCATAATATATGTTTATTTGGAATATGTCAACGTACACAGAATCCCATGCGATACGCAGTTTGAGTATACCGTGCAGTATATTGACTTGATATTGAAAACGAAATTTGAATCCACATGGATCAACGAGCAACCGTACTCGGTTGGCCGTCGCCGCGACTAATCGGCGCTCCTGATGATGAATCCCGTACCGATTCGAAACATGTCGAGACATAATCGACTTCTACGTCGTGACCATTTATGAATTTTAAAACGCTAGTAACCTATCTACTTATAAAATATGTAGTTATTATGTATCATTGTCTTCCATAATAAAAGTTTCTGTCAAAAATGACATTTTAGTGGCAAGCTTTTATAGCCGACAGTACTTTTTTTGGATATCCATCAAATGCTCACTGAGACGATTCTAAAGAGCCCAAGCTCGGTAGGATTGCTTTTTCTATTATAGAGTTCCTATGGCCACCTTCCTGCTCCATCATCAGATCAGCCCCATGGTACCATATTATTGTATTGTCATCAAAGTTGAGTAAGTATGCAAAATTTCAGCTCAATCGGTTGACGATATCTGCTTCAAAATTGAGTTGCAAGATTTCACCCGAACAAACATGAGCATTTCTCAAAAAGTTTGTACACAATTAAGACAGAAAGTTAAAGTGAAATATAATTTTCCTATTTTGTTACGAATTATTTTAGTAATTTTATATCAATGTTATGGTTATGTTCGGTAATTAAGGTTCTGTTATGCTTATACTTTTTTAATTATACATAATCTGATATCAATGTATTGGAAATCACAATAAAAAACCGTAACAAAATAGGAAAATTATATTTGACTTTAACTTTCTGTCTTAATTGTGTACATACTTTTTGAGAAATGCTCACATACATTAAACATACCATGCAAGTTAAATAAAAGCTTGTAAAAATTGGATAACCACGATCTTTAGTCTTAAAGTTACGATCACAGACAGAGAGTGATAGAGAGAGTAAATTTCCATTAAGTAGAATTCAACTTCAAATGGCAGGCTTGTCGTGTGTGTTGTACAAATAATTACTTAACCTATTGACCGCCAAGCGGTCTAGCAATTTACCGTGCCACTGACGCCAGAGTAAAAAAAAAAAGATGTGCCCCAAAATCAACAGGGATTGAAAAATACTTGTAGCGGTTAGAATTACAAAGTTTTTGATCATTGAAATTTGGACGGCTGTGGCCGACGTGGCGTCAGGGGCACGATTTTTTGTTGACGGCCACAGCCGACTGTGGCGGTCAAAGGGTTAAACTTAAACTGAGGCAACAATTCACGCAATTTGAGGCGGTGTGTGATTATTAACGTACTGGCCAAAATATGTTAGTTGTCAAAGGGACCCCATGCCTGCGTCCTATGTTGACCTCGAGTCATAAATAAGGACATTATGTGGCAATGTTCATGGGGCTCGCGTGATGGTGTGTGCTTGAGGTTTGCCATAACATTAACTTATGATTAAGGTCGGGACCCTTTTCATCATTTTAAATTGAAAAAATAATATAAAAAAATATTAAGGTTCAATCTTACACAAATCGACCTAGTCCCAAACTAAGCAAAGCTTGTACTATGGACACTAGACGATGATATACATAGTTAGATAACATCCATGACCCAAGAATTCGAGTTCATCACACAAATGTTTACAAATGAAGCGAAAATTGGAAAAATTAATGATTCGGACAGGATTTCAATTTTCGCTTCATTTGTAAACATTTAGTTTACGTTAGCAGACGTTACTGCTTTAATAAAAATATGTAATTCGGGTGTAGCACATCGTTACTATCGATTCTCAACAAATTTGAGACGATGGTGCCGACGACAAAGTCTAAATCTTTACGGTAGATGGCGCTACGATGCCACCCTAAGGCATGTCGAAGCAATTGGTTGAAAAATTCAATGACTCTGACATCTGATTCGGTGGTCCAATTGGGAGGACGCCCGTGTTGGCCCGGAAAGCCGTTGGAAAAGCAGGTTTGAATCCTGTCCGAATCATTAATTTTTTCAATTTTCGCTTCATTTGTAAACATTTAATTTACGTTAGCAGACGTTACTGCTTTAATAAAAATATGTCATCACACAAATATTTTCTCTGGCCGGGACTCGAACCCAGGACCGCCGGCTCAGTAGGCAGGTGCTCTTCAAACTGCGCCTACCGCGTCGTCACAAATATGTACTTTTTTATGTAAGTTTAAATCATATAGCCAGGATATATTTAAATCATGTTTATCTTGTTAAATTACTATATAGGTATACACTACTCTCTCATACAAAAACAGAAACCGATTACAAAAAAGGTCCCAATTTTTTACGCCCATTTTCTCCTAGCCTAGACCACTTACGGGGCTGTAGAGGATGCTTGTAGCTTATTAGCAGGGAATCCGGTTTTTACCGGACTAGGGCAGTAAAACCCCCATTGCCGGCTTTATTAGGGTCTGCGCGCAAATCGCGGCTCGGGCACATCATGGACGCGTGTGCCCATAGGAAGAGACGATACGGGAAAATGAGGGAAAATATCTTTAGAAATTTTTGAAGGCATTCTTTCGAAGTATACCCAGGAGTTTTCGGTGCACGGATGTTTTGACACCCAGGCTGACAATAGGCGACAAATCATTTGTGCACCGAAAACCTCGGAGTATGTCCGAAGTATTATGTCTTTAATGTATCAAAGTTGATACTTCGGACCTTACTTCGAAGGTTAACTGGTTACTAACTGTACACCTATGATATTTGTTACGGATGTATATTAATTATTTATCGCAGTTTGTTATGTACCTGCCTACTGAGCCGGCGGTCCTGCGCCGAATATTTGTTCCTGGGTTATGGATGTTATCTATATAATATATTGTATTTATATGTAATTTATATCGGCGTCTAGTACCCATAGCTACAAGCTTTGCTTAGTTTGGGACAAAGTTGATTTGTGTAAGATTGTCTCTTAAAAAATATTTATGTCTCTTCGGCGTCCCTTTACACGCTGGACCGAATAATGACGTACAATAAAAGTGATCCTGGGTACTAAACATGCGGGTACTAGATTTTTTTTTATCAGTATCCGGGCTGGTTAGCCCTCACTACCAGTAGTCGGACTTTGTGTAGCAGTATAACCCGCTAAAAGGGATTATCTCCGCGCCACAGGATTAAATAGGGTACTAGCGTGACTATGGGTACTATGGAAACGCGGCCACTCAATATCCCGACTGGAATCACCAGGACATAATCTAGGGCGGCAGTTGTAAATTCCGTTTTTATGAATAGGGACGGATTCCGTGACTTGTCTGCCTCTTTTATACTCCAAGCCGCAGCCAAGTATAATTGAAAAATCAAAATCACGAGTGGTTTTCTGCAAAAGGAGAAAAAAAAAGTTTTTTTTTAAACCCCAACGAAAAAAAGAGGCCTTTTCTGCCAAATTAGAAAAAAAAATGATTTTTTTTAAACCCTGACGAAAAAAGAGGGGTGACATAAGTTCAACATGTGTATCTACTTGTGTATTTGTGTATCTGTGTTGCTGTTTGTGGCATCGTATCTCCCAAATGGACCAATTTGAGTGCGGTCTTTTTAAATCGACTTGTCCGTCGAGGTGGTTTCCGCGACTGTCGCACATTTAAATAAAACGATTTAAACGGATTATATTGTGTATATGAATTATTTGCGGCTCCCTGACTTTCCAGTTGCCATTGTCAAAGTTACATTTGTGCTAACTTCCCAACTGGAAAGTTACCGGAACATCAGGGAGGCTCAAATAATATGTTACGCGATAAAATCCATTTAATTTAAATACCTAGAAAACAATTTGAAGATATTTATTACTGATTCACTAGGTCTACAGCTCACAAGGCCACTAGTAATATAGTATATAGGTACATATACACTAGGAGGTACCCGCAATTTCGTACGCGCTTTTATTTAAACCGTAGTCGGGTAAAAAGTATCCAATAGGATACTTTTTACCCGGTTTTAGCTGGTAATAACCAGCTTTGGATCTTCCAGGTATCCCTGTACCGAAATTGGTTCAAGTTAGTCCAGCCGTTTCGGTGTGATGAGAGGACAAAGGAAATTATGAAAACAGATGGCGCCAGGCCGGCACGGCGCCGCGCACCCATACAAAACAAATGACGATCCTGCATCACGCTATTAATATTTTTCCTTAGAAAACAAGGACCTAATTCGAGTTGTGTTTTGAGTGATCGCTAAACGTCAAATCTCTATTATATAACAGTGATATCGCCATTGAACTGTCATTAAAATGCGATGAGCTTCAAGTGACATATATCTCATCTCAACTTGGGAAATACGAAGGCGATAACGATTGTCAAAAATTTCATTCATGCATATGAATTTCTGTTTTGAACGAAACGTAACGGACTAATTTCACGCAAACGTGGTCAATTTAAAGTATGCGCCTGTTATTTATGCCGTCACATACAAAGGAAACGCAAATTTAGCGCGTCTGAATTGACGAAGTTGCGATGTTCTAGGGATTACGCCACTTGTCAAGTAGGCACACGTCAAAAGTGACGGATGGCGATTTAATGGAGAGATCTCCATCATCTCTTTAAAAATGGTCGAATACCCCCCCCTGATTTTCAATACAAATCTAGATTTTTATAATACTTACCTAGTATAGATGTATGTAAAATCATGACCCCTCTTCGTAGAGAATTCGTTTTCAATACGATTCTAGACTTTTACAATGATACCTACACCTAGATGTAATGCGGTATAGTGTTTCCGCGGGGGCGGCGCCTCATGCTGCTCGTGTCTGCGAAATTGCGCCACGCTCGGAACTGCATTTGAATCGCAGACAAACGCCGTTCGCGCTCCCACGACATATATTTTAAGCGGGGTACAGTCGCATCTAAATTAGTGTACTGAGGTTAATTCTTTTGAAAATATGTCAAGAAAAATCTTGAAGGTTTGTCAAGCATGTCTTTTTTAAATAATTAAGTACATAAGAAGATTTTAATCTTGATTTTGATAGCCAATTAACTACCATTTGTTTCTTGGGATATCTTACATATTGAAAGTCATAATCGTTGGACATTATTATTAAATTATGAACAATTAGAAAGCAAAAGGCATTAGTTTAGGTTCGATTAGTACAGGTTTACCTTATGTCAAAAAACTAAACTTATGATTTTATGACAAACCAAGCATTATGTCTATCAATCTTATACCAACCAATAGAGACTCGTTTGTTATTTCACATTAAAATACATTTGTACATCACCATCATTGGCCTTTTATAGACGAAGATGAGCCAAGCAGCGTCTAAAAAGTGTGGCACTTGCGAATATGGCTGGATAGCCAGAGCCTAAAGGTTAAATTACCACTATGGGGATGATAACTGATGTGGTATCCTACAACATACTGTCAATGTATGTCATGTCAATGTGTCAAGAAAAAAAATTAAAGGCCCTAAAAATTAGACTACAAATTTCAAAGGTACGATTTTCGTAAGAGCAGTTTTTGCTTTTCTGGCCTTTAGAGCAGTCTACTCGTAAGTGTAGTTATTTAGTCTTATAAAGACATTTGATCGCATCCCAATAAAAAATAGGTCCGATTGATATCCTCAAAAATGCCACGATGCCAATGAATTCACTTTACAATAGGCATTGTAAAGTAAATTATCGCCGACTGTACGTTCCCATCCTTCGCATTCGGTTTTTCAGTTTCCGTCGTTCTCGAGGAAATATTCTTATATCGCAAACAATGCGTTATGTAAAGGAAACTAGATTTTTCACCTCACCAGCTCAAACATGGCGACTTTGCTGTCGGATAACAGTGAACAAAATGCGATTTTGTTTCGAGCGTGAGTAGAAAGTAGCTTTTTAATTTTTTCAATATCTGACCACGAATTGTCATTCTTCAGCCAAAGGTTAATTATAAAATTCTAATCATTTGAATCTCGTTGCACTCTGTTTCTTTCATATGTATATAAAAGAGAGAGATAGAAACTTATCAATTTGAAATTCGATTTTCGAATCCGACCTCGATTGAGAACAGTTCGGATACGCGTTATAGGTACCAGTTATACCAAAAAATTCACTAAAAACACCGAAAAAGTTTTAATTGCAACGTATTTTTTGTTTTTTATTGTATTTTTATTTAACGACCGAATACTAAAATTATTGTGCCTATTATATAAAACAATAGATCATTGCTCAAACAAAATAAGATTTTTCAACTTATTACTTATTGTAAATATAATAATAATTTATAATTTCACCATTTATCATAGATGCATATTCGAAACGTACCTTAAAAAATATCGAGTTCATATTGTAATTTTATTGTTATTTTCTTTTGCATTTATTTTGTTTGGTGTTTTAGGAGTAAAAATATTAATCAATTTATAAACAAAATCTCGTAATTATAAATAAACACGTCATGTATCTGCTATATCTTCCAATTTGATCAAATAATGACAATAACCGCGTTGGTTGGTTGATTATAATTTCAATTAAATTATATTGTTATTCCTTTTTAAGCAGCACTTATCTATTTTCCGATTAATAATATTATTGAAATCAGCAACAAAGACTATAAACATACGTTGGAAGGAAAAGCACAAAATGTCGAATATGTTCTCGCTGATGAGGTGAAAAATTGTGTGTGCTACACGAGAGCAAAGTTTTTTGCATCTCGTGCTGTTGAGTCCCTCGCTACACTCAGGATTCTAACATAGAATCACTCGCTACGCTCGTGATTCAAACGTAGAATCCTTCGCTTGCTCGGGACTCAAAATCAGCACTCGCAACAAAAAACAACTTTGCTCTCTTGTTGCACAAATAACTATTTCCATTGTGTCTGTGTCACATCGTTTGTGTTTGGCGCCTGCACGTCTAACTGTGACACGCGACTCTTTGTCGTGCGACAAATACTCCCTGTCTCTTTCTTTTCAATACCGGGTGAACAACACCTGTGACGCTCGTCGCGCGACAAATAAAGTCACGGCAAGAATGCTGGCCCCGCTGGATAATTTTTAGCGTTAGAAAAACAGAATCCTAATAATGCGATTAGGTACGTTTATTATGAACTTATTTTGAAATTATAACATTATGGTCTGTCTTTAAGTGCTTAAAGCTTTATGTCTTCATAATATGTCAGCGATATTATCAGGGGATGTAACCGAACCCTGTACCTGTTTAGTTAAGCTAGGAGTGCCACAGGGCTCTATTTTAGGTCCATTTCTATTTTTGGTTTATATAAATGACTTGCCGTGTATAGTTTTTGTAATATAGTACTATTTGCAGTTTTGAGATGCGGTTATTACAATAGTTATGTAATTATATACAACCAATGTAAAAACATAGCTTATCGAGGGGATCTCGAAGGAGGTAGTACTTGAATTAGTGCCCGGCAGGACAAAGTTTTTAGCGTGTGACGTGTGTCAGTATTAGCCCAAATTCACTTCATATTCTGTCGACACAGGTAAAGGAAATAAACCTGAGATATACTAGAGACATTGCTTATTTAGCGATATCTCAAAGTACACTCGAACTAGCGCCTTGCAGAATAAAGTTTTAGGTTAGGATTTTGAAGTCGGTACTGACACATGTCGCACGATATCGCCAGACATGTCTAGCCACGCCCTAATTCATTTTACATTTCATCGCTCACTCATTAACACTAGGGCTTTCAATCCCGGATTTAATTTGAAAGAAAGAAAGAAAGAAGGAAATACATTTATTCGTGACCATAAAACATAATTATATAAAGCGATAAAAAATAAATAAATATAACAACAGGCAACTATAATATGTCTGTGCCATTAAAAGGTCCCTCCTCAGCATGATGCTCTCAAGAGCCAGCGCTGATCTTCCGGTGGTACCATAGGTGGCGCCACGCACGAGCGCTGATCGTATTTAGGATTCGTTAACGGACCTAATTCGAGAATTCCATTTGAGTGATCGCCAAACGTCAAATCTCTATTAGATAACAGTGATATCGCCATTGAGCTGTCATTAAAATGCGATGAGCTTCAAGTGACATATCTCATCTCAATTTTTGGAAATACGAAGGCGATAATGATTGTCAAAAATGTTATTCATGTATAAAAATTTCTGTTTTGAACCAAACGTGACGGACTAATTTCACGCACTACGCGGTAAATTTAAATTATGCGTCTGTTATTTATGCCGTCACATACAAAGAAACGCAAATTTAGCGCGTCCGAATTGACGAAGTTGCGATGTTCTAGGGATATCGCCACTTGTCAAGTAGGCACACGTCAAAAGTGACGGATGGCGATGAAATGGAGACATCACCATTATCTCTCTAAAATTGGTCGAATATCCCCCCTGAACGTGTATACAAGCGCTGTCACGTCAAGCCTTAGATATTTAGATCTGGATTAGGATGATTTTGTGGATGGAGAATCTCGGGATCCTGAATTAGAAACCGACACGTTTCGTGGGATATATGTCTCCTACCAAATCCCTGGCTTTAGATATTCGAACGGAGCTGTCGTCCCAATTTACGACTAAACTAATTAACTTGTTAAATTATCCCACAAAATGCCTGAATTATTGCTCAATTAATCTGGCCCGCGCCGACTAAATTATGCGATTTTATGGAGTTCCCTAACTATTGTCCGCTAATTATTTTAATATTGTGGTTAGGACGAACAGAACAAGGAGTTGAGACGACAACTTACAATAATTTTGTGTCTATTTTTATACGAACATGGTTTATTTAAGATTTTAGATTACTTTTAATAAGTGACTCAATCGTCATCACCTACCTACTTTCAAAAATATGAGATTTTTTATGCTCTTTAAATGTAACTACTAAACGAAGAAACTGATAAGTGTATACTTGTAAATGAATATAAGACTTATTGCAACATGTTAAAGTCTATATGGGTGTATAGTTAACTGTGTCTTCGTTCAGGTTAAAATGAATAAAAATATTAGGTGCTCCTCGTAGGTAAGTATGTAAACAGCTCAAGTACAAAATGCAATAAAAGGATTTTCACCTCACCAGCTCAAACATGGTGGCTTTGCTGCGAGATAACAGTGAACAAAATGCGATTTTGAGCGTGAGAAGAAAAAAGCTTTTTAATTTTTAAAATTTTTGACTACGAATTGTCATCAGCCACAGGTTAGTTATTAAATTTGAATCATTCGAATTTTGATGCACTCTGTCTCTTTCATATCTATATGAAAAAGAGAGTGATAAAGACATATCGATTCGAAATTCGATTTTCGAATCCGACTTCGAATAAGAACACGTTCCGATCGACGCGTTGTACCAAAAAAATAAAAATACCCGAAGAAGTTTTGATTACAAATACTGTTTTGAACGACCAAATGTTTAAATAATTGTGTCTTTTATATAAATCAAATAGATTATTGTTGAAATAAGTTAAGATTTTTCAACTTTATACTGTAAATACCTGTAGGTACAATTAATAATTTATGACTTCACCAATTTATCATAGACGCAGTTTCAAATCATATTTAAAAAAATAACGAGTTCAAATTGTTATTTTCTTTTGTATTAATTTTATTTAGTGCTTTACGAGTAAAAATATTAATTAAACTATAAACAAAATCTCGTATAAAATAAATAAACCCGTATCTGCTCAATCTTCCAATTTGATCAAATAATGACAACCATGGTGGTCGTGAGGGACTGGTACAGTGTTGGAACGTATTATTTCAATTTATTTCGATTTTCATTTAATTTCAAGCAGCGGGTATCTATTTTCTAATTAATAATGTCATTGAAATCAGCAGCAAAGACAATACACATACACACACATACCTACACCTGAATGGTTGGAAGAAAAAGTACAAAAAGTCGAACCTATGTTCTCGCTGTCGAGGTGAAAAGTTGTGTGTGCTACACGAGAGCAAAGTTTTTTGTTGCTTGTGCTGATTTTGAGTCCCGAGCAAGCGAAGGATTCTATGTTTGAATCACGAGCGTAGCGACTGATTCTAATTTAGAATCCTGAGTGTAGCGAGGAACGGGGAACAACTTTGCCCTCTTGTTGCACAAATAACTATTGTAACGCTGACAGGCCTATATGTCAGAGAGTGTGAGAAGTGTCTTTAATGGCTTTCAGCTCAAAAGAAAATTAAACAACAATGCTATAAATAGTAATTTTACACACTCAGCGACTCCACGACTCTAAGACCGCTGTTCTCAACTTTCTCACTAATTGCCACACCGTTTGTTTTGTCATTTATCTATATTTTTATCTACGATCGAGACCACAATGCCTCGACTTGACAATAGTGTTCATAATGTTCAGGTGCAATGTTCGGTTCATTATTGTATTAAGCGGTTTACACTCACGTGAAATTGTCAGGAACGGCCCGACATGTTTCGAACTAATACAATAATTAAATATGTCTCACGAAAGTTTTAATAAAATTGTTCGGTTCATTGTTTAAAACTAAACTCAAACGATAAGTTTAAATGTTGAACTGGCCTTCCTCTTATAATAATTTTCTTATTTTCAACTAACTCCTAAAGAAGACGGTTAATATTAAGTAAGAAATTAATACAAAACCTTTTTTTTATATACTTGTATTATACTAAAATATAACCAAAACTTTGTTACTGGAAAAGTATCCCATAACCATATTTCGTTGTCCCTGTACTAAAATAAAATAGATTTAAAACCATAAAACAGTTTGAGCAAAATGAAAGGGCAAACATTTACATCAGATGGCGCTGTACTGGTTTTCAATGCAATTTTTGTAGTTTATGGAGATGAAAAACAAAGTCAGGTGCCAAATATTTAACACAAAAATCCATAATTCAAAACTACCGCTAATGTAATATACCCCCCAATGATAAACGTGCTCGACCCTCATATCTCCCCACTCGCCAATATTTCAACCAAAACCTATAGATATTAAATAATTCAATATTATATGAAAAATGATCCTTTTCAGCTTATCTGCGGCGCTTCAGAAATTACTGGAAAACCGCTGAATTATGTTCTACTCATGATAAATTACAAAATTCCCGCCCTTGTAAAGTGAACCTTATATTTCTTAACAAGTGAGTTTGGTTTTCTGAGCTGCGGGCTGTAAATTTTCGATATTGGTTGTAAATTCGAAGGATTTGCTCTGAGTGCGATGGGACTGGAAAATTGTCGTGACGAATCGGCTTTTGATTCTGAAAGGGTTATAAGGAAAAGGAATTGTGATTTTAGAGGTTATTTTTGTTTGCCTTGACCTATTGGTACCAGAACATTTTTAAAGATAAGTTACCCTTTTACAATTCTTATATTTAAACTTAAACATTACACATTGCCTCCAACCTTTATTCTATCCCTTAAACTTAAAGTGACGTTTTCCGCCCGCTAAACTAGTTATATCCCTACCCTCATCTGGTAATCTTATTTGTGGCTTAGATTCAATGTTAATACGGAAAGGCAAACCAGGTTAGGCTGTAGGTTTTACAGTAATCAACTTAGGCCGGATTCTACCAACCATATATAGGATAGTAATAAAGTAACGAAACCCCATTATACTGATCTAAGAGGCCTTATTCCTTTGAAGAATGTATCGCAATGACAATCTGGCTATCGTTGAACCGCCGCATTTTTGATGTCGGCTAGCCGTAATGTATACGACGGCTTATAGGTACATACAATCCGACTGCGACATGGCGATGGACTCACTTATTGATGCTTTACTACAAGTCATTGATTAATTCTATATGCTAAACTCTGTAGCTATCAGTTTCTACTGTTAGGCGTTCCAAAGAAATAAACATTCTTATGATATAAGTAGTAGTATTAAAAAAAAAATTGGGCAAGTGCGAGCCCAACTCGCGCATGAAGGGTTCCGTAGTACCTACCTATACATATATATAATCTATAACAAGTTTGTTGTATAGGAGCCCCCCTTAAATATTTATTTTATTTTATTTTTAGTATTTGTTGTTATAGCGGCAATAGAAATACATCATCTGTGAAAATTTCAACTGTCTAGCTATCACCGTTGTTGAGATACAGCCTGGTGACAGACGGACGGACGGACGGACGGACGGACAGCGAAGTCTCAGTAATAGGGTCCCGTTTTTACCCTTTGGGTACGGAACCCTAAAAACGGGTTTACTCACGCCGTAGCTGCCGAATATCGCTCGACATGTTTCGAATCGGTACGCGATTCATCGTCAAAAGAGGCGATTAGTCGACTTCTACCACGTGAGTAAACCCGTTGTGTATTTTTATATGTCTGAGACTCAAGATAGTTTTCTATGTAAAATGTACTGTAGTTTGAAATATAATATTACGAGCCTATACATCCTAAAAGGAAAATTGTATCACATAATACCAGTAATCTTCACACTTACATAAGTTATATCAGTAAAATATATGTAGAGATACATACTCGTAATAGTCCTCCGCGTAACCACAATACAAACAGAATACATTTCCTATTAGTTGCTTCCCAGTAATTACCAATATGGCTAAGTGTAACAATGGCATCTACTTGTGTTACACGCCACCACGTAACGTGACAGTACGCGGATATTCTGATATACCTACTAGAGGTTTCACGCGGATTCTCATGTGAGTATGTTCGTTAATACAATACAACAATACTTTATTGCACTCCAATAAAAGCTTGCAAAAGAAAACAAAACAAATACAATTTTTAAACAGCGGTAGATGGCAGGCGGTCTTAATCGCTAAAAAGCGATCTCTTCCGGATAACCTTTGGTTAGCGAAATTGATGTTTTTTAGGGTTCCGTACCCAAAGGGTAAAAACGGGACCCTATTACTGAGACTTCGCTGTCCGTCCGTCCGTCCGTCCGTCCGTCCGTCCGTCCGTCTGTCACCAGGCTGTATCTCAACAACGGTGATAGCTAGACTGTTGAAATTTTCACAGATGATGTATTTCTATTGCCGCTATAACAACAAATACTAAAAATAAATTAAAATAAATATTTAAGGGGGGCTCCCATACAACAAACTTGTTATAGATTATATTATATATATGTATAGGTGCGGAACCCTTCATGCGCGAGTCGGGCTCGCACTTGCCCAATTTTTTATTACTTAATATAGAGTGGGTGAGTTAACATTGATTTTTATAAGTTTATCTACTTCTTTATAGCTATTGAATATACAAACTCACGTATGATCTCTCATTAGCTATACGTATTAATGAGTGTAACGCTCACGCGACATCGCGACTCGTCCGGGGTCGCTGTGCCACTTACCGTAGACATATCATAAGACGTAAAAAAATTGTGATAAACCGTCATATTTTTTTGTAATTTCCATTTTATTCTTATATTTTTTCCTTATTTATTATTCATTCTAATCAATCTAAGAAAACGGGGACGACACTACTGTATTGCCACTTTTTAATTTCTATTATTTTTTGTCAGATTGGAAACCTCGCGAGTTTGTACCGAAATGATTGAAAGGAATCTTCTACGTTTTCAACTCCCATAATCTCCGCCATTTTGAAAATTTTCGAATACCTAACTGAATCGGTTGTATGTTATGAATGTAAATTATTAGTATAGGGGTCTCGGCCCCGAATACAATTTTGTACCGTTTGGGGTCAAGACCCATCCCCCGTCCCGTCAAGGTCCATGAGATCCCTCTCCGAAAGGCTTGCAGAGACCACTGGGGACTGAAGAGCTGGCAGCTTGCTCGCACAACGTATCAGGAGAGCTGTTCAGCGAGGAAATGCTGCCAGCATATTCGGTACCATGAAAGGGGCAGGGGAGGAACTTTTTGAATTTATTTTAGTTTACTTTAATTTTAGCATAGTTGTTAAGTTTTTTATTTATTGTTTGTTTGTTTTCCTTTTTTTGTGATGCAATAATAAATAAATTCACTTGATATCTGTGTCACTTATTAATGTATAATGTGCAAACATACGTATAATGATCTTATACGTATTAATGAGTGTGACACTCACTCGACATCGCATCTCGTCCGGGGTCGCTGTGCCACTTACCTACGTGAGGAACATACTCTATTACAGGAAACTGATACTCTTCATGTAACGTTATCTATACTGTATCACACCACTAGGAAGTGTGACAGTTTTTTTCTATACCGTAGACGGATAAAAAGTATCCTATAACCATCTTTGGATGTCCAGCTATCCCAGTGCCAATATAAGTTTAAAAAAATCCAGCGGTTGCGGTGTTATGCGAAGACAAAGGAAATTATGAAAAGGGATGGCTGGACTGGGATACTTTTAATCATGTAAAGAAAAAAAATACGTGGATGAAGTTGCGGGCGCCATTTAGTACCTACTTCAAAATTCTCATTTCAATGAATTGAACTGGTAAAAGTAAAAGCATTTGAGAAGCAATGTAAACTTTTTTCTTAAACATGCTATGAAATATCGGCATAACGTGCGTTTGAAGTATCACGTTTCGGGTGGAACAACTCGCGAGAACTGTAAAGGAATTTCATACAAAATTGATGGCCTAAGCCGGGAAGTAATTTTTTTAAAACATGGCGTCGGTGTTCGTGGACAGGCTAAACAGGTGTTTTTTTGAGTGTTGTATTTTTTTCATTGTATATGTTTGATAAAAGCACTGTAGTTACTGCTGACACTATGAAAAGGGCTTGCCGCCTTCGTACCACTATCCGTCTATACCTACTCACCCGGCAAGCCCTTCTTTATTCCCGGCGTCTGCAGTAATGTACTATTTGACCGTAGTCGATAAGTCATTTCGGAGTGATGAGACAATCATGATCCCTCTATAGAAAATTAGTTTTTAATATAAATCTAAGTTTATAATAATATAGATGTTGTTTTGTGCGACGTTTCCGATTGAAACTAGTTCACCAGGCTAGCCATTACTAGTGCAGTATAATTCTTAGGTACAAAACTGCAGTATATTTCTGCAAACAATTAATTACAAAAACGTTTTGTTACGATGTCGTGAGCGCCCCGCCTCACGCAATATAAGGCTGGGGCTACCGAGCTAGATAACAGCGAGCAAAAACAAAAAAAAAACACAAGATAATTTATTCTCAGGCAACTCCATAAATAAATACCTTAAAACGAAACATCAAATAGGTAATAATAAGCAAAATAAAAATAATAAAGTGCATTAGACGATATTAAATATTAGCAACAAATATGTGTGGTAGACAAGGATAAAAGCTGAGCATCGCTGTCTCGACGCCCATATCTGTGCTGTTTTCAAAAACTTAATTATAACCGGCCAAGAGCATGTCGGGCCACGCTCAGAGTAGGGTTCCGCAGTTGCCCATCCTTCACAATAGACGAAAATTACGAGAAAGATTTAAATTACGAGAAAGATTTCAAGTTCTATAAAAAGGTCGTGAACGCCAAAGTAACAGTAATTAATTTAACTAATATATATAACGTTCGAAGTATAAGGACACCGCGCGGCACTTACGTCATTTTAAAGAAAATTATGAATTTTTGCGATAACTCAAAAACGGCTCAACCGATTTTATTCAATATAGTTTTCATTGAAAGTACTTATAAGGCCTCATTTTCATGAATTTTTCCATAATTTTTTGACCCGTGGTTGAAAAGATAGAGGGGAGGGGGGACACATTTTTTTTTACTTTCGGAGCGAATATTAGCAAAACTGCTGACTTTATAAAAAAATAATGTTCGAAGATCCCTATTATTTTTAAAAGACCTATTCAACGACACCCCACACACTAGTGTTGGAACGAAAAAAAAAACACCCCCACTTTAGGTGTACGGGAGGGAGGTAGGTACCCGAAAAAAAGTTTTTATTTTCGTTTTTATTTTACCGTTTTTTCGGCGTAATACATACACATACTCATACCAAATTTCAGCTTTCTAGTACTAATCGGACGGACAGACAGACCGACGACAACAACGTATATGATTCTAATTGAAAAATTACAATTTTACAGGAGAGCCAAAAAACCGAATCGTAGAACTAGAATCGTTATATTTTTTTTCGTATTAAAGATAATGAACTGAAATTTGGAACACATGATTATAATTATATTTTATTGCTTATTTTATTTTCATATAATTCAATTTAATGGTAGTTTTCGAGAAAATGCAGATAGACCACTAGATTATTTCATAAATATTTGCTAACCGTTGTGTATAAAGTTCTATCTACCACTTAGAACATTATACTAGGTTAAAATTTTGTCCAACAACTGCGTAAGCAGGTCTATGTGGGACTTAGAATTTTATACTTGGTTATAGTTTTCTATAAAATCAACGTATGCAGGTCTATCAGGTACTTAGAATATTATACTTGGTAATAAAAGTGTTCGACTCACTGTAAAACGTTCTATGTGTGAATTCAGTCATCAAATTTTAATCACGTATTTTGATTATTTTTTAAAAATATATTACATAGCTCTAATGCACTATTTTTTTATTTTATTTTTGGTTGTATAAACATTGTGTAAAAATGTGCTGAATTATAATTTTGACACATTTTGCAGATAGAATCATATTCGACATTTGATATAGCTTAATAATCATTATGTAGAAAGTTCTATATCAAATTAAAAGAATATTAGGTGTAATATTTATTCAATATAAAATGTAAACATATTGTACATAATTATACATTTTACAAAGGGTTACTAGAACCTTACATCTCAGTCCTAATCACGGAATGGATTGGAAAAAAGGAGCAACGTATATAACATTGTTCTTAATTACTTATTTGTTTAGTCATAGTATTGTTTATATATATAATCGAGAATGGAAAATTAATATGATTTTCGTATTCAGTGTTCATTTTAAGATACACTTGTTGGAAGACTGTACTTGAAGTCTTTGACTATTTTGTCGAGATCTTCTAGGTTCTCCGCCGTAACTAGTATTGACAACGATACCATCAGATGAGAGGAGGTTGGTCAGGTCTTCGCCATTGATGGTAATTATTTATGTCCGTACTTAAACTAAATGCTTGGATATATTTATGATAAGCAGCTGTGAACACTTTAGGTATAGATATTGCGTCTGCGTGTCTCAGGCTACGCTGTAATTGGATAGGTTTCGATTTCTGGTCTTAGAAACGAACCTTTGTCGTCGCGCTTTAGTATAAACATTAAAGACCTCAGCACCTCAATATACTGATTGATAGACGTTTGCACGCCAATGGAGAAGCTACAGCACCATCCATGTTGTACTTGAATCGAGAGCCTTCTTATAATACAAAGATGCTAAGTATAACGGCTGCTAGCTGATATACTGCCCAGTCTTCTGTATTATAAACTGTAGCATATGGACGTTGTCTACGGTACTGAAGTTTTGCGGTAACCGGCTTGTTCAGGAGGCTGAAAGTCATGTGCGACACGGTCCATGATGAGTGTCTCGACAGCATGTTATACACATGACTCACAAATGAAATGGGGATGTAATTTCTAAGAAGAGTCTTTTAAACGTCGTTAAAGAAGAGCAGTACCACACTTCTGGGACATGTTTGAGTTTTGCCTCGAGTAAGTTGATTAAATTGCTTCGGAAGGGGTTTTAATTGCCAGTTTATCACCTGATTTCAGAATCTCAGATGTAGCTCCATCATTATCCACTGCTCAGCTATTTGATAGCGATACTAATTTCGTATAGGCTATCAATCCGGGATTTATTCAGAGTATTGTGGGGTTAACCTGGCGCAAGGAACTATATGTAGAACATCTCAACCTCACCAAAAAACAAATACTATTGGATTAAGGAATAAAATCTGTTGCATGAGCCTTTGATAGTAAATAACATCATCAGGGGAATGCACAATATATCGGGTCTTTCTTTCATGAGTTGAAAAGCTCAATGAAGAGTATTTTTGTTTCTTTCTAAGGCATAAGTCCCAATCTCATCGTGGGTCGTCCCAATCACAAGTAAAGAACTTAGATTCCATGGTTGGGATAGTTTCGACGGTTTAATAAACTGACTAAGAGCTAGACAACAAGCTATCGTTGAGGATGATGACCAATTGAGACCGATAAAGACAACTTAAATAATTATAGCGTTAGATAATGACGACTATAACGAACTTTCTCGATCGTGATCGATTCTCAGGAATAAGAGATCGACTAGATTTCATCCCAGTCTTTTTACGTGGCTTACTAATACAGCATTCAATTTGGCTCTCCAACTCGTTCATACTTTTAAGATGGACCTTAAAAGTATGATCATTGATCATACGGTTCCCTATTTTCAGCTGCATTATAATCAGAGTCATTAACAAAACATGGGATTTGAATTTTTTGACTAAACATGTTTGTATTTGAGGAATGCGTGTCTTTGTCTCCTCAAACGCAGTTCCTCGCACGATCCTTAGAGGTGGGTCTAAAAATCAAATACCATGCATATTAAAGCAACATAGATTAAGTTTTCTTTACCACTATGAGCATATTTTCAAACGTGAAAGCTATATTAGTGGTGCAAAGTAAATAGTGATCGAACTAAGGATTACGTGCTTACCACGAAACCGCCCACATAAGAAAAAATAAACCTTAATCTGCGATAGTTATGATTACGTAACTATTGCAGATTATGATTATATAACACAATATAACTTTTAAAACTTAAATTAGCACTTGCAATGACAGATACTACACTATTTGAGTGTGTCCAAAAACAATTTGAAAATGTAAATAGTGCTAAGTAACTGATTAAATGACGTAAACAATTCTAAGTGGTACATAGAATTACGTACTTTGTTTCACTACAGCACTGATAATGACGAATACAGTTCTAAGTGGCAGATAGACCCGTACACGTAGTTCTCTTAAATGATACTTTACATGTATGTAGGACTATGTGTCACATCGAACACTTTACATCTTTTTTTTAAATAATAACTCAGAAAAATAAAGTAAACGCAAAAATAAATATTACCTACCTCCATTTATTGTGGCTGATTTATTTAGATCTAACTATTTCGACGCAAACCAGACCCGATTTGCGCTCCTGATTTAGATTCCAACCATCTCACTCGTTTCCCCGTCATAATTTAACTAACATATTTTTTTAGTAAATTGGTCGATTGAATGAATTCAACAAACGTCGTAACTAAAACTGTGAATTAAGACAAAAGCAAGGTAGTAACATATTAATATTCTCTAGGAAACGATCGAAGCATTCACGACCGTTGACTTGCCGATCGGCCGCGTACTGAGTGCTATGTGGTAAATAGCGCTCTGTGTGCGCGAGTGAGTGAGATATCATTCATTGTGTACGGTTCGATGTGGCACTTAGAATGGTGTTCGTGTTAGTATACACATTTTTGATTCAGATGGAACTGTATGCGTCATTCATAAAATCTATACTAAGCGACGTTTTAAGAAATTTTTTATACTAGGCGATAGGTTTCGACTTCTAGATCATTATGCTGCAGCTGGTGTAGTTCGAACCTTTTAGCACTTAGCACCTTGTACGTTGTTGCCGTCGAGACAGACAGACGGACATGGCGAAACTATAAGGGTTCCTAGTTGACTACGGAACCCTAAAAACAATCTGTATAGCTACTAATTATTCTTATTAAAGCATTAACCTCTGCTACTTAAACCAAATGTTTACAATGAAGCGAAAAGTTGACGCTACTTTGCCACCCTGAGGCCATGTAGAAGCAACTGGTTGAAAAATTCAATGGCCCTCGCATAAGGTTCGGTGATACGCAATAGATAGGACGCCCATGTTGGCCCGGAAAGCCGCTGGAGAATTAGGTTCGAACCCTGCCTGAACCGTTAAATTTTTTGAACTTTTCGCTTCATTGTAAAAATCTGTATACTTATGGAACCCACAACTCCGTTAGAAAGCATCTGGACATCCTAACATCCAGACATAATTATTTCAACCATGAATAAAAAAACTAATAAAAAAAGAAGGGCTCTCGAACGCTTTAAAAAAGTTAACCCCATGGGAACCTATTTCTTTAGGCGCCTTTTCACCTAGTCGGTCATATTCGGTAGTTGAAATAGTCCTAGAGATAATGCCTCCTACTTCACTTCTGACTTTAATAAAACACGTAGCTCTTTAAGCTGTAGCTGTAGCTGGTTATTATACGAAATAATTTTGGCCCAAGCTGAAACGTAGACCCCTCACTCGCTCGGTCAAAACCGCTATCCGCTCCGCTGATGGTGCGGCCACAGCTTGATTACGCGTAACTTTTACCGGAACCACTGCGGTCGGAATTGTTACGCTATCACGTCTTCATCATTAATACAATACATTATCAATGAGGGGATCACTGCTTGTTTAATAGTAATTCTGTATACATACATCAATGATGCTTTTTTGGGACAATCATACACAAATCGACCTAGTTCCAAACTAAGCAAAGCTTGTAGGTACTATGGGTACTAGACGACGATATACATAATTAATAAATACATATATAGATAACATCCATTACCCAGGAACAAATATTCGGGTTCATCACACAAATATTTGCCCCGACCGGGATTCGAACAGGTGTCTGCAAACTGCGCCAACCGCGTCGTCAATAAGTGTCGGTCCGCCCCAGGGATAGTTACAAACAGCTTTCAATTTTAACTTACCTACCTCACCTACAGTTTGAATTTTTCATTGATAATTTTTGTTTCAAAAACTACTCGAAATTTATAAAATTTGCCAATAAAAGCATGCAATAGCTATTATACTTTCTAGAACTCAGAGAAAAGTATTATAACAATATTCAAAAAGCGGGTTGAAATTATCAATATATTTATCATATTTTTTTTTAAAGGAATGAATGGCTATATTCTAGAATAGAATAGAATAGAATACGTTTATTTCGTCAAACATAGGTAGATAAGGTGAAAATGGCAGTAATAGTAGGTACAGCTACGTCTTGCCGCATGGCGTACGAAATTATACACAAGAATAAAAATAAAATGAGAACATAGCAAATCAGACAATATTATAAAATCTAATAGAAATAAAGTTAAGAAACATCAAATAACATAGTATGTCCAGTATTTAAAATTAATCATTTAAGTTATCAATTATTTCAATTTAAATATTATCTTCAAAATAATCCTTAATACTATAATAACATTTGTCAATTAATATATTAAACAGCTGATGTTTGAACCTCTTTGTTGTCTCTAGTTGGAGTTCCTCTGGAAGTTTATTAAATATTTTTGGAGCCATTCCTATGACGCTTTTTTTCATTAGGGCAGTATTCCATACATTCAGTTGTAGTGCATGCTTTCTTTGACGAAGGTTACATGTTTGCGTTTTAACGGGGAACAGTCCAGGGTTACTTTTAACAAACATACAGCATTCAAAAATATAAAGGCATGGGAATGTCAATAGTCTTAAGGACTTAAAATGTGGTTTACAGCTTTCTATGGGCTTCAGTTTGCAAATTGCCCTTATACATTGTTTCTGTGCTCTAAACAAAATGTCTCTGTATGCTGAATTGCCCCAAAAAATAAGTCCGTAACGGAGGGTCGAGCTCACGTAGCCGTGATAAGCTGTCAACACGGTTTTTATGTCATTAGACTTGGCCAGTTGATATAGAGCAAATGAGAATTTATACAATTTTTTGCAAATTTCCGTGGAATGTGTCTCCCATGACATGTTGCTGTCAATATGGAGACCTAAAAATTTAGTGGTATCTGTGTTTTTAATGACAGTACTTCCATGTGAGATGTTTAATATGGGGACCGTTTTCTTTTGCGAAAACTGCATTGTATTGGTTTTAGACAAATTTACTTTCAGGTTGTTTTGCTCTAACCATGAAACAACGTTTTTTATAGCCAATTTAATGTCATTTTCGTAATTAAGGATATTGTCTGGTTCTACAAAAATTGTACTATCATCTGCAAAGAGTAACATTGGATGCAGAGTGGACGTGATTATGTCATTGATGTATACAAGGAATAGTAGGGGTCCGAGGACACTTCCTTGGGGTACCCCATGTTTAATTAGCATCTTTTTTGATTTATATACTTTTTCTTCCTTAGAAATATTACATATTTGGACTAACTCAATATGCTGCAGCCTATTATCCAAGTAAGACTCGATAAGTGTAAGTCCATTACCACGGATACCACAATGATCTAATTTTTTAAGAAGGATTTGGTGGTCTACATGGTCAAAGGCTTTTGTCATGTCCATGTAAATGGCACATGACAATTTCCTCTTGTCAAGGTTTGTCGTGGCTCTTCTGACTAAGTCATAAATAGCCATATTTATGGTTGAATGCTTCCGGAAACCTTTTTGCTCTTTAACAAGCACGTTATATTTTTGGAAGAAATTATACATTTTATCATATATGATTTTCTCAAATATTTTTGACAATACTGATAGCAGAGCAATCGGGCGATAATTTGATGCATTTTCTCTATCCCCTTTTTTGTAGAGCGGCTTTATAATTGCTGGCTTTAAGTTATCAGGAAAAGTTCCAGTCATAAAACTTAGGTTAACTATGTGACTCAAAGGACCGGCAATGGAATGACCAACATATTTCACAACCTTTGTATGTATGTCATCAAATCCCACACTGTTTGTATTTTTTAATGACAATATAGTTTTCAATATGTCGTCGGGGCATGTCGGGCTCAAAAAAAATGTATTCTGGTTGTTAGGCGTTTTAATATTGTATCTGCCCTTTTGACAACTGCTTTCTGTAATTTCGTTAATAAAGAAGTTATTTAAAGCATTAGCAATATCTGTGGGATCTGTAATATTTTTCCCCTCTATGGATAATTTACTTATTGGTTCGTTTGGCATAATACTTTTACATTTGTTTATTACTTGCCACGTTGCCTTTGACTTATTTTTTGACGATTTTATGAAATAATCATTCTGAGAACGCTGTGTGAGTTTAATGATTTTTTTTAACCGACTACTGTAAGTCTTAAAAGCTACTTTATTTTCGATACATTTATGGGACCTATAGAGCCATAACATTTCTCTTTTTTTTCTGCAGCATGCCTTTATGCCTCTTGTTATCCATTTGTGTTTGACTTTAATGCTTTTATTTATAATTTTATAAGGAAAACAAAGGTCATACAGGCATTTGAAAATTTCAATGAAATTATTATAAGCATCATTTGCACTATCGGAAGTGAATACATGATGAAAAGTTAAGCATTCTACATGTTTCTTAAATATTGCAAGATTTTCATCACAATAGTCTCTACGCCTAACTTTCCATGTCTTTAGTGAGCATGTTTTCTTAACGGGACACTTTAAAATCTGAGCAGCATGGTCAGATAGAGCCAACTCAATAACTTCACCCTTAGACCCTTTAATGTTATGGGCAAAATTGTCCAAACATGTGCCACTGCTAATTCTTGTCGGCTCGTTTATTTCTAAGATTAAGTTACGACTCAGTAGTTGATACCTAAAATCACGGCTTTTTAGGGTTTCTTTCAAGATGTCGATGTTGAAATCAAATTCGTATGTTAACTTTGAATAACCAACTTATTTATTAATATTTCATTAACTTGGTCATTCCATTCGCAACGGTTATAGGTAGATACATTGTTACCGCGCGTCTTAAGAGGCTTTCGCACAAAAGGCTACCAGTAATAATTAATCGCGAGATAAGCTGCACGTGTTATCTACAGTTAGTTAGTTAGCTATTGTAACTAACTAACTGGCTTGAACACGCCGAACTTAAACGTGATTATTTATTAAACGGTTAAACTAAGGGACAGGAGGCAGCGGGGGCGGGAGCGGAGGCTGAAGTTATCGCGTACCATGATTACGTCAATCTAAACTAGTGGCCCTGTGAGCTGTAGACTTCGCGAGTTTGTTTCGAAATAGTTAAAATTTGTTTTTTTTTTAAATTACAGTAATATTATAAAGGCGAAAGTTTGTGAGTGTGTTTATGTGTATGTTTGTTACTTCTTCACGTTCAAACGGCTGGACCAATTTCGATAAATTTTAATATACAGGTTGCTGACACTCTGGATTAGCACGTAGGCTACATTTTATCCCGAAATAATTAAGTGTTCCCATTAAATGAGTGGGCAATTATTTTTTTCAAATTTTATATAAACATTTAGTTTACACTTCCATATAAACATTTAGGTAGTTTACGCTAGCAGATATTACTGCTTCAATAAATACTGTTTTTCCAAGCCATTGCTTGTCACTTCTCTATATTTTTCTTCGGCATTAAATTATGTTTTTCTTTTTTGGCTGTAGTAATTGGTACCCATTTCACCAACTCCGCTATTCGCTCTCAACTTGCACCGCGCCAATAACATCTTAAAGCAGCTCCCGCGGGGCTTTCTGTATCATGCCAAAGATCTTTCCAGATTCGAATCCGGGATCCTATTTTACCCTATAATAAGATAGTTAACTGACAGTGACAGGTGAAATAAGATAATAATTCGTTATACGCTAGTTGATTTTTGCGATATTAACCGGCAGGTAATATTTTTAAATGAGGGCAAATCTAACTGAATAATTTTTTTGTCGATTCAGTTTGTAGAAATTTTACAAAATGCCCGAGATATGGGGGTAATGAAAACGTAAAAATATACAGATTTCAGCAATCTCGATACCAACTGACGGGGTCTACATCTCACATAATCAACAGTTTTATAATAATAGTTTACAAGTTTGTTTTTAACACCCGACGAAATAAGTTTAACATGTGTATCTGTGTATCTGCGTGTCTTGTCTGTGGCATCAAAGCTCCCAAACGGAGGGACCGATTTGAGTATGTTTTTTTTAATCGAAAGACTTGTCCGTCGGGCTGGTTCTTAGCTATGTTTAGTGGTAATAGGACCAGTAGCTTCCAAGATATTTAGCTTTAATTGGAACAAGTGACAAGATCTCAGTCAATATTGAAGCTATTAAGAATTCAAAATTTTGTAGTTATATTCAGTTTTAGTGGCATTTTCTTTATCACTCATTGAATGAGGATCTCATGATGACCAGCTATTGTGTCAAGGTGTTTTAAATGTTAAATCTATACTATTATAAAATTCTAGATGTGTATTGAAAAGCAGTTTTCTATGGAGAGGTGTAATGATTTCAGGAAATATCTTAATAGCGTCATTTGTTTTGTATGGGCGGGCGGCGCCGTTCCAACCTGGCGCCATCTGTTTTCATACTTCTTTAGTCCTCGCATCACGCCGAAACGGCTGGTTTTTTTAACCAATTTCGGTACAGGGATAGCTGAACATCCAAAGATGGTTATAGGGTACTTTTTATCCGTCTACGGTAAGGAAAATGATACGCGGAAGTATATTCTTTCAAAGTATATACTATTGAAACAATAAGGTATATTAAATATAAACTGGGGGGGTATTCGACCAATTTTAGAGATATAATGGAGATCTCTCCTTTTCATCGCCATCCGTCACTTTTGACGTGTGCCTACTTGACAAGTGGCGATATCCCTAGAACATCGCAACTTCGTCAATTCGGACGCGCAAAATTTTCGTTTTCTTTGTATGTGACGGCGTAAATAACAGGCGCATACTTTAAATTGACCGCGTAGTACGTGAAATTAGTCCGTTACGTTTCGTTCAAAACAGAAATTTATATACATGAATAACATTTTTGACATGCGGACCAGAGCCAATAATACCCCTACCACAATCTTACATATACAATACAATAAACCAATATACAATATACCAACACCAAAAATACTGGGAAGACATAGGAACGTGTAGACAGACGAAAGAAATTCTTCCGAATAGAGAGAGAAGAATCCACAGGAACCAACTACGCAAAATAGTAGGAATAATAACGGGACATAATACTCTGAACAAACACCTTTTCAATTTAGGGATAACAGATAGCCCTCTATGCAGGGCATGCATGGAAGCAGAAGAAACCAGCAAACATATTCTACTAGATTGCAAACAGGTAGAAGTATACTGGACGAAGTACCTAGGATCCCCAAGTACTGTACACGACGCCACAAGCAACATTAAAGCTTTGATAAGGTTTGTCGAGGAGTTGGGGTGGTTGGAGTAGCGCTACCTACTACCTACTTTTCACGCAAAATAGGCACGTTGGATGTCGACTTGTGGAAAATGCCCCGCGCAACTAACTAACTAACTAACTAACATTTTTGACAATCATTATCGCCTTCGTATTTCCAAAATTGAGATGAGACATGTCACTTTTAAGCTCATCGCATTTTAATGACAGTTTATCGGCGATATAACTGTTATCTAATGGAGATTTGACGTTTGGCGATATCTCCAACGGCATTCTCGAATTGGGCCCCTGTATCATTGAAACCACTAATAAACATACATTCAAAAAATACACGGAACCAAATAATTACCACTCGGCAGTTTTTTTTAATATTTTATTACTATTTTTAATTCCACAAAAGATAAAAATAAGACTTGATTTGACTACTGATGACGTCACAAGTCAGTATCTTCATAGAAACTTCATACTAACAAATCGTGTTTGACATTTCATAAAAAGTAGCTGATTTGAGCTGTCGTCAAATACCGTATTAAACTTCCTACCTTTATTTCTATAGTATTTTTCCTTGTAGTAGCGATTATAGAATACACTAAGCAGTCCTGACATGCTCTCGCCCAGTTATTATTTCGTGTAAGCTTACACCAACAGAGGGCAGCACATAATGTCGAAAGCATCAGCGCGTGGTCGTTAGGTGCCATTATGACCTAGAATTCACTGGGTTACTAGAACAAGGGACAGAGAGATCACTGTATTAAAAAACGCCGTTTGTAATTTATATAAAAACTAGCTAACTTGAAAAACGTCGCTCTGTCAAAAGCAAAAAGGATTTGACTGTTTGACTAAGTGGAAGTTATGAAGGCCTACTAAAAGATCTACCTACAAAAAGCTTTCTGTCTATCTCTCTCTATCCCTCTCTAACTATCTCTCTTTTTGTCTCAGTGTAGTATCTATTTATATCTTTCTATTTGATTATTTCTATTCATCTTCATCCGTCTCTTTTTATCTCTCTCTTTCTCTCTTTCTACCACTTTCCATGAGTCTCTATCTAACTTTCTCCATACCTTAACGAGACAAGAGAGGAGGTTTCCCATTCTTTTTATTATATATTCAGTGTAGAAAATTCCTTAAATGCAAGTACAAAATGTTATGAAAATAAACACATTACGTTTCAATATATAGATTTAAACTGACACGATTTGCACACGTAATTATAAATTACCAAAACGGGATTTAATCGTGTTCAAAATCATCGAGGTAATTAAACAAACACTTTTTGAACGCGATCCAGTCCCGTTTTGTTATAATAACATTTCGTCTCATATCTGAAAACTTAAATGAGACAGACTCTCGTTCCCATCCACTTATAAGAAGGTCTCTTGTTCACGACTACTCGTAATTTTAGTGCAATTCTCATGAGCTTTGTTTTTATGTATTTAAAGTGTCTTTTAAATAGATTATAAACTTGTAGTCATTACGCTGTAAAATTCAGCGGCTAACAACAAAGTGTCCCCTTTGTTCTGCGCTGTGTCCTCATTGAATACATAATCACCCGGGGGTAAACAACGCGGTACATACATTAAGACATGAATGGCGCTGCTTATGTATACATCTGTATACACCTAGACCGACCGTCCGCCACTTAGTGTGGAGATGGTGGTATTATGTGTTACTGAAAGGTTCCATATAATGTTGGTGAAGATAAGACGATCGACGAAGAGAAATAATTTCTAAAATGTTATGGGACCCACGCGATAAAAACAGCATTATATTTTTTATATAAATCTCATATTCAACCCGGTCACAATTGCTGTAAATAACTAGGTCGATGCAGATTGCAGAGTCAGCCACCGGCTAAGCTTGCACCATAGATTGGAGCGGAGTTTTTTTTTTTTTTTTTTCGAAATTTTCTCATCGTCACAACCTAGCGAAATTTAATTTGTGCATTTTAAAATAAAAAAATTCTACAATCGGTTGAGAACTCGCTGAGATCTGCGCATTGTTACAAAGTCCATTCGAGTCGATCCATGGGAATTAAGTAAGACATGCGATTACATTACAGAATTTTAACCAGGTTCAATTCCTGGTTATGTTTGAGATAAAAAAATGCAGTTTCTATCAAATCTAAAATCGATGCCATGCTTCCTGAGTAGGTACAGATTTCCCTATCTCTTATACTTTTCGATTTCTACTGACCCATTCGGATTGATCATCATGTATACGCACGGACTCTGTTATCATGAAAATAACGGTTGTACAGATCATGCTGATCGTGTTATTCTTATTAACTACTTCTATTACTGTCTGTATTATTGTGTATTCAGTGGCCCGACTTAAAACTACCTTCGCTTTTACCTTTGTACTTTGAAAGCAAAAACCTGGTAGTTATTTCTGTAATTTTTGCAATTAAAGAGGAAACGTGAAATTTGATTTCAGACTGAAAGCTTAACAAAGCTTTGAAAGAAAGCTCAAAGTCTTTGTTAACGAGTTGGGCTTTTAACGGGATTTAAATAGAAATTTAAGCCCTATTGTATTGGATAAATGCGCCTTAAGGCGAGTTTTAAATGAGTTTTTTGTTACAAATGGGGTTTTTCACTTACTTACTTATTCTAGTAGGGTTCACCCACAAAAGTTTTGGTAGAATTTATGTATGTACATTAAATTATATGTCATTTTGATAGTCTTTGCTGTAATGATCTACAGAATGCATTGGTCATTAATTTTTCTTTGTCATTTTGTTTCCGAAATTATGTTTTTTTTTAAATTGAAATTTGGCATTATTCAATAATAGTGGCCGAAGGAATCTTTGCCTTGCCGCACTGGTTACGGAACCCTAAAAATGATATGTGAATGTAATAAAAATGAATAAAAAAACTTATTTCTGAGGACAACACAAACACATACCTACCTATCCTTTTTATATGTTCTTGAAGTTGATTAAAAAAACATAAATAAAGGGGAAATATAAACCTCGGTGTGCCGGAGACCGTCCCCAACTTTTTTACCAGTAAACTCATTAATCCACTCAATTTCATGAAACATTTTGATTGCTCCCGTAAACCCGTCGGAGCTCTAAATATTTTACGATGCTTTGCTACATAAAATATGTGAAACAAATTGATACATTTTACGTGTCCCGATATACATTGAAAGCGGAGATAAAACAATGTAAGGCCGCTTGAGGTAATTGCGTCTCATGATGATAAAAATAGAAACGCCATAGGTACTTCATACGCGATTCATCATCAGAAGCTCCGATCGGTCGTATCGGCCAACTGAACACGCGAGCTTGTTTCGAACCGAGTGTTCGTAGGTGCGAAACATGAACCATTCATCAGCTCCTGATGATGAATGTAACTTGACAGAGAAAAATTGTTTTTCTTAGTCAACCTTTGACAACTGTAACTGAAAAGTTTCCGAAACGTTAGGGAGGCTCCAATAAATTAATATACGCGATGTAATCCGTCTTAATTGTTTTATTTAAATTGTGACATTCACGGGAAACGAAGAAAATAATAAACATTACAGTATGATAAATATTCTCGTTTCTTTCCAGCGAACGCGCTGCCGTCGCCGACGACAGCCGACGACGACGACGACGAGGACGACACGACGCCGTCGCGGGAGGCCGACGACGGGCGCATTTACAAGAACCCGCGCAATTCTCCGTCGGCGCAGTGTCCGAGGGACGAAGAACAAGCAACGCTCCTGGTTAGTATCTACATATGTATACATATACTAGACTAGAGATGGACTATGTCTACTAGTCGGCATCATTCCAGAACCATCTCGACAAACGAAACGATGCTTTCGATTAAAGAAAAACGCGCTTAAATCGGACCATTTGTTGGCTACGAAGCCACAGACTGATACACATTTTAAACATATAACACCCCTCTTTTTTTCGGGGGCTTAAAAACATCATTTTAATTATTATATTTAAATTTTTTTTCGCTTCATTGTAAACATTTGGTTTACGTTAGAACACGTTACTGCTTTAATAAAAAACAAAAAATTCGTGTGTAGCACATCGTTACTATCGATTCTCAACAAATTTGAGACGATGGTGCCGACTATAAAGTCTAAATCTTTACGGTAGATGGCGCTACGATGCCACCCTAAGGCATGTTGAAGCAACTGGTTGAAAGATTCAATGGCTCCGACATCTGGTTCGGTGGTCCAGTTGGTAGGAAGCCCGTGTTAGCCCATAAAGCGGTTGGAGACGCAGGTTCGAATCCTGTCTGAACCATTAAATTTTTAAATTTTTCGCTTCATTGTAAACATCATTTTAGTTGGTGCCGACGAAGGCTATGTCCCCAACCAAAATTGGAATCTGTCTATAAACTGACGAGTAGGTATTATAGTCATACAAAGTAGTTTAGTCGGCGCCGACCAAGAACGTAACTTTCGAACGGAACTCATGAGCAGCTCCATAGAAAACTGATTTTCAATCATCATCATCATCATCATAATCATCATCATCATAACTTTAAAGAGTCCAACTCTTGTCGGTGTAGCTAAGGATGTAGTTTTCTCTATCTAAATCTAGCCATAGCCACTTTCTTGCCTTCCCTATACGACATGACGCTTGGCCTTCCTCTTCCTTGCGTCCCTTCAACGTTTCCTTCTATGATGTTATTTATAAAAGCATCATGTCGTATAAGGCCTAACATTTTCCCTCTCCTATTCTCTATAATTTTCAGCAAATTCCTCAATCCAAATATAGAATTTAAGAATGTTATGGACTAGTCGTTTGAAATGCTCAGCTGTATATCCATAGAATTCTAAGCTAATCCTGACTCCCTCCAACGCACACTAAGCCAGCTTGCAAAACGAGCTGCATCCAATCGGGTGCCTCAAGCTTCGGCTTATGTAGCTTGTGAGATTATGTGCGGCTTGGCTTGGCTGATTGCAATCGTGCATGGGAATTGATACTATGTAGGTTAACCATTCAGATACAAAGTATAGTAAATAGCTAATTTATAGTAGGTATATTAACAGTTCCCACTGAAAAAGTTTTCAGTAGGTAACCATACCTTGTGTGAAATATTATGACGACGGCTAATGGCTTATTGTATAAAAGGTTACACGACCTGTGGCTGAAGGAGAGTTAACTTTGTGATAGCTTTAATGAGTAACGATCTTAGGGCATTCTAAAGCCAAACTGCTTCAGCTGTAAAAGTCTGACTGAAACTAGTACGGCGAAGGTACTATTTTAATTACGTTTTTGACTGCACTATAAAATCAGCTACACTTTTGCAGCCAGAATGCAGGCGGACAGTTGCCGTGTATTTCGACGCTACGTCCTGTATTAACAATTTATTTATTTGTTACAGCGACAGAAATGTCTACGCAAGTGCTCATCCGACGAAGACTGCAAGAGTAAGAAGAAGAAATGCCTCTGCGACGGAGCCTGCGGGATGTCCTGTATTAAACCAGGTCAGTGTTTTGTCTTTTCAAGGGTAGAAGTTTCCTCTAAAGTGTATCCGGGTAGGATCAACAACCTCTCTCTGTTGTTTCTGGTCCAAAGGTGCTCATAACGCTCGCAGCATTTTCACGCTGGATCGCAATGGACAGCTTTCGAAAGGGCTTGCCTTGCCGTGGAGAAAAATCCACGTAGCACACATGCTGTACAAGCACTTTTACAGCCCTATTTCAGCTTATTACAGCTGTGTAAGGGCTTTTACAGCCCGCGTGCTACTTGGCTTAATTTAGGAATCAATATAGACCCCTGAAAACCTCTTTGTCCCACCGTCTAATAACGTCGTCATAATTGGAGTCCCCAAAACCATAAAACGCACAAATGCCACAGAAGCTAGCCTTACGGTCCTGCCGCGAAATAACATCACAACAGAAATCTTAGGCATCAATTCGACGTTTGACAGTCATGTCTATCCGAGATCTAGCCATTATATTTCTACTTTAGTTACGTGCGCTATTCTACAGTTATTTTATTGTGTTAACAATCTCTTTTGTCATGTTTTCCTGCGAGCCTATGATGGTTGATTTTATCATGCGATATATAAGTGACAAAACGACAAAATGCGAGTGACAGATGCTTCGTCACTTATCTATCACGTGATAAACGCAACTATCTTAGGCCTCCTGGGGGCCTATGATGGTTGCGTTTATCACGTGATAAATAAGTGACAAAGCATCTGTCCCTTGCACTCGCAATCGGTCAAAACGTGACGGATGCTTTGACACTTATTTATCACGTGATAAACGCAACCATCATAGGCCTACTGATCGATAAAGTGCCCCGATTTATGAAATTGTGACATTTGCCTGTAGTTTCGCAGATATGAGAGGTGCGCGGATGGGCCATATGTCAACATGTGCGACAGCCGGAGGGCTTTAAAGCGCAATTAGAATTCCCAAAATCGGTCGGTAACTTTATGAGATTTTCTAAAATTTGTCAAAAGTTCAATTCACTGACTTGGGTCGAGAATTTCCCAATAAAAAAATTCGAGCTCGCTATTCATGAAACGGAAAATAATTGATCTCGGTATTGAGCTAAACTACAGTTTGAGCCATATTAGGAGGCGGTATCGGATCCCTTATTTATATGCTTTATTTCTAAATTACATTTTCAATGCCGTTGATAGTTGCACATAGTGTGAGGGCTGTAGATTTTTTATTAAGAAGAATATACCCCTTTTCTGTGTCCGTACTCAAGGGGTGTGGGACCATAATATTAATAAACCCCCGCTGTCTGTCCGTTGGTCACATGACTTTATCTTACAAACCGTATTAAGAAGAGACTTAAAATGTTTGCATTGTACACTTGTTAATTAAAATCATTAAATTCAGTTTGAATAGCAAAATAATTACGCTGAGATATTTCTGAAATGGGTATATCTCGAGACATCTCCGAATCCGGGCCATGGTCCATAATATTCCGCCATCTTTAGCGAATAAAATAAATTGGATTCGTCAAGAAATAAGGGAAAAGGGCAACCGGTCAAATAAGGAAAACTTCAGGCGTAACGTAATTAGTTCATGAAAAATGCTCGTTTTGTAGGTCGTTTCGATTTGTGTGGGTTTGGCGCTAGAGAAAATTGCGCTGACGAATCATTACTCGCGTTCTTTTTCGGCTCATATTGTTTATACAACGCCTTCTTTATTTGTTCTAAAGGGATCTTTATTGACTCAGTTACAATACAACAAGTTAACCCTTAATGTGCCATATATAGGTACATATTGTTGGCCATCTTTTTCCATTTTTAGGGTTCCGTACCCACACATGGTCTGATCTGCATCAGTGGGAACACGCCGTAAACTGCATTAAACAGAAAAGCGTGAAGCAAATAAGTACATACCCTAAATTAAGTACAGTCAAGCTAATCGCTCCTCGCTAATGCGCCTGCTCCTTCACAACTACTTATCTACTGATCCAGATTAGAACAGACTACTCAGTTCTCTTTGCTTGTCTGTCTAATATTAGCCTTATTCTTATACATATATTAGGTGAATTAAATATCATGAAAGGGGCGTTTCCACTGAGGTGGAGATGTAAGAAGTGGACTGTGATGTTAAACTGTAAAGAGTGGACTGTAAAGTACTAGTTATCCTACCGGCTGCGCCATGTAAACTACTAGATAATATGGACTATGGACTTATCATTATATGTACAACACATAAATAGATTTAAAACAACTTATAAATGAAATATTTACATAACATAACTCTACTAGATTACATTAGAGGCCACATGACAAAACACAGCCAGTTCATTGCCAAGACTGTATTACTTACTATTTTTCTTGGCTTAACCTTCACATTCATATTGTATGAAATCACTAGCATGGATGGATTGGATAAACACGATCTATGTCCTCAGAGGAAACACGTCCTAAACTGTATACATAAAATCGTGTAACAAATGAGTAAAGACTCCCATGTCAAGTACAGTCAAGGAAATTGATCCCCTCTAATGCTATAATGCTGCATTACTACAACTAATCTACTTACCTAGATTAGGACAGACCGCCTCTTACTCTTTATTAGTGCTTTTCAAGCCATTAATATTCTTATGTCCATCCGGGATTAAGTCTACAAGTTTGTTGTTGTTGTCTACAAGTTTAAGGTTGGGTCGAAACATTTACCTTAAAAAAACGTTTTCCCAGCATTATATAGATGCCATATTTATAATTATTTGTTGCTATATATCGTTTGTACTAGACTATATCCCATGATGAACTGACATTGTAATGCAGTTTTCAGAAACGTCGAGACAATGTATAACTAAAGGAAATATGTAGATTATTTAAACCTATATGCACTTACTCCAATTTATATTGTTATTAATATTCTTTTATTTGTTTTTTAGCGATAATACCGCCTATAATATATTTGTTATGTTTCCTTTTGTAAAATTTTCTTGGTGTGCAATAAAGTATTGTTGTATTGTATTGTATTAGCTCCACTCATAGATAAATAGTAAATACTACTACGTAAGGCGCGGTACACATACTAAACAACTACGTTTCTCATGTAGCTTTCTCAAAGTTTTGAAGTCGTTACTGGGCGCAATGTAGCATGCTATTTCTCTTTGTAATGTATCGCGACGTACCATGTCAGAAATAAATAGTTATTGTGTTATGCGAGGGTGCAAAGTTGTTACCTGAAAGCTGAGCGAGCGAAGGTGTCTGAGATGAAAGTGGCGTAGATAGATTCCCGAGCATAGCGATAATGCGAGATGCAAGAAAAACCATGAAATATAAAAAAATAAAAATAATCATTTTCAATTTGATTTGGCCCTCTGTTGAACCTCGTATCTTTAAGACATAACCCACTCAAATCCAAACCAAAAGACAAGAGAAAAGCACACATATTAAAAATAAAAATAATATTACATGCATCACAGAGAATCACAATCATCGCGTTCGAAATTCTTCAGTGAACTATCTGTGGCGTGCTGCGGTGTATCCAGCCTTATTCCAGCCATTCTGTAGCTAATTAGTCAGTGTGTCGCGGCCCGTATTAATCAAAGGGTTACATTCTCTATAAGAACAGCATCAGTTTTCGCACATGTGAGGTAATGCCATTAACCCTGTGAACGATAAAGGTGCTTATAAATAATGACACAAAGGTAAATTAAGAAAGAAAAATTGAATGCGATCTACTACAATACAATCGAAGCGGGGTTTGAACACCAAATCTTTCATCCCAGCAGCATCAAACCCCGCTTCGATTGTATTGTAGTAGATCGCATTCAATTTTTCTTTCTTAATTTACCTTTGTGTCATTATTTATAAAAATAAAAAATGTGGTATTGTTACACAGTAATATCGTATCTGACAATTTTGATAGTTTTCCCACTACTAGCGCCACCTAGTTTCTGGTATTCCTACAGGAACACTGACGAGCAAGGCAGAGGTGCAGATCTAACGCCATCTAGTAGCGGCATTGTTCAAATACGTTAGCGGATCGTTGCAGCTGGCAACACTGAATCGACTCTGCTCGATGTCTTCTTAATCATTTAAGGATTAATATTCATAAATATTAAATAAAGGAGTGTTTTATTTTGTATCTAATCGTATGAATCAATTATTTCATAATGAACCTCAATCAAATCAACTAATAGCTTCGTTTGTCTTTGGAATCGGAAAGATTCGCGATTGCGTATGGGCATCTCTAGTGTTCCGATGGTTAGAGCTGTGGCACAGCGCTCAGGCAGTGCGTCCCCAAAGCTCACGACGTGAGGACGTACTCGCTTCTCCTGCGGAGGAAGCCATTTTGTCTTCGAAAATGTGAGCACTCATATCTGGAGGCATCCTAGACACAAAACCTACGATGACACAATAAACCATTCGGTGAGTGACCCTGCGTTGTCTAGAAGTGGTTAGCGATGTTATTTCTCGAAATTCGTATAAGATTTCCTAACGTGTTTTTGTTCTCAAATTGTTACAGACATCTTTCTTTTCTTTTCTTGTGGAAACACACATCAGCCGATGTAACGGACAAATCTGTCTAACCCTGATTCTCGCCGGGTAAGAGAAATTCCTTTTATTACATAATTATTTCGATTAGAATGGTGCAATTAGTTAGGGATTGTCTGAGTGAATTTGTCGTGTACTTGTCTTGCAGGGATATGTCGTGTGTCGATTGTTTGTTAAGACAAAGTATTATTTTCAGTGATAGCACTGGCTGCGTACCTACGCTACGCGTAAATGCTGGCCGTAGCAGCCAGATTGCAGAGGTGAATTGAGCTGGGTGCGTCATCGTGGCCATCGCCGTGTTGACTCCGTGCTGCGGACTTGTGACTTTGACTCTGGGTGTTGAAGCTGTCACGAGCTGTACCTTTTACGAGGTCCAGAGTGGAGACATCTGTGGTCGAAGTGCACGTCGGCAGCGTGGACTCACCACGCCTTCTAAGCCAAGGTGAAAACGTTCCGTATTTAACTTCAACTCGCATTCCTGTTGTTTAAATTATAAAGTAAAGTTCTTTAGCCTCACACACAAAACCAAGTCCTCATGTAACTTCACTAAACTAGTACAACTTCTATGCGTACACGCCTCTTTAAGAGCTCCGTGTTCTCTTGGGAATAGCCCAAACTGTCTGATAGTTTAAGTAATTAATGGTAGAATAAGTGTTACTCTTGTGTAATTTATAACTTGCCACTTGAGAATTATATATATGTGGTTCATAATTTCAAGCTTTGTTTAACTCTCTCTCCCTAGCATAAATCCCTTTTTATCTCTTGACCTTTGGAGAATAAAATAAAAGTGTCTGGCGCCCTCTCTTTTCTATTCTTTCTCAATAAATATAATACTAAGCTGAAAACTCATCCATGTTCGTTGAAGACGTCTTACCCACTAAGATACCCTAGATTTATCTCGCTGACTAGTTCGGAGCATTACATCAAGTGTGGACAGAAACTCACTCCTGTCAGAGACTATCACACACAGGTGAGCGTAGGACTGCATCAGTTTGCCCAAAGCGCAGTTGCACGTTACATTTCTGGCGGCCCAACATTTGGGGCTCGGTAATTTCAGATATTTCTAGCACGTCAACGTGAACCCTGGAATTTCAATTTATCTGGTGCGTCTGGGAACGTTTGTGGATGTGTTTATCGTTTCTGTCAGTAGAAATCTGTCAAATAAGCTTGAATTTTGAACTATACTAGTTGCATTGGTGTGTGAGGCTAACTTTATTATAAAACAAAAACTACTAATCTAATCTGTGTCATATTTAATGTTTATTGTGTCAAAAATATTTTATTTCTATTGTGTGTCTAGGTTGTCAATTGGACATTCACTCTTTTCTTTGCTCGTGTGAGTAAAGTCTACTACTTGAGTTATAACTAAACTCAATACCTACTTTACAACTATATTGTAACTAAACTGTATACCTACTTTACAGCTATAAAACTGTAAACCTTACATTTAAAACTACTTCTTAACTTTAATAAGACTTAATACCTGCTTTGAAACTATAGAAAATTGCAAACTTTAAATTTAGAATTACTTGTCAACTTTAATAATTTATTTTGACATTTGTGTAGAATCATAAGCTTTACTTTATAGGTAAAACCTATCCTACATCTCTCAAATAGAAAAGATAAGTGCAAATAATTGTAGTGCTTGTTTTACTTATCTATTTTATTAATTGCTAAGTATCGCACTGGCATACTACTCACTTTTATCAGTGATAAAACTGTTAACCCTGTTTTGAATTTCTCTGAAGTCGACCTATACTTAATTGAATATTGTGTGTAAAATCAAAAGCTTAACTTAATAGGTATAATAACCTATCTTATGTATCTTAAATAGAGGAGATAAGTACGAATAATTCTAGTAGCTGTTTTTACTTATCTGTTGTATTAAATATTAAGTGTTGAATACTGATATACTTGTCAAACATGGCGTTACAAATTGAAGTTGATAATCTGACTAAGGACGAACTTATGTTTGAATTGCAAGCAAGAGGCCTAGATGTAGACACTAGCTATACTGTGGAGGAGCTTAAATCCCAATTTAAATCTGCCAAGGGCACATCTTTAGACAACACGAAAGCGAACACTTTTATCTCAAGTTTGTCTGTTGACGACGAATTCCAGGTCTGCGAGGGAAAACTGGATGCGGTTCTGCAGGCAGATCACTCGTCCTCATCGTGTCGGAGAAGGTGTTTGTCGAAATTGTCTCATGTCATACTCAGGTTAGAAAAATTGCTTTTAATTAATTCTGAACAGAGACTGAAAAAGATAGCATTGGTGGCTAAGGCGTTCAATGCCATAGAAAATTTAAAATGTAATCAGAAGCCTGGCTCATCTTCTCAGGACTCTGCGATGAACTTGGTTGAGTCTGTTCCTCCGGTTTTCTGTCAAAGTCGTACATCTCAAGTGCTTAAATGGGGTATCGTATATGATGGTAGAATTCCCGTCCAAGATTTTATCTTTAGATTGCAAGAGCTTAAATACTCTTCGGAGGTTTCGGATAAGGAATTGTTGAGAAACGCGGTTCATCTTTTCTCTGGGGAAGCGTTGATGTGGTTTCGCATAAATAAATCTCACTTTGGTACCTTTGATGAGCTTGTCGAGTCACTTAAAAACGAGTTTCAACCGGTAGAATACGAAAGATGTCTATTGAACCAGATTAAGGCTAGATTGCAGGACAAGAATGAATCGATTAGGTCGTATGTTAACATCATGGAAAGCTTGTTTTTGCGTCTGTCAGTACCTATTACCGACGCAGAACAACTCGAAATTATCATGACGAACATGAATCCATATTTTATTTCGCGTCTGGCTTTAACTGAAGTACGTACCGTTAGGGAACTTAAGAACATTTGTGCGCGTTTAGAAGTATCAAAGTTTAAATGCGAGAACCGTGGATTCTTGAACACAGGTAGAGAGCTAGTTATACCTAACTTTTGCAGTGGGATCTCAAACCCAGTTCCTTCATCTTCTGATGCTAGACCTCGTAACGTTAATCAGGGACAGAATAGAGCTACTGTTGGTTGCGGAAAATGTGGTGGAAACCATCACCATTCTCGTTGTGACGCATATCCCACTCCCATATGCTTTAGGTGTAAGAGACCTGGAGTCCTTACTAGAAATTGCCCTTGCACAAAAAACTAGGTGACAGGTCAGAGGCAACTAACTTTAATAATAATAATAATTCTAAGACTACTCGAGTCTCTGACCGGTCTACACAAACACAACTATACTCGTCTGATATATTGCAAAATAACTCTTATCAACCTTTATTTAAAGAAAACTTAGGAGATCCTAGACCGTTCTTGTCTGTAGGTATTCTAGGTTTAGAGTGTAACGCGTTAGCGGACAGTGGAGCTGCCGTGTCGATAATTAGTGAATCCGCGTATTCACTATTGTATAAGGAAGGCTTGCAATTTCCTTTGCAGACATGTGCGAAAGACTTGACTGTAGGTAACGGTTCACGCTTGTTAGTACTAGGGAAAATAGAAGTACCTATCTCTTATAAACATGACTTACACTATGTCACATTCTTTGTATGTAGAGATGTGAACACTCCTCTTATACTAGGCGTAGATTTTCTAGCCAAGTTTAACCTTTGTTCTGACATTTTAAAATCGAAGCACTATCGCACTGCATCTTCTAATATTAACTTATTGAAAGACTCTGAAGTACATTTGCACGATTTAGAGGATTTAAATGACCTTCAAAAGGCACAATTAAATAGGGTTGTCTCGGGATTTAAATGCATCACGGCTACCAAGGACCGTTTGGGCTGTACTCCACTCGAGGAGCACGTCATTGATACGGGTGATCATCCACCAGTCAAGCAAAAATATTATCCGATTCCATTTCACCACCGGGAATACGTTCGAAAGGAAATCAATGAAATGTTGCGAATGGGTATTATAGAGAAAAGTAACTCTGCTTGGAATAGTCCAATCCTTTTAGTGCCTAAAGCTAACGGTGAGCTGAGAATGTGCTTAGATAGTCGAAAACTGAACAGCTTAACTAAAGTAGATACATATCCTATGCCTAGGGTTCAGGAAATATTAGATTCTCTCAATAATGCTAAATACATGAGTTCTTTAGATTTAAAATCTGCCTTTTTCCAAATTAAGTTAGCTAAGGAATCGAGAGAGAAAACTTGTTTCTCCTTGCCGGGACTAGGAAGCTTTCAATTCCGCAGACTTCCATTTGGTCTAGTTAATTCTAGTGCTCGGATGATGAGACTCATGGATAAGGTCTTTGGACCAGAGTTTGCTCATAACATTTTCTACTATGTCGATGACATTATATTGATTTCTGAAACGTTTGAGGATCACATGACCTTATTGAGAAAAGCTTGTGAAAAGTTGAAGCAAGCCGGACTCACTATTAACTTAGAAAAATCTGTTTTCTGTCGCTCTTCTTTGAAATTTTTAGGATATGTCGTAGATCGCAGGGGTTTGCGTACGGATAGTGACAAAGTGCGAGCTATCGTAGACTTTCCTGTACCTACTTCTCAGAAGGAACTAAGACGTTTTCTAGGCATGGTGTCCTGGTACCGTCGATTTATAAAAAGCTATTCCTCTGTTTGTGCTCCTTTAAATAAGCTTACTAGAAAACTTCCGAAAGGAACTTCTTTCCAATTTACGGCGGAGGCCGATGAGGCATTTAAAATAGTTAAGGAACTATTGGTGACAGCACCGATCCTGTCTATTCCTAAATTTGATAGACCTTTTGTCATTTCGACTGACGCTTCTGATGTTGGATTAGGATGCGCATTATCTCAGTTAGACGATGAAGGACACGAGCACGCTATCGCCTATGCTAGTAGAACCCTTACTCGTACAGAGAGAAACCACTCTGTCTCTGAAAAAGAACTTAACGCTCTCATATTCGCTCTAGAGAAGTTCAGAGGCTATATAGAAGGCTCTCCTTTCCGAACTAAGGTTTACACTGACCACAGTAGTTTACAGTGGCTGGTCAGTCTAAAATCACCAACTGGACGTTTAGCTAGGTGGGCTCTTAGACTATCTCAATTTAATTTCGATATCCAATACAAAAAGGGATCCGATAATAAGCTAGCAGACGCGCTTTCTAGGGCTCCGATATCGTCTGAGGCAATTGAGCTTATCTGTCCAATAAATGATGTTACTGATGCCTGGTATACTAAAACTTATAATAGGGTCGAATCAACTCCTCAGAAATTTCCTGACTTTAAAATCTTAAATGACAACCTGTATAAACGTATTAGAAACAAAAATCCGTTATCTAGGGATTCAGAATGGAAATTAGTCGTGCCTAACGAGTCTAAGCAGGATATACTTAAGCAATGTCATGATAGGTCGGACGCTGCACACTTAGGTATCTTTAAAACTTTAAAACGGGTAGCGCAAACATATTTTTGGCCCAAGATGCTAAGCGATATTAAAAGGTATGTGAAAAACTGTCAAATCTGTTTAGCTTATAAAAGCACTAATGAGGCACCTGCTGGTCTGATGGAGAACCCCAAGAAGGTTCAACGACCTTGGCAAGTGGTATGTACTGACATTTTGGGACCTCTCCCTCGAAGCTATAAAGGCTTTAAATTTATTCTAATAGTCTGTGACTGTTTTACTAAATATACTTGTATTTTCCCCATGAGAAACTCATTGGCGAAAACTGTTGTAAGTTTAATTGAAAACAATGTTATCTTGAAGTATGGAGTCCCTCAGTGCATTATAATGGACAATGGTCCACAGTATGTGTCTAATCACATGCAGTCATTGAAGGAGAAGTACAAGATACCCAAATTCTTTTATAACTGTAGATTTACTCCGCAGAATAACCCTGCAGAACGCACTCTTAAAGTTATAGGTACAGCGATTGCATCTTATGTCGGAACCGATCACCGCACATGGGATCGAGAAGTTAGTGCGATCGAGTTCGCTATAAACACAGCTGTTCACGAAGTTACTGGTTTTAGCCCTTATTTTCTAAATAGTGGACGAGAGGCTATTCTCTCCGGTGAATGGTACCCTTCAAGACCTCCTAGCGGGAGTGATTTGCAATTCACTAATAGGGATTTATATTCTTCAATGTTGTCACATTTAAAACCTATCTTTGAGAAGGTCAATGACCGTTTACAGAAGTCTTATCAGCGAGGCCGAGTGTATTACAATCGAGGTAGGAGACGCTTGGAATATGACGTGGGTCAAGTGGTTTGGAAAAGAGAGTTTCCTCTCTCCGACGCAAGTAAATTCTTTGCTCAAAAATTAGCTCCCAAATTTAAAAAGTGTGTCGTACTTAGAAAGATATCACCGGTAACGTACGAACTCCGCGATTTTAATACTCAAAAATCTCTAGGCATTTGGCATGTAAAAGACATCATAAAATCTCAGCCGATTTAAACGATTATATAGTACTGTGTTATAGGGCCGGTTTATCGCAACCGTTAAGCGTCGGTTAACGGTCGACTTATAGCTAAAGTTAATCTTAATGTTTTGTTTCCATTGTAAACGATAATAATATACCGATGGTTAACCGTAGGTTAAACTTTAGTGCTACCGCGCGCGATGAGAAGGAGCGGAAGCAGCATTGCAAAATTGCATATCTTTATCGTGAAGCGTAGTATGTGGGTAGCGAAGATGGCACAGGTTGATATTTGAGTGCTGACATTTTTTGTTCTGTCATAATTAAAACAAAGATTAATTCCTATTGACACTTTGGATAAATGAAGCCTTTTCTTTAAAGTAAATTCTGTTTTGTGAAGGTTTAACTAGGTATTTAAACTTTAACAAGATTGAGATTAATGATAATGTTGTGGCGTTTAAAAGGTTGAACCTTGTAAACATTTAGTTTCATGAATATATTCTATATATTCAATGCAAATTCGAATACTTAAATAAATCTTAGATTAACTATAAACTACGAAGCCCTTCTGGCGTTAAAAAGGTTTAATTTTGTAAAACATTTTCTTTAACTTAATTCTCCCTATTCAAGTCATAATGCAATCATTGAAAACTTATTTCATTGCTAAAACTATACAAATACTTTGGCGTTCAAAAGGTTAAAATTTAGAAAAAAAAAAAAAAAAAAAATTATAGTTCATCTAATCCGTGGAGAGTCAAATACCTAAAGTATCATAAATAAAATTATAAAAAAAAAAAAAAAAATATTTTGGCGTAAAAAGGGTTAAGGTTTTCAATTTTTTTTAATTCTTTTCTATTTGGTGTTAGAGTAACTGTTCAAATCACATGCTAAACGAAAAACCATATATATGTCATGGCGTTCAAAGGGTTAAAATTTTGTGAAGATGTTTTTTTTAATTCTGTCTTTTAGTGGTCTTATAACTAAGTGAATCTTCTACTATAACTAAAACTATAAAAATAAATTTCGGCGTTGAAAAGGTTAAGTTTAATTCTTTTATTTATTCTATCGGTGTAATAAAGTTCACTTTAATGTTCCGACTGGAAATTTTAACTGAATAATTATCATTTTTTAACTCTCAGAATGCAGTATTTTAATATATTAACGTAATTAGGTCATTGCACTCTTTGCTTGACTATTCTTGCTGTGCGAGATATCTTAACATAGTGACTAATACTACTCAAATGTAGGTAGTTAGCGTATAGGTTGATGCGCGCAGATAATGAGTCGCGATTAGGTTAGGGAAACTTAACTTTGCCTTCTAGGTAGACTTGTGTTCAAGGATTGAGATTTTAAGTAACTGATGACGTAATGTTTATCTGATTTCTTTTACTCAAGCGTATTTTGCTGACTACTGATTAAATAAAATATGGATTCCGTCTAGGGAATGTTAGGTAATAAACGAACCGTGTACATGCACATTGCACTTAGTGATGTGTTGCCTGACGTAGAATTTCACAATATTGAGAAACCGTTATTCTTTGAGTGAGACGTAGGGACGTAGCTTCTCTTAGGTAAAACACCGATAGGTATTTACTTTACACTCAAATGAAAATAATCTGGAATGGACAGTCGACCTCATTATTAGGATACACACCGATTGGTACCATCGTTTGTGTTAGTTAATTTCGTAGTATACAGAATAATTTGATAAGTGCATGCTTAGTTGTCAAGGTACAGTTCGTTAGGAAAATAGATAGGTAAATATCACATAGAGTGGGGACGCCTACGCGTGAGAAATAGATTGGGATTGTTAGGTTGACCGGTTCATACATTTAAGCTTTTACTGTCGACATTAGGTTAAGCTGTTGGAATAAATATGTCCACGTCTGTTCTCTTCTACTGCTGAAAAATAATTCAGTTCTTATCTTAAAGACAAATAAGTCTTCTACTTCTACTGTTGTCGGAATGACACATCTTAAATTCAAGTCTACTACTTGGAGATTCCTGTGTGGAAAAGGGGTTGTTTTCTTTGAACTGCTGTTGAGATTTCTGTTGGTGCAACCATGTGACCTCGATCACAGGTGTATGTCTAATCAACATATGCAGGCGCTGATGTTACTCGTATACAGTATGTCTTCTTTTATTTCTAAGACTGGTGTTGATTTGTCGTGTTAATTGGAATCGCTCAAGGTTAGCTATTTTCAGGACAGTTTGTCAACGTATGAAGCCTCACGTACAGTCGACAGAATTTCTTTTCTCATCTAAAACTTTTGAAACTTAGTCTAAGCTTATGCTGAGATGGGGTGACAACTGTCACGTCTGCTCAACTATTTATCTTTTGTTGTTGTCTAACTCTGAGGTGATACTCATATGTGGGTCAAGGGTCGTTGACCTCTACATAGGGTTGTGTCGTAGTGGTAATGTGTAGGATAAGTTGATAGGTTAGAAGGCAGTTGGGCTCTCTCTTGAGATACTTCTGGATGGAGGATTTTTTTTTGTCTGATACAAAATGATATCCGATTGAAAGTTTTCCATATAAACAATACAATTTTATTCCTTCCCATTAAAACTTTAAAAACATAAACAATTATACTTGTTTGGTATTTTAAATTCCTTTTCCACTTAGAAATCACATTTTGAGTGTTCAAAAATATTTTCCAACGCATTGGTATTTCAAGTTTCCTTTTTCCACTCCAAAATCACATTTTAAGTATTTACAAACATTTTCCCCATTCAGTGAAAACCTCATCTATGAGGCGGAAAAATATTAACTAATGCAAACAGCCTTCTTTTTTTAAAAGGCAGCATTCCATGCTTTAATAGCAACAAGCCAACTTTTGCCCTTTTGCGCTGTACGAGGTTTCTGTCCTCGTGACTTTCTGCGAGACTTTCAGGAAATCGAATGTCGCGCCACCTACTTCTTGGGATACCTGCGTTATCTTTGACAGGTATACCACCATCAGTGGTATTCCCTGGGCTTTCTAGTGTTCGTCCAGGAACACTCACAGAGGTGTTGATGCCTGCGTTATCTGTGACAGGTATGCCGTCCTCAGGTATTACTCTCTTCGGCTTTTCGTTGTTCGTCTGGAGAACGAGCGGAGGTGTTGGTGTCTGCGTTCATTCTTTGACACTCTTTCGGATGTTTTCTTTACGTTAAGGATCCTACTCCCTTGCATTTTTTTTTGAAAAAAGAAAAAAAAAAAAAAAATTTTTTTTTTTTTTCTCTAACTGGAGCGGTAATGTTACACAGTAATATCGTATCTGACAATTTTGATAGTTTTCCCACTACTAGCGCCACCTAGTTTCTGGTATTCCTACAGGAACACTGACGAGCAAGGCAGAGGTGCAGATCTAACGCCATCTAGTAGCGGCATTGTTCAAATACGTTAGCGGATCGTTGCAGCTGGCAACACTGAATCGACTCTGCTCGATGTCTTCTTAATCATTTAAGGATTAATATTCATAAATATTAAATAAAGGAGTGTTTTATTTTGTATCTAATCGTATGAATCAATTATTTCATAATGAACCTCAATCAAATCAACTAATAGCTTCGTTTGTCTTTGGAATCGGAAAGATTCGCGATTGCGTATGGGCATCTCTAGTGTTCCGATGGTTAGAGCTGTGGCACAGCGCTCAGGCAGTGCGTCCCCAAAGCTCACGACGTGAGGACGTACTCGCTTCTCCTGCGGAGGAAGCCATTTTGTCTTCGAAAATGTGAGCACTCATATCTGGAGGCATCCTAGACACAAAACCTACGATGACACAATAAACCATTCGGTGAGTGACCCTGCGTTGTCTAGAAGTGGTTAGCGATGTTATTTCTCGAAATTCGTATAAGATTTCCTAACGTGTTTTTGTTCTCAAATTGTTACAGACATCTTTCTTTTCTTTTCTTGTGGAAACACACATCAGCCGATGTAACGGACAAATCTGTCTAACCCTGATTCTCGCCGGGTAAGAGAAATTCCTTTTATTACATAATTATTTCGATTAGAATGGTGCAATTAGTTAGGGATTGTCTGAGTGAATTTGTCGTGTACTTGTCTTGCAGGGATATGTCGTGTGTCGATTGTTTGTTAAGACAAAGTATTATTTTCAGTGATAGCACTGGCTGCGTACCTACGCTACGCGTAAATGCTGGCCGTAGCAGCCAGATTGCAGAGGTGAATTGAGCTGGGTGCGTCATCGTGGCCATCGCCGTGTTGACTCCGTGCTGCGGACTTGTGACTTTGACTCTGGGTGTTGAAGCTGTCACGAGCTGTACCTTTTACGAGGTCCAGAGTGGAGACATCTGTGGTCGAAGTGCACGTCGGCAGCGTGGACTCACCACGCCTTCTAAGCCAAGGTGAAAACGTTCCGTATTTAACTTCAACTCGCATTCCTGTTGTTTAAATTATAAAGTAAAGTTCTTTAGCCTCACACACAAAACCAAGTCCTCATGTAACTTCACTAAACTAGTACAACTTCTATGCGTACACGCCTCTTTAAGAGCTCCGTGTTCTCTTGGGAATAGCCCAAACTGTCTGATAGTTTAAGTAATTAATGGTAGAATAAGTGTTACTCTTGTGTAATTTATAACTTGCCACTTGAGAATTATATATATGTGGTTCATAATTTCAAGCTTTGTTTAACTCTCTCTCCCTAGCATAAATCCCTTTTTATCTCTTGACCTTTGGAGAATAAAATAAAAGTGTCTGGCGCCCTCTCTTTTCTATTCTTTCTCAATAAATATAATACTAAGCTGAAAACTCATCCATGTTCGTTGAAGACGTCTTACCCACTAAGATACCCTAGATTTATCTCGCTGACTAGTTCGGAGCATTACATCAAGTGTGGACAGAAACTCACTCCTGTCAGAGACTATCACACACAGGTGAGCGTAGGACTGCATCAGTTTGCCCAAAGCGCAGTTGCACGTTACAGTATTACCACATAAAAAATATGAATCGATAAAAAGATTCTATACAAATATTTAGAACAGCGCCATCTCTCTCGCAGTCTTCACACTTGCTGTAAAAGCAATGGGGATTGGGCATCGTGCGTGTAAAACGCACATCCTAGGGTATGGCTAATGCGCAATAAGCATTTCAAAAAACATATATGACGCAGAGGGCGCTCCAGTAGCGTAAAGGATTAAGGGATGAAAGATTTGGTGTGACTGACGTAGCGGTCGGATAGCTCAGTTGGGAGAGCAATGCGCCGGAAACGCAGAGGTCGCGGGTTCAAACCCCGCTTCGATTGTAGTAGATCGCATTCAATTTTTCTTTCTTAATTTACCTTTGTGTCATTATTTATAAAAATAAAAAATGTGGTATGACCACATAAAAAATATGAATCGATAAAAAGATTCTATACAAAGATAAAGGTGCTGTTCACCGGCGGTGTTGGGCGGGAGAATAGTCATGATGACTAGAGCTTGCAATTCGGATGTCCGAATATTCGGTCAATTCTGTAGGTATCCGTTTAAAAAAAAGATATTCGAAATATCCGGTTCATAAAAATGTACGAATATTGCAAGCATGATGACTGATGTTAAATTCTAGAGCATACTGTAGTTATATGAAAAAGATGAGGTCAATATGGAACAGTTTTTTTTTTTAATATACATATGTGTAACTTCAAAAGTAGGGTAGGGCGGGGCAAAAAGCGCCATTTTACATATATTTGGTGATAACTGCTAGCTTATATTGTTTACGAAAAAGATTTCAATAGCAATGGATAGCTTAGTTCTTCGTCTATTAGTGACAATATTTAAAAATAACCAATTTTCAACTCCAAGCCAGATATTAACAATAATTATAATATTTTCCCCGACTGTGGGGCATAAAGGACCACTAAATTTATATGGCATTGTGTAGTCATTTAAAACAGCTATATAAAAGAAAGGCATGTTAAATCAACTCAATTATATTTTTAAATATTTTCTACCAAACATAACTATGGCACAATTTTTAGATTGTGACATTAAGTCTTTTGTGATTCACTTTTTGGTCTCAGACATATAACCTATGGTATATAATACCCTTTTAAAATTAACTTAAAGCATAAAATCATAACGAAACAAAACAAAAATAGTCACTCAACTTGAGTTATTTCTAATATCTTGGGTTATTTAAAATTGATGAATTGATGGACCTTTATGCCCCGTAGTGACTTTAGTTTCATTTCAAGGTTGTAACGCAGAAAACAATTTTTCACCTCACCAGCTCAAACATGGCGATTTTGCTGTCAGATAACAGTGAACAAAATGCGATTTTGTTTCGAGCGTGAGTAGAAAGTAGCTTTTTAATTTTTTCAATATCTGACCACGAATTGTCATTCTTCAGCCAAAGGTTAATTATAAAATTCTAATAATTTGAATCTCGATGCACTCTGTTTCTTTCATATATGTATATAAAAGAGAGGGATAGAATCTTATCAATTTGAAATTCGATTTTCGAATCCGACCTCGATTGAGAACAGTTTGGATACGCGTTATACCAAAAAAATCATTAAAAACACCCGAAAAAGTTTTAATTGCAACGTATTTTTTTTTCTTTATTATACTTTTATTTAACGACCGGATATTAAAATTATTGTAACTTTTTTTATAAAACGATAGATCGTTGCTCAATTAAAATAAGATTTTTCAACTTATTACTTATTGTAAATATAATTAATAATTTATAATTTCACCACTTATCATATCCGAAACGTACCTTAAAAAATATCGAGTTCATATTGCAATTGTTATTTTCTTTTGCATTTATTTTGTTTGGTGTTTTAGGAGTAAAAATATTAATCAATTTATAAACAAAATCTCGTAATATAATATGTATTTATAAATAAACACGTCATGTATCTGCTAAATCATCCAATTTGACCAAATAATGACAATAACCGTGTTGGTTGGTTGATTATAATTTCAATTAAATTATATTGTTATTCCTTTTTAAGCAGCACTTATTTATTTTCTGATTAATAATATTATTGAAATCAGCAACAAAGACTATAAACATACGTTGGAAGAAAAATCACAAAATGTCGAATATAATGTTCTCGCTGATGAGATGAAAAGTTGTGTGTGCTACACGAGAGCAAAGTTTTTTGCATCTCGTGCTGTTGAGTCCCTCGCTACACTCAGGATTCTAACATAGAATCACTCGCTACGCTCGTGATTCAAACGTAGAATCCTTCGCTTGCTCGGGACTCAAAAACAGCACTCGTAACAAAAAACAACTTTGCTCTCTTGTTGCACAAATAACTATTTTGCATTAGATTTACACCACCTTAACAGGAAACCATATATAAAATGACCATGTATAAAACAAGCTCACACTTCTAACGGTTTAAATAAAAGCAGTAGACAAAAAGGAAATGAAGTGCAATATTTTAATTACGTAAAATTCACGTAGACGCGGTTTCGACGCAGACATGTATAGACCGGTCAGCGTTCGCCAGCAAACTGTGCGAGGCGGCACGCGTACTCCCCCGCAAACCCCTCACAATCGAGTCACTTCGATGTCAAACGAAGTTTTAATTTCGGACTTAGGTATGGTGGACCTTTTTACCCGCGGACCTTTAAGCCCCGCTCTACCCTACGCAAATATCATGTTTTTAGGGTTCCGTACCCAAAGGGTAAAAACGGGACCCTATTACTGGCACTTCGCTGTCCGTCCGTCCGTCCGTCCGTTCGTCTGTCACCAGGCTGTACCTCAAGAACGGTGATAGCTAGACAGTTGAGATTTTCATAGATGATGTATTTCTATTGTCGCTATAACAACAAATACTGAAAATAAAATAAAATAAATATTTAAGGGGGGCTCCCAACCCTTCATGCGCTAGTCGGACTCGCACTTTTTTAATATGACACCAAAAGTACGTATATTTCATGCATGTCTTTTTAAAACCAAAAGAAATTTTGAAATTGTTTTCAGAGTCCTCGTAATTTTACCAAACAAGAACAACCTATGACAACCATTGAACTTTAACGCACATTTCCCGGTGAAAATGGTAAATTACTTATTGTCTCCATACAAATATTGGTACCCATAACATATTATAATGACGTCACGATTAAGTGGCCATTTGTATGGAGCGTTTTTAGGGCACCGTAGAAATGTTGGACTTTGACGGTCATTTCATACTTTTAGTCAGAGAAGTCTAAGTAAATTCTTCACCAGGCCACCGGGGAAAACCTCAAAGAAAAAGAAAGGAAAATCCCGGGGAAAGAGCCCAGGTAAAGCCAAGCTCCTGAGCCCTGACTTTACTAACCCTACACCTTGGTTTATAAAGTATGGCCTGTCCGTTTCGGATAGGGTATCGCACTTCGGTTTACTTAAATTCCACTCCATTGATAAGGGATTATTTTTTGGGATAAAAACTATATTACGTCCTTCCCTGTGACTCAAATTCTTTCCATACCAAAATTCATCTAAATGGATTTCGCGGTTTAAGCGTGAAGAAGCAACGTACAGATATACTTCCGCCTTTATAATATTAGAGTGGATTAGTTTATTGATGTCCGCCCCCTATATTTAGTTACTTCGTTGGCGAATTGTGATTTCACTAATATATATATACAAACTGATATATATAGGTATATTAAACGTATTAATAAAACAGTCCTCTTTTTGTCAGGAGTAAAAAACTACTATTTGAACTACGCGTCCATTAGCAGGAATAGATTACCTTTTTTAACTTGAGTTTGTAACTTTTTAGTTCTGGTGCTCGAAAAACATCTCATTAGAGCGGAAAGGGAGGAAAGTGGTTATTTTAGTTCCTAGGCTAGTAAATAAATCGCTAAAAGCCGCTTTACGTAGCGTAGCTGCGGTGCCAAGGATATTATAGTGCTTATCTCATACTTTATTTCATTCGTAATGAGCTGGTGAACAGTAATTACAATTAGGTAGGTACCTACCGTGGTAAAATGGCTAAAACTGTGTCTTGATTCATTACATGTCTCAATATATACTTTTTATGTATCTGAGAGAGATCTCCGAAATGACGATATACCTAGGAAGTATTGCCACTACACCAACCCGGTAGCGTTAAGTTTGCAACACATCTCAACATGCGATTCCATAGATATCAGACGCAAACTTAACATGACCGGGTAGTATCGTCGAATGTCACTTATGCGGCTCGAATCGCAAACATAGCTTTTTATTGACAGTTAAATGCGATATACCTGAGATATCGCTTATTTGGCGATACCTACCTCGAATTACACTCGAATGGGCCCTGTTTAGGTTACGTTATCAGGCTACTTTACTGAATAATAAGAAAGAAGCTTTTGTAGGTAATTTTTTATTCCAAGTTCCAGTTAAAGATTCCGAATTGGTAATGCTAATAATAAATGTACCTACCTACGCATTAAACAACATGGAATATTTGAATAATTAACACATTTAAATCTCGCGTACTCACAAGCTTGCTAATTAGCATACTGAAAGTGATTTACATTTTACTAAGAATTGTAGATATTTATAGTAGATACAATTGACCATGGAAAGATAGAAGTAAATTAAGGTATGACACTCCGGAATGACATAGTTCATAGCATTTATTGGTAAACATTCACACAGGACAGGTGGACTTTCGACGTCATCACGCTATGATTGGTTGGTTCTGTCAATCCGTCTCTGTGTTGCCAATGGTTATCACAACACTCCCCGATAATCTCAGAGCATTCCCCCACAAAGCACCGCGTCAAGCTATATTTCCACCGAATTCCAGACGAAACCCGAGCGAGTTTCCATAGTACCACCTCAAGTATTATACAGATTGAATAATTCATCACGATACCACTCGTCTTACGCGATTCGCACTGAATATTTATATTATTAAGAGCAAAAGAGCATCAAGCCACAACCAGGGCTGTATTAAATCCTGTTTCGACGAGCTAGGATTGAATTTAGAAAGGATTCAATTTGAGACTTAATTTGTGAATAATTTTACTACATTTATCATTTTATATCGTACTAGTAGGTGCCCGCAATTTAATTCGCGTAAGATTTTATTATTTTCCGTAGTCGGGTAAAAAGTATCATATGAATATTATACAGCTATCCCTGCACCAAAATTGGTTAAAATCCGTCCAGGCGTTTCGGCGTGATGAATGAGAGGAAAAAGAAGTTTTGACAACAGATGACACTGTGTGGCTAGCGTGCGCCTTTACAAACTCTGCATCGCGCTGTCAAGATTTTTTCTAAAAAAATAGGCCCTCTCTATATAAAACTGATTTTCAATACAATTTTATAATAGTATGGATAATATAACAACTTAACATAAGAGATTTAAGATCCCTGCGTACTCATTTCTGACGTTTTTATTTAATTTCGCTACCCAAAGGTTGTCTGGAAGAGATCGCTCTTTAGCGATAAGACCGCCTGTTGTTTACCTCTATTGAATGTTACGTACTGTAATCTGAATTTGTTTATATTTATTTCCTATTGAGGTGTCCATTTGTCCAATAAAGAATATTCTATTCTATCCCTGATTTTATAAGCTTCTTGAGATTAAAGATATCTGGAATGTAGTATATACATGTGTTGCCTTGCTTTAAGTAAAAATCCTTTTCACCCTAGTCGAGCATTATCCAAACCATTAATCTGGACATGCATACCTCCGCAGTGCAGCCCGCAGTGATTTATATTAGCAATAAGTCCGCCTGTAGCGGTACTTCACGTTTATTGGAACACAAATCGCTTGAATGGGGGTTTATTTCGATGTTTTATCTGTGGGAAGGAGTAAAAAAATATGTAGTAGGTAGATTGTTTTACAAGGTAATAAAACGAGGCATGGACACAAAATAAAAACACTACTAAACTACTATAGGCCAGTAGACAATATTTTTGAAGATATAAATCGATTTTTTAAAAACGTATTATAGGTACTTAACTTCCAATTTATATATGTACGAGTATGTTTGTTTGGGTGGAATCTTGCAAATCAATTTTGATGCAGATATCTTCAACCGATTGAGCTGAAATGTTGCAAACCTACAATGCATTTAAAGGTCCTCCTATTTTGTTTTCCTTATTTCATGACATTTTCACTTCAGTATGGAATCTTATTACAACTTTCGTGAGATGTTTTTTGAATATTGTATTAAGCGGTTTTCACTCACGTGAAGGTGCCGGGCTGTCCCGGGCAATTTTAAAGTGATTGTAAAGCGCTTAATACAATAACTTCAGTATGCTAATAGTACACTACGTAACAAGGGTGGTAAACGAGAAATTACAAACGAGTGTCTATTAGAAGTCTGAAACCGAAGGCGAGGGCTTTAATGGCACAAGTTTGGAATTACTTTACCACCAGAGTCATGGACGACGTTTTTCATCACACTTTAGAGGAAATAAAACAAATGTAATAAATAGTAGTTATTACCAAAATTACTTACCGTCATAGGGCGTAATATACGACTTAACGCCCGGTTTTCTAGCATGTAAACCCTTCATTTAGGAGCAAGTGTGAACGAAAAAAATTCAACGTCAATCATCATCCCTTTATGGATCTAGTTAGGAAACAAACCTGTTAGATGAAAATGTTCTGAATTACTACACTTCTTCAGACTAATGGTCATCAGTCATCAGAAGTCAGTTCACTTAAAAACTTTTCCGGCAAACCCCGCAATTTCCCAGACTTACCGCAAAAAGCTCCAGACCCTCGAGCCGAGCTTTTTACGCAGAAATAAAACGCTTATAAGCGAAATTATGTCACGGATGGCAACTTTAATAAACGATAAGTGTAAGCTCTCGACCTTTGGAAAGCTTCGGGTTTTCGAGCTTCGCTTGAGATCGGGTTTTGCGTTATTATTTATGTCGTGTGATTTAATAGGTTGGGTTCAGCAAAAAGGCGATGGCTAGGGTTAAGATATTTGGTAGTATACCGTGGTTCTAAAATCCATCGAGTCGCTATTTTTTTTATTAAAAGTCAAAGTCGAAGTCTAAAAGTATATGGCGATATATTAGATACGATGATTTATGCTATTACGTCATTACTAAATTCATTTAAATACTAAAACCAACACCATAAATGTACGGGCGGCAAAGATATATTATGTATAGTACCTAGAGCTATTTTGTTTAAAAAGTCTTATTCTGGTACGGTGGGTATGAATGACATATTTTATACATAGTACTAAAATTAATTACGCTCAATTAAAATGAGTTTAGTAGTTATAAAACAGCTTAATCATGGTACCTATCTAATATATTGTCATTTTTAGACTTCGACTTTAACATTGAAAATAATTACAATTAGTGACTTAATCGGTATGATACCAATGTCCTAACCTAACCCTAGTGATGTCAATTGGATGGACTGGCTCATGTTAGACTAAAAGGTTGCGGATGCAGTTTTTAGTTTTTTTTTAAATAGCGGTTTTATGGGTGTGTAAAACAAAAAATATAAGTGATGATGATTGATGATTTGGTGTAGGGACGCCCGGCCGGAAACAGGCGGGCTGTCGATCGCTTGACTGCGTTCATTCAGCCCAATTCCCAATTGGAGCCAACGGTTACTGTCCCGGCGGCGCTCCCATACAGCCTTCTTCCTCGAATCTTCTTGTTCTCCTGCAGAAGGAAAGGACATCTTTAAGGTTAATGTCCCTCAGCTCTTCCTCTTCTAGTTTATCTTTTCTGAAGATGCTATATCGTGCTATCGCATACATGCCACACTCTGCTATAACATGCTTGCTCGTCTCCTCCTGTCCACAGTGCGAGCAGTATGGATCACTTGCTACACCCATAATGTGTAGGTGCCTGTTAAGGCTGTTGTGTCCCGTGATTATACCTGTTAATAATCTGAGAGTTCTCTTACCTAGTTCCAGTAAGTACCTGGTCCTTTTTCTGTTGATACCTCCTAGGATCATCTTCGATTGCCGACAGTCCGTTGTCTCTTGCCATTGCCTATTGGCCTCTTCCTCCATTAACCTAGCTATAACTCCTTTCGTGACTTCTGCCGATATTGGCAGTGCAGGTTCGGGACCTATGAGTTCCCTCTCTGCTCCTAGCCTTGCCATCTCATCTGCCCTTTCATTCCCTGTCACACCCTGATGTCCAGGTACCCATGCCACCGTAATCCTGGTGTGTCCTCCAAGTTTGTTCAGGGCTTCTCTGCATTCCTTTACCAAGGACGAGCTTACCGTCTGTTTGTCTAGCGCTTTTAGTGCAGCCTGGCTGTCTGTGTATATAACGACAGATCCCACTTCCTGTGAACATTCATCTATTATTTGTGCACATCTCATTATGCCGCATACCTCTGCCTGAAATACGCTAGCGTACCTCCCCAGAGGTATGTGTACCTTCTTATCCAGCTTTGGTATCACTATGCCGGCTCCTGCGAGTTTTGTCGATTCCCGCCGAGAACCATCCGTAAAGCATATAGTCACGGGGTGTTCAACCTCTATTTTCCAGTTGTCCCTTTCTCCTATGTGTATCCTATATTTCTTGTCGAACATCTCCTGTCTCTTTATGAGGTCGTTGTTTTGGGTAAGCATCCCCATCCTCGAGCCTGCTTCCCTCTGAATAAGTGCGTGTCCCTTGTCCACCACGCTTCCTCTCCATTCCTTACATGCTTTCATTCTGTACCATTGTTCCATGGCCTTCTTCTCCGCTTCTATTTTCAGTGACTTGAGACCGAGCATGATCTCCATCGCCTGCGTAGGCGTTGTTCTCATTGCCCCCGTGATCATAAGACATGCCAATCTTTGTACTTTTGATAGTTCTTTATGGTATTCCTTGATGTTGGCCTTGTGCCACCATACTATGGCACCGTATAGTACTCTCGGTAGTATCACCGCCTTGTAAATCCAGTGTATCATAGCTGGTTTCAGGCCCCATTTTCTTCCGACCGCCCTCTTACACTGGTATAGCGTTCTTATGGCCTTTGCCGATTGTTCCCTTATGTGTGTCTTGAATCTGAGAGTACTATCTAGCGTTATTCCCAGATATTTGAGCTCCTTGACTACTTCCAGTTCTTTGCCTTGAATACTGATAGGCTTTATTTTCTCTATTTTCCTCTTATTGGTGAATAATATCAGTTTTGTTTTATCGGGGTTTAGATCCAGTCCTCTATCCCTGCACCATGCTAATATTTCCATCACTCCTCTTCTCATTATGTCTCTGACCACATCTAGTGCCACTCCTCGCACCAGTATGACTCCATCGTCCGAGTACGCTTGCACGTATAGACCTCCTTTATTTATCCTCTCAATTAGGGAGTCTAGAAGTAAGCACCACATCAGTGGTGATAAGCATCCTCCTTGTGGAAAACCCCTTTTCGGTCTTATCTGTCTCACTTCTCCTCCGAGTTTCGCCATTACAGCCCTTCCTCTTAGCATTTTACCTATCCAGGTCCCGATGGTAGGATTTATGCCATCTCTCTTTAGACTTTCTTCCACCGCTTCAAAGGTTGCCTTGTCAAAGGCTCCCTCCACGTCGAAGAAGCATCCTAGTGCGTAGTGTTTTGCTTCCAGTGATCTCTCGATCCTTACTGTCAAATTGTGTAGAGCCGTTTCCGTGGATTTTCCCGCCATATATGCGTGTTGGTTTCCATGTAGCGGCTTTCCACTATTTCCTATTTGTGTTCTTATGAAAGCGTCTATCACCTTCTCCAGTGTTTTCAGTACGAAGGATGATAGGCTTATACTTCTGAATGACTTCGCCTCTTGGTACGTCTTTTTCCCTGGTTTTGGTAGAAAGACGGCCCGAACTTTTCTCCATGCTTTCGGGATGTACCCTAGGGCGATACTGCCTTTGAATATTTCCGTCAGATGCTCTTTTATCGTTTCGTAACCCCTTTGGAGTAGTCCCGGGATTACACCGTCTGGTCCCGCGGCCTTGAAAGGAGCGAAGGATTTCACTGCCCAGGCCAGTCTCTCCTCCGCTACTACTTCCTCGGCTGTCTTCCAGTCCGGTTCATCATAGCCTGACGGCTCCTCTTCCTCTTCCCTGGCTTCTTCACAGTCTGGGAAGTGCGCCGTCAGCATCACTTCCAAAACTTCTCCCGGGTCCGTGATCAAACCATCGCCTGCCTTCAGACTTCCCAGCTGGCATGCCTTATCGCCTGCTAATAGTTTCACCACCCTTGCCCCCTCCGAGTAATTATTTATCTCCTCCGTGTATCGTCTCCAGCCTTCCTGGCTACATTTCTCCCTCAGCCTGCTGTAAGCATTCCGAGTTGCTCTATACATGTCCCAGCTCTGAGTGTCGTTCCTTTTCACGGCTTGTCTCATCGCCCTGCGTGTTTTCTTCCTTTGCTTTTGGAGCTCCTTGTTCCACCATGGTTGTCCTCTCCCAGTCTGAACTGTTTTCTCAGGGCATGCTTTGTGGAATGCCTCCATCATGCTTCTCTCCAGCCCTAATGCGGCCTCTTCCAACTCCTCGATGTCCTTACATCTCCTTGGTTTTGGCGCGTTGGCTCTCAATTCTTCTTCATATATTGCCCAGTCTGTTTTTCGTGGGTTTCTTATCCTCATCTTCTCCATTTGGTAATCTATGCTATAGAGTAGTCTCCGGTGGTCCGACATACTGTCCTCCCTGTCGACTCTCCATCCTTTTATCCTTTCGGTAATTCCTCCCATAGCAATTGTTATATCTAATACCTCCTTCCTCACCCTTGTTACGAACGTGGCGGTGTCCCCCTCGTTCAGTATGTCTAGGTCTTTACTTACTATGAACTCTAGTAGTGATTCTCCCCTGCCATTGGTGTCGGTGCTTCCCCACACTTCGTTGTGCGCGTTAGCATCGCAACCTATAAGTAGGGGTACTCTCTTACCTTGATACATCTGTACCGCCTCTTCGAGCTCCTCCGTCGGTGCATTGCCCTCGCCCGGTAGGTAGCAGGACGCCAGCGCCACTCTCCTCTTCTCCCCGTCCTGAGCGATGAAGCATGTTTCCACCACTACAAGGTCTCTGTAACATAAGGTCATAACACAACCCATGTTCTCTACATTGTTACTCACAAAAATGCATGCTCTAGGAGGTAGCTCACCATTCCTTTCGTAGTGGAGAGCCCCCCCCAGATGTCCCAGGCCTGTCACTTTATTTCTCCACGCATAGGGTTCTTGCAGCAGGGCAATTTCAACTTTATTCCTTACAACATACTGTCCTAGCTCGGACATTGCATCTTTGCAGTGTTGTAGGTTTACTTGGCATATGCTTATTTGTGTTTGTGTTTTTGTTGTGTGTGTATTTTGTGTGTTATGTGTGGTGTTCATTGTTATTGTGTGTCTGTGTTGCAGTCTTCCCCTTACTCGGTGGGTGCATCACTGTCGGCATCCATACCCTCCCCTACCGTCTGGATGTCGACAGATCCTGCCCCCGCCTGTTCAGGTATTGGCTTTCTTGATGGCGGAGTTATTTCATCCGCCATCTGCTTCTCCTTTCTCTCTTGGTTTCCGTACGATTGGGCCCTTATAATCCTGGCTCGGATTTTGGTGCACTGGAAGTAGAGGCTCCTGGTCCCCTCGTCCCCCCAGGTTTCCTCCACCGCCGTCGGCACCGACAGGCAGACCTGGATCCCTGCCTGTTGCCTATCCCAGGATACAAGGGTCCACTCGTCCAACTTCAACTCGGGCTTATCCAGGTTCTGCGCCCTCAGGAACCCCACAAACATCTCCTTGTTTGTGTTCGTGTCCCCGGGGACCCAGACCTGTACCCTCGTCTGCTGCAGTCTCCTGGTCACCAACTTGTGACCACCTACGATACCAATGTCCCGGGTTAGGAGCCACTCCCTCGACTCCTCCGACACTGGTGTCACAAGGAAGAATCCTTCTGCCACCAGCCCCGAAGTTGCAAACTGAGGGGCTCCTAACCCGGTCTCCCCTGACAGGAATCTCCGCACCTCCGTCTCTATCAGGTCATTGATCCTGTTTCGGATGAGCTTAGCCAGAGCTTCATCCACCAAAACGCCATCCTCTCGGCACACAGCGACGGCGAGATCCCGGTGCGCCCTTGCAACGCCCCGTGGTCCCTCCGCCGCCGCCTTGCCTTGGTTCTGGCGCTTCGCTGGAGGACGCTCTGACTGTCCCTCATCCGTGCTCTGCCTTTTTATCTTAAGACCCCGCTTGTTGGGGGCCAGGCTGTCGGGGGGGTTTCCCCCGGATCCGCCAGCCTCTCCCCCACCAAACGCGATCTTGGCTCTTCTCCTTTCTAGTTTGGCCCTCCTCTTCTCCGCCTTCGACTGGTACTTGTGGAAAGTGCCGGTCCCTTCGTCTGCTGGTGCGTGTGCTCCCGCAGTCTCCTTCGACGGCGGCGACGCGAGCAACTCCTCCTCCCTCAGTGACAGGCCTCCCATTTGCTCGTGGACATCCGGGGTGCCTGTTGCCTCTCTTCTTGCTCCTGACGGGGGTCCTCCTCCACCTGATGTGCTCGGGTTCCCTCCCGGTCCTTGCGCTGCCACTGGCGTTGCGCCCTTGGCCCTTCTGCCTGATTCAGTGTTTACTGACATACTATTGGAATTCATATTTATAAACTGTAATGGGAAGAAAACTATTAGAGTGGCAGCAGTGCTCCCGTACTACCCCCCAGCTACATTTGACGTACGCAGTGAACGCCACCTCCCCTGCGCACAGTCGTTCACGACAGCGATTGTGCCGAGTAAGCCCGCAAGCATGAGGTAGCAGCCCCTGAGTTGCTTTATGTGACAAGTTCGTTCAGCTTCCCAGTCCGGCTCCTCTCCGAGCCTTACTGTTCACCTCCCTTCGTCGTCACTCCGAAGTCCGGGTCTACGCATCGTCCGCTTCACCCCGGAGACAGTCACTAGTGACATCCCGGGGATCCCCGACCTCCACGCTTCTCCATTCCCGGATGCACCTCAGGTCCTACTCCCCCTCCCCTCGTCCGCTTGCGAGCCCAATCCGCACCAACCCCCCGCTGCCCACAGCCGGCTGTGAGGGCCTTCGGCACGTCCTCCCACCCCTGACCCTGGGGGTTTTGTAGACACATTGCTATACCAGAACTGAGGTCTGATATGTCAATGTGTCCGTTGCACTCCTCTTTTACCCGGGCTTGTGACCGGCTCCATTGCTGGAGGCAGAGTTAAAAAAATATAAGTACTCAAGGTTGAAAATGTAAAGAAATCTTATTATTATATCAACTGTTAAAAAAAAACGCGATGTTTACAGCTCTCACAATCAGTTTAACACAAACAACCAAAAGTCAAAAGAGAATTTTGCAGTACAAATAAATTTGTTTTAAATTTAATTTCATGCCAAACTTCGAATCTCACCATCGCCGCGCGCGCCTCGAAACCTAAAAAACCAGACCACTTCAATTTCATAAAATTTCAAACACACATTGCAAATTCCCGCTCAAAGAAAAACTTTACGTTAGCAACATTCAAATAGGAAAATGTTGAATTGAAATCCCTAGTTTTTATGCGCAATTTTCGTGCTTTTTGCTAAATATTTCAGCATTCAGCGACTGACCTCATGCAAGCTCTATTCATTACTATGTGATATCAAAAGATAGCGTAACCCAGTTTGTGTATTTTAAAGTAAATAAAATAGACAAATGTAACTACCAGTAGGTATGTATATCTACTATAGGTGGCTCTGAGAGCTGTAGACCTCGGGAGTTGGTTTCAAAATTGGTGATATTTGTAATTTTTAGGGTTCCGTAGTCAACTAGGAACCCTTATAGTTTCGTCATGTCCGTCTGTCTGTCTGTCCGTCCGCGGCTTAGCTCCGTGATCATTAGTACTAGAAAGCTGAAATTTGGTATGAGGTAAAATAATAACCAATAAAAAAACATTTTTTCGGTTACCTCTCGTACACCTAAAGTGGGAGGGTTTTTTTTTTTCGTTCCAACACTAGTGTGTGTGGTGTTGTTGAATAGGTCTTTTAAAAATAATATGGGTCTCCCAATATCATATTTTGATAAAGTCAGCAGTTTTGTAAATATTCGCTCCGGAAATCCAAAAAATATTTTTTACGTTTTCAAACCCCATAAATCCGACATAGGTATTGAAAAAAAAACGAAAAATTAAAAACTACTAAAAATATATACTTATCGAACCCACACAACATTTTACGAGAATCGGTTGAGAAAAGCGGGTTCTACGCGAGAACAGCCGGAAATCCCAATAAATACAAAAAAAAAATTAACAAAAAAAAGAACCGACTTCAGTAAAACTAAAAAACCAAAAATAACCCGTTCAAGTACAGATTACATTTGACTCACCCTTCGAAGTCGATCCCAAACCGCTCAGTTCTTATATTTATAGTTATATTAAAGTTTACGCGAGGTTTGGCACCGACTTCGAAGGGTGAGTCAAATGTAATCTGTACTTGAACGGGTTATTTTTGGTTTTTTAGTTTTACTGAAGTCGGTTCTTTTTTTTGTAAAAAAATTTCTTTTTTTGCTTTTTAGTGATTCCTTACACCAAATTCTGTTTACTGAATGTAAATTCTTGACTCTATCAATAAATTACCGAAAGCGCCGTACATGTCCCTATAACATTTGAAGAGTTCCCTCGATTTCTCCAAGATTCCATCATCAGATCCCAACTTAGTGCCAACGGGACCAACTCGGAGTTATACCCTTTCGATAAAAAAAAAAAAATTAAAATCGGTTCACGTTTCTCGGAGATATCGAGTAACATACATACAAAAAAAAATAGTTCGAATTGAGAACCTCCTCCTTTTTTGAAGTCGGTTAAAAAGAAAAGAAAGCGAAGCTAAAACAAAGACACTTCGCTCGCTCGCTCAATTACACACGGGAGGTGTTCTTCGAGCGCTTAGGGTACGTCTCCAATGAAGTGGAGCAGAATCGACCAATCACAGAAGTGAAGCGGAGCTGAGATACAGATTTCAACTCAGGTGCCATTCCTACGGTCGCCCGTCTATACCTACTCAGACTCACCCGGCAAGCCTTTCTTTCCCGGCGTTTGCATTAATGTACTATTGTTTAGCTAACTTACTAATCATATATCCGTTAATCTGTCGCACCGCCAGACAGCCTTACGGAGATGCCACGACTTCGCGCGACCAGCGGAGGCGATACGAGTGATCGAGACACACGTACCGCGCACCGCTGTCGAGCTGTTAGAGCGTATCTGGTCAGCTTGGAATTCTTCCTCTGGGCCGTCTTCCGCACACTTTGCCTGTTGCCAGCAGCTTTACTAAATTGACCTCTCTTTCTGGCAATATGGCCCAAAAAATCGACTCCTCCGCATGCATATGGTGCTGAGCCTCATCGGGATATTGAGCTCGGTAAGAATGGACTCGTTGGTTCGGTGTCCAGTGAGTCCCGAGAAATTTTCTTCAGCTCTACGTCTCAAACGTGAATTTTAAATTTATTTGAATTTGAATTTGAATTTAACGCAGTCCGGTTATAACCCCCAATGGTAACCAGAATGGTATGTTCGCTTCTAACAATATACTAAACGCTCGCGCTGTTCGCCCAAATGATGACAAAGCACATCTAATTATTTTGTTTAGCTGACTCGCTAATCATAAATCTGCCTGTTTAAATGGAAAACTTTCCATCGAGATGGGGAACAGGGAAAATCGCTGCTTAATTAGGTGGGAAATTAAGTGAGAGCCTCCATATAATCCCGGGGGATAAGGAAAACAGTCCGTGTTTACCAACGAAATGTTTGGGGATACTATTAAAAATAGCGAAAAAACTTTAAGTAAGTAGGTAGCATTTGGCTAGTTTGAGCATTTAGTCACTTTTAAGAAAAGAAACAAACTTCGACAAAATAAAATAAGATTTTTTTAGAAGAACGTGAACATATCAATTACAAATCCTTGTGAATGTATTGTGTGTACATTGATTTTAATAAATGAACAGAATATTACAAAGTATACTCTTCTTTTTAGGAAATACCTTTAATACTATCTTCCTTCTCTATGGTCACTTCCTGGCTGCACTGAATTTACCGCTTCCTGCTCTTTGTCTGTGGATTTATAGCGACGCCATTTTGAACGGATGTAGCTCTATGGTCTAGCAAAAACAAAGGTCTTATCCGGTACCGGTGTAGCGGTCTGGTATATCCGGATAGAATAGTCGAGTAGTGTTTCTGGGTTTGTTTTAGATTTCTGCAATGTAGCAGGAAATACTATTTTAGTGTACTATAGTTAAAAAAAAATTAAGATGTCCGAATAGTTTTTAAAGAGATTTTATCTTGTAAACATGACACAATGCCATTGTCTTACTCGTTAGAGAAGCTCACTTCAGGGATACATTCGACTTTCTACACATGTATTGCAAATAATCTTTGAAAATATTCTGTATATGTACTATAAGTGTTTATCAGTAAATAAATAAACACGATAAGTGTTCTCCACCTCGCGTCGATTTCCTCATTGCTGAAGGTCGTGATCGCCCTTTGCTGGGTCTTCAATTATCATACGTCTGGCAGTGCTTTGCCACTTAGATCTGTTCTTGGCTTAAAGGAGAGCGTTGTGCAGCTTGATATCCAACTATGAGTGGATTTGGTCAGACCATCTCAGCGGTGATCGGCTCCTAGGGCGCTTCCCATCGACCTTGCCAGTGACCATGAGCTGTTCTAAATTGTGTCCTTCCTTTCGAACGATAAGTGTACCTATCGTTTTTAACGATTTCCCTCAATGCATCCCGGGTTTCCTCATCAGATCCTCCTGACAATAGGAGCAACCAAAATACCTTTAAAAAAAGACTTTTCCGTATCGGCCCAGACGTCTTTAGGTACCGACCCACGCGCGGGCAGCTTTCTCGCGCTAAGGTTAGCCATTGCTATCCAGCGGGGGAAAGCTGTCTGCGTTTTGGGTACCCTACCACGGGGTCCCGATCTCTTTCAATATTAACGTATAATTTTAGCAGCAGAACGAAATATACCAATTCTTATGCACAAAAGTATATCCCTAACATTCCAACTTATGAGTACAAAACTCCCTAGTGTCTTCTTTTTAATAAACTTCATATTTAGACGTCTAGCTCTCGACAGTAAAATTCATATTTACTGGAGTGCTCTATTACTTTTGTTAGACTGCGACGTAAAATATTATTGCGAAAGTATCATTACGCGCTGAAGAAAATACTTAGGTATTCAGTTAAAATTTTATTACAAGAACTAGAACGTGCCCGCAACTTCGTCCGCGGATTTTATTTCTTTGTCATGGTGGGGTAAAAACTATCCTAAAACGATCCTTGGATAACCAGCTATCCCTGTACTACAATTTGTTAAAATCCGTCTTACCGTTTAGGTGTGAGAGACTAACAAAGAAAATTTTGTACTGTTTTCCTAAAATAATGACCCTTTATTGTGCTTCTTATTTGAATGTGTTTTTAAATCGAAAGACTTGTCCGTCGAGATGGTTCTTAGCTATGTTTGGTGGAAATGGGACCAGTAGTTTCCAAGATATCCAGCTTTCATTGGAACAAGTGATGAGATCCCAGCTCATATTGAAGCTGAGCACTCCAAATTTAGTAGTTAAGTTCAGTTTTAGTAGCATTTTCTGAATTACTCATTGAATGAGGGTCTCATGACGACCAGCTTGTGTTGGGCGGTTTAACATTTTTTAGGTTATGCATTAAATTCTTATATTTCTCTGAACAAGCTGTGTTGTATAAGATGACAAAGACACTTGTATAGTACTTATTCAACACTTCAGTCGCACAATGAGACACTCGACTTGTGAGCTTACCTCAGCTGTACAATTTGAACGAATTCCGGCCGCAAGTGGAAATAATTATTGGTCAAAAATGCTATGAAATGTTTTCATTATCTATATTCAATTCACTATATTATCTTTGATAGAATACACTTTAGAAAGTAGGTACCTACTATACTCTGTTGTGCACAAGTTGTGTCATACTAAGTTGATCAATACTTATGAAGAAAATATAGAAATTGCCTCCTTTCGGCACACGTGCAGAACAATACGAGTAGTTGACTGAGCGAGCGATGCGTCTCCGTTTTAGCTTAGTCAAATATCTATCTTATGGCCGGATGTTTAGATTTCCAGCTGTTCTCGACAATGGGTGGCATTTCTCAACAGATTTTCGTGACATTTTATGAGCAGCTTCAAGTTCAATCATTATAAAGATTTTTTTTCGAGTCATTTTTTCGATATTTTTTTAAATGGCGGAAATACGGGTTGGATTTTCTTCTTATATTTTTGCATGCCAGTTGCTGGTTTTATTTGAAATGTGACATCATTCAATACCTACAACATTTTACGCAAATAAAGACATTTGTGTTTGTATTTGAAAACGCATAAAAGTTATATTTCAGTTCTTTCCAAAAATTATCGCACAAAAATAGTCATAGGTATTTCAGTTTCTTCCAAAAAATATAGCGAATCATACAATCCCAGCGCACACTCAATGATGGAGGTAGAAACAATGTACTGGAGTGGATTTCTGCCGGGAATGGAAGAGGCCGGTGCTCATTCACGAGGGCAAGACCATTTGTCTTGTATCCTAGACGATTTTTTAAGAGAACTACGAGCCGCCCGCAACTTCGTCCGCGTATTTTTTTCTTAACTTTAAACGGATATAAATTATCCTATAACCATCTTTGGATGTCCAGCTTGCCCTGTACCAACATTGTTTAAAATTTGTTCAGCCGTTTTGGCGTGATGCAAGGACAAAGGAAATTCTGAAAACAGATGGCGCTAGGTTGGCACGGCGCCGCGCGCCCATACAAAACAAATGACGATCCTGCATCACGCTATTAAGATTTTTACTGAAATCATGACCAAAGAAAACTGATTTTCGATACAAATCTAGAATTATATAATAGTAGGTGTTGTATAATATAACATTTCAATGTGACCTTTTCCCGATATGTCTGTTTCATATTGTCCCTCTCAACCGCACCGGAGCGAATTTCTGCCGGGGATTAAACAGGAAATTCGAAATTCGAACTTCGTACCGTGCTGTCTCGCTCATTGAAATATTGTTTGACATAAGATTGAGAAGGATGGCACAGTAAAAAACTGCGAATTTCGATCTTCGGAATACTCAGGGCTGATATGCTCAGTCACGCGGGCACGACCATTTGTCTTGTATCCCGAAGATTTTTACAAAGAATGTAGGAATGGTGAAAAAAAATAGGTTCGGTCTATTTTATTTCGAACACTAAACTGGCATCTCCAAGGATTTTTAAACATTTATCGTGAATAATAAATAGATACAATATCAATATTTTGTATTTTACTTTAAACATTTTAAAAATTGCATACGTATCATTTACGAAATAATGACTTATTGTTCGGTTTCTTTCGGCTTTCTTCTCAGCAGCGGTCTCCTCTTGGGAAATGCCGGTAGATTCACTATAAAAATGCCCTTATAGCCTAACTTTGAATAAATGATTTCAATTTCTTGATTTCTTAAACACAAATGTATGTATGAATTAGTTAATGTTACCCTTCACTCAAAATCACCATTCGTTAAATTTATAAAGGTCTATAAAGACTTATCCCGTGAACCCGATACCCGCCGTTTTTATTAATTCAGGCCGCCGAGTGTGAATACACCTTAAGAGTCGATATTTTATTCAATGGATTAGGTGTTTAAATTGTTTTGGGTTTTCTTCAGTATAGCTCACGTAAAGAATTCAACATATCAAATCAAATTAATCAAATCATTTCTGATTAAATCATCAGAATAAAGACACTGCAGACGACGCACTCTTGTTATTTGTCGCTTTTGCAAAGGAATTAGCCACGAATTAGCCTACTAGTATCTGATTGGTAATTGCATGACATGCAATGTCGTTGGTTGTTGTGGGTGTGTCATACAAATATTACTATTTACAGCTGTTTATATACATCGATATTTACAGTGAATTACAATAATTATTTTACAACAGAATATTAACTTGAAACATTTATTAGTAGCAGTACGCAAGAGAAGTGACAGTCTTGTTATTTTTACTGTCATTTGGCGCGTAGCCTTGTAAAGCAAGCAAGTTGATTGTATTATACCCATGAAAATTAATGAACATTATGATTTATGACTATGACCAAACTTGTATTGAAATATATTTTTTTTGTTTTTTTAATGTGTAAATTCCCGGCATATTGATATTTATTTTAATTCTAGTTGTAAGATATTGCTGTGCCTGACAAGGCTCATGTTTTGGACTTTACCTAGTATTTAAGACCCTTAATGTACAACATGAATTGCAATAAAATGATTTGATTTGATTTGATTTGATTTGATCATCACTATGTCTCATGTTAGAATTTCTGGAAACTTTCCCCATTTCTCATTAAAAATGAGGACAGTTACCTACCGGGATTTTTCGGAAAGGGCATACCTCTAGGCTAGGGTGTTGCTTATTTTCTAACTTCTTACTCTCACCCCCTCATTCTGTTCTAGGACCCGAAAAAACCTCACTGATTATTTATTTATTTTTTTAATTCAGTTTTAGGGGTCGCTACCGGCAAGTAAAAAATCTGAAAAAGATATGAAAAAAAAAGTTTTTTTTTCTTTGTATCATAATACTTACAGAACGTACATAATTGTATAAAAAAAAATATAGAAAAAAATTATCTAGTTGAATATGAACTACCAAATTTTTTTTCTGATACACATAATAATTCACTTGATATATAACTAGATTGATACATTAGGTTATTTAAACAATATCACTGCAAAAAAATTTAAAATAAAACTATGTGAACCGAGTTTTATTAACATTTATCTCGGATTTTTAATGGGCGGTAGCGACCCCGACTGAATTAAAAACTGAATTAAAAAATAAATAAAAAATCAGTGATGTTTTTTCGGGTCCTAGAACAGAATAAGGGGGTGAGAGTACGGCGTTAGAAAATAAGCAACACCCTACTCTAGGCGGCTCCCAACCCTCAACCTAAATCTAGACCCACCTCAAATAGGCCTCATTCAGAAAAACCCGCAATCCCAGCCTCATCAAGCATTAATGGCTGACGCAGGCGGCCCTTTGACCTCAACGGTAGAGGGCAAGAAATACGGCATAAAATCAAGGTCAGTAGTCCAGACAAAAATAGGATGAAAGCTAGATTTCTTGTTGGTCTCAATTGGGAACATTATGTTATCAAAAATAATGTACGTTTGGAAAACTTAAGGTACCCAATTTTGATATACCATCTTATCACCACCTATGTTAATTCAGAAACCATTACCTACCGCAATAATCAATAGGCTAGTTGATCTATTTTTGAAATATTTGTATATATGAAATGGTTAATAATGATCTTAGTAGCTGTAAAAAAATATTGTAGTTTTGTAGCTAGAAAACTAAATTTTATTAATTGAAAATAGTAATTTCATGAACCGACGAAAGAGACGTCCGCCATTTTTGACTTTTGCTTATCTGTGGCGTGACGTAAAATACCGAGGAAATAAACAGAAGAACTACTCCGATGTCCGAAACTCGACTATCTCTCGCTCACTCAAAGATACTTTGACAGGAGATCGATAGGGGCATCGGAGTCGCGGAGTAGCCCTTCAGTTTTCTTTACAGGACCGGTGACGGCACAATCATGATCGAAAAAAATTGCGGACTGTAACCATATTTTAAAATTAAATTTTTTCAATCATGTTCTACTTTAATAATTATGGAAACGGTTTAAACTCACGTAAAAATTGTCAGGAACGGCCCGACATGTTTCAAAGCTATCGAAATTGGACGGCGCCCGAATTTCAACCGGACGGTGGCTGGGCTCTACCTCCAGCATGGAAACCTGTGATTCCGGCGATAAAAAATATCTCTTGTTCAGACAATGTCGTGGATACAATAAGTCAAGTGTGCGTGGTATCAGTGGGTAATAGTGAAAATGCAGTGACAGACAGTCCAGTGACAGTGCAAGAGCCCTTCCCTCCTCCCGCCGCGCTATCTGCGCGTGCGCAGAGGGCGGCGAGGAGAGCGATTAAAAGTGCAGTGGGTCGCGAGTCACGTAGCAGCACGGATAGCTACCCCTGATGAAGAGCTCCAATTGAGTTCGAAACTTGTCGGGCCGTTCCTGACATTTTTTACGTGAGTTTAAACCGTTTTTATTCGTATTAAAGATGTCTCACGATAGTTTTAATAATATTGCATGTTCTACTTTTATGAACTGAAAAATAATAAAGGTACTTTAATTAAATTTCGGCAAATGTAATTTGACTGGAGTACACCTACACGCGGCCGACTTGTGAATAGCACTAATCGTTTAGCTGCGAAAGTTGGTTATTTGTGTTCAAAGGGAATGGTGGAGATGGGATTAAAGACGTGACAAGGTAAATAAATAATTAGTAACTAGTGGCTCTTTGAGTTGCAGACAGACGCAGACCGAGGGGATCAAGGGGACATGACTGCCCCTAAAATCGTACACGTCAAAATGAAAGAAGTCTTGAAAAAAGAAAAAAAAAATCATGACCCCTCTAAAATTGGCTACCTGCCTGGCTGCCGGATTCACAACTATTTTCCGAAATATGACTTTTTTACGGCATCAACCGCCATCCGCCATTTTGAAAGAAATCGGAAAAAATTCTCGATGAGTGTCCTTTTATTGAATCTGCTCGCAAAATTTTATGACAATCGGTTGAGAAATACAGCCTGTAGCGAAAGCAGACCATCCTGGAGCTCCTGAACATCCAAACATTAAGACATGCGAAAGAATTTGTGGCCAAGCTGAAACGGACGTGTTTCGCTCGCTAGGTCAATTCATAGTAGGGATAAAGCTGAGATACCTAAAGCAACGCTCCCATAAAATTAGCTTCAGATAGTATACTTACCAAATTAATTTGAAGACATTTTCGAAGCGGTTTTAGGCTCCTTATCCGTTCAAAAATAGTTTTAAACATTTTTCTTTATGATCAAACATGTTTCCAATGTTACTACTTAGAACGGAGTATATACCTATTTTGAAACCTACAGTTTTAATTTTCCATTGAGAATTTTATTTTTGTTTCAAAAACCACTATACATATATTGTCAAAATTCCCGCACGAAACGACTGCACGCAATGAATAGATGAAATAGCTATGTTACTACCTAGAACTCAGAGAAAAGTATTAATCACTTCAAAAAGTTGGTTGAAATTCGGTATCAATATATCTGTCATTATATGAAAATATGTTTTTTAAAAGAAATAAGGCCTCTTAAGATTACTAAAGGACAACACCGAATTTGTATTGAAGCAGACATAAACTTCTAGCATCTTTTAAAAGTTTAACTACGTCCTTTGCCAGCTATTCCATTGATGAAGACCATAAGTCCGTAGAAAAATATACCACTTGCGTCTTTCTCCAATAGTGTTCTTTCCAGGAACTTCAGGCATTTTATATTGATGGCAAAAGAGCATAGGTCATATGGAAATTTGTGACAGTTGTGACCTTTTGTGTCTGAATCATTTTGCTCTCGGATCCTGTTCGCCATTTTGACAACTGCTGAACTTTGTCCGGCCAAGTTTTCATACAAAAGGTAACATGTACAGGAATTTTGTGTACCTATACAGGGTGCAAGGAATCCAAAAGATAAAGAGAAAGAGAAAGTTGGGTACAACTACGGCGAAGCAACTTGGAGGGTTATTTTAATAAATTAGTAGGTAATAAATGAATAATATTTTGTCAAATAAACAAAAAAAACTTGAGCGATCTGTCTTTTGTCTTTATTATGCAAAAATTACTTTAAAGATGCGGAATGTATAGTCATGTTTTCTTTTTGGTTACATCAGTGACATTCACTGATTTTCAACGTTAGTTACCAAAAATTTGCCGTTGCCAGTAAAGCGCCATGTTACAGCCACACTGTATAGCCGCCGTTTTGTCCTGAGAAGGAAACTTTTAAAAGTTCCACCTGAATTGTTTGAGAGTTTAAAGCGGTTGAATTTGTTAGCGAATCTTGGCTACTGCTTGGCCGAGTTTTGAAAGTAACGTGGGCCCTCAGGGGATTGGGATAGATTTGAACGTTTTAAGTTGTTTACTTTTATGACTTTTTAAATTGCCTTGAAGGTAATTTCGTAGAATGGTCTGTTGGAATTCGGGCGCCGTCCTCTGTGGATTCACCTCACAGATTGCTATTGCAAAGAGGTCGGTTTATCCGACGTCCGAAGCATGTTCTATCTGACCCGGACGATAAAATCACGGAAACCATCCAAGCGATGGTCGCAGTCAACTCTTCGGACGGCGCCTCAGCGTAATCCCCGCCGGCGGGGTACTACGGCTACTTAGTCCGTGATTTGTCTCTGTCATACCCCGATTCTCTTTTCCCTTCTCCCGCACTAAACCAGACTGATTCGGTTCAGTCTATTCACGACGCAGTCCAGCGCCCAGTGCGCGCGCCTCACCCGCCTCCAAAATTGCTCCTGTGGCGCGGAGATAAGCCCGTTAGTGGGTTATACTCCCACACAAAGTACGACTACTGCTTGTGGCTTGAACTGAGTCATTTTCAAAAAACATGTACATAGTTAAAGGCTTAATAAAAACAAATTTACGGTCGCGTCTTTTGTATAACGAAAGTTACTCATACAAAAGATATGGTATGGGTGGAGTAACTATCGTTTAGTTTCAAAGGAATCAATTAAGTTTTGTTTTAATTAAAGCCCTTAACTTGGTATATGTTTATTGAAAACGACTCAACTACAAAATTAGAAATTCTTAGCTTCAATATTTTATAAGCTGAGATCTTGTCACTTGTTTCAATTAAAGCTGAATAAACTGTCCTATTTCCACCAAACATACCTAAGAAGCATCTCGATGGACAAGTCTTTCGATTTAAAAAAACCGCACTCAAATTGGTCCATCCGTTTGGGAGCTACGGTAACACAGACAGACACAAGATACACAATATGTTAAAACATTCTCAATAAATCTAATCGATCGAACGAAACTTGAAGGCTGCTATAGTATATTGTGTCATAAGGGTAGTAAGTAGGGGATTACTAACGAAGGTCTATTAGAAGCCCGACGCCGAAGGCGGAGGGCTTTTAATGTCCTGAGTTTGTAATCCCTTTACTACCCGCCTTACACACAATATTTTTCATCACATTTTGGAGTAAATAACAAATAAATAAGCCAAAAATAAACATTAAACTATAACGATTGACAACCAACTTTTTTCTGTATATATATTTTTAATTTACTATAAGCACTGGCAAAACGGCCATCAGCTTAAAACAGAAAACAAATATACACAGAATCTTACCATCTATTATTAAACAAATAACAATTAACAATATTATGCAGCAATAATAAAATTAACAGCGTAATATTATAAAACTTAAATATGAACAGTAAGTTTGTTACAAAAGTAAATAGTTCCTAACCAATAATTTTATAACTTTTTTTCCTTTTTTTTGTGTCGTCTACCACAGATAATGCTAAGAACTGCATTTCGTTTAGAAACTTGATAGGCTATACTGCCAGATTGTAACGATAATTCAAAATTTAATTTAATAAAATTATTGCAAAATACACATAAATAATTGTAAAACATAAATATTAATGCAGTTACATATACCGTATTAATTCAATACACAATAAAATTTGCTGGTAGGCAAGTTTTGTTGATACAACAAAAAACCTTGGCTGGATTGAAACCTCCTTAGTCTGAAGTAATCTGCGAGTGCGTACTATATTTTTAAAACTAGAACCATAACTCCCGAGGGAGTTTTGTCAATTTATAACTCCAGCGGGAACAATATAGGCCTTAGTCCTTCAGTACACCTGCATGTAATACCATCTTTTACGAGCAAATGTGATGAAAAATATATTTATCTTCTTCTTTCTATATATAAAAAACAATTGCTGTTCGTTTGTCTCGCTAAAACTCGAGAACGGCTGGGCAGATTTAACTGATTTTCGTTTTGAAATTTTTGTCGTATTCCAGGGAAAATTTAAACAGTGAGGTATTAGCAGCTTACTGACACAGACCGAATTCCACGCGGGCGGAGCCGCGGGCACAGCTAGTGTATCTATAAATAACGACCCGGTACATTTCCCTTTAAAACTCCGGATTCTGCAACAATAACTCAGAAGAAAGAATTTAGCTAGTGATGGGAAAATTATTGAGATTGCAGTGATTTTATTCTATTCTGAAATTGTATTCGAAAGCAGTTTTCTATGCAGAAAAAACCATATAGTGCTATGGAGAATCTTCTTTTGTCTTGTATGGCTGTGCGCGCGACGCCTTGCCAATCTGGCGCCGTACGTTGGTCATAATCCTTTGTCCTCTCATCTCATCACGCTAAACGCCTGAACGAATGTCAACCAATTTTGGTACAGCGATAGCTGGATATACAAAGATGGGTATAGGATATTTTTTACCCGACCATGGTGATGAGAAAAAAAAATCCGCGGACGATATCTCGGGCAACTTGTAGTCTATACAATGTTATCCTTTATTTTTCACTTTTTCCTACATGAGTGGGGATGGAAGGAGTCTCCACTTTAGGAGTCCAGACCGTATTTTTGTTCAGATTTCTGAGGTTCATATCAAATGTCCGCTACCCAAATGTTGTCTGGAAGAGATCTCTCTTTAGCGATAAGACCGCCTGTTGTCAAACTCTATTGTAATTTTACGTTTTTTTCTGTGTTTGTATTTATTTCGGAGGTGTCCAATAAAAAGTATTCTATCTATCTATTTTATACTTTTGATGTATTTATTCTATTTTATTAAAAAAATTGTACTTTTTTGCTTTTTAGTTATTTTTATAAAATACTTATGGCGGGGTGATCGGGGAGGTCTTGAAGGCATGTTTGAGTTATCCCCTAACTCCTAACCGTTACGGAGTTATACCTTCCATCATCAGCTCAGCGTAGGAAGATGATGACTGTCAGACGCAAATTAAAACATTGTTCATTCAAGATTAGGTTCTGCAAGATTATAAACTTGTTCTTGCACCGTTGGTCCATTAAATAAAAACCATTCTAAATATCCGGATGGGCACGTCACTACCGGCCGTAACGGAATCCTCCAAGTTTTCAACTTCAGAATTGTTTGCGCAGTTATTTTTAAAGCGACGTTAAAAAATTTACAAAACGCTCGGACTCGCTTAGATGGTTTGTTGGAGGAAAACATTGACTGAGAAAGAATAAGTTGCTATTTTCATTTTAATCTACATGTTCATTCCTATCGCTAACATAACTGAAAGTATTTTTTACAAAACTGTACCGGGTTTTGGTAATGTCGAACGATAATTCAATTGTACTTGACATTTAGATATATTGAGTTCTTCTTCTGGGGCTTCGATGCGGCCACCTACGTGGCCAACTATCCACTAACCTTTAAAAATATATTACCTATATAACTAGCTGTGCCCGCGGCTCCGCACGCGTTGAAATCGGTCTGTGTCAGTAAACGACTAATTCAGCCCTAATTTCTCTCCCTCACATCTGGAGGCGGAACTTGAAGTTACTTATTTACTAAGTACGCAGTTTTTTTCTTAATTTACATACTTTGTTCATGTCCATCTCGTCTGTCTATGATCTGTAAAAACACGCTATTTTACTCTGCAATGCACGCTGTAACAGGTCAAAATTACAAATGAAACGAATGTCATTACGAAACGGGTCACTAAAACTAGTGACAGTGTCACGTGACATGGCCCCAAACATGGGTCGCTCCCCGGGCACCAATACTTTCGAAACACACGAAACCAAATCACCAACCCGATCGGTCGCTTTTAAAAGTACATTGAATCAGTCACGTCGGTGAACTTTGTATGAAAGATGTCACAATTTTAGTAACCACAAAGATTTTTGAAGAAAATACTAAATGCCATTTAATATAATTCACTTTTAGAAAATAAAACGTCTTTTTTTTCTATGCAAATTGTTGTTTAAATCAGCGTAGTCGACATTGTGCGCCTTTTTAAAACATGCTTTTCTTTATAATTTTCTTTTCAGTACTATTTGGAAGTTCCAAATATAAATAATAATTGTAAGGATACTAAAATAAAGAAAAATATAATATAATATAAATTTGGTCATTATCATCTTAACATTAAAAAAATAGGAGGGATATGATAGATTTTTTACCGCTACTTTACCTACACCGTTCATGCACTAAAATAGTTTTGAAAACTAATTTTCTATGGGACGAGGTTACATTTGCGGGAAAAGTCGACAATTCGATGATTAGATTTCTTTATGTCAATATAAATTACACTAATTCAATAATAATAATACACACAAATCAAATCATTACATGACAAAAATCTAATTAATACAAGTTTTCTTTTGTGATTAGACCATTGTTTTGTTCGGTTTTGAGGAAATCTTTGGGATAAAGCTTTATTCAGTAGGAGACGTCATTCGGCTGACATGGTAATGATGATCGCCTTCATACAAAATTTGGTCCCAAATCGCAAGGTGAAAGGCCCAAATGCCCATCTAAATCCGCAACAGTTTTAACAAAACGCTATCCCGTATGTTTTCAACTCGTGAAGGTGAAACGCGAAAACAGAATAGCAATGAAGTACCGGTATAACTCGAGTTATATTAAAAGTTCTGTAGGTCGTGGCCTCTTTACGAAGCTCAGAACTTAAACGATTTCAACCACTACGAACACCATTGTCACTTACAACCTTCTTACATTAAGCTAGATAAAAGATGGAGTACGTTGCTCAATAGAAGAATGTAATAAGAGTCATGAATGTGTATTATACTTGGTACTTTTATGGTTTGGTCTAGTTTGAAGAGGGAAGGTAAGTTTTTGATACATCATAGTGTTAGGTTTCGGAACTTTTGTCACATATCTAAATTATATGTGTCTAGAGAATCAGGTGGGGTGTTAGAGGGGGTCGTAAAAGGAATAATATGGAAGATTACCCCGTCTCACTAATCCCTCCTGTTCCATTTTAGATACCTAGTTTGATAACCGGTCAGTAATTTAGATTTTTCAAACGAATCTGTAGGAAAAAATATAAGATGCTTCATGCTTTTAAAAATATAATTTTGATTCCCGAAGAGACCCTTTAAACGAGTTTATCAATAGTCATCAGTGCATAATCACTTAAGATTAATTTATTCTAATATAAAAAATTATAATCTTACTATCATTTTGATACCTTAGTTCACACTCGTACTAATTACAATTTTTTCGCCATAGAAATTTAAACCACAGAGTTGTGCACTAACGTCCTAATTGCAAGTAGCAATAGTTTCCAAGAGAGTGGGGCGTGTTGACGAGTTGGGATACGATTCGACTCTGTTCATGTGAGGCAAGGGATCCTCTTCTAATGCAGTTTCAGCTTTAAAGCTAAATTTTACTACTACTATTATCAATGTTACTACTTATAACAGGGTTATTGCGATTTATTAATATGTATTTATTTTTTAACCTACAGTTTGAATTTTTATTGATAATTTTTGTTTCACTTACTCTAAATTGATAAAATTCATGCAGAAAGTTTACCATCAGGAATGTCGTATTCCGGCTTATCACCATTGCAGTAAAAAGACAATGGTTTGGTAATTAACGGAACATTCTTCTTTTAAAGGGATTATTATTTTCCGGTAAGCTAAAAGGTAATAACTTGGCAGCTACAATAATAATTTGGCATAGATGCCAATTAATTAATTTAGCTGCCAAGGTATAATTTTTTAGGTTAGATTAGACTTCAATTTTTTTAGATGTCTGGTTAAATACATGCCGTTTTCAAGCACCACTGCCTTTCCATGTTTGCAAAAAGGAAAATAGCATACGAGTGCCTACTAATTTTGGGGTGCTGTGATGTTTAAGGTATTTAAAAACGGGAAGTTTGAATTTCTCAGAATACGATGCTTTTTAATTAGTTTTATTATTATGTAGGTACATACTAAAGTAAACAATCGATTAGAAAAGAACAGATGTTTTAACAAAGATTATAAAAAAATCTAAGGATACATTATAACATATAAAAAAGGATTCTGAGTTAACAAAATACAAAAAAAATCTACTCCTTTTTTGATTTTATATGAATAAGGTTAATGTACTTACATAATATTTATATTCTGGCAATATGCTTGAAACTTGATCCGGCATTCAGAAAGTTTCTTCTTAGGGTTTAAGTTTGCGACTCCGTATTCATACAAATGTGGAAGATTTAGTGTCACGAGGTGACTGCAAGCTTAGAGATTTAAATAAAAGTTTTTTTAGGGTTGAGCGTTCAGTCCGTCTCTTTGATAATAAAGTGTTAGACGTATTTACATAGAAAACTACCGTGAGTCCCCGACTTTTTAAAATACAGAACGGGTTTACTCTCGTCGTGGAAGTCGAATATAAGTAGCTCGTCATATTTCGAATCGGTACACGTTTCATCATCAGGAGAGCCGATCGTCGCGGCGGCGACTAACCGAACTTTTTGAGTGCAACCGAGCACTTTGAAAAATTTCGGAACGAGAGTAGGCTAGCAACAAAGCGGAAACAGGACTATATTTCCGTGACTTTAAAGTGTATTTTGCATTACAAAGCCAAAACTATCTACAATGATGAAATTCGTTTTTTTTAATAGGATTCAGTAGCTATTTATTTCGCAAGAAGAAAGAAGGATTGAGCAGCGTTCCGGTAAACAATGTTTTGAATTTGGTTAACAAATCCTTGACAAATCGCTATGGACGTTTAATAATACAAATATATAACGTATGCACATTATTGCCATGTGAAAGCTGTTTGTAGCGCCACTATCGCCTATATAAAGCCGTTTCGAAAAATAATAGTAGTTTAAAGTTTCCGAATCAACGATTATCTGTTTAAGATTACAGTATCACTTTCTACAGTAAAGGCTAACAAAGTGATCCGCTCCTAGTACCCTAGATGAAGGTCATCTCGAGTGAGTCGAGCCTCTCTGTGGCAAGGTCGTCTTTGACGGCTTGCCCTTTGTTCTTTGTTCCCCGCGATTTGATCTCAAGTGGGCTAGGCATGAGATGTTTTCCTGACACGATCAGGAATTTAACTTTTTCGGCACTTCTGACATAGACAAGAATATTTAGTATATTTATTTAATTCCTAGCGACCCGCCCCGGCTCGCACGGGTGCAATGCTGATAAATAATGCATGTATTATACATATAAACCTTCCTCTGAAATCACAATCTATTAAAAAAATGCATCAAAATCCGTTGCGTAGTTTTAAAGATCTAAGCATACATAGGGACAGACAGCAGGAAGCAACTTTGTTTTATATCATGTATGTAGTTATTCTTCGGAATAATGTAATATATGCTTCCGATTGTAACATGAGCATTTTTCCCAAAGATCAAAAGGGGAACGCCATGCTCACTCGGTCAATTATCGCTTAAAAAGACAGATCTAGCATACCTATATCAAGGGTTTACCCTCGTTTTGCAGGCAAACGTTTCATCGAAATTTCATTTCAACGAATGCATTTTTATTCTGAAACCATAAAACTATTTTGGAATGTATATAATATAACACAAACCTAACCTAAAGTAACTTAATGTAGGTTGTAATTTTCAAGATTTCTGAAAAAATTATCATATCCATGCGATGGTTGCGTTTATGACGTGATAAAAAAAAAATTAACAAAAAAAATAACCGACTTCAGTAAAACTAAAAAGCCAACAATAACCCGTTTAAGTACAGATTACATTTGACTCACCCGTCGAAGTCGATCCCAAACCACTCAGTTCTTATATTTATATATTATAGTTTACGCGAGGTTTGGCACCGACTTCGAAGGGTGAGTCAAATGTAATCTGTACTTGAACGGGTTATTGTTGGCTTTTTAGTTTTACTGAAGTCGGTTCTTTTTTTATAAAATTTTTTTTTTTTTTGCTTTTTAGTGATTCGTATGTGTGTTCATCATCAGTTTCCTTACACCAAATCCTATTTACTGAATGTAAATTCTTGACTTTATCAATAAATTACCAAAAGCGCCGTACATGTCCCTATAACATTTGAAGAGCTCCCTCGATTTCTCCAAGATTCCATCATCAGATCCCGACTTAGTGCCAACGGGACCAACTCGGAGTTATACCTATATAATTCATATTTACTGGAGTGCTCTATTACTTTTGTTAGACTGCGACGTAAAATATTATTGCGAAAGTATCATTACGCGCTGAAGAAAATACTTAGGTATTCAGTTAAAATTTTATTACAAGAACTAGAACGTGCCCGCAACTTCGTCCGCGGATTTTATTTCTTTGTCATGGTGGGGTAAAAACTATCCTAAAACGATCCTTGGATAACCAGCTATCCCTGTACTACAATTTGTTAAAATCCGTCTTACCGTTTAGGTGTGAGAGACTAACAAAGAAAATTTTGTACTGTTTTCCTAAAATAATGACCCTTTATTGTGCTTCTTATTTGAATGTGTTTTTAAATCGAAAGACTTGTCCGTCGAGATGGTTCTTAGCTATGTTTGGTGGAAATGGGACCAGTAGTTTCCAAGATATCCAGCTTTCATTGGAACAAGTGATGAGATCCCAGCTCATATTGAAGCTGAGCACTCCAAATTTAGTAGTTAAGTTCAGTTTTAGTAGCATTTTCTGAATTACTCATTGAATGAGGGTCTCATGACGACCAGCTTGTGTTGGGCGGTTTAACATTTTTTAGGTTATGCATTAAATTCTTATATTTCTCTGAACAAGCTGTGTTGTATAAGATGACAAAGACACTTGTATAGTACTTATTCAACACTTCAGTCGCACAATGAGACACTCGACTTGTGAGCTTACCTCAGCTGTACAATTTGAACGAATTCCGGCCGCAAGTGGAAATAATTATTGGTCAAAAATGCTATGAAATGTTTTCATTATCTATATTCAATTCACTATATTATCTTTGATAGAATACACTTTAGAAAGTAGGTACCTACTATACTCTGTTGTGCACAAGTTGTGTCATACTAAGTTGATCAATACTTATGAAGAAAATATAGAAATTGCCTCCTTTCGGCACACGTGCAGAACAATACGAGTAGTTGACTGAGCGAGCGATGCGTCTCCGTTTTAGCTTAGTCAAATATCTATCTTATGGCCGGATGTTTAGATTTCCAGCTGTTCTCGACAATGGGTGGCATTTCTCAACAGATTTTCGTGACATTTTATGAGCAGCTTCAAGTTCAATCATTATAAAGATTTTTTTTCGAGTCATTTTTTCGATATTTTTTTAAATGGCGGAAATACGGGTTGGATTTTCTTCTTATATTTTTGCATGCCAGTTGCTGGTTTTATTTGAAATGTGACATCATTCAATACCTACAACATTTTACGCAAATAAAGACATTTGTGTTTGTATTTGAAAACGCATAAAAGTTATATTTCAGTTCTTTCCAAAAATTATCGCACAAAAATAGTCATAGGTATTTCAGTTTCTTCCAAAAAATATAGCGAATCATACAATCCCAGCGCACACTCAATGATGGAGGTAGAAACAATGTACTGGAGTGGATTTCTGCCGGGAATGGAAGAGGCCGGTGCTCATTCACGAGGGCAAGACCATTTGTCTTGTATCCTAGACGATTTTTTAAGAGAACTACGAGCCGCCCGCAACTTCGTCCGCGTATTTTTTTCTTAACTTTAAACGGATATAAATTATCCTATAACCATCTTTGGATGTCCAGCTTGCCCTGTACCAACATTGTTTAAAATTTGTTCAGCCGTTTTGGCGTGATGCAAGGACAAAGGAAATTCTGAAAACAGATGGCGCTAGGTTGGCACGGCGCCGCGCGCCCATACAAAACAAATGACGATCCTGCATCACGCTATTAAGATTTTTACTGAAATCATGACCAAAGAAAACTGATTTTCGATACAAATCTAGAATTATATAATAGTAGGTGTTGTATAATATAACATTTCAATGTGACCTTTTCCCGATATGTCTGTTTCATATTGTCCCTCTCAACCGCACCGGAGCGAATTTCTGCCGGGGATTAAACAGGAAATTCGAAATTCGAACTTCGTACCGTGCTGTCTCGCTCATTGAAATATTGTTTGACATAAGATTGAGAAGGATGGCACAGTAAAAAACTGCGAATTTCGATCTTCGGAATACTCAGGGCTGATATGCTCAGTCACGCGGGCACGACCATTTGTCTTGTATCCCGAAGATTTTTACAAAGAATGTAGGAATGGTGAAAAAAAATAGGTTCGGTCTATTTTATTTCGAACACTAAACTGGCATCTCCAAGGATTTTTAAACATTTATCGTGAATAATAAATAGATACAATATCAATATTTTGTATTTTACTTTAAACATTTTAAAAATTGCATACGTATCATTTACGAAATAATGACTTATTGTTCGGTTTCTTTCGGCTTTCTTCTCAGCAGCGGTCTCCTCTTGGGAAATGCCGGTAGATTCACTATAAAAATGCCCTTATAGCCTAACTTTGAATAAATGATTTCAATTTCTTGATTTCTTAAACACAAATGTATGTATGAATTAGTTAATGTTACCCTTCACTCAAAATCACCATTCGTTAAATTTATAAAGGTCTATAAAGACTTATCCCGTGAACCCGATACCCGCCGTTTTTATTAATTCAGGCCGCCGAGTGTGAATACACCTTAAGAGTCGATATTTTATTCAATGGATTAGGTGTTTAAATTGTTTTGGGTTTTCTTCAGTATAGCTCACGTAAAGAATTCAACATATCAAATCAAATTAATCAAATCATTTCTGATTAAATCATCAGAATAAAGACACTGCAGACGACGCACTCTTGTTATTTGTCGCTTTTGCAAAGGAATTAGCCACGAATTAGCCTACTAGTATCTGATTGGTAATTGCATGACATGCAATGTCGTTGGTTGTTGTGGGTGTGTCATACAAATATTACTATTTACAGCTGTTTATATACATCGATATTTACAGTGAATTACAATAATTATTTTACAACAGAATATTAACTTGAAACATTTATTAGTAGCAGTACGCAAGAGAAGTGACAGTCTTGTTATTTTTACTGTCATTTGGCGCGTAGCCTTGTAAAGCAAGCAAGTTGATTGTATTATACCCATGAAAATTAATGAACATTATGATTTATGACTATGACCAAACTTGTATTGAAATATATTTTTTTTGTTTTTTTAATGTGTAAATTCCCGGCATATTGATATTTATTTTAATTCTAGTTGTAAGATATTGCTGTGCCTGACAAGGCTCATGTTTTGGACTTTACCTAGTATTTAAGACCCTTAATGTACAACATGAATTGCAATAAAATGATTTGATTTGATTTGATTTGATTTGATCATCACTATGTCTCATGTTAGAATTTCTGGAAACTTTCCCCATTTCTCATTAAAAATGAGGACAGTTACCTACCGGGATTTTTCGGAAAGGGCATACCTCTAGGCTAGGGTGTTGCTTATTTTCTAACTTCTTACTCTCACCCCCTCATTCTGTTCTAGGACCCGAAAAAACCTCACTGATTATTTATTTATTTTTTTAATTCAGTTTTAGGGGTCGCTACCGGCAAGTAAAAAATCTGAAAAAGATATGAAAAAAAAAGTTTTTTTTTCTTTGTATCATAATACTTACAGAACGTACATAATTGTATAAAAAAAAATATAGAAAAAAATTATCTAGTTGAATATGAACTACCAAATTTTTTTTCTGATACACATAATAATTCACTTGATATATAACTAGATTGATACATTAGGTTATTTAAACAATATCACTGCAAAAAAATTTAAAATAAAACTATGTGAACCGAGTTTTATTAACATTTATCTCGGATTTTTAATGGGCGGTAGCGACCCCGACTGAATTAAAAACTGAATTAAAAAATAAATAAAAAATCAGTGATGTTTTTTCGGGTCCTAGAACAGAATAAGGGGGTGAGAGTACGGCGTTAGAAAATAAGCAACACCCTACTCTAGGCGGCTCCCAACCCTCAACCTAAATCTAGACCCACCTCAAATAGGCCTCATTCAGAAAAACCCGCAATCCCAGCCTCATCAAGCATTAATGGCTGACGCAGGCGGCCCTTTGACCTCAACGGTAGAGGGCAAGAAATACGGCATAAAATCAAGGTCAGTAGTCCAGACAAAAATAGGATGAAAGCTAGATTTCTTGTTGGTCTCAATTGGGAACATTATGTTATCAAAAATAATGTACGTTTGGAAAACTTAAGGTACCCAATTTTGATATACCATCTTATCACCACCTATGTTAATTCAGAAACCATTACCTACCGCAATAATCAATAGGCTAGTTGATCTATTTTTGAAATATTTGTATATATGAAATGGTTAATAATGATCTTAGTAGCTGTAAAAAAATATTGTAGTTTTGTAGCTAGAAAACTAAATTTTATTAATTGAAAATAGTAATTTCATGAACCGACGAAAGAGACGTCCGCCATTTTTGACTTTTGCTTATCTGTGGCGTGACGTAAAATACCGAGGAAATAAACAGAAGAACTACTCCGATGTCCGAAATTCGACTATCTCTCGCTCACTCAAAGATACTTTGACAGGAGATCGATAGGGGCATCGGAGTCGCGGAGTAGCCCTTCAGTTTTCTTTACAGGACCGGTGACGGCACAATCATGATCGAAAAAAATTGCGGACTGTAACCATATTTTAAAATTAAATTTTTTCAATCATGTTCTACTTTAATAATTATGGAAACGGTTTAAACTCACGTAAAAATTGTCAGGAACGGCCCGACATGTTTCAAAGCTATCGAAATTGGACGGCGCCCGAATTTCAACCGGACGGTGGCTGGGCTCTACCTCCAGCATGGAAACCTGTGATTCCGGCGATAAAAAATATCTCTTGTTCAGACAATGTCGTGGATACAATAAGTCAAGTGTGCGTGGTATCAGTGGGTAATAGTGAAAATGCAGTGACAGACAGTCCAGTGACAGTGCAAGAGCCCTTCCCTCCTCCCGCCGCGCTATCTGCGCGTGCGCAGAGGGCGGCGAGGAGAGCGATTAAAAGTGCAGTGGGTCGCGAGTCACGTAGCAGCACGGATAGCTACCCCTGATGAAGAGCTCCAATTGAGTTCGAAACTTGTCGGGCCGTTCCTGACATTTTTTACGTGAGTTTAAACCGTTTTTATTCGTATTAAAGATGTCTCACGATAGTTTTAATAATATTGCATGTTCTACTTTTATGAACTGAAAAATAATAAAGGTACTTTAATTAAATTTCGGCAAATGTAATTTGACTGGAGTACACCTACACGCGGCCGACTTGTGAATAGCACTAATCGTTTAGCTGCGAAAGTTGGTTATTTGTGTTCAAAGGGAATGGTGGAGATGGGATTAAAGACGTGACAAGGTAAATAAATAATTAGTAACTAGTGGCTCTTTGAGTTGCAGACAGACGCAGACCGAGGGGATCAAGGGGACATGACTGCCCCTAAAATCGTACACGTCAAAATGAAAGAAGTCTTGAAAAAAGAAAAAAAAAATCATGACCCCTCTAAAATTGGCTACCTGCCTGGCTGCCGGATTCACAACTATTTTCCGAAATATGACTTTTTTACGGCATCAACCGCCATCCGCCATTTTGAAAGAAATCGGAAAAAATTCTCGATGAGTGTCCTTTTATTGAATCTGCTCGCAAAATTTTATGACAATCGGTTGAGAAATACAGCCTGTAGCGAAAGCAGACCATCCTGGAGCTCCTGAACATCCAAACATTAAGACATGCGAAAGAATTTGTGGCCAAGCTGAAACGGACGTGTTTCGCTCGCTAGGTCAATTCATAGTAGGGATAAAGCTGAGATACCTAAAGCAACGCTCCCATAAAATTAGCTTCAGATAGTATACTTACCAAATTAATTTGAAGACATTTTCGAAGCGGTTTTAGGCTCCTTATCCGTTCAAAAATAGTTTTAAACATTTTTCTTTATGATCAAACATGTTTCCAATGTTACTACTTAGAACGGAGTATATACCTATTTTGAAACCTACAGTTTTAATTTTCCATTGAGAATTTTATTTTTGTTTCAAAAACCACTATACATATATTGTCAAAATTCCCGCACGAAACGACTGCACGCAATGAATAGATGAAATAGCTATGTTACTACCTAGAACTCAGAGAAAAGTATTAATCACTTCAAAAAGTTGGTTGAAATTCGGTATCAATATATCTGTCATTATATGAAAATATGTTTTTTAAAAGAAATAAGGCCTCTTAAGATTACTAAAGGACAACACCGAATTTGTATTGAAGCAGACATAAACTTCTAGCATCTTTTAAAAGTTTAACTACGTCCTTTGCCAGCTATTCCATTGATGAAGACCATAAGTCCGTAGAAAAATATACCACTTGCGTCTTTCTCCAATAGTGTTCTTTCCAGGAACTTCAGGCATTTTATATTGATGGCAAAAGAGCATAGGTCATATGGAAATTTGTGACAGTTGTGACCTTTTGTGTCTGAATCATTTTGCTCTCGGATCCTGTTCGCCATTTTGACAACTGCTGAACTTTGTCCGGCCAAGTTTTCATACAAAAGGTAACATGTACAGGAATTTTGTGTACCTATACAGGGTGCAAGGAATCCAAAAGATAAAGAGAAAGAGAAAGTTGGGTACAACTACGGCGAAGCAACTTGGAGGGTTATTTTAATAAATTAGTAGGTAATAAATGAATAATATTTTGTCAAATAAACAAAAAAAACTTGAGCGATCTGTCTTTTGTCTTTATTATGCAAAAATTACTTTAAAGATGCGGAATGTATAGTCATGTTTTCTTTTTGGTTACATCAGTGACATTCACTGATTTTCAACGTTAGTTACCAAAAATTTGCCGTTGCCAGTAAAGCGCCATGTTACAGCCACACTGTATAGCCGCCGTTTTGTCCTGAGAAGGAAACTTTTAAAAGTTCCACCTGAATTGTTTGAGAGTTTAAAGCGGTTGAATTTGTTAGCGAATCTTGGCTACTGCTTGGCCGAGTTTTGAAAGTAACGTGGGCCCTCAGGGGATTGGGATAGATTTGAACGTTTTAAGTTGTTTACTTTTATGACTTTTTAAATTGCCTTGAAGGTAATTTCGTAGAATGGTCTGTTGGAATTCGGGCGCCGTCCTCTGTGGATTCACCTCACAGATTGCTATTGCCAAGAGGTCGGTTTATCCGACGTCCGAAGCATGTTCTATCTGACCCGGACGATAAAATCACGGAAACCATCCAAGCGATGGTCGCAGTCAACTCTTCGGACGGCGCCTCAGCGTAATCCCCGCCGGCGGGGTACTACGGCTACTTAGTCCGTGATTTGTCTCTGTCATACCCCGATTCTCTTTTCCCTTCTCCCGCACTAAACCAGACTGATTCGGTTCAGTCTATTCACGACGCAGTCCAGCGCCCAGTGCGCGCGCCTCACCCGCCTCCAAAATTGCTCCTGTGGCGCGGAGATAAGCCCGTTAGTGGGTTATACTCCCACACAAAGTACGACTACTGCTTGTGGCTTGAACTGAGTCATTTTCAAAAAACATGTACATAGTTAAAGGCTTAATAAAAACAAATTTACGGTCGCGTCTTTTGTATAACGAAAGTTACTCATACAAAAGATATGGTATGGGTAGAGTAACTATCGTTTAGTTTCAAAGGAATCAATTAAGTTTTGTTTTAATTAAAGCCCTTAACTTGGTATATGTTTATTGAAAACGACTCAACTACAAAATTAGAAATTCTTAGCTTCAATATTTTATAAGCTGAGATCTTGTCACTTGTTTCAATTAAAGCTGAATAAACTGTCCTATTTCCACCAAACATACCTAAGAAGCATCTCGATGGACAAGTCTTTCGATTTAAAAAAACCGCACTCAAATTGGTCCATCCGTTTGGGAGCTACGGTAACACAGACAGACACAAGATACACAATATGTTAAAACATTCTCAATAAATCTAATCGATCGAACGAAACTTGAAGGCTGCTATAGTATATTGTGTCATAAGGGTAGTAAGTAGGGGATTACTAACGAAGGTCTATTAGAAGCCCGACGCCGAAGGCGGAGGGCTTTTAATGTCCTGAGTTTGTAATCCCTTTACTACCCGCCTTACACACAATATTTTTCATCACATTTTGGAGTAAATAACAAATAAATAAGCCAAAAATAAACATTAAACTATAACGATTGACAACCAAATTTTTTCTGTATATATTTTTTTAATTTACTATAAGCACTGGCAAAACGGCCATCAGCTTAAAACAGAAAACAAATATACACAGAATCTTACCATCTATTATTAAACAAATAACAATTAACAATATTATGCAGCAATAATAAAATTAACAGCGTAATATTATAAAACTTAAATATGAACAGTAAGTTTGTTACAAAAGTAAATAGTTCCTAACCAATAATTTTATAACTTTTTTTCCTTTTTTTTGTGTCGTCTACCACAGATAATGCTAAGAACTGCATTTCGTTTAGAAACTTGATAGGCTATACTGCCAGATTGTAACGAAAATTCAAAATTTAATTTAATAAAATTATTGCAAAATACACATAAATAATTGTAAAACATAAATATTAATGCAGTTACATATACCGTATTAATTCAATACACAATAAAATTTTCTGGTAGGCAAGTTTTGTTGATACAACAAAAAACCTTGGCTGGATTGAAACCTCCTTAGTCTGAAGTAATCTGCGAGTGCGTACTATATTTTTAAAACTAAAACCATAACTCCCTCGGGAGTTTTGTCAATTTATAACTCCAGCGGGAACAATATAGGCCTTAGTCCTTCAGTACACCTGCATGTAATACCATCTTTTACGAGCAAATGTGATGAAAAATATATTTATCTTCTTCTTTCTATATATAAAAAACAATTGCTGTTCGTTAGTCTCGCTAAAACTCGAGAACGGCTGGGCAGATTTAACTGATTTTCGTTTTGAATTTTTTGTCGTATTCCAGGGAAAATTTAAACGGTGAGGTATTAGCAGCTGTCTGTGTCAGCACAGACCGAATTCCGCGCGGGCGGAGCCGCGGGCACAGCTAGTGTATCTATAAATAACGACCCGGTACATTTCCCTTTGAAACTCCGGATTCTGCAACAATAACTCAGAAGAAAGAATTCAGCTAGTGATGGGAAAATATCGAGATTGCAGTGATTTTATTCTATTCTGGAATTGTATTCGAAATCAGTTTTCTATGCAGAAAATAACCAAATAGCGCTATAGAGGATCTTCTTTTGTTATGTATGGGTGCGCGGCGCCATGCCAGTCTGGCGCCGTACGTTGGTCATAATCCTTTGTCCTCTCATCTCATCACGCTAAGTGTGCGTGTGGATTGAGTGAGCACCCTTCAAAAATGAAAAAAAATGTGCTGATCATTTAGTAAAAGTTCTAAAACAATTGTAAAACTAATTGATGAATTTGTAAAACGATAAATAAAAAGAATACATTCATTAACGTATGCTCACTCAGTTCTCACAAGCAACCAACGAAATCTGTGAATGTGTTTATTTAACATATAATATTTATATCCTAATTTTTAGTAAAAATTATGCTTAAGGTAGGTAATAATTTGTAGATCACCTGGTTACGTATTTAAAGTTTTACAAATTATTTCGTATGCTCACTCAATCCGCACACTTTTGAAAACCCAATTTCTGATAGAAAAACTGCAGATTGAAACTTCTATGATGAGATTGTATTTTAAGAAGTGGAGTGTGATCTAAAATGTGGACTGTATCTTAGATTGTATTTTAAAATGAAATTTGAATATCTTTAAAAGCAGACAACGAATATGACATTTTAGATCGTGGATATTTAGTAAATTTTTTTACTAAAAGTTGAACTACTTTGTACTTTCCTAGATACTAAAAATCTTAAGATATTTACATTTTTAACTTACGAATAATGTGTGGACTGAGTGAGCACTTACAAACATTTATTATCCAAAAATCTGTCACGTTAGCGGTTTGTTTTGTATTTTACAAATTCCCTTATGAGTTTTACTAAATTATACACATATATAGAAGTTTCAATCTGCAGTTTTTCTATCAGAAATTGGGTTTTCAAAAGTGTGCGGATTGAGTGAGCATACGAAATAATTTGTAAAACTTTAAATACGTAACCAGGTGATCTACAAATTATTACCTACCTTAAGCATAATTTTTACTAAAAATTAGGATATAAATATTATATGTTAAATAAACACATTCACAGATTTCGTTGGTTGTTTGTGAGAACTGAGTGAGCATACGTTAATGAATGTATTCTTTTTATTTGTCGTTTTACAAATTCATCAATTAGTTTTACAATTGTTTTAGAACTTTTACTAAATGATCAGCACATTTTTTTTCATTTTTGAAGGGTGCTCACTCAATCCACACGCACACTCACGCTAAACGCCTGAACGAATGTCAACCAATTTTGGTACAGCGATAGCTGGATATACAAAGATGGGTATAGGATATTTTTTACCCGACCATGGTGATGAGAAAAAAAAAATCCGCGGACGATATCTCGGGCAACTTGTAGTCTATACAATGTTATCCTTTATTTTTCACTTTTTCCTACATGAGTGGGGATGGAAGGAGTCTCCACTTTAGGAGTCCAGACCGTATTTTTTGTTCAGATTTCTGAGGTTTATATCAAATGTCCGCTACCCAAATGTTTTCTGGAAGAGATCTCTCTTTAGCGATAAGACCGCCTGTTGTCAAACTCTATTGTAATTTTACGTTTTTTTCTGTGTTTGTATTTATTGCGGAGGTGTCCAATAAAAAGTATTCTATCTATTTTATACTTTTGATGTATTTATTCTATTTTATTAAAAAAATTGTATCAGCAGAGCTAGCTTATCTTACAGCAACTTCGCTTGTCGCGCGAGTCAGGATGTCCTGTCTTGCTCACACGGTATCGAAAGGAAAGTGACAGGTAGTATTTCTCGCGCGACAAAGAGTCGCGTATCAAAGTTATGCTAGACGTTCTTTTTTTTTTTTGCTTTTTAGTTATTCATATAAAATACTTATGGCGGGGAGATCGGGGAGGTCTTGAAGGCATGTTTGAGTTATCCCCTAAGTCCTAACCGTTACGGAGTTATACCTTCCATCATCAGCTCAGCGTAGGAAGATGATGACTGTCAGACGCAAATTAAAACATTGTTCATTCAAGATTAGGTTCTGCAAGATTATAAACTTGTTCTTGCACCGTTGGTCCATTAAATAAAAACCATTCTAAATATCCGGATGGGCACGTCACTACCGGCCGTAACGGAATCCTCCAAGTTTTCAACTTCAGAATTGTTTGCGCAGTTATTTTTAAAGAGACGTTAAAAAATTTACAAAACGCTCGGACTCGCTTAGATGGTTTGTTGGAGGAAAACATTGACTGAGAAAGAAGACTCGCTTAGATGGTTTGTTGGAGGAAAACATTGACTGAGAAAGAATAAGTTGCTATTTTCATTTTAATCTACATGTTCATTCCTATCGCTAACATAACTGAAAGTATTTTTTACAAAACTGTACCGGGTTTTGGTAATGTCGAACGATAATTCAATTGTACTTGACATTTAGATATATTGAGTTCTTCTTCTGGGGCTTCGATGCGGCCACCTACGTGGCCAACTATCCACTAACCTTTAAAAATATATTACCTATATAACTAGCTGTGCCCGCGGCTCCACACGCGTTGAAATCGGTCCGTGTCAGTAAACGACTAATTCAGCCCTAATTTCTCTCCTTCACTCCTGGAGGCGGAACTTGAAGTTACTTCTTTACTAAGTACGCAGTTTTTTTCTTAATTTACATACTTTGTTCATGTCCATCTCGTCTGTCTATGATCTGTAAAAACACGCTATTTTACTCTGCAATGCACGCTGTAACAGGTCAAAATTACAAATGAAACGAATGTCATTACGAAACGGGTCACTAAAACTAGTGACAGTGTCACGTGACATGGCCCCAAACATGGGTCGCTCCCCGGGCACCAATACTTTCGAAACACACGAAACCAAATCACCAACCCGATCGGTCGCTTTTAAAAGTACATTGAATCAGTCACGTCGGTGAACTTTGTATGAAAGATGTCACAATTTTAGTAACCACAAAGATTTTTGAAGAAAATACTAAATGCCATTTAATATAATTCACTTTTAGAAAATAAAACGTCTTTTTTTTCTATGCAAATTGTTGTTTAAATCAGCGTAGTCGACATTGTGCGCCTTTTTAAAACATGCTTTTCTTTATAATTTTCTTTTCAGTACTATTTGGAAGTTCCAAATATAAATAATAATTGTAAGGATACTAAAATAAAGAAAAATATAATATAATATAAATTTGGTCATTATCATCTTAACATTAAAAAAATAGGAGGGATATGATAGATTTTTTACCGCTACTTTACCTACACCGTTCATGCACTAAAATAGTTTTGAAAACTAATTTTCTATGGGACGAGGTTACATTTGCGGGAAAAGTCGACAATTCGATGATTAGATTTCTTTATGTCAATATAAATTACACTAATTCAATAATAATAATACACACAAATCAAATCATTACATGACAAAAATCTAATTAATACAAGTTTTCTTTTGTGATTAGACCATTGTTTTGTTCGGTTTTGAGGAAATCTTTGGGATAAAGCTTTATTCAGTAGGAGACGTCATTGGGCTGACATGGTAATGATGATCGCCTTCATACAAAATTTGGTCCCAAATCGCAAGGTGAAAGGCCCAAATGCCCATCTAAATCCGCAACAGTTTTAACAAAACGCTATCCCGTATGTTTTCAACTCGTGAAGGTGAAACGCGAAAACAGAATAGCAATGAAGTACCGGTATAACTCGAGTTATATTAAAAGTTCTGTAGGTCGTGGCCTCTTTACGAAGCTCAGAACTTAAACGATTTCAACCACTACGAACACCATTGTCACTTACAACCTTCTTACATTAAGCTAGATAAAAGATGGAGTACGTTGCTCAATAGAAGAATGTAATAAGAGTCATGAATGTGTATTATACTTGGTACTTTTATGGTTTGGTCTAGTTTGAAGAGGGAAGGTAAGTTTTTGATACATCATAGTGTTAGGTTTCGGAACTTTTGTCACATATCTAAATTATATGTGTCTAGAGAATCAGGTGGGGTGTTAGAGGGGGTCGTAAAAGGAATAATATAGAAGATTACCCCGTCTCACTAATCCCTCCTGTTCCATTTTAGATACCTAGTTTGATAACCGGTCAGTAATTTAGATTTTTCAAACGAATCTGTAGGAAAAAATATAAGATGCTTCATGCTTTTAAAAATATAATTTTGATTCCTGAAGAGACCCTTTAAACGAGTTAATCAATAGTCATCAGTGCATAATCACTTAAGATTAATTTATTCTAATATAAAAAATTATATTCTTACTATCATTTTGATACCTTAGTTCACACTCGTACTAATTACAATTTTTTCGCCATAGAAATTTAAACCACATAGAGTTGTGCACTAACGTCCTATAATCCAAGAAAATTAGATTGCAATATATGCAAAATTTGGCAAAATGAAAGGACAACTTTTATCTATCAGGATATGTAGGTTATAGAGCCAAGTTTAATTTTATCTACTCTCCCCCCTCTCAGGGGTGAGCGTCACCCCCCCGCGCCCTCGAATGTGTCCCGGAGCGCAGTATTTTCCACTTTAGAAGAAAACCGTGTACGATACATACAAAGTGTATGAGAACGAAATAATACTGAATAAATTTACTATAAACCTTTCATACATACAAAAGCGATAGCACTTATACAATCAGCGCAATCTGTAACCAAATACTAACGTTTTTAATTATTGATCTTTTTTTTCTGCTATAAGGTTAGTTATCTCAAAAACTGCACACTTCTCGGCCAAAATATGTATGACAAAAGTAAAGAATGGACAATGTTCTTTTTAAAAATGTATATTTTATTTCTGTTACTCTTTAATTTACCGTTGCAATGCTATTTTTAAAATTTAAGTCAATTGGCCATTATGCGAAATATAAATATTCGTACTAGTTAAACGGTGTTACTTGCAATACCATAGACTTCTTATATGTTTTTCTGTAATCTACAAATATTGAACTATATCCTGTATTTTTTTTTTTTAGACTTACTATTTAAGGAAATAAGGGGTGTGTGGGGAAATCGTCTAGTTTTGCTCGTTTTCGTAAATAACTTCAAAACCGTTTAATTTTGAATTATTAAATATATATATTTGAGATATTCATAATGTACTCTTTCATTTGATATGTGACACGATATACTTTGCTATTTTTTTTTCTAATTTACCCCTCAAATCTGGCCCCCATGTTTCAAATTACTTGATTTACTTTACGTTACGTTACACGTCCATGTTTGGGTCATCAATTTACATACGTGTACAAAATTTTAACTCAATCGGTCCAGTAGTTTCGGAGAAAATTCGCTATGATTATAGTAGGATCCCTCGTGTGTCTGTGTCAGTCCGTCCGTCGGTCATAGCCATCCCCACACACCCCTTATTTCCTTAAATAGTAAGTCTAAAAAAAAAAAAATACAGGATATAGTTCAATATTTGTAGATTACAGAAAAACATATAAGAAGTCTATGGTATTGCAAGTAACACCGTTTAACTAGTACGAATATTTATATTTCGCATAATGGCCAATTGACTTAAATTTTAAAAATAGCATTGCAACGGTAAATTGAAGAGTAACAGAAATAAATTATACATTTTTAAAAAGAACATTGTCCATTCTTTACTTTTGTCATACATATTTTGGCCGAGAAGTGTGCAGTTTTTGAGATAACTAACCTTATAGCAGAAAAAAAAGATCAATAATTAAAAACGTTAGTATTTGGTTACAGATTGCGCTGATTGTATAAGTGCTATCGCTTTTGTATGTATGAAAGGTTTATAGTAAATTTATTCAGTATTATTTCGTTCTCATACACTTTGTATGTATCGTACACGGTTTTCTTCTAAAGTGGAAAATACTGCGCTCCGGGACACATTCGAGGGCGCGGGGGGGTGACGCTCACCCCTGAGAGGGGGGGAGAGTAGATAAAATTAAACTTGGCTCTATAACCTACATATCCTGATAGATAAAAGTCGTCCTTTCATTTTGCCAAATTTTCAGCTAATCTTACTGAATTACTAATTGCAAGTAGCAATAGTTTCCAAGAGAGTGGGGCGTGTTGACGAGTTGGGTTGGGATACGATTCGACTCTGTTCATGTGAGGCAAGGGATCCTCTTCTAATGCAGTTTCAGCTTTAAAGCTAAATTTCGCGATGGCCCACGCAAAGCTTTGACATGCATCGCCTAAAGCTTCCCAGCGAGTGAACTTACAGCTCGTATTCACATGTCCGACGGGAGCTTGGTGATGGCCACAATATAAGTATCTTTTACTTTTTACTTTATTTTTAGGCTCCTTATCCGTTCAAAAATGCTGATTGTTTTAGACATCTTTCGTTATGATCAAATATGTTTCTTAACATTATTATCAATGTTACTACTTATAACAGGGTTATTGCGATTTATTAATATGTATTTATTTTTTAACCTACAGTTTGAATTTTTATTGATAATTTTTGTCTCAAAACTTACTCTAAATTGATAAAATTCATGCAGAAAGTTTACCATCAGGAATGTCGTATTCCGGCTTATCACCATTGCAGTAAAAAGACAATGGTTTGGTAATTAACGGAACATTCTTCTTTTAAAGGGATTATTATTTTCCGGTAAGCTAAAAGGTAATAACTTGGCAGCTACAATAATAATTTGGCATAGATGCCAATTAATTAATTTAGCTGCCAAGGTATAATTTTTTAGGTTAGATTAGACTTCAATTTTTTTTAGATGTCTGGTTAAATACATGCCGTTTTCAAGCACCACTGCCTTTCCATGTTTGCAAAAAGGAAAATAGCATACGAGTACCTACTAATTTTGGGGTGCTGTGATGTTTAAGGTATTTAAAAACGGGAAGTTTGAATTTCTCAGAATACGAGTTTTATTATTATGTAGGTACATACTAAAGTAAACAATCGATTAGAAAAGAACAGATGTTTTAACAAAGATTATAAAAAAATCTAAGAATACATTATAACATATAAAAAAGGATTCTGAGTTAACAAAACACAAAAAAAATCTACTCCTTTTTTGATTTTATATGAATAAGGTTAATGTACTTACATAATATTTATATTCTGGCAATATGCTTGAAACTTGATCCGGCATTCAGAAAGTTTCTTCTTAGGGTTTAAGTTTGCGACTCCGTATTCATACAAATGTGGAAGATTTAGTGTCACGAGGTGACTGCTAGCTTAGAGATTTAAATAAAAGTTTTTTTGGGGTTGAGGGTCCGTCTCTTTGATAATAAAGTGTTAGAAGTATTTACATAGAAAACTACGGTGAGTCCCCGACTTATTAAAATACAGAACGGGTTTACTCTCGTCGTGGAAGTCGAATATAAGTAGCTCGTCATATTTCGAATCGGTACACGTTTCATCATCAGGAGAGCCGATCGTCGCGGCGGCGACTAACCGAACTTTTTGAGTGCAACCGAGCACTTTGAAAAATTTCGGAACGAGAGTAGGCTAGCAACAAAGCGGAAACAGGACTATATTTTCGCGACTTTAAAGTGATTTTTGCATTATATAGCAAAAACTATCTACAATGATGAACGTCGAGTTTTTTTCAATAGGATTCAGTATTTATTTCGCAAGAAGAACGAAGGATTGAGCAGCATTCCGGTAAACAATGTTTTGAATTTGATTAATGGCAAATCCTTGATAAATCGCTAGTGACGTTTAATAATACAAATATATAACGTATGCACATTATTGCCATGTGAAAGCTGTTTGTAGCGCCACTATCGCCTATATAAAGCCGTTTCAAAAAATAATAGTAGTTTAAAGTTTCCGAATCAACGATTCTCTGTTTAAGATTACAGTATCACTTTCTACAGTAAAGGCTACCAAAGAGATCCGCTCCTAGTACCCTAGATGAAGGTCATCTCGAGTGAGTCGAGCCTCTCTGTGGCAAGGTCGTCTTTGACGGCTTGCCCTTTGTTCTTTGTTCCCCGCGATTTGATCTCAAGTGGGCTAGGCATGAGATGTTTTCCTGACACGATCAGGAATTTAACTTTTTCGGCACTTCTGACATAGACAAGAATATTTAGTATATTTATTTAATTCCTAGTGACCCGCCCCGGCTCGCACGGGTGCAATGCTGATAAATTATGCATGTATTATACATATAAACCTTCCTCTGAAATCACAATCTATTAAAAAAATGCATCAAAATCCGTTGCGTAGTTTCAAAGATCTAAGCATACAGGGACAGACAGCAGGAAGCAACTTTGTTTTATACTATGTATGTAGTGATTCTTCGGAATAATCCATACTAATATTATAAATGGGAAAGTGTGTCTGTCTGTCTGTTACCTCTTCACGGTTAAACCGCTGAATCGATTTTGATGACATTTGGCATAGAGATAGTTTAAGATCCGAGGAAGGACATAGGATAGTTTCATCCTGGTAATTATACCTAAAAAGATTGAAAAGTGAGTGAACATTTCTGTTGGGGTGCGGTGACCCTGTAGGAAATGTAATTATTAGACCAAAAGCACAATTGCTCCTACATTTGCTTAGGCGCTTTTAATAATCCCTTTTATCAAGTTCCACGCGTACGTAGTCGCGGGCAAAAGCTAGTATAATATATGCTTCCGATCCCATGGATGAGCATTTTTCCCAAAGGTCAAAAGGGGAACGCCATGCTCAGTCGGTCAATTATCGCTTAAAAAGACAGATCTAAACCTAGCACCTAAAGTAACCTAATGTATAGGTTGTAATTTTCAAGATGTCTGAAAAAATTATCATATCCATGCGATGGTTGCGTTTAAGACGTGATAAATAAGTGACAAAACATCTGTCACTCACACTTGCATTTGGTCAGAATGTGACGGATGCTTTATCCTTATTTATCGCAAGGATCGCAAAATGCGAGCAAAATTCATTGAAATGAATGGCCGTCACTATTTGTCATACGTCATTTTAATGGATTTTGTTCGCATTTTACGAACGTTATAACATCGTTTAGGAGTGCTTTTTAGGGTTCGTTAGTCAACTAGGAACCCTTATTTGGGCAATAGAATATAAGCTTTTACAAGGCTTTAATAATGTATCCACACTAATATTATAAGCGCGAAAGTTGGTCTGCCTGTTGCCTCTTCACACTTAAACCGCTAAACCGATTTAGATGAGGTATGGAGATAGTTTGAGTCCCGGGAAAGGATACTTTCATCCCGAATAAATTAAGTGTTCCCGTGCGATGAGCACCCGCCCCGACATCGCGGGGCACAGTTAGAGTATCTTTATATGAGAGTTGATTGATAAGATAACTGTATAAATGACAGAAAAAAGGACCAGAAAAGAAAAGTGTCTTTTCATTACGACGGCGCAAATTAGAAATCAAACTTCAAACTGAAAATTTTACAAAACTTTTCAATAAACACAAACTTAAATTAATCACTCAATGTTTTGATTAAATTTGTTCGTTTTAATTAAAGGGATGATGCCGAGTCGTCGTTTAATTTCGTCTTATTTATCTGTGAAAAAAAGATTTCGGTCGCCGAACCCGTTTGTTGTTCGTAGGGGCGACCGAGGTGTTTTGAAACAACGTTAATTTCTCGAACCTACATCCGTTATCGAAGTAAGGACGCACATCTGTCAAATGTGAAGCACATTTGGTTTGTAGGGTTCCGTACCCAAAGGGTAAAAAACGGGAACCAATTACTGAGACTCCGCTGTCCGTTCGTGTCTGTCTGTCGGTCTGTCCGTCTGTCACCAGGCTGTATCTCATGAACTGTGATAGCTAGAAAGTTGAAATTTTCACAGATGGTGTATTTCTGTTGCCGCTATAACAACAACTACTAAAAACAGAATAAAATATATATTTAAGTGGGGCTCCCATACAACAAACGTGATCGATTGCGTAAACTTTGCGCATCATTTGTATGCGGCGCCATACATTCCAGGTGCAAACATATTTTAACCCGGCCAGTTAAGATGGGAAGTGTTGCTTGGGACTTAGGAAAGATGATATACAGTACTTTGCCTGTGTGTATTAAAGTTTTATTTGTCTGTCTACAGACCGCGAGTGCCCTGAGCTGGAACAGCCTGAACACGGGACTGTGACATTGCAAGGAGGACGGTTCTTCGGTGACAAGTGAGTAATAAAATAAGTAGTACATTAAACATAATTTTTTTCTTTTTTCGTCGTGGTTTATTGACATATCATTTATAAATATATATAGGTATTAAGGGACGATCTTACACAAATCGACATAGTCACAAACTAAGCAATGCTTGTACTATATACTTGACGACGATATACATAACATAACATATAAATAACAGCCACGACCCAGGAACAATTAATATTCGAGTTCATTACACAAATATTTGTCATGTAGGATATAGTATCTGAACTTATTATAGTAATATAACAATATGGGTAGACCAAGGAGAGCTTACATGGATCAAACCAAATAAAGGAGAAGTTAAACGTCGGGTCGTAACAGGCTACCAAGGAGAGGGCAGAAGAACGAGATGCATGGAAATTGCTTCACCGACAAGAGCGTAGCTTTTAAATTTATGATGATGGACAATATGGGTGTAGATGATAAAATAATGTAATTCCTTAGATATTAATGTTACCATTTTGTCCTAGGGCTGTGTACACATGCATCAATGGATTCCACGTCGTCGGTCTCTCGGTTCGCAACTGCCAAGCGGACGGCCAGTGGGCCGGCATGCCGCCAGCCTGCAAGCAGAACAGTAAGTTACACTTAAATAACTAATAATTATCATTAATTAATTAATTCATTCATTCATTCATTCACTTGCAAGTTACGATGCGACTTTTTCGATTCGGGTTTTGTGCTTTGCGGTCCTGTTAAGAAGTACCACTGCCCATTTTTCAATACCGTCCATTTACGTTAGGTTTGCACCTGGTAACTATGGCGTCGCATACAAATGAGGTCCAAACTTTACGTAACCGGGTTGAAGAAATCGAGGTCTCGTCGTCGATTTTGTCCTCCTACAAAACTTAACTAATGGTAACGATATACTGGAAACTGAATGAGAAGGATTGTTTCTGTCAGACGGTTCCGATTTTTGCGCTTATTATTATAGAATATTAGTGTACCCGGCGTATGTTTGGAGCGAAACCAGACACATACATTGTATAATAAAAAACGGAGAAATCGAAACGGTCCAACACAACATTTCCTTCTTGGTTAAGTTTTAATGCCATACAGTTAAATAAATAAAAGTAGTAAGTTTTACAGATATCACACACACCCATTTATGCACCAGCTCATGGCATGATACACCTAATCACACACCAGCACCTCCCAGCACAACGTTGACATATTACTTATATAATATTATTAGTCTCAGAGTGGAACATCAAAAATGAAAAAAAATGGCTCTATTTTCATGGACAACGGTGTCAACTAGACATCATAATTAACATCAACATAACTCAAACATAAGTATTTCATATACATCGTGTATATTTGATACAACCGCAAATTGAAACCAGACAGAGATTTTAGTGTTATAATCTGATATTTATAACAATTATTAATTAAGCGTTAACTGCTATAGCGTAATTAATTTTTAGGGTTCCGTAGTCAACTACGAACCCTTATAGTTTCGCCATGTCCGTCTGTCCGTCTGTCCGTCTGTCCGTCTGTCCGTCTGTCCGTCCGTCCGCGGCTTAGCTCCGTGATCATTGGTACCTACTAGAAAGCTGAAATTTGGTATGAGTATGTGTATGTATTACGCCAACAAAACAGTAAAATAAAAACTAAAAAAAAAATTTTTTTTCGGGTACCTCTCGAACACCTAAAGTGGGGGTGATTTTTTTTTTTCATTTCAACCCTAGTGTGTGGGGTGTCGTTGAAAAGGTCTCTTGAAAATAATAGGGGTTTTCAAACATTACTTTTTGATAAAGTCGATAGTTTAGTAAATATTCGCTCCGAAAATAAAAAAAATTGTGTCCCCCCCCCTCTAACTTTTCAACCACGGGTCAAAAAAATATGGAAAAATTCATGTTAATGCGGCCTTATAAGTACTTTCAATGAAAACTATATTGAACAAAATCGGTCAAGCCGTTTTTGAGTTATCGCCAAATTTCATATTTTTTCTTTAAAAGGTCGTAAGTTGACTTCCAGAAGGTAATAAGTGATTACAGTTTCTAGGGCGTTTACAACCTTTTTATAGAGTTTAAAATCTTTTTTACCTTAAACTTCGGGCTTAAAACAGCAGTTTATTGTGAAGGATGAGCAACTACGGAACCCTACACTGAGCGTGGCCCGACATGCTCTTGGCCGGTTTTTGAAAATTATCGGAGCAGCAATGTATGGCGTAGTTATTACTAGTGACCATACGTCGGACTCTAGCGGGCACTTTCGTGGCATGTCAGAATGATAGGTAAGGTTCCCAAATCAATCAATTCACTTTCGAGTATTTGTACCTAGTATTTATAATGTGAAATTCCAAATATCATAGCAACTAACTGCGTTATTTATAAACGTACTGGGACTACACATAAGTCAAAATGGCGAAAAAGTTCGTTTGGCTTTATCCGTCACTCAAACAATTGCAGCTGTGAGAAAGGAACAAAACACAAATGAGTTAACTGGGCATGTCAAGTTCTATGAACACGGCTCTAAGGCTGTACGTATTTTAAATAAAAATAAGATTGAATAGTCCGTGTTATATTTGATTTAATTTACATTCATGGCACATTTGTAGGTATATTATGAGAATATATTATTAATATTTTTTCCAAATTCTTGGCAGTCAAGGTTCTTCGTCGGCTTGTAAATATCCATTTTAAATGGGAGAACGATCTTTCAACATCGACTGAAGTTATTGGCAAGTATTTGCATTGCTCAAAATGCTGAAGAGTGTTTTTATTGACTTTACTTGTAGTCTCAACCTCTTCGTTTTGAATTAGTTTATTCATCATCCTTACTGTCTCATACCCTGGATTAGATTTTAAAACACTTCGTAATTTAAGATATATTTGTTTTCCTTTAGGGTGCAGACGTACTTTTGACAATTTGTTCATCCTCTTATTTATTACATTCAAAGAAGACTGCAGCGGCAAATTCGGATTTTGCAAGTGTTGTATGCTATTTGTTATCTCGGAAAAATGTGTATGAATAAACTTCACTTCTTCTTCTACGCTGGCTATAGCAAATATACGTTTTGCTTCTTTGATCGCAATGGCTTCACGACTATTTAGTGTATTTACAACAGATTTTAACAGCAAAATAATGCTTGGCATAGTAAGATGCCGCAGCTAGCCACGTACCCCACCTTGTTATAACAGGTTGGGGGGGAAACGGTACACCCGGAAGCATTTCTCGAAAAACGTTTCTTCTTAGGGGAGATTTCAAGAATATTTTTTTTACCCAATTTATCAAGTTATTAAGGGGGGGGATGCAGCAAGCCTTCTCGAAGAGCAGAGCGTATAGCCATAAAAACTGCTCGGGCCCTCCCTGTAAATGTAACTGCTGACCAGATAGCTCACCAACTCCTGTTAAATGGAAGAATCACCAACCAACGTAGTTCAAGAAAACTTGCACGCTACCCTCCTGCCGACGAAAATGACCACCTCGAACGTCCATTCACAATGTCGGAACTGGAAGCAGGAATTGGAAAGCTTAGGGTTGGCAAAGCAGCTGGACTGGACGACATTAGAGTCGAACAAATTAAACGATTCGGCCCTGTAGCTAAGTCTTGGCTCCTACAACTTTTCAACACCTGCGTTAAGACCACGGCCTTCCCAAAATTATGGAGAAAATCTCATGTCACTGCCATTCTGAAACCTGGCAAAGATCCTGAAGATCCGAAAAGCTACAGACCGATATCTCTTCTCTGCCACAGTTTTAAGCTCTTTGAACGCCTCTTACTCGAACGCGTGTCATCAACCTTAGAGGAGTCGTTTATAAAGGAACAAGCCGGCTTTAGGTCCGGTAAATCCTGTACCTCACAAGTACTCAACTTAACACAGCATATTGAGGATGGCTTCGAGAAAGGGGTGGTAACAGGTGCAGTTTTTGTGGATCTCACCGCCGCGTATGATACCATTAATCACAGGAAACTGGTAGCGAAACTTTACCAAACTACCAAAGACTACAGACTCACGCAGGTTATATCCGAACTTCTTTCTAACCGTAGATTCTTTGTTTCATTTCAAGGGCAAAGAAGCAGGTGGCGGTCCCTCAAAAACGGTCTACCTCAAGGGAGCGTTTTGGCACCGGCTCTTTTCAACGTATACACTAACGACCAACCTATCCAAAGTAACCTGCGACATTTCCTTTTTGCTGACGACCTAGCTCTTACGTCGCAGGAAGGGACATTTGAGGCGGTTGAAAAATACTTAGCGGAGGGCCTGGCAAACCTCTCAACATACTATAAGGAGAATCAACTCAAACCGAACCCATCAAAAACACAAGTCTGCGCCTTCCACCTCAAAAATAAACAGGCTTCTAGAGAATTAAATATTGAATGGGAGGGTTGCCAGTTGGTCCATACTTTCACTCCAAAGTACTTGGGTGTAACACTTGACAGATCCTTGACCTATAAAAAACACTGTTTCGATACCAAACAGAAGGTTGCGGCAAGGAACAATGTCTTGCGTCGTGTCACCGGCACCACGTGGGGCGCGAATCCTCACACACTGCGCACTACAGCACTTGCCCCCAGCTTCTCGGCTGCAGAGTACGCATGCCCAGTTTGGAAGAACTCTGCACACGCGGGCCAGGTTGACATCGCCCTCAATGAAACCTGCCGCTTAATCACCGGATGTCTGAAACCTACTCAATCGGGCCACTTGTACCAAATAAGTGGAATTACACCACCGTGCATACGCAGAGACGTAGCTGCCGCTGTGGAACGACACAAGCAACTGCAGGACCCACGACACCCACTTCACGGTCACCAACAAGCAACCAGTAGACTCAAGTCGCGTAACAGTTTTCTGACAACTCTTAGTCTTCAACACCAAACGGCCCAAGAAGCCCGTCTTGATGCTTGGAAATCGCAACTGAACGAGACTTCTCTACCAATGACACCTGTGGAACATTTGACGCCTGGCGCTGAACAGAAATGGATCACTTGGAAGTCTCTAAACAGATTGAGAACGGGTGTCGGACGGTCTAAAGACAATCTGGTGAGATGGGGAATTAGATCTAAACAGAGCGGCGCATCCTGCGGGTGTGGCGTACTACAAACGACCAAACATATGATGCAGTGCCCTCTGTGTCCAACCACGTGCACTCTCGAAGACCTCATAAAAGGCACTCCCCGAGGGATAGAAGTGGCAACGCATTGGCAAAATACAATTTAGTCTAAGGAATTTGATCCCTTCACACGAAGAAGAAGAAGATCAAGTTATTCACATTGGGGTAAAGTGTTCTAATTGTTTCTGCAACCCTGTTCAACGCATGAGCTAGGCACGTTACGTGTGTCATATTCGGGTACATTTGAGATAATCGTTTTCCTGCTTTAGTCATGTAGCGTGCTGCATCAGTGACAAAAAATAAAAGTTTTTCCTTATTTTTGTCATGGTCGGCACCCCAAAGATCGTCAAGCGTGCTCTGAGCGAGTTCTGAAATAGTAATATTATTCGTTTTTTCAAGAACTTTTGAGCTGAAGACATGACACGTTTTAGCTTCTGCATCATCAAGGCTTCTGATTACTACGTTGGCGACTGGTTTTCCTTGTGCATCCGTGGTCTCATCAATGCTTAAATAAATATATTGATTTTTTAATGCCTCCCTTATTTCATCTTTTGTTTCTTCGTATACTTTCGGGAGGTATTTCTTACGTAAGTAACTTTCACGAGGCAAAGTAATATTCTCACCGTATTCTTGATTGATACATTTTTCTATAAATCCTCTAAAGTTTGGGTTCTGTAACTGAGCCCATGGGATATTACATTCAACTAAGAATTTCGTCAAGTCTTCGTTAAATTGCATTTGCTTATCTTTTATTTACCAGCCTGTGTGAGAGCGAACCAAGATGTCTTTCAATATTGCATTTTTTGGGAATTATGTAACAATGACATAAATTACAATATATTTTATCCTTTTCAATACTAAAATTTATATATTTATTGACCAGTTTCTCAAGAGTAGTAGTTTTTCTTGATTTGTGTGTTTTTGAAGATAGATGACGATCAACATTATATTTTTTGGGCTTCATATTAACTTTACATATTAAGCAATATATGTGACCTTTTTGTGACTTAAGTTCGGAGTGCTGTCGTAGTATCGTATCCATTGCAATACATAGATATGCAAATTAACAAATAAAGCAAATCTTTCTATTGATTAGACTGCACTCTACCAACAAATATAAGTATGAACAACAGTCATAATGACGCATGTCAGCTATTTATTTGTTTTTTAAGTGGCCACTTCAGTGGCCGCTTCACTATCAGTCATCACTTCAAAGAGTATTTACACATTAAAGATGAATAAATGATAACGGGTAATTAATTTCATTAACTATGCTACAAATACTAGGTACATTATAATACTCGTAAGTTAAGATTTTTTTTGTAAACCTTACCTTGCCCTCAAACTGCCACCTATAGTCCGACGTATGCTAGTGACAGTTGTCACATCACGATGTTAAGTGTCAACAAACAACAACAAACAAGTACATTGCGTGCTGAATTATTTTATATGGAAAAAGAAAGTTCGATTTTTTTTATTAGTTACGGTGCAATATAATTATAAATGCCTATACTCACACCCCGTAAAGTTTGCGGTAATATCAAATATACATGCTGTAGATTAAATACTAAAAAGAACTCAATTCAAAAACACGCTACTCTAGGCACATAGCATAAATTCATCCGATAACCGTAACCAAACAGGCTACGTCTTTGTGAATCCCGTAATAATTGCATTGAAAACTGAGGATTGTGATTAGCTATTCACAGTTCACTGCTCCGCCCTAGAGCATATTCAGCCCTTCTTTGCCTTTAATTATTGAAACAACACTACCCCGATATACCTACTGCATTGAAACAATCTCGTTCTAAAAACCTTGACAAAAATGGCGTTAAAGTGTAAACAGTAGAATATCACATGTTAAAATTAATTGGTCTCGTTAAAGGGTCGTACGTAGGTACAAAGAGGAAACCGTAAATTGGGGAAAATAATGTCGTTGTATTGAAATACAAGAGAATAGTCTAATCATTGTTTAGCCTTAAAAGGTGAATAGCTATCATCAGTCTCGTAAAATATTTTTTCTACTCCAGTACTTTTTTCTGTCATTTATATAGTTACTAACGCTAATATAAAGACATAAATTATGAAAGTCTGTAAAAGTCTATACTCTATTACCCAAAAAAACACTACTAAACGATGTTATAATGTCGCCAAAAAAGCATCACTTAGTACCACAGATTATAAGATAAACAGCTGCATTCACACAATTTGCGATTTAAAAAAAACATATTGGACCAAGGCATTGCTGCCAACTTAAAAAAAAAGTTTTATCTTCAGTGCATGGATGTTTAGTATAGTGAACATATACCTTTATGTATAAGTTCATATTTTTTTGACAGATGTTTAGTATAGTGAACGTATACCTTTATGTATAAGTTCATATTTTTTTGACAGATGGACGTCAATAAAAAAAAAAGTTTATCAGAGACCATTTTTTTTTTAATTTTGTTGAATTCGAGCGGAAACATGCAATTATTTTCTTCGTTGTTTATTTGCATTTTATTTATGAAATGTCGAGTCGTAGAAAAAGTATTGTATGCAACGTTGTATAAGTAGGTCAAAAAACGCTCGTGGCATCTTTCTTACGATGTTCGCTACGCTCACATCGTAACCCATATGCCACTCGCGTTTTTTGCCCCCTCTTATACAACGGTTGCATAAAATACTAAAGCGTAGACTTCGTGGTCATGTATTCCTGTGATTAAACCACCCTCAATTGGGATGTGATATTCAATTTTTTACGACCTATTTTAATTTTTACTTTTGATACTATTTCTAGGAATAGGCTCTCATATCACAATAAACAATTAGATTGTGACAATATAACGCTGATGCCTGTGAAAAGTTATTCGTTACTTTTTTATTGACTTTAACTTATCCATGGCCGTTTTGCAGTACAAGTCAAGTCAATAGTGACATCTCCACAAAAAATAAGCAGTACTATTACTACAGTACATTACTGCAGACGCTGGGAAATAACGGCTTGCCGGCTGGATAGGTATAGACATAGTGATACGAAGCCGGCAAGCCCTTTTCACGGCTAAGGCATTTATGGTGCTTTTCTCAAACATATGCAATGAAATAAAAAATACACCACTCAAAAAACATAATTCAGCTGTTTAGCCCGTTCGTGAACACAGACGGCTTGTTTAAAAAAAAATTACTTCCCGGCCTAGGCCTTCAATTTTGTATGAAATTCCGTTACAGTTCGAATTGTTCCGCCCGAAACGTGACACTTCGAAACCTGTTTTAACGCACGTTATGACCATATTTCATTGCATGTTTGAAAAAACTATTAAATTACGTGCCTAATTGGCAAACGGATGGAATGTTTACCTTAAATTGGCCTATATTTTACAAAAATAGGGTGTCTATTTTTAGTTATATCCCAAATACGAAGCCACGCGGATTGACAATTTCAATTAAACTTAGTTTTGCACGCGTGTCTATATTATGATAATACCATCAAAAGGTTTTGTGCAAAAACCTAAACGTTTAGAACATATAATAATGCTCTCAATTCGCCATTCATCCCCATTAAAACCACAAAATCGTGTCCACACAGCCACAGAGTTACAATCAGATTAATTTCGTTCCTGGTCCTTTTAACCGGATACGTTGCAAAATATCTGACTTGGAAAATGAATCTTTTAGAAGTGTATTTACGACTCAAAATTAAACGTTTTATTGCAGTTACACAGCCTCACTCGAGAAAAGCAAGCTTTATGCACTAGTGAACAAAATTGAAATTTCGTTGAGTTTTGTCTGATCCAGGGAATAAGGTTTAACATGCAAATAAGGACTTTATGCTAGGTTATTTTAAGTGTATAATGTAATGTAAAGTACATAAACATATTGGTTTTGGATGAATTACGTGGAACGCAATGAAATCTCATTTGCGTATAATTAGGTAGATTTTTGGAATTGAAATGGTATTGTATTTTCATTTCACGGATATGAATATTCAACCGGATTTCGTTTTAATTGACATTATGGCTTTCGGCCTGAATTATTCCACAGTAGTGTAATTTATATGCTGGTTTATTAATTTACTATTAAACTTTATAGCTTTTAAGAGGTTATAAAAGTATTTTTAATCTGAATTTGTGCAGAGTGGAACGGAACGAAGGTCTTACTTGCAAATATGGCATTGTTTAGCCTTAAAAAATATTTTCTCCACTATGTTAATATTTGTGATCGTTTCAAATTATATGCAGTTACACTTTCATATTGAGATATCCATATGTCATCTGTCATTTCCAAATGTGAAAAAGTGTAGGAGTAGTAAATTAAATAGGTAATAATATTTAAAAAAATTATTATTATCTTTATTCGTTTATTATCTTGAGTTGCATTCTGTTTGTAATCGCAGGTAATTACATTTTCTTTACATATGCGGGGAACAAGACATTTAGATAATAAAACCAATCTTAGCTGAGTGAGAACACGAGTTTTTGAGTCACATATCCGATCTCCAGTCTGACATGGCGTAGTCGGTAGGATCCGGACATACGCTCCCACAGGGAATATTTAATTGTAATCAATTTCGGTATTCTGTGTTAACAAAACTGAGCAATCTTTTGTTTTTTCATAAAAACAAGGTTGTAGGTGATTTCATATTATTTACATAATGTGTTTTAGACACGTAGCCCGATCTACAATGATTAAAACAAATCATAAAGCATCCATCACTATCGTAGTCACGTATAATTGTCAAAACGTTACGGATGATTTATCAATTATTTTTCGCGTGATAACCGCAACCATCATAATTCCGCTGAATGAGATGAATAAGGTCTTACAATAAAACCTATTTTCGTCGAGCTGAAGACAGTAAAAAACAGAACTGAAAAGTAAAAAAGCGCTACTAGTACTTTCCGCGCAGTGTGGCTGCTTGTAAAACGCCCTCGCATTGTATTTGTTGTTTATCCCTCTGTGTTGTCTTATGTCCTGGCACTAATCTACCACTCTCCCCAGTCTACTGCCTCCAACCCCCCACCATCGAGCACGCCCGGCACTCCGCCCTCCCCGAGCAAGAGACCTTCGACCTCGACGCTACAGTCCAGTACCATTGCCACACCGGCTACGTCACCAACGGGTTCCCCAGGGCCAAGTGTCTGGCTATAGACAACCAGGCATCCTGGTATGGGCCTGACATCAGCTGTGAACGTGAGTTTTTTAATGTAAATTACTTCACATCGCCCTGAGCACTGTAGACTAGCACGACTGCCATACCGGCTACAAGACCAACGGATCCCCTCCCCCCATTGCAGCCAAAAAACGCCTTAAGACAATTTTTTTAAACGACTTAGTTGAACTAAGTCTTGTGAGCGAAAACAGCCAAAAGAAAATAGATGAGCAGGTCACGTATGAACGTAAGAGGAAGCCACTGTCATATTGAAGATCTAACCGCAGCGTCCGTACCAAGTAGGTACTAGATCTCACATGTAACCTTAAAATAACCTCGTCGACGGAAAGGATTAAATGTTAGAACGCAGCAATAGAACGCAACAAAACTATAGAGACAATGTATTGGGAATTGTTTTGTTCTTTCCAGCCCGCTCATGCGGTGAGCCCGGCGACGTCCCCCACGGCTGGGTCACCGCGGACTGCCACACCTTCGGCTGCCGCGCCGTGGTGCAATGCGGCCAGGGCTTCGAGCTGGTGGGCAAAGCCGAGCGCTACTGCCAGTCCGACGGTGCCTGGGCGCCCAAGGAGCTCCCGACTTGTGTCCGTGAGTAACTTAAGTTCTGGAGGGATTTGGTTGTGAGTCTGTTCATTAGGATGGATGAATCCAAACATTGCTATTTTTTTCGTACCTTAATGACGTATCTTTCTATTTTGGCATCGCTATGTTTTACTTGTGTCTTTCAACTGGCAATATCTTAAATTAGGAAAGGCTGGCAAGATGGTGCTTGATTAATAAGTTTTACTGCAGCTTGATATTTTTGATAAAGTGAATATGTTAGAATTTTTACTGCCTATTGATTATAAAAACTTGATTTATTTTATAAAAAGGGACCTTGTAAATATTTTGTCAATAACGTACACTGTAGTGTTACTGGGAAAAACACAAATTGACGGTGTTATCATAAACAATAAATGGGTTAGACTAAAAAACATCTGTAGATGTGATTTTTTCCAAATTAGGAACATGTAGTTTTCGACAGACTCATAACTAAAACCGTAAACATGACCTTACCTCTACTTCTAGCATTGCTTCGTGACAATGTAGTTGCTGATTTCAGTGTCGTCCTTCATTTTGGAATGTTGCATGGTTTTCGAATTAATGTGAATAATGGAGATATACAAGTTTTCGTACCGACATAGTATTATGAGAGAAATTCTAACTTTATCAAAATGGACAACTTTATAAAGAGAAAATGTGTCATATTTACAGAAACAACGCCAGCACACGTTCCGTGCTCTTTCATGGAGGTGTGTTTTTGGAACTGCATACAAAACAAGCCACGGTTACATTTTGCTTTAAAAAAATAAAAATAAAAACATGCTATGCGTTGCATCTATGAATACGCTCGTTTCTTCTTTAAATCTTTGTTGACCGTTTTTTAAAGTTGACGTTATTTTCGTACATTAAGACTGGTTAAATATACATTATAATGAAGATATTTAGCTTTCCAATTTTAAACTCATTCATACCAAAACCAATTTCAGTTGGTTTTATTCAAAATTGCTTTGTGCCGCAAATGTGCTGTTTCCGAAAATTTACGAAAACTTTCCTCGATTTGTATGGAAAATGAGGAAAATTTCCGGAAATGTTCGAACACGGCGTATCGCTACTACCAGTCCAATGGTTGGAAAGTGAGTCGATCTCTCATTATACTATGTATCGGTTAGATCGCATGGCGCTTCCTCTGTCGTGATATCATGGCTATCATAGCAAGCAATTTCATTGTCATGACGCAATTAGTTTAGTGGACCTCCCACTTAATTGGAACTAACTAAAAGTACCAACTTTAAAAACTCAAATATATCTCAGTGGACAAAGTAATCAAGAACGAGCAATTACATAATAACTTCAACCTCAACCTTTCAACCTTTGACAACGGGATCTGTAAAGGTACCGAAACGTCAGGGGGGCTCAAATAATTAATATACGCGATATATTCAGTTTAAATTGTTTTATTTAAATGTGTGTCAGTCTCGGAAATCGAAGAAAATATTAATTACATAATACCTAAGAAGAATAAAACAACTACTACATAAGAAGTGATGGATGGCTTAACTGACTAATTCTTTAATTGGCTTTTTTGATACTACTGGTAAGCGATAATTTACATATATGTGTTAATAACAATATTGACCCCAGAATACTGCCTTGGGGAACATCAAACTATCAACAAAGCCTTAGTCTTTGCAAGAGTTAATACGATACTAAAACCTTAAAATGAGCCTTTAGTCATAAAAAAAATATCTTACATATTCGATATTTACGTGAAAGATGATAAATGGGATTTAAAATCGCCGATCATTATTATCCAATGCTTGAGTTGGATCGTACTGTAATAAACTTTATAAGTTTTTATCAGTTTAGTTTTTAGCAATGAAGTTATTTTGTCAGCTTAGATATATTTAATACGTTTTATTGTTATAAATACACTGTTACTTACAATACACAATATTATGTTCCAAAAATGATTTGCAAGATGTAAGTTGATGAGTGGGTTAGTGTGTATTAAACATATGAACATATGTACCTGTATAGTATTTGAGCTGTTTTGATATCTCAAGTGTTTGTGATGAATGAATTGGTGTTTGCTGAACCTACCACATGTTTCTTGCAAACATTTCTGAGATCCTATTGTGGTTGCTTCCTAAAAATTAGTGGGATCTCCACAATTTTAATCTTTAATTATAAAATTAAAACCATCTTTTTTCTCCTTTCCTGCTGCTCTTTAGAAGGAGGAGAGAAGGGGACAGATTGAGTCGATCATTACATTACGTAGTGTGTAATGAAACATATTTGTGATCATTATATTATATACTTGTTGTCGTATTCAAATTCTATGACAGTAGTAACAATCCTTCTGAATTTTATCAGTCAACATGGCCATGATAAAATTTTACTTACCATAGGTCTCTACTGCCCTTAGTTTGTTTAAACCTACACGTGTGTAGATCATTAATATGTATGTAGCAATGGCTTTAAATCGATGTTAAACGTGCAAGAATTTACTGTATAATAATTTCTTAACTGTACCTTATACTATGCTGTAGTGAAAATAAATGTAACAATAAAACATCGTTTTATTTGCATGAAGCTTTCAATTTGCATGTAACCGAAGAGTCTTTGTTTTAAAATTGCATTGATAAAAGCGTCATCTGTGCGAAAGAGCGTGCGTTACGTTAAAGCGACGCCTGTCGCCATCTAGTGGTCACGCAGGTGCAGTGTCCGCCGCCCGAGGCGCCTCGCCACGGCAAAGCGGTGTATACGTCCTGCGCGTACAACTCCGTGGTGTCTTATGAGTGCAAGTATGGATACAGACTGGTGGGCGATGCCACGAGGCGATGTGGAGCTGACAAGAAGTGGTCAGGCACTCAACCCCTGTGCAAAGGTAAAGAACTTAAGTGATTTATTTTTCAAATTACATCTAGATCTTAAACTCTTTTGTCCTTCCTCATTATTATTCCTACCTTCGAAAATACAATCCTTGATCAAACACCTTTTTTCTATCTTGTGCCCTCTCCATTCAAGTTATGGTCTATAAGTCGTATTATTTTTAGGGTTCCGTAGCTCAAATGGAAAAAAACGGAACCCTTATACGATCACTTGTTGTCCGTCTGCCTGTCTGTCCAGAGTCCGGCTCGCACTTGGCCGGTTTTTTCTTTAGTAGGTGCTTCTTAGAACATCAACTTAACTAAGGCAAAATTAGTAAATGTTGATGTCGCCTGGTGACAATCAAAACTCACTAAAATTTCACTGCTCTTCAAAACCTCGTATCTAATTTCTAGATTGATACCTACTGAGATACGAGCTTTGTTTTAAGGTAGGTATTTGTTTCTTAGTGAGTTTTGGTTGTCAACAGTTGAACATATTTTGTGAAATTGCGACCAACCCTAGTCCTTCCAGAAATAATATTAAGCATACCTGTGGATATATCTTGATACAAATTTTCAGAAATAAATTGCGGTCATCCCGGACAGCTCTGGAACGGATGGCTGGAAAACATATCCTCGGGCACTGGTTTAGGAGCGTCCATCATCTTCCGCTGCCAGGATGGGATGAAAATGGAAGGCAACGGCTCTGCGATCTGCCAGAGCGATGGCACTTGGAGCCGCCCATTGCCTATGTGCCTAGGTTTGTTGCACTCCTTTAATTGTGGTCTTCCTAAGAAATTTCAAATCGTTACCCAAAATAGAGAATAAAACTTGCGCTGCTGATACTTCCCAAACAATAAGTGAAATGAGCTACTTGGATTTTTTTCTCGGTGTAAGACAATTAAACGAACTTTGACAGTTTTGATATTCTGCCTGCTAGACAAATAGTTGCAGAATATAATGACATGACTACGACATACGGAGAAGTAAAAAAGAGAGTTAGGTATTTACTTTCTGTGCAGGAAAAGTTGCTAAGTCGGAAATGTATGCATTTGCAAATTAGTCCAGTAATACAACATTTATTTTCTATATTTCCAGCACCTTGCGTTGTGCCCCACGTCTCCCAAGGCCGAATCAAGCTAGTCGAAAACAAGACAGGAGACAACGAGACCCAAGAAGAGAACACGCAGATCGTGGGCAGTTCGACCATGGTACAACATGGTGACATCATTCTGGTGGACTGTGAGAAGAACTACGAGTTTCCGTCGAATAATGCTGCCGTTACGTGCAATAATGGAACGTGGACGCAGATTCCTAGATGTACTCCGGCAAGGTGTGTTCTTTTATTTTATAATTTTAAGCAATTTTTAGATGTACATAGTCATAAGGATATTTGTGAGATAAAATAGAACGCATTTGCGTGGAGTTCGAGCATTCGCAACTTCTGCAAATTTCGGCTTACCGACTAACAGACAGCACAATAAAAGACATGCATGCAGAAGTAGGAATCTTTCTCGACATGGAAAGTTGCATTATAGAAAAGACGTCTAACAAGCTAAGCTAGCGGTACTGAGTTGGAGTACTGGCAAAGGCTAATATTTGAGTGATTAGATTAGCTTGATTTTTTCTTGCTCTTGGACGTCTTCCTTATGATTAAGTATGCACATACATAATTAAGCTGAGTGGTATCCTTTTTTTTGGGAATACCATCAATCAACACACCTCTTTCTTCCGATTTAAGCAAAAAACTTGTACATGACTTTGCACATTATAAAAAAAAAACTCTTTCACATATCTTCGTTTAACACCCAATACACTAGAACGAGGTCGACTTGTGTAAAATTGTCTGATGTTTTCTGATATTAAGGTACTTAACCTTGAAATGTTACAGATGCAAGAAAATGCCTCGATTCCCCCGCAATGGAATGGTGATAGCTCCGAAGACGGAGCACGGGATGAAAGCCAGGTTCAGGTGTAAGGATGGCTTCGAGCTAAAAGGGAACCCTATCGTGGTCTGCTCTTTCGGGAACTGGAGTGGGGAAACTGCTAAGTGTGAAGAAGGTATCTTCAGTCTTGTTCTACCTCCTTAGAGATCTATAGTTTATTGTTCCTTGTACCTGATTGAACCAGAAATTTGTGAATCAAGGTAGTTGACATCTATGGCTCAGAGATTTACCAGATTTTTGTGACAGATGGAGAGGGAGAAAAGCAATGTATGCTTTTAGGGCCGGTAGCTATTGGGCTGGAAAGGTTTTTCAATGACAAACGCCTTGAACGATATAACGTGAGGTCCCAATCAATTACGATCAGGATCACTAAAAACTGATGGATAAGGACGGCGCAGGATTGATCGTTATGAAGAATTTTGAGGAGGTCTTTGTTGTGTAGTGTAAAATAATAATAGCGCATACATAGTTAAAGTGACTTTGTTAAGCGCAGAGAAATTGTCGTAACTTTGAATCTTACACCACAAAAATATAAAAATAGTTATCAATAATTTACCACATTTTTTTAACGAACTGCTATTATTTTTTCCAGTATTCTGCCCTTTTCCTGGCTACATAGAAAATGGCAAGGTGTTGCTAGTCGGCAACATGGGATTATACGATTACAGACCATACGTAAAGAAGGTAAACCACTATGAATCTAAAAGCATGGAAAGTCACATAAAAGTGTTCCATAAGATCAAAACATGGGCATAGGTCTTTATTATTTTTATGTGACCTAATAAGTTGAGCAGCGTAAACTTGATTTAATAATGGACATATAGATTTTATTCAAAGTTGTGTTTTTCAAAGCAATAAATCAGCACAGTTTTAATGTCGTTGATGTTACCCATGTGTTTCTTCTTCAGGTAGTAAACAACAAGCAGATAATGTACGAGTGTGAAAAAGGTTATGTGCTCTCAGAGGGTCCTCCTGGCGCCACGTGCGTTGGAGGACATTGGAGTCCTAGAGAACTGCCTAAGTAAGTAAAATACCAGTACTTAAAATACTTCTTATGTAACATTCAACATCTGGGTTCGGAAATTTGAATAGATATTTACCTAAACTTAGGCGGCGACTTTGTTGTTCAGTCGTAGGTATAACCGTCTTTGTTTGAAGTATGAGTGAAATAGCAATAAGATTATAACAACTATAGTTAAATATATATCCGAATTTCCGATCCTTGACAACTATCCATTACAATATGGTTTCACATAATTAATTATATAACAAATATAAACACAGTTTTTTTTTTGGTTTACAGATGTACTTTATATCAGCACCCTCGAATTCGGTGGAGTCGTAGACGTCGATCAATACCGGAAGTGGAAGTACGTCACAGGCGATCTGCCTTCCTTAGACACTACTACAACAACCTCCGGCGGCAAACTGAGCCTCCCAACGAATATGTAGAAGAACTATACAATAAGTACAATCACGATGACCCAAAACCAACGCTAAGACACGCCAACTTCAAAATCATGAAGAAGTTTGATATTGACTCCGATGGGGAGGATCCAATGGAGACTGAAACTGAACATGAAAATGGCGAAAATTTCCCGACTGCTGTGTACACAGTTTACAATGTACATGGTGAACCTATTGGACATAGAATGTACTCTTATCAACCAGTGTACGAGCCTGAAGATGACGAAATCGTTCATAAAGAAGACACAGCGGAGTATGAGGATTCCTCAGAGTTCGATGATGATTTAGCACACGTTACTGTCTTAAAAGGCGGCATGTTTCCTGATCATCAATCTGAAGGAAATGCGAAAAAGATAAATATTTTAAAACATCAATATTTCGAGAGATATGTAGATAAACGACGAAAAAGGTTTTTAACACCCAAAACCAGTGAAGAAAATAAAAAGGTGATGGATGTGGAATTGCAGAGTGCTGAGAGTAATGTAATGGAAGTAACGACTAAAAGTGTTGAAAGTTCAACACATGTTAGGATAAAAAGAGATGTTAATACAGAAGAAAGTGATACAGACGCTTGGACTGCGAGTCCAGTACCAAAACATTTTTCTAACATAAACGAAATCGACAATCATTTACTAAGAGTGATACCTCTAGAAGTTAAATCTGAGAATATGACCAGTAATAATAGCAAAGAAATGGCGGTCATACCTTTAAAATACAACAACACAAATTCAACAGAAGTCGACAACATTTTAGATAAGCGAGACAAGAGGACTAGTAGAAAAACTGATCGATTAAATCAGACGACAGCAGCTATTCCTAAAACGTAAGGTATTTCAATTAATACGACAACAAAGCAAATCAAATTTCAGAAACAGTTCAAAATAAGCCAACTAATAAAATATCTAATTACAGCAACAAATTTCTAATCATAAATAGTAGATTTACAAATTCTAAAATTAATTTGTAAATCCCTTTTTTTGGAGAGGGGTATATGTATGTAATGTATGTATGTAAACACTTTATTGTACATAAAAACAAGAAAAACACATTACAAAAGAATAAACATGTACAAAGGCGACCTTATCCCTTTAAGGGATCTCTTCCAGTTAACCTTTGAGCAAATGGGGCAAATATGGGGTCATTATTTCGGGCAAAATCTTAATAGCCACCCGTACGGCGCCATGTGTTTGTGTAATATTTTTTCTCCTCTCATCACGCCAGACAGATTTTAATAAATTTCAAGCTGGATATCTAAAGATTATTTAAGTATACTTTTTACCTGAATATGACAAAGAAAAAAAGCGGACGAAGTTTCGGGCACCTTTTATTATGTAATTAATATTTAACACCTGACTATAACTAAATTACTTTTACAGAGGTCGAGACGGTAAAAGCGGTAAACTAAGACAACAATATTCAGACAATAGTGAAGAAGAAACAGGACAGACAGAATCAAAAGAAAGTGAAGGAACAAAATCAGAAGGCAACGGTGAAAAAGGCAAAAAGGGACGACCTAAGAGTCCCTGTGAACCGATAGAAAGTGATCCATACGTGAATATTGAAATAGTAAAGCTTGGACGTGATCCTAATAATACGTTTAGCTCGGGTGAGTTTCTCTTTCTTGCTCAGAAACAGTCACTGACACTTTTCAAAACATTGACGTACTTTTAAATCCTAATCTCATTTGATTGCATTCTAAGGTTCCGGTGTTAATTTGATAAAACAAAATAAAACGGTTTAGTTAAGTTAAGTAAAATTAAAATAAGTTACTCGTGATTCAGGTACAATAGTCAGAGTGGCTTGTGGCAAAGGCTACGGTCTTAACTTAGAACTGAATGCAACAGCCAAATGCGTCAGGGGAAGATGGAAGCCCGACAAGCCGAAATGTGAAATCCGTGAGTCGTGTCTATAAAATTAGTTTTTGGAATGAAGTTTGTCCCTTTTTTCTGTAATGTGCATGGAGTAAGCTTACCAGCCAATATTATTATAAACGCAGCGATGGATAGCAAGTCCTTTACTTACAAGGTTAATTCAGGGATGTACTCTAATCGATATTTTTGTTCCGGTATCCCGTTTACTTAACCTTCTTTAAGAGTTGTCCTAGGGACTAATACCACCTTTGTCTAAGCTTGTGATGAAGGATTTGCTGATTTAGCCCATGCGATGCTCAGTCGATGAAGAAGCGCAAGTTTCATGACGTTATTTCCTAATCTAGCATTAAAGGATCAGACACAGACATCATCTTGCGTGACTTTTACGAGAGTCTGCTAGCAAACTTTCTATGGCTTCTTGATTCTAATAATCTATGATTTAGACTAAGTTCAATGCCTTAGTCTAAATCATAGAACTGTCCAAATGTGTTCAAGACTCAAACTTTCCATGACAATGGTATCCACAGTGCCGTGCCACGTACCTTCGACGGAATATGGTATTTACACCATGTCTCCTGACGCTAGCCACACTAATGTGGGACCAGTCTTGGGCACGCCAGGGACAGGGCATGCTGAAGAAAGAGAATTGAACGAGACTGATCCTGTGCCTAATGGACAGGTGGTGCATTTTTCCTGTGAATATGGGTAAGTCTACTTAAGTCTGACCTATGAAAGTCGAACTTTGCCGTCATTTACTAATTTGTCACTGCTATTTTTTAGATATAATGTGCAAGGGCCCACCAACCTCCGCTGTTGGTTGGGAGAATGGGCCGTCACCAGCATGCCAGAATGTGTTCCAGGTATTCCTATATAATTCTCTCAATATTGGCAGCATAATATTTTTTTAAATTTGACTATTTAAATTCGCTCTTTTACGACTGGTATCCATTTGGTTCATATCCATTCCCTCGACCAGACCAGGGGGCCTATGATGGTTGCGTTTATCACGTGATAAATAAGTGACAAAGCATCTGTCCCTTGCACTCGCAATTGGTCAAAACGTGACGGATGCTTTGACACTTATTTATCACGTGATAAACGCAACCATCATAGGCCTACAGACCTAGTTGGCCATATTTCTTAAGTTACCCTGTACTGTAACTTGTTTGATCAAAAATACTAAAAAATATTTTAATTTTGGGAAGCCACTAACAAATTTCTTCTTAAATTTAATTGTATTGAGTTGAAATTATTAATTGTAGGCAATTTTTTGGCTCATAAAGTTATCTTCTCCTCTTCAGCTCCATGTGAGCTTCCTCAACTAAACGGTGCGACATACGAGGCGGGTTACCGCGCTGGCCTGACAGTGGCTCATGCTTCCTCCGTCAACATAGCGTGTGAGGCAGGCCGGTCACCGCCGGCCACCCTGAACTGTCACCTAGGTCGGCTGCAGCCGACCGTCCACGATTTCTGCAGGCCACTAGGTAATCCACCCAATCATCCATCCTAAGACTAAGCGCACAGCAAAAAGTCAATATTTTTGAAAATGAGACATTAGAAAAGGCGTGCGGGCTTTGAATTCTGGTTTCTTAACTTGTGCAGTAAATTTCGCAACTTTTTTTCATCCCGTGCGACAAATATTGATAACCACAAATAGAAATGTAGTCGGTTCACATTTAAAATCATTTATAATCTTAAACTTTGATGTAAGGCATTTTTCAAAATGCAAGAGCGATGGCGATCTCGTATTATACTTTAAAGTTCTTTAGCTACCTTTTTTATTTTCATAGAACCATTATTTTATCATAAACTTATGAATATGTAACCATTTCTAGCAAACTTATCAAGACCACGGCCTACATCAGAGTTCCAAAGCGGATCAGACATAGTCAGAGAAGACGTGTCTGATCTAGAACCAGACTTAGATGGAAAGACTGTAACGGAGTGCGGACCACCGGCTAGGTAACAAACTTTCATAGAATGCCTGATTCTAAAGGTACAAGCGATGGTAGAAAGGATACACAAAGCGATGACAAAGTCATTTGCCAGTTTCCTTCCTGCCGTCGCAAATGTCGAGGTGATATGTTTGTATATGCAATGCAACTAAGTCTTTATAAAACTTGATACCATTTCTGGAGTTAAGAATAGCCTTCGGATTCATGTGAAACCGAAGAGATTTACGTTTCTTATTTATTTATTTTTAAGGCAGTAACGTCTGCTAGGGTAAACCAAATATTTAGGTATATTTAAGCAAAAATTTTAAAATAAGACTAAGGTGGGATTTTACCCTAAGGCCTTTAAGAAATTAAGCAAATGGTTGAATAATTCAATGCCCCATGCATGGACTCGCTAGCTTAGATTCGACGACATAGTAATAAGTGATTTTAGGTATAATTCTCGGTTGCTCATTTTCGGTTGTCTTGTAGAAGTCGCGGATTTCTACAATTCCTATGATAATGATGGTGATAGCTTTTATGAGTTGGCCAATATTGCGGGCAGATTAATGAGATGGTTGAAACGCTCAAATATAAATAGATATTTTTAATTTTAGTGATTTCAAAGACTTAGCTGCAAGACATTGTTATTTGTTAATTTCAATGCGCTTTCATTGTAGCTTATGTATTTGTTTATTTACATTAACATGAACATAATGGACATCTTATACAGAGAACATCGACTTTGATTGTATCATTCGAGTACCGAGGCTTTGATCGCGTCGATTTTTTGTATTTTGTTTGTCAATAGTTTATTTTGCTGATGTTGTGTGATATATTAAAAAAAAAATCATGAATACGTTGTCTTCGACGATGAATAAATTATTGTGCCAAAATATTTGAATGGTATCTCATGATATAAGTTATTGTAAGCGACTACCCTCAAGCAAATGAATACATGAACAAATAAAATGCTAATTTGGAAAGGAAAATGCTGATATTCAAAATGTCAAATGCAACGTATTCTAATTCCGAACGTCGTTGTTGCGTTGTCGCAGCTGAAATGATAGTATTTTTGCAAAGTCTGCATTTCTTATTTGCTGGCTGGAAAGACTGAAGGGAACGCAGGCGTTCAGGGATGCCAAGCCCTGGTGAGAGCCTTATAGGTTCGGACTTTTTCACTCTTTATCATCATGACTCATTATTGCGATAGATGCATCATCTACCATTTCAGGTGGGTTCGTTTCCTTAAGATTGATTGGATCTGTTTTGTACAATATGCGTGGATATGACTACACAACATACTTGTATTTTTTATTTGGTTTCTTCTTGTTATTTATTTAGTTTCTTCTTGTTATACAAGAAACCACCACCAAAACCATCACAAGTGTGGACTTTCATGGGACAGGGGGGAACGCAAGTGTAACTCAAGTATCTGTTTCTACTTTATCTGGTAACTTGGACCAAATCGGTATATCAAAAATTCCAATCTTAAACTAATTAAATTCCTTTAGAAAGGCAAACGATTTGGACGTAAACCTTGTCTTTCCGCTGTTTTATCTACAAAAGTACCTCTATCATACCTAGCAATTTCAGATGTGATTAGTAGATGACATATTAACTCAGACACTTCGCGCATACCACCTATTGTCCTAATAAAGATTGCAACAACTAATATAAACTAGATAATGTTGATGCGTTCTTTCTTAGGATGTCTAAACATTACAGATTGGTCCAGTCTTGAGTGAACAAACCAATTCAAATAGCAACATTTATAGTTTTTTCAATGATTCTGATTAAATTTTGGATTTTTAAGGTTTATTCAAGACAATGAATGTCAAATCCTCAGAAGGCAGGGCTTAGTCAAGTTTATAATTGACGGCAGAAAATGTTTAGTAATCGTAAAGATGTCAGGAGATGCGCAGATGTTCTGTAACTTTTTGTGAATTCATATGATTGTTATTTACTATAATAATATTAGGTATTTCTCTAGAGTAAAACGACGAAGGATAGAATATAGCTTCTTTAAGTAACCAACCTTTTTCTGCGTAACTTCTCTCATCTCAAGATTTACTCTTACCCATAAACTTGGTATTGTCTTCTACAGATGACAAGTTTGCCTTATTGATTTTCTATGAACTAAAATTATTATTTTTTGTGTGTATTTGCAATTGAAAACTATTCGAGCAAAGTTGTCAACTTTAGATAAGATCATCAAATTTGTGGGTACTTGCCACGAATTCTTCTATTAGGTGATTGTAAGGAGTTTTTGTATAAGAAAGCTATGGCCACGGTTTGCTTCTTATGTCTTGGCCGTGCTTGGGTTTAGTTGCTCTTTTGTCAATCGATGTTAGTGCATGAGGCATTTTCTTCCGAATATTTGGTCGGAATATTAAAAGAAAATCAACTTTAACAGTAATGATATATAAAATACTGAAGGTGCTAATGTGTTTTCTTTTCCGTTCGCAACTTTATCTGCTTTTTCAGACACATGTGGTAGTTGATGAAATCGAATTTATAACACGATAGCACCTTAAGTCGAAATAACATACATTCATATAATCGAAATTATCAGAAATATGTTTAAGTTCTATTGTAATTTGGATACAACAGCTCATATATTCAATCCAAATTGATAGACTCTATACATATTCTGTACATTGATTATTGAGCGTATGTCGCTCTGTATAATTTCAGCTACAAAAGCTCTAATGGGTATAGTACACGATCAGACTGATAGTCTTCCAGAGGTTAGACTGATCCTCAAAATCGTCAAATATTTGCCAATTGTCGTACCAAACCGAATTAAAATGGAAGATTACTCCGATCAGACGATTTTTGTTGCTGTCAGATGGTCTGTGTAACTTGTCCTTACAAATCTTAACAAACTTTGTAACCTCGTCTTCTACATCTTTAATGAAGTCGTGGTTTGTCCAAAAATCCTTCCCAAACCCCTGAAACTGAATTTATCCAAAGGGTCCAAGGGACCCTGATATACCGGGATGGAGCTGAAGTCAACGGGACCCTGGTGATGGAGGGATATCCTCACGGGACAGAGATCACCTTCAAGTGCATAGCTTCCATCATGGGAGAAAAGACTACATGGAAACTGATCTGTGAACATGGAAATTGGGTTGGAAAGAGCTTTAACTGTGGTAAGTTTTATTATTTAAATCTTTACAAGTTTTGTGTAAGTTATACACTCTACCTGCTGTTTTCAGAGATAATTATGCTGTCCACAACCGGGTTTCAATTCCGGGATTTTTTTGTATGAACAACCGTGACTCCTTGATTTGAGGCTTTAGTAGAGTCTAACAGATACATGTTACTGACAGTTTCTTGACCTCGTGGGGTTCAATATTTGGTAATCCCAGGATAGTAAACTGACATAGCAGCCATTATTTCCTTCCCGTCTTTTGCCTCTATACTCCATGCAGGACCTTAAAAGCTGTCACTGATGCAACTTATTCATATTTATCAGAGGAAATTGAGGCGCAAAACGAAGAGTTACTGAACAACAACAGCTGCACATACCATAATGAGGAGCCACACGTCGTCTCCTTCTTCAACGACTTGGAGATCACAGAGACAGTCGATTTTCCCGCTGGATCTGTCATTGTGTCCAGGTAAGAAACAAATTATATTCAATATAAACAAAATAATAAAATGGGCCAATGGTTGAGAATGCTTTCTAGCATTAGGTCCATTTGTACACTTTTTTCATGAAAGTTGTCATGTGGTCCACTGCAATGTAAGGAGGACTCGAACCCGCAACCCTCCATTTCAAGCGCACTGTTCTCTCAGTTGAGCTATCATATCGTTACGTTATCTTAGCAAACTATTAACTTTTTTCTTTAAGACATCTAATGATTGATAGAAAACGTCGCAGAGTCAGGCCAAATGGCGTATTCTCGAGTCTGAATCTGATTATTGTGCCAAATCAACTGTCAATTTACGAAAACGTGTTGTTTTATAGATGCAGTGACATTGGCAAATACGCTATGACGGGTTCTCCGACCAGGAAATGTCTGGGAAGCACGTGGGATGGCGTCAAACCAAGCTGCTTTGGCTTGAACCAGGAAAATGATTACGCCAGTAAGTTCTACTACTATTTTTCTGACTGGTATACTATGCTATAAGGCCATCAAGATGTTTAAACTAAGCGTAAGCTAAAAAAAACTGCCAATGGCTATACCACCAAGTTGTATTCCACCAATTTATAATCTGTGTGGGGCAGATACGTTACCTTGCCATCCCTAACAGGATCGAGTCTTTGTATAGGTTTAGGCCGATTTCTTGTATTGGTCTAATACATTTAAAATTCCAGTGGATAAACAGTGGACTACAATTTCTTTTTATATATAAATAAATTTTATTGTAATGGGAAAGAAACAGCATACAATCACACTTAGAGTTAACAAAAATAGATACAAACAGAAGCCAAAACACTTTCCACTAATAGTTTATACATTATTTTTCTGAGAGTACAGAAAACATGTATTTTAGTTAAAGAAACTGGTTATATGTGCCTGTCTAGTTAAAATTTCGAAAAAACAAAGAAATAAGTTACAGATAGAATTAGTTAATATTGGACAACCTCTACAAATCGACCTGTTTTAGTCCCAAAGTATATTCATTATATGAGTCTTCGTGAATGAGCAGCTGCACTACTGCACCAACCGCGTTCTAAGGAGAGATTCAATCTTGATCTCTGATTTTAACGATCAAACTACACCTAAATATTTACATTTCTAAGCAATTGTTATGCCTGTATGTATTTCTGATTTCAGTGGAGAAGCCCCCCACGATCCTGTTCCGGTACACCGGGGGCCCCATCGCGCAGACCAACGACGGGAAGCTTTTGGTCTACCCCGGGGTCTCCCTCCACATGGAGTGCCTCTGGATGAGGAGGTTTGGAAACCCCAAATGGAACTACACACACAGTAATCCCGAGTGAGTATATTTTTGTAAGTGAGTAGGAAGAGTATGTGAGTATAGTGAGTATATACTTGGCTCTAAATTATTATAGAACCTATTGTTTGGCACAGAACTAGCTAAAACAATATACATACGATACAACATCCAAAAATAGTTATAATTAATTATTACTAGTTATAACTTGCATTAAAAAAAGCTATCAACTTATCACTATACATTTGTTAAATGTTTCATTAATATACTTGGCTCTAAATTATTATAGAACCCATTGTTTGGTACAGAAATAGCTAAAACGGCTAAAACAGTATACGATAGAACATCCAAAAATAGTTATAATTAATTGTTACTAGTTATAACTTGCATTAAAGAGTTATCAACTTATCACTGTGCAACACCCTTTAGTATAAATTTTGTGTTAGGAACCTCTTATCACTTATTCTTCCTGATGACTGAACCATTACGAATATAATTTCCAGATCTGAGCGCAAGTACACGGAAGGCTGGAGCATGGACCCAGGGCGGGACAGTCAGTTGGAGTACCGGCTGAGCATCATAAACGCGGAGAAAGACGACTCAGGGGTGTACAGCTGTGAGACTCCAGCTAGGCAGATCCATCAGGTCGAGATCATTGTCGAAGGTAACTTGATGTAGCTGAAGCACATTGCAGTACGCCAAAAGGTCGAGGTAGAAACGTGGTTGAGCGTTTATCACTCCAACAATAGTATTTATTGAGTTTCATTAGTTGCTACTACTTATTTTACAAGATTCGGTTCGGTTAGATTTATCTACATCTTTCAATAATGTTTCTGACTGATATGTGAGCTCTCTTTGTGCTTACGTTAATGGTCGCAGTACACATTTCCCAAGTAAAATGTTATTTTACTGCTGCAATCCATCTTACTACCTACTACCTACTCATCAAACGAAGTGCTAAAAACCTTACAGCCTACGCAATAAGGGTAGAGAATTAGTACTTGAGACTTTATCGCTGCGGGTCCCCGCCCAAAAGGTTGAAATGATGTTTAAATGTCGGATCTTGAGTAACAAGACAAACATTAATTTATAATTAAAACGCCCGGTAATCATCAATTACTACAGATACAACAGTGTTTCGTTTAGCAACTTCTAATCAGTTTTCAATCTATTGGAAAAGATGATCTTTTCAATGGAACTTCAGATGGGGCAAGGTTTTGGAGGCTAAACCTTTTTTGGTTACAAATATGTTCTTTTTTGGCATTTTATGAACCTGTTTGTTGCCAGATGTTCATTGCCCGCCTTTACCCATCCGCCGTGGCCTGGTGGCCAGCGGGCAGGGCACACAACTCGGCACGGAGATCCGGTTCTCCTGTGCCAATGGAAATGCTTTGCTAGGTGCCCACAGCCTGCTGTGCCGCGCGTCTGGCAACTGGAGTGCGCCGCTACCAGTTTGTGAAAGTAAGCATTGACCATCGAGTACAATTCAAACATAATAATGTATTCAGTGATATGAGACCACTCTCAGCATGGCTAGCTTACCACGACTTCGCTTGTCGCGCAACTCAAAATCTTATGACGCTCGCACGGTATTAAAAGAAACAGATATTTGTCGCTCGACACAGAGTCGCGTCTCAACAGTTATGCTAGATATGCAGGAGTGTCCCGCTGTCGCTTTGTGAGGGTTTTTTTAATTGACTTGAACTGTACAGAGCTGGTTAGTGCCTAGACTTGTGTGGAATTACAAGTTTACAAATAGGAATTTCTCCTTACCACAGGAGTTGGTGAGGTTTTGTGAGAACAAATCGACTTCTCGAGGACAAAGTCAAGCTTGGCTTATAAACCATGCACCAGAAGATCAGTTCAAGCAACAATTAGAGCAGTTCCTTACTCGTCAAATTATTATAGTGCAGTTATAGAAACCTACAGCCTGACATTTACGGCGCTTTTGGCAATTGACTGACTTGTCTTGAAACCGTTGACTGGTTTGATTTCAGGCGTAGAATGCGGCGAAGTAGTCCACGACACACCCTTGAACGAGGGAGAACGGCGCCCCCGCGTGGCGGTGGTCTCTCGAGGAGTGGGGGGGCGCGCCGCCTTCTCTTGCCCTGCAGGGTGGGCGCTCAGTGGCGCCTCAGAGACCGTGTGCCTGCCTGCAGCAGATTGGGCCAGGCCTTTCCCGGTGTGCAGAGGTTAGTGAAAAAATGTCTGAGACTTCAAGAGGTGATGGTAATTTATTTACTTTCTTCACCGGAACATCTGGTTTCAGATCAATTATAGTTTCCCATATTAAAGAAATCACTAAAGGACTATATCCTAGGCCAATCATGCATTTACAAGAAAAACACAAAGACTTTTTTTATTAAAAGTGCCATCTTACCTATTTACGACGTACATTAAGTATGTAGCTCCTTTACCAGATTTCAGTGTGAACCTTGGGAGTATTTGAGACTGTTCAGCCTTTTGTTTGGCTGTATAATGTGATCACCATTCGTACTAATGCTAGGGTTCCGTCACAAGAGGAATAAATAACAGGTCTTCTCCACTACTAAGAGTAACACTAAAGTCTATAATACCTATCCGCCGGAATAGACTAGAAAAGACAGAGTAGTAAGTTACGCCTTCGATCTTGTGGTCTCACTCGAGGATATAGTACTTACCTAAGAATTATTTTTGGAGTACGAATCTAGTTTGTTACTTGTGAAAAATGAGAATTCGCGCAATTTACGTATAAGGTGTCTGCATTTACTATGTCTTTAATTTTATGAGATAACCCAGCGGTATAACGAAGAATAGAGGTAATGGCACATGATTCCAAAGAGAGTTCTTACTATAGCTCGGAGAGTGGTAGATCGGCGCTTAGTTTATAAACGCATCTATTAACCAAACTCTCACTCCAGAGGTATCCTGCCCATCGCTACCACCGCCAGCCTCAGGCTACGTGCTCGGCCGCGCCCCCTACCGCGCCGGCGACGTCCTGCAGTTCCACTGCAACCCTGAGCACACTCTGCATGGACGGCCGATACTGGTGTGTCAGGACAGCGGTCGGTGGAGCGACAAGCCGCCTACCTGTGAGTATTGGCTTGGATGTCAACATTAGTCTTATGATTCCAAGGCTATAATTAAGTCCTGAAATCCACCTTGTCATCGTTGGGTCAATCACGTGTAAGATGTCATATTTGGTGTTTTTAATTCATGCTGTTCAACCAATGTTCAATCCAATTACACAACAATTGTTGCAGTGTTTTGTTTGACGTAGGCTCAGAAATAGGCTATATACACTTATGCTTTCATTATCTTACAACCTTTATAAATTCAATGTGTCGATTTTACTGGATTGTTATTTGCTATTACTTAGTTTGTTTATTTCGCCACATTTTGTTGTTTTATCTTATCCGATAAAACTTTTTTATTTCTAGGTGCCCAGGCCTGCACCTACCCCGGCACGACGATATCGGGCCGCATGTCGTCCGTCAAGTTCTATTACAAGATCGGTGAAACTGTCAGCTTCACGTGCGAGCCGGGGTATCGGCTCAAGGGGGCGCCCATGCTGCGATGCCTCAAGTAAGTTGCAATCAACATTATCTCTAGCTTCGACATTGTCAATTTGATTATCATTATTATTATGGATTGTAGTATCATCGTTACAACTACCAATATCATCGTCTCCCTTTCCTCTACTGCCATTATCAACGGCTTGTTCGTTACGGGCGGGCTCTACTTTAAGCCAATGGCCCGCCCGTAAAGCCCAGCTTCAATTTTATGGTTATATTAATCGTTGTCAAAATCATCACTGACATGTTACTTTATTTAAACTTTATAATACCGTCAACCATAGGGCCAAATGCCAAACAGAGCTACAAGAAGTCGGTGTGAATCAGAAATCTAATTGTATAGAGAGTATCTAGGGAATATCTTCAACATCACCATTTTAGCTATAGTCACCAAGCAACGATTTAATTAAATGTTTACAAAGAAGAGAAAAATTTAAAAATTCAATGGTTCGGATAGGATTCTAACCTGCGTTTCCAACGGCTTTCCGGGTCAACACGGGCGTCCTACCAACTGGGCCACGAACCAGATGTCAGAGCCATTGAAACTTTCAACCAGTTGCTTCAACATGCCTTAGGGTGGCATCGTAGCGCCATCTACTATCATCTATTTGGTTTACGTTAGCAGACGTTACTGCTTTAATAAAAAATAACGATTTAATTATTGAATGAACTTGGTCACTTTCATTTGACTTCGACTTAAGCTAGACTGAACATTATGTTATGAAATTTAACGCCTGAAGTGATACCATATAGGTATCTATTTCATTATTGAATATAAGATTCTTCAGTATTTTAACGGTATTCACAATTGCCAGAGTTAAAATCTTTACTTCGGCTGGTAACTGTTTTTTTATTCAGAGCTCCAATGTGCATTACCTACCATACTTCTAAAGGATATCGTGGATTTAATTAATAACTATATAGTGTTCTCGTCAATCGTTTGTAAGGCGTTGTTACCACCGCTCTTACTTAGTACAAAGTATGTTGAGTTTAAATGGCGCTTAACCGTCATTATACGTCTACATTACAGAAACAGAAAATGGTCCAACGCGATCCCGCTCTGCGCACCATCATCCAACTACACGTCATCAGACTCGCTCGCCATGCTCAATGGCGACATCGACGCCATGCTGTCTGACGCGCCAGACGTCCTGAAGACCCGAGCTACCCCTGCGCACCTGTCTCCAGAGAGCTACAAGCAGGCTATGACCAGGGTAGCTGCGTCGCGACTGCTGCGAAGAGCACCTATTGAAGTCTATAAGAACAGAATCTCTAGGGTGAACAGGTTTTTGAGAAGAGATACTCTGAGATAATCATTTTTGATCCAATGGGATTGATTGTTCTGATTGTTCATCAGTTTTTGAACCAAGCTAAATGTTTTTGGCATTTTGTAATTGCTTACATTTAATATCTTGCTTTTTGGCTCCAGGACTGCATTGGTAAGTCCCTGGAATCTTCCGCCAAACCAGCTTGAGACAAATTTATGATGTTGGATCTTAAAATCTGTGTCGATTATTTGACACAGTATTGCCAGATATATTGTTTTTTTTTTAAGCAACAGTATTCTTTAAAAGTCCAGGTATCTCATGTGGTATTTTATTTTGAAAAATACAATAAATTACTATTACGAATATCAGACTCAAACTCCCACATCGATAGATCATGTATTATTATTTATTAATCATTAATCATATGGTCATGAAATTAACATTTAATTTTATTGCTTAAAATGTTGATTAAACCGCGTGATGCTGCGTATTACTTTCGGAAATTTTATTGTTTTTACACTTTTTCGTTTCCAATTGTTTTATTCCATAATTACACCGTATTTGGTGAAACAATTTCAGTGGACTATAGCTTAAATGTACCTTTATCAACAGAATTGAAATCAAAGTCAAGATCATGCTCATTTCAATGCTTTTCTAATACATATATGGGATCGCATAATGAGCCAAAAGAATACTAGAAACATATTGAAATTGGTCAATTTGTCGCAAGCCAAGCGTTGTTTAGATATAGAAGAATGACATACGTAATTTCTTTAGTAAATCATAATTATATTAATGTTTCCTTGACGGGTCATAGTCAGATTTAGGCCCAAGTCTTTCCTGTGGACATAAGTGAAATTAAGCATTCCAGGACCTAATTTTCTGATAAAACTCGTATGAGAATACATAATGTTCCCTCTTCTATAATCCGATGTACTGGCTGTTGACCACCGGGGACACGGCCTTTGTTTTTTTTTTAACTGATTATGACCCTGACGGTTAAATAAATATGTCTTTCTTTCGAACAAAACATGAGTTTAGTTATAAGTATACTAATTTTAATTGATGTTACTACAATACAAATAATTTATGTAAAATGTTATGTTTGTTTTAGTCCGATAGAATTATTTTCAAATGTATGCAATGTAAAAAAGCAAAGTTATTGTAAATAGTGCTTGTATCAACCTACAATGATATTTATATTTTGTAGGACATTAAATAATATGGAATTAATTCGAAGGATTTGATAGATAAAATCTACTGCTTAACATAATAAAAAATGTGATTTTCATAGCTAACTTTATATAGTACTCAGTCGAAAAAATATTACCTACACTATTTATAATTGACGACAAAAAAATATAGATGAATGTGCCAATTTTTTCATATCAACTTCAATCCAAATTTATTGTAAATACCGCTTCGCCAAAGATGATCAGAATAACTATATATAAATAATATATCTATAGGTAAAACATATTGTACTTAATAATTAAGAAAAATTACTATCTGTAATTATTTTCTAGGGAACTCATAGTACGTAATGAATGCTAGATCTTTACTCAAAGCCACGCACAAATATTTGGAAATATTTAAAATTATAAATTTGGCCCAATTTCAACTTCTTATTTATCTTTAAGGCTGATTTACACAAATCGACAGTCGAATTAAGCATTCTAGGATAACACACGATGCACTTCTGGGCTCATGTTACTCAGAATCCTTTGTATAACGTTGAATATTCGAACCACACTCAAGAAAAAAAGTGTCCCAAATTTTTGTATTATACATATTTTTCCAGCGCGTCACGGGCATTTTTTTTATACTACGACGGTGGCAAACAAGCATGCGGCCCGCCTGATGTTAAGCAGTTACCGTCGCCTATTAACGCTTGCAACGCCAGGAGCATGACACGCGCGCTGCCGCCCCTTTAAGAACCTATTTACTTTACTCCCCTCTTGAAGAACCGCATACTGTAGCCCCCGGCATAGAAAATAATAAAATAAATAAATCATACAAAAAACGCGACGATCTGGAAAGGAAATTTTGGGACGCTATTTTGCTTGTATGAGGTTCGAATTTACAAACGCTTTTGAGTATGACGAGACTAAAAAAACATAGGACTATTTCGGAAAAATTAATCATTTTTTTAAACGCTCTTATTACACCGTCTTTAGCGTCTCCTTCGAATTATCCTAACACTGATTCCGACCTAAAGAGTTAAATAATTTAACACTTATTTATTTCGACTGTAACCTATACTTTACTAACCCATTGTCTACCGTCAATTTGGACAATCAAACGAAGTCTACCCAATGTAAATTCGCCTTAATTTTTGTGTGATCCTTTTTTAGATTTTTATCAACTTTACGTGTATGTAGTTACCTACAATCTCTTATAATAGTAGTTTTTTGACTGTGTAAACAGTTTATGTAAGTTACGAAATTAGTCCAACTGTCAAATTTCTTTAATCTTGTTTTTGTTCGAAAATTCGCTGTTTTATTTTTATTCAAGGACTACTAAGAATTTGAACTTGGGCTAGGTTTTTTTGAAACAAAATTCGATTTCATGCATATCAGAGTATCGCATATCTTTTTACTTCGAGGTTTTCCGTGTATTTTCATGTTTTTAATCGTGTATACGGCTCGTGACGTCACGGCGTGTAATATTGAATTCTGTCCCATTAAACTAAAAATGACATTAAATATAAGTGAAAATAGTTTGTTGTTTTTTTGATATGTCCCAATTTTATAATTATAACTACAATAAAGAGGAAATACCACAGTTATTTTTTTTTTCATTCAAATCGAGGTTTAGGACTCGTCTGTTTCCTACTTTAAATCTTAGCCACGGTTTTATAAAGTTTATAATAGCGTTGATAACGCCTACATCAAAATTTATAGCAATGCGTCTTTTGACATCATTTGAGTATAGTTATTTTCTTTTAACCGCACCAAAACTGCAACAAAATACCCTTACATTTAAAACGTACCTACTTAAAATATAGTACAGATATAGTATACCTTGCATAATGTTTTTCCATAGTATTTTGTAGGGCAAGCTCGTTAGGGTTCCGTACCCAAAGGGTGAAAACGGAACCCTACTAGGTACTGAGACTTCGCTGTCCGTCCGTCCGTCCGTCTGTCACCAGGCTGTATCTCAAGAATGGTGATAGCTAGACAGTTGAAAATTTCACAGATGATGTATTTCTATTGCCGATATAACAACAAATACTAAAAATAAAATAAAATAAATATTTATGGGGGCTCCAATACAACAAACTTACAGATTATGGTACGGAACTCTTCGTGCGCGAGTCCTACTCGCACTTGGCCGATATTTTTTATATTACCATCTCAACTTTTTCACGGAAGTTGATAGAGGCAACATGCTAAAAACGATTTTTTCTTACAAAAAACGGACATATCTAACACAAAAAGTTGATTTCTTCTTCTTCTTCAAACATCAATTTGAGACCGTCGAACTGAATAAATAAACCATATCAAACATAAAATGTATAATATTTTTTTTTTACTAAATACTTATATTTTAGAATCTTATGTTTTAGTTTGAGATTTGGTACTGGAGGAGGATGGAAGGCATAAGCTGGATGGAAAAAATGTCTAATGAAGAGGTCTTGAATAGGACAGAAGAGAAAAGGACACTAGGTACTAACACTAATAGAAAATAGAAGACGAAATATGATAGGGCATCTACTAAATGACTCTTTCCTCAAAGTATCATAGAAGGAAAAATCGAGCGTAAGCGAGGTAGAGGAAGGCTAAGACGAAATTACTTTGAGCAAATAAAAAAAAATGTTAAAGTCATGGCTTACCAAGTGAAGGAGAAAGCCCAAGAAAGAAACGGCCGGCAATACACCGACAAAAGCGTAGCTCTTTAATTGAAGAGAGAAGAGAGATCTTTTAGAAATCTCTTTGACATGACCATCATCCTCCTAGCCTTTGTCCCATTTTTTGAGAATGAATTCTCAATCGGGGTCGGCTACCTAAATCCCAAGATGTGGCGTAGGCACTAGTTTTTACGCAAGCGACTGATATCTGACCTTCCAACCCAGAGGGGAAACTAGGCCTTATTGGGCTTAGGTGGTTTCCTCACTATGTTTTCCTTCACCGAAAAGCGAGTGGTAAATATCAAATGACATTACGTACATAAGTTCTGAAAAACTCATTGGTACGGGCCGGGTTCGAACCCGCGACCTCCGGATTGAAAGTCGCATGCCCTAACCACTAGGCTACCACCGCTTCATCTCTTTGACATGACCAACTGTCCAAAATCAGGAGTGATCATGTTTTTTGTCCTGGTAGCCGGGTTTTAGATATGGCTACCCTATCTCCAAGGCAAGACTGAATAGGCTGTTGCGGAACTTGTGAGCTACATCTTTGACCCCTAGTCGTAGTCTACCATCAGATACTGACGTCAATCGCCGGTCAGTTTGTGGTAAAAAAATGCATCTACAGATTATATGTTGTCACATTTAATAAATTTAATATAATTAGATTCGATAGGTTAAATTTTTACCGCGCGTAAACGAATTCACCGCGTTATATCTCTCCTTCTGTCTTTCTTTCAAATATTTAGTTACTAAGTAGATAGCCTAGTGTTTGGTGCGTCTATATTACTCGGCCTATCTGTGAGTGTTGATCAAGTGTGTGCCATTCTGAGTCTGCAGTAACCCTCCGCCGTGCCGGCCACACCACAGCAGCTTAATTTGGTGAGACCGTTACATTTTCTAATGCCAATTGCAATATTATTATACTCCTTGTCTATGCTGACCCGCCACAAGGAAAGCTAGGCGAGCCTAAAGGATACGGTTTAAGAGTTTAAGCTAAAACCAGTACCAAGTTTAGATGGACATAGGGCCAAGCACGGCCCGTATAGTATCACTCTTTAACTAACGTCAATTATGCACCTTTTCTTGGAAATCAGGCCACACTTCATCAACCTCTACCTGTGAACCAGCGTAATATAGTACGACCCAGCCGTCTCATGGTATTCGTCAGAACAATTATATCTTTAGGTATTTTAACTTGCAAATAAACGGTACCCGCAACAACATCGGGAGTTGTTGTAAAATATATACAATAACTGTCATTTATTTTTTGGAATCGTTAGTATTAATGTAGTTTTAGGTTGTATTCACTGTAATTTTCATTACTTAGGTACTTTTCCTACCCGAGGGACGTTCCTTTACTTCAGCACTTGTACTACTTTCCCATAAAACTTATATTTCTAACCGTAATTAAATTATATTAGGTTTTGTAGGTGATTGTGGACAGTTCATAATTCATCTAGCGAAATAATAAACTAACCTAACCTATCCGTCAGTTTACAATGTCACTGGTTAGTTTATAAACGGATGGTATATAGTCATGATTACTGTACAGTGTTTTATCCTTTCATGTTTTACAACCATAATCGAAAGATTCCGACGTGCTTCTTGCTGATATAACCTACTTCGGTTCGAAGGTGTAATTAATGCGTGGTAATTTTGTTTAAGTAAGAAAGCTCTCTGTAAGGGACGAAGAGCTGAACGGCCAGCTAAATAATTATTCGTTTATATTTTTGTTTTAGTGTTTTTTTTTGTATATTACACTATAATTATGCTCATTACATGATGTAATACCAAAACTATACTAAAAGTCCTGCTTTAAATCGAATATTAACCAAGAGTAGTGTATGATACACATCTTGAATTTTTGCCGTAGGACTTAAATAGCATAGTTTGGGTAACTTACAAACATATATTAACCGTTCAACAGTAATAATTTCGTTAGAGGCTACGTAATGAAGAAATGCAATAGCTTGCAAGCAATAACTTCCTAGAACAAAGAGGTCCCTTTTTTTTCAAGGCTTTTAAAGGCCAGGTCACTTTGTCCCGAACACGTGCAGACACCGCCAGCTAGCAACAATTAGCCATTGTCAAAAAAAAGGGACTAACATAAACATAAGTGCATCGCCGGCTCATCCATAACATTAAACTCGACTGTCTTCATTTATCACGGAAAATTTACCAATTCCCAAGGGAGGCAATTGTCTGTACCTACAAGGGTGATAGCGAACCAGTTGAAAATCGTGCAGTTGATACCAACCTCGACCATCGATGGAGGTTCGAGGATTGCTCGCTAATCACTTGTCCGAGGAGAAAAATAACAGTCAAATCCAATTAGAGATTAAAGGCAGTGTTTCAGACTTAATGTCTCCCGGTTACAATGCTCCTCCGTTCACGGAACAAATTGATAACACATTCGGTACCAGTTTAGAAACAGTTTTCAGGGTGGAGTAAATATGATTATATTTGCCGCCGTGAGTTGCTCTACGGTAAATATCTATGTGCATATGGAACATCAGCGACGACTACAATATAGGACACCCCATATAGCTACGAATACCACAATGCCAAATCTTCGTGTCTTCTACGACTTCGCGGAGCTCCGTCCACTTCAACAGTCCTGACACTGAAGCATCATTGATTCAACAATCCAGTGCTGACCAAACCACGACCGATGTAATGCGCAGCTACCGACTAATTGACACACAACCTAAAATAAACTAAAAACGCATGCTATCACGCTACCTCACAATAACAGCTATGGTAAAGAAATATCAAAAGGAAGTGAACCGTCATGTAACGGCCATAACCACGATGTCACACTAAAGAAAATTCACGAAGTCACCTACAAAGACGTCCACACACACGCAATATTATCTGAACCCTAACTTTAATCTGGATTATACCGTTGAAGGAAAGCACAAGCAAATTTAATTCACTAGAGTAATCAGCCAGAACGAAGAAATATTATCCCCAGAACATGGACCCGACACGGCCACTTGTAGTGTGGATGAAAAATATAAAATAGATAGAAACAGACACGGAATCAAAACTGGAGGATAATTACATACAAATAGCGACGGCTCAGCGACATCAACCTACAACACAAGAACTTATCGTACGTGATAACTGGAAACTTTGGACGACGAGACGCAGTCCACTATCCTTCCCTGTATATATTTACACAACTATCTGTCTATTTCCTTTCTGGCTCGATGCTAGTATTCTTGTTGGATCTCTCCCGTCGGTCCTCATCCTGACTGCAAAATAACCTACACTCCCAACCTGTAAACTTCTGGCTCCCCGGTGCCTCGGATAGGAGGGCCAGTTGATCTTACCGGAGCGGCAAAAGACGGAGGGGAACACGAGAGGACCCGGATACGTGCCCTGTCTCAGAACCGAAAGCTCCGGCCAGGGAATGTTAAGGTTTCTATACTACCCTGAACGACTTTCGGTATTGTGCCAGTATGCGCTTCTGAGTCATTTCGCTGAGCTTCTTTGTCTTTCCCTCTCTTGCATGCTCAACGCCTCCGCGTCCTTGCAGCAGAACTGCTGGCTGGGTGTAGTCACCGAAACGAAACGAAACGAATTTAATATAATTAGATTCGATACAATCTTTAAATCTAAGATTAGAGTCTAAGCAGAAGTTTGTAGTAGACTTATAGTGAAATAAACAGATACATTTTTTTTTATATGGTTTAAGAGCCTGTTAGATACACGGACTATAGGCCAGCTACAATCTGCGGAATCGATGTCATGTTTAAAAAGCTTTTTATATATATCCTATCCTATCTATAAAATGGAGAACGGAGTTTTAAAGTAACAGCATAATCACACTAATATTATAAAGGCGAAAGTTTGTGACTGAGTTTATGTGTATGTTTGTCACTTCTTCACGCTCAAACGGCTGGACCAATTTTTATAAATTTTGGTATGAATGTAGCTGACACCCTGGATTAACACATAAGCAAATTTTATCCCGAAACATGTAATTTTTATCCCGAAACCACACCAAAGTGACTCCCGTTAAAATAGTGGGGTTACGTGGAAGTTACAACAATTTCTACTTAGTAAACTTATAAGTTAAATAAGTACCACATAGTTATTCTCATACCTTCGTGTCACTTTTCTGTACTGTACCCGATTTTGTAAGGCTTATTTATGAACTCGAAAGGTCCAGTGCAATAGCCCAGAGCTATTTATTTGACTGTTTTTTTAAGCAACGCCATTTAATCAAGTAAAATAATGACGCAACGAGAGGCTGTGAGTCAATCTGTTCCATCTATTGTCATTTTTAAAGTCCACTAGACGATTCACTGTAACAAGCACTACATCCATTGCTGCCTCTGGTTTTATACCATCATACAATATCAAGTAAAACACGCAATGGATTTCCAGTGCATCGATGCACTCATGAAAATGCATCGAAACCGGTTGTCTTGGTAACGGAATGGAACGTAGATTTGAAAACTCCAGTACGTCGCAGACCGCGCGCTGCGCTGGCCGCATTTAAAAAGTGAGGTTTCGCGCAATAACGAACTGTCAAATTCGAATTTCGAATGTTTTTGAACGTGTTTTGTTTTTTATTGTGAAGTGCCTGTTTGAAGTGTTTTTTTTATTGTGTTTGGTTTGTCTATGACGCAGTGACCGATAAGGAAGGTGGGTTAATAGTTTTAGTCATTGGACACAGATTTACCTACCTGTTAATTTAGATAACATTCTTGGTACATGGAAGAGGTGTACCCACAACTAATTTTGTTTGCATAGAACATCTATAAGACACATTAAAGCAGTAATTAATTACATTCGAACATAAACGTCCGTATAGCTGAATAATTAGAAATTGGTACCTAATAGGTTAAAGTCGTACATTTTTTTATTTATTCCTAAATATGGTACTGATTGCAAAAAAAAACATACTCTTTAACTTAGTGTAGGTTGGTTCATAAAAAAAAACAACGTTTATTAAAATTAAAGAACACAATATTCCGATATATTATCTCTCCGTACTAAGAAAAACTGTCTGTCTTATATAGATTTCTAAAATCTACTTATTTAAAAATAAGTATTTTGCTAAAGAGTGTTTTGAATCATTGAAAAATCAATGTAAAAGAATAATAACGAACTAAACTAACTTAAGTAAATAAACAAAGTAATCATAAAATATAAATACAATGTTAATTTAGATACGCATCTATATGATAATTTATCCTAATCGGTAGGTGTCTACATATTTCTAAGGACTCTTATTTATTGTGACGATCACCTTACTACGCAGTAATATGGTATAAATATCTATATATACCTATTATGATGAGTGTATTAGTAATGTTTTGAATTGTCAATGTTGTCAATGTTGTCAATTGACAATAATCAGTCACTTTAAAACAAAACTTCAGTACTTGATTAGCCCTCGCAGTAAATCGGCTCTCCTGATGATGAATCGCGTACCGATTAGAAACATGTCGAGCGTTATTTTTTTTTTTCATAAATTATTATGGCTGAGGCAGTATGTAAATAAAAATGAAAACCTATACGTTAGAAACAAATGCACGAGTTTAAAGCCAAGAATGTTATCATGATGTATATTTAACTGTTGTGTACAATATAGTGTTTACTTACTTACTTTTTAAAGAAGAAATCATTACCGACCCGACCCAAAAGGCTAGTCATCATAAGGCCCTCATTTAACGAGTGGTATAAAAATGCTAAAAATACTAAAACCTGAACATTACCTACCATAAAATTTCGAATTCTTAGCTTCAATATCGGCTAAGATTTAAATAAATAAATAAAGATCCCGTAATTTGTTTCAATCAAAACTTGCAAAAACGGCGATGATCTGCAAAACAGCAGTTCTACTGACTGCACACCAGCTGCAATGTCAACTGCACTAAAACTGCATTCAAACCGTACCTTTACTGTCAGATAGCAGCACAAATGTAACCCATCTGTCCAGCCCTTAGCAAAGCGTCATCACGAAACTAGTTGTGTAGCTATTACGTTCTTCTACTGAGTCAGGTGACACGTGCATAGTCCAGTAATTAATGCACTGGCTTATATAACAGTTAGTTTAAAGCACACTTAATAGGTTTTGGAAATGTTCCGTTAGACGACAGATTTTCCGTATTACAAGATTATAACGACGAAAAATATTTGTAATAAATTATTTGCCATTAGCGGTGATATATATATTGTTATTGTCTTAATTTGAAGACGACCATAACTTCATAACTTAAGATCATGTAAAGAGAGCATCTAAATTAAATTAAATGATTATATTTTTTTGATATCGGTATGTTTTGATTTTTATTAGAAGTTAAACTTTGGTAGGTACGCAATTTTCACAATTATTTACAGCTAAGTAAATATATTTTGGACGAGGCTATATGCTACCAGCCCGAAGGCTTGATGGAACGGCATTTTGACTGCCTTCAGTAGTAAACCCAATTCCATTATAAGAATATGGATTCTGCGAAATAATAGTACATTACTGCAGACGCCGGGAAATAAGGGCTTGCCAGCTGAGTAGGTATAGACGGATAGTGATACGAAGTTGGCAAGCCCTTTTTACGGCTTATAGGCACGTATTGTGTATTTCTCAAACATATCGATGGCAAAAAGCGAGAACGTAGTAACCGCCACTTGGTCAAAAAAATTTTTTTTGCATATTCGGAATCAGCGAATTTTTCTGCGTCGACTGGTCTGGGTCCCATGGCTCTACGACGCTTAGAAAAAACTGGACTACGTTGCAAAACGAATGTATTTTTTTAACGATGCCCACATCTAATTGATGTAAACACCCAAATAGTAGCAATTTTCTAAACGAGTACATTTACGCTAATTTTGTTCTTTCATAAATCAAAGGGTGTGCCGGTTACAGCGTTGCCGAAATTTTGTTCCGTGGCGGTTGCAGCATTTATGCATGTAGTGAAAAAATTACGAACCAAGCTTACTGCAATTATCCTAAAATAAATTATCTATGATTGACGCTTACTACATTTCATTCGAAAATGAATTAACAGCAAGCTACAGTAACGACATTTGAAACACAACGTGAAGTGGGTAGTGCTTGAAGATACAGCAATAAAAATGTGCGCTCGCGGCGATGTGGCTCGTGAATACGACCTGTGATTTAGTCTATCGGCGATCGCCGTAGCGAGTGGGTGTGCGTAGTCTGTGTACATGCCTTTTTTGGATGTAAAAATATGTTGCGGGTTTAATGGAAAATATGAATATTGGGATAAAACATAACTAGCATATTTATTTGCTTTATTAATATTGAAAGGACAGCAAAAATTTTTTATTACATTTTGTTGGAAGAAAATAACGATGTTGGGGCGCGGGACGCGGCAGCTTTGAGAGTTCCGTGCCTCAATCGCCAAAAACTAAACTTAAATAGGATCACTTTTGTGCCTGTCTATCTATTTGTCGAGACCTTTTTCTCAGGAACGCGTGGAGGTATAAAGCTGGAATTAACATCAAATATCATCAAAGGTCTGCTTATCTTCAGCTTCAAGGCAATCAAAAGATACGAGCAAACGCTCGCATGATGATTAAAAAAAAAAAAATTTTTTTTTTACTTTTTTCGGCTTTCTTCTCGACAGCGGCCTCCTCTTGTGAAATGCCGATAAATTCAGATTCAGACATGTAAAGTGGCCTACTTACAGAATAGGTATACCTACATTTCAATTTTGATTTCGATTTAAAATAATGATTTTTTTTAAATTAGTATAATATGTATGTATATCTAGTTTACGGTTGTAATCGCTAGAAGAAAGTTTTGCTGTAATCTACTACGTTTCACTACAACCATTAAGAGTTAATTGGTCTAACCCCTAAAAAGCTGACTCAAGCCGGATCAAACTAGTTTGGGGTGTCACGTCCGCATTTTTATTGTCCAAGGGCTAGAATCAGGATAAGCACTAAATTTGTTGAGCTGCGGTTGATAAACAACTGTACGGTATTTAAAATTTACCGGTTAACTGGTGCCTGATTCGATTAATATTTTCACAATAACCATACGCATGGCATAATCGGGCAACCTCACACAAATTAATCAAGTACCACAGTAAGTTCTAGGAGGCTTGTGTTCTGGACACAAGTGAACATACTGGTAAAGATAAATACATACTTAAATACAAATAACATCCATGACCCAGGCACAAATATATTATTCGACAAATATTCGAGTTCATCACACAAATATATTTGCCCTTGCCGGGATTTGAACCCAGGACCGTCGGCTCAGTAGGCAGCTGCTTAAACCACTGCGACAACTGTCGTGATTCGTTTTATCACGGACATAATATACAGCTTTGCGGCTGCTTGAGCTACATCAGCTGTGTTCTTAATTCTGTCAGTTAGTTTTTCGCCCAGAATACTGCGTTCCATGGCTCTTTGACAAACCTTGAGGGTGGACTTCTGAACTTTTGTCAAAGACCAAGTCTGCGCTCCGTAGGTCAGGATTGGAAGAATGCACATGTCCATCAGTCACTATTGATTTATTTATTTTATATATTGTTGGTACTTGACATATATGTATACCAAATGTAAAATAAGAATACTGAATTTAATTTATTCTATATGTAATAATAATAATGGCTATGATTGTGTTATAGCTTAGATTGACAATGTATGATTATTACAAATAAAAAATCTATCTATCTATCTATCTATCTATTGCATTAATTTTCATTACTTTAGAGGGGCGATTTTTGAGTTAATTATGACAAACATTTTGAGGAGTGTTATTATAAAACAATGCATTTTAGAGTGGAATTTTTAGTATTTTTTTAAGAACAGTTATTTTAATTATGTTATTATGAAAACTAATTCCATTGGAATGCAATTTTTAGGTTCCTATTTTAATGTCAATTGATATTCTGCCTAAGAGAAATGACTCCGAGTTTTTATTTAAATAAATAATAAAAATATTAATTTGTACGGTACCATAGTGATATAACGTCTAGTTATTAAAGTTAAATATTAATGGTTCAGTGAGATTAGTTCAAAGAAATATTTTTATAATTGAGGTGATAGTTGTGTTCAAACAATTGTTTAAGAATTATGTTGAAAACTTATATAATAAGTAATACTTACATTCAAAACATCTTTTATAGTTAGTGGGTTTAATAGGTAGTGAGTTTTATATCGATAAAAGTTACTTAAAAAACAATTGAATGCCAAAACTGAAGATAAAATGTAGAGAGTTTTAAAGTTTTGACGGGAATATTAAACCTCATTACCTATAATATTTAGTTTTAGCGGATAACAATATTATAGTCTGATTAACCCTAAGAATATGTATGTTTGTTTTTAGCACGATAAGTACAAGGTTGTGATTTTATAATATGAGAGATTTTATTAGCCTTTTGAAATGTTACAATCAACGGAGCGGTTTTAAGTAACTTTCGTAATGTTTTTATACAGAGAAATTGAGACTAGATAGTATTTGATATGTTAAGACGGTAATTGTTGCTTCTGAGCTTTTAATTTGTAAGAAACCTGCATTTAAAATTTGGAAACATTTTAAAAAAGTATGTTGATAAAAGTTGACTGATACTTAAGTCGTTTTATTTTCACAGTTTCTTTTTGCCGGTGGACACTTACCACATTTCAGTTAGTCCTATAAAGAACGTAATGACATTTACGTCAAAATTATTGAATCTTAAAATAAATATGCATCTGGTTACAGCATTTATGCTTTATGGAAATAATACTCGTTTCACCATTTTAGTACATTTACTTCTGGCGTTTACAGCGTTTTCGCGTAACGAAAAAAAGAGTTCAATTGTCGTAACCGCCACTAAGTCGTAAACCAGTCTTTTTTGTTAAATATTAAATATGCCAGTTGAAAGAAAACCATAAGTTATGAATTAGGTCCAAATATCAAGCACTTTCGTTCATAAATGAAAGAGTTATGATTTTTTTTCTCGAAATCGAAAAGTTTTTTGGCTCTGGTGTAAAGTTTGCATTTTGGCGGTTACTACGTTCTCGCTTTTTGCCATCGATATGCAATGGAATAAAATATACACCACTTAAAAAAAACAGCTGTGTAGCCTGTTCATGAATACAGACGCCATGTTTAAAAAAAATTGGCCAAGTGTGAGTCCGACTCGCGCATGAAGGGTACCATAATCTATAACAAGTTTGTTGTATGGGAGCCCCCCTTAAATATTTATTTTATTTAATTTTTAGTATTTGTTGTTATAGCGGCAATAGAAATACATCATCTGTGAAAATTTCAACTGATAGACGGACGGACGGACAGCGAAGTCTCAGTAATCTCTCTCTCTTCTCTAAAAATTACTTGCCAGCCTAGACCATCACTTTTGTATGGAATTCCTTTACAGTTCTCTTGAGTTGTTCCGCCCGAAACGTGATACTTCGAAGCCTTATCTAACGTACGTTATGACGACATTTCATTGCATGTTTGAGAAATGCACTTTTTATTTATATATTTTTTTTATAAGAAATACGCTATACGCGTATACGACGCGACGTATTATCAGCGGATAATACGTCGGCGTCGCGACGTCGCGTCGCTAGCATAATGCTAATGAGCGACGCTTATATAATTGACATAAGCCACGTCCTTGCAGCGGACCGTGGTAAGCATGCGGGCCAAGACCGAAGCAGGGTCGCTGGTATTTAAACAGGCTATTTATCTACCTAAAATAATATTTAATTTCGCCTATTGTTTTCTTTTTCATTCTTCAAGTGTGATAAGGCTAGAGTCAACCACGCGAACTCTGCCAATGAACTGTCAAATTATACAAAGTGAGTCAGTTTCTATGGTTCGACAGTTTATTTGCTTGGAAGAGTTATAGCACAGATTAATATAATAGTTCTTCGGTTATAGCGTGGTTTGACTCTAAGGTGGTTTGGATACATCATGCGCTGACCTGATAGCCATGTAGTGAAAAAGTGCCTCTCCATGGCTACGAAGGAAAGAGGGAGAAGTAGGCCTCAAACTACCTGGATGACGAATGTCCAGAGAGAAATGAAGGATACTCTACCCGGATAGGTATTTAACTAAATGTAAACAAACCATAAATTAGGCTGACATTGGTTGGTAAATTTTTTATTTTAATAATATTACTTTAATAAAAAATATAATATTTATTTTGCTTTAATATATCAGGTTATAGAATAAACTATACGATACCCAATCAAGACTTTGTAATTATTCCCTAAGTACCAGGGATCGATACCGTTATTTTGATCCATACAAAATAGCACAAAATAACGTTATTATATTCCGGTTTTTCGCTCATTATCACACATGTTTATATTTTAGTGGGCTAATTTCAAGGATCTATATCTAATATTTATAACGAAATTCTACATAACACAAGCCTTTCACATACGAAAAAAAACGCGAAATTAGAGCGTTTTCATGAATACCGGTATCGATCCCTGCTAAGTACATTAACTTAATAATAATTTCAATATGCCACCAAGTATTTTACAAATTGTGCACAATAAAGAACCTAAAAACCTAGGAATCTGCAACCTTTTTTTCAAATAACATGACACTTGACACTTCTCGTATATTCGTTTTCGCGTACTATACTAGTCAGGATTTTCGCTTGCATTAGTTTTCTTGTTAGTTTGTTTGATATTGATCATATTGTTATTGCATTTTATTATATATTTAATAATTTGTGCTGTTCATTATTAGTGTTATCAATTAGTTGTTATTATTGTGCTAGTTATTGTTTTTCTGCTGGAAATGAACGAACCTGTACCAGGTTACTAGCCGGGCTAGCTCGGATAGATGATACAAAAGAACGGCTCATTATTAATGTTGGTGATGCTTCCTCTTCATCTTCGTTATCATCAAAATTAGACAGCAATAGTGAAAGTTCAAATTAAACTACAGTTACTGAACTCTTTTATTTAATAATAGTTTGCCCCAAAGGCAAAAAAAATAACTCTAACGTACTATTTTTTTAGAAATAACGTAACGTGTAGTGTACATACCTACTTGCGTTAGTGTTTGTGAGCAGTACAGAAAAAATACGTTTAAAATATTGAATTCATACATAATATCTGGGTATTGATTTCTTTTACTTATATGGCAAAGGCCATTTAATTATTTTTTTGCTTTGCCGAACCTTGATCAGAGTCTGACTACCAAAAGAATAATCGAAAGTAAGAATTAAAATTTTACAATTGATAAAATGTTGAGTACACCTGAATATGTCAACTTTGACAGCCAAGGTTTGTTTACATTTAGTTAAATCCCTATCCGGATGGAGTATAGCTGTAGAATGTAGATACCTAAGATCGAAGCAAATGGCGCCTTAAGTTTAGGAAAGCCGACCCCGCGTAACGGGAACAGGCGAGGAAGAAGAGGAGTTTTCTTTTTCATACTTTTGGCAGGGATTTTCTTAAGGATCGTTGGTTCGACGATCATCACGGGTATATATCAGATGTATATCATATATCAGGTCGATTATATAGAACATCGATTAAAAACATACGAATTCGAAGATAACAGTTATACGAACGGTTGGAACTCACGTAAGAAACCGTTGCATTGAGAGAAAAGAGTTACTTTTTCATGGTCATTGAAAATAAACTCAAAAATACATTACATACATACCCCGCGCGACGAACGATGAGTCCTATGACACCTGTCATCTCAGTACATTTTATAACCTATCGGAAAAATGAACCGAGATGACAAGTGTGTGGTGGTGAATTCGTGAATGTCCCAGATCGCAGGTGTTTGTCACCTCACCTTCGGTTAGGGCAATATGCCATCATGCCATCTGAGGCTTTACGAATTACCGCCCATAGTTTGTCTTAAGTTTTACGCCTTGCCTTGGGCAGGAAATGAGATTATCTCTCCGCAAAGCATGCAGAAAATCGCACTTACGGCCTACGGTGACGTGAAATTGATAATTTCTCTATATAAGCCTTTATTTTTTAATCTGGTTGCCTGTCGTTCTTATCTTATCAGTTTAATTGTTAACTAACTTCAGCCTATCACAGGGAGGGAGCAGCCTAAATATCTAAACATATTCCCTTATAATCCAGGTATTTAAGTAGGTACTCTTTAAAGTTTTAGCATTATTGAATATTATAATTATAACTAAACATTTCACCCTCAGTGCTCGTCTCATGAGCAAACGCAAACAATTAGGTACGTTCTCAGTGCCGAGGTCAACCACAATACATGTAAGGAAAATTCGTAAAAACGTGGAAAACATCCTAATACAATTATTATTGTACTAGCTTTTGCCCGCGACTACGTCCGCGTGGAACTTGGAAGTATGGAAGCAACCTCGTACAACACGATAGATATCCGCCTAATCACCTTAATTATTAAAAGGGATTATTAAAAGCGCCTAAGCAAATGTAAGAGCAATTGTGCTTTTGGTCTAATCATTACATTTCTTACAGGGTCATCAATGTCATCATGAATTACTTACTCACTTTTCAATCTTTTTAGGGATAATTTACAGGATGAAAACTATCCTATGTCCTTTCCTCTGATCTTAAACTATCTCCATGCCAAATTTCATCAAAATCGATTCAGCGGTTTAAGCGTGAAGAGGTAACAGACATTTTCGCATTTATAATATTAGTATGGAGTATGGATAGTATTTTTGAACGACGTAATACAAACAAAACCAATTTTCTGATTTTTGCCTTTATTGTGGGTATGAAAACTTGCTTATTGCCAAACTTTCATAATTTCTAGGGTGCCGAAAGGAAATTAAAAAAAAAACTTTTATTTAAACGCTCTAAAAAGAAGAAAATATTTTTTTCCTTATTAATTTTGATAATCAACTTATAGCCTCATTAGGTTATACAATTGATATGATAATAAAAGCTTGTCGCGAGGTTTTACTCTTTCAACTTGGAAAAAAACTTTTTAGATATGGTCTACAATCGGCGAAGATAACGGTGAATAAATAAAATATATATATATAATAAATACATACAGAGAAACATAGAACCTCCTCCTGTTTTGGAAGTCGGTTAAAAATGCACTTAATGTTTAAAAAAATCGTTAAGTTCTTTAAAACAATGTTTATAAAACCACGAAAAAATACTTTCGGACAAATCAAAATTCGGCGAAACGTTACAGATGACAAACAATGTTTTTGAGTTGTGATTGGATACCAATATAAGGGTGTGTCTCCACTGAAACGGAGCAGAGACGTCGAATTGACCAATCACAAAAGTAAAGCGGAGCTGAGATACAGATTTCAACTCAGGTGATTGGTCTATTCCACACGTCTCCGCTCCGCGCGTCAATGGAAACGCACCCTAAAGATACTTTTTACCCAACTACGGTAAATGAAAAAGGCAGGTTACGTGGACAAAGTTTCGAGCACCATCTATATCTTAGTTTCAAATACATTACTATTACTTACGTACCGCCATGTTAAACTCACTTAAACAATTATGTATGCTCAGTGCCAAGGTTAACCACATCGCTTGTACGGAAAACTCGTAAAAACGTGGAAAATACTTCATGCTGATACTCAAATAAAATACCTAATCACTACACTCTTGAGACGGTTGTTATAGGAAGGATATTTCAATGGCTAATGAGCGTAAGTGTATCGCCGGAACGAATCATTATGTTGGGTTTTGAATAGGTATTATAACGTGGAAATTCTAACAGTAGGATAATTCGATGGAGTTTTGCGATATCTTCAAATCAGCAATATAGGGGGGCCTATGATGGTTGCTTTTATCACGCGATAAATAAGTGACAAAGCATCCGTCACATTTTGACAAGATGCGAGTGTGAGTGACAGATGCTTTGTCACTTATTTATCACGGGTTAAACGCAGCCATCATAGCTATTGGAGCTTTGAAATGACTTTAAAAAAAACTTAACTGTTACAGTTAGTGTGTACTTAAACTAATTTGTACCTATCTTAAGAATTTAGGCGTATACGTAGTCCTCGAAGAAAGCATATTAAAAGCGTGCCTATAAAATATTAATATTATATTTTAAGTAATAAATAAGGATAACATATAAGAATAAAATGGAAATTACAAGAAAGTATGACGGTTTATCACAATTTATGTACGTTTGATGTGCTTTCTTATTAGAACCGTTATTGAATCATTATCAAAGATATCTCGGGATAGTTTTAAGAAGATTATGTTTATGCTATGTAGATGTTGGTAAAGCATATTTAGCGTGTGGAACTGATGTGAAAAACGCCAGTTTTCTGGCATGTTGTATTGTTCGTTTTTGCGCCCATGTGCAGCGCATAGTGAAAGCATAATTGGATAATTAGTCAGTGTTCTGTTTATTGCTGCTGTCGTCTCTATCTAATAAGGCTATTTTTGCTGCTCTAAATACTGAAGTGATTTTAATGTTATCGAGGAAAGTACGAATCTCGAATATTTTTGTAGTACATAGGCAATCACTAAAGAAATATGTCAAATGAAAGGACTATTCTATTATTAACGATTGTGTAAAAACTAAGTTAAAACATTAGGTATGGCCTGCATTAATTTAGGGTATTAGAATAAGAAAATCTTTTAGTATAATAGATGTAAAGGCTTCTCCAAGTTATTGAAAGTTGTATATACTTTTCACTTTTGGTAGAAGCGATTCAATCGGGTTAGGTTATCTCGAATTTGATTTAAATTTGAACCGACTAAGAAAGAGTAAATGTCAATGCATATTTTTTTACGTTTTTACGTCCTCATCATCATCATTCTCATTGTAATTTATAATCCAATTTTGAAAAAATCGTTCACTTCATAGCTTGAACTCCTAAAGGGTTCCTTTCTTGTGAAAATGTATATGTTGTTATCAGAGATATTAAAATGTGAGCAAAATCGGAAATGACGTATGACAACCAGTGACAACTTCAATGATTTTTGCTCGCTTTTTAAACGTTTGTACACACAGGCAAAAAAAAACCGTAGCTGTTTTTTTATTGAGTTAATAAAGCTACTCTTGTTAATGATTTTAGCTTGTCTATAGTTCGTGATCGGCACTACGGCCCATAATCTATCTGATCTGAATACTATCGCTAACGAGTGAAGGCTGCGAACCGCATTATCTAACCGAACCGGTCGGAGTGACAATGATGTGACGTCACTCTAGCGAGCCACTACGCTTAACCGGTACTACATTGACACAGATGTAAACAATGCTGCACCATGCGCTCGCACTTCCCTCGAATACCTGGAACAATACCTACCCGCTACCTCTCCACCTTACATATTTGAACCGTTCAAGCTTGAAGAAATAATAGCTGCGTGCAAAAAAATCAAACGTAAGGAATCGAGAGATATAAACGATATGTCGACTCAAATTATAGACTGTCTACCTCCTATGGTCATATCACTGTTGCTGATGTTGTTTAATAATTGCGTGTATGCTGGAACCTATCCATATATTCTAAAGGAAGTAAAAGTTCAACCAATTTATAAAGGAAAAGGTGAAATGGACTTGCCAAAGAATTATCGTCCAATATCGTTGATACCGGTTCTGTCTAAGATCTTTGAGCGCTTACTAAGTAACAGAATGATGAAACATATAACATCGAATAACTTATTAAACAGTAAACAATACGCTTATCAGGCCGGGCGGTCCACCACGGACGCGGCGCGCGACGTCGTGACCCGCGTGCTGGGGCACCTCGAGGCCGGGCGGCAGGTCGCCGCCGTCTTCTGCGACCTGTCGCGCGCCTTCGAGATGATCGACCACGCACTTCTTCTTGCCAAACTATCCCACTATGGATTCTCGGGTAGTTTTTACAATGTTATCGCCTCGTTTTTAAAAAATCGGAAACAGCGCACCTACGTCCGCGACGCTAAATCTGACCTCGAGCCAATTGGCAACTGTGCGGTCCCTCAAGGGTCTGTGATGGGAAATAACCTATTTTTGATAATGGTTAATGACATCACAGTCGCTTGTGGTGATGCCGAGTATGTTATGTTCGCCGACGACACTTGCATTATAGTTAACGCCGATAACATTGCAAACTTAATAAGAAAATTGCAGTTAGTAATGCATCAAATAACAAAATGGTTCACACATGATTGTTTATATAATATGAATGTGTGTAAAATGAATGACGTGTAATGAATTTTTATCTTTACCAAATAAAAATATGAATATGAATATGACTTGTATTAGAAAGGTCCTATGTCCAATATATGTACATGTACAGGATGCCTTAAAGTTCTTACGGACAGCATCCGATTTAAGCTGAACAGAATTTGATCCAACCTGTCTGAGAACTGAGTGACAATGATGTGACGTCACTAGCGAGCTACTTGGATTAGGAAGGTCCTATGTCCAATACATGTACCTACAGGATATGTCTTAAAGTTCTTACGCACAGCATCCGATTTAAGCTTAACACAATTTAATACAACGGGTCTGAGTACTCTGAGTGACAATGTGACGTCACTGGCGCTTTTCTTTGAATTAGGAAGTTCCTTTGTCCGTGTAAGCCACGTGTACCTAAGCTGTAGACCTCCCAAGTTTGTTTCAATTGTATATAGCACATCTAGCACAACTTTGACATGCGACTCTTTCTCGCGCGTGACGAGTGATGCTATGTCGCCCGAATGAGTCGCAAATCATAGTTGTGCTAGACGGGCAGGTTGGTAAGTGTGCAGGCCCCCTAAAACAGTAAGGGCCTTATCACACTTGCGATTTGCGAGCGAGTTTTCTATACAAATAAGCGTCGCGGCGAACTCGCTGCGTGATCGCTGCCATACAAAATTCGCTCGCAAATCGCAAGTGTGATAAGGCACTAATTGTTGGCACGTCTACCCATCAGCGCGCAGCCGTCAACCCGACGACAACAACCGATTATTCTAATACCTTGTTAACAAAAACGCATCCGGGTTATGATGAGTTTTTGTTCCACATGATAACCGACAAGCATACTCCGGGTTTTTGTTGCACAATTATAGCCTTCCAAGTGCCGGTCCTGGTCAGGGATATGGCGCTACAAACGGCTTTCATATGTTTAATTATGCAAATATTTGACGTATGCTCATTAATATGAGCATACGTCAAATATTTGCATAACGTCACCAGCGATTCGTCATTAACCAAATTCAAAACATTGTTTACCGGAATGCTGCTAAATCCTTCGTTCTACTTGCGAAATAAATACTGAATACCATTAAAAAAAACTTGACAAAGGCAAATGCAAAAATTACTTGAAATTTGCGGAATATTTAGTCCTGTCTCCTCTTTGTTTACACCAGTGACATTCACCATTGACTTTCAACCACAGACAACCCCCACTAGACGGAGCATGTAAGGCGACCCGCGCTCACCAACGATATGGTACGGCAGAACATTAAAGTATCAACACGGCGGCCACCGTTTAGTTGCGTCCTTGTTTATGATCCATGCGTACGTCAACGAAAAAAGAAATTAAATAAATAATATGGTAAATTGTAGTGTTAAGTGGTGTAGAGAGACCTCATAAACATGAACGCAACTAAACGGTGGCCGCCGTGTTGATACTTTAATGTTCTGCCGTACCATATCGTTGGTGCGCGCGGGTCGCCTACGGGTCGCGTTACATGCTCCGTCTAGTGGGGGTGGTCTGTGCTTTCAACATTGTCCGTCGAGCAGTTTCTATGCATCTCGTTCTTGTGACACGACGTTCACGTTCTCCTTTATTTTGTCCATGCAAGCTCTCCTTGGTCTTCCTCTCTTCTCCCTTCAATCTTTCCTTCTATTATAGTCTTTATATTATATTCGTCGTGCCACAGCAGGTGTCCTATAATTTTTAGGGTACCGTACCCAAAGGGTAAAAACGGGACCCTACTGAGACTTCGCTGTCCGTCCGTCCGTCTGTCATCAGGCTGTATCTCAAGAACGGTGATAGCTAGTCAGTTGAAATTTTCACAGATGATGTATATCTATTGCCTCTATAACAACAAGTACTAAAAGTAAAATAAAATAAATATTTAAGGGGGGCTCCCATACAACAAACTTGTTATAGATTATGGTACGGAACCCTTCATGCGCGAGTCGGACTAGCACTTGCCCAATTTTTCCTCTTCGGTTCTCCATTGTTTTTAGATTACACCTGTCCTCGTATAGGTTGTTTAATTTGAACATACGTTTCTTAAGGTTTAGTTTATATGTTTTCTATTTTTAACCGACTTCAAAAAAGGAGGGGTTCTCAATTCGGTTGTATATATTTTTTTGTTATGTGTTTTTTAGTAAGCAAAGTATAATAATAATGGTAATGTGCGAATATCATTGCCTTGAATAATGCTCCGATTATGGTTCAAGCAGGGTTGTCACTATAATACCTACTACTCATCCTCCTAGCCTTTGTCCCATTTTTTGAGAATGAATTCTCAATCGGGGTCGGCTACCTAAATCCCAAGATGTGGCGTAGGCACTAGTTTTTACGCAAGCGACTGCCATCTGACCTTCCAACCCAGAGGGGAAACTAGGCCTTATTGGGCTTAGGTGGTTTCCTCACGATGTTTTCCTTCACCGAAAAGCGAGTGGTAAATATCAAATGACATTCCGTACATAAGTTCCGAAAAACTCATTGGTACGGGCCGGGTTCGAACCCGCGACCTCCGGATTGAAAGTCGCATGCCCTAACCACTAGGCTACCGCCGCTTCTTAATACCTACCTACTACTCGTACAAAATTATTATTTTATTAATAAAATATAACTCACTTAAAAATAAACACATGATAATACCCGAATGTGTCATGACTCATAAAATCAACATTAAGTGTTACAGTGATGTTTCTGACACTGTCAATATACTAGCATTCTTTAATAATAGATAATTTGTATTAGATCTTGTTTTTATCACTACATGGTTTATTACAATTTTATATTTTTGACTTTACTAAGACGCTTAATGTACCTACCTATGTATTTACTTTTCTTACATAAAATACTTAGACGCTACCATGACGCTTTGAATATCTCATCAGTGCCAACCCTAGCCGGTAATATTAAAGTCACGCTCAATTCGATTATAAGTCCGCCGGCAACCTTGCTCGTCAAATCATTGTTTTTACGCCCGAGATGGGAAAACAAGCGCTTACGCAACTGTTATTTGTATTTGATAGTGGTCATCATCAAAGATCGGAAATTCGGATAGATGTTTACAGTCTGGGAGCTCTCAGATTGCGATTGGGCTTTGTGCGAAAACTGAGAGGTTCTAATCTGGATCGCGTAAGAGCAAGCGGGACGCGAATCGCATTCTGACAAATCATGCACTGTACCTAAGTTCCTAATAGTCCTAATCCTATTGCTATGTCACTCACACCTAAAAGAAAGCCACCCCTACAACAACGGAACGACAAAGCCGCTACCAGCGCAAAAACATGGATCGGAAAACCGTATTGCCGCTCCACACTAGTCGCGATGTTGACCGAAGTTAGGTGAATACCTATACTCGACGCCACGTAGCTTGGCAATAGCACAGTGTAAAAAGTAACAGTGGGCCAACGCCTTTGATGTTTGCGTAAGTGCCGACACCGCTCAAGGCCACCGTATCGACCAAGGGTTGTCAAAGACTTACGCAACTGCCCAAAAAAGGAGGGTAATGTTTTTGGGGTTCATGTATGTACTCGTATGTGTACTAATTTTACATATGGAATCCATTTTGGAATTAAAGATGGCTAACGTCACTTTTTTGAAAAAGTTGACATTAGTGTCGTTTTCTAGGTTTCTGGGGGTGAAAATTGCAAAGATGGCATCCATTTTGGAAGTAAAGATGGCGGACGTCATTTTTTTTAAATCGTCATGAATGTCGTTTTCTGGGTTTTTCGAGGGGTGTAGATTTCAAAATAAAAAATTAGGTTTAAAACTGGCGGAGATATATTTTTGAGAAATGGCACCAATATCGGTTTTAAAGAAAAATGTATGCCCGCCATCTTGGATTTCAAAATGGATGTCATTTTCGTAATCGGAACCCCGAGGAACCTTGGATATGACACCCATATCGATTTTTAAGAAAAAATAATGTCCGCCATCTTGGATTTCAAAATGGATGTCATTTTCGTAATCGGAACCCCGAGGAACCTTGGATATGACACCCATATCGCTTTTTAAGAAAAAATAATGTCCGCCATCTTGGATTTCAAAATGGATGTCATTTTTGTAATCGGAACCCCGAGGAACCTTGGAGATGACACCCATATCGATTTTTAAGAAAAAAAAATGTCCGCCATCTTGGATTTCAAAATGGATGTCTTTCTAGTAATCGGCACCCCGAGGACCCTTAAAAATAATTAAAAAATCTGACTACAGGATTCATAATATACAAACGGAAGCAAGGAACAATTTCTTGCTTTTTAAATAAAGTCTTAAACTACGTAACTCGTAATTTTTACTTAAAATAAGCTATGGAACATGTCCGACATTTTGAATTAAAAATTCATGTGACATGTCAGATCATATATTTTTTGTTTACACAGATACAAGCAATTATATAATATAATAGCGATATTTTTGCGGTATTTAAATTTTTACTGGCAGGCGCTTTTACATCCGCCATTTTGTTAACGTTTTAGCATGACATGAGAAAATGTATAACTTAGGCGCTATAAAATTTCGCACAGCACATGTCGTATGCACCATTTAAATTGGTATTGCAAGTTGCAAGACGCGTCAGCCCTCAAAGTTAGTTCCCTCATTACTAACAATTTCGTCGTATGACACATGGGGAACGCCCCTCCCGCCGCCGCCTCTGTCACCCCGCACGATTGCCCTGTCTAGACGCCTTCGTCGACCGACTGTATTGTTTCTTAGACTGTGGCAATAGCGACCAATGACTCCTCCTACCGCTCCCTCCACGCCCAGACACCCTCTACCACGGTGTAGCAATAAAAGTAAAAATGGTCGTTACGGGGAACAAAAAAAAGTGTCGTTATTAGAAATTGAGTTTCATGGTAGGAGGAGTCATTGGTCGCCATTGCCAAGCTACGTGGCGTCGAGTATACGTCAGTGTGAAGAGGCACTTTGCTGCGGAAACCCATACTTCGGCCAACTTCGTTAAGCTTCGCGAGTGGTGTAGATCTAGAGGTAGACCCAAGTTGGTCAGTATTTATAACCGAGATACTCAAAAAGGTCGGAAACGAACGTTTACCGAAGTTCATAGAGTTTCATGGATCTGAGGAATTTCGATAAATCAACAGATGATGAGTGTAAGACATGGGGGGGTTCAGGAGGCTGATGCGCGTTTCTTCTTCATCTGGCCTTGTCCCATTTTTTGTTGGGGTCAGCTCTCGTAATTTGTCCGTCTCCAGGGATGTCGGTTCTGGGTCGACGTTGGGTCTATGTTTCCACTATTTTCGAGATCTTTCTTAATTAGAGACATCCATGTAAGACAAAGTCTTCCACGCTTTCTCGGTTCAAATTTACAATCGAGCACTTTTCTGGTCATGTGGTCTTCTAGCCTCCTCATGACCTGGCCATACCATCGGAGTCTTATCCTCAGCTTGGCCCAGTGGTCTCACTTTAAATGTACCTCTGATGTAATGGTTGGGCACTTTGTCCAAAAGACTTACTCCGCCAGACCACCTAAGCATTCTCATCTCAGCGACGTGTAGTTTGTCAGACTGCTGCTTCTTGAGACCAGCATTCCGCGCCATATCATTTTCCCAATATTACAGGGTTCTAAGTTTCACTTTTGAATAATAAAAAATTGAACATTTGTCATTGTGACGCAAAGTTTAATTTTAACTACCCAGAAAGTCAAACATAGAACCCTGTAATATTGGGCCAGCGAATTATATCATGGCGGGTGTAACAGCAGTTTTATATACCTTTCTTTTTGTATGCACATTCTTGGATCACAAAGTATTAGGGGAAACCGGGGCATTACAGGCACCCGGGGCAATATGAACACTCTATCTCCTCCCCCTACCAACCCGCGAACGCCGAAGGTTAGAGCTTAGACGGGCGTCAGATGGCCCCGCGACCGCGCGGTGACTGGTGATGTTGACATTCGTGCGCGTCTCCCGAAGTCAGCGACAAATTTACGTAAGTACGAATTTTGATCTAATTTTTCTATATTTTGTGTTATCTGAATCTGATAGATATTTGTGTTATTCTTTAATCAACAATAACGTTTTAATACTTAAATATCTTTAGTTTGTATATGACTCAAAGTAATTTTAATTTAAATAAAGGTTTATAGATTTCAGGGTTAGTTAGTTAAAATTATGATGTTGGGGCATTATGGGCGGGGTAATATGGGCAGGGCCCGTGCTACCCCGCTAAAATTAATAAGTGCAATATGGGCAGTGATGGGGCCTCTGATTTGGGATAAGTTTTAAGATAATTATAATAATCTGATGATATTTTTCTTGCAGCAGCAAACATGGTTAGATTATAAAAGGAATGCTAATCGCGGTGGTTGGGACAGTCAAAAAATGGAGTAACTGGAGTTATAAGTTGACCCTATAAAATGTAAGTGGAAAAATCAAAGCCCCAAAGAAAAATGATGAAGATGTAGAGTGCCTAAATTGTGGAAATTGGTACTCTCAATCCAAAGAGGGTTGGGTATCTTGTCGCGCGTGTAAAAGCGTGACACGTGAGCGTAGGCTCATTGTTCATGTGCAGACGAAGACAACGATGATGAATCCTTATAATCTGTTCCTTTTGTGCTATATTTCAGCTTATATACTTTTTTGTTTCTTGCCCATAGTGCACCGACTCATAATGCCCCCGGTATGACCATATTGCCCCGAGCACGGGACAATATGAGCAAATTGCATTTTTTGGTTTAATGTTAATGGACCACAGAAATGGTAGACTGAGCTAATTATTTTGTGTTATAATTATCGACTGTTAGTTAGTGTAATAAATTACTACTTAAGGAATTATGTATTTTACTCCATTCCCATTTTATCACGACATATCCTTAAGGGGCCCATATTGCCCCGGGTTCCCCTACGAGAGAGCCTGAGAGCTGTCTCCAGGTAAAAATATTATGTTCATAGGTTTAAATAAAACAATTTAAACGGAACAGAAGGGCATTAATTATTTATAAAAGAATTAATGTCCTTCTAGTACATGTGTAACTGTCTTTATATGGCATGTAACTGTATTTCTGGCATTTGGCATGTTATGTATACATTTGTTTTTAATTTATATTTATAAAATGGGTAGTTTGTGTTTTTGTCAGTCAACCTTTGACCAGGGTACTGTAAAGCTGCCGATATAATCCGTTTAAATTGTTTTATTTAAATGTGTGACAGTCGCGGAAATTGAAGAAAATATTTTATACATAGGTAGTTGGCAAAGTGTATGAAAACGCGGAAAACATTCTAAGTATATAATAAACTTGGTAGTTCGTGGGTAGTTCACATAAATTACAGAATTTGGCGACAGAGCGGTACATCTTGGTACGGTTATCGCGTGACAAAGCCAGTTTGCCCCGTCTTTACACATGTTGTGAACTACGCTGTCATTTGAATGGAAAGCGTATTCGACAAGTATTACCTCTAGCACAACAAAGCATAACTTTCAGTGCGATAATGCCCCTAGAAGCAGCTCATTTCATTTCGCTAAATGAAATGAAATCCATCCATACTAATATTATAAATGCGAAAGTGTGTCTGTCTGTCTGTCTGTTACCTCTTCACGCTTAAACCGCTGAACCGACTTAGATGAAATTTGGTATGGAGATAGTTTGAGACCCGGGAAAGGACATAGGATACTTTTCATCCCAAATAAATGTAGTGTTCCCGTGGGATGAGCGGGTAACACCGCGGGGCACAGCTAGTATTTATTAATTTGCGGAATATGGGTGGGTTACATAGGTATCATGTTTACTGTTTAATGTTTACTGTGAATACCGCACACAAGGTGCATCGACTTTACGATCTTCATTCATCATTGACCTGCGCCCGTGCACCTGCCTTGAAGGTCGCGGGTTCGGTTCCTGGAACGAAGATGCGAGAAAAAACTTGCCAAGTGCAAATAAGTTACTGTGATGGGTTTCGTAGTATTAAATTAAGTGATATCATCTTCGTTTTCCGCGACTGTTACACATTTAAAATAGGTACATTAATTTAATCGGATTATATCGCGTATATGAATTATTTGCGCCTCCCTGACGTTTCGATAGCTTTCCAGTTACCGTTGTCAAAGGTTTACTGAGAAAAACACATTTTTTTCTCTGTCAAAGCACGTCAAATTGACATTGGTGCATACTACCCATTTTATAAATATACATAGAAACGTCAGGGAGGCTCAAATAATGAATATACGCGATATAATCCGTTTGAATTGTCATATTTAAATTAAATGATTATAGTGACACTCCGACGGCGAGGAAGGACGAGGTGAGCAGTAATGAATATGCCCGCAGACCATGGGGGTGTTACGAACGAATCTGTCAACCTCATAGATTTTTAGAGGTAATCCACGGGTTTCGTAACTGTGTTTTTTTTTTTTTTTTTAGATTAAGTATGTTTAGTCATATTATTATGACTTATGGTTTTGGTGCTGTTTAGTTTGTCTCAATAAATTTATTTTCTTTCTTTCTTTCTTTCTTTCTAACTCTCTCTACTGGGTCTTAATTCCATATACATATCTCTGATATCACGGAGAGATCTCTGAGGTGGTGACTGGTGATACACCTAGTAGGTATATCGTCACTTCGCCAACCCGGTAGTCTAAGTATACGTCTCAGTTTGCGATAAACTTAAATTGGTCGGATAGTTTTTCGAAGTGTTTTTTCTGTACCGTTTTCTCAACAGTTAAGTAAGAAGGAACCCTGAAAACGAATTCTCCGAACTCTGAACAAAAGTAAAGGATGAGCAAGAGGTTGTTTAAGATATTTATTTGTTAAATAAGCGAGTAAATATTTATGAGTTAAGTTTACTTGGTGATGTATTAATAATATTTCAGACAGCTATAAGAAGTTAAGTTGGCATTTTTCTTGAGGCGCGAGTAATTATTTCAGGTAGCCAACCAGACAATACGGTATTTTATGACAGCTCAGATCAGACACGAAAATACCGGAATACCGCTCAATCCTTCGTTCTTCCTGCGAAATAAATACTGAATCCTATAGAGAAAACTTGACTTTCATCGCTGAGGATAGTTTTTGCTTTATTATGCAAAAAAATATCGGAATATTTAGTCATGTTTCCTCTTTGTTAACCGACTTCTTTACATCAGTGACATTCACTGACTTTCAACGTCAGTTACTATTAAAATAAATTAGTACCTACCACAAAAATCCGTAATATGGCGTGGTCTGAAAAATACAAGAACATAACTATAGATCATCGTCGATTCAGCGACATCGCTGACTCCAATTTGTCACTACAGCACATGCAGACTGTCTCTTCTCGATCATAGTCGAGCACTTGTCTGGTTTGGCTACTTTATACAAAAACAACCAATATCCTTTACATAACGTCGTCCATACGGCGCGCCGACACGGTTGACCGGCGACCCCGCGCCGACCTTGCGACGACACCGTTACCGGCTTTCCCGCTTAACCATTTTGTTTTCAACCAACCTCAAAAAAGGAGGAGGTTCTCAATTCGTCTGTATGTTTCATTTGTAAGTATGTCACGTGATGCGTCAATGTTCCCTCCAGCATGATTTTTAGCTACAATAACTATAATTTTTAACAAAAAAAAGAACCGACTTCAGTAAAACTAAAAAACTAGATCTGTGGTGTTCATCATCAGTTTCCTTACACCAAATCCTATTTAGTGAATGTAAATTCTTGACTTTATCAATAAATTACCGAAAGCGCCGTACATGTCCCTATAACATTTGAAGAGTTCCCTCGATTTCTCCAAGATTCCATCATCAGATCCCGACTTATGGCCAACGGGACCAACTCGGAGTTATACCCTTTCGATTAAAAAAAAAAAATTGAAAATCGGTTCACGGTTCTCGGAGATATCGAGTAACAAACATACAAAAAAAAAAAAAAAATTAGTTCGAATAGAGAACCTCCTTTTTTTGAAGTCGGTTAAAAATACGGAACATTTTGACGCATTTAATCTCAGTTTGTTCGTTAAGCTCCAGTCAACTAGTCTATATATGTCTTTCTGTAAGTAATTTAAGAAAGTCCGAGCTGTCTCTGATATCTGAACAAGCTTTAAATCGTCCGCAAATAGCAAACAAACAGAATCCTTGGCTACTTCAGGAAGGTCGTTTACCATCAAGTTAAATTGTTAGGGTCCCAAATTGCTGCCCTGACTCACTTCAGTTCAGACCAGAAATATTGCTCCGACAGAACACCAGCGCAGTCCACATACTGGCGTCTCTCCCGCATATAGTCAGCAAAGAAATAGAGAGTATGTGGACTACATCCTAGCTTCGCTAATTTAGTCAACACAATATCGTTATCAACGGTATCAAATGCCTTACAAAAATCGAAGTGAGCGACATTGACCAGTTTTCCGGCATCCACAGCAGGGACTATGTTCACCATAAGGTGCAGCAAGTTTCTTGTAGTACTGCGCCCGCTCCGAAGTCGTATTGCGCATCAGACAATCGAAATTATATTAATTTTATAGCGCAGTACAAGAAAGTACAACTTACGGTATTAATGCTATAAGGTATACGGCCGTCTCTAGTCTCTACCAATCAACTATGAGGCCAAATGACTGAGAATAAGTGACAGATCCTTTGTCACTTATTTATCACGAAACGCAACCTTCATAGGCCCGCTGGAGTATGTAGTAACGTTGTCCATATCATCAGGAATTTTAGCTGTAAAGTTGTGACCCCAAAGTTGCCTTACCTACGAAAATGAGATGACGATGAAATATTCACGAGAACGTTCTTTCCCCATACAAATAGGGAAACGTTTTCGATAATGGCACATCTCTACTTCCAGCACAGTTAGCGTTAACAACAGACCCCTGATTTTATAATCTTATAATGGTGCAGATAAGTCCAACCTCTGACTGCGCTAAAATGAAAATAAATCACCTGTCAATCAGCCGCTATTACGTAACCGGCAAAAAGCCAGCACATACAGAACTCCCACAAAAACTCATACCAACCCAAAAGGCAATATCTATAAATGTAGCACACAGGTTGGAAACAGTAAGTTTAAAGTATACTATCACCAAAGAGCTAAAGGATCATCGTTGGACGTGGTAATGAAATAATAATCAAATAATGAACTTCAACACAACTTCTGCACGTCAACAATAACTGTGACACGCGACTCTTTGTCGCGCGATATACCTATCACTTTCTTTTCAATGACGCGCGAGTAAGACGGGTCATGCAGTCGCGTGACAAACGACGTCGCGTCAAGATATGCTAGCCCTGCTGTAAGTAGGCCACACGGGCAGTTTTACATCTCTGAGACTACCGGCTTTTCTCAAGAGAAGAAACGCCGAAAGAAACTCGACAATAATTTTTTTTCTATTGACTTTGGTATAGACATGTTATGCGGAGAGACAAGGAGTATGTGGTCAAGAAAGCACTAAGCCTGCCGGAGAACAAGAGGTAGAGGTCGTCCTCCGTCGACGTGGTGGACTAGTGACCAATATTCCTGACCTGACAACCATGAACTGTTATGGCGCAAATATTATATTAACAGAGCCGACCACAACATAAGGGAACAAGTTTGAAAACAATAAATACTATTATTATTAAGCTAAGATAGGATTTTTCGCTGTTTTGTTCCATCGCGTCGCCACGCCCTACCATCAACGAATAAAACACCGCCCCTGAATTTTGCAAAGATCAAAAGCCGACGAAGACGGACTACATTTGAGATGCATGAATCCAAAAGTGCAGTTTGATACCAGAATAATATAAATAGCCTAAAAGCTGCAAACAGACTGCGTCTTTGGCTGTCGATGCAGTTACTCCATAGTCTACAATAGAACAGCCAAACTGCACTATTGCAGCCAAAGGGTCATTAAATACTGTCCTTAAACTTTCCACCGTACCAGCTAGAGCATCGATCACGGCACGGACTAACTGTTAGCCGTCCACAGTTAGGTGCGACGGAGACGGCAGACCCAACACCTACCGTGTTAGAGGGAAACGGAAGAACGTGGAGCTATCAATTTAAGCACGCGCAAGTGGAGTGTGAAGTTGCAGGGTTGAAACAGTTGGTTTTGAGATGTGGTTTTCGTAACTTACAGGTCTTAGGCCATTCGTTTAACTTTTTTATCCAACACCGCTATTTTTTGTATGATCTTATGCCATAAAACTAGTGGTTTTGAAAACTGTAAGAATCGTTTGAGAAATGTGACCTCTAGGCGAGAAAAGCCGGAAAGTATCTGGACATCCAAACATTCGGACGTACGAAAGAATTTAAGGCCAAGCTAAAACGCCTCACTCACTTGGTCAGTAAGCTGAGTTGAGACTGGATTCTGAAATGACTTTTGCATATATCTAAAGTGATAAATACCCAGTTAGTAACCGTCGTTTGCCACTAGGCAACACAACACAGACTCCTAAAGAGGAATCCGTAATATTTCCATTTCAGTGTAATTTTCTTTCGTCGCCAACCCTATCCTAACTTGATCGTGCATACCGCATCGCGTGCGCATACGAAATAAAATCAAAAACAAAACGTCACAAGCGACTAACATCCCTGTATCACTTACGCCCCTTTTTCCCACGACGCTCAATACGGGAATACCTTACAGTATAAGTAGTTGGAAACATAAGGGCGTATGTGAGTGTTAATATATTATAACTCGCGCGAAAGTTACTTATGCACAGTGTTGTCATGAAAATCTTAATGACTGTAAATGGTCCGCAAATTATCATCGATTTCACTCGTTACTTAGATATAAAATATAATCTTGTCACATAAATATTTTCTAGCGTAAATATTTTATACACTAATGTACAATACTGCCAACGAGTATGCTCTTGAGTCTTTTCTTTATAATTATATGACATCGCTCAAAGAACTTGACGAGCGCTTGGACAGCAACGGTAAGAAATAAAAATGAGGACCGCGAACCAGAAGACGCAACAGAGGCCTCTAAAAGGTGGTCTGCCAATGTTATGAAGACGGGAAGGGAGGCGATAACCCCTTGAAAGCACGGAACTGACTGCGATAATCCACACGATACCTAAACTTATTCTTCATTTCAATTTTTCTTGTGCTTAGATTTGTACATTAGAAAATGATGAAACATTACATGATTCAAATTTTTTTAAAGATTACTTGATGATTTAAATAAAGGCGATACCACCTGATGAATTTGCGACCAATACGTACCCCTAGTCCAGACTTACTCATTGACTGACTCATCAACGTCCCCCCAAAAACCCTTCGATTAAAAACACCAGATTTTTTGCTTAGGTTTCTTATGAGACGACGATGAACTTTTAACCGGTTATTAATGTTACTATCCACATGTATATTACCTGTCATCTCACGACACGCATCATTTATTCACTTACCATGGTAAATATTCATCAGCGACATTATTCCATGCACTTGCATCCTTAAGCCTCAAACCTATAAATATATTAGTACAAACGGTCGTAAACCAACCAAAATTAATAACCATTTATGCCCTTTTGCTACTACAGTAGTCATACATGTATGGGCGTATGTCAACTTAATTGTGCTGTTAGTTATGTCGTTTTAGTCCTATTGCTATTGAGTTATTATCGGGTAGAAGAATAAGGTCGTATGTTTACTACCTTTTGCTTGAAGTTGTGACGTTTTGCTTGTAAATAGTCTTCACTTCCTGTAGCTCTATGGTATCCTTGTAGGGAAGAAGCAACGTTTAACGTTTTTGTGAGTACGCCCGTGACCTTTGATTTTGAATTAACGCTTTGTCTTCGAACATGAAAATACGTGTATATTTTTTGTTAACTTTGTATTTAACGTATTCTTAAAAATAAGACGTCATAAGACTGTTGTGTTCAATTGTAACTTACAATCTTCGTGAGTTTGGTTGAATCATGTTAATGTATAGATAAATAATGGTCAATGATTTTGCATCGGAAGTCACGACTAATACATATACGAGTAACATACAGTTAATACAAATTGTTGCATGCTGCTTAAATAATCTCTTTGAATGTTCATTGGCCAAGTATTTGACTTTAATCTACACGTATATCATTGCGTTTGTTTCATTTTTAGGGTTCCGTAGTGAACTTGGAATCCTTATTTAGTTTGCACCTACATATTATATTTCATCCGATGTCCTAAAATGAGACCTAACTTTGAAGATATGAAAATTAGTAAAGCAGAAGAAAGCATACCGTTCGTATCAATATTATAGTGGATTGTGACGAATATTATCGAAAATTAAAAACAAAGGGTATTAGGTATTTCATTTTTATCCTCTACCAATAGGTATGTCATCTATAAAAAATCCGGGTTCAAAATTTATTGTCATCTCCGTTTCAGCTTGGCAGAAAATTCTTTCGTATGTCCGGTTGTTCGGTTATTCTCACCTACATGTCGCAGTTCTCAACAGATTCTCATGAAATCTTGTGAGTAGCTTCAATAAGAAGGCATATAGAATTTTTTTGCCATTCAGTTCCCCGAGTTTTTTCAAAATGGTTCAAGGCCTGTTATTCTTTTAATGTCCACAGGAAAGACTTACCTAACGTTAAATCATACTAAATACTGAGCTGTATTAAGGTTCCATTTTAATTTCTTCTATTTATTTATAGTCTGTTAAATTAGTTTTTTTTATTAATCCTTTCTAAACACTGAGTATGACCCTTTCATTCTGTGATATAAAAGCGGAGTCATTATGGGATAGTATTCTATTCACCCCACGTGATTAGATCACTTGTATGGATTCCTCTCCACCTCACTACCGCGTCCCCGAGCGTCACATGTGACAAACTTGTATGGTATCATCAAAATGGCCGCTCTATCAAACGACCTATTCTAATAATTGTGATCCATGATTTGGGTCTCTGTCGAGCTCTTCCCATCCTGTGAATAAAAGTTAGTCAAAATAGTAAGTTCCGTGCCAATTTGACGGAGCTCTGTGATAATGATTATAAATATATCATATTCTTCAAAAATATCGTTAAATTATAAATGACTGGAGCGAGCAATAAATTTTACCTACACTCAAAAAATATATAGCTCCACTAGTTTGAACTACTTGAGAAATAGCCAAATTGTGCTCAATAGTAACCATAATTATTCAAATTTTACACACCTTATTTGTCAGTCCTCCGGTTTGTTAACTAGCAGCTAACACTCTTGGGCTACTGTTAACAAAAAAATTTTTTTAGTGTAAGCTATCTCAATCATATCTAGGGCTTCATGCTATAGGGGCGTATGCGCAAAACCCCTACTTTTCAGGAGAGGCAAAAAACTTAATAACTTTTCTTCCCTTTGAAGGATCTTTCTGCAAATTTGGATGGAATATTTATATTGTCATTGCTTTTATCTAATATGATCAGTTTTACGTAAAGTATTCTAAAAACTAGTAATTGTGCGCTTACGCCTCTTTACTACGGCGGAAATATTCGAAATGACTGTTGATTTTCCTTGAAAAATACTTGAAATTGAGGGGCGTATAAATTAAATCTTTTCCTAATCAATTATTGAATGACAGTTGGTCAGAGTTCTATTTTTATATCGAAATACCTTCTTTTTACAGTAATTTTGACATTGTTACTAAGCTCCTTCAATTTTTTCAGATTTATTTACGCCTATTTTGCCCGACAAAAAAACAGTGCTAGTGGCTTTTGTGTGTGGTCGTATAGTAGTGAACCAAGGCCAATTCAAGCATTTAGTAATGAAATAATATGCGTTTCATTGGTTAAATTATTCGTTTCCTTGATTATAACTTTCTACAAGTACTTGTAACTCAGCGGCGCTCATGAATCAGCGACATTCAGGGAGGTTAAGCAATGATGGCAGATGTCGATCTCCGGTCGGCTGACCATCTCGAATGATTATTAACTGAGCACTCCAGTGCTTAATAAAGTCTCTCTCCGTCTACCCATCGGTATTTGCCTATAACAGCAGTCATAAAGTCGTTAAAGCGGTCTTTAGATGACTTTCGAACTCCAAGCAGTTAAGGTGTCCACTCTCTGGCAGGACAAATTGGATTTTATGAAATCTTAATAGGTTCTAGTTTGTGATGTAATAACATGACAGTTGATTCTACAAAAACGAGCTATACGAAGCAGTAACCATACGCCATGGCCAGTTGATACGTTTGCCAACCAAACTCTATCAGAATGCCCAATTTTAGCAGATCCTTGATGTTGCTGACGAGTATAACGATAGATCACGGAGATCAGTTGGTGTTGTGCCCACTATTTGTTCACTCAAGGACATTTGAGAATTAAGTGTTTAACTGTCTCCTCTGCCTCCACGCAGGCTCATGAGAAAAGATTATCAGCAGCACCTATAGATAATAAATATTTATTTATTAGAGCATGCCAGTTTCTTTTATCGCTCTAGTGGCAACCGGGGGTAAATAGTCGAAAATCCTATCCGGTCTGCCTGCATTTATCTAAGTTAGACCAATAATGCTAATGTTTTATTTTTGTATGTGCTAGTTAGGATTGATTCACTCCTCACTTCCTCTCACCATCTTGTCTGCTACTTCGAGCTTTCAAGAGTTTTAGGACTATTGTAGAGTTATGTTGTTTATGTTTACATAACTCTGGCTCTGACAGTGGTCAGTGATATCCGTGTATCGACTCTGAAATTAATGCCTTAGCTCTTAGGCTTGTAGAACAGATTAGGAGGGACAGCATATCTCCTGATAAGTAGGGATCTTACAATTCGAGCACAATCGATTGGAATTAATTTTGCTCATCAGTAATGACGTTGAGACCACATCCCCCGGTGCCCGTATAGTTAGATTCCACAGAAGTGGTGAGCGTACGTCGCTTCGAGGTCACTTCTTTTGCTACCACTGCCATTTTGTGTGCACCAGTTTCGATGCAAATGGACCTCTTTCATTGCTGCTCCTACGAGTGCCGCTTTTATGCTGGTAAATTTAATCCTGTTCACGCCTTCGACGACCCTCAATGTCTATGAAGGTGCCTAAGCTTAAGGCAAGTGGAGTTGCTTCTTGTATATTGCAGACTACTGCATGTGTTTTTGACAAAAAAACTGATTAATCTTCACTGAAGAATCTAGGGCCTGAGTAGAAAGTTCATCCTGGTTTTGTATGATAATTACTTTGACTTCTCTACACAGTACGCACGCAGCCAAAGCAATAGTCAATATCTTGATGTGTATCTCTCTTCCCTTCTATTTCATTTGATTCTGGTAATTTGTATGAGTCAAAGCAGTTGAAAGCCCACTGTATTTGTCGTGGGCCGATTACCTCGTTTTTTTGTCACCACTCTCTTGAGTTTTCTCCTCATCTGCCCAGCGCATTAACTGTTATAACTGCAGCCCGAGAAATGCATCAGTACGAGGGTGAATTCTTCCGCCGCTGAGCTGGTGAAGGTATTGTCCGGCTTGTGTAGGGATCCTAAAATTACAGTTACCTGGTTGCAGAAAAACTTTATTACCTATATTACATGTATGTCTCGATATTAGTGCAAAACTTATGCCAGGAGTTCCGCTGTTAGTTTAGACTTGACAAATTTGTCCCCGTGATCAAATGTTCATTGCCGCATTGAGTTTCCTCGTCGTTTTCCTGCTAAATCTAACCTTCTCCAGCTTGACCTCACTAGTTATCTTTGTTCCCGCAGCTGTCTAAGAAAATGGATATGCATGATGGTAGCAATCCATAATAATAATATATATAATATATAAATATAATAATGGTATATGTAAGGACGCCGGTTTCTCTATTTCATCAGCGCCCCCTGCCCCGTATTTCTTGGGAACCTCTGTTTTCAACAAGGTTGGACCTAGTCGGCTCGCATATTAAGTGCAATAGTGCGGTTCATGTTAAGTGTGTTAGTCCTTCGGATGACATCGAGCATTTATGATCTGGATATTGAATCGAAACCACCCGGGATCCGAGCAGGATAGTTCCTTAGAAACCCACCAGTTAGAGATGTTTTTCGAAGAAAGGTGTGACGTTCAAGGACTATGCGCCCTTATGGTGCGACGGTATATGAGGCCGAAGACTGAGACTGTCACTAAAAAAGTATGGTAAGTATGGTCGTATGCACATACGCCTCTGTTGTGCAACAATTTTTGGTGAATCACACTATCGATTAATAGACGTATGAACATACGCCTTTATACTCCGATGATATCACGAGACTGCTTAACATTATTGCGCTTACGCCTTCTGTACGCCTCTTTGGATCGACAAAAAATTATGAACTACATGATACGCCAAAACATATTTTATTCATTTTAAATAACTTATAATTACGATAAAATTATGAAAAAAATTGACCCGATGTATCGTTATTAGATTAATACGATGCCATTAAAAACGAAAAATCGCATTTTTGCGCATACGCCCCTATAGCATGAAGCCCTCGATATAATTTTTTATTTTTTATATTTCATTCGATATTTTTCTAGATAATAGTTTAAACATATACGAATGAAACGGAAAAAACTCGTTCTCTGAAATCAGTTAAAAATAGACTGACAAACATAAACTACAGTCTACAATACACTTGCTAGTATTGTTGGTGTTATTAGTATAATGTGCGGAAACACACAATTTTTCACATCGCAAAGTCAAGGTTGCGTGCGGCAAACGTGCCTTTTTACCTAGTACATGTGCTGATAGTGTTGCTTTTGTAATGGTTAGTACATGTTCTTTAGTTTTTGGGAAATTTCTGATGATAATATTAAAAATCATCATCATCGTATATTTAATTTAAGCGCCAGGGTCCTGTCGGTGGAGTAATTTCCAGCTGATTCTACACCGCTTTTTCTTTTAATTCTTTATGTGATGAAGCATTGAATTTTTCTTTTATTTACTCCATATATGTCCGTCTTGATCTTCCGCTTTTCCTTTTCCTTTCTACTTTTCCTTCTATTATCACCTTGATGTAATTATCGTGACGTATGACATGACCTAACATCGTCCCTCTCCTATTTTCAATCATGTTCAACAAAGTTATTTTTAGGATTCCGTATTTCGTTTACTTAGCGCACAGATGATTCCCCGACACGGAACCTGTGAAGCACTTCCAGGGGGCTGTGATGTATCCTCGTTACTGCTCTTTTCCGTCCAACTATTTTTTCCGTCCTCCTCTAACACCATATTTCGAATACTGCCAATCTCTCTCTGTCTCTTTAGGTTATGTTCCACGTTTCAGAGCCGTATACTCCAAAGAACTACTTCCAGACGCTGCTCGATATTTTTGTTGGAAGTAAACTTCTTTTAGAATTGAATACTTTTTTGCCACGGCTATCCGGGTAATGAAGTATGGTGTACATCTATCCTAATGAAGTGAATATTCAATCAATGATTTAAAATTCAATTAGATATTATTAAAAGACTTTACGAAAACATATTCAGCGAAACAAAGTAAAAAAAATACGATAAAACAAAATGAAACCATAGATAATACAAAACTGAAACAATGAACACACAGCCCGCCAACGCTTCGCGACTCTTGTCGCGCGACATAGCATCGCCCGTCACTCTCTAACAGTGCAGCGAAGAAAGAGATAGGTAATATTTCTCGTGCGAGACGCTAGAGAGATGCAGGTGTGCATGTTCCACATTAGTTAAGATATCACAGCTCATGTTTTGCGAGCTAATCAGAAACAAGTCGATACACGATCACAGCAATAACTTAAGCTTACAAACGATGCCATATTGAATGGCATTGTTATGAGAAGCCGAACGAATTCTCACGTTATAACTCCATTTCAAAACGTTACAACTCTGTTAAGATTACTCAGACTTATGACCTTATTCACATGAATCGTTATACATTCTCAGAGAGCCGCGCAATTCGAGAAGGTTACAACTCTCTTACATCTACAACGAAATATTCAAAGTGAGCTGCATATGTTAAAGATCGTATGTTTCATACAATCGTAAGTATACTTGAGACTTTATGGATTTGAACGAGAGTCAGGAAAGCAGAGCGTTTGCTAGTGAGAGCGACAGAAAGAGAGTTTCGGACGTATGTCGGTGATTTTATGACTATAATTAGAGATAGTATGTGCCTTTAGATTATTCCAAATGAGTTATCAGCTCAACTGTATTGAAGTTTTAAGATTCAGTAAGTGTTGCCAGGTAATATGGGGATTTTCCGAAAACTAAAAATATCTAGGTACTAAACGCAGCAACATTACTTGCGCTGGCAACACTTCCTCGGAAGTTTCGTTGAACAGCATCTAATGGATGTGTTGATAGCGCAAATAGTGTGGCCGCGTTTGTTAATACAATATATATAGAAACTATAAGATTACATTTTGTGTATTGTAATATTTCATTATTTATTAATATTTTTTTACAAAGGTAAGGTGTAAAAAGCTTTTCAAATAAACGATGCAAAGATCAATACGAAAAGACAATGACGTTGGGATGGTGAAGTGGTTGACACGTTGGCGTTGGACCAGTAATCTAGAACCGGGTTCGATTCACAGTCTCTTCCGCCAGCTTACGTATTTCAAGCTTTAAATAAGATAGGTTTTCGTTTTTAGTAAGTACTAAAAACGAAAACTTATCATGTCACATAATTCACCTAACTTTTAGTGCGTGGACTACTCGCACCTTCAAGGCGAGACTACTATATTACCTACATGCTATAAAAAATGTCCTCAAAGGAAAATGGCCTTGCTCCGCAACATCAAGTTTTCCTTCAAACCTCTTAATATCAAAACAACCTTATTCCTTATCACCATGAGGCAACCTTCGCGAAGTTAACCAACTATGCAGAGGCAAAGTAAAGGCTGCGTTTCCACCAGAAGTGTGTAGCGAGGGATGTGTCTTTGTTAACCAATAGAATTAGCTGCGCTGACCGAGGATGAGTAAATGAAGTTATTCCATTGGTTAATAAAAAGACATCCCTCGCTACACATCTCTGGTGGAAACGCAGACTTAACACGCCAAAACTCCATGAAAATCGTTAAAATATTTTAGAGGTAACGAAGTTGTCAAGACACAAAACGCACAATTTTTTTCTACTTTCAGTACCATAGACACTGGTTAAATCAGCCGTAATCGTTAAGTATTCGTGCCTATTTATTTGGATAACATTTTTGAGAGCCAGTCAACAAAGCCCCGTTTCGCAGGGCTTCTATTCCCGCCCAAAATACAAGGTAATTACTAATTAACAAACCAGGCCGAACATTACAATACAAGACAACAATAAGTACTTTATTGCACACCAATACAAGTTTACAACTGGAAAGAAAAAAAACAATTTTAAAATAACGGTAGACAACAGGCGGTCTTATCGCTAAAAAGGGATCTCTTACAGACAATCTTTGGGTAGAGAAATAAAAGAATAATTAACCGAATATTGTACTGTAGGAGCCAATATGAAAGAATCACTCATTTATTTGTTTCAAGATAACAAGGACCTCACTTTTGCAGTAAAAAAACTTATTAAAAAATATATGAATATGTGACTAGGCGACGTTTAACAATTCAATTGAATGCCGGCAATCAATAAATGGCCTACCAATTTTACTGTCTTATTGTACAAGTTGGTTGCGATATCAATATCTTGGCCTCAAAGGAAAATGGCCTCACTCCATAACTTTAAGTTTTTCCTTCAAGCGCTCATTGAATATAAAACAGGTTTATTTCTTATCACCATGACGCAACCTTCGCTAACTTACCTTGAATTTATAGCACTGATAAAGGTGCCGAATTGATTTCGTACGGGACGTACACACATGCATATTAAATATTTACTTGACACAATAGTAGTTTATGTAACTGCTACATAATGAGGGGTCTAAAAATAGGAGTGTGGTTTTATGAAACGAGCCGTAGGCGAGTTTCATAATAGGATCACACGAGTGTTTTAAGACCTAATTATGTACAGTTGCATACACTACTCTATCTACACACATAAATAATAATAATAATAAATAAATATCGGACAACCTCACACAAATCGATCTAGTCCCAAATTAAGCTCAAGAAAGCTTGTGTTTTGGGTACCAGACGACGATACACATACTTATATAGATAAATATATACATAGAACAACCATGACCCAAGCACAAATATTCGAGTTCATCACACAAATATTGGCCCTGGCCGGGATTCGAACCCGGGACCGCCGGCTCAGTAGGCAAGCGCTTACAAACTGAGCTAACTGCGTCGTCTAATATCTGAACTTGTTATAGGAATTTAACAAGATAGGTGTAGATAAACATAAATAGACTCCAGAGAGTACGGAGGTATTAGTCACAATAAAATGAACTACCCTTTAAGCTAAACAACACTTTTGTTTATCAACTTATTGTGACCGAGCGTGCGAGCGAGCGAAGTGTCTCTGTTTCAGCTTCACCAAAATTTCTTTCGTTTCTGATATTTCCGACTGTTCTCGGCTACAGGTTTTCCGCAACTCGACGTCTTACAAAGCGCCTATTTTGAGTGAGCGAGTAGGTTTGTTAGTTACTTTCTGTCGATTCAGTGTGTTAATTTTTTTTAATGGCGGATATACATAATGGGGGTTGAAAACGTAAAAATTACAAATGTCAGCCATTTTGAAACAAAACAAACCCACGAGGTCTACAAAAGCAATGTATTGTGAAATTTGATATTTAGTAGCAAGAGTTTACAAGAATTTAACTACCACCAACCACTTGAGAAGTACACTTGACACACCCAAATGTTTTCGTTATCAATTACATGATTAGAAACAAAATCACTTTGCACATGTTATCACGCCATTAGTTGTGTTTGCAATGTGATAAGATTTGCTAAAATATTTCATTTGTGGTCTCAGGAATTCTCGGGTGAACCGGATTTTAGATAAACCTGGTCAATTTTCTACCGCGAACGCTCCGCATGTGGAAGCTATGCCGATAGGTTCTCCCTGGGGGCTACAGTATGGGGTTCTTAAAGAGGGGGGTAAATAGGTTCTTAAAGGGTCGCCAACGCTCCTGGTGTTTTTTTTTTGTTTTTTGCTTAATACATAAGTTCACTAAGTACTTGGTTTATACTTCCGCATAAAGTCAAGCTGTCTAATTTATTTTTATATTCAACCATAAATTTTTATTGCCACAACCACTAATTTATTTTAGCTTCATGTGTACCACTTTTTAAATATAATAATAATAATAATAATATTTATTATTCTGTCTGATAATAAACCATATTCTTCTTATTTTCTGGCCGAAGGGTGTTGTGCTTCGGCAGTTCCGGGGCAATGTACCGAATGCTGCGCCAGATCAGACGACGCAACGGAACCACGCTGTTATCAAACTAGATTTAAGTTTTTATTTTTATTTTTGTATAATTTTGTAGTTCACAGTGCCTTAGTTTAATTACTGTAATGCTGTGGAACTAATTTGAATAAATATTATGTTATCTTCTATTATATTCTATATTCTATTTGTAATCAACACAACATGTAAAGCGACTCAATTATGCCATACGATTAAATAAATAAATTCTATGTTGTGTGAAAGATCGTCATCCACACATGAGCCCCTAAGCCAGTGTCACAGTTGGTTGCAAATTAATGATCATCTTTCACTTGCGGCTACCGAGCCGCGCACGCGACTGCTATCATCTGTCACACTTGACAACGCTTCACTAAGTAAGGTCTAGAACAAACTAACTGTGGATTGAAATATTAAAAATCGTCATTATTGCGTTGCCCTTATCCCATTTATATGGGTTGGCGCAGCATGTTTCCTTCCTTCGTTCTTCTCTCCATTCGTCATCTTATCGTTTACTTCCTTCTTCATATCATCTTTCACACAATTCATCCATCTTTTCTTTCACATTCATACTTTTAAAACTTGTCTGGCCATGTGGCTCCCTTTTCTTCGCTTCACGTGTCCTTATCTCTAATTGGTGCTCCTTTCAGACTTCTTCATTTCTTATATCCTGTCTATTTGTTTCACATTCTGTTCCGTGAACTTCTCAAATGAATAGATATGACACAAAAATCAAACACAATGAAAAATAATTACGCTGATTTTTATTCCTCTGTAGTAGTAATACATTTTTCACAACTCTTGCAAATATCATTTTATTGATTAGGTTAGGTTTGTTGTATAGCAATCTCAAATAGTTAAAGAGTGCAACAATTTTTTTGCCATGAAATGATTTTTCGGCGAAAGTAAGCATTCGAGGAAAAATAATTCTAGGAGTCAATATAGACCCGAATAATATGTGCGCTTCGGACTCGCAGTTGCACCGAATCTCTCCTATTACTCGGCACATTACCCACACGATAACTGACAGTAATTGTGGCCTTGAACTGAAGCGCGACCTTCTTGCAATCAGAGCGCGCAGGCGAGGTGCATAATTAGTGTGTTCAATTGAAACTTACCGCCGGTGAAAAGAATTGCTGCTTGAATTGAATGTGAGATTGACATTTCAATCCTAGTATATTAATCAAACCTTTTGTTAGTTACTTGTAAAATAACGTTTTTAACTCACGACAAAAAAGAGGGGTAGGTATCTGTGTATGTATTTGTGTATCTGTGTGCATTTTTTTTTAATCGTAAGACTTATCCGTCGAGACGATTCTTAGCTATGTTTGGTGGAAATAGGACCAGTGGTTTCCAAGATGGACATATATATTTTGATTTGAACAAGTGCCAAGATCTCAGCCAAGAATTGGAGCAAAGAATTTTAAGTTTTGTATTTATGTTCAGTTTTAGTAGCATTTTCTTTATCACTCAATGAATGAGGGTCTCAGGGTGACAAGCTACTTGTGTGGGTTAATTTTTTTTTATTTAGGTTATTTATGGTAACTGGTAGTTTCGATAATATTAGGGACCCCTCTTTTTTGTCGAGGGTTAAAAAAAATCATGAAGAATCATACCTACAAATTATGACAGTCGCACAAGAATAGCAGGAGATACAATTTCGTTAGTTAAGTAATCCACTTTAATAATATTGTATCTGTAAATAAATAGGTATGTGTCTTGTCTCTGTCACCTACACTCTTTTGGAGTTGCGAATATTTAAATTGCATTTTCATCACGATATTTTCGAAAAAAACAATACTCTTAAGTAACAGTTTTAAGTGTAATTCAAGTTGCCTAATTACACACTTTTTATACATTTGGACATTTTATCGCGCTGTCTTGGCCAATTTTCACAAAACTGACGAAGGGTTACATTACTGCAATCGTGCACTTCGCTTCGCACTAATGACTCATTGATAAGCAGGTGCCTCACGTTCCAGGAATTCTGGTCATTTCATGAGTCAAAATAAGGGTTCGTACTGGTTCTTATGAGTCAAGACAGTTCTTATACTTTTCATAACCAATCAAACCTTTCTAGTTCATTTCGAGTATTTGCCTAGTTCATTTCAGTTGTATGCAGTTTCATAAATGAAATTCGCTCTCATTCTATGCATTCAGAGGTAGTTTTTATCCCCCAAAGAAAAAAGAGGCGTGTTATAAGATTAACATGTGTATCTTTTTATCGGTGTATTTGGATGGTCTGATACTGTTTTTATTTTTAAATAAGGTTATAAAAGCTCTTTAGAATGAAGACCGCCTAAGGTACTTTTTTAATTGCCGCCGTGCCGTGAAGATATTATCAAAAGACCTCCCTCGATTTCCTTAGGACCCATCCACAGATCGAATGGAAATGGGGCTCTCTGTGAGCTGTACACCTCACGATTTTGTTATTTTTTACTTTTCCTACCCCTATATGGAGGGGTCATTGTTTCGGGAGAAATCTTAACAGCAACGTGCGCTAGCCGTACAACGCCATTTAGTGGGGTTGTTGTTCTCACATCACGCCTGAACGGATTATAACCAATTTTCAGAATCAGAATCAGATTAATAATTGTTTGCTACAACTTATACTAAGAATTACAAACCATCACGAATGACGTTGAAATTGGTGGCAAACCATCATAAAATCATTGCCAGTGTAAGAAATTAGTTCCAGTGAAATTCCGCAATATGGCGCATCCTCATATATTTCTGGTCAGGCTTTAAGTAGCATTATGCAGATAGATAGATAATCTTTGCGCAGAACTTATATATTTACTTCCTATAGTAGGTCATGCCGTCATTAGTGGTATCAAATTACTCAACCATCTACCAGATAGCGATATCGCAAAACAAACAAACGGAATCTCGAATAAAGAATGACATCAATATTTGACAAACAACGTTCGACTTACATTTAGAACAATACATACTTAGACATACACACAACAAGTGAACAGTAGTGAAAGATCCAGTGAAGTCGAGTGCCGTATATTTTATACTAGCGCCGCGTGGTGTTAGCCGCTCATTCCACGGGAACACTAAATTTTTTCGGGATTAAAAGTTGCCTATGTGTTAATCCAGGGTGTCAGCTACCTTCATACCAAAGTTGGTCCAACCATTTGAGCGTGAAGAATATAAACACACTAACTTTCGCCTTTATAATATTAGTGTGATTGACCAATTACATAAACAAATATTATCTTCGAGAAAGGTTAGCTGTATTTTTATTTATTTTTGGAACTAGAAGAAAAAGCTAGAATTAAATATGCGTAAGGACGACGCGGAGAACCCTTTTTTACCCTAATCGGGTAAAAGGTATCATATAAATAACCTACTTTGGATGTCGAACGACAATGTACTTACCAAGATTGGTTAAAATCCGATCAGCCATCTTTGCGTGAAGGGACTGTGCTGTGATATATGACGTAATCCATGCCCATACAACCCAATGAAATAAAAGAAAACGTGCATCGCACTCTTTTTTTTAACCCCTCGTATGCTAAGCACAGACGTTTGCAAGGGGCATTTGAGCCTTACGTTAAAATGTCAGCTAATTTCAATTTAATCAGCAAAATTTTGGCATTGCATTTTACGAGGCAGGGTTTAATACAATTTTAGATCTCCATAAAGGGATACTTAAAAGTTAATCAATAATTTATTTTGTCCTCAGGTCCTCAGCAGTGAACCAATCCAACAGTGACAACATAGTTGTTAAATATGCTAGTGCCAAAAACACAGGAAAGCAGACGGCAAAATGCGTAACTGAGTGAAAAGTGAAGTTTTGACAAATAATTCACGTAAACGAGTGAAAAGTGAAGTTTTGATAAAAAAAAACGTAAATGAGTGAAAAGTGAATTATAGGTAAAGTCATCAAAATAACCACTAAAGTGCACAGTGAACAGTGTGTGTATGATGAGTGGCTATGGGTGACCAGGCCATGCACAAGACGTGCGTGAGGGTCAACTCCGCCGAGGACGACGAGTCGAGGGACGAGGTCGACCATGACCTGCCGAAGAAGAACCCTTTCATTCGGGTAAGTTGATTTTAAACAAGCTTCTGCCCGCAAATTCGTTTGCGAAGAATTATTACTACGCCTAATTAAGTGACAATTCAGTCACAGCACATAAATAATGCTTCTAATTGTCACACTACCATTTTAAATTTCACTCTTTTCCGCCGTCTTCACCCCTATTAATATGTCCTACCTCGGTACTTTATGTATCTCCATACCACATCTAAATCAGTTCAGCGGTTTAAGAGTGAAGATGTGACAGACAGACAGTGATCAGTGTGAGTATGATGAGTGGTTTATGACTTGATCGTTTTGTTTATTAAAAATATTAAATAGAAAATATACCTAAGTTTTCCACTTCACCCATGTTTTCCTTAACCCACATGACCTAATACATATTATGTATTTTTCATTTTTAACCGACTTCCAAAAGCAAAAATGGATGTTTCACTATAATATGTATTTTTATATTGCAAAAGTTCACATGCAGTATGGTGCCATCTTGTAAGATAACGTTAAAAACTGGCCAAGTGCGAGTCGGACTCGCGCACGAAGGGTTCCGTACCAATATCGAACTAAAAACACGTTCTTTGTATGGGGTCCTCCTTTAATTTTTACTTATTTTTTATATTCATTATTTGTTGTTATAGCGGTAACAAAAATATACATTCTGTGAAAATTTCAACTGTCTACCTACAACGATTCATGAGAAAATGCCCTTGAACGAAATATCATGCAAAAAGCCCTATTTTTGTATGGGAGCCCCCCTTAATTATTATTGTTTTATCATGAATAGTATTTGTTGCTATAGCGGCAACAGTAATCCATCACCTGTGAAAATTTCAACTGTCTAGCTATCACCGTTCTTGAGATACAGCCTGGTGACAGACGGACGGACGGACAGCGAAGTCTCAGTAATAGGGTACGGAACCCTAAAAACAAACAGCAATAGCGATTGTCAATTAAGAATTATAACTGCAAACATTTTCTTTATCTAACTGTACTAGATTGCTGCAATCATTGCAATCCAACTGTACCCACACGTTCCCAATTATCTGGTGAGACAAACAAAGTCGATCATTAAGGTTTTCCAAGCATTTCCCACCAACTTTGATTCAGTTCTTAGCTAACTACGGCTTCTACCAGCTAGGTATATTAAAAGTATTAGACATAGACATAGACATACATAGACATAGAAATCATTTATTGGTAATTGAGTAGGTAGGTTAATTACAAGTCACTTATTCGCTATAAATATATTAGATTATTATTATACACCGTGACCGTTAATAACCCGAAAGATTTAAGCTAACGATACTAGAGCCTAATTAGAGTATAATATAAACTTATGTAACATATAGTCCAAAAACTCATAATTAAGGAGATATAAATTATTTAAAACAAATCAAAAGTTAAAAAATCTCCAGTCTAACACACTCTAAAGGCGTGAGAATGACGTAGCCACCTACTTCTTTTACACGTAGACGCACTAACTGCACGCCGGTTGTTATCTACGAAAAGGTTTTACTATCGAAAATATTAAAATTAGAATTCATGTCATTATGCCAATGTTTAAATTTGAACTCGTCAAAAGCGAAACATAGAACCCTGTAAGATTGAGACCGTGATAACTTGACACTTGCATCTTTGTTCATGTTCATTTCATCTCATGTTTTATAAAAAATATTCGAGTTCATCACTTAAATAGTTGTCTTTGCCGGGATTCGAACCCAGGACTGCTGCCGGCTCAGTCGGCAGCTGCTTTACATACTGCGCCAACCGCGACGTCCTTATTTCTACTAGAAGGTACTTTGGTGGATACCAAAGTATAGTGACATACTCGAATCTTATACGTGTTGCGATAAACACAGGATTTAAGGTACCGGTTGCGTTTCTCGGTATGTATTTATGTGAGTGTGCGTGTCGTGTCAACAAAAACTAAACTGGAGCACCTTTGTCGGCAATAACAGTCTGTTGTAATGTCATTCATGCGAACCGTACTGTTTTGGAGTTCACTTTGATTCAGTCATGAGTAGATCTCATAATGTGCTGCCTGTGGAAACGGTCCTAGGACGAATGTCTTACGACTAGTCGGTCCACATGAGTTCCAAACATGTCGGGCCGTTATTGACTATGTTTACGTAAGAATAATAGTATATTACTGCACACGCCTCGAAAGAAGAGCTTGCCGGGTCTATAGGTAAGTATAGACGGCCGCCCGTAGGGTGATACGAAGCGGCAAGCCCTTTTCACGGCTAGGGCATTAGTGCTTTTCTCAAACATAACTGTAATGCAATAAAAAATACACCACCCAAAATAAATATAATTCAGTTGTTTAACCTGTTCATAGACACAGGCGCCATTTTTTTTTTATTACTTCCCGCCCTAGGCCTCCCATTTTGTATGAAATTCCTTTACATTTCTGTCTGTATGAAATTCCTTTACATTTCTCTCGAGTTGTTCCACCCGAAACGTGATACTTCGAAGCCTATTATAAGTATTAAAACGCACGTTAAAACGACATTTCGTTGCATTTTTTATCATATAGTTTTAATTTTCGAAATGAACAACGCGCCTAAATCCCTTGTTTATTTACGGAATAGAGGTTTTTGCAGCCGCTTTCGAAGCAAGTAGGCCTTTTAATTAGGAATTGCTGCGTTTTTCCGACCGTTTGTGGTATTAACCTGCATTCCTTCTAACTGCTAGGGTACGTGCCGGTACGAAGTAGAAATACTTAGTACGTAATAAATATCTGCTATCAAAATGCCAGGGCACTATTTAGACGGAGGTTTGGTTCAAAAAGGCTGATTTTATTGACAGAAATAACCCTCCCCATTTCTAGAAGAAAAATTATAGGTTTCGTAACTTACCAAGCTTTTTTTGAGAAAACAGGTTTGTATCATGTACTACAGAAAAATCTGGAACATTTTTCTGGATATGAGAAAATATCTTACTGTATTGAAAAATCATCGATTTCCCATTTAGCGATACGAGTATAAGGGCAAATAACAAGGCATAATATATATCTGAATTACTTATTTCCATATAATTTATTATTATAGAGATACAAAGATAATACTTATAGTAAAACTAAACCTGAAAATAAAATGTGACTTTAACAAAATAAAGATAAATTAAATCTAAACATGGCCCCTGCGGCACAGTGCCGAAAATGCTGGCGGCGTTTCCTCGCTGAATCGCAAAACTGTCTCTTTGAGCAAGGAAACCGCCAACTCTCCGGTCACCAGATAAAAGCGTCAGACGAAAACGGAAAGAAATACTTTATGTATGGGTATAGGTACTTATTATAAAATACTCAGTATAAATACCAAGTATACCTCCCCCTCCATACGCGCACCCACCGGCCGGAGCAGGAAAGCTTGCGACAGACGGACAAATTTGCTGAGACCACTCTCACTCCGCCTTTTTAACTAGTTCTCGCTTGCGATTTCACTTGCACTAGTATTTTTCCAGTATTTTTAAAGTAGCACTTTAATTTAACAATTATTTTTAAAGAAAAAACTAAACAATGCCAACAATAACAACATAAGGTGTAAAAGCCTTTCAAATAAAAAATGCAAAATCGACACACAAAGCATAAGGAAGAATTCTAAAGGTTATCTGGCGTTAGGGTGGTGGAGAGGTTAACACGATGGACCGATCAAGTGAAGCGCCCTTCCGCAACCAAGTTTTGCTCGGTCATCAGAGACGTGATGAACAGGTACCGGAGGAGGCAGATCACAAAGACAAGGTGTAGAGCCACAACCACTGACGACCACGATCCTCAGTAATGAGGGAGCGACCACAGAGAGAGAAAGAGAGAGAGAGAGAGAGAGAGTTAGAGTGAATGAAAACAAGAGTAAATAGTCAACATTTACCTCATCAGTCCATTGTAACCCTTCAAAACCACGAAACCTTAAAAACAATACCCAATTAAAGAAAACATAGCGAAAGTGACATGGGATCCAAATAATGGGATGTTTTCGTAAATAAGGCATTGTATGTGTGACTAAACAAAACTACACGCGTTATAGTCTTAAAACTTTAACAATAAGGTATCTTTTGCCGTCCCTCTAGAGTATACCTATGGTTTACTCACGTAACTAAGCTGTTGCTTTCTATTGGACAAAAACAATGGTGTGTAATTTGGACATTATTAAAGCAGTTCAACGATAGTTACAGCACTGTTGTGGGAATTTCTTAAAAACCCTTTGAAACAAACATAAAAAGAGGAATAATTATCTAATTGAATAATAGTACATTACTGCAGAGGCCGCGAAATAGGGAATTGTTGGCCGAGTAGTAATAGATGACCGAGTGATAACGAGGCCATCTAGAGATACGAGGCCGACAATCCCTGTTCGCGCCGAGGCTTGTATAGTGCTTTTCTCAAATAAATCCAAGGAAATAATACAAATGTTCAGCTTATATATTCATATATTTTTACTATTCCGCCAACTTTTTACTTTTTTCAAAATTTGTTTTTTAAGCTGTTCGGTTTAATGTTTTTGCCACCAAATGTTAAGATGATTCTTTCTTTCTTTCTTTCTTTCTAGTACACAAATTGTATAGTAATTTACGCAAAAACCGAAACGGTCTGACCCAAAACATTTCCTTCCCAAGCCGTTCCTAAAATTTTGTAAAGATTGATTAAACTTTGGAGGAGGATCCATACGATAACTAAAACCTCGATTTGTATGAAAAAATATCGGTATTTCCTCTTAATCCTCTCGTTTTAAGTATTAAGCAAGTACCAGTTATTCAAGTGCTGCAAATAATTCTCGTGGAAATAGCAGTTATTTGCACGCAGTTACTGTCGCTAATGTATTCGCTGACCTAATACCAGAGTGATTGCACTGCGGCAATCTGTCCACGATAAGTAGGTACTTGCTTAAGTATGACGATGTACGATAAACGATAAAGCATCCGTCACGCTCAAACTCATATTATTATTGGATAGAGTAATGCCATAATGAAATTAAGGACCATTATTTATTACATACACAATCATTAAAAGACAGCTGTAAGACCCTACACAGCAGGTTGCGTTAATTGTACTCCTCATTTGTATCCGGCACCATACATGTTAGTACGGAACCCTTCGTGCGCGAGTCCGACTCGTACTTGGTCGATTTTAACTATTTATTTTAGAACGCTTAACCTACATTAGATCTACAGAGTGACGATAACAAGGCAATTTCATAATCATTTATTAAGTATACGAAGTTTATCTTTTAATTGGTCTATCTCTGAACTACGAATATTCTTATTTGACACCGATATTGATCATACAATCAATACAGCGCAAGATCATTGATCGTTGAACCCGTTTCGGGATCCATTCAATTTGTGACCTTAATCCGAGGCCCGTTAGGCTGCAGTTCGATTGTTCTGTGACATGCATGTGATGGATAGATGGATTTATTTATTAGAGATTATAGATACGGTTATACCAAAGAATAAAAAACAACTTAAATCCAAAAAACCTAGCCAGATTAATAAAGGTCATCATGAGACCCTGATTCAATGAGTTATTTAAAACATGATACTAAAACTGAACATTACTACAAAATTAGGAATTCTTAGTTTCAATACTGGCTGTGATCTTGTCACTTGTACTAATAAAGTTGAATATTTTGGACACTGCTAGTACTAATTCCACAAAACAAAGTTAAGAACCATCTCGACGAACAAGTCTTTCGACGGATTGTCCATCCGTTCGGGAGCCACGATGCCATGGATAGACACACAGATACAGATGTTAAACTTATAATACCCAACTTTGTCGGAGGTTAAAAAAAAGTTTTGGCAGATGTTATATGTATTGATAAGTATAATATCAGGCCACGGAGTCACGCAGTTACGTCACCAAAATCAAACTAGTTTTAAGTTTTTTTATACATATATAAGTTAACTTTATTAATAGGATGATGTATTCAAGAATTATAAAAATCAACAACTTCAGAGCAAAAAATAATCGGCGAAGTGGAAATTCGACGAAAACTGCTTAAAGTTTTTCTGTGTAGCTCCAAGCCGCTAACTTTAACAACTTGTCAACTCAGAACACCGTGTAATACCGCTTCTACCATACACGCCATCGCTCAGAATGTCAGTCGTCCATTTTTTATTGTTTTGACGTTTGAATAGTCGTGCGCGATTAGCGGACACGATGTTTCCTCACGTTTGCGATATGCACATAAAACATAATAGGTATATGGCTTTGTGAACTTTAGACCTTGCAAGCATTTTTTGGAATGGCTGAAATCATGGTATAAGAAAATAACGTATGGCAACTCCGGGCTAGTGACTTTCTACGCCACTGATTAGTTGCCACTTTATTGTAACAAAATAATTGTAAGGCAAAAAAAATGTTTGCCGCCAGTCGTACAAAAAAAATATGCATTTATACATTACAGTTCTTTGTTTACATTTTATTTTGTCGTAATAATTGATTTAAAATTTTCACGATTTTATGAGTTTCATACAGGTAACAAGGGGATCGGGGCAGTTTATGATATACAACTGGCAACACAGAGACGGATTGACAGAACCAACCAACCAATCATAGCGTGATGACGTCAAAAGTCTCGACTGCCATTCCGTTTCACCTTATTTTCTTTTACCAAGGCTGAAATATGTAATTTTGTTACCCCCATATTGCAACCCTTACCGCAAGTTGCATCATTGGTCTGCAGCTGCGATCCAATTATGTCAACTGCAGTAGAACTAATAATTGCATCAAGCGTAAACTTCCTAACTACGTCTCCTGATGATGCCTCGTAGAGGGGTGAAACACGTGTCGAGTATGAAATAATAATGAAATAATGAACTTTATTCTGCAAGTAGGTCACAAGGGCACTTTTACATGTCTGAGCCTATCTGAATTTCACAAGAGGAGACCACTGTTGAGGAGAAACGCCAAAAGGAACTCAACAGTCAATGATTTTTTCATAAAGGATAAGTACTTAACTATTACAGTAACAAGAACTTAACTATAATACGTAGTTCTCGAAGAAAACAAATTGAAAGTGTATACATTCTAAAATATAAATGAGGAATAGTGTAAGAATAAAATAGAAACTGCAAGAAAGTATGACGGTTTATCACAATTGATGTACGTTTGATATGGTTTATTATTAAAACTGTGTCCCTTAAACTAGTCAGGTACAATCTAAGGAGTAAGGTAGAGAATGCCTAAAGGCATTAAGTCCGCCATTTGTACTTCTACTTATGTATTTTGTACAATAAAGTTTAAATAAATAAATAAGGAGTCAGTTTATATGTTTTGTTATTATGGTGGTAGTTTGTTATATTTATTTGCGTATTTATTTTATCTACAACTAAAAAATACGCAGTTAAGTAGGTATAACGGGTTAGCATTAATCGACTGGCACGTTATTCTATCGCGGATTAGCAAAGCAATATTATTGTTTTAATTATTGCAGTAGAACTGCATCAAAACTTTACTTTTGCAGCTAGAATGCAACTATTGAGACCACGTGATGTTTCCAGGAGGTTTGAAAATCGATTCAATAAAGTAAGCTTTAAAATTGCCGCGGAATAGCTGAGCTATCGTAAACCGATTGTATCTCGCAGATGCAAACCGAATTCCACAGTGAACACAGTTACAGAAGGCAAGAGTGCATACAATTTAAGTTAGGATCTGTAAATATACAGGATTGAATATTTTGGCCGGAGCATAAACTACTGGTGGGTGAGACCCCCCGAGTTTGTTTTGAAATAGGAAAACATTTTATACGATTTCGTCCTCCATATACATATATGCCATTTTGAAAATTACCAAAAAACGGAGTCAACAAAAAAACTAGATAATTAACCTACTCGCAAAAACCTTCCGTATGTCTGGATATCTGGCTGTTCTCGCCTAGAGGTGGCATTTTTTATTTATTATATATACTTTACATAAATTTTGTGAACAGTTTCGTTCATTATATAGACTTATTTGTCGATACAGCTGCACGAAATTCTTCAAAATGGCGGAGATAACGGAACTTGAAAAATAAAAAAAAAACTAATGTCAGCCATTTTGAAACAAACTGGTGAGGTCTACAGCTCACAGAGCCACTAGTTTAAATTGACTGGACAGGCAGATCCGGCTCGAAGGACCAACGGAAGAAGACAGAGCTACATCAACAAATTAAATATTATATTTAAAGTCAATGTTGCTAGGTAGTTATTATTGCATGCAATAGGCAGCAGGCAGATTAATCTAATGTGTGTTTTTTTTTATATTACTTTATCAAAGTTTACCTTTCGTCAGCCTATGCGTGTTGCCAATAAGTACTGAAATGGGTCGCCAATACGGGCCTTGATTCTCCCATTGTATGTAAAGCTGGCCACCCACGCCTCCCCAACGTTGTATGCTTATGATTGAAGCCATAGAAGCCGTGAATGGGTGAATCATTTATAGAAAACGGAATTTGGTGATAGTTTTTGATAATGCTTGCGAATTCTCCGCAAATAGGGTGATAAACCAGTTTTTATTTGTATGAAAACATCGGTGTAAAACCAGTTGTTTCATGGAAAATGGCAATATCGAACAACCTTATACAAATCCATCTAGTCCCAAAGTGAGCTCTAGTTGGCTTACGTCTGTTTGTTTACGTGTGTGTCACAAAGAACACACAAAGCATAAGGAAAAATTCGAAAGGTTATCTTAGCGTTAGGGTGGTGGAGAGGTTAACACGCTGGACCGGAAACCCAGAGGTGCCGGGCTCGATTCCCGGTCTCTTCCGCCAGGTAACGCAATTCAAGTTTTCTTTGTGCTTTTATCTTTTTATCAATGGTTCTAGTTTTGTAGTCCTGCGATTTTTAAACCAACATAGAATAGAATAGAATAGAAAAAGCTTTATTCGAGACTAGCGACCCGCCCCGGCTTCGCACGGGTGCAATGCTGATAATTTATGCATGTATTATACATATACACTATTATCTTCCTCTTGAATCACTATCTATTAAAAGAATCGCATCAAAATCCGTTGCGTAGTTTTAAAGATCAAAGCATACATAGGGACAGACAGACAGCAGGAAGTGACTGTTTTATACCATGTAGTGATGTATAACTAAACTTTAGATGCTCATACACCTATACCTCATTACACTTTTCAATATTAGGTAAGTATTGAAGACAGTGTATAAGAGACTAGCGACCCGCCCCGGCTTCGCACGGGTGCAATGCTGATAAATTATTCATGTATTATACATATAAACCTTCCTCTTGAATCACTCTATCTATAAAAAAAACCGCATCAAAATCCGTTGCGTAGTTTTAAAGATTTAAGCATACAAAGGGACATAGGGACAGAGAAAGCGACTTTGTTTTATACTATGTAGTGATGTGCATTCGAAATGACTGGTCTCCACTAAGCAATGTTGGCTTTGCTAGGTAGGTATACAGTCTGACCAAAAAGAGTAGAAATTAAAAAGTGGCAAAACTGTAGTGTCGTCTCCGTTTTCTTAAATTAATAAGAAAGGGACAACACTACTAAGTATTGCCACTTTTTAATTTCTACTCTTTTTGGTCAGACTATATATGCCCACGGCGCTGATTTTTTGTGGATCCAGAAGGACGGTTTCGCGGGACAGCATACTGACTTGCACCTTCATGTAAGGTCCGTTAAGTATGGATAGTCGAACCTTATTGATTGTTGTATTTGTTTTAATAATCCGCACCATTATCATGTCATAAAATATAAAACATAATTTATAATAGCCATAAACAGGCTGTGTTACGGACAGGTCCGTATACCCATGAAGACTGTGTTACCGGGATGATTACCATGGAGAGTAAATAAAAACATTGAAGGAATTTACAAGATGCGAAGTGTGTTTCAGTGCGTGTGGGCGTGCGGCGGGCTGGAGGCGAATGAGTGCCGGTCCAGGCTGAGCGGCCATTTTATATTTTTTCTCAGCTTGGGCCGGAGGAGGGGATAGGTGACTTGTTACCAGGGGGTGAAGGGGTTACCTCAGGAAAGGAAGGAATCGTGTGTTATTGTGGGATTTGTATGTGTATACCATGAGCATCTCCGTTTATTTAATTAAAACATTAAATGATTACACAATAATCAGAATCAAAACATAAAATCGTAAGTACTAAAACATAAACAAAACATAAACAAATGAAACTATTTTTCTTCAACAAAACAATACAAGTTAGTTAATATTGATGCATATAAGAGGAAATCTTTATTTACTTTCTGAGACGGCTTTATTTACTTATAACGTAACAACTTACAATCGATAACTTATACTAAACACGAAATAAAAAGGAACTCAAATGAAAACAACTGATTGACGCTTAACCTAACTAATTCTATTTATAAAACAAATATAATAACGACTCGAAATATTTAATACCTAAAAGACAAAACAATGAACAAAACAAATTGATAACATACCTACTTAACTCAACTTCTTATTTACTACCTAGCTATTATATACAATTCTCCCCCTCGTGCGCAAGCACCACGTAGTTTACACGCTGTCTAACACGATGAGGCGAGAGGCTGGACGACGCATGAGACCCGAAGCTGTTCGAATTTCTGTTACTCTGTGTTAGGAATGCCTCGTCGGCCGGGTCCCAACATTGACATCTACGATAGCTCAGGGAAATGTAGAAGAGAAATGGTGTAAATGAGATGGCTCGATTTACTACTGTAGGAAAATAAACGCAAGGATAAACGGAAAAACACTATATATTCAAACACAAAACAATTAACAAAAAATAGAGGATCGGAGTATACTAAAATTAACACACAAAATTAACACGCGAATTTACAATTAAAATCTTAACTAATTTAGTCCTTTACACTGCGGATCGATGATACTACGCACTACTAACTAACAAGATGGTAATACACTTGGATGAAAGAGACTGGTTACAACTTGTATTGGCGGACCGTTGATCTAACGCACTAAACGGAGTGGGACTCTACGTGTTACAAAGTTGAACTTGAACTCAATACTACGGAGTCGTAACTCTACGCAGACTGAAGATGAACTCACTGAATTCTGCAGAAACGGGCGTCCTTTTATATAATTCGTTCAAGGTTCGTTACATTCTCAGGGGGACGCCCGCTCTGTTACATTTTACTGATTCCTACTTATAATACATCATTTAGCTTAAATTTAACTTATAGCTAACATAAAGGTTTATTCGTGGAACACAAATATGTAAGTGATTTTGATGTGAGAGCTCCCGTTTAATTACAATTAAATAAAATTCACATCATTTCTTTGTCTCGACTCAGAGGCCGTCTCGCTCACACGGGTCGAGATCTACACCTTTCTTGTCCCTCATATCGCGCCGTGCTCGGCGCGTGGTGTTATTTCTTTGTTTGCCGGGCTCGCAGCAAGTCGCGGCCGGTACAATGTATAGAGATTTTACTTGTATGTTCATGAGGAACGTTATTACGAAGTTTCAGGATATTCTAAGTTTTATCCTTAAGTTTTACATTAAATGTAAACAACATGATTCCTTTGTCTCGCGCTGCGAGTGGAAATTACCACGATGAGTCATACTTGTTTACTTTAAGACGTCGTGGTCTTTTAACTATTTTAGTTAGTTATTTTTGGGAGCTCTCTTACAATAATGTTTTTTAGGAAAATAAGTGTTATACACATAGTATAGCCGCTTTTAAGGGCATTTAGGAACACAAGGAAATATATTTATTTATTTTTACTTAGTCTAGTTTCGCCTAGCCGGTACGTACAAATATGTTATTTATTAACCTAAATTTGCCTAGCTGTCCGTAACAGACTCCCCCCGCCGAGCTCCCGCGTAGGCTCGGGTTGCAAGGGGAGGACAGCTAGTTTCCTTGCAGGCCGGCGAAAAATCCCTCTGGTGCGGATTTCGACGTTGCGCACCTCCGTCGGGAACCGGATGCGTAGCCTCGACGATCCCCTTCGGCCAGACGTCGTGCGGCAGCGTGTGGTCAGCCATCACCACGTAGTTGCTTGGCTGGCTCGCCAAGCACGTCGGTCGGCTTCTCGGCAGGGCCCGATGAGTGGCGCTGCAGTAGGCGTGCCCAGCAAAATGATTGGGCGTCAGCGCCTCGTTGTCGGCCGGATCGACGGACATGTGGGTGAGTGGCCGAGCGTTGACAGTCTGCTCGGCCTCGGCGAGCAGCGTCGTCTTCTTGGCGCCTGGGTTGGGTGCGCCGTCTCGGCGCGTGATGTCGTTTGGGCGCGCGCTGTGGCTGAGCGCGCTATCATGGCACGTGATGTCGTCTGGGCGCGCGCTGTGGCAGCGCGCCGCGACGGTGGCGTCAGGTGGCGCGTTATGATTGCGCGCGGCGTCGTCGCGTGTGACGCGACGCTCTTCTCCCCCCGTTGTGCGACAGCGTAGGGAGCAACGCCTGCCGGCGTTGATTGTGTGCGCGGCGTGGTGGCTGCGCTTCGTGTCGGCTGCCGTAGCTCGACAAGGCTGTGGCGGGCGCCGTGGCAGGCGACGCGTGAGGCGTCGCAGCGGGCGGCGCGGCCGGTGTAGCGGCAGGAGTGGCGGCAGGCGACGCGGGTGGCGTCGCGGCCGGAGGAGCGGCAGGCGACGCGGCAGGCATCGCATCGGGTGTGGCGGCAGGCGATGCGGCGAGCGTCGCGGCAGGACAGCGGCAGGTGACGCGTCAGGCGTCGCGGCGAGCGACATCACCCTCTGTCGTTGGTTGTAGTTGGGTTCGGGGTGACGCCGCCGGCGTAGTCTGCTTGGCCGCTTCCTCTTCTTTGCGCGTCGAGTTTGTCGACGTGTTGTCTGCGCGCGCGGCGTCGCCGTGCGCGTTACGGCGCCTTCCTCTCCCCGTCGACTTGTAGCGCCGGAACGGGGGCAACGCCGTTGGCGTTGTTTGTGCGGCGTCGCGGCAGGCGACGCCACTGATGTAGCGCGCGGTTGGGGTGACGCCGCTGGCGTCTCTTGCAGGCCTCGTTGCGAGTTCGCTGCTTGCGCGGTTACACCGCGTCGGTGTGTGGCTTGGCCGTCGTCTCGGCGTAGACAGCGGGCGTCGTCATCTCCCCCCGTAGAGGCATAGGGGCGCGACAGTCGTAGGATGGCTACGGATCGTGATCCACGTAGCCAGTCAGCAAACTCGGCGGCTTCAGTGGGCGGCAGAGCAGCTGGCGTAGCACTCGGCGTCGCGACGACTTGCTCAGTCGCGAAGGTGGCCGGCGCGTACGGATAGGGCACGTACGGGACGGCATGCTGCACGGGTGTATACGGCGCTGGGGCGTTCTGCGTATACGGTGCGTTCGGTGTCACGGCGAATTGCTCAGCCGCGTGAGGTGCCGGCACGTACTGGCGGTAGGCGAACGGCTCGGCTGTACACGGCGCTGTGGCGATTCTCGTGTACGGCGCGTTCGGCGTCCAAGTCCGTGGCGGTGCTGATTGCGCCTTGTCTGGCGCGTTGCTCGGCGCCGGCTCCATCCGCTCGTCGTTGACGTCATCATCTCGTGGCGGGCGGCAGACTTGTTCCGTCGTTGCCGCCGACGTGATTGCGGGTCGGGCGGCGTCTTCTTCTGATAACGGCGCCTCGTACCCGACGTAGCAGTGTACGGTTTGTTGCCATCTCGCGTACTGTTGTGGCGCCGACCCGAATAGCACCCATCCGAGTGGAGATAGCATGGCGGCGGGCTCGTCGATCTTGCCCACGCGTAGCTCGTATGGCAGCATCAAGTGCCAGTTGTCGGCGCCGATGAGAATGCGCGGGCGTGCTGTGTCGTAGCACGCGGCGCTCATATCCGCGAGGTGCGGGAACTGCGTGACGTAGTCTCGCTCTGCTTGTTGTGCACGCAAGCCCAGGTCGGCGACGGTCCGTAGGCTTAGTGGATGAGCCGGACCGCCTGTTTGGCTGCGCACATGGGCGTGTACTCGACGGCTCTTCTGCTGCGTCGTCATGGACCCCACGCCTTGGATATGCAGGCGCGAGGTCGTACCGTCGGCGCCGATTGCATCTGCGAGGTCCTCTTCGATCAGTGAGATCGTGGACCCCTGGTCCATCAAGGCGTAGGTGAGTGTCTCGCCGCGGGGTCCGCCGACGATGACTGGGATCACTTTCAACAGGACCGAAGACACGTTGCGTCCAAATTCGGCTGTGTTGGCGGTGAACTCTTCGACGCACGCCGTCGTCTCTGGCGGTGCGTCTGGTGCTGCGTGCGCGTTAGGGCGGCGTCGCGACGCCGCGGTATAGGTCGCAGCGGCAGCTTGTGGCGGGGCAGTCGGCGTGGCGCTTCGTCTAGCGCCTGGCGTGGTAGCGGCTTGCTTGACTGCGTAGGTAGCCGGTGCGTACGGTTGATAGGCGTACGGCGTGGCTTGTGGCGCAGGCATGTACGGCGCTGCTTGAGGTGCAGGCATGTACGGCGCTGCTTGTGGCGCAGGCATGTACGGCGCTGGGGCGCTCGGTGTATGCGTCTGCGTCTTGTCGGCGTGTAGCAGTCGGTGGTGTGGATAGGTGCAGCCGGGAACATTGCAGCCGCGGGCGTTGCATTGGTCGCGGCGGTGCTTGCGCTCCAGGCATTTGAAGCATATTTGGTTCTGTCGCACCCAATCCCATCGGGCTCCGACTGGCACGGCGATGAGTTTGCGGCATTCGGTAGTGCGGTGGCTGCCTCCACAGTATAGGCAGCTGGTAGGTTGCTCGAGTGCGTATGTCTGCACACGATCTCTCAGAGGGCGTCGCACGGCTCCTCTGCCGGCGTTGGCCGCCGTGCGTTGCTCTGGGACGCGCTGCGATCCACGTTGCTCGGCGGCGGGCGTCGGTCTTCTAAGCGGCGCCTTAGCGTGCGAGAATTCCATCTCGGCATCGCTTTCTTCGAGGAGGAACTCCGCCATCAACATGAGTTCGTTTTCGGCGGAGCTCAGGTGCTCCTTAGCGTAGGAACACCAGCGACTGCGCAAGTGTGGGCTCAGTCGCTCGGTGACTTCCCGGATGAGAAGTGGGTTTGCGCCGTAGCTTCGGCGGTCCAGGTCCACAAGCGTAGAAACGATATTCATGATGCGTATGGCGAACTGGTTGAGATCGTTGGCGCTCGGTCCGAGCGGCGGCATTCTGCGCAGCTCGTCGATGGCGCGATCAATGAGGAGATCGGTGCGCCCGAAATTCTTCTTAAGGACCCGTATGATTAGGTCGGGTCGAGCGGAAGAGGCGATCATGTGCTGCACACATTGACGGGCTTCTCCTCGCAGGCAGTGTCGCAGGCGCGCGACATTTTCGTATGCGGAGTACTTGTAGCGTGCGGTGCTCTCGGTGTAAGAGTTATAGAAGGTGAGCCACTCGCTTGGCTCCCCGGAGAATGGCGGCAGCTCGTAGACTTGTTTCGGAGGCGGCCGCATCATGGTTTCAATAGTGTCGGTGAGGCGGTCGATAACTCGGTCTCGGCTCGACGATCGTTCTCGACGGCTGTATGGTGTCCGGGGCTCCTCTTCGTGTCGCTTGCGTGCCTCGCGTTGCGGTGAAGAGGGTCGTGCCTGCTTCGCGTGGACCGCGTCGGCAGGGTGGACGTTGGACAGCCAATCGTTGACGCGTCGCTGTGAGTCGGCTTGAGATCCGCCGGCCCGAGATTGCTCGTCGATGCGCTCCATTTCGACGGCGAGCCTCTTTTCTACGAGCTCGCGTTCAAGACGAATTTCTTCGCAGCGAAGTTGTTTGAGCCGCTCCATAGCGGCGAGCTCCGCCTCGCGGCGGAGCACGTCCGTCGCGTTCGACGCTCTCGAGTGAAGTGATGACGGTCGGCGCGGCGCGTGGGTTTTATCGCCAAACGTGACGCTGAACTCGCGTCGCTGCGCGCGGGCCTCTGATTGGTCGGCCGGCGCGGAGTGCAGTGATTGGCCGGCGTGCGCGGCCGGCGCGGTGCGCTGTGATTGGTCGAAGTGCGCAGTCTTCGACGGACGCTTGTCCAGTTCGCTGCGCGATGCCGTAGTATCGGTTGGCGGCGAAACTGGAGCTTCCTCGGCGGGAGACTCGGGCGAGTCTGTGTGGTACAGTCCCGAAGGGCCCGGACGGGTATGGGCAGCGGGCGGTGAATGCGTGACTGCGACGTTAGTCACTGCAAACCGCTGTAGGTCGACTGCAGCCTGTGTGCGCTCGCGCTGCGCGCGCACACTCTCCTCGCTCTTGTTTCCGCGTGTATTTACCATCGCTACTCTATTTGGAAACCGCACTTTCCAAACCTAACACACGATACCTAAACTAACTAACTAACTAGCTCCGATCCGGAACTCGAAGGACCACGACAATGTTAGGAATGCCTCGTCGGCCGGGTCCCAACATTGACATCTACGATAGCTCAGGGAAATGTAGAAGAGAAATGGTGTAAATGAGATGGCTCGATTTACTACTGTAGGAAAATAAACGCAAGGATAAACGGAAAAACACTATATATTCAAACACAAAACAATTAACAAAAAATAGAGGATCGGAGTATACTAAAATTAACACACAAAATTAACACGCGAATTTACAATTAAAATCTTAACTAATTTAGTCCTTTACACTGCGGATCGATGATACTACGCACTACTAACTAACAAGATGGTAATACACTTGGATGAAAGAGACTGGTTACAACTTGTATTGGCGGACCGTTGATCTAACGCACTAAACGGAGTGGGACTCTACGTGTTACAAAGTTGAACTTGAACTCAATACTACGGAGTCGTAACTCTACGCAGACTGAAGATGAACTCACTGAATTCTGCAGAAACGGGCGTCCTTTTATATAATTCGTTCAAGGTTCGTTACATTCTCAGGGGGACGCCCGCTCTGTTACATTTTACTGATTCCTACTTATAATACATCATTTAGCTTAAATTTAACTTATAGCTAACATAAAGGTTTATTCGTGGAACACAAATATGTAAGTGATTTTGATGTGAGAGCTCCCGTTTAATTACAATTAAATAAAATTCACATCATTTCTTTGTCTCGACTCAGAGGCCGTCTCGCTCACACGGGTCGAGATCTACACCTTTCTTGTCCCTCATATCGCGCCGTGCTCGGCGCGTGGTGTTATTTCTTTGTTTGCCGGGCTCGCAGCAAGTCGCGGCCGGTACAATGTATAGAGATTTTACTTGTATGTTCATGAGGAACGTTATTACGAAGTTTCAGGATATTCTAAGTTTTATCCTTAAGTTTTACATTAAATGTAAACAACATGATTCCTTTGTCTCGCGCTGCGAGTGGAAATTACCACGATGAGTCATACTTGTTTACTTTAAGACGTCGTGGTCTTTTAACTATTTTAGTTAGTTATTTTTGGGAGCTCTCTTACAATAATGTTTTTTAGGAAAATAAGTGTTATACACATAGTATAGCCGCTTTTAAGGGCATTTAGGAACACAAGGAAATATATTTATTTATTTTTACTTAGTCTAGTTTCGCCTAGCCGGTACGTACAAATATGTTATTTATTAACCTAAATTTGCCTAGCTGTCCGTAACACTCTGACTCGGCCATCAGGTCCGGGAAAAACAGATGTTATCTGGCCTCTGGGCCACGTGCCCCTGGGCATGGTCTGGTCCACGATGAGCACGATGTCGCCGACTTTGACTGGCTGCTCGTTCGGCGTGTTTCCTCGACGTACTTGTAACTGTGGTTTGTATTCTCGAATCCATTTGCTCCAGAACTCGTCAGCCATGGCTTGGGCTGCCTTCCAGCTGTTCATGGTCATCTTGACGTCTGTGAAACTCCCGAATGGTGACATGCCACATGACCGCCCAATTAGGAAGTGGTTGGGGGTCAGGGATTCTGAGTTGAGGTCAGGGTTGACCGGTGTCAAAGGTCGGGAGTTCACGAGGTGCTCTGCTTCGAGTAGTAAGGTGTGGAGCACCTCTTCGGACGGGAACTTTTCTTTGAGTGTAGTTCGAAGCGCTGTTTTGACTGAGCGGACCATTCGCTCCCAGGCGCCTCCCATGCTCGGAGCTCCAGGTGGGATCTTCTTCCAGGTTATGGATTTGGTGCTGGCGAAGGTGGTCATCTCGTTGTCGTTGTCTCGCAGCGCCTCTTCGATCTCGCGCTGGCCGCCCCTGAAGTTTGTAGCATTATCAGAGTAGATCACAGTAGGCGCGCCTCTTCTTGCCATTAATCGTCGTAATGTGAGTATCATGGAGGAGGCCGATAGTGAGGTGGCCACCTCCAGATGTATGGCACGGGTGGTGAGGCACGTGTAGAGTGCGCCCCACCTTTTCTCATGACGTCGCCCTACTGTGATTATCATGGGCCCGAAGTAGTCGACTGCTATTGCTGTGAACGGTGGCTGCCTTTCCATGAGCCTTTCAGGTGGTAAGTCGCCCAAGGGGATTTTGTGAGGTATCCCCCTGTAAGTGCGGCACCACTGGCATCTATTGCATATGTATCGAAGGCAACCGCGCAGTCCCACTATGTAGTAGCGTTGTTGTAGCTCGTTCAATACCGTTTCTTGGTTAGCGTGACCGAAAGTACTGTGTGTGTGTAGTACGATCAGTTTTGTAAGCTGCTCTTTCGCATGGAGGACCGGTATTCGCCGTGTTCGATCTTGAGTCAGTCTGCTGTCGAGGTAGAGTACGCCCTGCCGCACGCCCACAGCTACCCTCTTCAAGGGTGAGTTCTTCGGTAGTGGTCGTCCAGCCTCTATATTCGCGATCTCTTCGTAGAACGAAACTCGTTGGCTTCTTCTTACTAGCAGTAACTCGGCGGTTTCTATATGGTCGGTTCTCATTGATGTTTGCGTCGAACTGTGGAGCAGCTTGGCTTTAAATTTCTCAGCGGCGAGCAGTACGGCGGCGGCGCTACGTAATAGCCTAATATAACGCGAGAATTTATCCACCGGCGGTAAGTAATCGTCGACTATTTTCGATCGCGCGTGTAATACGGGTTTTACGGCCCGCTCCTCCCCAGTTGGGGTTGACGGCGCCGACACTGGCTTCTCTTTGGGCCATGTGTCGGGGTCGTTTCTAATAAATTCTGGACCGAAAAACCATCTATGTGTTGCATTGAAATTAGACGGCATGCCCTTGGTCGCGTCGTCGGCGACGTTCATGGCGGAGGGCACCCATCGCCAGTCTACTGGCGCGGTTAAGCTTTCTATTTCGGCCAACCTATGCGCGACGAAAGCCTTGAATGAGCGAGGATCCGATTTTATCCATGCTAACACAGTTCTACTGTCTGTCCAATAATGACACTTTTTTATTTTGTAATCGGTTTCTCGCTTAATCGTCTCGGCCAATCTACTGCCTAACACCGCGGCCTGGAGTTCTAAGCGTGGGATGGAAATCGGTTTCAGAGGCGCGACCCTAGCCTTTCCCGCGACCAATCTAGACGTCCTAACCCCGTTCGTATCCGTGTTCACGAAATAAATTGCCGTTGCGTATATCTTTTCGCTCGCGTCGCAAAATACGTGTAATTCTGTTTCGCCCGAGGGCGCGGGTACGTATCGAGTTATTTCTAATTCTCTCATTGTTTCTAGATTTTTTATAAAGGCTAGCCACGTCTGATGGTGTTCCTGTGTTATGGGGTCGTCCCATTGAATGCCGCTACGCCAGATGTCCTGGATAAGCGCCTTTCCTACCACCGTTATTGTCGAAATTAGACCCAAAGGGTCATAAGCGGACATGACTGCGCTGGTAACTTGCCGTTTGGTGGGGATAGCCCCGCCCTCCTTAATGTCTGACGGCGTGTTCCTAAGGTTGACGTTGAAACCTAGGGTATCGCGTTTATGATTCCAAATCATTCCTAATGTTCTTTCCGACTCGCTTTTCCCTATGGTTGTTTGGTCAGTAGTTCGTCTGTCTGTTACGTCGCTTATGACCTCTGGAACGTTGGACGCCCACCCACGTAACTCGAAGGAGGCTGCCCGATGTACCTTGTACATCGCGTTTATCACGCTCTTGGCCTCCCCCTCGTCGTCGAATGTGCCTAAATAATCGTCCATGTAGAAATTCCTAACGGTTGCCCTAGCGACCTCCGGGTGCTCGCTGGCATGATCGTCTGCGTTCTTATTTTTTACGAATATAGCCGTGGTTGGTGAGGACGCCGCTCCGAAGATTAAACGATTCATTCTATATTCGATTGGTGGACCCGTACGGCTCTCTCCTCTCCATAAGAACCTCAGACTATCAAGATCAGCGTCGATGATTTTGACTTGGAGGAACATTTCCTTTATATCGGCGACTACTGCGATTTTTCCCTCCCTAAACCGAATCATAACGCCGAATAAAGACTGTAGGAGGTCCGGACCCGCTAACAACGCGTCGTTTAAGCTCTTATTTTCAGACTTCGCGGCCGCATCGAACACTAATCGAATTTTACCCTTCTGCGGATGAACGACGGCGAAATGAGGTAAGTACCATGTCCGTTTGGACGCGGGAGGGGCGGCGGCCCTCTCAGCATATCCCGCCTCTATCAAGTTATTTACCTGCTTACTATATTCTTCGCGTTGTTCTACGTTTCTGTCTAGCTTCTTTTCTAAGTTAAACAACCTGCTAAGTGCCTGGGCTCGATTGTCCGGCATTTCCTCATTATCGCTACGCCATAGGAGCCCCGCTTCGAACCTGTTGCCCCCGTCAACCCTCCGACACGTGTCGTTTAGCAATTTTAAAGCACGCTGTTCGGGATCCGCTCTAGGAGTTTTAGGCTCTATACCTAAACTTTCGATACTAAAAAAATCCCTCATCATTTTCATAATAGCGTCTTCGTTTTGCCTCGACATGGGTCGTATGTGGTTGACGTACGCAACATTACCGCGCTTTAGCGAGTCCTTGCCGTGTAGGACCCAACCTAGACCAACTAGACTCGCCACGGGGTCGTGTTTACCGCCTGTTTTTAATTGTCGGGTCGTTATTAAATGCCAATTATCCTGCCCGATTAAAATGGTCGGTTTCGCGCTATCATAACATAACTCGTCCGCTATGTCTTCTAAATGTTTACATCGCTTGACTAATTCTTTGTCTACCTTTTGTGAAGCTAAGTCTAATTTTTTAATCGTGTGGGCGGTCATTGAATGTAAATCACGACTGCATGAACCGCGTATTGACACTTTGATCACTCGCGATTCATGATCATTCAATCGACTTCCCCCTACCCCCTCTATTGTCAGCAGACCCCCCGGTTGGTCGTTGGGCACTATTTTATTTGCTACGGCTTCTTCTATTAAAGTTATCGAGGACCCTTCGTCCAATAAAACATTTAATTCTAGAGTGCCCAATGGCCCCGAGACCTCTACTGGCATTATTTTTAAATACGTATTCGGTTGATGTATGTGGTTCACGGAACTGACTTTGCCGCGTGTCGGTGCTAAGCTCTCTTTTTTATGTTCTAAATTTCGTTTATCGTTGTGTAACAATTTATGATGAGACGCTTCGCACTCGTTCACGCCGCAAGGTACGTACTTGCACTTAAAAAATCGCCTATGGTCATTCGACAGACACCTAAAACACAACCTGAAGCGCTTGGCCGTTTCCCATCTTTCCTCTGTATCTAATTTGACAAAATCCGCGCAATCGGGAGGAGAGTGATTGCCTTCGCAAATTGTACACTTTTTCTCTCTCTCTCTCGATTTCGCTGCCGGTTCGGAAGTCGGTGGGGGAGGCCTCGCTTTAGGTTGCCCTTTTTGTGTTTTTACGCGGTTTGATGCTACATTTTTCGACGTTTTTTTTTTTAAACTCGCGACCGTATACGACTGCGGGGAATCATCTTCAGACTCTGTACTAGCCGAACTCTCCGAATATGTTCTGTGACGTGTTAGGTTTACTCTTGGCTTAGGTTTAAAGCGGCGCTCTTCTCGATTGTTTTCTGCCGAAAACATCGAGCCGCACTGATCTCCCATTATATTCAAAAATTTGGCTAGCAAAATGAGATCAGGCGGTCCGCTGTGCGTGGCTTTAAACTCGTACCATTTGTATTTCAATATTGTACTGAATTTTTCTACTATACGACTGACGAGTTCCGGCGCGTACAAGTACTGAACCTGATTCAACGTTTTGATTGTGGCTACGATATTTGATATTTTGTTCGCGAATGTCACGATATTTCGCCCGTCGTCTGTTAATCGTGGCATTCGTTTTATGTTATCTATCTCGGAGAGAATGATCAATTCCGGCCTACCGTAACGACGCTCTAGTGTATCTATTATTTCGAAAGGATCGGTGGCCGTGTATAACAACGTTCTAACTGCTTCGCGGGCCGCGCCTCTGACCGCTTTTCTCAACCGCGCTACGTTCTGTACGTCTGAAAACATGCTCTCGGTGTCGCTGAAAACCGCCCTAAAAGCCATCCACTCCGCTATCGTCCCGTCGAAGTGCGGGAGGTCGTGAATAAATTTAGGAGGGCCCGCCCTATTGTTACCGTTTGAGTTTACCGCTTGAACAATCGCGTTCGCTAGCATTTGGACGTCCGAATCCTTTTTTTCTGCGTTCGGTGGAGAAATTGGTTTAGCCGTGTTATCGATTTCCGCGACCCCGCCTACGTTTCTACTTGCGTTACCCGGCCTGGACAAACGCTGTTCGGACAGCCATTTTTCGATATGCAAAGACCCCTCAACTCGGGGCGGTCCCGCCGCGTCGCTGGAGTTCGCCAGATCACTTATTCTGGCGATCTCCAGCCGACTTCGCGCCGCGGCGGCGGCCGCCTGAGCCCTTGCTAATTCGGCATTATGTGCCTCTAACTCGGCCATCAAAACTATGACGCTATTGGCCGGCGTCGCGTTAACTACGGTGCCCGCATCACTATTGCGCAACGTGACGTCATTCGCGTCCTCAAAACGATTTTCTACATTTACCGCGTTTTCTACACCCGCTGTGACTCTACTCTCGCTACCGCCGGACTGCTCTGTATCGCCTGTAGCCTTGCTCCACGTGTTCGTCTCGCCCGAGGTGGTACCGCCAGACTCCGGTGTCTGGTCGGCCCGCGACTTCGACCGTGTGTTGCGTGGTTCCGACATTTCTTCTTGCTTTGCGCACGAGGGTCCCTAGCTAATCAAATCAAATTTAACACTCCCTATTCGAAATTCACTCCCTAACATTCACTTCCTAACACTAACAGCCTGAACGAACTTCTACCGCGGTGATGCCGTTCAGGAATGGAATGCGGGGAGAGGGAGGGGAGGACAGCCCCCGGCAGAGGATACAATAGCTTAGGGTTGCTAATAACACGGTAGGAACGACCGTGCCAAACTCTTGACCAACCTGTGGCCCCCTTCGCTAATGCACCGTACCGACGCGACTAAGCAATACACTCGCGAGAGTGGACAGATTCGCTCAATTTCTGCCAGCTTACCGCATGTGCTTCTTGACAGTCATTTAACACCGCTAGGTGACTGGCACACACGTTTTAACGAGCCAGTGGTCGGGCAAAGCTAGACCCTGTGACTGACCACGACTCGCACGTACTTGTTTCTTGTTTCTTTCTTGAATCAAGTATACTGGGCTGCGGTTAAAACCACTTGCCGAGAACTCGCGCGTACTTGTTTCTTTCTTGCTGTATCTTCTTTCTTGAATCAAGTATACTGGGCTGCGGTTAAAACCACTGCCGAGAACTCGCGCGTACTTGTTTCTTTCTTGCTGTATTTTCTTTCTTGATGTGTTCTTCAAATAGTTCTTCCAATATCCGGCTCGAAGGACCACTGTTACGGACAGGTCCGTATACCCATGAAGACTGTGTTACCGGGATGATTACCATGGAGAGTAAATAAAAACATTGAAGGAATTTACAAGATGCGAAGTGTGTTTCAGTGCGTGTGGGCGTGCGGCGGGCTGGAGGCGAATGAGTGCCGGTCCAGGCTGAGCGGCCATTTTATATTTTTTCTCAGCTTGGGCCGGAGGAGGGGATAGGTGACTTGTTACCAGGGGGTGAAGGGGTTACCTCAGGAAAGGAAGGAATCGTGTGTTATTGTGGGATTTGTATGTGTATACCATGAGCATCTCCGTTTATTTTATTAAAACATTAAATGATTACACAATAATCAGAATCAAAACATAAAATCGTAAGTACTAAAACATAAACAAAACATAAACAAATGAAACTATTTTTCTTCAACAAAACAATACAAGTTAGTTAATATTGATGCATATAAGAGGAAATCTTTATTTACTTTCTGAGACGGCTTTATTTACTTATAACGTAACAACTTACAATCGATAACTTATACTAAACACGAAATAAAAAGGAACTCAAATGAAAACAACTGATTGACGCTTAACCTAACTAATTCTATTTATAAAACAAATATAATAACGACTCGAAATATTTAATACCTAAAAGACAAAACAATGAACAAAACAAATTGATAACATACCTACTTAACTCAACTTCTTATTTACTACCTAGCTATTATATACAGGCTGTATGCATGCGGTGCACTGGTCTATGAACTGATGGCGGGGACGATGACAGACGTCAACGTCAGATTTGGCGCGGCGTGAAGGATAGAGGATGGGATTTATTGTATTTAATGTAATATGCTGGTTTTTATGAAAAGTGTAATTGATTGGAGTCAATACAAATGGAATTGTTATGCGTGCATCATGTGGTTTCATTCCTGACCAATATACCTTCAACACAACTGTTATAAGCGACTATTTTTCGCGCGAGATAATTGCCTGTCTCATTCTGTGCAGTAATGTCAGAAGACGATGGGTAGAGCTGTCGCGCGACAAGAGTCGTGAAGCATAGTTGCTAGGCGGGTAGGAATGTTATGTTTATGTCGTTGGTGCGGCCTTTGCGACCTATGGGCGCGGGAAGCGAGTGACATTAAGCTGGTATGCGGCGCGTCTGCCGTCTAATGGGGACGTACCATTACGCAACTGAGGTCACCCGCAAGGCTTTAAGACATCACGCAAGGAATACCAAGTGTTGCTGATTGTATTTGGTTGTTTACAGTTTGGCAAATGATGGTCCCTGCCCTGGAGGAAAACTGCCTTAAATCCTTAATTTGACTGGACAACTTGTGTGGAATCGATCGCTTGCAAGCATCGTATGACCGCCTGTTGGCTGCTGTTTTTAAAATAATTTTATGTTTAATGTGTAAAGATTTTTTGGTCTGCAATAAAGCATTTTATTATTGTGTATTGTTTTTCTTTTCCTTTTGAGGCACGGAATCCAAAAAACGTCGTAGTAGCCTCTAACGGTCTTTTAACGCATTCGCTACCGGGTAGCGCTACGGGCTACGCTCGTAGCCGATAACATGGGAAAAACCGTATGTAGCGAAAACTTACTACGAGCAGAGCGCCCGGCTACCGGGTTTTTGGTGTCGAAAGTGTTAATTGAGGGCGGCAGAGGTATCAAAATATAGTACACGTAGTAGAGGATCCCTTTAAGAACGACCTTCACCGAGATGTTTATTTGATTAAATGTATTTTATATTTAATTTAATATGTCAATAAATATATTGCATATGGGTTGCCTAACAAATTTTAGTCCAGGGTATGTTTAATTAATGATTAAAAAATTTTTTTTTTTTAACATTTGATTATTAGATAAATTCTATACCAATCGAAAGTATGAAGCCCATAGAATATGCAAACGTTAGGTTGCCTATTCTTTTCCCGTCACAACTATCGGGTAGCCCGGTTTAAACTGGTAAATCTATACTAGCATTTTGCAACGGTCTGATTATTGAATTGAAATTAAATAACATTAAAGTTTATTTTATTATGAACACGGTGGTATAGGGTTGCCTGCGAAAAATCAGTCCAGAATTCCGGTTGTCGAATTTTGAAAAGTAAAATATTGCAGCGAGTGAATGTGTGCGACTGAGAGGTCCCAACCAAAACCATCCCATACGATAGAAGAGGACACAGCATAGCAGCTGTTTGAAGTCCGCCCATTTAAAAAAAGAGAGTGCGCATGCTATTTGTGCTTGAAAATGAAAAGGATAGCGATAGACTCGTATATGCTGTGCATTATTTTGGAGCAGTTTATTATTAAAATAGAGAAATAGTTATTTAACTTTTTTTTTTATCAATTAATTAATGAAATAATGATCTTTATTCTGCAAGTAGGCCACAAGGGCACTTTTACATGTCTGAGTCTATCGACATTTCACAAGAGGTGACCACTGTTGAGAAGAAACTCCGAAAGATTAGATACATTACATTTGTTTTATTCTACTACCTATGTTTCTACTTGAATCACTTAAAATTAATGCCGTTTAAACACTTTTCACCGTTGGTTAAAATTCTCCAACATTTAAACGTATGAGAATCTCTGAACACCATGATGACGTAGGCTTGTGTCAGTCACGTGGTTCGCGAGTCTCGGAAGAGAGTACCAGGCGGAGTATATTATTATACCATGCATTTTATTGTATCTATAGCGACAATCTACTCCAAAATAATGCACAGCATATACGAGTCTATCGCTATCCTTTTCATTTTCAAGCACAAATAGCATGCGCACTCTCTTTTTTTAAATGGGCGGACTTCAAACAGCTGCTATGCTGTGTCCTCTTCTATCGTATGGGATGGTTTTGGTTGGGACCTCTCAGTCGCACACATTCACTCGCTGCAATATTTTACTTTTCAAAATTCGACAACCGGAATTCTGGACTGATTTTTCGCAGGCAACCCTATACCACCGTGTTCATAATAAAATAATCTTTAATGTTATTTAATTTCAATTCAATAATCAGACCGTTGCAAAATGCTAGTATAGATTTACCAGTTTAAACCGGGCTACCCGATAGTTGTGACGGGAAAAGAATAGGCAACCTAACGTTTGCATATTCTATGGGCTTCATACTTTCGATTGGTATAGAATTTATCTAATAATCAAATGTTTAAAAAAAATTTTTTTTTAATCATTAATTAAACATACCCTGGACTAAAATTTGTTAGGCAACCCATATGCAATATATTTATTGACATATTAAATTAAATATAAAATACATTTCATCAAATAAACATCTCGGTGAAGGTCGTTCTTAAAGGGATCTTAGACTAACGGTCCCTAATCAATTTGATAACTGTCCATCTAGCACAACTAAGTTTTGCGACTCATGTCGCGCGACATATCATCACCCGTCACTCTCTACAGAAAGCGATAGGTAGGTAGTATGCCTCGCACACAGTTTTACTATAGACTGCACGTTATCGCTTTGAATGCCCTAAAATACCACTTCGCAACACCATACCTTACGCACAAATCATACTTGTATGTCGCTCCTACATTCCAGCCAGTTGCGACATAGATTGCAAAACGGCTGAACAAGTGCATAGAACTTGCATATAAAGGGGCTTGAAACTTTAGGAAATGCATGGCACTTAAGCCCCTTCATCCACGGACAGAGTGCTGGATTATGAGTGCGCTGTGAATATAATGTCGAATGTTGGTAAGAAATATACGGCGTTTAAGCTTTTTTATGTTAGGGACAGAGTAACTTGGCGCTGATTGTAAAACAACGTTAGATATTAGTGATGAATAGGCTGTTCTGCCATTCAAAGAGGAAGTCAAACGCGTGCCATTGCCATAGAAACATCTATACTGTTATAACATTCCAAAATTGTATTACTTACATCAATTTTGAATAGAGGGGACACCGTTTCAGGAAAAACGCGATGATGTGCGATGCAGAATTTGCAAAGCGTGCGGCCCCAGCCGTGGCCGTACGGCGCCGCTCTTTGGAAAAAAAAAAATGAAATCTCTTATCAGTCTTATCACGGGCTGGACGGATATTAACCAATTTTAATACAGGGATAGTTGTATGTCTAGTACAAAGATTATAGGATACCCGACTACTGTAAAGAAAAACGTTGTACGCGGAGGAGTTTGTGGCCTTCCAGTTTGAAATACTACAGATAATAGAATATTTACGTACATCGTGCGTACAATACAATAAAAATAGAATACTCTTTATTGCACTGAACGAGAAATGAATAGGTACTAACAAACACAAATTTCACGTAAAATTCAATACAGGTGAACATCTGTACCCTTAGGGCGATTGTGCACTACAATGAATTTTACTGTCCGTCAGTCCGATTTTTTACGGTCCGTTATGGCATGAAAAAAACGGTAAGGGCGATTGTGCACTACAATGAATTTTACTGTCCGGCAGTCCGAGTTTTCATGGTCGATATGGCATAAAAAAAAACGGTTTTAGCTTGTGCACTTGTCCGTCTTTTTACTCGCAGGTGCGGCGCAGTTTTCGGTTACCTCTCTCTTTGAAACTACACGCCACGCAATCGTAATTACACTAAGAACGATGAGTTTCTTATGATTTTTTGCTATACCGCTTAAGCACATGGATCAAGAGGCGACGCGGCTGGCGCAGTGGTTAAGCAACTGCCTACTGAGCCGGCGGTCCTGGGTTCGAATCCCGGCAAGGGCAAATATTTGTGTGATGAGCTCGAATATTTGTGCCTGGGTCATGGATGTTATAAGTATGTATTTATCTATATAAGTATGTTTATCGTCGTCTAGTGTCCATAACACAAGCCTACTACTAGAGCTTAGAGCGGTGGGACTAGATTGATTTGTGTGAGTGTGTTAGTTGTGTGTTATTTATTTATTTATTCATCCATTCATTCATTCGTTCATTCGTTCGTTCGTTCGTTTGTTCGTTCGTTCGTTTGTTTGTTTGTTTGTTTGTTTATTTATTCATTTATTTATTTATGAGGCAAGGCAAGATACAAAATTCAGGCTGGTTGTACCACCAAATGAAATGCTTGCAGTAACGTTAAGGCAAGTTTATACAGTATTTATACACTGACTGAGCGAGTGAGTTGTTTAGTGAGTATAGGCACAGGGCGGACACTGCCTACTAAAAACTGAACTTGAATGTCAGTGTCAATGTGTGTGTGTAACACGCACAGGGCTGCCTCAGATGCATTGCAACCACTAGTTGGTGTTTTGGTGTTTTAGTTGCACATAAATATGACATAATAAGATATAAAATTATCACAACCACACGACAACTGTAGTGGTGGTGATGGTGATAGTGGTGATGATGATGCTGGTGATGGTGCTGGTGGTGAAGATGGTGGTGGTGGTGATGCTGGTGATGGTGCTGGTGGTGATGGTGGTGGTGGTGGTGGTGGTGATGGTGGTGTTGGTGGTAGTGGTGGTGATGATGATGGTGTTGTTGGTGGTAGTGGTGGTGATGGTGATGGTGATGGTGCTGGTGGTGATGGTGGTGGTGGTGATGGTGATGGTGGTGGTGGTGGTGATGGTGATGGTGGTGATGGTGGTAGTGGTGACGGTGGTGGTGTTAGTGGTGGTGGAAAAAAACGGTCCGGAATGGGGAAAAGTAAAATGTCGGATGGTAAAATTACGTATAGTGCACAAACTACTATATACATTTAATGGCGTGCCATATCGGACCGTAAAAAATCGGACTGCCGGACAGTAAAATTCATTGTAGTGCACAATCGCCCTTACCGTGTGTCACTCGTAACTTAACGTGACCGTAAATTGTTTGTAATTATTTTATGACTGATTTAATTTATTTTTTCTTTATTATCATTTCATTGACAATCTAATTATGTATTTCAATTTGTTTTTTCTTTATTATTGTTTCATTGGCAATCTAATTATTTCAACTTGTTATTTTTTTCATTATTATTTATTTTTATTGTCAATCAAATTATTTAAATCTGACATTATTGTAGGTATATAATGTATTCTTCAAACTTAATAAGCATAATAGATATTAAGGAAATGTTTTTGTACGCCAAGTGGCAAAACATAGTGCAACACAAGGAAATGTAACATCTCTGTATTTATGCAGCCATCACCTATGTTTAACAAATAAAACACTTTGACTTTGACTTTGACCGTGCTCGCTAGCGATGAGTCGCTGGCGAGAAGAGTAATACAGCGCCCCTAGTGGTTATTACTTTGTAGTACCCTCCCTCCATACAAATTGTTTACACAGTCGCTAACGAGTACGGTCACTGCAAACTCATGATAAGGGTACAGGCGGTTTTAATGTGTGTGTGTTTTATTAAAACGAATTCGCATTGAAAGCTGCGAGGCATTCAAAGTCCTTTAGCAATGAGGACAGATTATGAACATTGCGCAATGCCCTAAACAAGTGCACATACCTTCCTACGCCAAGTTATGCAGGAGTTTCAATAGGGTTGACAAACGTGACCAAAAGGTGCGATGTGATAAGACTTGAATGAAAATGAAAATGAAAATATATATTTGGGTTACATTGGTTTTAACAATAAGATCATGGTTGGTATCTCCTAGTAAGCACGGAACGTACTTGTGGCAGGAGATCCCGCTCTTCCAATAGTTTAGGCGTAACCAAAAAGAAGTAAGTTAACAATATTAATTTTATATTTTACTTATTTCTAAACATTTCAATTATCACTCCATCCTGAGTGAATCTGTACTTAAAAGACTTACTTCGCAATTTCTGGGATTTTTCAATAGTTACTTTTTATTATTATTCAATTAACTAGATACTGTTGAAACACACGAACTCAATCTATGGAGGATTGTTTTAAATAAGTTTGTAACGAAAAACATCTAAAGTTCTCTTTTAGGTCTATTTGTCCCACTTCAATCCTAGTTTCATCATTCTTCCACTTAATGATCAGTACCTAATAAAACAGTTTGGGAAAATACATGAACACGGTAAAAAAAACGTACACTTGTAAATAAATAAACTAGTGGTTTTATGAGCCGTAGATTTCGACCACTGCAACTCCGAAATTTAGAAAATGATCGAAAAACTAAATCAACAAAAATAAATTTGGTATACTTATCAAACCTACTCTCAAAGTTTCATACTGTTACGAGCGTGGAGTTCGTATTTGATAGAAAAGCACAAATTCATCCACTAAATAAAACACTCACTTTATTACCCAAATTACGTACTTATAATACACACGAACTGCACTTAAAACCCACTAATTAAAACACACACACTATTTCACAAATTATGCACTCACTATTCACACGAACTGTACTTAAGCGCACTAATCACTTAGTCTTTCTCTCCGATTATCCTTGTACTAGCACTCGAACGCAGTTAAAATGTAACTAACTCACGCCGGCCGTCGGCGCCTTATATATCCCGCGGAACCGTTCTGGACGCATTGTCCACACATATCGCGAATATTCTAGTAAGGTCCAGTGTGAGGGCCGAGAACATTCGAGGCCATATATGTCTCTCTCTAATGGTGCACTCTCTGTCACTCCCTTCTCGAATGTTCCGAGTATAGCTATCTCTTTCTAGTAGTCCTATCTCTGTCACACACTTCTCGAATGTTCCGAGTATAGCTATCTCATTCTACTAGTGCTATCTCTGTCACTCCTACGGGATATTTCGCCATATATAACGATTTGTGCTTCAGAGGCCCATAAGGGGTCCTGAAAACGCCTGAAAACGGGTTTTCAGGTTATGGCGTCATCTGATAGAGGGTGCCCTGAAACGGACTGAAAACATGTTTCAGGCGCCTGAAAACGACGGCAACTTGGGTGAAATTTCGATCTTTAGATATGTGATAGAGCAACTTCTGAAACGGCCTGAAATGACTTTTCAGCCTGCTGAAAACGCCTCTAAAGCACTGAAATTGACGTTCAAAGTTTTTGAACTAACCTACCGGCGTGACAATACGAATCGGTTGAGACATGCGGTGTAGGCGAGAACAGCCGGAATTCCGGACGTCCGAACATCTATGCATCCGGTTTCGGTTGTCGGTTAATTTTAGGCCAAGTGTCTCCGTTTCAGACTCTCGGTCAATATTACATTACATACCTAGGCGGTAAATTGGTGAATGTATCAGATCGCAGGTGTTTGTGGCCCGAACCGAAGCTAAGGGCCATTAATATAAATATGCGATATGAGGCCTAATGGATTACCGCCCGTAGTTTGTCAAAAGTTTTACGTCTTGCCTTGGCCAGGAAGTGAGATTTAGTACCCGCGTGGCGGGCAGTAAATCTCACTTACAGCGCTGGGTGACGTAAACATAATTTCGGCAAAACTTTAGTTCTCAATTATTGTATGAAGCGGTTTACACTGACGTAAAATTGTCAGGAACGGCCCGACATTCCTACGTACGACATTCCTGTACAGGTAGCAGTCCCTGATGAAGAGCTAAATACGATACGAGTTCGAAACATGTCAATTTCACGTGAGTGTAAACCGCTTCATACAATAATTTCATATGTCTCACGAAAGTTTTAATAAGTTTACTATTTATGAGAACTATCTCATTTGGCACATCCCTAATTCTAGTACGAAAGCCTTGACTGCATTGACCGAGTGACGGGTGTCGATGATAGATCGCTCGTTCGCTAAGGAAGGTCGTTCATGGCTGTACTTGCGTTTAGTCGTATTATCGAAGAGGTTAAGAAGTCACATGTACAGAACTACAGATACAGCGTATCGTATATATTTGGCGGTGCGTTTGGCTCAGTTTGTAGACACCTGCCTACTGAGTCGGCGGTCCCAGGTTCGAATCCCGGCCGGGCAAATATTTGTGTGATGAACTCGAATATTTTGTTCTTGGGTCATGGTGGATGTTATCTATATATGTATTATGTATATCGTCGTCTAGTACCCATAGTACAAGCTTTGCTTAGTTTGGGACTAGGTCGATTTCTGAAATGAAATGAAATGAAATTATTTAATTGCATAAACATGGTAGTTAGGTGATGCAGCATATAGTATGTAGAGTTCCACATGTTTAGCCGAAGATGGCATGCAATTTTTTACAATTATTATAATATTTATATAATTCTAGTGTAAATGTCTAACAAACTTAACTTAATCACTAAATACAATAAAAATTATAATGTCCGACGTAACAATTATTTTCCAAAATCAAAGAATTCATTGATAGAATAAAAACATTTCTCCTTTAACCAATTTCTTAGTTTGATAACAAACATTTTGTCGGGTAAATTACGTATGTCATATGGTATCTTATTGTACACTCTTATACTCATCATATAACAATTTTTGTTAAATAATTGGGTTTGAAATTTCGGCATTAACAGTTTATACTCGTCTCTCGCTCGCAACTGGTTGTTTTTAGATGATTTTTGGATGTGTATGATTGTCCTTTAATATTTATTTATTTACCTATTATTTTATTTATTTATATATTTCTACCTTTGACAACGGTATCTGTAAAGGTACTAAAACGTCAGGGAGGCTCAAATAATTAATATACGCGATATAATCCGTTTAAATTGTTTTATTTAAATGTGTGACAGTCGCGGAAACCGAAGAAAATATTATAATCGTATTTTGTTGAGCGAGCCCGTTGTTAGGATTCCATACAAAAGGCAAAAAACGGGACCCTCTTACTAAGACCACTGTCCGTCTGTCCGTCTGTCTATCTGTCTGTCACCAGACTGTATCTCTTGAACCGTGATAGCTACATAATTAGAATTTTCACAGATGATTTATTTTTGTTGCCGTTATAACAACAAATACTAAACACAGTATAAAATAAGTTTTTAAGTGGGGGCGTTTGTTGTGTGGGAACATCAAACGTGATCGGTTGCATTAACTTTGCACCTCATTTGTATCCGGTGCCATACATTCCAGGTGCAAACTTAACTTTATCCGGCCAGTTATGATGGGATAAGTGTTAGTACGGAACCTTCGGTGCGCGAGTCAGACTCGCACTTTGCCGGTTCTTTATATTCCATCTCAACTTTTTCACCGAAGTTGAGAGAGAAAGCTTGGTGAAAGGAAATCCGACTAAAAACGAATTATATTACTAAATAAAATATGACTGGCGGAAAACCCCTGGTTTGGATCGCGGGCAGAAATTGGATGAGGGCGGTGCAAGACCTATCGTTGTGGAGAACTTTGGGGGAGGCCTCTGTCCAGCAGTGGACGTATTCTATCGGCTGATATGATCGATGATGATGATGATGATAAAAAAAATGCCACCGGTATTTAGTAGATACCTGTGTGGATTTACCAGATTTCTAAAATGAAGTTTCATATCCCGTGATTTTTCATAAAGTGGTGTCCACTTCGCTAAAATGCTACGGAACTGAAGATAACAGGAAAGTTTAGCGCCTGACAGTTAGAAATAGCAATTGACTTCATCGTGTTATTGCTTTTAGAATATTGTAGGCGTCAGCGCCTATGACTTCTACAATGTTTGGTTGACTTGTAGAGAATGCCTCATGGCATTAAGTTCTTTTGTACGTTTTTTTTTATGCAATAAAGTTAAAATAAATACATAAATACATTTGTAATACGCATGAAATTATGATTCGATTTATTCTTTACTTAATTTTTTGGCGAAGCTGAAATAGAGATACTTACTTGGCTTGCTTTGGTCGCTCGGACAAACAAGTCTTTACATATGTACATACATACATGATCACTAGAAAATATTACTATGCACCGCGAACATCACTATTAGCCTACGCATGCGCTCCAAACTTGGTTCTTGGCTCCACCTTATTTGTATAAAATTGAGCGCCTTCATAGCTGCTCGTAGCCACGCATATGTGTCTGTCGGCACGTCCTACAACCAATTTCGTCGCATTTCACACAAACAACTAATAAAATACACTGACGGCGCTTATGAAGATCAAAAAAAAATTTTAACAAAAAAAAGAACCGACTTCAGTAAAACTAAAAAGCCAAGAATAACCCGTTCAAGTACAGATTACATTTGACTCACCCTTCGAAGTCGATCCCAAACCACTCAGTTCTTATATTTATATAATATAGTTTACGCGAGGTTTGGCACCGACTTCGAAGGGTGAGTCAAATGTAATCTGTACTTGAACGGGTTATTGTTGGCTTTTTAGTTTTACTGAAGTCGGTTCTTTTTTTTGTAAAAATTTTTTTTTTTTTGCTTTTTAGTGATTCGTATGTGTGATCATCAGTTTCCTTACACCAAATCCTATTAACTGAATGTAAATTCTTGACTTTATCAATAAATTACCGAAAGCGCCGTACATGTCCCTATAACATTTGAAGAGTTCCCTCGATTTCTCCAAGATTCCTTCATTAGATCCCGACTTAGTGCCAACGGGACCAACTCGGAGTTATACCCTTTCGATAAAAAAAAAAATTAAATTCGGTTCACGATTCTCGGAGATATCGAGTAACATACATAGAAAAAAAAAAAAAAAATAGTTCGAATTGAGAACCTCCTCCTTTTTTGAAGTCGATTAAAAAGAGAAGCTTTGTAGTATTATTTCACTTTGTTCCAGTTCAGTGCAAAGATCCAATAACCCTGTGTTTGAAGATTATATTATAATCGCTCTTTTCTGTTTTCAGGTAAGTGGATATTCTGAATGTAAAAATGGAAGGCAAGGTAGTATATTTTTCTTCCCGGGAAATGCGGAAATTTCCGAATATAAAACAACTTATACCGCTACGGAAAATCCAATCACCGAATAAATTTACGACTACAGGAAAGAAATGCCGAGAAAGTACTCATTACAGTACCTTTACTACCAATCCCAATCATAAACCTGAGGTCGGCAGCTTGGACCGTTAGCCCAACTTAAGTTTGCTGGTGGACAACTAGCGAACTAACAGCGTTGTATGGATATTGTGGGAGAATAAAAGTAGTGGCGCCACGGTGGGCTGCAATGGTAAGTTGGGGTAGCCGTTAGGCCAACTTAGGTTTGCAGGTAGCCAACTATCGAACTAGCTCTGTTGTATGGATATTTTAGAAGGGTGACGCTAGTGGCGCCACGGTGGACTGTAAATATAAGTTGAGCGGGACCGCGGTCAGCGATGGCTTCCGCGTTTGGGTGCATCCTCTTAAGGCGAAGCAACGATTTAAATAAATCGTTTTTTTTTATTCGGGGAAGTTGAATGTTTATGTGTAACTTGCAGACGTTTTCTAAAGATAATGCCGCTTGTATTGAACATTGTTTTACAACTTTCAGTATAAGTCGAAAACATGTTACATTTTTATAGGACTTGGTAACCACTGAGTTAATTCTTAGACTCCACGCCTGCTTAAATTATGTTACCCCTACTTGTAACAAAACATGTTAATATTGGCCACATACTTGTCAAGTAGTGACAGATACTATATTGTTTATTTAATTAATTACACAAGCCTAGAGCTTACTTTGAGACTGGATTTATGTGAGGTTGTCCAATATATAGAAATCTGAAATCAGAAATAATTTATTTGTTAAACATAGGTACCTACAGGTTATGAGGTGACATTTTTTTTTTTTATTTATTTACTACTAGCTGTGCCCCGCGGTGTTACCCGCTCATCCCACGGGAACACTAAATTTATTCGGGATGAAAAGTATCCTATGTCCTTTCCCGGGTCTCAAACTATCTCCATACCAAATTTCAGCTAAGTCGGTTCAGCGGTTTAAGCGTGAAGAGGTAACAGACAGACAGACAGACAGACAGACAGACAGACACACTTTCGCATTTATAATATTAGTATGGATTTAAAGCTATTACAGACTTCTTGAGAGTTCAATGATGATCATCGACTCTATATTCATGAATAATTAATATTATATTTTAACGAAGAATACAAATGAAATGGCGCGATTAAACCCCGTACCTGAGACTAGTACAAACAGAATAAGATCTGCCGGTCTAGCACAATTATACTATGCTTCTAATTCTAATTCTAATTTTAAAATATGGCTTCCATCAAAGTTAATGATGATTTCGCCAATTTCGAGTTTGCTCGTAGAGCATGCCGTTGTTCGGTGAGGTTTTGCTTTTTGTAAAGTGATAGCGATTTACAAAAAACCACGCGGAAAGAAAGGTAGAAAGGGTCTCCGAGAACGAAGTTGTTTTTTCAAACACATACAAACGAGTAAGGGTATCCATCCAGTGGATATGCTTGTCCAAGCTTGTCCATCTTAACTGCATCGCCACACTCCCCCTTAACACCGGCACACCGTCGCATTCTCCCGCGATCGCCGCGCGCGCAACACGTATCTGCGCAAGCGCCGTGTAACCGTGTATCGAGTACTGTGTACGCCCGTGTACCGTGTGTAGTGTACGGTGATGTGAGTGCTGTGTTCGAATTGTGCAGTGTTTTGTTTCGTTAGAGATTCGGTAATTTTCTGCAATTTACCTATTATTACCTATTTTCTGTTGTAGGCGAACGACAAACTAATGGCGAAAATGTTGAAAATTCCGCTTTATTTTTTTTTTTTTTCAATTAAGGAGTTTAGTCTATGATGATGATGAGCATGTCAGCTCCAGCAGGCCTAATACATGACATTCATCATTAATAATAAGAAAAAAAAAACATAAAACCATAATTATAAAATTAAAAACAGTATGAACACGAAAATAACATTAAAAAAACTGCATGCAAATTTCTCTGGTCCCGTCAAGGGTTCCAATATTTTTGACGACGCGTTTGGCTCGGTTTGTAGATACCTGCCTACTGAGCCGGCGGTCCCGGGTTCGAATCCCGGCCGGGGCAAATGTTTGTGTGATGAACTCGAATATTTGTGCTTGGGTCATGGTGTATTTAAGTATATATTTATCTATAATAAGTACGTATATCGTCGTCTAGTATCCATAACACAAGCCTTCTTGAGCTTGATTTGGGACTAGATCGATTTGTGTGAGGTTGTCCGATATTTATTTATTTATTTCATATTGAATTAGAAACTCCTACGTGAATAGAATCATCATTTACAACATTGGACAGTTAAACTAAAATTTAGCCTAGAACAATAAAACTGAAGAACTAAAATCTAAAATAAATTAAACCAAGCTTACATACCTAAATCTAGAAATAATAATAAATCTTATTATTTTTAAATTACGTTAACATACTTGGGAGCGGCTGGGTTCATCACATCTTTGTTTACCTAATAATGCAATTGCACGAAGATACATTAACAATAAAATCCAATTAGAACATGCTATATCGCTTTCTGACCCGGCACGATAAAAAGTGACAGCACGAGTCCGTATTTAATTTTAATGTAATGTTTGGGTAACTGGACAAATGCGAGTCAAGTTTTGAAGTTTCACCCACTTCCTGCGGCTGACTTGTTTGGCGTGTGTAAACCCGATGACAACGCAATAAATTAACCGTTAAAGAACTAATTTCCCATAATATTTGTGGAAGTAATTAACTTTATTCTCCAAGTAGGCCACAAGGTTTTACGAGTCTCAGTCTAACGGCATTTGTCAAAAGGAGACCGCTGTTGAGATATGCTGCAGGTAGGCGAGAACAGCCGGAGCCCACGGACATATGAAAGCATTTTGGGTCAAGCTGAAATGAGGTGCATCACTCCCTCAGTCAATAATTATTAATTTGTAACCACTATTTAAAAGAAAATTAACACTGCACACTGATTTTCATTACCTGTTTTCGCCTTCTGCGGGAAAACTAGAAAACCTTTATTTTTATCCAGTTTATCTGGGACCATACTATAATAAAGGCAATATAAATAATTTCAAAATGTATCCCCAAAAAATGCGAATTCACAGCTCCCTTGTAATAAAAGCCAAACCAATGTATGTTACGAACGTAGTACCAGTGGCGTGGTGTCCGAAGAACTTGATTCCCACCGGTTTGCGTACTTCAGGACTATAAAGCACCGTCTATTGATACTGAAGGAAAGCAATCGAAATCTACCCCGGCTTGCCATGAGTTGTGTTGTATGTCACGCGGGTGAAACCTACATTCTCTGTTACTTAATTAAATGAATTTTTATCTGCGCTTACATATCTCGTATAAATTTATGTTATAGGTATAACGAACGTTTTACATAATGCCAAAACAATATCGTAGCGCTGTTCACGGTTTAATTATGTAAACAAAACATATAACACTGTTGTTTACTCAGATTCCACTAATCGTAATAGCGGAAGGATTTTAGTTCTTGAAGTGAAACTTTAGACACGTTTGCGATTTGACATTTCTAATGACAACCCTCCATAATTTCACCGCTAAATGGCTACTTTAGCGATGTGCTTTCTTTCTCCGTGCCTCTTCCCAGTTTCTTTTTTCATTCGTTATTCCATGAATTTCATCCTATCATTCGTCATCTTGTCATTTAACTTCTTCTCCATATCCTCTTTCACACAATGCATCCATCTTATATCGGTTCAATGACCGATACATTTTGTTTTTGTAACAATAAATATTGTTAGTATAACAGAAAATGACCTATGTTTGCAACCCTCAGTGCGTTATCAGTAATTTCTGACTCTTAGTACACTATAAAATGTATTTAGTCCCCATATGGACATTTGATCCCAAAAATAAATAGGATGAATAGACATCTTTAAAAAAAATATATAGATCTTATACTACGCGCAACTATCAAAGGCATTAAAACTGTAATTTAGAAATAAAAGCACATGAAAAAATTTGACAAATTTGTTTTCTGAACTCGCGCGTACGGGACCCGCGCTACCGCCGCCTACATTTTTTGTCGATCCGCCTCCTAAGATGGCTCAAACTGTAGCTCAACTCATCCTCAAGATCTATTGTTTCCGTTTCTTGAATAGCAAACTCAAAAAAACTTTACCGGGAAATTCTCGATCTAAACAAAAAAAAAAAAAAAACAATTTTGTCAAATATTAGAAAATCTCAAAATATTACCGACCGATTTTTGGAATTCTATGTGCACTTTGAAGCTCTCCGGCAGACGCACATTTTGTCATATGGACCCCATCTGATATCCCATCTGCGCAGCTCTCAAATCTGCGAAACTACAGACAAATATCACAAGTTCATAAATCGAGGCTCTATACTCGATCAGGAAAACCGATCAATCATACCTAGGGGTATTCGGGAATAAGTTTAAAATCAATTTGTTCTTCTCAAGCTGCTGATAAAATGAGCACTACAAGCTACTTCCATTACAGATTTGGACCCTCGAGCGGCCTGACATTTAATAATAAGCATAATGCCGCCTAAGCCCGACTTTCGTTTGCTCTGTGTTTATTTTTACTGCGCACTTTCTCGAGCTGCTCTGCTTACTTCTTAACCGCATTTCTGCCGATACGTCGACGGAAACGCATCCTCTCTTATTATGGTATCGTTGTGGAGATATATGTTTTCCTAAGAGAGTTTTTAGAGTCCCTACCAGCGGATATGAGGGGGTAATAGGGGCAATTGCTTTATTTTCACCATAAATGGAACACGACACTCATGACGCGAGAGACTCACACACATCAAATCTTGATAAAATTTTACAGTATGTTACTATATCTATTGACGGTAACTTTTATATCGCTCACACTCGCATTTTCATGTCTTTATATAAACGAAACAAATATTTTTCCTAATGTAATATTTACAACAATTAGACGTTTTTTATAACACTTTTCAGTAAAACACATTTTAGTTATTAATTATAAAACTGACATCATAAAAATTCATACCCAGAAAAGAATGAAATAATCCATATTTTCTTCGGTATCCGCGACTATCACACATTTAAATACAACAATTTAAACTGACTCTTACAATTACCATTTTCAAGGTCACTGAACCTCAGGAAGGCACAAATAATGAATATAGGTACGCGATATAATCCATTTAAACTGTTTTATTTAAAAGAATAATAACGTTTACCAGTAGGTATTTAACCGTATTATACCAAGCAAAGCAATATATAAATTAGGTCAAAATATCTATCACACCATTGATACAAATTCATTCAATTTTTCTTTGAGCTTTATAGGTAATCTTTGTAGGTATCAATGGTTTAATTTAAAAATTGTGGTGTGTACCCACATAAAAAAAAAATTAGGCATCGTACATCTAACAATTTGTAGAAAAGTCAACGCATCTTAACAACTTTAGCTACAAGCTATACCACACATAATCTGACGCATCCAACGGATATTACGCGTGGTCATCGTTTGCATAACACACCTCAGGAAATTATGACACCAGTGTCAATCCGACATGCCTACAGCGTGTAATGCCTTTCTCCAGTCTTTGTTAGAAAGTTTTAGGGTGTCAATTCCGTTGAAGTTTCTGCCATTGTCACTCGTAGGTGCGCCTCTTTGCGCTTCACTTTGAGAAAACAGAATTCTGTTTTGGGACGTGTCATGATGGTATTATGCCTTTTCGCCGAGTTATTTTTCGTCGAATGATTCATTTCGCGGAATTTTCACTTCGCAGAAATTTTATTCCTCTGTACTCATGCATTTTTCATAATTCTTGTAAATATCAAACTATTGATTAGGTTAGGTTAGGTTTGTTTTATTACAATCCCGAATTGTTGACGGTTTCCGAGAAAAACCCTTTCTGCAAAATTACACTTCTGCGACATTAAACTTTCGACGAAAATGAATTCGGCGAAAAGGCAGTGAACCGAGTCATGATACGCCATACAAGTTTTCTTTTGTTTCAAATAGTGATTACAATGCCATCTTTTATCAAAATTTCAAATTACTTTGCTGTCAAAATGGCTAGACGGTTTTATAGAGATCCAATGATGATAAGACGGCGATTTTGCTCTTTTACGGTAAATAAAAAGCTATTTGCATGTGGACGAAAGATCGGGCGTCTTCTAGTTTTATATTAAATTCCACTGGTATATTTTACCCACAGGAAACTCATGTCAAAGGGATTCGTAAACAAAATAGAAAGAAACGACGCAGAAATCAAATGGAAGTTTCAATACGATATCACACGTACACTAGCGGTTTTCGCTACCTATTACACAGTATTATGTGTCGATAAACCATTTCACAGAATTTCCCGACCAATTTTCTAGTCACTTGCTCTTGTATTACCCAACCCAGAGCGGTTGAGCGAGCATGGAGTTACTTAAGAGTCTTAAGACGGACTATGTAACAAATTTGTCAACAACGTTAAGACGATATGATAGCCAATGGGCCTATGATAGTTACGTATCCTGCTTTCAACGGTACCAACTGCCTCACAACGTTAGATGACAAACGCCAGTTACGCAAAGAAATAACCCAAGCCCTCCTACACGTATACCACTATAAACCATATTCGAGTCCATAGCAGACACTAATATTAAGAGCTGAGAATTACTAGCATAGAGGCATTCTATCTTCGTCCTCCGGGTAGGCAAGCACTTGTGACTCCTCTGGTGTTGTAGGTGTTTATGGGCGACGGTAATCGCTTTCCATCAGGCGATACGTTTGCTCGTTTGCCCACTATGACATAAAAGAAAGACGAAGTTAAGTTAATAATATCCACCGGGAAGGCTATTTTAGGAAATATTTAATTAATGAGAGAAAACGACAAACTGCATGTATTTCATCAAGATAATAAAGAAAAACAACAAAAATGCGTTACGAGCTCATCGTTAACATGTCCTCCTAAGAGGATATATCACTGCTCCTTTTCCCAGACTATCAATTTACGTTAAGTTTGCACCTGGTAACGATGGCGTCGCATACAAATGAGGTTCGAACTTAACCAAACCGGGTTATCAAATTATGGAGAAAATTTTGTTTGTCGTTTTTTTGCGCAAACTGTTATAGAATTTGACTACTAGGCGCTCGTTTGCGGCGGAATTTTAAACGAAAACAGACGCCTAATACGCACATTTTACAATAAAAGACGAGAACGAAACCTCGATTTGTGTGTTTTTTTTTAGATTTATCGTAAGGCATATACTCGTATGTGTATTGTGTATGTATGTGTTCGTAAAAAGAAAAACGAATAGTTAGACTTTTTTTGTTCCCAAGTACGCGACTCCTTCTTTTGATAGGATCTTAAAGGGTCGATTGCAAAAAATGTGCATAGTTACCTAAGGGCTTTAATTAAAACATAACTTAATTGATTCCTTTGTGTGACGAAAGTTACCCAAACATTTTGTATGACTAACTTTTGTCACACAAAGGAAGCGATCGTGATTTTTTGTTAACTAAGCTTTTAACTATGAAAATTTTTTTTGCAATCGACCCTAAAATCGTCTACATGGCCAGTGGCAAAAATAAACAGTGGCATTTCGTCTTAAGACACATGCTATGTAACAATTTGTCATCAACATTAAGCAAGTTAAATCATACAACATTACACAACTCGGGGACATTAATGATGGCTTCGTTTTGAAGAACTTAGAACCTTATACCGTGGTGTTAGGGGTTAAAAGTGGATGTGACGCGGACGAGGATGTAACTATGTTTTATTATATAGTTGTCGTGAATAAATATAGTTATATAGGTACCTACTTGTTACATACACGGATTGCGCTATAGGCTGTTTTTAACTAGAATTTACTACGCTATGAAATTTATAGATACTCTTGTATGTACCTAGAATTTTCATTACTCAACTATAATGTGAATGTTGTACATGTCGTAGTTTTTACTTATCATGGGCATGGGTAAAAGTACAGACCCTAAAGTACAGAATAACACATTAATAAAAACAAGTCATCAGTCGAGTTTGAAATTCATTAAGCTACAATAACTTTTTTTTTATCGGGTCAATACTATAAAAGGAGTTCTAAGGCAACATTATAAAAAGACTAGATTTTGGGATCTCCAAATATTTAAGTTTATTTATTAATAGGTTAAAGTTACAGTGCACGCGGAATCCTATAAAAAAGTATTAGACATGGCATCAATATTACATGATTCAGGTCAGTTTCTGTATAGAGAGTACAAAAATGGTATGAATGGACTCATTGACCAACTTATCCGAATAAGGCATATTTTTTACTTCAAAACTTTGCTACATTTTTTGCCGTAACATTTTTATATTTACTGTTAAGGAGACTTGTTGGCAGTTTGGTGGTTAAAATATCGATAAATGAATGAAGAACGCAATAAGGCTACTAAACCCATTTTCGAAATATAGTTGAAATGGGTAATACTTGTAATTATCTTACTAGCACTAAAAATGTACTTATTGTATTTTTTATTGGGCTAGAAAGCTAAACTTTACTAATTGAAAATAGATATTTGATGAACAGTCAAAAGCGATGTCCGCCATTTTTGTCTTTATCTTATCTGTGGCCTGACGTAGGCGATCCCGTAAATAAAGACTCTTATCTATGATACGAATGACGTTTTTAGTTTTAAGATTTTTTTTTACTGAATTGGTGACGTCGCTATCAAGGGTGAAAATGGCGGACAGCGTTAAAGCATTTCAAATAAAATTATCAATACACGTATTTTCATAATACGAAAAAAAAAAACATTTTAAAATGTATAAAGCCTCTTAAGTAATTATCGAATCTCTAACACATTTAACATTTATTTTAGCAACATTTGAACAACAAAGCTACTACTTGTGTATCTAAGTGATATGTGATGAAGTGCTACTGTGTCGGTGATAAGTGATGTAAACAGATTCCTGGCCAAGATGATGAAAATGGCGGCAGTCTTGATGGTAAGTGATGAAGAATGGCTAAAATCTATTTCAGCAATTCTTTTTACAGGCACCCACACACAAATCGTTCTTCTTCGTTTTGTGTGAAGTACTTTTGAAGTCATATTATAAAATATAAAATAATGTTTTTCTTTGTTTCATGACATATGGAGCAAATTTTTATTCATATAAGTATGTTGTATAATTCAATCAGTCAACGCCCCTATTCAAGTAATAAGATGTATGAACGTCGTCGCATACCTAGAAGGCTGTATCTGTACATATCTCCACTCATCAATGATACAAGCGAGATGAATATCCTCAGTATGTACGTACTTGGTTACCGGCCGGTCGTCGCGTGGCCAGTTTCCTGTGTCCACTCCCGCGCTACCGAACTGCGGTGCTGTGGAGATGCCTTATAGTATTTTTGAACACTGACCAGCAGGGCTAGCATATCTTGTCGCGGGACTCAGCGTCATGTGTCATTACCGCACGGTATTGAAAGGAAAGTGACAGGTTTCGCGTGTCTACACAACGGTATGAAAAACGGTCTTTAAAAGGAGTGCCAGTTTTGGGAAAATAAAAGTCACCATCTACAGATGTGGTGCCGTATCACGAGGTGGTGGTGATACCGTGATCTAATAAAATTTACGTCTCTAACATGGTATCCGTGAAAGTCATCATTTATAAGATAGATACACTCCTAATCGCAGAAGGTAACCGTCAAACAGAAAGACCGTCATATACTCGTAGACGAACTCCTTTAAGTAATCTGAGGCGCCATTTTCGGCTGCCTAGTAGGAGACGTGAATTTTTACAATTCTTACTAAAATGTTGTCGATATCTTTTACGAATTGGCTACTCCTCCTCGGGTAATTGAAGTAAACTTTGACCGCTGCTGCTAATTAGTTATGCACCGTAAATATTGTAAAATGAGTCGTCTCCTAGGATCTCCTTGTGCAGGGTCGTCGTCCAGGTTGCATAATAGCCTATACGTAGATGCATACGATTTATATTACATGCCGTAAAGCGGACACTAGGAATCGCCTGCGGTTTTGTTCAATTGAAAAACTTTCATTGTAATTGGTACTAAAGCAAGAAGTTGAAATTTTTCAAGCTCCCAGCCCAGCGGGATTTGAACCCACACTCCATGGTTTTGTGAAGGTTGCGAGGTGTACTGCCTTGCGAGTTTGTTTTGAAATTGCTGAAATTCGTATTTTTTTACGTTTTCAATACCCATATAGGTATCCGCCATTTTGAAAAGTTTCAAAAAACTTAATGCCCTTACATAAAGTTCTATATAATTAATGACATCACAAAATTTAATGAGAATCGGTTGAGAAATACGACCTGTAGGCAATAAAAGCCGAACATCCCAACATCGTCCGGAAAAAGATACGAAAGAATTATGGTTCAAAAAAAACGGAGACGCTCCGTTTGTTTAGGCCCATAATTCTCACTCGCTTCGCTCGCTCGTTCAAAGAAATACACAAAACCCTCAGTGCATAAAATCCAGTCTCGAACTTAGCCAATTACATCCCCACTCATGCATACAAGTTCTCAATCATATCTCTTATTACTGCTTATTAATACGAGTTATTTACGGAAATCCGGCTCCACAGCTTTATTACTGCGGTATTACCGGTCGTTATTACCGGTAATCTCTGGGGATTAAACAAACACCGACATTTGCCGTATTGGAAGATGTTATATAACAACTAGTGAGGTGGTGAAGGCTGATATCCGAAGAGTTTAGGCTCTAAGCACAATAGGCATGAAGAAACTTGAGGATTTCATTCGATTTTATCATTTACTGGGATAAATGTCTGTAAGGAACTGCTCTAAAAGTCAGAAATTACCGTCAAAGTTATACAAATGTCCACCTAATCGTCACGTCATTATATGTTATGGGTACCAATATTTGTATGGAGACACTTCAACACAAGCCTTCTTGAGCTTAATTTGGAACTAGATCGATTTGTGTGAGGTTGTCTGATTTGTTTGTTTATTTATTTATTTCTATTGAATTGACTTTTCACTACCATGGTTTGTAAGTCATCGATACATCCCTATTATGACCATGCGCATGCACATCCCTAGCGATTAGTGTTTAGTGATGCGTTACATTAATGGCCGCGGTCTTAACCACCGCAAATTATACCCTAACAACGTAATTACTAAAACTAACAACTTTAGCTCGAATCTGTTCGATTTATAATCCATCATGTATAGGAAACAAGCATTTTTATTATCTCTGTCTATTATATGCTTATAAAATCCAGTTGCTTGCGAGGTTATGTTATGATATCTATAAAACCAGCCAAGTGCGGTGTTAGTAAATGCCACCTGTTGATATTTTATTTCCGAGAGACACTTTTTTTAGCTTCCCTATAGGATTATCCCACTGCTGGGCAAAGCCCTCCTCTAACGCTTCCTCCGATCAGTTGCTGAGGAATGCGTCTATGTCATCCCGCCATCTCCGTCTGGCCCCGTCAACGTCGCCCATTTTGGGGCACTCACTATTATAGATTATATAAAAATGCTCATAATAAGAAAGGATTTTATGTGGTTCTGTTACAAAATACCTTATTTTAGAATAGAAAATATTCAAACGACTTATCACTACAAACCTCCATTCACGGAGCTTTCCCAAGTAGCACAACTGGGTCTAAATAGCTCGTATATCATATCTAATTAGATGCTTAAGTGAAATTTACCACCATGACTAAGTGCTATATAGGTGGCAATAACCCTTATGCCACCTATATAGAACCAAAAGGAGAAAAATTGCAGCCTATTTTTGGTGCTAAATAGAATCCATAAGAGCTCTCACAATTACCTTAAGTGGTAATTAGAACTATGGGTGAAAGTTATGCGTCCATAAGAGATCTCACAATCACCTTAAGTGGCAATTAGAACTAAGGGTAAAAGTTATGCGCAGTGAACGAATGAAAACATTTCAGTTCGCTCAATGAGTGATAAATGAGTCGCCAAATTATCTTTGAGTGGCGAGGCAACTGTCAAATTGTGTTGTGTGTAATACGTGATCTGCCATATTTATTTTGGATTTATACGTCTGTTTGGTGAGTGATTAAAACTTTACGTTATATAAGCATTGAAATAAGCACGAAATTCTTGCGAATTTTTTGTTACTGTGAAACTATAGTATGTTTTCTTTGTAAATTTCGACGGGCCTTTCATTTGATCAGGAATATTAAAAAAGAGAGTGCTAAATTAAATAAGGAATAGATACTGATAAGAAATAAAACTGTTAAAAACCTGACCTAATGATTGTAGGTTACCTACAATGTTAAAGTAACATCGTCAAAACTATCAAAAGTCTGTGATTATGCGTGAGTGTGATAAAATTCTGGTCAAAATAATAAATTTTCATTGGCTTCCATTTGTAAACATGGCGAAACAAAAAAGATCTTACAGTGTTTATTTTCACTTATTTGTTCCTTATTTGGAACTATTAGGTCTAATAATCACTTATTTGTATCTTGCGAGTGGCAAAGCAGTGCAACTATTAAATATATTTTGACAAGGCGCAATAGGAACTATAATAGAACTTTTAGTTCGTTAGTGGTTTGAAATAAGTGAAAATAACTGCTTTTGGTTCTAAGAATCTCCTATTTATGCGTTGGAGTGGCAATAAGGTACTTCTTAGGCCTTAAAGTTGCAATATTTTTTGGTTCCAAAAGAGCCGTAAAATTATCCCTTTAGCCACTATTGGTGATATAATTCGCTATTGTACTAGTCATTTGGAACTTTTAGTTCCAAATAAGGGTATGTTGCCACTTATATGTAAAAGTTGCTTATAAGTGATTTTAAGGCCTTATATAGCACTATTGCTTCTTATTGAGTGACTATTTGAACCTGCATGCAACTTTAAGTAGCAAAATCGACTTTATCCCACCATAAGTAATAAAGTAGAAACAAAAAACGTTCCTATGCAACTACAAGTGATAGGATGAACTCATATACAGTTTTGAGTTGTGTTTAGAGCTATAAGTTGCATCAAACACTGTTAAACCACTCATTTAGAACTTAAAGCTGTAAGATAAGCTGCAAAATTCACTAATGTGCTGCTTGGGTTCCTAAACCGCAAATTATGCCGTAACCGTACTTGTCGTTAGCACACAAAGCACCTTGCGAGGGACTGAATCCAAGTTCTTATCGATATATTATTTAATCGTATTATTTATTATTATTTAAATGTTGACACAAGGGTTAATTGACAACATTTCCTATTTTTAAAACCACAATTTGATTACTTTTCGTTATTCCGCTTAGAAAGAGGATGTAAAAACAATGTTTTTTATGTGTACTTACTCTAAAATGTTGTCTCCAAAACTATGACATAATGGAAGGGTAATACTTTAGTCTGGTGTCTATTTAAGAAAAACGAATGACGTTTTGGTTGACATTGTTGACAGCTATTTTATTTCGCGGATAGATCGAAGACACAAAACTCTATCCAGGCATAGTTGTCGTAGATTTCAATTATTTTATGTATTTTCTTATAGTTTTTATATACGGAAAAATTCATTCAAATAAATAAATATTTACAACGCAAAGCTCTCTCGATCTCTAAATTAATCTTCATCTGTTAGAAATATGAAATGATGTCAATTATGAAAGATATTTTCACAGGTAGGAATAGTTAGTTTTCCTATTTTTTTTTGACTCAAATGTTAATTACGATAAAACATATTAACGGTACCGGGTTCGACTTCCAGTGTTTTCCATTTTCACAAGTTACACATTTTTAATTTTTCTTTGTGCTTTGATCTTTGTATCAATGGTAGGTTATTACCAACTAAGTTGACCGTGACGTCACGTAGATCGTCGAATGACACTTGTATTCGCATCACGTGCTCACTCATGTCATGGTTATGTTGACCCGCGTTTTGTATGGGGTCATCTTATGACCTTAAGTAACCTTAAAAGCTTGAAGTCAATGGAACCGTAAAATTTGCCAATTACCACGACCATACATACTTGCATTCGTTTCGTATGGATATCCCAATATTTTCTCATTTACTCAAAGGTTAACTGGAAGAAATCTCCTATAGGCATAAGTTCACCTTTTTACGAAGCAGAAGCTTTGTGAATTGTTTAATGTATAACTAGCGATGTTACTCACTCGTCCCACGGGAACACTTCATTTTTTCGAGATCAAAAGTAGTCTTTGTGTAAATCCAAGGCGTCAGCTACCTTCATACAAAAAATTATCAAAATTTGTGCAGCCGTTCGAGCGTGAAGAAGCAACAAAAGAAAGCTTAAATTAGAGTTATAATGGCTATACCGGGTGGACCAAGACTATGGGACATCAAGGGAAAGTACCTTAAATATCATAGATAGGATATTTTGCTGAAAGAAGACCTTATGTTATTTTTTAAAGTTAGTAATTCTGCATTTAAAGATTTTCTAAGAATTACTTGCTTAATTAATTGTTCGTCGTCGGAAATATTTTTTTTTTTAATTTGATTCAAACATTTTACGTTTGTTCCTTTCTTTTAAGATACTATGTTACTTAGGAAGAATTATAATTGTTTGTCCATTCTTTCGATTGGAATCATATCAAATCATATTTCATATTTAAGTCGGTTCGATTAAGTGCAGAATAATTAACTTTTAAAAATAACATAGTATTCTTTCAGAAAAATATCCTATCTACGATATTTAAGGTATCCTTCATGTCCCATAGTCTTGGAACGCCCTCGTATAAGCTAATATAGCCTGTTTGCTACCTGGGTTGTTGTATTTTAGTGTATAACCTCTGTATCAATAATCATAACATAAAACTAAGTAACAGAACATGTTATTCTCAAACCACGTGTCTCAAAACTGTATTTTTATATTTAAAGTCTCAGACAGGACGTGACGCCACGGCACCGCTACTGACCCAGATTCCGGGCCGCCGGAACCCCGTCCGGTCGGCTGTGTGAATCTGTCTTAATCTTAATTACCTGTGGGGTAGGACGGGTACCGTTATAATTAATTTGAGTTATTGCTTATTAGATAAGAGATCTATTACAGCCTAAAACGGAAAACATATTTTTTTAATATACTTAGTATCAGTATTATCTAGTTTTAGTAGTTACTTAAACACAGGGGCATGTCCATGCCATCCATGTTGCAGAGATGAAGATGCTAAGGTGGATATGCGGAGTTACCACTTACCAGGCTGGACAAGATCCGCAATGAATATGTGCGAGGTAGCCTGGGAGTCCGTGACATCGCCGATAAGCTGCAGGAAAGCAGGCTGAGGTGGTATGGACATGTCAAAATGAGGCCACCCGATTACGTCGGCAACGTTGTACTTGATTTGTCCGTCCCCGGAAAAAGACCTAGAGGGAGACCTAAGACCACCTGGACAAATGCGTTGCTGACAGACATAAAAGAATGCGATGTTTCCGAAGACGACATCAGGGATAGGGCGAAGTGGAGGAGGAAGATAAGGAAGGCTGACCCCACCACCATGTGGGATACATAGTCGGGAAGAGAGAGAGTATTAGTATTTTCTCCATGTACCTATGTATAGCCTAACAAAGTGTCTATCCGGTCCAGGGATAGTGGCGCTACAACCAGCTTTCATATGGCAATAATGTGCATACGTCATTTATTTGTTTTATTAAACGTCAGTAGCGATTTGTCAAGGATTCGTCATGAAACAAAATCTTTTTTTTTTATCGGAATGCTATTCAATCCTTCTTCTTGCGAAATAAATACTGAATACTATTGAAAAAAAAAACATGATTTTCATCACTGTGAATAGTTTTGGCTTTATTATATTATTATGCAAAAAATATTTGCCAGCTCAGTAGGTAGCTACACTAGGTACCACTAACCGACAGTTGGTTTTTAGCTAATGTTGATAGAGATACAAACAGGAAAAGTATCAAACCAATGACGACACTTTTTAGACATAAAAAATGATCTAAAACCTGTCCGTTACGGTCGGCGGATTACCAAACCGACCGGTTTAAACTGTAGCACTGGGGCACCAGAATCGAATTAATCTACAATGAATGTAGTTAGAAAATGTTATAAGTATGTGCTAAGCTACTACTAAGTTATTTTGATTAACACATGACATTTTGATTAAGCTAGATCCCGTAAATTGGAACCCGAGGGAAAGGCTCTCATATGACTGACTGCTTTCCCCCTCTGGATAGATATTAATTATGCCTATTCTTTGGGCGAGAAACGAGCCAGCCCTATTGTCTCCAGAGCCCGTATTCGACTCTGCAGTTAAAAGATCATAATAAAGCTGTTATAATTATGGCTCGTTAGTATATTCGAGTGTGCCAAATATAACATTTGAAAAAAATTGTATTAGGCCAGCCACAGTCTGAATTCCGGTCCGGTTTCCGAACGGAATGACGTCAGAAAGTGTCTCTGTCTGTCATATGGCGATGTCTCGATTGCTGACATTCCGTTCGGAAACTGGACCGGAATTCAGACTATGTGTGGCCGACCTTATTCTCGCTAAATATGACGTCATTTGACGTTTCTCCCAATTCGTATTCGAATCGCAAATATTAAACTGTCACATACTATACTAAAGTGACCTGTCAAACTGACGTATTAACAATCTAATCTAAAGACCAATTTAAATTGAAATGTCTAAAAACACTAAAATATGGCGTCTTTTACATTTCGTTTAACTGTCAAAAAGTTACAGCAAACAAGTCAAAAAGTTAACCGTCAAAAGGGGCAGCAAATATAGGATTGATATTACTATGAGATTGTTTTGAGGCTTACTAAAGAAATGGTACTATAAACAAAATAGTGTTTAATTTAGAAGAAACGTACTATTTTGTGAAGTGATTAAATTATGTTTTACTTACTGCAATAGTCACGCAAGTTTTTTTGTGGTGCTGAGCATCTTCTGCGGATCTTTAATTTTTATTCTCAGAACGCGCACAGGTTGGTGGATATGGATTGTGGACTCATTAAACATCGTTCATATAAGAAAGTAAGACTAGTTAATTTGATACAATTTAGCCGCGTTTGGAAACAAGGTTAGTTGTTTCACAAGAGTAGTTATTTCGGTTCAATTATTTTTAATTAATTACGGTATTTCGGGCAGAGTAGTAGGGCGGAAAGGTTGGTAGGTAACGAAGTTAATACAGTGACCAGAACCAGATAATAAAAACTGTAAAAAGTCAATATTATAATTCATCTGCGCGTTAAGAGGCCTTATTCCTTTTAAATTGTGATTGTTTTAGAAATTTTTCTCTATGATCAAACATGTTTCTTAACATATTATTGATGTTACTACCTAGAACAGGGCTATTGGAATTTATTGGTGTATATTTGAAACCTACAGTTTGAATTTTTCATTGATAATTTTTGTTTCAAAAACTACTCGAAATTGTCGAAATTCATGCGAAAAATTAGTTTTTTCAACTTATTTTCGACTGCACGCATTAAAAGCATGAAATAGCTATGTTACTACCTAGAACTCGGGGAAAAGTATTATTCACTTCAAAAATTTGGTTGAAATTATCCATATATATGTCATAACATGAAAAAAAAAATTTTTAAAAGGAATAAGGCCTCTTAAGGAATATTTGTAATCACACTTATATTATAAAGGCGAAAGTTTGTTTAAATACATAGGACATCCATGACCCAGGAACAAATATTTGAGTTCATCACACAGGTATTGCCGGTATTCGAACCCAGGACCGCCGGCTCAGTAGCGACCCTAGACTATTTCTTGTTATCAAGGACATTTCATATAATTAGCACTTATATATTAATGGAAATTGACTTACATATAAATAGTGTAACGAGTCCTCATCTATTCGCACTATATATGTCGTCGGCCTAAATCGCATACCTCGTAACTCCATTTTTTTTGAAAATCATGTTTTGACACTTTTAGATACTACTATTCTGAACGCATCTAACGGCAAAACTCTTAAATACCAAAAATAAACCGTTTACTTTTAAAAAGCAAAATAGAAAACCTCGCAACTCCCGACCGCCATTTTGTAAAAGGAATACCTCGTATCTCCCCCCCCCCCCCCCGCCACTCACTTCAGTACAGTTTGCGATGGCGTTGTGACTGCACGTCAGTTTTGCGTAAATATTTAGGAAGAAAACGGGTGCTGAATAACAGGTATGTGTTATATTATAAGGTTCTACGATTTTACTGATTGTGTATTCTTGATAGATATTTACCATATTTAAACACATTAGACTATTGAAAATGTCGTTTGGTTGCGTGCCGTGGACATACGAGGTTTGCTTCGCGTGGATCTTTACGCATGAATATTAGTTACGTGGTCTTCTACGCAAATTATTTAATCTTTCTGTGACTTTGGTCGAGACTTTATCTCGTTTTTAAATAATTAATTTATAAATCCCGACGTTTCTAATACGAAGTTATGTCCGTAATGTAAGCCGGATATAGGACGAGAACGTTAATACGCATTATCCAATAAATTCAAAGTAATAAAAATAATATTTAAGAAAAACATCAAAAACCTTTGGACTTGGACCACGCCGGATAAACAACACAAAAATCAGATTGACTATGTACTGAGCAACTGCTCACAGCTCTTCACAAACATAGAAATTTTGAATAACAGAATATTCCCCAGCGACCATAGATTAGTGAGAGGCACCGTTCAACTAAAAAAAACTAGAAGAAGTCGAGCGACATTCAGCGAACATAGTCGATCTATCGTGCGACAAAAATCAACAAGAATACCTCAGGACATTAAAGGAAAAAATAGAAAAGATGCAGTGGGAAAATAGCGACGACATAGAGACCTTCTATTTTAAGTTAGAGACAGCCGTGAAACAAAGTCTTAAGGCTGCCACCTCGACAAAAAGTAATAAAGAAATACTAACTGACGAAATTAAACAACAACTTAAAGGCGGACTCTACTACAGTCGAAACCATCAAAAACTAAAGAAGAGAAAAAAGAACCAGCGAATCTCTATAAACTACTAACAAATGTTAAAAAGGGACTATGGAAACTACAGAATGGAAGTGATCGACAAAAACCTCGTCAACAACGGAAGCCAAAAGAAAGCGTATAAACAACTAAATACAGAGAAAACATGGATAACCCCATTGAAAGCGCAAAAAGAAACAGGCAAGATATAAACACGAAATAGCTAATAAGCATTGCAACAGACTTCTACCGGAATCTTTACCACGATGAACACAAAAAAGAAAATGTATTACGAAACCACGAAACACAGCTTACCTAATACACCTATTATACATTTTGACTACAGAGAAATCATAGAAAAAATTAAATAATTGAAGAAGGATAAAAGCCCGGGCCATGACAATATTCCAAACGAAGCTCTAAAAATTGGGCAGAAAATACTAATAGGTCCAATAATAACTCTATTTAATAAAATTTTATATTTTGGATATGCAGAAAACTCCAAGGAGCTGGGGAGTCTCAAATCATTTTATTGTACAAAAAGGGAGATCCTTCCGATATAAACAACTATCGACCTATCAGTCTGCTGCCAACCTTATACAAACTGTTCTCTAGAAATTAAAAAGTATATAAACACATTATAAAAAAACCTAACCTAGGGTGCCGCCGGAGGGGCCCAGGCTACGGTGGTTAGGGCTGCAGAGAGGAACCTCCTGACGATGCGCGCGGTGTCCAGTGAGGAGTACCGCCTTCTGTATCTGGCCCTTGATCCAGCCATCTAGCGAGAGTCTCTTAAGATGTTTGTCGAGACTCTTCGCTACAAGACCGTTCGCCGAAACGACTATCGGGACGATGATCGTCGAGTCAAGATCCCACATGGCGGTCACCTCGTGAGCATGATTATTATAGAAGCGTTGTTTTGTTGTTTGAGAAAAGTTGAAGTTTATAATATTTTTAGCCCTATTTAGAATTGAAAAAAAAAATGTATAATTATAATTTTGCGACCCACATTTTTGAAGCCAGAAGAGGCTTTTCTGTTTAAAGTTTAATAAATATTTTTTAATTTGCAAGTTTTTTATTTTTTTTTATCCACAATTACCTTGCTCAGATCAAAAGACTATCCTCTATTTTTACGGATTTTTATCGCAAAGCTCTTAACTCCCGATTAGCTTTCTAAAATTTTCAGGAAAAACTCGTAACTCCAAATTTTCCAGGTTCAGGTGATTACAAAAAAATAGGTTTTAGCAATCTGACGGCTAAATTTAACTTAACATTATGTAAAAAAAATACTAAGTAAGTTTTCATGCAAAATTTTTGGTAATCAAGTTTTTTGTGCCTCCTGTAAAATTTGGTCAGATTGAGTTACGAGGTTTGCGATTTAGGCCGACGATGTGGTATTCGTGCTAAAACATTTCGAACCGCTGTCATATAATATGGATATCTGTTCGCGTAACTGAACCCTTCGATAAACTCTGTGGTACACTAGTCCTGGAATCCCTAACGAATTTAAAGTCTAGGAACAGGCATTGCACTCGCTCAATATGAGATAAACCACTCACCTGGCAATCCTGGGCTGAACCGGCTTCGAAGCAGCTGTGTCCGCAACTCTTCTGGCTGGCCAGCACTTAGACACCTTAAAACAGTCTGTCGCACACCGGAAAGCACAAATCTAGTCCGTTGGAAGCACTAATTTCTTAATCTTAACAATGGACGCACACCGAACGCGTCAGCGTCCCGTACCGAGCCGAAAGGTAATGTGTCAAAATGAAGCCTACGCGGGAATACATTTCTACCCGCGTATTTTTGACCGCCGTTGGGTTTTGCAGTCTACCTACATATTAAGAGATTACAATGCCTGAACAATATCAAAATAGCTTTTTTACCTAACTTTACGTTCGACTTGCGTTTGTGAAATCAATATGCAATGGACAATTAGAGACTGATAACTTCATTAACCTCTACATAGTCAGCTTAAATTACCTACCATACCTTGACACACCCACACACACACACAAACCGAAAATAATCGAGCCCGAATTTAAACCAGCAAACCAATACAATTCGTTCCAAACCGAATTCGACGCCGAATCGTTAAAAATGACGCAATCCCTTACGTTTTCTATTCGAACTTTGCGTGTTTTCGGTCAATCTTCTCAAAATAACATAATAAGCATTCATCAGATAAAAACAGTTTACTTTTTGCTACATCGATTTAAGATATACATTCGAATGTAACTTCATTTATCAATCAGTTTCTCTAACTTTGTCAGTCAAACGCACTTGAAAATCCGTCGTAGTCTTTAGTATACAGTATGAAAGTAGGATTTCGCTATTCTTTTGCCAAATTGTTGACCAGTGTACACAAAGTTAAAATCACTTCTACATAGTCTTTAGTATAAAGCATGAAAGTAGGTTTTCGCGGTATGAATTGGCTAGTTAGTGTGTTGTACAGTAACTCAAGAAATTTGTGCGTTTGGATCTTAATACTCGTCAAATAGAGTCGACAATTTTACTAGTTTTGTGGCTGATTGTACGTTTAAGGTTATGAAATGATCGAATTTTGCGTGGATAGAAGAATGTTATAATCTGTGGCTATTAATTCAATTAGTTCGCCAGCTGGTGCGTGAACGAGATTGCTTTACGTGTTAAAGATGGGAATGTAAGACGTAAAATGAATGCAGAATTCATTTGGAGCCACTTTGTATCTGTCTATAATCGTACAGATTTTGATTAATGCGGTTTTAAATTAGATTGTAATCACGTATAGGGGCAGACCAAAACGGCGGAGCGATCTGGCCACGTTTAAAAGGGATTGGCGCACAAAATCGAGGTCTTTGCCCCGCAGTGGGACAAAAGGGCGCCTTTTGTTTCCTAGAAACTTATTTCGTCGAATGTATCATTCGCCGAAAAATAGTTACGAAGAACTTTCATACCTCCGTAGTCATACATTATTCATAATCTTATTCATGAGTTTAGGTTAGGTTTGTTTTATAAAAACCTCAAATAGTTTACGGTTGGAAATTGGAAATGAAAGATTCGACGAAATATACATACCTACGTCCAGCCGTTTCAGCGTGATGATAAGACATGGAAAATTTTACCAACATATGTGCGCTGTTAAGTTTTTTTTACTGAAATAATGATTATCCGTAGAAAACTGATTTATAATACAATTTTAGAATTTTATAATAGTAGGTAGCATTGCCAGGCGTCCGGATAAAGCCGGACATATTAGGCTTTTTGATTGCGTGTCCGGCCAAAATAAACGGTATCCGGATTTTTACATTCCGCAATCGAACGAGCGCCGAGCGTGGCGGGATTTGACATATTTTTTTTGTCGAACCTATTAATACTATATATTTATGTTGAATATATATATATTATATGTATATATGTATTTATATAGATATTACTTAATATGTACCTATTAGGTATATTGACTGTTTGCCTATCTCTCTCTCTTTTGGTTTTTGCATTTTCATTTGTACTATTGTAAAGTTATCGTATTGTAGGTACATGTTGGTTGGTTTGTCTACCATTTACTTGTTTAGCACTCATTTACACAAAGGCTAACTGGAAGAGATCCCTTATAGGGATAAGTTCGCCTTTGTACATGCTTTTTTTTTTAAACGTATTTCTTGTTTTTGTGTACAATAAAGTGTTTACATACATACATAATACTGTCCGGTGCGTGTCCGGCCTGTTTACCCAAATGTCCGGCCAAACTAGCTGGTCTGTCCGGGTATTAGACCTGGCAACCTTAATAGTAGGTATAGACACAAAGCCCAGTGAAAGTTGCAGTGAAATGACCAACTGTAGAGAATTAGCGAGTAGAAATCATAAGTACCTTTCTAAAGGGCGAGTAAACGGAACTTAGGGACAGTTGCGAAATGCCAGTTTCGGTGCCAATATTTGTGTAGTTTCCATTGTCACAAAATAAAATATTACAGAAGGTTCACTCTTTTGATATTCGCAACAGCTGCCTAAGAACTGGACTTTATTTGTTGTTTGTGTAAAATGCGAATAAATTCGTTAAGGAGCGTGAGCTGTGTGTGGTGACGAACCTGTGATTTTTCCTGGACGAAGGCGTAAGGTCGAGCAGGACACTCTGGTCCACGCGTGTGTGTAGGCTTTTGGCGCTGTTCGCGACGCGCGGTGCGTATGCGCTTGTTTCGTTATATCGGCATTATTGGTGTAGCATTCAGTTTCTACTGTGTCAAGGTCAAGTTAACGTATTTGTTCGCGAATTATTCAAGAGATGGCGCTGTTTAAGGGTTTGTTTACGATGCGCTTACATTTTTTGACAACGCAGTTGGCGCAGTTTGTAGTGCACCTACTGACCCGGCGGTCCTGAGATCGAATCCCGGCGGGGCAAATATTTGTGTGATGAATCTGAATATTTTTTGCTGGGTCATGGATTTTATGTATATATTATGATGTATGTCGTCTTGTACTCATAGCACACTCATAGTACAACCTTTGCTTAGTTTGGGACTAGGTCGATTTGTGTAAGATTTTTCATAATTTCAGCTCAGTGGACCAAATTTAATTCACACAATTACTTACAGGCAGACAGATTAAAAGACACTGGGACAGGAAAAATAAATATTTATGCAAAAGGAAACCAGCCCACATATCAAAACCGTTTACATTTTAACCCTCTAACTATAGCATAAAGTACAAAACGTTTGGTTTGGTTCCCTTTTGCATAAATACGTCCAATTATGTTCTCCGTTACATTATAATCTACTTACTTAAAGGAAGCTGTACCGCTCAAATTCAAATCTACCGCTACTAATACGAACAAACAACTGTTATTTGGTGTAGGTACCGCGGCCGAAACTTGTTTGCCACATGATGGGCCGGAACGCATTGATACTGGGCAGCTATGAACAGACCATTCACTTTTAAAAATCAGAGCAGGTAAATATTGTTTATTACACGAGGCGTTCTCAAAGTTTTAAGAGAGGTTTAGCATTGGTGCCTTAGTTACTCAAAGTAGCAAATTTTGTTTCCGGTAAAACGGAGTGCCTGTCGGCGATCCTTATTTATTTTTACAGTGCACCGTGCACTATATTGTAAACTCTGGTTTACACATGAATTAAGTTCGTCGTTAAATGATTTAATAAGGGATTTATTTAATATGAACCAAACCTGTGACCAACTACCCGATACCCGTAGACACCGTAGCATAGTTTCATACCATGATTTGAATGATGGACACAATTGAATGAATCTTCTTAGCAGTAAAATCCACCATCTGTCTTGTCTCTGTCGTCTTATTCATCCAGCACGTCTAGAATAACTCTGACAAGCGACTATTTTTCTCTCGCGAGATATACAACCTATCTCTTCCTGTACAGTACTGTGAGAGAGTGACGAGTTATGCTATATCGCGCGACATGAGTCGCGAACCATAGTTGTGCTAGATGGGCTGGTGGTCTCGGGCTCACAATAAAAAAAATCGAGGAGTACCTAAACAATTGTTATTATAATTGTTTAGGTTAGTACTCCTCGGATATATTTTTTTTTACATTTAAAAATACCTACTAAAGTTTCGTTTAATATTTAATACCACTCAGATAATATGGGAAAATACCGTAGAAAAAGTAACAGCTACAGAGAACATACGTTTATATTGCTTTTACCTAAAAACGAGCGTTTTAAAATGACTGGCGGGGCTCTCCCCACGGTCGGCACTCACTGCGTTAGGCAAAGTTCGTCTGCTAACTGTTTCGCAGCGGTGCGCGGGAGCACTTTTCACTTAATTACATCGGATTTGACGTAAATATTATTTGATGTAAATATTACGTTATAATGATTTTTAAATATTCTTACATTCCTTTTTTTGTTTTCAGGTAAGTGGATCCTGTCATTCTGTCAGGTAACATTCAGATACAATTATTATAGCCGTTAGAAAACCAAGGCGTAAGTACTCTTTTTAGGGTTCCGTAGTCAACTAGGAATCCTTATTTTCTTTAACATGACTTGAACTGTATCAGGGCTGTTTGGACCTCACTACCAGTGAGTCGGACTTTTTGTGGGAGTATAACCCGCTATCTCAGCGCCACAGGAGTGATACGACAGTACTCGTAATTTTCACGTGTATGATGAATGAGTTTTTTTTTTTTTTTTTTTTATTGGACAACGGTGGCTTCACTGTGTCCGATGGTAAGCAAAAAGGGGAGCTCAAGTCGCAATGGTAACTGATAAGAAACCAACGGTGCCATGTCCGTGGACACTGCCATGCTGGCCCGAGAGATGCTTCTTCGTGCTTCGTTTGAAGGGTCCCATGTTGTAATAAGGAGGAAACACATGTGCCGGTAATATTCCACTTTTTAATAGTTCGGCAGATGAAGGAATCGCCGAATTGGTACGCGTGGGAATATTTCCCGCGGTGAAGCGATGACATCGCAAACCGGCACGTGTGGTTCTATGGCGGAAAGGGGAGGTTGTATCTGTGGACGCATTTTTACCCGCTACCAGTAGGTAGATGACCGTAACCCGGGGCTTTCGGTGCAAGAATGCAGACACCTTAGGCCGACAGTAGGCGTCAAATCATCCCTGCATCGAAAACCACGGGGCACGTACATACATGACAGTAAGTTGAGCGCGTGACCTCAACTCTGGTGCCTAAATATAATAATACAATACAAGTACTCTTTATTGCACGCCTCTTAAAACATACAGGAGAAATACAATGCAAGAAATTACAATTAGAGGTAAACAACAGGCGGTCTTATCGCTAAAGAGCGATCTCTTCCAGACAACCTTTGGGTAAATCTATCCCATATTTAATATATAATATTTCAATAGGCACGTACTTAGAAATCAAACAAAGAACAACGTTTTTTCTCAAATCGGCGGATATGTGCAACCTTCCGGAGCGGTGGGATGCGCCTAATCTCTGATAATGGCCCTCAATTCCTCACATTGGGAAATCTATTGTTTGATATCTATCAAGCGATGTATGTGCATAGTATACTTATATCGCTTAAACTTATTTATTTCATACTAGCTGCCCCGCGCGGTGTTACCCGCTCATCCCACGGAAACACTACATTTTCGGGATAAAAAGTAGCCTATGTGTTAAATCAGGGTGTCAGCAACCTTCATACCAAAATTTATCGAAACTGGTCAAGCCGTTTGAACGTGAAGTAACAAACATGCACATAAACACACTTGAACATTCGCCTTTATAATATTAGTGTGAAGTAAAGTAGGTTAGATTAGAACTGCGACCACAACAGCGCGCGAGCCGTGCGAATTTTTAATAAATTAAATATTAGGAACATCATACTTAGTTATGCACATTTGTCATTCGATAATTGAATCTAAGACAGTACAGTAAATATGAGTGCAAATCATATTTACGACAAACGATATTAGGAGCAACAATTTCGGCAAATAAAAAATGCCGCAACAAAGTTTATACCATACATTATTCGGAGTAAACTATTTATGCAACAAAACATTTGGACTAACACAAGCCTTCTTGAGCTTAATTTGGGACTAGATCGATTTGTGTGAGGTTGTCCGATATTTGTTATTACTAATTGCGGCTCCAAATTTATAATAATATGCGCAAAAATCGAAACGGTTCCTACCAGTTCCTAAAGTTTCGTAAAGATGGGTTCAGTTTTTGAGGACGAAACAGACGAGGATGAAACCTCAATTTGTATGAAAAATATCAACAGTGATATATCCTCTTAAGCTACGATATATCGATTAGATAAGGCGCCATAGGCGGATATTTTTACCCGACTCCGCAGAAGCAAAAAAAGTGGTTATACATTTTTCTTCCACGCTTAGTTCGCGGGCGCCTACTAGACTTTATTTGCATTGTGTATTATAATAATGATACACTCATTATTAGACATCCCGCCGCCGGATTGCACATATCCGTCAAATCCGTCAATAGACGTTTTTGTAATGCACCTTTGACCCTAATATCTGGTAATTGTTCGATTTGGAGGTCGAACGCCCAATGGCGAGATCGGCGAGCCCTTTTTGTTGGCCTTGACACATTTCACTCACTTGTATATCTTTAATTTTATTTATCTGGCAAAAGCTAACTATTGAACTGGCGGTCCTGGGTTCGAATACCGGCACGGGAAAGTATTGGTGTGATTCTTATCTAGAGTGCGTGTTAACCCACTACATCTCAAATCAAAACGATAATAAGTATCCAGTGTTCAGTTACGTTCAAAGAGATTTATGTTATCCGCTATAAAATAGTCATCTTATAAAAGCCAAGATTATGATTGCAAAGATATGAAATAACTCGTGCACGCATAACACAATCACATGAATAATATCAAAACAATGAAGGCATAAATTGAAGATACTATAAAGAATTTTCGTAGTTACCTTTATTTCACACATCTGTAAACCAGGATTTCCCTATAAATTAATAGATCATAATTTTTTATAAATATTGACACAAAAGTAAATTAAGAAAAAAAAAATGTTATGTGGTCCACTGCAATGTAAGCAGGGGGGGTATTCGACCAATTTTAGAGATATAATGGAGATCTCTCCTTTTCATCGCCATCCGTCACTTTTGACGTGTGCCTACTTGACAAGTGGCGATATCCCTAGAATATCGCAACTTCGTCAATTCGGACGCGCTAAATTTTCGTTTCCTTTGTATGTGACGGCATAAATAACAGGCGCATACTTTAAATTGACCGCGTAGTGCGTGAAATTAGTCCGTTACGTTTCATTCAAAACAGAAATTTATATACATGAATAACATTTTTGACAATCATTATCGCCTTCGTATTTCCAAAATTGAGATGAGATGTGTCAATTTTAAGCTCATCGCATTTTAATGACAGTTCAACAGCGATTTAACAGTTATCTAATAGAGATGTGACGTTTGGCGTTCACTCAAACGGCATTCTCGAATTGGGCCCCAGGTTTCCGGCATAGTGCTCTCCCGACTGAGCTATCATATCGTTACGTCAATCACGCCAATCGTTGATTCCATAATTCTACGCTACTGGAGCGCCCTATGCGTCATATTTGTTTGAAATGCTTACGCGCATTAGCCATACCCTAGGATGTGCGTTTACACGCACGTTCCCCAGTCCAAGTCAAATTCAAATATCACGTCACGCTTTACTTGAGTAGTATAACTGAAAGGCTACTCCGATGTTCGAAATTCGACCGTCGAATAGTGCCGTCCCCTACGATCTCCTGTCAAAGCGTATTTGCGTGAGCGGAACAGCTTCGTATACGACAGTCTAATTTCAAACATTGGAGTCATCCTTCTGTTTATTTACTCGGTATTCTACGTCACGCCACAGATAAGCTTAAGGCAAAAATGGCGGTCGATCATTATAAACCATTTCAAATATATTTAAAAAATGGGTCAACTATTTAGCCTATTACGTGCTCCTATGATGAAACAAATAAGCAACCTACCAATACCATTTCCGAGCTGTGGTGATAACTCCACTCGACAGAAGCATTGAATGATCTAGGAAGTCGGCAGATCATGCTCGTTACACAACGGTTGCGCAAGCGCCGATGGCCCGTGACCGATGGATCCGGAGCATGGCGGCGTGACCTCGCTTCTCGACAATGCTTTCGGTACACATCTGTGGGTATTGATTGCTATAAAATTAAACCATACAACGGCCATTTTGAAAATTTTGTCATCAGGAAAATAGACATGACAAAAGATTCTACATCCATACTTATTATAAATGCGAAAGTGTGTCTGGTCGGTCTGTTACCTCTTCACGCTTAAACCGCTGAACCGACTTAGATGAAATTTGGTATGGAGATAGTTTGAGACCCGGGAAAGGACATAGGATACTTTTCATCCCGAAAATATTTAGTGTTCCCATGGGATGAGCGGGTAACACCGCGGGGCACAGCTAGTAATTAATAAACCTAGTCACAAAATATCGTGAGAATCAGTTGGGAAATGCCACCTCTAGGCGTGAACAGCCAGAAATACGAATATTTAAACGCTACATTTTTTCGGGATAAAAAGTAGCCTATATATATGTGTTAATCCAAGGTGTCAGCTACCATCATACCAAAATTTATCAAAATTGGTCCGGCCGTTTGTGCGTGAAGAAGTAACAAACATAGATTAGTGTTTTATTCAAGGTATGGGCACGTGATGCGAAGAGAAGAAAGCCACGTAAAAAGAGCTTTAAGAATGACTGTGGATGTATATAGAAGAAGAGGAAGACCAAAGTTGGATGGATTGTGTGAAAGATGATATGAATAAGAAGGAAGTAAACGACAAGATGACGAGTAATAGGGAAGAAAACATTCTTCGCCGACCCCAATAAATGGGATGCATGCTTTAGGGCAAGGGAATGATGATGATGATTCAACTTACGTACCAGGGGGGGTATTCGACCAATTTTAGAGAGATGATGGAGATCTCCATTTCATCGCTATCCGTCACTTTTGACGTGTGCCTACTTGACAAGTGGCGATATCCCTAGAATACCGCAACTTCGTCAATTCGGACGCGCTAAATTTTCGTTTCCTTTGTATGTGACGGCATAAATAACAGGCGCATACTTTATTGACCGCGTAGTACGTGAAATTAGTCCGTTACGTTTCGTTCAAAACAGAAATTTATATACATGAATAACATTTTTGACAATCATTATCGCCTTCGTATTTCCAAAATTGAGATGAGATATGTCACTTTTAAGCTCATCGCAATTAAATGACAGTTCAATGGCGATATAACTGTTATCTAATAGAGATTTGACGTTTGGCGATCACTCAAATGTCAATCTCGAATTAGGTCCCAGGAATCCATGTAACCAGACCAGACAATTAGAAGTGGGTTGAATTCAACACCATACAATAATATAATAGTACATTACAGCAGACGCCGGGAAATAAGAGCTTGCCGACTGAGTAGGTATAGACGGCCAACCGTAGGGAGGAAGAAGCCGGCAAGCCCGGCTTTCGCGGCTAAGGCATGTATAGTGCTTTTCTCATACATATGCAATGAAATAAAGAAAACACCACTCAGAAAAACATAATTCAGCTGGGATCACGCCCTCTGGGAGTGCAGTCTGTATGCGGACGAGAGATCGGAGATGCTGGACTCTTTGGTAAGGACAGTTAGTGGCCCAGTTTACCACGGAGAACTAGTTTCGTGTTGGCAGAATTTCGATGCGTTGCGCAAGTTTGCGCACTCCTGGCACACCAAGCGAAGACTTCTTGAAGATTGAAGATCCACAAGGTTTGATGTACGACGCTGAGTGATGTTTCGTGTTTGTCGCGCCCCATTAGGGGAGAACGACGCATAGTAGTGCAAGCCTGCCCCTACTGAGGTGGAGAATGGCTGGGACGGAATTTGATTAAAATTTGTAGGGAGTCAAGAAAGCTGCCGCGGGAAATAGATGCCAGAGGCAAGTACCGTGTGCAGTCTCCCACGATTCGGTCTGTACGCCGTGAGGCAGGAAAGACCATGAGGAGGTGGAGGGTTTGTTTAGCCCATTCATGAACACAGACGCCATGTTTAAAAAAAATCCCGGCCTAGGCCTTAAATTTTCTATTAAATTCCTTTACAGTTCTCTCTTGTTCCGCCCGAAACGTGACACTTCGAAGCCTGTTTTAACGCACGCTATGACGATATTTCATTGCATGTTTGAGAAAAGTAATAGTTGTAAAGATCTTTAGAACTAAAAACTTAAGCTGATGTTACCTCAGTTCACGCAACATTATAAGAATAAGACCAAGCAATATTACGATAGGCAGTTACAAAACTAGGAATTAGAAGATTCACACAGTCAGTGATATAAACCAATTTTAGCAAAGATGCGCCCGCGAGCTAAATCACTATAACCGCAGTTCAAGTATATCGCAGCGTATTTTAGCTGGCGAAGAATTTCTATGGAATTTATTAAACTTTATTGCACAATCTCACATATTTGCACACAGTCTATTAAAATAGTGTATCTTTAGTAGAAGCTAACACAGCGAAGTTATGAAGCACTTTTTATAGAAGCGTGAACAATCAGAGTAGTAAAAAGTAATTCATATAACAAATATCACGTATTTTTATATTTAAACCCAGGGGCCCAATTCGAGAATGCCGTTTGAGTGAACGCCAAACGTCACATCTCTATTAGATAACTGTTATATCGCCATTGAACTGTCATTTAAATGCGATGAGCTTAAAAGTGACATATCTCATCTCAATTTTGGAAATACGAAGGCGATAATGATTGTCAAAAATGTTATTCATGTATACAAATTTCTGTTTTGAACGAAACGTAACGGACTAATTTCACGTACTACGCGGTCAATTTAAAGTATGCGCCTGTTATTTATGCCGTCACATACAAAGGAACCGAAAATTTTGCGCGTCCGAATTGACGAAGTTGCGATATTCTAGGGATATCGCCACTTGTCAAGTAGGCACACGTCAAAAGTGACGGATGGCGATGAAAAGGAGAGATCTCCATTATGTCTCTAAAATTGGTCGAATACCCCCCCAGTTATCTAAACGCATAGGTACATCAACTATAAATATATAGGTACGACATCGTTTACTGACGTCGTTTACTCACGTCGTGGAAGTCGAATATTACTCGACTTGTTTCGAATCGGTACACGATTCATCATCAAGAACTACGATCAGTGGAACTCACGGGAGTTCCCTTGAGGTATTCCGGCTTGCCGACCGACTCGAGCGCATGACGCCGTGAATCTTTTCAAACGACGGAATTCCTGTCGAGATATATCCATCAAACCGCTTAGACGATGTTTTAACATCGTCTTTATAATAACAATTAGTATTTAACACCTTTCACAACACCATATTACATTATTATAATTAAAACGAAAAATCGCAATGTGATCTTGGCCGCACAAAAACGTTAATGGGATTGACAGGTCAGAGTGCGGAAAGCGGGGCTTGCGTTCGGAAATTTGGCGCGTTTTTTGAATTGAAAGCTTAAACTTCTGTACTCTGAATTATGTGATGAAAAGCCGTATAAACTGCGTATACTACATGAGTTAATTATCATGAAGAGACTGCGCAGCGAAATACAATTAAAATAGAACTTCACTTCAGGTAAGTTCGTTTAATTTCTAATTATACATAAAGTATATTCACGTTAAATCGTAGTACAAACCACAATATTCGGCAAAAAATGATATTAATGTAAGCACTTTGTGCAAGGTGTTCTTAGAAGTCATTCTACTGCCTGCAATATTTTAATCGTCGCTAGATTCGCAAGTCATTGTGTTAAGTATTTTGAAATGGTATTGTCCGTTAGTCTGGCACACCCAATCACCTCGTTAATTTGTTGTGAAACCTTTAACTCGGGAGATAAGAATTTTTAACAGTAAAAGCACTAGATATTGGATAACAATATATTTTAGTATCGAACAATCATCGATCGTATATAGGATCAGTGACGCTACGCAGCCATTACGCGGTAATCTATCTGTCAGTGCGCTGGGTTGGCAACACCGACAAGTACGTTCCGAAATACGGCTAACAGTTCGGCCATCCTGACAAAACCTTCGTCCACGAAGGCCATCTTCATCAAGTCCTTCTTCAACTTGACCAACAGCATCAGCACGCTCCTCTCAGCCAACTTCACTCGAACCAGTCGTAGCGGAGTCCCTCTCTGCTCGTCACTTTGGCTCTGCGAGTAGACCAAAGACATATTTAGGGGAACCGTTACAACGGTCTCGAGGCGTACTTGAGCTGTGCTATATTTACTTTATTCTGATTCAAGGTATTACAAACTCATTTGAACAAGAGATGGAATTGTATTAACATGTATCTAACGTATATTATTCTACCCAAATTATATCATAATTTGACATCACCAAGTTGTCTGATACGATAACGAATCAGTTATGATGTCATTGTATTTTCTTCTATTAATTTTACAATTACAACTCTGCGATTGTGCAGAATAAGTATTAAGATTAATTGACATGAGTTAATTTGCGCAACCGACACTCTGTTATAATGACAAACCGTATACACATTCAACCAGGCAGATTCCCTATAAGACATGGCACGAACTCACAGTTTAATCCAGCATGGTAAAGGCGACTTCCACTCGCATTATCAGCCTTGGGTGCCACGTTTTCAATCCACCAAGACGTGCAGAAACAGCCCGTGCAGTCTGTCACCGCAGACGTTCATAGCAGGTCTCGCATACAGCCTTTTACAACGTCCTCTTCGGCATGGAGAAATTATGACAGACAAGGTCACCGATGCCATCGTAGTTCCAAAGGCGCTGTAGTTCGCGCTGATCAGGTGATGATGTCACCGCCAGCACGGAGTGCCGACGAGCGTGGCTTATTAACATCACACCAGCTCATGAGGACTAGAACAGCGTTAACTCAACATCACACCAGCGCGTGAGCGCTAGAACAGTGATAACTTAACATCACACCAGCACATGAGGCTAGAACAGTGGTAACTTAACATCACACCAGCACATGAGGCTAGAACAGTGATAACCTAACATCACACCAGCACATGAGGCTAGAACAGTGATAACCTAACATCACAACAGCACATGAGGCTAGAACAGTGATAACTTAACATCACACCAGCACATGAAGGCTAGAACAGTGATAACTTAACATCACACCAGCACATGAGGCTAGAACAGTGATAACCTAACATCACACCAGCACATGAGGCTAGAACAGAGATAACTTATCATCACACCAGCACATGAGGGCTAGAACAGTGATAACTTAACATCACACCAGCACATGAAGGCTAGAACAGTGATAACTTAACATTAACATCACACCAGCACATGAGGCTAGAACAGTGATAATTTATTATCACACCAGCACATGAGGGCTAGAACAGTGATAACTTAACATCACACCAGCACATGAAGGCTAGAACAGTGATAACTTAACATTAACATCACACCAGCACATGAGGCTAGAACAGTGATAATTTTACATCACACCAGCACATGAGGCTAGAACAGTGATAACATAACATCACACCAGCACATGAAGGCTAGAACAGTGATAACTTAACATCACACCAGCACATGAGGCTAGAACAGTGATAACCTAACATCACACCAGCACATGAGGCTAGAACAGTGATAACTTAACATCACACCAGCACATGAGGCTAGAACAGAGATAACTTATCATCACACCAGCACATGAGGGCTAGAACAGTGATAACTTAACATCACACCAGCACATGAAGGCTAGAACAGTGATAACTTAACATTAACATCACACCAGCACATGAGGCTAGAACAGTGATAATTTATTATCACACCAGCACATGAGGGCTAGAACAGTGATAACTTAACATCACACCAGCACATGAAGGCTAGAACAGTGATAACTTAACATTAACATCACACCAGCACATGAGGCTAGAACAGTGATAATTTTACATCACACCAGCACATGAGGCTAGAACAGTGATAACATAACATCACACCAGCACATGAAGGCTAGAACAGTGATAACTTAACATCACACCAGCACATGAGGCTAGAACAGTGATAACCTAACATCACACCAGCACATGAGGCTAGAACAGTGATAACTTAACATCACACCAGCACATGAGGCTAGAACAGTGATAACTTAACATCACACCAGCACATGAGGGCTAGAACAGTGATAACTTAACATCACACCAGCACATGAGGCTAGAACAGTGATAACTTAACATCACACCAGCACATGAGGCTAGAACAGTGATAATTTAACATCACACCAGCACATGAGGCTAGTACTGTGATTCCTTAACCTTATCAGACCATCACCAGCACGAAGGGCTAGAACCGTGATCTCTTAATACCGTGATTACTTAACATCTACGCGGCATGAGGATGCCGACGTGATTTCCTAACATTTCTAACGTTAACAATATGAAAAAGACGGTGCAACTACTCTGTGTACAGCTGGACATCGCCGACACAAAACATCATCTGTGTATACTCTGGAGAGAAATACAACCTTGTAGTGTGTAGTGCCTTCGATACAAGCGTTACTGTACCATAACTTCAACAGCACACGTCATGTCTCCGCTACTGCTTCGGTACGACAATAGTTACTGGCGACCACACATATTCACAACGCCATCTATGAACTCATATCGCTATCAGATTACTGATAAAGACATAAATAAACAACCTGAGCGTAAGCAGAGACACAATCCAAATGTCGTCATAACACCACCATGGAGCGTGTGCCGCGGTGTCTGGTCTCTGGTACCTACTTCATGACAGGCTCTCATACATGGCCTTATTTTCGCATAATAGTTTACTCGTACTCATTTCGCTCCTAAACTGCATTTCTTGCACACAAGCTTTCTTTTAATGCTAGACGTGCCGTTCTTATCATAATACACAGCGCTTAGATGACCAATTGATCATCAATATATATTTGCCTTGCGCATAAATGCGTTAGTATGCCCGTTACGACCGCATCAACTGGTGGATATGTTACTTACTGTACCAGGCGCTTATATCAACACCAGTGTGGGCGTTGCAGTATCATCATGATTGCATATGAATAAAATATAATACTCACTGGACAGTGACGTGTCAATCACTACGATTCACTTTTAAGAGTAGGTACATTAATGATGTTATCATATTCAGGTAATAAAATCATCTACTCCCATAACCACTTGCATTGTTTAGTATTACACATCGTAACTGTACATTACACATTAAGCCAGTAAATTACAGGTAATGGAATCGAACCAAACATGACCATTTATCCAATTGCTTTCATACTACTTCACAGGCTCCAGATCACCATATCAAACAGCTAAAAAGTATTATGGGAATGCTTTCTCACAACTCACAGCTGCTTTGACATTTTAATTTTAACTGCAATTCCCCAAAATTTTACTAACCAGACTATTCTGAAATAGGTACCTACTTCTTACCTTAGCACTTCGGGTTCAAACCGGACAACTTGCTCAGTAAGATATCATTTAATTTCCTTAATAGTATTTCTATTGTTCTATATTGATATCCACTGATATCCTTACAAGGTCGTCGGTCCACCTCTAAACAGAACCCTTTTACGCTGCATTCACTTACGCAGTGTGTAGTCACCGTTACCCTAGAACTCAAGCAACTTTCACAAAACATACCTACATGAAAATAATCCTTTTTACTTTCATTGCATGTATATTGCATAGGTATTCAAAACACACATCACACTTTCAAGAGGGTCTTTAAATGCTAAAATAACAACTTCATAACTCACAAGTCTCACAACCATAAACATACTGGAGTAGGTATCAGTTAAACCATAATAAACACAACTTGCTATTGCACAATAAATTCAAATAAAACAAGTTAACTTAGCCTGCATACTATAACCACACATTATAACTAGGTCTGCCATGAGCAGTCACCTTATAACTTGTAAAAAATAATCAAATGACTTTCCAAATTATTATTTTTCCCGTTGAACAGGTAATCATTCCATGACAATTCCATATCAAAATATACTGTAAGTAACACACCGTTGACTGTGAAATCAACACAATACAATAATTGTTTTTATATGGCACTCTCTTTCAAACATCATGTTGATTATGATCAATAATCCATGTCAAACATAAGTTCTTAAATGAAATCACAAGAATAGGTTCAACTTGCTTAAACCGTTAATTAGACTTTAAATTTCAACCACTCAAAGCAGATTATTTAAGTGCTCAGTTGCCAAATACTTACTTTTAACTAATCACTTATTTGGAATAAGTAATTCTAAGTATTTAACAACACTCACATATACACATAGAATGCATTAACACACAAGTTACATCACTTGGCACCCAATATTGCAATGCTTGATCACACTTTAGTACATAATATGTGAACAAATGTCTTATTACTTACTCTTGACTTTGTCCCATATAAATTGAGTATTTCACATACAAACACACATCATGTCAGTGCATGTTGATGGCATTCACACATACTTACAACAGGTATAATTTTAAACTTTAATCTCACCTATAATGTCATACTTACAATATTTACCTGACATAATATTCGTTCTTACCGGTTGTTATTTGTTATTTATCATAACCTTTGCTGAACACCAGTTGAAGAAAGCTGTTAATCATTTCATTGCCACTATATCTCCAATAGCAAACAACATTCTTGTCTTAGTTTCGATACCTCGGTGATGATTCTCATCATCTTATTTCCTGGATTTGTTCACATTGAATATCTGTATTCTCACACCAATTTAAGAAATTAGGTAACCATCTGAAATCATATTATATGATTAAAATCACTATTTATTTCCATAAAATATGCTTGCTTGCATAGTTCAACGGAGGGTGTTCTGATCCTGTTTATCTGTAAAACTAGCATACCAACACAATAGAAGCAATATATTATAATACTGTTAGTCAAATAGGTATTTTATATAACTCTTGTTTCGACTTAGAACCACTTTTCATCAATTGTGATGTTTCCAAATTCCTCTGTACAGTTTAGATATCCATGTACATTACTCCTAGTGTAATCAATCAATGTTGTCATTTAATATTATATCTTGATAATATACCACCAAGTTTACTATAGGTACTTAATCCCATTTACTCAATACCATATTAACAATAATGGTTTTTATATAATATATTAGTTACAGTTATATTACACCTATTACTTGAGTAAGCAATATGAAATAAACTAATACTCATACCTGGTTTTGTCCACCATTCGCTTACTTACAATGCAACTTTTTACATCTGTGATACTACAGATTTTCATTGACAAACATCCTGTCCAGGTTTCAAATAAAATATAAAATTATATTCACCTGTGAAACTTAGAAGCAAAACCACACACCACACCAAGATAATGTTACAAAATGCATACAAATTATGAAAACTTGCTGTGAAGCCCACATTAAATAGGTAATTAACAAACCCTGTCATAATAAAATCAATATGTCATATCATAGAACACTTAATATGCAATTAGTACACCGCCAGATTGTATGGCTTTCATTTTAATGTCACACATAAAAACACCACAAAGTGATATATTAGTAAGCCACATGAATGCAACACACATGTAGTTTATTCATCATAGAATCGGATTCCTTTCATCAAGAATAGTAGCGATGCACCCATAATATCCAAAGTACTGTAAAATGCCTTACCAATTTGTTACAGGTAGTACAATAGTGTAGTACAATACACTGGTCAATTTCTTACTCGGATTGCTCGCGATTTTGAAGAACTTACCGCGTTATTGCCATCACTTACTTACACACAGTCTTAATGGAATACTATCAAATATATACTTAATGTTAACACGATAATACTCGTTATTTAATAAACTATCCAATAAGTAGTGCCTTTACCAAAATATGCAATAAAACAAGAACGCAAAGCGTCACTCTTTTGTTTTTACGAGTCAATTAAGATTTCATACGTGAATTGATTAAATAGACCGAAATATTTTGTAGGCATGAATAAAAGCAGATCCCACTTCTGAACTTTTAACAGTAAAAGCACTAGATATTGGATAACAATATATTTTAGTATCGAACAATCATCGATCGTATATAGGATCAGTGACGCTACGCAGCCATTACGCGGTAATCTATCTGTCAGTGCGCTGGGTTGGCAACACCGACAAGTACGTTCCGAAATACGGCTAACAGAATAGACTGAGAAAAATATATATTTATTATTTAGGGCTGTATTATGTTACTCATTCATACATTTTCTAGATCACATTACAATTGATAACTTTTTCCGATAAAATCAAATGTAATAAGAAAAAAATGTTATTAAATAAAGTAGGTACATTTTCATTTTCACATTTTCAAAAATATCCCCATTTCTGATTCAATTGTTCATTTGAAAAGTTCTTGATTTTAAAAGAGCGAGGCGGCCTGTATGCATTAGTAAGACATTTTGACCCTGTTGCCTCATATTGTTTTTTTTTTTAATGTATGTTATGCAATATTATAGGGTAGACTGGGGTCAATAGAAACACGTCATGATTGAAACAAGTCAAATTTCTCGAAAACTATAATACCTACGCGTCTGACGCAAGACTCAGAACACGCAGTCGGCCATGTTTGAATCTTTGGCCAGTAGCGCTCGAGCGACGATGCAAGACGGGGGTGTTCACGAGCCAAATCAGTTTTTCGCGGTAAAAAGTAAGGATTTGCGCTGTCTTATATTTTCTTATAACTTCGTGTACTCTTGTATATTGACTGATCAAATTGTTTTGGTGTTATAGTTAGGAATAAACGAATGTTTTTAATGGCCGTTGATCAGCATTCGAGTCTTTTTTATATATATTATTTGACCTTAAAGTTAAAAACGTGGTGTGGGGACGGTAGAAACAACTTGCTTGTGGACGATTGAAACGTTTCAAGCGTTTTAATTGTCCCCAAAAGGAACCGACTTTAAAATATGTATATCAGAAAAAGTTTAGTTTGACATATCGCCATGTTTTTGTTTAGTAATATAATTGAAATTGATAAGGTATTTATTGTGTCATTTTACATCCCGACGTTTGCAACACTATGTCACAGGGTAGGTACACGGAATGGTTATGATTGAAACATTGTTATAGTTGAAACAAACACTTGTATGAAACATGATTATGCTTGTGTTCTGAAATTCTGTATCTTTATATCTTATCATTGCATTAAAACTACTTTGGTTTAGCAAAATGAATAAGATAGCAGCAACAAAGGAAACTTAAAGTAAGTAGTTTTTTTTTTAAACGCGGGTTTTTATTGAGATTTTTCACATGCTCATAAATTGAAAAATGTTTATGTAATGCTTGCGAACTTTTGAGGATCGCATTGTATGCCGTGGTAGTGATGAAAAAGATTAAAACAGATATAAGTACTTTTATTGTGCCGAAGATATTCGAGTGTTTCAATTGACCTAACATAGTGTTTCAATTGACACTCATGTGAGGTCAATTGAACCATTCTGTCCCATTCTCTTCATTACATGATTGTCAAAAAACTATGGATTATAGACCAACCAGGTGCGTTTTATTTAGGAACCAGATAACTAACCTTGAAATATTTAGAGTGTACATCTTTCTGCTCATAAAAATATGACCGTTACAGGCGGTCAAAGGCAAAGTGTTTCAGTTGACCCCGGTCTACCCTACTTTACATTAAATAACAAAAAATTGAGACTGTCCCTATCTTCGAAGAATAAAAAAAAACTGAATTACTATTAGTTCCAAGCAACCTACCAACTTTAAAGAAATCGAACCATTTGTTTAATTAAAAAAAAAAACGTTTTTTTTTTTTTTATTTAAACCAAATTTCAAGCCTAGAATAGGCTTGAAAGGTAAAATGATATCTTATATTATAATAAGACAAATCAATGCTTCTAAGAAAGCTATACATTTCAGCCAGAGGCAGTTTCACTATAGGATTTTGAATTGTCAATTGAATGAGATAAACCTCCACAAATTCCATAAAAATTATACAGCCGACTCTATAACCTCATCTTTTGCTGTCGGTTATAAAGATGTTATGACATAGATTTGACAGTCTGACAAACATTAGTGGCTGGTTGGTTACTGGAGCCTCACAAGTAAAGCGGGGCGCAACCATCAGTGGCTCCAAATTGGCAGTTTCACAGTTCGTAAACTTGAACTCAAATAGATAAATACTTCATGTATTGTTAAAAGAATGTCCCTGGTAGCAACTCATAGGTATTTGTCTATTTTAGTGCGTGGATGTTATCTTGTATTTGCGATTAGAAAAATATCCAATGGGGTATACTGCCTTTTTGCAGAATTATTTTTGGTCATAGAATTTTCACTACATTGTATTTTTTTTTCTTATCTTCTTCTGTAGTCATAAATTTTTAATAATTCTTGGAAATATCATCCTATTGATTACGTTAGGTTAGGTTTGTTTTATAACAATCCCAAATAATTGACGGTGACAAAGAAAAATCCTTTCTACGAAATAACACTTTTATTGCGAAATGAAATATTCGACGAAATATAACTGCAATGATTTAGTGAACACCACTTTGGGTACCTACAGAGATACTTAGTTGGACATTCAAAGATGGTTCTAGGATACTTTTTACTCGAATACGATAAAGAAGAAAGAATACGTGGACCGCGAACGAAGTTCCGTCCCTTCTAGATACAACCATTGATACAAAGATTAAAGCACAAAGACAAAATTAATCGCGTAACCTGGTGAAAGAGACTGGGAATCGATTCCAATTTTTAGGTTACGCATTTAATTTTTCTTTGAGCTTTGATCTTTGTATCAATCGTTTAATACAAAAAAATATATATATAGTGGTGTATAAAAAAATATTAGATAGGTATTACATGTTTCATAAATTTCCTTCTAGTTGCTAAAATTTATGAAAACTAACGAGTATGATGTTTTAGATGAAAATGGATATGCATTGGATTGGTTGGCGAAGTATCCCATAACCATCTTTGAATGTACAACTATCCCCGTACCAAAATTGATTAAAATTCGTCCAGCTGTTTCAGCGGATAGGATAAATAATTTTTTACCAACAGTTATGAGGCCTTATTCCTTTTTTTTTATATTATGACAAAGATATTGGTAATTTCAACCAACTTTTTCAAGTGAATAATACTTTTTCCGGAGTTCTACATATAGTAACATATCTATTTCATGCTTTCATTGCGTACAGTCGAAAATAAGTTGGAAAAACCAGTTTTCTGTGTGAATTTTGTCAACTTCGAGTAGTTTTTAAAACAAAGATTATGAAAAATTCAAACTGCAGATTTCAAATATATACCAATAAATCGCAACGGCCCTGTTCTAAGTAAGTATCAACATTGATAATATGTTAAGAAACATGTTTGATCATAGAGAAAAATGTCTAAAACAATAAGCATTTTTGAACGGATAAGGAGCTTTAACGCGGTCAGGGTTGCTTGCTACTTTCCTGCAATAATGGACCCCTCTCCATTGTAATAGTTATTTACGATAAAAGTGTGGAAGGTAGGTGATTTCAGAAGAGTGTGATTTTTAGTCACGAGCGAAGTACGTGCGAGTGATTAAACAAGCACGAGTCGGAAATCATCTTACACACGAGTTCCGTACAAAACTTTACTATGCATGTACGAGAAAATAGATTTAAGAAAATACTTTAATACTCACAAAGACTGTTTACATTGGAAAAAAAGTGTTTTGATTTGATTTATCCAACAAGAAGCTGTCGTTCACATTTTTTACTTCTTCAATAACATTTTACGGGCTTAAATTCATGATTCGTCCCTTTATCTCGCCATTATTTCAGCAGATTTGCACAAAACAACTTCAAAATAAACTAGACATCAATAAAAAATGGCGGAGTTATTCGTAATCCGCGCTCGACATATCTACTACTGCGCATGTGCAAAAGTATTTTTTTAATATATGTCTCGCACAAGCGCGTGTACATTCAGCCAAATTTATTTAATGAATAACGATTTAAAGTTCGTTTATTCATCAAATTTTATATCTAATGTAATTAATGACGTGTTAAATAAATAAATTAATGAAATATTGGTTTTATTGTACTTTTATACGTGATAATAATCGGTATTTGACTTATTTATCAAACTTTTTGTAAATAATAAAATCTCTTTCTGTCAGGCTGTCAGATACGGCTAGAAATTAAAAAAAAATTGAAAAGTAAAAAGCACTAGTGCGGAAAAGTAGTACTTTCCGCACAGTTTGAATGCCTATAATACGCTCTTTTCGAGCACATGCATTGTAAACTGATTTTTAATATAAATTTAGAATATGAGTAGGTTATAGTATGGTATATTTTTATTACAATGAGAAGAGTACCATTAAAAAAATCAGGTGGGAACAGGTCTAAAAAGTTGATGTCTTCAAATAAATCAAATTGTTTATGAAATATACCAGTTTAGGAAACATTATAGATTTTGTGTCATATTATTTAGGGGCTTGCTTGCAAAGATAATCAAATACGAAACAAACTTAGGTGAATCATATAATACCTGTTGTACCTACTCACGTGTTCTGACATCCGATCCCGTAGGGTTACCAGCTACATTCTACAACGGTTTTTATCTTAAATATATTAAGACAGAACGTCACATGTTCAACAGTTACCAAGTAAACATTATGCCGTTTTCCCCTGAAAGTAAACAATGAATCTCACGGCACTAATTTGCAATTTAATACCGAATTATTAAATCTTCCGTGTGCGATAATATCTTTACGCTTTTTAGATCTGCCTCCGTTTCCTATCAGATTCGAAACTTCATCTTCTGCTTCGTAAAATCCTAACTGAATGATGGACAACCGACAATGCAAAACCCAAAAACTTTAGGGTTTGATTTTCTCTGGATTGCGAAATTTACGACGTTTTTATACTACAGACGGGCCGCATGCTTGTTTGTTACCGTCGGGTGACAAACAAGCATGCGGCACGTCTGATGTTAAGCAGTTACCACCGCCTATCCACTAGATTGCTTTTGGTAACTACGGCTACCTGTCACCGCTCTTATTTTATTATATAAATAGAGTCCAACTCAAAATTCGAAGCAATTGAGTGGCTATAGACGCTTGCAACGCCGGGAGCATCACACGCGCGTTGCCGACCCTTTTTTCGGAATAAAAACTACATACTTACATACTTTACATACTACATACTTTATACTTTTTTTTTAAAGGAATTAAAAAAGAACAACTCGGAAAAATATGTAAGCACGTCTGCTGCGACTCTCAATTCATAATGAATGCCAATTCATCCATCTTGTCATAAAATAATGATAATTATCGCAAAAACAAGCCACGCTAGTCAAAATTATCATAACAAATAAATTCCATACAGAACTAGCGCAAGAAACAGCCACGCACAAATCAAAATAACGGGCAAGATACAAGCCATAAAAATACCAATTAACATTCATAGAATATTAAATTACCCATAGAAAACTCCATAAACATTCACATTATACAGTAGCATAGGATAATAACTTAACAGGTATACAACAGGGTCTATACCGGCAATATTGCCAATTAGTTAAGATTTTAATGTGGCCCAAGATGAAAAAAACTCGTATTTTTAGATGTTAAATTGGGATTGTGATTTTCTGGTAAGAAATTCTGAAGTTTCATTTGCCCGAAAACAATGCCGAATTTTCAGTCTCGAAAACCAAACTGTGATATTGGGTGAACACAGCACTAATTTAAGAAACATATATTATTTACGTCAAATACCATCATACTCACCTACCTACCATCTACCTACCATCATATAACTACCATCTAGGTGCAGCAAAAATTAACCCTTTACCGCATATAGAAAAAAAATAGTTGTTTGAATTTGAACCTTGACCTGTGCCAATAAGGTCCAAGTTCATATCTGCCATATATGGCTTCGTATGCGGTAAAGGATTAAAATCGCTTTTGGAATTATACAAATTGGACGCATAAGAGGGCGCATTAATTTTGACTTTTTGAATGCAGATGAATCAACAAAGGAACCCGTTGAAAACATGTTCTTCGAAACTGCATATCAGCATTACCGCATAACTCGGGGCTTCGCAATAAATACGTCCAATTACTTGCGCCGGGTATCGAACCCGGGTAACGGTCGCTCGCTTCCTGGTGGGCTATAAATAGCTGCACTGTGTGCAGTGTTGCCAGCGTGTTCCTTCCAGGTATAGACAATGATCGTATGTTTACAAAATACTCTTTATTGCACACCTCAAACATCAAGGAATAGACAATACAACATGAGATACATTACAATAACGGGCAGAGGTAAACAACAGGCAGTCTTGTCGCTAAATAGCGATCTCTTCCAAACAACCATTAGGTAGCGGAGTAGTTAAATTATTTTTTGAATTTTGTAGGTGCAGAATAAATAAATATCAGACAACCTCACACAAATCGATCTAGTCCCAAATTAAGCTCAAGAAGGCTTGTGTTATGGGTACTAGACGACGATATACATACTTATATAGATAAACATTTACTTAAATACATAGAACAACCATGACCCAAGCACAAATATTCGAGTTCATCAAACAAATATTTGCCCTGGCCGGGATTCGATCCCGGGACCGCCGGCTCAGTAGGCAGGACTCTACAATCCGAGCCAACCACGTCGTCAAATAATAATAGGAGTAAATCAACGACAACCATTAGAAAAAACAAAAGTGATAGTCATAATATAAATAAGGGGACCTAATTCGAGAATGCCATTTGAGAGATCGCAAAACGTCAAAACTATTAGATTGAACTGTCATTAAAATGCGATGAGCTTCAAGTGACATATCTCATCTCAATTTTGGAAAAACGAAGGCGATAATGCTATTCATGCATATGAATTTCTGTTTTGAACGAAACGTAACTGACTAATTTCACGCACTACACGGTCAAGTTAAAGTACGATATGAGCCTGTTATTTATGCCCCAAAACGCGTCCATTGTTGGAAAAAGCCCTCCCCCAGAAAACATTATGGGTCATGTGAAATAAAAACTTCTAATAATAACGAACTGCTTATAAGCCCCTCCTCCAAAGGTCAACGCCAAAAAAACAGGCCAAGAGTATGTCGGGCCACGCTCAGTGTAGGGTTCCGTAGTTGCTCATCCTTCACAAGAGACGGGCTTAAAACAGCGGTTTTAAGCCCGAGGTTTAAGTTACGAAAAATATTTCAAGTTCTGTAAAAAGGTCGTAAACGCCAAAGTATCTGTAATTTATTACCTTCTGGAAGTCAACTTTTACGTCCTTTTAAAGAAAATTATGAAATTTTGCGATAACTCAAAAACGGATGAACCGATTTTTTTCAATATAGTTTTCATTGAAATACATTTTCATGAATTTTTCCATATTTTTTTGACCCGTGGTTAAAAAGTTAGAGGGGGAAGTTTTTACCGTTTTGTTGGCGTGATACATACAAATACTCATACCAAATTTCAGCTTTCTAGTACTAATGATCACGGTGCTAAGCCGTGGACGGACGGACATGGCGAAACTATGAGGGATCCTAGTTGACTACGGTACCCTAAAAAGGATTGCCAGGTATAGAGTAATCTTAAAGCAAAAATGATGCAAAGTACCTACTGCCTTTTGTCTGTATCTGATCCTTGATCCCGCCATCTAGCGAGAGTAGATTTAGGTAGTTTGTCAAGCCCTTTGTTTATTGTCGACTTTGTTTTGGAGTACTAACTTAGAAACCGGAATGTGTCCGCGTTGCAGGACTGAGAAGTTTGATACTAAAGTGAAATGTTGATGGGTTAAAGGATAGAGTGTGCTAAATTTAATTATGTTGGCAACACTTAGCAAGCACTTGTTCTGTATCATAAGGCAGTCAAGCGCGGGAATGGAAGGAAACGGTCCATCGCGCTCCTAAGTAATTAAAGTTGTATTATTAGTTAGGTTTAGCAGGAACCCAGTGACTGGAACATGGTTCGATGATCTTATACAACCGTTTCCAGACTTTTTACTTAGTTCCGTAACCAAAGGGTGGCTAGAGAACCCTATCCATACTAATATTATAAATGCGAAAGTGGGTCTGTCTGTCTGTTACCTCTTCACGCTTAAACCGTTGAATCGATTTTGATGAAATTTGGCATGGAGATAGTTTAAGATCCGAGGAAGGACATAGGATAGTTTTCATCCTGGAAATTACCCCTAAAAAGATTGAAAGTGAGTATGTAATTCATGATGACATTGACGACCCTGTAGGAATAGTACATTACTGCAGAGGCCGTGAAGTAAGGGATTGCTGGACGAGTTTGGGGTAGATGGCCGAGTCGAAGACGAGGCCAGATAGAACGAGTCCTGCAATCCCTGTTCCGGCCGAAGCTTGTATAGTGCTTTTCTCAAACGATGTGAGGAAATATTAAAATTAAAATAACTACTAGATAATCAAGTAAACAAAACAAAATATGCTACGGGGAAAAAGTAAAAACTATCTTTGGTTTTTACTTTTTTCCCGTAGCATATTTTGCATGACTAAATTTGCCTCCTCATAAAGTTCCCCGTCATCCTTTGTTCATAAGTTCCCCGTCACTCTCATCACTAGAAGTATTTTTTATGTCTGTTAAAATTATTTTATAATCACTACGAAATACGAATAAGCAGAAAAAAAGATTTTCAATGTGCCACCTTTTTTATTTTTTAAATATGTTATTTGATCCAGCTATTTGAGCACCATGTTTAACCGCACATAAATATAGTACCATACATTTTTTGTGTCGCAGTTATGCTTACAGATTGTGGAGGTGGTTGGCTGTATCTAATTTTTCCTTTGCCAATTTAATTTTAGTATAGAAATTTAAAAAATTAGAGCAGCGGACAAAAATGGATTTTCATACTAACTTTTGTGGCCTAAGGCCAAGAAGTAATGTAGGGGGCCATAAACGAGAAACTTCATGTCCTCATATCGGGACATTAACGCATGCATTTCCGAGCATATTTGAGAAAATGTAATTATTAGACCAAAAGCACAATTGCTCTTACATTTGCTTAAGCGCTTTTAATAATCCCTTTTATTAATTAAGGTGATTAGGTGGATTTTTATCGTGTTGTACGAGGTTGCTTCCATACTTCCAAGTTCCACGCGGACGTAGTCGCGGGCAAAAGCTGGTAACTTATATTGTGTGTAATTTATTGACGATACAAAAGTAATTCCATTGAACCCTACTTGAACAAATTAATGTATAACATTAACTGTGTGTCGCAATAGCGTTTTGAAAATTATCTTACTATTAGAATATTCGTTATTGAACACCTCAATAAGGAAGAAAAACGAGCAAGAATATCACACTAGATGGAGATATCAGTAACATAACTGGCGGTCTTATCCTAATCATAAAAGAGCGCAGTGACTGAATACAGCGTAGAAATTCATACAGAAGTGCTATTACTGAGTATATATTTACTAAAGAAATTGTATTGCTCTTTTAATTGCTTGATGGGACTGTCAGAATTCCACCAAGTGACGTAATTTAAGCGACGACGTGCTCCTTTCACAGTTTCCCTAATATCTTCTTAAGTTGCTGAGAAAATGAAAGAAAGAAGAAGGAGATAGAGGGGAGTAGGTACGTCCTCAAATAACCGTGTGTTCATCCAAAGCCTAAGCAAGTAATACCCATTAGCATGCCAGGTCCGGACATCATCCAACCGAAAGTAGTCCAACAAACCACTGGTCATGTGCTACCCTTATCCAATGGCTATCCGCGATCCTGACCAGACATGGTACCTTACTGGATATAGATATATTAGCCCAAGAAAGCCGCGAAAAGACTAGACACTTTCTATCAGATGTGCCCATTAGCATGCATTTCTACCGCAGGGCCGAACATACTAATCGCGGAGAAACCCGCACGCCTGGCCGCATTCGTAATTGTTTGATAACAGGGAAATTAGACACTGGGTTGGGTTGGAAAAAGTTATGTCTGTACGTCGGTCATGACCTATCTTAGAAAGTTACTCAAGTCCTAAAGACTAGGTGATGTAGTCGTAAAGGCTCTGTGAACTGTAGACCTCGCGATTTTGTTTCGAAATTGCTGAAATTTGTAATTTTTTACGTTTTCAATCGACATGGATCTGGATCGAATTTTTTCGTATAATTAACAAACCTACTCACAACATTTCATAAGTATATCGGTTAAGAAATGAGACCTCTAAGTGAAAACAGCCGTGTATCCGGACATCTGAAAATTTGAACACGTATCCGTAAAAAAAGTAAAAAAAAAAAACTATTTACAAACCAATTGGCAATTTTCAAATGGTTGCCATTTCAAGAAATTAGTTTCAAATGAACGCCAGAATATAGTTCATAATTAGAAATTAAACGAACTTACCTGAAGTGAAGTTCTATTTTAATTGTATGAGCTGCACAGTCGCGAAATGATAATTAACTCAAGTTTCAAGTAGTATACGCAGTTATACAACCTTTTTGACCACTATATTCAGAGCACGGGAGTTTTAGCTTCGGAATGAAAAAATCGCCAATTTCCGAACGCAGCCTATAGCTCCCGCGCTCTGTAACGCTACTGTCATGTCATTTAGTTTAGAGTAGATGGTAACTTTGGTAGCTGACAGCAACTTCACCATCCTAGCGTGACGCTTGAGGAACTGGAAAAAACTTTGAACTGGGTATAGGGCGGGGGGGATTATCATTTCGCGACTGTGCAGCTCATACAATTAAAATAGAACTTCACTTCAGGTAAGTTCGTTTAATTTCGAATTGTATTTCGCTGCACAGTCGCTTCAATGATAATTAACTCAAGTAGATGTTCAGAGTCAAATCAAAGTTTATTTCCAACTTAACTTTCAGCATGTTAATCTTTAGACAATGTTACTTATACCAATATTCAATAATTATCTTATTTATTGTATATTAGAGCTCTTGCGAACTCTTCAGGCGGCACTAGAGGCCTGTTATAAAATTGAGCAAACATTTTTGAAGTTGCACTCCAACCTGCCGTCTTCCTTATGACGTCAATATTCACCCCGAGCCGATTCGCGGCAGAGACCGAGGCGTGACGAGTCGAGTGGGCAGTGAATATGGATGTGTCAACACCGCTCTTCTTCAATGTTACCTTAATCCATCTGCTAAGAGTTTGAGAAGATATCTCCTTATGAGGTCTTTTAAAAGCAATAAATAGTCGATCACAATTATCTTCCCGTATATCCTTTGTCTTATTTATGTATGACAGCAGGGCTTTCCCTGGACAAATTTCAGGTTTATCAGCAAAAAACGGCAGCGCGAGTAGCGGCTGGTCTGAACCCTGCCTAGATGTTTTAATCAAGTCGGGAATTTTAATCAAAACCTTATCAGGATATTGGTGAATGTTTGATAATTTAATAACAGACAGTGTTTGTACTCTGTGGGCAGTAGTAATAGCTAATAAGGTAACTAATTTCTTACTTAGATCTTCTAAGGAGAGCCTACTATTTGGAGACAAGGATGACAAGTAGTTTAGTACTAATTGTGGGTCCCAAGTCGCATTATATTTAGGTTGAGGTGGATTTAGTCTAAAAACACCCTTCAGGAACCGTTTAATTCTGTCATCAGACGAAATCCTCTTCCCTAGCAAAAGAGAAAGAGCAGATTTGCAACAGTTGACACTTCCATATCCAGCTCCCTCTTTACAAACATTAGTTAAAAAAATTAATACTTGAGGGACTGATGCCTTTAAATAATTGATGTTCTGATATAAACAGAAGTAATACCAGCGTTTCAGGTACGTGTCATACTGCTTGGCGGTATTGCGCGAGAGCGATGCCAGCATTATATCCGCTGCGGCTGACGACACTCCTCTAAGTGATAGCGCTTCCCGCACAGCACCGCTGCAACCAGGATAAGGCGTTCCTGGAACTGCTGGTTGCTAGAATAAGATTTAAACAAATCTGAGTCAGGACTGAAAGCGATCGGGCTTCCACCAACGCGGTCTCCTAAGATAGCTCAAAGTTCTGTAGATCGGATCGGATCGGATCAAAAGTCAAATTTAAACCTAGCTAAACTACGTAACCTAAATAACCTAACACGTAGCCTAACTTACACTCGAAGGACCATTGAGACTAAACTAACACACGAAATAACGACAATAATTAACTGATAAACTATGATTCTAAAGAGGACGAGATATAGAAGATCTGCCTCGCAAAACCTACACTAAACTGCCTAAACTAATTAACGTAACGTAACACGACTTATACTGAATTAAAATTAAGGTTACTGGGTAGGAAGGTAACTTAGGATATACTGGGATCACTATAACGTAAATAAAACTTCTTCGTGTGAGATCTGGAACTGTACTGTACTGAATTTACTAATAACACTTATAACGAAACTATAACAACGTAATAACAACTATACTGCGCGGGATCTTGAACTGTACTGTAATTTATTGGCTCGGTTCTACGCCTAATAAGCTATTTCTTATTTCTAACTTAGTCTATTAACCCACAAGCTATGAAATTATAAATTTCTATCCAATAGGAACACGTATTAGGCAAGACAAAGGATCTGTCGACCGTTTTTGGCCGTTATTTGGCGAGAGCAGGATCGGAAGTCCCTTACATTTTGGTTGGCTCCTATTGGTTAACCACTTTTGGCTTGTCACAATTTTCAGGCCAATTTTCTCTTCGAAAATCACCTTTACACATTTTTATAAAAAACATCGTTAACAGGATTCGAGTAAGATTTCTACACATTGTTATGTTCAACTTCAGGTTCAGGATCATATAAATTCTAAGTATATAAGTTATTAAACAAATAAGTTATTACGTAATTAACAACAAACTTTGGCAAATTTCTAACAATGAATTCTCTAATTTTACATTTACTTCTAAAGTTCACAACCGATTTTAATAAAAGTTACATATTCTAATAGGATTCTCTTACAGCTATTTTTATACAATACTTTTATAAGGATCTGTTATCATTTGATAACCGCGATATCAGTTTAATCGCGCGACCGATAAAACTCGGCCGTCGCCCAGGTAAGGGCGCCGTACTTACTCGGCAACATTTTTACGGCGGCGCCAGTCTTTAATCCGCTGTCGCGCAGATAAGACGTTGCGCGGCGCCGGCGCCATCCCATTGTGTACAGGAATTTATGGCCCAGGGCCTTATCTACTCGGTTAGTGGGTCAGCGCCTTGGTTGCGCAATTAGAGCAATTACAATGGGTTCGGTCAGTGTGTCAAGGCACAATGGACTGGGTTTCTACCTGCTTTTTGGGTCGTTTCTATAGACCGTTTGTTTTGAAACTTTACAATAAGGTTGAGCTCGACATGCTCGATCTATTTATAGAATAATATCATTTATAATGTTCATAGTTACTTTGCTATAAGACCAATTGTATGGCTCTCATAGTACAAATGAGGGATCTCTTTATGGATCGTTACAGATTGTATAATGGATCGCTTTTTTGGATCGAAACTTAATAATTATACCTAGGATCGCTTTTTTGGATCAATCTTATATCTATGAGATCAATTTACAATTTAAATGATTCGATACAAATCAACTTATAGTTAGACGCGCAGCTTGTCCTCCTTGGTCATCGCGCGTCATGGGCAGCAATGGGGCGGCGATCTTCAACATCCTCCCCCCGCTGTTGCGTCGGCGACAGCAGGCTGGATCGGCAAGATCGCCAACTTGCTGACAGGGCGCCGCATCAGTCCGCCCTTGGTGCGGACGTCGGCGCTGCGGATGCCGCCGTCTGGTCCCGGGAAGACTCGTGCGACGACACCTCGCGGCCACGTGTTGCGTGGCGCGGCGGGGTCGACGACCAGCACGTAGTCGTCCACAGCAATGGGCCGGCCATGGCCCGCAGAGGATCCGCGGGGCGCGAGAGTTGGTAGGTACTCTCGCACCCATCTGGACCAGAAGTGGTCCGCAAGCGCCTGGCTAGCGCGCCAGGTGCGGCGGTCGGCGTCGTCGCAGCGCCCAGTGAAAGGGACGCACGCCGGACCGCCCAGCAGAAAATGGTTCGGTGTCAGCGCCTCGTCATCGCGCGGATCGACCGAGATGTGGGTCAATGGGCGAGCGTTGACGCTGTATTCGGCCTCGGCGAGGAGAGTCGCAAGCACCTCTTCCTTGGGCGCTCGCGACTTGAGGGTGACGGCCAGGGCGTTCTTCACAGAGCGTATGAGGCGCTCCCAGGCGCCACCCATGTTCGGAGATAGCGGCGGAATGAACCGCCACGCCATCCTGTGTTGCAGCCCGTACTCGCGCAGCTCGGGCAGCCACTCGGTGTAGGCGGCGCGCAGCTCGACGTCGCCGCCTTTGAAGCATGTTGCGTTGTCGGACCACATGACTCAGGGCCACCCGCGTCGCGCTGCCATACGACGTAGGCTCATTAGGGCGGAGCTGGTAGTGAGAGTGTGTACCAGCTCCAAATGAATTGCTCGGGTTGACATGCATGTATACAATGCCACCCATCGCTTTTCATGGCGTCGACCAATGGTGACTGTGACGGGCCCGTAGTAGTCGAGCCCGCAGTTTTCGAACGGCCTTGTGTGTGGCTCGATTCGAGACAGCGGCAGGTTCCCCATTGGCGGCGTGTTCGGCTTGGCTCGGCGTAGTGCGCAGAGGCGGCAGCTGTGCGCGATTGCGCGCACCGTCGGCCGCAGGCGCAGGATCCAATATTCTTGTTTGATGTCGTTGATCACGCGCTCGTTGCTGGCGTGATGTGCCCGCTTGTGCGCCCGTTGCAGCAGGAGGCGCACAAAAGGGTTGCGCCCGTCCAAGATTGGCGGCCGCTTGTTGATGGCCGCGGGCGTGGCGTCAATCCGCCCGCGCAACCGCAGCACGCCGTCCTCGCCCAGCACTGGGTCGAGCTTGAACAGGCGGCTCCCGTGGTCTAGTGGCTCCCCCCGTGAGAGCTGCCGCAGCTCCTCCGGGAAATCCTGGCGTTGGGCCCACTGTAACCACAAACATTCGGCAGCAAGAATATGTTCGAGGTTCAAGTTCTTTTTATTTTTGTTTTTTAAAATGTCGACAAATAGTAACATTCGCGCTGTGGCGCCTATAAGGCGATCGTAGTTGGAGAAGCGCTGAATGTCGGGCAGCGGCGCGTGTTTTTCTGTCGTTGCTCGGCACGCCGCTTTCTCCGACTTTTCCTCTAGCTCGGCTGGCTCGGGGGCAGGCGTATCGGGTTCTCTCGGCCATCGTTCGGGATCTAATTTTAAAAAATCTGGGCCCGTATACCACCTGCCCGCTATGTCGACTCTCCTTGTTGGATCGGCTCGCGTCCCTTCGTCGGCGGGATTTTCGTGCGTCGGCACCCAACGCCACATCGTCACGTCTGTCGTCTCGGCTATCTCTGCTAGACGATGTGATACATACGCGTTATATCGCCGCGCGTCGGTTCGCACCCACTGCAGAACGGTTTTGCTGTCCGTCCACAGGGTAATCTGCTCAGGCTGTACTCGATGGCCGCTCCTTATCGCGGTCATTAACCTCGTCGCGATCAATGCGGCTTGTAGCTCGTGGCGGGGCACGCTGAGAGGCTTGAGAGGGCTTACCTTACTTTTCCCCGCGACCAAGCTGACCTCCACTCCATCGGGGCCTTCTGTGCGCCAATAGGCTACCGCCGAGAAGGCCTGTGTGCTTGCGTCCGCAAATATGTGCAGAGTTACTCGGGTTCGGGTCGCGGGAAAATAGTGCCTCGGTATTCGCAGGTTTGCGACGTGTTGCAGCGCGCCCATCCAGTCGGCGAACGCGGCGGCCTCTTCGTCGGGCAAAGGATCGTCCCAACCTATTGCCGCCGCCCACACACGCTGCATCTGGATTTTTGCCGACACTGTGTAGTGCGACAACATGCCGAGCGGGTCATATACGGACATAATGGCGCTCAGCGCCTCCCGCTTCGTGGGAGCGCGCGCCATGTCCCGTACCGCTGCAGGGACCCGCAGCATCGACGTGTTGAACCCGATCGTGTCTGACTCGGCGTTCCAATACATGCCTAGGATTTTATTATCTTTTTCGCCCAACGGTGTGTCGGCGTTAGAGCGGTGTTCCTGCGGGATCTGGGCTAGCAGTCGGCGCGAATTGCTGGCCCACGCGCGCAGCTCGAAGCCTGCTTCCTTGTTGCTAGCCGCGACCTCTGCGGCTAGCTGTATCGCCTCTTGCTCCGAGTCTACGCTACTTACGTAGTCATCCATATACATATTCTGCTTGATCTCGATCTCGGCTCTGCCGTAAGCGTCCCGGTTAAGCTCTGCGTTTTTGTTTCGGACGCTGTGGGCTAGAAATGGCGAGCTGCGCACCCCGAACGACATACTTGACATTACGTAGACCTGCGGCGGTCCCGATCGGTCCATCGCACGCCACAGGAACATCTGCGAAGGCTGATCTTGCTTCCTTATTTTCACCTGCAGAAACATCTCCTTGATGTCGCTCGTCATCGCGTAGGCGCCTTCGCGGAATCTGAATAAAATCCCGGGCAGGGATTGCAGTAGGTCGGGTCCGTCTAAAATAAAATCGTTCAGGCTCTGACGGCCCGCCTTTGCTGCGCAGTCGAATACAACTCTTATTTTCTTGTCCGGCTTGTTTATATTTCTCACCGCGAAGTGAGGCAGGTACCACTGCTTTCCCGGCATCGGCTCGTCTAATTTGTGGGCGTATCCTTTTTCTAGTAGGTTATCGATCTGCTTACCGTACTCCGCGGCAAATTCCGCGTCGCGGTCCATTTTTCTCTCGATGCCGCGGAGTCGGTTCAACGCCATGCCGTATGATGCCGGGAACTCTGGATCGTCTGTGGCCCATAACTGTCCTACCTCAAATCGCGGTCCGGGGATCTTTTTCACCGTTTCTTGAAATATTCGCTCCGCCCGCTGCTCCGCCGGACAGACGTTATCTTGTAGCTTGATGCCGAGCGCGTCGACGTCGAAATGCTTTTTTATGAGCTGATGAAACGCGTCGTTCGGCTCATAACAATGCATTATTGTTTTATTGGTTCTTACCGTTCGTGGCGCGGAACCGAAGATAGCCCATCCGATGGCGGTGTAGACAGCCGCGGGCTCGTTGCGACCTCCTAGTCGCATTTCTTGTGGCAGCATTAAATGCCACTGATCCGCGCCAATTAGCACCTTCGGCTCGGCTAAGCTATAGCACGCGTTGGACAGGTCCGCCAAATGTCTGTGCTTCAGTACCTGCTCGCGGTTCATACGTTGTCTCCTTAGGTTCAGTTGCTCGACGGTTCTGAAGCTAACTTCGTGAGGCGACCCTCCGTCGCAACCGCGCACGGTTGCATTTACCTTTCTCGACGGCCGGGTTGTTTCCATGTCTCCCACGCCTTGTATGCAGAGGGCCGCCTCCGGCCCCGTTGCTCCGATCTGCTCTGCCAAATCACGATCGATTAGGCTAATAGTGCTGCCCTCGTCCAAGAGGCAGAACGTCACTATTTCTCCTTTGGGGCCGCCTAAAATAATTGGAAGTACCTTGAGTATTACTTCGGATCTGCCTGACGTTCCTGTGTTTGATGTAAACTCGCGCATCTGCGCAGGCGCGTATGGCTGGTTCGGTTCGGCGCCGCTAGGCGCATGCGCGGCAGGCGCGGGTTGCGGGGCGGGAGCGGCCGCGTGACTTGACCGGCGCGCGACCGCGTGGGTTAGTACCTGCCGGTCCGCCGCGCCGTTCGCAGGCACGCTCTGTGCCGTTTCGTGCAGCAATCGGTGATGCGAGTGTGGACAGCCGTCGATGCCGCAAGCCTGTGTGTGTCTTACACAGCTCGCGGCGATGCTTGCTGTTGAGGCACTTGAAGCACACTCGGTTCTCCTTGGCCCATGTCCAACGGGCGCTTACTCGCATACCTTGTACTTTGTTGCAGGACGGGGTTCGGTGCATGCCGCCACAGCATAGGCAGGCCTCTCCGCGATCTGTCGCGTAAGACTGGTAACGGCTCGGCTGTGGTCGGCGGATCGCCCCGCCGCCGGCGGGGGCTCCAGCCGCGTAATTGTTACGCGGCTCCGGTCGGCGGGGTGGGTTCTTCGGCTCTGCGAAGGTTCGCTTCGTGGGGGCCCGGGCGTGCGAGTATTGCAGCTCCTGGTCCGACTCATCCAGCAAAAATTCGGCCATTAACATAAGTTCATTGCTGGAGAGTCGGTTGGCCTTCGCGTACGAACACCAGCGGGATCGGAGGTGTGGACTTAGACGCTCAGTTATCTCGCGGATCAGTAGGGGGTTCGTTGCGTAACTGTTTTTGTCTAAGTCCACTAATGTCGACACTATATTGACAATTTTGATGGCGAACGCGTTCAGGTCCGTTGCGCTGGGCCCCACGGGTGGCAGACGTCGGAGGTCCTCGATGGCACGGTCGATAAGGAGGTCCGTGCGGCCGAAATTCTTATGCAATATGCGCATAATCATGTCCGGCCGCGTCGATGTAGCGATCAAGTGCTTAACACATTGTTGCGCTTCGCCGCTCAGGGCTTGACGCAGCCGAGCTACGTTCTCGTAATTACTGAATTTGTACCTGGTAGTCGACTGCGTGTATGCGTGATAGAACGTTTGCCACTCGCCGATGTCGCCACTGAATTTGGGGAGCTCGTAGACTTGCCGCGGTGGCGGGCGCATCATAGTCTCCAGACTCTCGGCCAGCCGCTCTATACCTCGGGATCTGCTGGCCGACCTGTCTCTCGGCGTCGAGTGTGCGGTTCGGTCGGCGGCTGAAGGCGACGGGGCTCTGCGACGCTGCGGTGACGTCGCTCGCTCTTCAGTTTGCCGGGAGTTGTCGAGCCACTTCTTTACCTTTTCGCGTCCGTCGACGACGGACCCTCCGGCTCGGGAACCCTCCTCCTCAATGCGGTCGATCGTCGCTGCCAGGCGCTTCTTTACCAGCTCCTGCTCGATCTGCAGCTCTTTTCGACGGATCTCCGCCAACTTCTCGGCCGCCTCCAACTCGGCCTGCCTCTTACGGGCCTCGGTCGTGCTGCTGGCTCGGGAACGGACTGATGCGGGCGGCGCGGGTACGCTATCGGCGAACATGACCTCACGGTCCGCCGAGCGCCCCTGAGTGTACTCACGTTTTTGCATCGTGGACAATAGCGCCTCTGCCCTGTCACCTGCTGACTTCATCGCCGCGGCGGCGATCGTGACGTCCACTGGCTGCTCGTGTCGCAGTTGTGCGTCGAGCGAGCCCTGCCAGCCTGTCGTGTCCGTGGGCGACCGGGGCGGGTCGCGGAACTCGGTTCTGGTGACGTCCAGCCTCGGGTCGTAGAAGTGGACGGCGCCGCTCTGCTCTGGCCTCACTGCCGGGCTCGGGTTCGGGTTCGGGTTCGGGTTCGGGTTCGTGTTCGTGGGTTCTGGCTGTGATGCCGGTTCGGGGTTCTCGGCAGCGCTGCCGTGGCGACTCTGGTTGCGCGTGTTAACCATCGTCGCGACAGTACAGTTCGGTTCGGTTCGGTTCGGATCGGTTCGTTCGCGCACTGATTTTAAATCCGGCTCGAAGGACCAAACAATGAAAGCGATCGGGCTTCCACCAACGCGGTCTCCTAAGATAGCTCAAAGTTCTGTAGATCGGATCGGATCGGATCAAAAGTCAAATTTAAACCTAGCTAAACTACGTAACCTAAATAACCTAACACGTAGCCTAACTTACACTCGAAGGACCATTGAGACTAAACTAACACACGAAATAACGACAATAATTAACTGATAAACTATGATTCTAAAGAGGACGAGATATAGAAGATCTGCCTCGCAAAACCTACACTAAACTGCCTAAACTAATTAACGTAACGTAACACGACTTATACTGAATTAAAATTAAGGTTACTGGGTAGGAAGGTAACTTAGGATATACTGGGATCACTATAACGTAAATAAAACTTCTTCGTGTGAGATCTGGAACTGTACTGTACTGAATTTACTAATAACACTTATAACGAAACTATAACAACGTAATAACAACTATACTGCGCGGGATCTTGAACTGTACTGTAATTTATTGGCTCGGTTCTACGCCTAATAAGCTATTTCTTATTTCTAACTTAGTCTATTAACCCACAAGCTATGAAATTATAAATTTCTATCCAATAGGAACACGTATTAGGCAAGACAAAGGATCTGTCGACCGTTTTTGGCCGTTATTTGGCGAGAGCAGGATCGGAAGTCCCTTACATTTTGGTTGGCTCCTATTGGTTAACCACTTTTGGCTTGTCACAATTTTCAGGCCAATTTTCTCTTCGAAAATCACCTTTACACATTTTTATAAAAAACATCGTTAACAGGATTCGAGTAAGATTTCTACACATTGTTATGTTCAACTTCAGGTTCAGGATCATATAAATTCTAAGTATATAAGTTATTAAACAAATAAGTTATTACGTAATTAACAACAAACTTTGGCAAATTTCTAACAATGAATTCTCTAATTTTACATTTACTTCTAAAGTTCACAACCGATTTTAATAAAAGTTACATATTCTAATAGGATTCTCTTACAGCTATTTTTATACAATACTTTTATAAGGATCTGTTATCATTTGATAACCGCGATATCAGTTTAATCGCGCGACCGATAAAACTCGGCCGTCGCCCAGGTAAGGGCGCCGTACTTACTCGGCAACATTTTTACGGCGGCGCCAGTCTTTAATCCGCTGTCGCGCAGATAAGACGTTGCGCGGCGCCGGCGCCATCCCATTGTGTACAGGAATTTATGGCCCAGGGCCTTATCTACTCGGTTAGTGGGTCAGCGCCTTGGTTGCGCAATTAGAGCAATTACAATGGGTTCGGTCAGTGTGTCAAGGCACAATGGACTGGGTTTCTACCTGCTTTTTGGGTCGTTTCTATAGACCGTTTGTTTTGAAACTTTACAATAAGGTTGAGCTCGACATGCTCGATCTATTTATAGAATAATATCATTTATAATGTTCATAGTTACTTTGCTATAAGACCAATTGTATGGCTCTCATAGTACAAATGAGGGATCTCTTTATGGATCGTTACAGATTGTATAATGGATCGCTTTTTTGGATCGAAACTTAATAATTATACCTAGGATCGCTTTTTTGGATCAATCTTATATCTATGAGATCAATTTACAATTTAAATGATTCGATACAAATCAACTTATAGTTAGACGCGCAGCTTGTCCTCCTTGGTCATCGCGCGTCATGGGCAGCAATGGGGCGGCGATCTTCAACAAGGACCAATACTTATACATCTAGAGCACACTAGTTTTAAAAAAACAGGATACCACGCTTGCGCGGGCCAACTCGGTACCACAACAATACCTTCAGATTGCTCTAAAATAATTTTTTGCAACATTTTTGGTATCAATGCAAAAGGTGGAAAAGCATAAAAGTGGTATGGTTTCCATGAAAATGTGAAGGCGTCTATTTGGAATGCGTCAGGGTCACTTTTCCATGATACGTATCGCTCACATTTTTTGTTTGCGCGACTTGCAAATAAATCTATGTTTGGCCTGCCAAATTGCCTAGATATCATTTTGAAATATTTGTCATTTAATTCACATTCAATTTCAGGATGAGTTTTTCTAGATTCTCTATCAGCAATAGGTAATGTTGTGTTCCGACTTAATATATGAAGCAAAAAGGGTAATATTTCTCTTTTCGCACCACTGCCAGATTTGTCTTGCAATTGAGTCGAGATGTATAAACTGAACTCCGCCCATGCGGTTAATGTATGAGATAGCTGTGGTATTATCAATCCTCAAAAGGATCTCACAATCCTTTAAGTTAGAACAAAAATATTTAAGACTTAAAAAAGCTGCTGAGAGTTCAAGGTAGTTAATGTGTTGTTTTCTTTCTAATTCATTCCATAATCCCGCAGCTGTCTCATCCCCGCATGAACTGCCCCAGCCTGTTAATAAACTGTCACTGTAAATCTCTCTGTAAAAATTATTACATTTAATTTTGCATTTAGCTTTATCTATTTGATTTAACCACCAAATTAACTCATTTTTTACAGATAATGAAACTGGCATGGATTTATCATAATCATTATTATATTTCTTTAGGTAGATGTATTTTTGCCTTTCCAGCTCCTTCGTATACAACCAGCCGTATTCAGTGGCAGGACAGATGGACACAAGCAAGCCAGTTAAATGTGCAAAATGTCTGATTTTACATGTTGATAGTTGTATGAAAGAGTCAATTTCTTTTTTAATTTTAGCTCTCTTCTTGTCTGGCAAGGAGAGTTGATAATTCTCTGAGTCTAAAGTGAAACCTAAAAATTGGACCTTGGTCTTTGGTAAGAGAGAACTCTTCTCATAGTTTACAATGAAACCTAAGCTCTCTAGCAAATCTAGAGTTACTTGAATACTGTTAAGGCATTCGTTATATGTACTTCCTACCACAAAGATGTCATCTAAATAGCTGCTTAATATGTGGCCTCTACATCTCAAAAATTGCATAACAGGTCTAAGTAATTTTGTGTAAACATAAGGTGACACATTAAGACCAAAAGGTAAAACCTGAAATTGAAAAATTTCAGATTTCCATAAAAATCGCAAATATTTTCTATAATGCGAATGTATATTTATCAAGAAATAGGCATCTTTTAAATCTATAGTTCCCATATAGCATTTGGGAGTCATAAGTCTAATTGCTGTCCTAACATCTTCCAACTTAAAGTGTTCCGTTACCACATATTTATTCAACTCCTTTAAATTTAAAATAAATCTATCCTCTCCATTAGATTTTGGAACAGAAAATATTTTAGACAAATATTGACCACTACAAGGTGGGCATTTTATAATAGCTCCTTTAGATTGCAAATCAATTATTAATTTGTCCAATTTACGAGTATCTGAATCAGAAAAATTATCATTCTTTGGAATTATTGCTTGCTGCGGTACTGACGAAAAGGGAATTTTAAAACCTGCTATCCAAGAGAGTATTCGTGGGTCTTTAGTGATACCTTGCCATTGTACTATAAAGTACTTAAGACGGCCACAGTAAAAGTTACACACCTGATCGCTTAACGACGGTTGCTGTACCGCTGAGAGCGAGGAGCCTTCTGCTGGTAGGGCTTCGCTGAGGTGTTTCCTTGTTTCCGGTTCTGCTGATATGGTTTCTGCCCCTGGACTCTGGGTTTGAAGGTATTGTTTGTGGGGCCTTTGGAGTTTAAATTACCGGTGGTGTCAGATTTCTTAGGCTTGTTGGTAGGTCCTTTTAGATCTCTACTGGATCTTTCGATTGCCTTCGATGCCTTCAGTTTTTCTGCCAAATCCTCACCAAATAACCATTGATCAGATTCTGTATCCTTCATTGCTTCTCGAGCCTTCTTAGTATCCAGTCCAGTAAGTATGAAACGCTTCCTAACTGCAGATTCACAGTGCAGATAATCACACAAGAGGCGAGCACTATCACCGAGAAAAGTGATTATATCTTGATTGTCCGGTGATTTACATAGCTTATTCAGAGCCCCAAGGCTGATAAAGCACAAGACACAACCCTCTGTTTTCCTTCAATGGCTTTGTCCTTCTTTGCATTTATTTCACCTACCGCTGCTTGGGCCTCCGGGTTCAATTTTGGAGCATCCACTATTTTGCAGTTTCCTGGGGCTGGATACTTTTTTATAAGTTTATCTTTTTCTTCCTTCGGTAATCCTTTTTTAATTATTAATGCCCATCGAGAACTAATCTGGTTTAACAGATCTGGGCCCAGTGTTTCAGCTTCTGGAGCTTCGCCCAGTAAGGCTAGGATATCTTCGCTGATGTGTTCATCGGCTGGAATGAGAATAAGCACTTATAAAGCACCTTCTCAAGAAGGAATATGCTTGGCGTAAACCCCTCGAGCAGACTGTTATGTGTGTATGTATGGCACAAACAGAGCATGTGAGCCCAAAAAAACCAAGGTGCACCACAATGCTGAACATCAGCAACAAAAACACACTGAGTTGCTTCACATAAATGACAATGAGTGGACCCAACCTAGTACATCACACTGCTCGCCAGAGCCAGCAGAGAATGGACCCAGATAATATTTAGTTACACCACATTGCCTAAGTTAATGAGCAAAGAGCGAAACCCAGGTATTGCACCACACTGCTTTTGGTAAGCAAAGAGTGAAACCACCTAGCACGCCACAATGCTTTAAATTCGAGCGAGCAAACAAAAATAAAACATATTATAATACGCCCGCCACCAATCAGTCATGCTTGACGTTAAGGTTATGTACCTACATCGCGGCATTCTGGAAACAGGCAAGGTAACGACCCAAACATGTTATTTGAACACATCATATGCAAATCTTACCTTGTTTGTTTGGATCGTCAGGCGCAACGTTCTCTTTAATTTCTTTTTCAGTCGCCTCCGGCGCACCATGTGGCTGAGCCTCCTCGCCACCAGATTCCTTGTCAGGCTCTTGCTCAATGACAATAATCGGCGATCGGGAACGTGAGCGAGCTGACGAATGAGCCGATGTCGCTCTTGAATCCCATGAGGGGCTCCGGCTCGCAGACCGAGGGCGCCGGAGCGACCTGGACCTCGTCATCAACCTCTCCAAACGACGGAATTCCTGCCGCAATTTTTCAATCGAGCTGCTGCGATGTCTCGACATCGTTCTATTACAACAATTTCAACTTTTCACAGCAAAAGGATCTTATTATATTAATACAAAAAATTCGTAGCGTGATCACAAGGCGGCACAAAAACGAATATGACATGACAGTAGCGTTACAGAGCGCGGGAGCTATAGGCTGCGTTCGGAAATTGGCGATTTTTTCATTCCGAAGCTAAAACTCCCGTGCTCTGAATATAGTGGTCAAAAAGGTTGTATAACTGCGTATACTACTTGAGTTAATTATCATTGAAGCGACTGTGCAGCGAAATACAAATCACATTTTAATAACGAAATATTTTCTTGTGTGTCAGTATACCTAATTATGTTTTCGCTCTAGGCTATATAATAGAAAACACAGAGGTTGACATCATCGAACATATCAATAACAATAAAATCCGGACAGGTCCACATTAACTTTATAGCGCTTATTCATTATGTTTGTTTCGTTTCAAACCTGTTGCTATTCCCAACAGGCCTAGTGACTAAGGGCCGCAACTACAGATATCTTGTGGCCACAACACAATAGGGAAATTAAAGGTTATTAAAAAGTATAAAATTATGGACTCAGCTCTTTAATTTTTACTCACCATGGTTTTTCCAAAATCTTTTTTAAATTTTCGACAAGACAGTTTGCAATTTTATTGGAGTTCTCTGCCTTTAAACCCCAATGAAAAAGTTATTATTGTTGTTTGACAGATAGCAATGTCGAAATTTTAACGGTTTGTTCCTGACATGTGCCAAAATATAAACGGTTGGACATTGATAAATGCCGACCATCGATAAAACCGAATATTATCATTTATCTCAAAGACAGAGGCAGGCTCTTCATCCAATAAAATTCAAAAATTTACTATGGAGCAACCATTCGGAGGACATATTATAGAGCTATCGAACAAAAATAATATTCATTTATCCGAAAGCGATTTCTCGCTAAACACACGTTGCTGTAGATGATAAGTTACACAATATAATTAGGTTAGGGCTGTATAAGGTGAAAATTTCGGTATTTTTATTATATTTGTGCAGTCTTTCGGAACGCTATCTTACAATTAAAAAAATAAGCAAAATACCGTTACCAAGCAAGCATATTCGCGAGAAACAACAAAACTTAAAAATAAAACTCTGATAATTATACCGAAGTATTCGCTGGCATTTACTCTGCCGTTATTAGTCGATGTTATTATCAATGGCCGATGATTAGGCATCTGTCTCCAAGAATAACTTGCAGCTGCAACAGCTGTTGGTTGTGATTATATAGTCTAGCACGAGGGTAATGAGGGACACGAGGCACGTGCCTACTATTAGGGTGCTATCTAGTACAATAACTTTGTTTTCAACTGTTCCCACCGGCCATGTATATGTTTGTGGTTACATAGTATTAAATGATAAATGCACTAAATACTTGGATAACAATATATTCCACATAATATGGATCGGACATAGATCTAGTACGCTATCCGTAAGCCATCATGGCGGGAAGTCTATCTCTCTCTATGACGGTGTTCTGCCTTTTAGTAGAATATTGCGTCGAATGTTTCATTTCGCCGAATTTTCACTTCGCAGATTTTTTATTCCTCTGTAGCCATATTTTTTTCATAATTATTGAAAATGATCACCCTATAGATTAGATTAGGTTTGTTTTACAACAATCTCAAATAGTTTGCGGTTTCAGATGAAAAAAATGCCTTCTCGAAATGACACTTCTGCGAAATTAATTCAATTCAATTTTTTGTTGGTTATGGCTCCATCGATATCGTCGATGATTCCGCCAATGTCAAAGTTAAAGAAGACACGTGTTAACTATTAAGAATTTGGCCGGTATATTCAGATGACACGTTCACTTTGATGAGAATCTACAACAAAAGACAAAACAAACATTTATTGTTAAATTATCTACTACAGAAACAAGTTGTTAATTTTAATAAACTGGCTAAGAACATACACAAAAGGTGAATTGACTAGAGTTAATAAATACGGGATGTTTATGGGACGGGGGGTATTAGAGGGGAGGATATCATACAAGGGAGTGATAATACGGTTACAATCGAAAAACATGTGTTCGAGAGTGCCTTCTGCCAGACCACATTCGCACAGAGAGTGGTCTCGAACACGTATTTTATGTAAAAAAACTGGAGTGCATATTTTGCGAAATTAAATATTCGATGAAAATGAACCCTCGATGACGTGTGACGGAGCAAAGTGTTGCTAGCCTTCTATCGGCGCGTTCCGAAGTACAGCTAACGATAGCAACTTAGTTTGGGAAATGAGAAAGTTGTGAAATGAAGCAGTTTGGAAAATATAAGAGTTATAAAACGAAAAACGCTAAATTATAAACATTAAAGTAAAAAAAAAACTAGAGCTACACTTAAAAATACACAATAAATAGAATTTGGAACAATAAATAGAATCCTTTTCGTCCACGGGGTCGGTTTGTCTATCTTCCGTGATCACTCAATAGCTCAAAGGTTAACTGGAAGAGATCCCTTATAGGGATAATAAGTTCGTCTTTATACGTGTGTTATTTATTTATTATGGGTGTATTTTTAACTGACTTATATACCAACACTAAAAAGTTTACATACACTAAACCGACAATTTTGTTCATGGATGTCCACCCAATGTCTGCTTAATAGCGATGTAATCAATCAGTCAACAATCATCAATATTAAATAACCCTGTTCTAAAAAAAATTGCATATCTTCGAATTTAAACAGCTGTCTTTGCGTAGCGGTACCCCATGACATGACCAATCAAAGATGGAAGCTGTCACATCAACTTTTTTAAAACCATTACGCCATGAAACCAGTTTCGCATTAATACAGCCAGTTTCTCATTAATTAAAACATCCGATAAAAAATATATGATTATTAACGTTAAGTTTAAAATGTTTGATCGAATTAAATTTAGAAATTCAATTTCTATTTCACTAGGACTAATCACTAGATCAATTAGCAATGTATTTGTTTAAACTTTACGCGAGTAATAAAAAGGTAATTAATTTGTTATAGTCGTAATTTACACTTAAAAGTAACTACTTATAAATAATGTGCCTGCTAATTAATGGATTGTACACTCAGTTGCGAAAAGATATCCACGATTAGTAATGGGCAATTTCAGTATAATAGGAACAAGTTGGTTTATTTGTCTTTGAGACCTTGAGGATTCAAATAAATCTCAAATAATTAGTCAATTAAATTATTCTGTACGTTACTTAATTAATAACAAACCTATTTGTTATAATTATATTTTTCATGAAAATTAAATATTAAATTATTATTTTCAAACACAAGCTGGACAACACCCAAATCATCCAAATTTTACCCTGCAATATGTTTTTTGTTTGTAGTTTATTAAGTTGAATGTACAACAGGACGAATAAAGGTCCAATACCACTCATATGCATACCATAATCGTAGTCTCATATAACAATGGACTATTACGTACATATTTGTACACTACACCGTACCCGCAGGTACAGTATCCGCAGCAGAAGTACCTAAGCAGAATAACAACGGTTTATACAACCCTTATTCTCTTGATAATAGAGTCCATGTGAAAATAAATTTGAGCACGTAGCAACTTCTGATGCTGACTATACATCATTTGACACCAAGTTGATTCAAAGAAGTATCCAAGAGGCCATTCTTGGATTGCAAGTTTTTACAACCGTGCAATACATGCGCTGCTTTTTTAATTTAAAGTAGTATTTATTTTTATTACGGTGTGTCAACTTTTCCGGTGTTAAAAAACGGTTACTCCAATGTTCCAAATTCGAACTTCTTATCTTGCCGCCCCGCTCATTGAAATATTTGTTTGAGAGGGTATAGTTTGTAGTTGGTCCATTGTTATGAAGTTAGGTTAGGATTCAACAATGGGATCCTAGAGATATCGAGAAAAAGGGAATTCTTCAAATATTAGTGCTTTTTAGTAATAGTTTTGTTATATATCATTTCGCTTCAACGATATCGATTATTTTTTATTAAAAAGTGATTATTTCATGACACTATACAGTAAGCATTTTCTTTTCACCTCCTCACAACATCTTAATGCAACAGTCTATGATACCTAAACAAGACAACACGATAAGTAAATAATTGTGTATGTGATAGATTTATGACAACTTTATTTAGGCCTTTTATTCCTTTATGGCCATCAACTATAGTTGTAACTCTACGCAATAATCTTATTAAAGGTTTCGTGACACATATTGAATTATTGTTTTAAACATGTCGGGCTGTCCCTGACAATTTTACGTCAGTTTCAACAGCTTAAATACAATAATTATACGCAGACAAAGTCGCGGGCAAAAGCTATTTTTTCAATAAATGACTATCTAGTCACCTTATTATGGATATAGATAACCAATAAACGAAACAATACTATCTAAGAATAGCGAATTGGTCGTAAATTCTGACAAAAAATCGTTTTTAATTAAAAAAGCTTGGCATTTACAGAGTAGTCTGGACACAAGCCATAAAGATCTCAATAAAAATGTAAATCAAAATGATTTAGCGGCCATTGGACATTGTAATGACTTTTCATTGAAATATCCTTTGATGAGTGGTTTATTGGCATGTATTTATTTATTTAAACTTTATTGCACAAAAGAAAAACTTAACGTACAAAAGGCGAACTTAATGCCATGCGGCATTCTCTACCAGTCAACCTTAGGGCAAAGCAGAGAAATTGTAGGCGGTGCATTAAACAACATAATTACACATAATTACACATAATTAAAATACTCATACTATTATAGCTACATACATATAGATAATAAACATACATATATATAAATAGATATACATACATAAATATATACGACGATGAAACAAACCAAGCAGATATACTATGAGATTTCAGTTCTGCCAGCAAAGAAACTTCGCACGGCCCTTTTAAATGCCAACTTACTCGGAGCCTGTTTGATTGTGAGAGGAAGACCGTTCCAGAGGCGAGCCACTTGCAAGGAGAAAGAATTAGACATGAAACCAGTACGGTGAAGAGGAATAGAAAGGGCAAGATTGCCGGAAGAGCGAAAATTACGGTTACGAGTGGATTCAACATAGCAGAAAAAGGTTTTCAGGTATTCAGGAGCTTGTGGATCATTGAGTATTGAAAAGAGAGTGCAGAGCATACGAATATTGCGTCGTTGACGGATGGGAAACCAGCCAAGCTGAGAGCGGTAAGAAGAAACGTGATCATATTTACGGAGACAGAAAATAAAGCGAATACAATTATTAAGAAGTCGATCCAACTTATCAAGAAGATCCTCATTTAAGTCCGGATAACAAACATCACCATAATCAATTATGGGTAGTAATAGTGTATTTACAAGCAATACCTTAGTTTTGATAGGCAAGAAATTTTTCAGTTTGTTGAGAGCATGAAGCGAGCCAATGACTTTCCGGCTAATTTCACCTACCTGCACCCTCCAGCTCAGTGTGCTATCTAAGTGAACACCTAAATCCTTAACACTAGAACTAAAAGGAATAGGCGTTCCGTTGAAATTTACAGGAGTTACAGAATCCCGGTCAAGTTTAGCAAGCTGACGAGAGCTGCCAATGATAATAGCCTGACACTTTGAGGGGTTTACAAACAGACCAAATTTCTCAGACCATTGTTGGATGTGTAAGAGATCCAGGTTTAGTTTGTTAATTGTATCAGTAATATCATCCACTTTACATTGGTCGTAAAGTTGCAAATCGTCAGCATACAGATGGTAAGAACAGCGAAGACCAGGGGTGATAAAGTTTACAAAAAGAGAAAATAATAAAGGAGAGAGAATTCCTCCTTGAGGTACACCAGTGGCAAGGTCGCACCAATCAGACAAAGCCCGATCTACACGGACTGCCTGCTGGCGCCCACAAAGATATGAAGCAAACCAGCCAAGAGCAGAAGAAGACACATTAAGATGGCCGAGCAAGGCAAGAAGGATCTCATGGTCAACAGTATTGAAAGCGTTAGAAAAGTCAATGAGAACAAGTACTGTGACCAATTGATCCTCCATGCCCCGCCTAACATCTTCAGTCACTTTGAGAAGTGCAGTACAAGTACTATGGCTGGGACGAAAACCAGACTGAAAGGGGCTCAACAGTTTGAAAGAGTGTATAAAGCTAGAAAGTTGCTTGTGAGCCACCGCTTCAGCAATTTTTCATAAAAAAGGGAGAATAGAAATTGGCTTAAAGTTACTAAGTGATGTGGGATTGCTAATTTTAGGTAAAGGAATAACGAACGCGCGACGCCAGAGAGAAGGAAAGTCACCATTAAGCAGCGAGGAGTTGATGATATCGGTTATTATAGGAAGCACACAGTCCAGGACTAATACTACCATACAACGCCCAATATCATCACAACCAACAGCTTTCGATTTAATTTTATTTATAATTTTATTAACATTAGCGTCAGAAGTGGGATAGAAAGAGAAGATATCAGAGACGTATCGATGTATCTAATAGGGCTGCCACAAACCAGATATACATAATCTAATAAAAAAAAATGTGCGTTTGGGGCTCATCACAAAGGGCTGTGCCATCAAATCAAATAAAATAATTGACTGTTTGTGAATATTTGTTTTAGTGGCCAAAGTATGAATACATATTCTTAAAATTTCAAGTGTCTATTACCATTCAATCGTTGGAGCAAAAAATGGAGATAACCTGAAAAAATGCGAAAATTTCAGTCTACCTGTTACGGTTGAAGAGATAGTACAGCCCTGTGGCAGACAGACAGACGGACAGACAGCGAAGGCTCACTAATAGGGTGGAAATTAACTCTGCGAAAATATCTAATTTAATTGGCCTTTTTGCAGTGCTGTGCTCACATCATATAGTTGGTCAAAGTCAAAGTATTTATTTGCTGGATTTATGCCACGTGGCAAGAATTCGTCCACGTTTCCTATCCGGTTTTACGATCAATGGTCCTGTAATTTAGATGTGACAGTATATTTTTACCTGTTACATTTTTTTGCAGAATGTTAATACATACAGATAATGCCTTATTAGCAAAGCAATCCAACGAAGTAAGTCTTCAGCATTCAACACGTGACGTGCAATTTACGCAAAAAATATCAATAATAAAATAAAATTGTAAGTCCTATTTATACAATTGTAAAAATTGCATAAACATAAGGTTACTTGCAATTTATAAATTTGTAAAAAATAAGTGTAGATTGAAGATTCTCAATTGAAGTGGGTCGTGTCGCGTTGCAACATGGATAGCTGCCCCTGATGAAGAGCTCAATATGAGTTCGAAGCATGTCGGGCCGTTCCTGAATTTTTACCTGAGTTTAAACCGTTTATAATTATTAAAGATGTGTTATGATAGTTTGAATTTGAATAATATTATTCTCAATTCGGTTGAACTTTTTTGAAAAAAAATAATAATTTAATGTTACATCGAAAATTACTTTTTAGGTCGAGAGTAGGCATCTCCAAGTTGGTTCTATGAAGTGGTCCAGTTCATTAAAAGTGAAAAAGCTGTACCACTTCACTTCACTAAAAGTAAAGATCTGATGATCTGAAGGATCAGAATGGAAGCGACTCCTCAAATAGAAAACTTGCGTAGCGTTTTTTAACCGACTTTAATAGAAGGAGGAGGTTTTATATTAGACTGTGTGTATTTTCCTTATAATTAAAATCTTCGTGATCGTTCTAAAGCCTTGTCATGTGTTTAAAAAATCAGATCATAATAAATGGCGGCACAAGAAACGTATCAATTTAAACAGATTATCATGAATGATTCATTATCGTAAGTATTGTTTTTGTGGATCAGTGTAGCGTGGAAAATTGTGCTAGTCGATACGTTAATATGAAAGCAGCTATTAAACCTTGTTTGTGATATTCACGAAAACATTATTGTTCTTAAAATGCATTGGGTCTTGCCCCGCTGCCGGCGGCGCCCAGCGGTTAGGTTTTTAATGATAATATATTCATATTTTGTTATTTCTTTATTGTATTTTACTTTTTATATACATGTATTATGCATTGTAGTAATGGTTGCGTTTATCACGTGATAAATAAGTGACAAAGCATCTGACACTCACACTCACATATTGTCAAAACGTGACGGACGTACCTAAATCTAAAGTATTGTCGATATTGGGATACCTTTTACCCGGCTACAAAGAATTTAATAAATCAGAACCCACATTTAATTCCACACGGAGACCTCCTGAGTATAAAACCGAAACGACATTTAAAAGGAGAAATCCAACGTTTCTTTATTGAGAAATACTAAATATTAACATTTAAAAAGTTTTATCAAGAAAATTTAAACTTAAATTATTAGAGGTGAACACAATGTGATCCACTTTTGACCAAATGTCAAATGTCATATGAAATAAGGCTAAAACGTGTGTCAGGTCAAAGTCAAGGCTAACATATGATCATGTGACCTTTAAATGTATACTTAAGAGTCAAATTACATGACGACATTTTTTTTTGAGGATGTCAATCGATTTTATTTTGTTGTGGGATCAAATGTCCATACGAGGCCAACTACATTTAGACTGCTCTAATAGTCAGAAATGACCGTCAAAGTTCAAGATTTCTACGGAGGGCTAAAAACGCTCCATACAAATGGCCGCATATTTATATGGAGACAATAAGTAATTGGCCATTTTCACCGTGAAAAAGTGCGTTTAAGTTCATAGTTATCTTACAATCATATTATTGTTTTGTTAAAATATGAATATTCTGAAAATAAAATGTTTTTTTTTTATTAATAAAACATAAAAATTGGATACCTTTGAAGTCACATATTAAATAGTAGATTGTACGACAAGTGCATAAAACGCATCATTTTACACGAGACGTTTATCCATCCGAGCGAGCTTGCGAGCGAGGATGAATATAAAGTCGAGTGTAAAATGCGTTTTATGGACGAGTTGCACACTCTACTTTTCACTTCGATTGCGAGGAAATGAAACTGTATCATGTAAATAACATATATACACATATCATGTATGACCTACTTAAAAACAAATTTAATTAAAATTGAAAGTTACTTTAAATATTTCTCATTGGTCTAATAGCAATGAGAAATATTTAAAGTAATAGTTTAAAAAGTAATAAATGATAGTACATAAAAGTTACAAGTTTATTTCAAGAAGTTTTATTGTGTACTTTGGCTGTTGGTATATTTGCCTTGGTCTTAGAATACTAACAAAACGAAATAAAATAAAGAGTTAAAACCCGTTCCAGACCTTCCGATCCGATCCGATTTATCGGAAGAAATCGGATAATGTGTAGTGCAATTGTTAGGATCTTATACACTACACATTATCCGATTTCTCCCGATAAATCGGATCGGATCGGAAGGTCTGGAACGGGTTTTATTGTATGAAGTTTTATGTTTTTTTTTTTAACTGTTTATTAAGAACCTTTTTCGTGTGGCTGTTGGACCGATCGCCTTGGTCTTCGACGACGATTTTACTTTATGCTCTAGAGCATAAAAAGCGATTTTATGTCGCGTACGCACAGCATAAAGTCGAACTTTTAGAGCGAGAGAAGTGAAAAAAAAAATTTTTTTTCTGTTTCATGACATATGAGCTAATTTTATTCATATAACTACAATACGTTGTATAATTCAACATGTCTATTGTCTACACCCCTATTGTTTTAAATGGATTGGTTCCTTTTATTGGAATTCTGTTGTCTAATACGAACATTAGAACTTTTACTAATGTTACTAAGAAAAAATAGATTTACTTAAGGCTCCTTATCCGTTCAAAAATGCTGATTGTTTTAGTAAATTCTCCTTATGATCAAACATGTTTCTTAACATATTATCAATGTTACTACTCAGAACAGGGCCATTGCGATTTATTGGTAGGTAGGTATATATTCGAAACGTAAAGTTTGAATTTTTCATTGACAAAATTCACGCAGAAAACTCTTTTTTTTTTTTCAACTTATTTTCGACTGCACGCTATGCGAGCGTGAAATAGCTATGTTACTTTCAAGAATTCAGGGAAAAGTATAACTTACTGCAAAAAGTTGTTTGAAATTATCAATACGTATAGTTGTCATTATATGAAAAATAAAAATTTAAGGCCTCTTAAAAAAATTACCGATACCCGATACGTATGTTGCCATGTAATGCCAGTAAAAGAGTTATTGCATATCTCATACATAACCAGATGAGTTACGGAAGCTTCGAGAAAACGATCTGCAATGCAAGCATGCATGGCCGCGTATCTGCATGCGATAGCGGTATAGCGGTTATGTTTATGCATGTGCGGAAATGCATATGCAGGCACTGGACTGAAACACTAGCCCTTATAGGTTTAATAATGATTATGTAAGCCTGTGCTTTGATAATAAAGTTGTAATAGTAATGTCTCTATGTTGCTGGCATAGAGACGTTTATCGATTGTCAAGTTGTCGACTGATTTTAGTTTTCTCATGGAAAACACAACTGATAGGGAAAAGTTGGCCTTTGTCAAGTATGTTTTATCTATGTTAGGTACAATAAAGTGCTTAACCCCTAACTGCATACGATGAATCATTTCGATCTTAATGGCACGGGTCAAGTTCAAATAAAAGTAGGTAAATAAAAAAATCTATATTTTTAAAGCGCCTATTTTTTTCACATAAAATGTAAATGCCATGACGCATAGGTACATTTTGACGAAGCGTTAGACGATAAAGTTAAATTACCAAATTGACGATAGACCAGTGATATACTTAAGCTCAAGTGTTGGGAAAGTATTAAAAGTGACATATAAATGCCTACCTACATATTACAAAAAAATATAAAAAACAACATCACAGCTCTGATTCCATATATTCCATTAAATAATTTATAAAGGCAGCAGCAATAAATCAGCACTCGAAATACTAAATAGATCACGTGGTTATCGTCCATCTGAAATATTTATATTTTCTCAAGAGTCACGAACGTGCGACGACATATATTTATAGAACAGGATAGCGAAGCCCTTTACTCAGCTTTCGTAATTAATAAGGGTGTAGACTTGAAGTTGACAATGACGCGAAAAATTTAAAAATTTAATGATTCAGGCAGGGTTCGCACCCCTACCGTAACCCTACCCTAAGGCATGCAGAAGCAACTGGTTGAAAAATACAATGGCTCTCGCATCAGAAAATTTGGTTTACGTTAGCAGACGTTACTGCTTTAATAAAAATGATTGTGTAGACTGATGTTGAATCTAATGCATTGTATGGTAGATGGGCCATTCAAGTACTTGCTTTAGTAAATAACTGTAATTAGATTTTTATATTAAGATATTAGGTACCGTAAAGCGGAACGGAATATATCAATGATAATAAAAGCTAATAAAATATACAGGAGCATGGCCTACTTTGTAAAATAGATTTTACGCCGTGTCCTTATTTTTTTGACCATCTGTGGCAATTAAATCCCTACCTTCATATTATGACCTAACCTTTTACTTCATTTGCTCAATCGAGCTATGAATATTTGCGTTTTTATAACCATTTTAAATCTATCCAAAGTAGCCCCAAATTATACTAAAATTTTACTCCTTAAGTTGTTATTGATAACACTGTCCTAAAACAGCACGTTTCCCAGACCTGAACATATCAATCCCACCATCGATATTAAAGGCCCTTGAAACTCCACATTCACATAACTCAAATATACCGATGCTTAGTTCCAAATCGTAGTAACAACCAAGGACATTCGTAGCCTTATGTCACCTTTTAGATAACTCAATAGTATACAAGTGTTTAGTTCCAAAGAGTCGTAAGAACCGAGGACATTCATACACTTATGTCACCTTCTATAATGAGTATCCTGTGGGTCGACTCTGTATGCAATCAATGCATTGGTGGGGACGTGAGGAGGGTGCAGAAGTACTGGAATGATTTGTGTTGAGAAATGGCGCCAAATCGAGTATGATAACTATTGGGCTATTACTTAGGCTAGGCTCACAAGGTCTCTTAGGAGTCAAGTGATGAAACATTTCTATTGATATATTTTATTGATTAATTACTAGATGCATCCCAATTATTATTGTTCAAAAAAGCAGCTTGGAACGCCATGGATGGAACAAAATGTAGGAAGATCACTGATATAATATACACAATGCATTGAAACGCCGTAGAAGTATTGTCATTTATCAAACCGCGATGATAAAATAATGGAAGCTACCGCCATCTATTCTATTGTAAAATCCTAAAATTGATATAATCCATATGAAACGGGTTGTAATTTAATACCTATGTCTGAGACTTACGGGAGTTTTCTTCGCCCCCTGTTATTTATAGACTTACGGATGCAGCCATATTAGGCTTCCGGCTTCACAAAGTACTGAAAAAAAAAACGAGTTTTCTGTATAAAAATTCCTAAAATTTAATTAAAAATCTGTTTTCAATGGAGAGGGGTAGAGATGTGCCGTTCTCGAGAACGTTTCTCGATCTGTATGGGGAGAGAACGTTTTTGAGAACATATGCGATACAAAATGAGAAAAAAATCCAAAAATTCTCGGAAACAGCACATCACTATAGAGAGGGGTCATTATTACATTACTACAATCTGTAGGTATTCTTTGTCCCTTCATCACACCGAAACGAATGGACGGATTTTAACCGATTTCGGTACAGGGATAGCTGGGCATCCAAAAATGGTTATTGGATACTTTTTACCCAATTAAGGTAAGAAAAAGCTTTATGAAAACAAAGTTGCTGTCATCTTCCAGTCCCCTAATATCGCTTTGAGTTTCTATTAGGTTTAATTAGAATCCTTTTATAGAATAGGTACATAATCCAAAAACTGGTTTAGCGACAATCGAACAAAACTAGACTTCTACTGTCCAAAAAATCTCCTAAACAAAATGCAAATTTACCGACCTCGATACATGTCGCCTCCTTTTTAAGAAATAGCAAACCTATTAAATTTGCATACTGTATCATATGTATTATGTAAAAGTATTAGATAACCATATTATATTAATATTGGCGGCCATAACAGGTTGCATTCTGCATAATAATTACGGTAACGAAATGTGAATGTTGATTGTGGACGTGACATTTTAATTGATTAGTTATTAGCTAGTGTTTCTTGTCGGAAGCTTTTATCGATTTGAAAAAGAAATGAAATGTACAAGTCAAGAAACCATTACATTCGATACAGTTGAAAATAAAATATAGGTCAGCAATTATATATTTTACTACTTAACTACTAGAATAAAATGTTTGCCGCTTTGCCGCCAAGCGAAAATTATCTTACGGGGATCTAAAACTTTTCAAATTAATGCCAATCAACCTTATTGCTATGCAAGTTCATCGGAAAAGCCAGAAATCGAAGAAATCTTTTTGCATTCAGTATGGAAAAGGTGAAAATACGTGTCCTTATTGTCTGTATATCAAAAACTTGCAAATTAACATGAACGTTTGTAAATAAACTTAAGGTATAGTTGAAATGTTTAAGCTTTTTAGGTTTCTACTTAAGAGCTTTTCTTGTAAACATTGCTAGACAATACCTTGTTCAAATCATGTACATAAGCAAACTCTAAAATTCTTTCGTATGCATGGTTGTCTAGACTACTACCGGCTCGCCCATACAATTCGGGAAACGTCCTTGAGAACGGCACATATCTACAGAGGTCGTATATCTCAACCGATTCTCGTGAAATTTTCTGAGTAGGTTCGATAACTATAAAGATTATTTTTCGATTATTCAAAATGCCGGCGATATGGGTGGTCGAAAGTTGGTGGTTCGTGTACCTACACCATTTAAGAGTGCAAAAGGATGAAACTTACAGATATTTCCCACAGAATTTAAAGTAAGTTTATTAAATACATGATGATTGATGTACAATTTAGTATCATATTCTCGTGCAGAAGATTCACTTACTTAGCTACATTAATGTCATTCCATCTCACTGATGATCCATCCCGATACCGCTTATGAAACGACGTAAACGCCATAGAGCTTCGAAGACTTTACGTCTTTTTAACAGCGACGTTGCGCAGTGACAGATCTGCTTTCACTGTGGATGACCATATTCGTGACATTACACATTACATACATACATGCATGCATGAGAGAACGATTTATTACGAAATTGATGGATGATGCGTGTTTTTAGTGGGTGACTATCGTGATTATGATACATATGATGGATGTTGGGAAATGGGATTCTAAGCATAGGTTTAGCTTAACCCGTTCCCAGCGGCCTACTGATTCTATTTGTTTGAGGTTCGTGAAGGAAACATGAGCCTAATCTACTCCGGTTTGTCTTTACCACCCGGGCCATATATCGAGAAAAAGAGGCAACTTTTTTGTCAGATCTGCTCAGCCTTTAACGAAACAGTGTAGGATCACGACAAAGTATTGATACTCACTAGGGGTCGCCGAGCGCCGAGGCTTTGAGTCCTTAGTAATAGTTTTTTTGGCAACCTATGTGTGACTGTGTGTCACTGCTGGACCTCTACCTAACAATTCCTTGAGCGTTTAGATTGTCCCACTTTCTGTCTAAATCTACACTGTCCGTTGAGGCACCTATCGGAGCAACTATTGAACAAAGACAAAGTTCCATTGATACAAAGATCAAAGCACAAAAATTGAAATGGGTAACCTGGCGGAACAGACAGGGAATTGATCCCGGTACCTCTGGATTACCTGTCCAACTTGTTCACCTTGTCACCTTTCTACAACCCCACCCTAACGCCAAATAACCTTTCGAATTTTTACTTGCGCTTTGTGTGTCGATCTTTGCATTGTTTATTTGAAAGGCTAAACCTTAGTGATCTAAATGTTTTTTTTTTTTCCAGGGCTCGGACCCTCGCGTGGCGACGTGCCGCGGACGCCTGCAGACGCGCCGCTGCCAGCTCAACCAGGAGATCAACAAGGAGCTCCGTCTCAGAGCTGGTGCCGAGAACCTATTCAAGGTATGTTGTCTTAGGCGCGACATACACATAAACGGCGTAAGGCGCAGGCGCGGCGCAGGTACAGTGCCGCTTCAAAACGTTTGTATAAAAAATGTACGAAGTCAATCGCAAGCAAACATACTGAAGCGATATACCAGGTGTTTCCTGTAATAGGAGCAATAAAATCCATACTAATATTATAAATGCGAAAGTGTGTCTGTCTGTCTGTCTGTCTGTCTGTCTGTTACCTCTTCACGCTTAAACCGCTGAACCGATTTAGATGAAATTTGGTATGGAGATAGTTTGAGACCCGGGAAAGGACATAGGATACTTTTCATCCCGAATAAATTTAGTGTTCCCGTGGGATGAGCGGGTAACACCGCGGGGCACAACTAGTAAAATATAGATTCTACGCTTCAAATTGAACAACATTTGTTCAGCAACTTAAAAAAAGTCAGTTTTCAGAATTTTATTATTTCAAACAAATTAAATAGTATTTTCAATGTACGTCGTCCAACATTGACATTCCCTATAAGCATTGACATAGCTGTCACTCTACTAATATCGGACATTTCGCAATACATTGCTTCTTTGTCTAAACATTATTCTACAAAACATCATTATTTTCACACGTTATTTTCAGAAGTTGCTTAACAAATGTCGTCCAGTTTCAAGCGAAGAATCTATGTTTTAATTTATCGCTCCTATTACAGGAAACACCCGGTATAAGCACATTTAAAATATCTGCGCTCTTCTGATAATTTCAATACCGGGTGGATCCAATATTTTCTATGCCTCGGCTTCGTCTTCTGAAGACTTGAAGAGGAAGATATGTTATTGCGACAAAATCAGCCTGTACGTATAATGACGCATCGTGATGAGACTGATGAGTGCCGTATCCGTTCCACGTTGCGCCGAGCCGAGCCTTATTCTTTACGCTATTTGTGTGTATTTCGGACCTTAATAGAATTCTCCCGAATTGCTTCGGCGTGGCGGGAAAGGCAGCCTACATATTATATTGAACTTCCTTTATTAGTGTATTCTTATAGCTATACCCTTGCCTAAAAAAGCGCAGCACCTACGCTCGTCTCAGCAGCTGCTACTTTTTCAGCATCATCATCATATTAGCCGATAAATGTTGCACTCCAGCAGTGCCAGTACAAACGCCTCTCTCAAAGTTCTCCACAATGATTGGTCGTGCGCCGCCCTCACCCAATTGCTTCCTCCGATCCTAAGTCGTTGGTCCACCGTGTTAGGCTTTCCCACGCTGCAGTACACGGTCACAACTCAAGAACCTTTCTGCCCCAACTACCATCAGCTCTACGAGCAATATAGATACATACTTAAATACATACAATCACATCCATGAACCAGAAACATTACATTCGAGTACATTACACATACATTTGCCCTTGACGGGGCTCGAACCCAGGAACGTTGGCCCAGTAGGCAGGACTACCACTGCGCCAACCACGTCGTCAAAACACGTCAAAACGTGTTGACAAAACGCGTCGTCATGGATCTCTAATATTATGTTTACAGAATTAATTTGATTCTAAGTATAAGAAGCACTCGCTGCATCTTGCATTAAAATAGGCAATTTCGATGCAAATTTCTCCTTCGCGTTGACAATAGAAAGTTTTCCGCTCAAGCCGAGCCTCCTTATACTATTGTGAGTGATGACTATGGGGTATTGTACAGATTTAAGAGGAAATGCCACAGCTTATTTTTCTATACAAATTTCTTGTAGAGATGACCCGAGGTTTCCCGAGAATATTTCCGAGGAAAAATGAGGAAAGTTTCCGGAAATTCTCGGAAACTGCACATTACTATTCCTACAACTCCAAAACTTAACCGGTGTCTGTTTTTGGACAAAATTTCGCTTCAAAGATATGATACTTACACGAATTGTATGATACCTAATACTTAAGCGCGAAAATCGCAACGATCCGACCCAGAACATTTCCTTCCCATTTGAGTTTGAACCTTTTTTTGTATCCGACGCTAGTTACCAGGTGCAAACTTAACACCGTAAACGAAAAGTATGGAAAAATAAGCAGTAGTATGCCCCCTTAAGGCTTTGGAGTTCTGTTTTCCATTGTAATTTAATTTAAATATTGGAAGTATGTGTTTTCTATTAGGTACGTGTTATGTAATACTAGTGAATAGAGTTAATAAAGTGCCACTGTCTGAGAAAGATAGCTTTTAAAATAGCTTTGTCACTAGACGTTACTATCTTCAATGTAACGAATATTATCTATAGAAACGGTGAGAGACGTTGTCTATTCCCGCTACTTCGTAGTTTTTTCTTTACCATAGTCGGGTAAAAAGAATCCTATAACCATCCTTCGATGTACCCGTGTCTTCTATCCGTGTACCAGTACTGATGGTAAAAAAAAAACAATGCGAGTGTGAGTGACAGATGCTTTTTCACTTATTTATCACGTGATAAACGCAACCATCATAGGCCCCCTGGTCAAAATCCATCCAGCCGTTCAGGCGTGATAAGAGGACAAAAAAAATTACCATCAGATGCACTGTACTGGTGTAGCGCTGCAGCCATTCATAACCTGCATCGTGATTAAGATTTTTCCTGAAATATACATAGAAAACTGATAATATAATGTTATATCTTCTTCTTCTACTACTGCCATATACCTTAACAAATATCGGCGACCACCTTTGCGAAGTCCTTTCTGTTCTCAGCCAATCTAGTGAGTGTAACTGCCTTCTTGATGTTAGTCAATTTTTATGGAGCCAATTTATCCTCCTTCTTCCTCTTTCCCTTTTCCCTTCTATTATCCCCTCTATTATAACTTTGAGTTATGTTACATATTTCGTGTTTTTTTGATAGTAAATACAAAGAAAACGTCCATGACCCGTTTCGAACCAGGGACTAGCAGCTTCATAGGCCTTTGTACAACCAAACTAAGCTAGTGCCAATATATACTTATATTGTGAATTAGCATTGAATAGAACAAAAGTCTAAGTCTGTGCACTTTACACGGTCATTAAGACAAAGAAAAAAATCAACATAAAAATCGTCTTAAAACTGCCCGAATCCGGCAATTACAGTCAGAAAGATGATATCAATGTCTTCATTCGAAATTGGGTTTGGGATCTTAAACCCTAATGTCATGTACTAAACTTATTGTGACGAGTCTAGGGTGACATTCTGTATTATATTATCTTGTACATTTAAATTCTCCATATTGTTTTTAAAACCGTTAAACGTTAAGTTACGTTTATTTCTTAAAAAGTGCTATAAACCACAACTATGTTGCTTGTATTGTAGATTCACAAAAATTCAGGAACATGTAAAAAAGAGGTGCCTCAGGACTATAGTCTAATAATCACGACCATGGTTGAAAATTACCGACCAATAGCTATTCTTTCCTCAACTGCAAAGCTGTTCGAATCGATCATTAGCAGACTGGTTTCCCCTCAATTAAAACCTTTCCTTTCAGACTCGCAACACGGGTTTAGGCCTAGGCGATCGGTCGAGACGAATCTGCTAACCCTGGTTGACTACATCTCCGAACATTTGGATAAAGGGATACAAGTTGATGTGTTGTACTTGGACTTTAAAAAAGCTTTTGATCGCGTGGATAATGACTTGCTTCTGAGTAAATTATGTAATCTGGGTTTCTCACCGACATTACTACGGTTCTTTGCAAGCTATCTGCGCGACAGGCTGCAGTTTGTGCAACATGGATGCTTTGTTTCCGAACCCTATCACACACGTTCAGGAGTCAGCCAGGGTTCGATCTTAGGGCCACTTTTATTCGGAGTCATGATAAATGACTTGGCAACAGTCACTACATATGCCAGATGCTTACTCTACGCTGATGACTTGAAGCTCATTTATGGTGTGCAACAGTTATCCGATTGCGAATCACTTCAGGAAGACATCAACCGGGTTTATCAATGGAGCATTAAAAACAAGCTTCTTTTTAATACTGGAAAGTGCTCAGTGATGACTTTCAGCCGCGCGCATGACCCTGTACATGCACAATATCAGTTAGGCCTTGAACCCATTACACGTGTCGAGTCTGTTAAGGACTTAGGCATAATGTTCGACGTGCATCTCAACTTTCATGAGCATATGAGGACATTAACTGCCAGCTGCTATCGAAGGTTGGGATTCGTAATTCGAAATGCCCGTGACTTTGATAATCCCATGGCGATTAAACTCATTTACACCTCGTTAGTCAGAAGCAAACTGGAGGCAGCTTCTGTTGTCTGGAACCCTCATGAGGTCACTTACGCCCTGCTTCTGGAGAAAGTCCAAAAAGCTTTTTTGCGTTTCTTGTACAGGAAAACTTACGGGTACTATCCATTTTTGTACCCAACTAAATTCCTGCTGGGCATGTATGTTAGGGTTTAATTCCCTTGAGGTGCGACGAAATCATAGCCTTCTGACCAGTGCGTGCCGTATCTTACGAGGTGATTCGGATTGTCCGGAATTGGTTTCGCAATTTGTATGCTTGCTTGTGCCCTCATTGTCTAAATCCAACTTTAATCTCCGAGCACGTGCTCGTCATTTGCTGGAAGTTCCGAGGGCGCGCACGGTATCCCACAGAAAATCACCATTGGTCCGTGCTTTGTGAGATCTGAATGCGCTTCTCGCATCAGCACCTGATTGCGATGTTTTTGCAAGTAGCTGGAAGGTTATATGTAACGAATGTCTGAAGTTCTGTGAGGCGATGGATGAACGTCCTCCTAGTGATTCGTGAAAGTTTGTTATTATCTGTGTTTATGTGTTAATTGTTATTTTAGCTTAATTTTAGGTATTATTATTAAATTCACAGTGCCTAGCATAATGCTGTAATACTGTGTAATTTGTTTGTTTGTTAAATAAATAAATAAAATAAAAATAAAATTCCTTGGACAATTATTAACATCGCCAATGATCACAAATGCAATGTGGAGTTAGCGCCCAAAGCTAATGTCTATGTAGGTTCCCACCAAGGTCAGGGTTCAGGGACCTTAAGAAAGGGTGTCACGCTCTATGCGCACGAGTCGATTTTTGTTCCATTGCCAAAACAGCGTAAGTCATATGGGTTTACTACTGCCATCTGTTATTGTGGAAGTAAAGTGGAATGTAGTTTGAAAGATGAGACTAAAAAATTATGTGCTATGTAATTTGCTTATAGGTATAGCAATCATAGCAGTATCGTATAGCAGTTCATTACTCTAACTATACCTAATATAGAGTTTACTAACTCTATAATGCAACTTCGTTCGCATATTTTTTTCTTTGCTATAGATGGGTAAAAAGTACCCCATAACCATCTTTGGATTTCCAGCTATCCCTGTACCAAAATTGTTTAAAATCCGTGCAACCGTTCCGGCGTGATGAGAATACAAAGACAATTTTACCAACAGATACATTTGGTACAGGGATATTTTTACCCGTCTACAGTACTTAAAGAAAAAATCTGCAGATCTCACACTTCGCGTAACTATCAAAGGCATTGAAAATTTAGTGTTCTGACCTCGCGCTACCGCCTACAGTTTTTGTCCGCCCGCCTCCTGAGATGACTCAAACTGTAGCTTAATTCAATCCCCAGATTGATCATTTCCGTTTCTTCAATTCGAGCTCAAAAAAGTTATTAGGAAATTCTCGATTCAAATCAGCGAATATTTTTGAAATATTTACTTTTTTTAGAAAATCTCAACAAGTTACCGATTTTGGGAATTTAAATTGCACTTTGAAGCCCTCCGGCAGACGGACACTCTGACATGAGATGAGACCCATCCGCGTCGCTCTCATATCTGCGAAACTACTGATAAATGTCTCTCTCTCTCTCTATACGCGATTAGGAAAATAAAAAACATTATCAAAGTTAACAAAACGCGGTCAAAGTGGCGGGCTATATCGATAATAATCTAGGGGTATGAAGTATGGTTCACGTGAATGAACGACGAGCGTGAGTCATGTGTCATGTTCGTGGTACCGCTTCCTGTCTGCGGTCGCCATTGTCTCGAACCGCACTCGAGTGAAAGATGTCTGAGACAACTAGCCAAGTGATGAACTTACAGTGGTTTCATCCACCTGTCAAATGATACTTCCTCCTCCTCGCGTCGATTTCCTCATTACTGAGGGTCGTGATTCTCCCGTAACTGGGTCATTATGCTCCGGACCGTGTTTCGCCATCTAGATCCTTGGCTTCATGGAGTGCGTTGTGTAGCTTGGTGGCCAATGATGAGCGGATTTGGTCAGACCATTCATCGGTGACCGGCCCCTCGGACGCTTCCATCGACCTTTCCAGTCACCATGAGTTGTTCCAAATTATTTCCTTCTTTCCTGGCAAATGATTAGAGATGCACCGAATATTCGGTTACTATCCGGTATCCGGCCTATCCGACCCTTATTTTAATATCCGGCCGGATACCGGATAGTAAACTTGCTTGATATTGGGGTAAAACTGGAATGTACTGCAATACTACTACAATTTGCACGTGTCTACTAGAAGTTACTTCGTAATGACATAATATAACTCGTTTCGAACCTAAAAATGCGTCCGCGCGAACGTTCACTAAGAAACAGGTCAATACCTGCGCACCGCGCACCTATAAAACTCAAAATGTAGGTATGGTTCCGCGGGCCGAATATCCGGCGGCTGGATACCGAATATTCGGCCGGTGGTTAGGCCGAATATCCGGTATCCGGTATCCGGCCAAACAACTATCCGTTGCATCTCTATAAATGTTACTTATCTTCTGCTGTCTGTTACAGGCGACGACGAACAGGAAGCTGCGAGAGACGGTGGCCCTGGAGCTGAGCTTCGTGAACTCCAACCTGCAGCTGCTGAAGGAGCAGCTAGCCGAGCTCAACTCCTCGGTGGAACTGTACCAGAATGACAGGTAACTCTCACGGGCAGTACGTTGGCGTAAATTAGGACCGTTTTCAGGGATCCGTACCCAAAGGGTAAGAACGGGACCCTATTACTAAGCCTCCGCTGTTCGTCTGTCTGTCCGTCTGTCACCAGGCTATAGGTATCTCATCAACCGTGATAGATAGATAGCTGTAATTTTCTCATCATGATATGCATCTGTTGCCGCTGTAACAACAAATACTAATAACAGAATAAAATCTATATTTAAGTGGGGCTCCGATACAACAAACGTGACCGGTTGCGTTAACTTTGCACCTCATTTGTATCCGGCGCCAGACATACCAGGTGCAAACTTAAGTTAACCCGGCCAGTTAAGATGGGGTAAGTGTTTGTAACAACCCTCGGTGCGCGAGTCAGACTCGCACTCGGCTGGGTTTTTATACTACGAAGGTGGCAAACAAGCATGCAGCCCGCCTGATATTTAGCAGTTACCGCCGCCTATGGATGTACGACGTCAGGAGCATCACACGCGCGTTGCCGACCCTTTAAGAACCTATTTACTCCCCTCTTGAAGAACCGCATACGTAGCCCTCGGGATACGGCACCACGTCTGTGGACGACTTTTATCTTCGCAAAACTGTATCCTTTTATATAACGGCAAATGCCTTCGTGCAGTTTCTGGCTAGAACTTTTTCGTATGAGTTTTGTCTGTGCTGCAATTTTCAAAAGTTTGTCCTGTTGTAACGACTTGTTGCTGTCCTCGCCACCTGAGAGAATTATCTGTGCCATACACTTCCTATTCCAATTCAATGCGTTATCCTAGCTCCACACTACTCGCGAAATAGACGTAGTGAGTAGAAAAACTTCGGTGCGGAAACCCATACTTTTCGGCCAACTTCGGTCACCTTGTCGAGTGGTATGGAGCCGTAATGAGTCTATATTAGGGTTGTATTTGGTGTGGTTAAATTCACCATTAATGTTACAACTACGTGTGTACCATAATCAATGTATCATAAAATTATTATGAAATTAGACCATAATAACGTAATTTGCAATCGTTGTAAGAGATTATCTTAAATCTTATCCGTAGCTAAGAACATTCTCAACTGTCACACAAATAAATCAGATACACTTGCCCGTTGTGTCATTTATTAACACTGACTTGACGTTTATTAAGAAACATTTATAAAATGTTTGTTAAAGATCCGGCCACTGGCAGGGGAAATTATACTAGCTTTGACCTATTCTAACACACTTAGTAGCCTGTCAAAAAAACTGGAACAAAATTCGAATGGCCGGTACGAATTGCCAGACAGTGTTACAGTTTTATTAATTAGATATTACTTAGACCATTATATCTCGTTATCTCTCCGATCAAGTTTCATCCACAGCTGCACCTCTAGCTCCTATATTACCTATCTCTTTCTATGGAATACTGTGAGAGAGTGACGGGTGAGGCTAATGTCGACACGACACGAGTCGAGAAACATAGTTGTGCTAGACGGGCTGTCCGAGCGGTCCGTTTAACATAGATAACATTAAATAAATGGCGTGAATTTTTGATGTATCGCCTGAAACAAGTTCTGTAATTATATAACGGAGATAACTGTGATGGCCGGTGCATGTGACATTTGCTGAGAAGTAAACTGTGGATGTGTTTATGCGCGAGGTAGAAGGTACTGAATGCTCGATCTTGGGTCTGATGATTTTGTATTGGGAGAACCGGGAATTCCCGGTTTCCGATTCTGGATCTGTATATAAAAAGACTACCTCTTTAGCAAATTAAAGCATAATATTTCAAACGTAGATCTCGGATCGATTTCATTTTAACACATATTAACGACTTCATTTCTACTTTTAGCAGCTATAAAGGCACTAAAGGTCTCGGAGTTAAGGCACAAAACATGTTGATACTGCTAGAGTTCCTAGTTTGACCACGGAATTTAGCACTTACCGTCTTCTTCAAGTAACGATAAGACCGCCTAGTGATTAAATAAATAAATAAATATCGGACAACCTCACACAAATCGATCTAGTCCCAAATTAAGCTCAAGAAGGCTTGTGTTATGGTTACTAGACGACGATATACATACTTATATAGATAATTATATACTTAAATACATAGAACAACCATGACCCAAGCACAAATATTCGAGTTCATCACACAAATATTTGCCCTATGATTAACTTTATTTACATGTGTATTTTGACTTGGTTTAGACTATGATACTTTTAGCATTTACAGGCAGTCGACACTAGATTTCAAATGACGGTGTATATTTAAAAACCACTATTGATACGAAAATAACGTCCGCTCTGGCATCAATTATACAAAGAATAAAACTTATATCTTGGCAAGTTTCCTACAAAACTGTATTCACAGTTTAGCTGTAGGTCTCTCTGAAGGGCTACTCCGATGTTCGAAATTGACTGAGTGATACTATTAACACTCCACACAGTCAATTCGAGAGGGACAGCACTTTACGACGATTGAATTTCAAACATCGGAGTAACCCTTCTGCTTAATGTCACTTAAACATTTTTGAACTTCGGCTGTAGTTTTAATTTTTGGACTCTGGTTTGTGAGGTGTCTTAAGAGTTATTTTATTTACGTATTGCATCGTGCATAACCACATCCACTTAACTTTCGATCGCTGTACTGAGCGAACCGCATACACTACTTACACACATACATACACACAAGAATGTGAAAGTGTTTGACGGATCGGAGCTGATTAAATATGTAACCTAAACTTGGGCAATATATTTTCTTTTGTTTTTTTTTTCTTTAACGGTGTTTGCGTGATTTAAAGATATCCGTCTGTTGATCTGTTCGTTATAATCTTGAAATCGCAGAGTGGATTTAATTTGCTAATCGCTTCAGTTCAGTTTACTATGTTATTCTTGTTAGTTATTACTATGATAAAAACACCTGTCAATTTGGCTGGCTTTTAATCAGCAGTTAACGTTCACAAAACTTTGGTCAATATTGAACAGAACCAATGTTGATCCTATTTTTGTGGTGATATCACATTTCTGATTTTTGTATATCGATACAAAAATCGTCAGATGCAAAAAAACTCTTAAAGAAATATCACATAAACTTATCGGCTATCAGGTAGGTAATATCAGAGCGGACTCCTTTTTCGCTCAAAGACTGAGCCTCGCGATTCAAAGGGGAAACGCGGCGAGCGTGCTGGGGACGATGCCTCAGACGGCCTCAGTACTGGGGGATTCTTTTTAATTAAGTTTTATTATGTATAGTTTTATTTTTTTTACATTGCATTTTTTTAGATAAAAATGATACAATAAGAAGCCATCATTCGACCCACTGCAGTCCAAGTGTGACTCGAACACATGCACGACCTCTGTTTAACCGGAACAGTGCTCTTCGAACTGAGCTATTTTATCTTTTGTATCTATATTCAAAATATTGGTCGTAAAACTATTATTTTAGTATGATACGTAAATGCCTTAAAATTAGTTTTGCTCTTCTCTCACAACGTTATTTCCTTTATTAAAATTAGTGCGTACCTGTAAACACATAATATATGGTTATTTTTAATGATAATGGCCCCTTATATTTACCGCAAACTACTAATACATTAAAAATAAATATGTTATGAAATTTTATAGACTGATTTACATACGACGAATATACTATAGGTATTTGATTAAATGCAGATTGAAATTGTTTTTTTTTTCTTTAAACTAGATACCGCAATCAATATATTTATTTATGAAGTAGATTATTTAATTACATAGAAGGAAGTTTGGTCGTAGCGAAAACTATGTAAGTTACATTTAGGACAAGTCATTGGACAATTTTCTTTCAAAACCACTTCAAATGAGCCATTAAGAGTGAAAGTGTAGGCTATAATATCTCTAAATTAAACGATTAATTTGGTAATAAACTTTCTTTACGTGTAATTGTCCTCGGGCAACTTGTCGGCCAAATCTGGTCAGACTGCCCCGGCCACCCACCGGTCGCGCCATAACTTATCCACCCAATTTGTCTCAGACACCTTTTTTTAATAACAGATTAATGACAAACCAAAGAGGTAAAAGACAAGCGAGAACAGACTTAGTTTCAATGGGCCGAGGACTGTTGAGTTCTTTATTTTCACCCACATTGTTCTGAATAAAATGTAAATAATAGATTTACGCCTTTGGGAGTTTTATATCCATAAAAGTCAGGTTTTGTTTTGGGAGATAATTTGTGCAATTTGTTAACTTATGGTATTATTGATTTTAATTTTTAGGCGTAAAATGTACTGAACGAAATAGTTTTGCCGCCATTTTTAGCAAGTTATATCTATTAGCATTTACAAATTTTTGAAAAAAAAAAAAAATACAGCTAGTGCGTAAAACCAGCGGCGTAATGCTTTTACGTTATTTCATTTAAAATTCCTATGCTTATTCGAGATATCCCAAAGCCTCGTCGATTTTTTTTCCATTTCCGTTACACTATGGCTAACCGCATCAACAATTTCGATACATACAGAACCTTTATACATGCAACATCTGACCAGCCAGACTCCGGGCCCCTAAAAATAAAAGGCTTGTTGTGACGCGCCACAAAAACTCCAAATGGCCTATAATGACAAGTAATGGTCTTCGCCTCGTTTCGCGTATTTATAGACCCTTACCTTCCAAAATAGCCCATGTGTTTTCTGTTACCAAGGGGCCTTAGGACCTTTTTGTTTGAGGGGCTTCGTGGTTCGCCCCCAGCGCTCAAAATGTCAGGAAAATTATCGTTTAAAATATATAAGAAGTAAAGTGATGGGCAGCTTTAATGTAAGGACTAAAATAAAATGATCGTGCATCGTTCTTTTGTTTTCTATATTATATTAATAGCAAACGAGGGTAATTTGTATATGTAAGTTGAAAAATAAATGAAGAGTGAATTACGAAGGTAGTGTTTTTGTTGATATTTTATTGAAACTCGTTTGATTTTATTTTCAGGCTCTATCTGTGGCACTGAATTCAAATTTGTCATTTTAAGTAAACATATAATATTTGTCTTTATAACTTTTGTTAAAAAGAAAATCTTTACGCAACTTGCACTCTAGTTATGAAATGTATGTAGTTGTAGATCTTATCCGTTAGGTACATAGTAAGACCAGTAGTAGGTATACCATTCCACCACCAAATCTGTCACCTACTGTGATTACTGTACTCCTTCTGGACTAATTATTGTTCGACAAAGCATTTTCTGTGAACGCCTAATCGTTTTGACATTTTATAATAGTAGATTGTTAACCAAGGGTAGAAAGTGACCCATTGCAACCGAGATATTTCTGGCGCTCGAACGAAGTGAGAGCGCCAATAGTTCGAGGGTGAAATGGGTAATTTCACCCGAGTTAAACACTCTACTTTTCAGTTCGACTGCGAGGAAAATAAAATACTACACGCACATAAATGTCAAGAGTGAGTTATATTAATGTCCATGTCATTTTTAACAAATAATCTATTAAAGACACGGTATTTATATTTAATCTCGTGTTCCCGCCTTTTCTACTGCAAACTTTCATTCTTCTTACTTTTAATAGATAGAAAAAAGTTAAGATATACGTACCGCTAACATTTAAAAAGTAAAAAAAAAATAACAATCCAATGGTTTCAATATTATTTTTTAAATAAATGTACGATCTATCAATAAATGTGGGACGGGGTTCTTTGCGTTTTCGCCGAACTACGTTTCGTCAAACGTCATTCGCAAAACTTTAATTTCGCCCAAAGCATTTTTCACTGAAACTGTAAACTATTTCGAATTGTTATAAAACAAACCTAACCTAACCTAATCTAAAGGATGATATTTACAACAATCTGAAATAGTTTACAGTTTCAGAGAAAAATGCTTTTGGCGAAATGAAACTTTTGCGAAATGAAACGTTTGCGAAACATAATTCGGCGAAAAGGAAGTACACCGTGGGACGGAATTATAAGTAGGGATGTCACGAATGTCCATTTGTTCACATTCGCGAATGCGAATGCGAATGCGAATATTGCGGATGCGAATGTGCGAATGCGAATGCGAATGCGAATGTTTAAGGAAATTCATTAAAACACTCATTTTAAGTCATCATTTTAATTGTTTTCTTTACAATCTTGCAATTAAAAGTAATATCGAGAACCCGAACAGTAATTACAAAATTACAAATTGTTGTTCAAATTTCAAGTACATAAAATTAGTAATCGAATTTTAAAAGAGGCAAATTATATTTCATAAATAGTAGTTGCGCCGCCTTTTCACCCATAAGGCGATGAATCGTGACTCACGACTTGCATGCATTCGCATTCGCAAAACATTCGCATCCTTTGATGCGAATGCGAATGTTGATGCGAATGTTTAAAATGATGCGAATCATTCGCATATGCAAATGCGAATGCGAATATTCGTAACATCCCTAATTATAAGTATGTACTTATTATGAATATAAGGGAAATTTGTATTTAATAATTAGATATAAATAAATCAAGCTTGCCTATATCTAACCTTTGGAGACCTTTTTTCAATGCCACTTACCACGGCCGACTAGATTGTACCTAATTTAGTTGTTCACGACGTGCATCTCGACGGAAATTATCTTTTCGTTATGGAATGGCAGTTTTCCATATGCAAACTCTTACTATTTTCTTCGATTCTCCGTATTCCGATGTATATATATTCAATATGGAAAGCATTAAAACGATACCGCAATTAATTTTCCCAATTAATAAACCCTGGGAACTGGCAATTAATAATTTCTACACTAGTTTCAATTAATCCGCTCACAACGCGTTTACGAAATCAAGAGAGTTAGCAAGAAGTATTTCCGCCATTGTTTTTCGTTCCCGCGCTTTGGCATAGATCATGGAACGCAGGGCAGAGACAAGGTTTTTTTCTTTTTAATTATGTTGACGTTTAAACGTGCTGTTTCCTGGCGCGTGATTAGTGGATGCTGTTATGTTATACTCTCGCTAACAAAACTGGTACTTAGATCATATCATTGATAGCCTGAAAAAATTGGAATATAATTAGGTATGTTTTAGTTGTAGATAGGGAATGCAACGGTTAACCGATTTGTATGAAAATAAAATCCTTTTTTTTACACACTAAAAATAACCGATTGCATGCCCTAGCTTTCCTTTGCTTTTGTAGCTTTCCTTTAAACAACACGTTTAGTGAAATTGTTGCCAACTTTTTTTATATATTTATGCCTTGTAAATCGATGGGAGAGGAAAACAAATACAGGCTAATAAAAAAAATATGCCTTAAATAATTTCTTGTATTAGTCTTTCCGGTGCAGCGGTAGAAACATGCTCATATAGTAGAATAAACGTCAATTAAACAAAATGTTTTTGCTAGAAAGCCAATTTCGCACAAACATCAGTTTTAGAACGTCCCCACAAAACAGACCATAGACAACTAACCGCCAATACGAAAACAGACTAAGCTTATTTATTAAACAGCCAATTCAATGTCTTATTATTATAAGCGGAAGGCTCTAGTTTGCATGATAATTTGAAAGACAACCATCATTTTTCCTTTAAGCCCTTGAAATATAAAAGCACGCAAGAATGACAACATAATAGAGCGGCAACTCTTTGAGAATTCTGAGGAAGCTTTGCTAAATTGTTTTGCATTTTATTGTCAGACCATAGAGTTTAATCTAGACCAAGATTGGAAGATTGTACTTAGTGTTTAGTTTGTAGGGTATTGCACCTATGGAAGCGAAACTATTGGTAATGCTATATGAATGTGAAAGTGTTGAGTTGAAATGTTCGTAATAAATTGTACATAAAGTTGGATTTTTAATTGCTGTAATCTGACAGCTGTTTATGACCATGTTACGAGCTGTGTCACTTTTTATCTTATGAAATAAATAATACGCGATATAACGAGATAGACGCAAGATTAACTGCCTGCTTAAACGTTGTCGGTTTTTTATGTGCTGGCTAATTCCTCAACGCATTGCGAAATCACCGATTAATTTAGAATGGACATAATTATTATCAACTTGTGCCGCAAATTCTAATTGAGTGACTTTAGGTGGTAAACTTTTTGGTATTTTCTTCGGCTTATATCGCGTTTCATTGAACCTTTTTGGTCTTCACCCATTTACATTTCTAATTTTTGCCACTTAATTTGTGTTATTCTCATTTTTCATATACCACAGAATAGATAGTACACATGCAGAGCCCTGTCTTCTTAAGTCGAGCTTAAAAAGTAAACGTTCGTGGATTGAGCAGGTCGTAAATCTATCTCGGTTACAGCCACCCTTAAGTTACTTTGCGGCTTAAAATTACCATACAAAGCGTTCTAGTCTCAGTCTCAAGCCTTTCAGCATCTACCGAATCGAAACCATAAACTCACCGCCATTTTACTGAAAATCCTTAGGAATCAACTACCCAAAATAGTTAGTAGGTATAGGTAGGCTTAATACTCTAAACAAACACCTCTTTAATTTTGGTATAACTACGTTACGTTTCAACGTTCGGGAAACGTTCTCGAGAACGGCACATCTCGAGGTATAACAGACCCCCTGTGCAGAGCATGCACGGAGGCAGAAAAAATACACCAAGTGCGAGTGGGACTCGCGCACGAAAGGTTCCGTACCATTATCTGTAAGTTTGTTGTATGGGAGCCCCCTTTAAATATTTATTTTATTTTATTTTTAGTATCTGTTGTTATAGCGGCAATAGAAATACATCATCTGTGAAAATTTCAACTGTCTAGCTATCACCGTTCTTGAGATACAGCCTGGTGACAGACGGACGGACGGACGGACAGCGAAGTCTCAGTAATAGGGTCCCGTTTTTACCCTTTGGGTACGGAACCCTAAAAACCACCAGAGATATTCGACAGGACGAGTTTCTAAACACCCTACACGAAGCAATAAGCGATGTCAAGGCATTGCTGGGTTTCGTGGAGGAGCAGCCCATCTAGCACAACTTCGCTACGCCACTCTTGTCGCGCGACATTGCGTCGCCCGTCCCTCTGACAGTACAGCGAAGAAAGAGATAGCTAATATTTCGCGAGAAAGAGGCGACTCACACGTGTCACAGTTCTGCTAGAGGTGATGGGGTAGTTAGAGAATCCGGCAAGGGCAAATATTTGTGTGATGAACTCGAATATTTGTGCCTCATGGGTCATGGACGTTATTTGTATTTAAGTATGTATTTATCTATATAGTATGTATATCGTCATCTAGAGTCCATAACACACGCCTACTAGAGCTTAATCCATCTTGATCCTACAAGCTATTCACTATCCCAAGTAACACTGGAACACCGGTTCGTCCAGAACAACTGCGCAGGAGTAATCGGAACTTAATGTTAGAACACTATGCGATGGGTAATGCACTTCTTACTTATACTATACAGGATGTCTTTGACCACGGGGCTTGAAATGTAATGTTTAATTGCTCTCATTATAAATATCTCCAGTCTTAATTCGTTTTTTTTTCATACAAGTTAGATATTTTGTTTTATGTACGCAGTCCAATGCTAAATTGACATCATACTGATATTAAATATCTATCCTTAGGGGTCGTCAATCGTCAAATGAATAATCCCAATTTTAAAATAACGAACTTTGAAGTCTAATAAATTATGCAATTTATAATTTTTTATGTCACTGTAAAATGAGCGTAGAATCGAACTTTACACTTAAAGCCCCATAGTCAGAGGCAGGCTGTATAGTGTTGTGCAGTACTGTTGTTACCAAGTGATCATTTGAATTCCCCTTCGTTCCTTGTAACCAAGTTTTGTAACTAGTTACGAAGAAGTACTTTTTTCTTCCTTTGTGACTTGTGACCATTGAGGCTATGATGGTTGCGTGTATCACGTGATAAATAAGTGATCAAGCATCCGTCACGTTTTGACGAGATGAGAATATGAGTGACAGGTGCTTTTGTCACTTATTTATCGCGTGATAAACGCAACCATCATGGCCATAGGGTTAGCAACGAAAAATTTCAATTTTGATGGTTATGTCGTCTGCCTACGTAACTATGTTATTAAAAAAATATTTTTTAATTTCTCCCTCGTGGATCGGTTACAATCAAATAACACTGCAACAAAGTTTCACCACCCAAATGGTATGCAATTGTTTCTTGTAGAGTTTTTGACGCTGAATCATGTCACAAATTCAGGGGCCCAATTCGAGAATGCCGTTTGAGTGAACGCCAAACGTCACATCTCTATTAGATAACTGTTAAATCGCTGTTGAACTGTCATTAAAATGCGATGAGCTTAAAATTGACACATCTCATCTCAATTTTGGAAATACGAAGGCGATAATGATTGTCAAAAATGTTATTCATGTATATAAATTTCTGTTTTGAATGAAACGTAACGGACTAATTTCACGCACTACGCGGTCAATTTAAAGTATGCGCCTGTTATTTATGCCGTCACATACAAAGGAAACGAAAATTTAGCGCGTCCGAATTGACGAAGTTGCGATATTCTAGGGATATCGCCACTTGTCAAGTAGGCACACGTCAAAAGTGACGGATGGCGATGAAAAGGAGAGATCTCCATTATATCTCTAAAATTGTCGAATACCCCCCCTGGACTTTGAAAAAAGCTAATTTAATAAAATATACGCTCATCTTACATACTAACTTTTTTTAGAACTTGTGCCCAAAAGTTGATTCGAAAGCGATATAATAAAAAAGGCATGTTGATGGTAGAACCTTATTGTGGCGTTGACTGAAATTGGCCGAAGTATGGGTTTCCGAGCAAAGTGCCTCACCACACTATCATATTCGCCCAACTTCGGTCAACTTTCGCGAGTAGTGTGGAGCCGCAAATACATAGTGGACCGTAACATCAAGTATTACCTACCATTTTATCACATTAATGCCAACGTTACTGCCCGGTCAAGTTAAGTTTGCGCGTCGCATACAATAGGCTAGTTGACTCATGTCAAATTGTAATAAACTAATGTTTATTCCGTATAGTATTTAGCAAAGGAAACCTAAATATATATTTTTCAATTCATAAAAGTGAAAGATGGCTGTAAAAATTTAATTTGAAAATATGGTTTTTAATCTGTATTTTGAAATGCTTAAAACGCTGTCCGCCATTTTCGCTTATGATAGTGACGTCATTGGTCATGTAAACAAAACTGAAAGTCTACTTTGACGACTTCGAATAGTGCCGTCCCTCTCGATCTCCTGTCAAAGTATATTGGAGTGAGCGGAATGGCATTATACGACGGTCGAATTTCGAATATTTACAGGTAACACTACGACACGCCACAGATTAGCGAAAGGGAAAAATGGCGGACGGCGTTTTTGACTGTTTATGAAATTTCTAATTTTCAATTGATAAAATTTAGTTTTCTAGCTTTCAGAAAAATACAAGACTTTTTTTTAGAGCTAGTAAGATCATTATTAACCATTTCCAATATATTTCGAAACTGGGTCAACTAGCCTATTGAGACGCTATCTTAACGCTCACGGGTTGGCGAAGAGACGATATATACCTACTAGGTATATCGCCACTTCGAAGATCTCTCCGAGTCATCAGGGATATATAACATGAAATTATTAGGCTCAGCTTCAATAAATAGTGCCAATGTACAGTAAAAGAGTAGAAATGTATCCCTTTCTTATCAATCTAAGAAAACGGGATGACAGTACAGTATTGCCAGTTTTTAATTTCTACTCTTTTGTATGGCGTACTGTAGGTACTACTTACATAGTCTCAGATGTGTCTCCTCAAATGGCCAAAGTCGCTTAAGTCCTTATTGCAAAACAATACATAATTGTAGGTGTGTTATCTCCGCGTTTTGTTGGTCACACGCGCAAAACGCGTAATTTTACGCACGGGGATTAATTAATACTTTACTGCTTCTTGCACTGAAAGTATACCCTTGTGGTCGTTGTTAAGATCTAGATTTTAAAGATAAATCCAGCGCTCACTCTGTTCTTATCAAGTAGACTACTGCGCCGACGGTCCTGGGTTCGAATTCCGGCAAGAACAAATATTTGTGTGATGAACCCGAATATTTAATACTATAGCGACCCGCCCCGTGTTCGCACGGGTGCAATGCTGATACTAATATACTATGCATGTATTATACATATAAACATTCCTCTTGAATCACTCTATCTATTAAAAAAGCCGCATCAAAATCCGTTCCGTACTTTTAATTTAAAGAGCATACATAAGGACAGACAGACAGACAACAGGGAGCTACTTTGTTTTATACTATGTAGTGATTAAACAGAATCAATGTTGATCCTATTTTTGTGGTGGTACCACATACACATGTTTTATTTATAGATAGATACAGAGGATATATAAGAAGCCAAAACTTTACGTTAACTATCCACTGAAGTACAAGTAGGGATCGAAGGATCGAACCCAAGACACACGAGAGCACTGCTCCGGTCAAGCTAGGTCCGGTCCAGGCATGGCATAAGATCATCATCATCATCATCATCAGCCTATTCTTCTCGACTGCTGGACATAGGCCTCTCCAACTGCACGCCATTGTTTGACGACGCGTTTGGCTCGGTTGGTAGACACCTGCCTACTGAGTCGGCGGTCCCGGGTTCGAATCCCGGCCGGGGCAAATATTTGTTCTTGGGTCATGGATGTTATCTATACCTATATGTATTTATATATTATGTATATCGTCGTCTAGTACCCATAGTACAAGCTTTGCTTAGTTGAGGGCATCCCACACTACGCTTGCCGATCCGCGGTCTCCACTCAATGGCATAAGATACCAGTTCAAACCTGGTCCACGGTCTAAAAAAATTTCACTGTTTCTACCTTTGTATTTGTAGTACTTGTATTGTACTTGTACTGATGTTGGTTATTTCTTTGTTACAGCAAAGAATGCGTGATGCCGATGATCCCGCTCGGGCTGAAGGAGACCAAGGAGGTAGACTTCCGAGAACCCTTCAAGGACTTCATCCTGGAGCACTACAGCGAAGACGCGTCGGCGCACGAAGAAGCCATCTCTGACTTCATGGACATGAGACAGGTACCGTTCGCTTTTTTAGGGTTCCGTAGCCAAATGGCAAAAAACGGAACCCTTATAGATTCGTCATGTCTGTCTGTCCGTCTGTCCGTCTGTCCGTCTGTCCGTCTGTCCGTCTGTCCGTCTGTCTGTCCGTCTGTCCGTCCGTATGTCACAGCCATTTTTTTTCCGAAACTATAAGAGCTATACTGTTGAAACTTGGTAGGTAGATGTATTCTGTGAACCGCATTAAGATTATGATCCAAAAATAAAAAATATTAATAAATATTGGGGGCTCCCCATACTTAGAACTGAAACTCAATTTTTTTTTCATCAAACACATACGTGTGGGGTATCTATGGATAGGTCTTCAAAAGTGATATCGAGGTTTCTAAAATATTTTTTTTCTAAACCGAATAGTTTGCGTGACAGACGCTTCCAAAGTGGAAAAAAGTTGGTCCCCGCCCCCCCCTCTAACTTCTAAAATAAGAAAATGAAAAATCTAAAAAAAACATATGATGTACATTACTATAAAAACTAGCAACGAAAATTGTTTTGAACGAGATCTAGTAAGTAGTTTTTTTTAATACCTAACTTTGCACCTAATTTTTATGGGGCGCTATACATGCCAGGTGCAAACTTAACTTAACCACTTAGGGATGCAAAGTGTTTGTACGGAACCCTCGGTGCGCGAGTCCGACTCGCACTTGGCCGGTTTTTATAATATGTCGTAGGGGCAAACGAGTAAACGGATTGCCTCATGGAAAGCGATTACCGTCGCCCATATACACCTGCAACACCAGAGAAGGACTTCTCTCAATATGTTTTTTACTCAGGATGATATCTTTATACCAGCACCTCTAGCACAATTGTCACACGCGACTATTTCTCGCACGAGATAATTACCTGTCTCTTTCTGTGCGGTAGCGTGAGAGAGGAATGGGTAGCGCTATTTTGTGTGACAGAAGTCACGATTCACGAAGCATAGACGATAAGAAGTAAAAAAAATTTTAACAAAAAAAAAAGAACTGACTTCAGTAAAACTAAAAAAGCCAACAATAACCCGTTCAAGTACAGATTACATTTGACTCACCCTTCGAAGTCGATCCCAAACCAGTTCTTATATTTATATATTATAGTTTACGCGAGGTTTGGCACCGACTTCGAAGGGTGAGTCAAATGTAATCTGTACTTGAACGGGTTATTGTTGGCTTTTTTAGTTTTATACTCATACTCATACTCAATTTTTTTTTTTTTTGCTTTTTAGTGATTCGTATGTGTTCATCATCAGTTTCCTTACACCAAATCCTATTTACTGAATGTAAATTCTTGACCTTATCAATAAATTACCGAAAGCGCCGTACATGTCCCCATAACATTTGAAGAGTTCCCTCGATTTCTCCAAGATTCCATCATCAGATCCCGACTTAGTGCCAACGGGACCAACTCGGAGTTATACCCTTCCGATTAAAAAAAAAAATTGAAAATCGGTTCACGGTTCTCGGAGATATCGAGTACCTAACAAACATACAAAAAAAAATAGTTCGAATTGAGAACCTCCTCCTTTTTTGAAGTCGGTTAAAAATAAATAAAGAATTTTTGTTCATAACGCATGTTGTGTTTGCCTGTAATTGGGTAAATACTCTAATATGTTTCGTACCTGCATTTGTTTCTATGTATGTTATATAGTATTGTACCTGTTGGCAAACCTAATAAATAAATAAATCCCATGTTTATAATTGACTTCTTTCCCAGGCGATCCGCACCCCAGTCCGCTCGACCGCCGGCGTAGCCCTGCTCTTCAAGTACTACAACCAGCTATATTTCATAGAGCGACGATTTTTCCCACCTGATCGCTCGCTAGGAGTCTACTTCGAGTGGTTCGACTCGTTGACAGGTAAATAGCGACATCTATATAGTGTAAAGTAGCCAGAAACATTGCTCTTACAGCAATCGGTAGCCTTGCTCTTCAAGTACTACAACCAGCTATAAGTATTTCATAGAGTGACGATTGTATCCACCTGATCGCTCACTAGGAGTCTACTTCAATTAAATTTTTATATAAAAAAAATGGCTATACTGCCCATTGGGTCAATTCTGCCAGTGTCAAAGTTGACGAACGTTGTACGGTGAGATGAGCTTTTTGTAAAGTGATAGCGATTTACAAAAAACCACACGGACTATCGGGCCTTGACCCAGGAACGCTTCAAGTTGAATCCTTCATTAGCTATTCACTCATACGTTAGATCACTGCACAATACGCTATCAATACTACACATTGAACAACAAAAATGAATAAATAATGAACAACGAAACTTAAACGTATGCGGCCATCTTGAGACACGAACCGAACCCCCAGGAGTCTACTTCCAGTGGTTCGACTCGTTGACAGTTACTTGACATCTTGTGTAAAGTAGCGAGAAACAGTCCTCTTACAGTAATAGGTAGCCTTCAAGTACTACAGCCAAGCCAGCTATATTTCATAGAGCGACGATTTTTCCCACCCGATCGCTCGCTAGGAGTCTACTTCGAGTGGTTCGACTCGTTGACAGGTAAATAGCGACATCTATTGTAAAGTAGCGAGAAACAGTCCTCTTCCAGCAATAGCTGGAGAGTTGTAGGTACTCTCGTTCTCATAATGCCTTAACTTAGTAATAGGCATTACGATTTTTTTTTTTTGAGGATGTCAATCGATTCTATTTTTTATTGAGATCAAAATGTATGTATGGGACTAACTACACTTAGACTGCTCTAAAAGTCAGAAATGGTCGTCAAAGTTCAACATTCGTACGGAGTAAAAACACTCATATAGTCGCCTAATCGTGACGTCATTATATATGTTATTGGTACTAATATTTGTATAGAGACAATAAGTAATTTGTTTTTTTCACCGTGGAAAAGTGCATTAAAGTTCATGGTTGTCTTATAATTATTGATTTTTTAGATAATTTATGAGGATTATTTTATTAATAAGTATGAATCTATTTTTCAGGAGTGCCATCTTGTCAAAGAACAGTGGCGTTCGAAAAGGCCTGTGTGCTTTTCAACATAGCTGGCATCTACACACAAATAGGTGCAAAACAGGTACATACCTAAGCAGTTCAAAAATTAAAAGATTTTGTAAGTAAGCTACTGAAAAGGAAATTTTAAAAATTGCTATTGTATTTTTTGAGTGAATTTAAGAATATCATTATCATGTTGCTTAAACTTAATACAATATCCTTTTTGTAAAAAAAACAAACACATTGATTCTGATGTCATCAGCGTCGCAAAATTAAAATGTTGAACGTGTAATAATATATAAATGATAAAGTGTAATAAAATAAATAATTTTTATCCTTTACCATTCTTTAATAAAAATAATAAATAACTTAGCACAATAGCGCCATCTCCTAACCGTGCTCTGTCAACAGGAGCGACACACGTCGCTAGGGCTAGATGGCGCTGTGGACGCTTTACTGCGAGCTGCGGGCACGCTGCGCTACATTCACGAGAACTTCACAAACGCGCCATCTGTCGACCTGGCGGCGGATACTTTATTGGTGCTTGCTGCTACTATGACGGTAAATAAATATACACTTTCACGAGTTTTAGCGTAAATAAGTGCTCTTTCAAGTAATTCATAATTATAAGTTTTCTTCATTACCTTTACCATTGTAATTCATTATTATGTTAATGTAATTGCTTTAAGTATGGTTTAGGAAAAAACATTAACTATTGAATTTCTTTCGGCCTCCTTCTCATCAGCGGTGTCCTCTAGGGAGATGCACTGACATCTACCTATACAAGTTTAAATCATCCCTGTGGCCTAGTTATTTCATGAAACTATTCATTTGATTTCAGGCGCAAGCGCGTGAATGCCTGTTCGAGAAGCTGCAACTGCAAGCGCGCGAGTGTGGCCGAGGTGAACTACGCGACGACCTCGGCATGTGCCTCGACTTCGCGCAAGAAGCTGCACAATGTGCCCACACGTACACCCAACTGTATCAGAAAGTAAGTACTGTAAGGACTTTTAAATAGAAAACTCCCGTGAGTCTCAGACAAATTAAAATACATACGATACGGGTACGGGGTACGGGGGCGGGTGAAACGAGTGACGTGGGGCCTCAAATGCCTCAATACTGTCTTGTGCATTAGGGTCCTTAATTCCTTAGCAAAATGTAATATACCTACGTATTCTTACAGATGCAAACTGAAGGAGTCTTCAACTACGTGCCATACTCGTGGGTCTCTCTGGTCCACGTCAAGACTGAATTTTATAAAGGTAACAGAATTTCGCTAAAATCATTCGACACCCTAAATTAATGAACAATACAATCCATTAGTAATACAATAAGACAGCTCAAATCAGCTACTCTTTATTAAATCTCAAAAACGACTGGTTAGTATGAAGTTTCTATCAAGATGCTAGCTTGTGACGTCATGAAAATCAGTATTCAAAACACATCTTCTTTTTACTTTTCGTCTAATGTAATGTTTAATGGTTTCTATGATCTAATTTATTTTCACTATAGACACATATTAATATGTTGTTTGCAGCATTGGCTCACCAGTACTGCGCGCTGGGTCTCCTGCACGCCGACAACACGCCGCGCGCACGCGTCCGCGCCGCCGCGCTCTACCACGCCCAAGACCGCAGCGTCGACAACGGTATACATATTTTACTTAAACTATACCACCATAGCAGAAATTATTAATAAAGTCGAAACATTTCAATTGACAAGATTTCGTATTTCTAAGACTACTATTTTACTATTTTTCTCTATTCCGCTTAGAAAGTGGACGTAATCACTGTTTTTATATTTTTCCTAAGGTTAATGATTAAAAATTATTAAAATGTACTAATTCTTAATGTCGTAAATCTAAAACTATGACACAATGCACAGGTTACATTGGTCTGGTGTCTAATTAAAAAAAATTATGACGTTGAACTTTACGTTATTGACAGCTTATTTTTAAGTTAACATTCAAAACAATTAAGTAAGCTGTACATTGCAGCAACCCATGTCTGGCCGACTACTGTACCATCAATACCTAGCTTGAAATACGCATTAAAACATTCAATAACTGAATCACTATAAAGATCAATTTATGGTTTATGGTATATTACACTATAATGTCGGTTATACGAAGAGTCGTATAAATACAACAACATCCGCCATGTCGCCTCACACTTCTCCTCCCAACAGGTTCAGTGTCGAACGCCAAGATAGAAGAAGAGCTGGACTTCATGGTGCTCGGGCGCGCGCACCTCATCGAGGCGCAGGCGCTGTACGAGGAGGCGCTGCGGCTGCAGAGGATGTGCCGGTATGTAGACAGTTTAAATATCAAAAGATCATTTATTCTCATTATGAATTTACTATTCACTTATTATGTTTGCAATATGCGAGAACATAAGGAGAGCGTAAATCTACATAACACTGTGACAGCATTCTGCCGATACATATTGTCAATAATCAATCATTGTTCAAGTCCGTACGCCTAGTTGTAAAAAAGATAACGAAATCACTGAGTTACGCAGACTGGAAGTGGCATAGCGTAGTTATAATGATATAACTTGAGTTTCCCACGACAGATGGCGTTAGCGTCTGCGTGACACGTTTATTTTCATTACGACGGATGATTTGAGATTATATGGATTTGAGGTTAACGCTAAGATCACTTTTGTAACAAATAGACTATCGATAGGTAGATAAAATGACACCTAACAGCACCCAACAGGCCAACACACCCCACATGTAAACGATCACGTTCAAGTGTGAGCAATCAAATATGGTTACGGATAAATTTTTCAGGCGGTGGCCCTAAGAGCTATCTATGACGGTAGACTGTTGTCTTTAAATTGTACCTAATATAGCGTAGTTGAATGTTTGATCCAATAAATGGAGTTAGCTGGTTGTATGTGGCAAGTGTGATAAGTGTGAATTTATGTAGAGTACCTATTATTAAGACGAACCAGTTAAGACTACACTTTGGTCGGTACAAGCCCTAGGGGGCCTAGTTCCTAGGGTATCAGATACTGTATTTATTACTTAAATAATCGATTAGTATGATCTAATACTAATCACATGTCATTATTGTATTGCAGAGAACTACGAAGCAAAGAGCCATTAGCTCTCGTGATTCGAGCGCACGCGGAACGCGCGGCGCGAGAGCGTGCCACGCTGCGTGACGCGCCAGACCTCAGCGAGATGGAGCTGCTGGATGCACCCACTATACTACGTAAGTTATTCAATATACAATTCTATAACAACATCAGAACTAAAATATACTATATATCAACAGCGTCCGAGTAAAAAAATAACCCTTTTGTATTCAGTAAGTACACAAGAGCACTTTTACAAGTCAAATTGTGAATCTAACGGCATTTCCCGACAGGAAGTCGGTTATAGTGTAATAGATCATCATGATTACAAATTTAAGAGTCAACCTTTTGTTTGTGTGACTGAAGAAGTATGTAGTTGTCTCTATCTAACTCTGTGCATAGGCATTTGATTGATCAAATTAGACCATTTGAATAACCTTATGGTTTTACGCAGCATCAGCCTGGATTTTCAAGTAGTACTACTTCTGGGCCAACTAGTATAATTGAATAAAAGTTTCAATCCAATAAGTTTTACAATTTACATCTTAATGAATATACTAAAGAATTTTTTAACCTACAACTGCGTTTTGTGTCTTAAATAATAATGTTTTTAATTACAGCTTCATCAAAATTCCAACTATCCCTAACCCCGCCTGACTTCGCCCAGCACCGCGTCGATGACCTGTTCAAGTCCCTCGGTCCAATCGCTGTGTTCTCCGCCAAACGACACTGGAGCGCCCCCCGCCTAATCACTCTACAGAAACACACCGACCAGCGCAGAGAAAGTTCGAGAAGGATCAGCCAACGACGAGACTACTCTGAACAGGAAAACGGCAAACGCTCCGAGAAAAGAGACAGATCCGAAGACAACAGCGCGTACTACAACTCCATCATCAGAAACGACGAAAACTACGACGATTATGAGAAACTCCAGAGGGTGATGAAGCAAAATGGCGTCTACATCAATAGCTACAATAATATGGAATACCATCCAAAAGTCTTAGACTACGACAAATATGATTATCGGAATAATGAATGCTTTGTTAAGACTAATACGGAAAATGTCAATGGGAAGATGAAGAATGGAAGGGAACGACGGAAAGAACCGCTGAGGAGAGTGGCGAGTGAGTACAACGTATCCAACTCGAAGACCGATGACGATGGATTCGGGTTTTCTGTGAGAGGCGACGCGCCGGTTATGATAGCGGCGGTTGAACCGAATTCATTAGCTGATGTAAGTATTCAGACTGTTCCATTAAACATTCGGTTTCCTTAGTGTTTCCTACTTTCCTATATACTTTATAACTATGTACAGACAATCTTAAGAGATTAAGTCCAACGTGGTTTTGTTAGATGTATAATTTGGAAAGAGTGCTTAGTCTGGTTTCAATGTCGACAAGAAATCAAATTCATTGTTGCCGTCCCATGCCGCGCAAACTATAAATTACAAACATCGGAATAAGATATCTAGATTGTAGCTCAATATACTAAATTGACCTGTCAGATCGGCGGCATGCGCGAGGGCGACTTCATCATCTCCGTCGGTGATAAGGACGTCAAGTGGAGCTCGCACGACGAGGTGGTGCGGGTCATCCAGCAGGCCGGGGACTCGCTAGCTCTCCGTCTCGCCACTCCCATGGATAAAAGCTTGCTCAAGGTCTGTACATCATCACACAGGCACAATTACTTTCCTGGCCGTGTCCAGGACCCGGAAACTCATAGGAGCCCTGAGACAAGCCACAAACAAAAAATTTACCCCAGGTTATTTTCTGCATCATCTTTTGGTTCTTGATCATCGACTACGAATCGTGTCTACCACGACTTAGATATGATAAGAGAGGCTGTTACTTACGTCATTGACCCCATATTTTCTTATGTGGAGTCAAAATACTTGAATTTCCTATAACTGAAACTTTGCTTTTACAGTTAATTTCGTATAAGAATATGATGAGAGAAACAGCGTATCAGCTGGAGAGGACTGGTCAAACATCCCATTCACATCCATTATTCATTTATATGAAGTTTCAAATTAAGCTTCCACAATCTTTTTTTTCCGTTACAGTCATCCCCTGACATACCCCGGCAGTCCAACTCTAACCAGGGCTCAGTCTCCGCCGCCTCCACAGCATCAAGCGGTTCCACCAACGCCACCGCACGCTCCTCAGCGCGTAGGGCTCCATCCTGGAACCCATTCCGTCGGAACACCGCGCGAGACAACAGCTCGCATCGCGGCTCACATACCAGCAACGTCATATTCCGGTAAAATATCTGAGGACTAGCGGCATCTAGTGGATGATACCGTTTTTGAGGTGGAACTAGGAGCACTTAGCAATTGAGACAGGAAATACAGGACGGTACAAGAGACAACATCTAAGTATCACGTCACATCAGTTATGTTATGTTTCGATAAAGCGACTTTTGAAGACGAATAACGCCTAGTGGGAGATACCGCTGTTGAGTTGAGGCGCCATCTATTGGAGCGGATAGCGGTTGAAGATCACGGACAACAACCAGCGTGACGCCTCTCAGACCTCAGTGATATTGTATTATGGTAAAGCGACATCTATAGACGAGTCACGCCATCTAGTGGAAGATACCGCTGTTGCATAGAGCGGGCGTCATCTATAGACAAGTAATTCATCAATGAATCATTCTAATCTAATGGAATATGCCGTGATAGAGTTAAGGCGCCATCTATAGGCGTTGCAACAGAATTATCCTTATGGGAATTATGACCATAAAAGGCGTTATTGCTTTAGAACACATCACTATAAGAATAAAGGTTATGTAAATTAAATCAGGGTTTTAAATGATTGTATGTGGAATATTGAAGGTTATTGTTAAATATTGCAATAAATGCATAACTAAAACGTCGTCCACGGTATGTGACAGTAGAACTAGGCCAGGAAACAATCGAGGAGCATCTTTACAAAAGGACTTATTTTTATATGGAAGTTATACAAAAATAAGTCCTTTACAAATCCGAAGTTGTGGCATTCTATCAAATCTGTATCCTAATCAGCCGTCGTGAACGACGTCTTGAGTTTAGACTTAAAATGCAATCAAATAAGCAGTCAATAAAATTAAGAATAATTTCGATGGCAGAGTTTAGATTTAGTATGTAAACGGGATATTATCATGTACTTAATTCCGTCGAAAGGAGATGCCACGACTTTGCGCGACAAGGTACGTGTGTCTCGCTCACTCGTTATGCCGCCGCGATCGGATTTCTCGCTCAACCGCTTGGTCACGCAAAGTCGTTGAATCTCCATAATATACAAATCCGTCCATTTATGACTGATATTTTAAAATAAACATTCCAATCTATAAGTCAGCGCCATCTATGGTCGAATAGCTATACTTATATTTCTATTATAGGGTTTGATGGCGCGATGCTGGCATACGCAACTATTATATATTTAGCTTCCTAAATATATAGTTAGACTATCGGTTCTTGACTATGGCTATGAAATTCCAAAGTTACTTCTACTAATCAGACATATTAATACGAACAGCGATAGCTAAAATACGAAGGTGCATGGCCTCTCGGGTAATATGTTTATAAAATTATGTGTTGTATTCATATGTGTATATATTAATGATTTTAATACATATTGTTCTCTTTCTTCATTGTTCAATGATGATGTTTTGACGACGCAGTTGGCGCAGTTTGTAGTGCACCTTTTTACTGACCCGGCGGTCCCGCGTTCGAATCCCGGCCAGGGTAAGTATTTGTAAGATGAAATTTCAGAAATAAAATTAAAGAGACGTTAGTAGTTTTCATTTTAGAAGCATAATATAGTTCTCTGTACGCTGCTGACTGTACTTTTCTCACTTTCCAACCGACTTCAAAAAAGAAGGAGGTTATATTTAGGTCTTCGGTACGTCTTAACTGCCACGTCTTTGGATAAAGACGAATGCAGTTAGTGGGTTCGAATGGCATCTTATATTCTTTATTTCTTCTACTTGATTGTATCTTATAAATTATAGATGATCTTTAATGTATTACTTTTGGTAACGATCGTAATTCGTTGAAAAAATATTCAATTCGGCCAGTTTCAAAATATTCATTGATTACCTACTAGAAAAATAAACTAACTTCTTACGTTATTTTTTTCGTGCAGACATAATATTAATCTGGGTAAATATATACTGTATCCTCATCGTATTTTTTTTATTCATGTAAATATATTTTTTCTATCGTGCAATGTTTTTACTGTCAACTTTTGTTTGATTTCTACTGTTAACCATTATTACAGCTAATTATTTTAAATGTACTATAGTAAAAATGTATATGTCACAAAATTCAGTATTTATAAAGTAGATTTTTAATTTTGGTTGTGATCGATCTTCGTGTATATTGATCGCACCCAGAAATATAAAAAAAACGTATTATTTTAATGTTATAGAGTTTATTTTTGTGTATAAAGGTAGTTTAGGGAAATGTATATCATTGTAAAAACTAAAAGATGTATAAATTGTTATGGCTAAAGTGAACAATAAAGTTTGTTTAAAGGCAAGTGTTTTTTTATTAAAATTGACATAAACAGTGGTTATAAACGCAGGTTTAATTTAATTAACTATAAAAAAATATTAAAAAACACAAAAAAACCTTGTAGAATCAATATAATTTTCGCTAGATTTCATTAATTTTATACTTAGTAGGTTTTCTACTAAGTTACTAATTTACAGACGGCACGTTCCAAAATTTCAATTGATAACAAAAAAAACATTGAAAAATCTCGGTAATTAAAATGTGTATTACTACACCTTCACAAACAAGACAAAAAATATATAACTACCCTAGAAACGCAGCACCCACTACGTAGGTTGATATAGTCTTGAGTGTTACCTAACTGTTATTATGAGGAGAGACGAGTCGCTTCTATAGTCATTCTTAGTTCTTCAAAGACTAACAAGAAAAAAAACAATAGAATGTTAAAAAAACACTTTTGAACACTACTACCGTTATACTCATAGGTGTATATACCTATGAGTATATTTTATTTTGTAGGAAACATGCTTATGTCCCTAAAATATAGATTCCCTAAAAAGATCCCACTGTCAAATCAGGCACTGGTTTTGTGGGACATAGTTTTAGCCTTAAGAAAAATACAAAGGTTTCTAATAAATAAATTAATAAATAAATAACAAGTTGCAATTTTTTGCTATGAGACACTTTTCCTGATAGACGTCCGGCTGTCTCAAACAATAGTCCATCGCATTTCATTCACAATAGTCTAGTACCATGTTTAGTTCCATACAACCATACTAGATCTAACAACTAGCGTGCGTCCCATAACACAGGCAGGGGGAGCATCCACATGGTGTACCCCTTATATTTCATTAACCTTTTGAGCGCCACAGTCGGCTGTAGCCGTCAACAAAAAATCGTGCCCCTGACGCCACGTCGGCCACAGCCGTCCAAATTTCAATGATCAAAAACTTTGTAATTCTAACCGCTACAAGTATTTTTCTATCCCTGTTGATTTTGGGGCACATCTTTTTTTTTTTACTTTGGCGTCAGTGGCACGGTAAATTGCTATATAGTATTATATAATCTGTGCTATGGCGGTCAATAGGTTAAATTGTGGAAAGAGCCTCTACACGTTGGCTTCGGCTCCGTGCAACATTTATAAATAATAATAGCTACAAATTCAAATTTAGATTTTAACTTTTATTGAATACTTAACAGAATGTTCCAATTTCAAAAACACAAAAATAGCTCTGGGTCTCAGGAGGATAAAGGTTTCTAACTAGGTCGATGCAGAGTCAGCCACCGGCTAAGCTTGCACCATAGATTGGAGCGGAGTTTTTTTTTTTTTCGAAATTTTCTCTTCGTCACGACCTAGCGAAATTTAATTTGTGCTTTTTAAAACAAAAATTTCTAAAATCGGTCGAGAACTCGCTGAGATCTGCGCATTGTTACAAAGTCCATTCGAGTCGATCCAATAAATAAACTAGGTCGATGCAGAGTCAGCCACCGGCTAAACTTGCACCATAGATTGGAGCGGGGTTTTTTTTTTTTTTCGAAATTTGCTCTTCGTCACGACCTAGCGAAATTTAATTTGTGCATTTTAAAACAAAAATTTCTAAAATCGGTTGAGAACTCGCTGAGATCTGCGCATTGTTACAAAGTCCATTCGAGTCGATCCATGGGAGCTTCGCTCGCTCCAATAAATAAATAAATAATTATAATAATAGCTATCTCTATCTATAATCGAAGTATACTAATCTCCTGATGTTTTTCCACCCTACTCTTGACTTCATCGTAGACCCCAAAGAACAAGAACGCACCGACCATGAGCGCGCACACGCGCGGCGCGCCCCCCGCGAACAATCCCCGCACCCCGCCCTCCCGATACACGCGCCGCAGCACGGGCACGATGCGCAGGCTGTCTGCGCCGCGCGACGCGAGGATGATTCGAGTTTTAGCGACGTCCAGCGGCGTGGTTGCAGCGCCCGCGACCACCGTGGCCGCGGCGCCGCAACATGCGCTCTGGAATACAAAACATCACCATTGTATTCATTTCTAGGCCAGTCCACACATGCTGCGTAAGAGCTTATAGAACCCTTATTCAGCAAATACAGTGTGTGTGCTACTTGGGAGTACGCAGAGCGTGATTTACATGGACATGGTTTTGATAATTCTAAAGGCTCTAAAGTAACTTTTTTTTGTTGAGTGGATAAGGAATGTCTGATAATATATGTGAGTGGATAATGAATGACAGATACTTTTAAACTAAGAATACATCCCAGAGGGTTTCCTGTTGAAGAATCCATTAGGTTAGGTTAATTATGGTGCAGTCCGACCCTAACCGTAGTTATGAATAGATGTATTTACCTGGAAGCTGGTTATTTCTCCATTATTTCTGTTCCTCACTTGCGTCTTCAGCCACTCCCATATGGGAATGTCGATACAGCCATAGGGTAAGTCGCGAGCCACTGTCGATAAGTAACCACGGTACACGCCTTTCCGAAGACCCTCTGATTTGTACGCCTGATACAAAGGAAACCTTCAATCTCCAAAGTTTAAATAAACTTAGGGTTGTGTCCTAACATACCTTTTATCGTCGAATGTAGTTCATAAATTTAGACAAAAAGACCAAGCAAATATATTTATTTTACTGTACCTAAAGAAGAAGCAATTTGAGCGTGTTACAAAGTGCCTAAGTCCGTTTTTTTTTGCCACTAGGGAATTCATATAAGTAAAAATCGGTTTTCATTTCTTGGCACTTCATAAAAAGTAACTGATTTGATCTTTTAGGATACCATAACCAACTGATATAAAATAAATATACCTGGTAAAGTATGCTGAAACTGCTCCTCTTTTGAACGCCGACATAAGTCTGCTGTCTCTGTTTGGCGACCTCCGTCGGCACTCGGATGAGGCACACCAACTGCCAAAAAAGCTGATATTAAAATGCGTACTGGCAATTCTTGAAACTCATCTCGGTTCGTAATAGTTTTGCGAGCGGGGCTACAGCGGCTTGGCATTTAAAAGTATCTTTTGTCCTGCTTGTGAAGATTTTAATCTGATTTGAATTCAAACGAGGAAAGAGTAGATCAGGAATAAGGAACATGAAACAAATGAAAGGTAGGCATGATGTCGTATGTGTGTCAAGAAGGCGTCTATGGTTAGGTTTAGATAGAGGCTCCTAGCTACTACGTACCTACTTCATCGGTTTCATCGACAAGGTGTTTGGCTTTTAACCCCTTAAATTGAAATCAAATCAATTGATATTTTAACGTAAGGTTCAAACGTCCCGCGCAGATCTTGGCCAAATCATGCGGAGGATTAACTAATGAGTAAATTAATAATCCACCGTGTCCAAAGATGTAGTGGAGAACGTCCGCCGGAAGACTGACACTTCAGCTCGTTAGTGGTGCGCGTGCCGCGGTCGCTGCAGGACATCAAGTGAAGACTTCTGGCCGAAGGCTGTCGTGTCAAGGCCGTTCCTGGGCAACCTGCTGAATCCTACGCCAGAACAAACGACGCAACGAAGCTAGGCAGTTACTTCGCCTAAATCGCCGGAGTTTCAAGTTTTTCTATGTTGCTTGGTTCTATTATAAGGCTTTGTAACTTATGCGAATAGTACTAATATAAATAATTTACTAAGAACTTACGATCTCAGCAAGCCCGGCCGCGCCGCAATGGACGACAGGCGCGAATTTCGGCGGAGCTAACGGCTCCACAATGGATTTCGTGGTCTCGTACGACATGAAGAACAGGGCTGCCCCGGGCATGGACGCCGTGGCTACTGGGGCCAACCCTGGAACGTGATATCGTTGATACATTACATTTAATTTACCTACTTCTTTTACCGTATCGAAATTGAACTTTTCATGTATATACAGTAGGTACATGCGACCATATAATAATTTAGTATCTTAAAGTTGTTCTGATGATGAAGACGCAAGGTGGCCGAACTCCGACATAGTCCACCCATGTTTCACATTTGATTGGTCCTGATGAGTAATTAATATTTGTGTGAAAAATAACAGTCGCCAAAAAATTGGGTTCCAAAAAATTTTTTTTCACAAATAGGTACTTTATTTTGACTTTTAGCATAATTTTGATTTAGTCCGTGCCACCTAGGGTGACCGGTGCTGACTGACCTTTGTACAGTCCCCTGAAGCCTCCAGCCTTCTGAAAGCCCACTTCGCTTTGGAGACGGGTCTTGATCGTGTCCAGTGGGTACATGCTTACCTCCACCGCCAGCCCCGCCACGGCACCCGCCTGAAGTTACAAAACGTTTTATTTTTTGGACTTATTATGTTTGACTTATTAATAGTATATATCACGAATTGGACTACTCTGTTCTGTAAGTGATATGTATTATTTGTAAAAAAATAAACAATATGTATATATTATTACTAGGGCAGTTCTCGTCGTAGAAAAAACGTTTTGTAAATTAAATACCTAATTATTAGGGCCCTGGGATACAAGTACAGATAATAAATAAGTGTTAAAGAGGAAAGGTGGCACAAGTATAATAAAAATAATTTATGTATGAACTCTACAAGCATCCCGAAGCCTTAAGACCACAGAACTTTGAGTATATAAGTAATTTTCATAAAAAAAAACTTACGATGCCTGGCGCCATGTATGTTGAATTTTGAAATTTCGGCTGATCCAAAGATCCCATGATTCCATCAAATGTGCGTATTTGTAAATATGCGATCAGGCTAAATTCAAAACTACATAAACACTTAAACACAATATCTGGGAATTCCCAAACATACAGCAACACTGTTTCACAAAAAAACGTTCCACTTGGCTGAAAACACTGGTATTCAAAACGTAGCTATGATTCCTATCCTACAAAAAATAAACCATTTCCCGCGCAAATGTAGTCACTGATTTTATTCCATGTTCAAAAAACAATTTAACCATACAAAATGCAATTTACACTTCAGATTGATGATAAGACTAATTCAGGAAATAACTCGCATTTTTGCAAAAATGCGTTTATTTAGCAATTATAATAGTTTATGAGCGTCGGAAACAAAATGCCCAAGTGTATTTGAAGAGTGAGTGAAGAATAATAGATAATGCCGCAAACTTATATTTTCAGGTGGGAAAATAGTAAACTAATGTTAACACACGAATGAACTGATAACTCGCGTAGATACCAGCGCCACCACCGGCTGTATACATAAGTTGGTACTGTTATACTGACGCAATCTTACGCCATGGACAAATTAAATCGAAACCCAAAGATACGCTGTCGTCAAGGTTGAACGAAGTTGTGAAATGATTATCTAATTTTCAAGAAGCGACTAGTAACGTAGAATAAGTTTTTCAGGTCTGATTTTACCATATGATACTTTTACTCAGTTAAAATGTTTAACATGCCCTGATTTTTAGGGTTCCGTACCCACAGGGTAAAAACGGGACCCTATTACTATGACTTCGCTGTCCGTCCGTCCGTCCGTCCCTCTGTCACCAGGCTATATCTCAAGAACGATGACAGCTAGACAGTTGAAATTTTCACAGATGATATATTTCTATTGCCGCTAAGTATAACAAGAGGTAGAAAAAATAAAATAAAATAAATATTTAAGGGGGCTCCCATACAACAAACTTGTTATAGTTTATGGTACGGAACCCTTCATGCGCGGGTCGAACTCGCACTTGCCCAATTTTTTTGATGTTAATCTAGGTTCGTTCTCGTCTGTGTAGTCCTCCAAAACTTAACAAATCTTTACGAAATTTTAGAAACTGAACGGGAAAGAAATGTTCTGAGTCAGGCCGTTTCGATTTTTGCGCTTATTATTATAAAATTTGTGTACCAGATACGCGTCTGTTTTAGGCCAAAATTCCGCCGCAAACCGACGCGTACCTAGTACAAAAAATTCTATAATAATTTGCGCAGAAATCAAAACGATTTGACACAGAGCATTTCCTTCCCACTTAGTTCCTAAAATTTCGTAAAACTTGGTTAAGTTTTGGAGGACACAGAAGTGAACTTTATTTTAATAACCTGGTTACGTTAAGTTTGGTCCTGATTTGTATCCGACGCAATTTATCAATTTTACGTTATCAGGTACAAACTTAAGGTAAAATTATAGTACAGGATAAGGGGTATATCCTGATATATTCTGTTAAACAATTTTGCTGCGATCTCTAGATCGTCGGTCCACTTTGTTGCGGGTCTCTCACATTGAGTCTTCAAATCAAATGATTGAAATACTTAGTTATAGCTTCAATCAATTGAAAACCATACGCGTCATTATTAATGTCTTTAGGCAAAATCCTGTTAAATATTAGACACCATTTATCTAAAGAAGAGATAAGGAAATTCAGCACTAAACCAAGCAAACAAACAATACCGAACAAGCAGACAAAGCAAACAGAAAATCCAATAAAGGTATTCGGAAGGCCGTTTGTACAAACTCGACAACACCGTATGTGATACGCGTTATATAATTGGAATTGAAGCCTGACCAGAAATATATGAGGATGCGCCATATTGCGGAATTTCACTGGAACTAATTTCTTATACTGGCAATGATTTTATGATGGTTTGTCAATGTCATTCGTAGTGGTTTCTTTAAGAGAAATGTTTAAAAATATCTAAAGAAAATGCCGAAAACCATTCACAACCGTGAACGTAATATTATTATAAATAAAGTGTACACGTGATTACTACAAGAAAAACAGTCAGGGTGCATTCCATTAAATTATATTATGAGATTACCATAGGCACGGACACCTGTCGCAACCGCACTATAACTAATGTCATTATAATGTCATTATTGTGTCGGAAGCGCACTATAATGGCATTAGTTTAAATCAGCGACTAAAAAGGTACCTTTAGAAACGGTTTTGACCGGGTCTTTTTAAAAGTAACCGACCCTTAAAATAACATTCCGATACCGATATCAATATTTTGGGTACCCAAACAAGCTTCCGTCCAAACGATACCCTAAAATAAAAGTATGTACCTATAAATAGTGCGGGAAGTAGTGTCACAAGGTGCAAATTTTGGTAAGTATCGGATGAATTCACTGGGCACAGGTGTAATATACGTAAAACTAAGCTAATTTAGCCCGGTAGCCATCCACCAGCCATTCTGAGGGTTAGGAAGGGGAGGCATTCAAAGGAACACGCACAGCGCTTCAGAAAAAAAAACATATCAGCTTCTATATAACAAATATCTCAAGTGTGGTGTCATTTTCTGATAAATCGGACATGAGGAATTCATTTTTGAAACATATAATGTATAGTTTTATAGAAAAAAAAAGGAAAATATTGACGAACATATCAAAATTGGTTTGCAATTTTTTTTACTCCACTATCTTTGATATTCCTGAATTTTATTTATTTATTTATTTATTTATTTTAAGTAAAGCCAAGAATACCTACTACGTATGTTAAAGGATATTTATCTAGCTCTTAAAAATATACATCTAAATGGACGACATATGAATTCGACGACGCGTTTGGCTCGGTTTGTAGACACCTACCTACTGAGCCGGCGGTCCCGGGTTCGAATCCCGGCCAGGCAAATATTTGTGCGATGAACTCGAATATTTGTGCTTGGGTCATGGTTGTTCTATATATTTAAGTATATATTTATCTATATAAGTACGTACCTATATCGTCGTCTAGTACCCATTGTGATGTCCTGGGTTTCCGTGCGGGAGTAGATTCAATAAAACACTTAAATGGGTTTTCTGTCGATCACGACCTGCCCACTCCCGTTGACGTCTGTCATAGCAATGCGGCAGCGAGCAGGTGGCGGGCACACTTTATTATCATAAAGGTCTATACACCACACCCATAACACAAGCCTTCTTGAGCTTAATTTGGGACTAGATCGATTTGTGTGAGGTTGTCCGATATAAAAAAAAAATAGTACGTGGAGTCCCTCCGCGCGGAAGAAGAGAAACTTCGTAAATGTGGAAATCTAAAATCAAAATGCGTTACAGACGTATCTTCTTTTTAGGGTTCCGTAGCCAAATGGCAAAAAACGGAACCCTTATAGATTCGTCATGTCTGTCTGTCCGTCTGTCCGTCCGTATGTCACAGCCATTTTTTTCCGAAACTATATGTAAGAGCTATACTGTTGAAACTTGGTAGGTAGATGTATTCTGTGAATCGCATTAAGATTTTGATGCAAAAATAAAAAATTATAATAAATATTGGGGGCACCCCATACGTAGAACTGAAACTCAATTTTTTTTTTTTCATCGAACACATACGTGGTGTACATATTATGGGTATCTATGGATAGGTCTTCAAAAATGATATCGACGCGAGGTTTCTAAAATTTTTTTTTCTAAACCGAATAGTTTGCGTGACAGACGCTTCCAAAGTGGAAAAAAGTTGGTCCCCCCCCCCCCTCTAACTTCTAAAATAAGAAAATGAAAAATCTAAAAGAAACATATGGTGTACTATAAAAACTATCAACGAAAATTGTCTTGAACGAGATCTAGTAAGTAGTTTTTTAATACCTAACTGCACCTAATTTATATGGGGCGCTATACATACCAGGTGCAAACTTAACTTAACCACTTAGGGATGGAAAGTGTTTGTATTCATTCAAGCTCAACAGTGACATTCACCAGTATAATACAAGAAGGAAGAATAAGCTTGTAATGCCTGCCCATCGTCTCCGTAAAGTTAGCTCTTCGTTCGTGGGGAACTGTGTACGTTTCTATAACAAAATACCTACCGAGGTAGTGAGTTTACCTTCCAGCAAATTCAAGTCTCACATAAAACGTCATCTAATAAATAAGGCGTATTATACTGTGAATGACTTTTTAGATGATAGGGATGTCTTTAAGCCAGTGGTTTAGTCATGTGAACGTAAAATAAGCATTATTTTAATCGGTAATATTAGTTTGTTTTTTAATGTAACATGAGAGCACATTATGTTGTTTCTCACCGGGCAAATAGCTATAGTGATGAATGCCCGGCAGTGTGAGCATGTCATGCTCGCTTAAAGGTCTTTGCTTACGGTGGCGTCGTTGATCGGGTCGCAACCTTCCCTATAATATGGTTGAGGGAGGCGATGGCTGAGATATGCGTCATGCTCGTGAACGGGTGCCGTTTGTGGGGTCCGGTCTGTTCATACTAGCAAGGGCCAAATTAGTCGTGTAGTAACTGCTTACCAGTGTTTATTGAATTGACGTGAGAGACTTGATCCTGTACTCGATTGAAGTTATTATTATTATTTTTTACTTAGAGACTGTATACATCTCTAATAAACTTAGTGTACTGTACAATGACGCTCAGAGACCTTATACATCTCTGAGGAATGAAATTTAACTATTATCATATTTATTATTATCATTATTATTTTTCTTTTTTGTATATTGTGACGCCTAGAGACCTTATACATCTCTAAGAAATTTAGGTTTAATAATTATTCTCTATTGTAGATTATTCACGTTGACGCCTAGAGACCTTATACATCTCTTTGGAATTAAATTAATTAAGTAATTGTATTTTATTGCATTTGTGACACCTAGAGACTTTATACATCTCTGGGTATATTTAATATTTTAAATTGATAGTTAAAGTGTTATTTTAATATTCCTACCTAACATTGATTTGGAGTATCTATATATCTCCTATACGTGTACGCATGTAATAATTAGTTATAACACTAATGTAATGTAATTGTTCTAAGTATTATTTACGAAAAAATGACTTACTGTTGAGTTTCTTTCGGCTTTCTTCTCAACAGCGGTCTCCTCTTGCGAAATGCCGGTAGATTCACAATCTGACTTGTAAAAGTGCCCTTGTGGCCTACTTACTGAATAAATTATTTCATTTCATTTCATTTCACGGAACCCTCGGTGCGCGAGTCCGACTCGCACTTGGCCGGTTTTTCTTTTTCAGTTGGTCGATGTTTTACTTACAACCTACGTTAAAAAGCAGTTAATGGCTAAATGCGTCCTTTTTATTTCGTTAACCTATTGACCGCCAAGCGGTCTAGCAATTTACCGTGCCACTGACGCCAGAGTAAAAAAAAAAAGATGTGCCCCAAAATCAACAGGGATTGAAGAATACTTGTAGCGGTTAGAATTACAAAGTTTTTGATCATTGAAATTTGGACGTCTGTGGCCGACGTGGCGTCAGGGGCACGATTTTTTGTTGACGGCCACAGCCGACTGTGGCGGTCAAAGGGTTAACTAAAATGCGCTATGCGTATTATTACTACTAAGTAAAAACCAGCCAAGAGCGTGTCGGGCCACGCTCAGTGTAGGTTCCATAGTTGCTCATCCTTCACGAGAGACGGAAACAGCGGTTTTAAGCCCGAGGTTTAAGTTACGAGAAATATTTCAAGTTCTATAAAAAGGCCGAAAACGCCAAAGTAACTGTAATTACTCATTTCCTTCTGGAAGTCAACTTACGTCCTTTTAAAGAATTTTTATGAAATTTTGCGATAACTCAAAAACGGATGGACCGATTTTGATCAATATAGTTTTCATTGAAAGTACTTATAAGGCGTCATTTTCATGAATTTTTCCATATTTTTTTGACCCGTGGTTGAAAAGTTAGAGGGGGCGGGATATACTATTTTTTTTATTTTAGGAGTGAATATTTACAAAACTTCTGACTTTATCAAAAAATAATGTTTGGAAACCCCTATTATTTTTAAAAGACCTATTTAACGACACCCCACACACTAGTGTTGAAACGAAAAAAAAAACACCCCCACTTTAGGTGTTCGAGAGGTACCCGAAAAAAATTTTTTTTTTAGTTTTTACTTTACCGTTTTGTCGGCGTGATACATACACATACTCATACCAAATTTCAGCTTTCTAGTACTAATGATCATGGAGCTAAGCCGCGGACGGACGGACAGACGGACAGACGGACAAGGCGAAACTATAAGGGTTCCTAGTTGACTACGGAACCCTAAAAAAGATATTTTAATAAATCACTACGCTGAAAAGACGTTTCTAGCCAGACACGTCTTTTTACTGTAGTTTAAAAGTATTTATTTGTATTTTTTTTACTAAGAGAAAAGATAAAATATAATTTATTTATTATTAAATGTTATCCAAATTGGATTTTGCATATCAATCCCTATAGGTCAAATGCTACTACACGTTTTTGCATTAAAAAAGTATCACTTTTTTATTTTCTTTCACGCAGCGAATTTTTAAATTTCAAATTCATAAAATATTTTTAGAAGCGCCCTTTTTCGTTACGATTTTTTTTCTATCGTACAGTGTTTTTACCGTCAACTTTTGTTTATTTTCTACTGTTAACCATATAACACGTAATTATTTTTAAATGTACTATAGTGAAAAAAATAAAAAAAAATAAAAATAAAAAATATTAAAATAACATATTATTTCAATGCTATGGATTTTATTTTTGTGTATAAAGGTAGTTTAGGGAAATGTATATCATTGTAAAAACTAAAGAATGTATAAAGTGCTATGGTTAAAGTGAAGAATAAAGTTTGTTTAAAGGCAACGGTTTTTAATAAAAATAAAAATAATCGGTCTAAGGTATAATTTAATTAACTATAAAAAAATATTATAAATCACAGAAATAGCAACACAAAAAATTTCATGTAGAATCAATATAACTAATTTCGCTAGATTTCCTTAATTTCCTACTCAGTAAAGTACTACTACTTTACTGAATTACTGATGGAACGTTTCAAAATTTTAAATTGAAGATAAATATAATTGAAAAATCCTTCTCATAATTTCCTGTAAGGAATTAGCAAATCAAAATCTTCCTTTAAAATCTTTTGAAAGTTTCCAGAAATTTACGGAAATTTTCATAATTTTTCCTTAATAAGCACATTCGTGAGTCACTACTATTATTACCAATGTGTATTAAACCTTCACAAACGAGACAAACATATAAAACTACCGCAGAAACACAGCGCCCACTACGTAGGTTGATGGTCGTAAAAGTGTTAACTATTATTATGAGATTGAGGAGAAACGTGTCTATGACAAAAACTGTATAGAGATGACGCTACTATAGTTATTCTCGATACAACGAATGTTTGGAATGAAGATAGTAACGCCATCTATAGATACCAATGCCAAGTACAGTAAAAAGGGCGGTGTCAGCAGTGAGGCACAGGGCGAAGACCCTGGGGCGCAGAAATGTCCAGAGAAATTTTAATAAATAATACAAAAACAGTTACAACAGTTGTCCAACAACTTACCTAGTGAAGTGAAAGAGTGTCAATCGTTAAAAATGTTTAAAACCAAACTTAAACAATTCATTAGTGATAACATATGTTAAATATTATCCATAAGTCGGATGTAATTTTTATGCATATGAACAATGTTATATTTTAAGCTCATTGTACGTAAACTTTCGTTCTTAATGAGTAATAAAGATCGTTAAACCTAACCTAAAAAGTCGCAGAAGCTCGCTCCAAGCACATAAAAGGCTAGTTACGTCACTGGAAATGGCACATTTTTTTCTAGTTTACAGCGTAAACACAAGCTTTCCCAAGTATTTTAGTTACTTATCCATAATACCTAGTCTAGGACTTCCGGAAAACTATTGATGCCAAGGGTAAACAATTACTTTGGGGATAGATCCCTATAGAAACGCATTTCGTACTTAATCAATAGTTTGCCGGAGGAAATAAGACTAGAGCCAAACAAGAAATAAATTCAATAGAATGTAAAAAGAAACATTTTTTACACTACTACCGTAATAACCTATTATTTTATTCTGCAAGAAACTTACTTATGTACCTAAAATATAGATTGCCTAAAGAGATCCCACAGTCAAACCAGCCACTGTTAGACGTCCGGCTGTCTCAAACAATAGCCCAATAGTTAGTCCATCGCATTCATGTACAATAGTAGACTATTGTACATGAATACTAGAGTACCATGTTTAGTTCCATACAACCATAATAGATCTTACGAGTACATCTAGCGAAAGAAACGCATTTCGTACTTAATCAATAGTTTGCCGGAGGAAATAAGACTAGAGCCAAACAAGAAATAAATTCAATAGAATGTAAAAAGAAACATTTTTTCCACTACTACCGTAATAGGTACACCTATGAGATTACTTTATTTTGCAAGAAACATACTTATGTACCTAAAATATAGATTGCCTAAAGAGATCCCATAGTCAAACCAGCCAATGTTAGACGTCCGGCTGTCTCAAACAATAGCCCAATAGTTAGTCCATCGCATTCATGTACTACTTTTTTTACTCTTTTTACATTCTATTGAATTTATTTCTTGTACAATAGTAGACTATTGTACATGAATACTAGAGTACCATGTTTAGTTCCATACAACCATAATAGATCTTACGAGTACATCTAGCGGGTGCTGTCTCCGTGTGCGTCCCGTGACACAGGCAGGGGGAGCATCCGCATGGTGCATCTCTTACATTTCATTAAATTGTCGAAAGAGCCTCTACACGTTGGCTTCGGCTCCGTGCATGCCTCCCAATGTCCGGGACACCATTGTCCCGTGAACGGGTGCGACAATAGCTATCTATATAATCTAAGTATATTAATGTCGTGATGTTTTTCCACCCTACTCTTGACTTCATCGTAGACCCCAAAGAACAAGAACGCGCCGACCATCAGCGCGCACACGCGCGGCGCGCCCCCCGCGAACAGTCCCCGCACCCCGCCCTCCCGGTACACGCGCCGCAGCACGGGCACGATGCGCAGGCTGGGCGCGCTGCGCGGAGCGAGGATGATTCGAGTTTTAGCGACGTCTAGCGGTGTGGTTGCAGCGCCCGCGACCACCGTGGCCGCGGCGCCGCAACATGCGCTCTGGAATACAAAAACATCACCATCGTATTCATTTCTAGGCCAGTCCACATAGCACACATGCTGCGTAAGAGCTTATAGAACCCTTATTCAGCAAATACAGTCTGTGTGCTACTTGGGAGTATGCAGAGCTTGATTTACATGGACATGGTTTTGATAATTCTAAAGACTCTAAAGTAACTTTTTTTTGTTGAGTGGATAAGGAATGTCTGATAATATATGTGAGTGGATAATGAATGACAGATACTTTTAAACTAAGAATACATCCCAGAGGGTTTCCTGTTAAAGAACCCATTAGGTTAGGTTAATTATGGTGCAGTCCGACCCTAACCGTAGTTATGAATAGATGTATTTACCTGGAAGCTGGTTATTTCTCCATTATTTCTGTTCCTCACTTGCGTCTTCAGCCACTCCCATATAGGAATGTCGATACAGCCATAGGGTAAGTCGCGAGCCACTGTCGATAAGTAACCACGGTACACGCCTTTCCGAAGACCCTCTGATTTGTACGCCTGATACAAAGGAAACCTTCAATCTCCAAAGTTTAAATAAACTTAGGGTTGTGTCCTAACATACCTTTTATCGTCGAATGTAGTTCATAAATTTAGACAAAAAGACCAAGCAAATATATTTATTTTACTGTACCTAAAGAAGAAGCAATTTGAGCGTGTTACAAAGTGCCTAAGTCCGTTTTTTTTTGCCACTAGGGAATTCATATAAGTAAAAATCGGTTTTCATTTCTTGGCACTTCATAAAAAGTAACTGATTTGATCTTTTAGGATACCATAACCAACTGATATAAAATAAATATACCTGGTAAAGTATGCTGAAACTGCTCCTCTTTTGAACGCCGACATAAGTCTGCTGTCTCTGTTTGGCGACCTCCGTCGGCACTCGGATGAGGCACACCAACTGCCAAAAAAGCTGATATTAAAATGCGTACTGGCAATTCTTGAAACTCATCTCGGTTCGTAATAGTTTTGCGAGCGGGGCTACAGCGGCTTGGCATTTAAAAGTATCTTTTGTCCTACTTGTGAAGATTTTAATCTGATTTGAATTCAAACGAGGAAAGAGTAGATCAGGAATAAGGAACATGAAACAAATGAAAGGTAGGCATGATGTCGTATGTGTGTCAAGAAGGCGTCTATGGTTAGGTTTAGATAGAGGCTCCTAGCTACTACGTACCTACTTCATCGGTTTCATCGACAAGGTGTTTGGCTTTTAACCCCTTAAATTGAAATCAAATCAATTGATATTTTAACGTAAGGTTCAAACGTCCCGCGCAGATCTTGGCCAAATCATGCGGAGGATTAACTAATGAGTAAATTAATAATCCACCGTGTCCAAAGATGTAGTGGAGAACGTCCGCCGGAAGACTGACACTTCAGCTCGTTAGTGGTGCGCGTGCCGCGATCGCTGCAGGACATCAAGTGAAGACTTCTGGCCGAAGGCTGTCGTGTCAAGGCCGTTCCTGGGCAACCTGCTGAATCCTACGCCAGAACAAACGACGCAACGAAGCTAGACAGTTACTTCGCCTAAATCGCCGGAGTTTCAAGTTTTTCTATGTTGCTTGGTTCTATTATAAGGCTTTGTAACTTATGCGAATAGTACTAATATAAATAATTTACTAAGAACTTACGATCTCAGCAAGCCCGGCCGCGCCGCAATGGACGACAGGCGCGAATTTCGGCGGAGCTAACGGCTCCACAATGGATTTCGTGGTCTCGTACGACATGAAGAACAGGGCTGCCCCGGGCATGGACGCCGTGGCTACTGGGGCCAACCCTGGAACGTGATATCGTTGATACATTACATTTAATTTACCTACTTCTTTTACCGTATCGAAATTGAACTTTTCATGTATATACAGTAGGTACATGCGACCATATAATAATTTAGTATCTTAAAGTTGTTCTGATGATGAAGACGCAAGGTGGCCGAACTCCGACATAGTCCACCCATGTTTCACATTTGATTGGTCCTGATGAGTAATTAATATTTGTGTGAAAAATAACAGTCGCCAAAAAATTGGGTTCCAAAAAATTTTTTTTCACAAATAGGTACTTTATTTTGACTTTTAGCATAATTTTGATTTAGTCCGTGCCACCTAGGGTGACCGGTGCTGACTGACCTTTGTACAGTCCCCTGAAGCCTCCAGCCTTCTGAAAGCCCACTTCGCTTTGGAGACGGGTCTTGATCGTGTCCAGTGGGTACATGCTTACCTCCACCGCCAGCCCCGCCACGGCACCCGCCTGAAGTTACAAAACGTTTTATTTTTTGGACTAATTATGTTTGACTTATTAATAGTATATACCACGAATTGGACTACTCTGTTCTGTAAGTGATATGTATTATTTGTAAAAAAATAAACAATATGTATATATTATTACTAGGGCAGTTCTCGTCGTAGTAAATTAGGTTAGTATAGTAATTATTAGGGCCCTGGGATACAAGTACAGATAATAAATAAGTGTTAAAGAGGAAAGGTGGCACAAGTATAATAAAAATAATTTAAGTATGAACTCTACAAGCATCCCGAAGCCTTAAGACCACAGAACTTTGAGTATATATAAGTAATTTTCATAAAAAAAAACTTACGATGCCTGGCGCCATGTATGTTGAATTTTGAAATTTCGGCTGATCCATAGATCCCATGATTCCATCAAATGTGCGTATTTGTAAATATGCGATCAGGCTAAATTCAAAACTACATAAACACTAAGTTTAAACACAATATCTGGGAATTCCCAAACATACAGCAACACTGTTTCACAAAAAAACGTTCCACTTGGCTGAAAACACTGTTATTCAAAACGTAGCTATGATTCCTATCCTACAAAAAAAAACCATTTCCCGCGCAAATGTAGTCACCGATTTTATTCCATGTTCAAAAAACAATTTAACCATACAAAATGCAATTTACACTTCAGATTGATGATAAGACTAATTCAGGAAATAACTCTCATTTTTGCAAAAATGCGTTTATTTAGCAATTATAATAGTTTATGAGCGTCGGAAACAAAATGCCCAAGTGTATTTGAAGAGTGAGTGAAGAATAATAGATAATGCCGCAAACTTATATTTTCAGGTGGGAAAATAGTAAACTAATGTTAACACACGAATGAACTGATAACTCGCGTAGATACCAGCGCCACCACCGGCTGTATACATAAGTTGGTACTGTTATACTGACGCAATCTTACGCCATGGACAAATTAAATCGAAACCCAAAGATACGCTGTCGTCAAGGTTGAACGAAGTTGTGAAATGATTATCTAATTTTCAAGAAGCAACTAAAAACGTAGAATAAGTTTTTCAGGTCTGATTTTACCATATGATACTTTTACTCAGTTAAAATGTTTAACATGCCCTGATTTTTAGGGTTCCGTACCCACAGGGTAAAAACGGGACCCTATTACTATGACTTCGCTGTCCGTCCGTCCGTCCGTCCGTCCCTCTGTCACCAGGCTATATCTCAAGAACGATGACAGCTAGACAGTTGAAATTTTCACAGATGATATATTTCTATTGCCGCTAAGTATAACAAGAGGTAGAAAAAATAAAATAAAATAAATATTTAAGGGGGCTCCCATACAACAAACTTGTTATAGTTTATGGTACGGAACCCTTCATGCGCGGGTCGAACTCGCACTTGCCCAATTTTTTTGATGTTAATCTAGGTTCGTTCTCGTCTGTGTAGTCCTCCAAAACTTAACAAATCTTTACGAAATTTTAGAAACTGAACGGGAAAGAAATGTTCTGAGTCAGGCCGTTTCGATTTTTGCGCTTATTATTATAAAATTTGTGTACCAGATACGCGTCTGTTTTAGGCCAAAATTCCGCCGCAAACCGACGCGTACCTAGTACAAAAAATTGTATAATAATTTGCGCAGAAATCAAAACGATTTGACACAGAGCATTTCCTTCCCACTTAGTTCCTAAAATTTCGTAAAACTTGGTTAAGTTTTGGAGGACACAGAAGTGAACTTTATTTTAATAACCTGGTTACGTTAAGTTTGGTCCTGATTTGTATCCGACGCAATTTATCAATTTTACGTTATCAGGTACAAACTTAAGGTAAAATTATAGTACAGGATAAGGGGTATATCCTGATATATTCTGTTAAACAATTTTGCTGCGATCTCTAGATCGTCGGTCCACTTTGTTGCGGGTCTCTCACATTGAGTCTTCAAATCAAATGATTGAAATACTTAGTTATAGCTTCAATCAATTGAAAACCATACGCGTCATTATTAATGTCTTTAGGCAAAATCCTGTTAAATATTAGACACCATTTATCTAAAGAAGAGATAAGGAAATTCAGCACTAAACCAAGCAAACAAACAATACCGAACAAGCAGACAAAGCAAACAGAAAATCCAATAAAGGCATTCGGAAGGCCGTTTGTACAAACTCGACAACACCGTACCTATGTGATACGCGTTATATAATTGGAATTGAAGCCTGACCAGAAATATATGAGGATGCGCCATATTGCGGAATTTCACTGGAACTAATTTCTTATACTGGCAATGATTGTATGATAGTTTGTCAATGTCATTCGTAGTGGTTTCTTTAAGAGAAATGTTTAAAAATATCCAAAGAAAATGCCGAAAACCATTCACAACCGTGAACGTAATATTATAAATAAAGTGTACACGTGATTACTACAAGAAAAACAGTCAGGAAAAGAGTGCATTCCATTAAATTATATTATGAGATTACCATAGGAACGGACACCTGTCGCAACCGCACTATAACTAATGTCATTATAATGTCATTATTGTGTCGGAAGCGCACTATAATGGCATTAGTTTAAATCAGCGACTAAAAAGGTACCTTTAGAAACGGTTTTGACCGGGTCTTTTTAAAAGTAACCGACCCTTAAAATAACATTCCGATACCGATATCAATATTTTGGGTACCCAAACAAGCTTCCGTCCAAACGATACCCTAAAATAAAAGTATGTACCTATAAATAGTGCGGGAAGTAGTGTCACAAGGTGCAAATTTTGGTAAGTATCGGATGAATTCACTGGGCACAGGTGTAATATACGTAAAACTAAGCTAATTTAGCCCGGTAGCCATCCACCAGCCATTCTGAGGGTTAGGAAGGGGAGGCATTCAAAGGAACACGCACAGCGCTTCAGAAAAAAAAACATATCAGCTTCTATATAACAAATATCTCAAGTGTGGTGTCATTTTCTGATAAATCGGACATGAGGAATTCATTTTTGAAACATATAATGTATAGTTTTATAGAAAAAAAAAGGAAAATATTGACGAACATATCAAAATTGGTTTGCAATTTTTTTTACTCCACTATCTTTGATATTCCTGAATTTTATTTATTTATTTATTTATTTTAAGTAAAGCCAAGAATACCTACTACATACCTTAAAGGATATTTATCTAGCTCTTAAAAATATACATCTAAATGGACGACATATGAATTCGACGACGCGTTTGGCTCGGTTTGTAGACACCTACCTACTGAGCCGGCGGTCCCGGGTTCGAATCCCGGCCAGGCAAATATTTGTGCGATGAACTCGAATATTTGTGCTTGGGTCATGGTTGTTCTATATATTTAAGTATATATTTATCTATATAAGTACGTATATCGTCGTCTAGTACCCATTGTGATGTCCTGGATTTCCGTGCGGGAGTAGATTCAATAATAGTAGTTTATGTGACTGTACATAATGAAGGGTATTAAACACGAGTGTGGGTTTATGAAACGCGCCGAAGGCAAGTTTCATAATAGCATCACACGAGTGTTTTAATACCTAATTATGTACAGTTACATACACTACTTTATCTAGCCACATATCATAGGCCTCCATGATGCATTCAGGAGTCGCACATTACGACAAATATTACCCAGTAATGGCGGTAATGAAGTTTTCTGGCAGCTGTCAATTGTCATAGTTTTTCAGCTGTCACAGTTCAGAGACAAACTAGAGTTGGCTCCAACTATCATATCGTTCGATATCTTACTTACGTGCGACATTTGTCAAATTTGATGCAAATTTGACAATTCATTTCGAACTAAACGTCATCTCGACTGATATTAGAATAGAGGTCAAATCAAATTTCTTTGTTTTTCAAAGATGTTCGAAATTTGAATAAATAATATTATCGAAATCGATGATATTATTTAGCAATAATAACATTTTCACAGATAAGAAATTTGTTCTAATAAAACAGTCTATTTTTATGGTGATCATAATGTGCGGTTCTTGAACGCATCATGGAGGGTTTATGATATTTGGATAGATAAAACACTTAAATGGGTTTTCTGTCGATCACGACCTGCCGTCTCCCGTTGACGTCTGTCATAGCAATGCGGCAGCGAGCAGGTGGCGGGCACACTTTATTATCATAAAGGTCTATACACCACACCCATAACACAAGCCTTCTTGAGCTTAATTTGGGACTAGATCGATTTGTGTGAGGTTGTCCGATATAAAAAAAAATAGTACGTGGAGTCCCTCCGCGCGGAAGAAGAGAAACTTCGTAAATGTGGAAATCTAAAATCAAAATGCGTTACAGACGTATCTTCTTTTTAGGGTTCCGTAGCCAAATGGCAAAAAACGGAACCCTTATAGATTCGTCATGTCTGTCTGTCCGTCTGTCCGTCCGTATGTCACAGCCATTTTTTTCCGAAACTATATGTAAGAGCTATACTGTTGAAACTTGGTAGGTAGATGTATTCTGTGAATCGCATTAAGATTTTGATGCAAAAATAAAAAATTATAATAAATATTGGGGGCTCCCCATACGTAGAAATTCCCTTTGTTAATAGTGTTAATACTCGTAGTATTTTAGTAGTTGAGTTCACTTAATTCAGTAGTTATTAGTTAGTACTTTTGGCAACATTGTTTAATTGTATTTTGTTATTGAGTTGTCATTCTGGTATTTTATAGTTTTTCTTGTTTCTTGTCCGTTTATATAATGTTAGGTATTCTTTTTTGTCTTATTTTTAGAGCTGTGCTCACGACGCAAACATCGCATTTTTGATTTAGTTTAGGTTATGCCTCTCGAATTGACATTTGACGTGACACTGACAGCGCTTGTGTGCGTTCAGGTTCACGCATCCTAAACGCGATTAGAGCTCGTGCGTGCAGCTCTCCGTGGCGCCACCTATGGTCCCACCGGAAGATCAGCGCTGGCTCTCGAGCTAGCATCTTGCTGAGGTGGGACCTTTTCGTGACACAGCCATAAAAATAGTTGCATATTGTTTTATTTTATTATTGTTTCTGTCACACCTTTTATGTAATTATGTTTTGTGTCTCGTCACGAATAAATGTATTTCTTTCTTTCTTTCTTTTCTTTCTTTCTAGAACTGAAACTCAATTTTTTTTTTTTCGTCGAACACATACGTGGTATACATATTATGGGTATCTATGGATAGGTCTTCTAGTCTTACTTGTTATGGACGGTTTTGGCCTGGAAGCTGCACTTTGTGATGGAAGCAAGCCGTTTTGCACAGTGATAATATAGACCAAAATAAACGATTTCACTCGAGGCGAAATTAGTTTCACCCCTTAGGAACAGAGATGGCGCCACTTATTCAAAAAAAAGTTTAAATAATTCTAAATCCTGAACGGATACTCCGATTTTGACGTAAGAGGTGCCAATCGGCAGATAATTACCCAATTTAACATGAAAAAAATTAAAATCACGTAGAAAATAATTTTGGATACCTAAGAAATAATATTTTCTGAAAAAAATATTTAAAATTTGTGATTTTTGGAATTTTACTCGTAAAAATGTATGTACATGGTACTTTTTTTATTTATTTATATTAATACACAACTAATTTTACATTTACGAAAAAAAACCGCATATCATTAGCTTGTATAATTCCAAAGTTATTGAAGAATACAGACATGGCGCCGCTGGGTCAAAAAATCTTACAAAAAATCTAAAACCTCAACGGATATTCCGATTTTGATAATTAAGGTGGTAATCAACAGATAATTACTTAAACTAGTTTAAAATAATAAAATAAAAATTAAAATAGGCAAAAAGTAATAATATTTCCAAAAAAAAACATACATTTTGAAAAAATATTTTTTTTCTGGGGCTTTTATGTAATTTCATATAAAAAAAATATGAATATGGCTTTATTTTACTTATGTATAATATAACACTATTAGGTAATTGATCGTTTACTAAAAAACCGCATATCGAGAACTTGTACAGTTCCAACGGTATTGAAGATTTTACTATAGGGTGCCGGTGCGATGTTGCCGCCGCACGTGCAACTTCTGTAGATATATATAGAAAAGTATTCTCCCGTTTCGAAGGTACTGATTACCCTGAAAATATAACCACAATTGAAAGTACAAATAATAATCATCCCAAGTAGCACACAACACACTTATATCCCTTGTACAGCTTAAATTAGAGTTTTAACGGGTGAATAGGCTCTTATACAACCAGTTTGCTAATATCACAAGTATATTCTGCCTATTTTCACTAAACTGTGCATTGTAACGTGCATGTTGCATCGGCTGCAACAACGCATTTTTCCATAGCTTGATTTGCACCCATACTAACTGTTCTATTGTGGATCGCACCTGCAACCTGCTTTCAACGCCATTCCATTCCCAAAAAGAAAGGACTTGGGACAGGATATATCCAAATTAAGACGTTTATTTCACATTTGGCTCGCTTGAAACGCTACACGCAGAACATGTTGTTCAATGGCAGCTGAAGTAGTCGGCGAAAGGCTTGTCGCCAGCTCTGTGAATGCATCGAAGCATTCAAATTGCAGTCGTCAGTGCAACGGTCTACTAGTAGCAGTTTACAAAACAGTTATTACTTTAAGTAATGAAATGATGACTGCACTTCAAGGCTTTCACAGAGTATGACAAGACGTCTAATTTTAATACAATAAGAAAAGAGACCTGTTTTAAAACTTGCATGTTATACCCTGAAATAACTACTGCTTTTGCAAGTAACTACATCGCTATCTATAGAAATTCTCTCTCGATACGTAACGGCTCATGTGAAACGATTACTTAGGGCCATTTTTGTTTCTTTTATTTAGGGTGTGTTTACATAATTAATGTCATTCATTATTATAACAAAACGGGATTTAACCGAGTTCAAAAATGTTTATTTACCGCAATTAAGTCCCGTTTTATTATTTTAATATAATGTGTGAAAATCGTGTAAGATTCAATCACTATATTAATGTCATTAATTGGTTCTCAATTAATCGTAACGTTGTTGGTCCCAGATTCACATGCAGGCTATACGATGCTCCAACAGAGCATGTATTATTACTGTTAATGCGATTCGAAAAGATCTGTTTAAACTAAAAAACACTAAACTAAACAAGCTTGTGAGATACCTTCCATCTATTTCAGCTGCCATTGAATACCGTTTCATGCAAACCAAATGTGGGTTCACGTTTTAATTTGGAAATATCGAGTCCCAAGTCCTTCTTTTTGGGAATGAAACGGCATCAAAGGTAGGTGGGGTCCACAATAGTTGAAGTTTAGTTCAATTTGGAAACTCCTTGAACATTATGGATACAAATTGGGCTGTGACATAATGCGTTGTTGTTTTTTTTATGATGCGACGGCCTAACTTGCACGTTACAATGCAAAGCCTGCAAAGACTAAAGTGAAAATAAAACGTAAAGTAAGTAAAATATTGATTCAGAAATTCTATATTTAGCATCTAATATACTTGTGATATTAGCAAACAGGTTGTATAGGAGCCTATTCACCCGTTAAAACTCTAATTTAAGCTGTACAAGGGATATAAGTGTGTTGTGTGCTACTTGGGATGATTATTATTTGTACTTTCAATTGTGGTTATATTTTCAGGGTAATCAGTACCTTCGAAACGGGAGAATACTTTTCTGTATACATGTACATAAGTTGCACGTGCGGCGGCAACATCGCACCGGCACCCTATAGTAAAATCTTCAATACCGTTGGAACTGTACAAGTTCTCGATATGCGGTTTTTTATTAAACGATCAATTACCTAATAGTGTTATAATATACATAAGTAAAATAAAGCCATATTCATAATTTTTTATATGAAATTACATAAAAGCCCCAAAAAAAAAATATTTTTTCAAAACGTATGTTTTTTTTTGGAAATATTATTACTTATTGCCTATTTGAATTTTTATTTTATTATTTTAAACTAATTTAAGTAATTATCTGTCGATTACCACCTTAATTATCAAAATAGGAATATCCGTTGAGGTTTTAGATTTTTTGTAAGATTTTTTGACCCAGCGGCGCCATGTCTGTATTCTTTAATAACTTTGGAATTATACGAGCTAATGATATGCGGTTTTTTTTCGTAAATGTAAAATTAGTTGTGTATTAATATAAATAAATAAAAAAAGTACCAAGTACATACATTTTTACGAGTAAAATTCCAAAAATCACAAATTTTAAATATTTTTTTCAGAAAATATTATTTCTTAGGTATCCAAAATTATTTTCTACGTGATTTTAATTTTTTTCATGTTAAATTGGGTAATTATCTGCCGATTGGCACCTCTTACGTCAAAATCGGAGTATCCGTTCAGGATTTAGAATTTTTTAAACTTTTTTTGAATAAGTGGCGCCATCTCTGTTCCTAAGGCGTGAAACTAATTTCGCCTCGAGTGAAATCGTTTATTTTGGTCTATATTATCACTGTGCAAAGCGGCTTGCTTCCATCACAGAGTGCAGCTTTTTTTCATAACAAATAGGACTATTCAAAAATGATATCGACGCGAGGTTTCTAAAAATTTTTTTTCTAAACCGAATAGTTTGCGTGACAGACGCTTCCAAAGTGGAAAAAAGTTGGTCCCCCCCCCCCTCTAACTTCTAAAATAAGAAAATGAAAAATCTAAAAAAAACATATGATGTACTATAAAAACTATCAACGAAAATTGTCTTGAACGAGATCTAGTAAGTAGTTTTTTTAATACCTAACTGCACCTAATTTATATGGGGCGCTATACATACCAGGTGCAAACTTAACTTAACCACTTAGGGATGGAAAGTGTTTGTACGGAACCCTCGGTGCGCGAGTCCGACTCGCACTTGGCCGGTTTTTCTTTTTCAGTTGGTCGATGTTTTACTTACAACCTACGTTAAAAAGCAGTTAATGGCTAAATGCGTCCTTTTTATTTCGTTAACTAAAATGCGCTATGCGTATTATTACTACTAAGTAAAAACCAGCCAAGAGCGTGTCGGGCCACGCTCAGTGTAGGTTCCATAGTTGCTCATCCTTCACGAGAGACGGAAACAGCGGTTTTAAGCCCGAGGTTTAAGTTACGAGAAATATTTCAAGTTCTATAAAAAGGCCGAAAACGCCAAAGTAACTGTAATTACTCATTTCCTTCTGGAAGTCAACTTACGTCCTTTTAAAGAAAATTATGAAATTTTGCGATAACTCAAAAACGGATGGACCGATTTTGATCAATATAGTTTTCATTGAAAGTACTTATAAGGCGTCATTTTCATGAATTTTTCCATATTTTTTTGACGTTTCTAGCCAGACACGTCTTTTTACTGTAGTTTAAAAGTATTTATTTGTATTTTTTTTACTAAGAGAAAAGATAAAATATAATTTATTTATTATTAAATGTTATCCAAATTGGATTTTGCATATCAATCCCTATAGGTCAAATGCTACTACACGTTTTTGCATTAAAAAAGTATCACTTTTTTATTTTCTTTCACGCAGCGAATTTTTAAATTTCAAATTCATAAACTTTTTTAGAAGCGCCCTTTTTCGTTACGATTTTTTTTCTATCGTACAGTGTTTTTACCGTCAACTTTTGTTTATTTTCTACTGTTAACCATATAACACGTAATTATTTTTAAATGTACTATAGTGAAAAAAATAAAAAAAAATAAAAATAAAAAATATTAAAATAACATATTATTTCAATGCTATGGATTTTATTTTTGTGTATAAAGGTAGTTTAGGGAAATGTATATCATTGTAAAAACTAAAGAATGTATAAAGTGCTATGGTTAAAGTGAAGAATAAAGTTTGTTTAAAGGCAACGGTTTTTAATAAAAATAAAAATAATCGGTCTAAGGTATAATTTAATTAACTATAAAAAAATATTATAAATCACAGAAATAGCAACACAAAAAATTTCATGTAGAATCAATATAACTAATTTCGCTAGATTTCCTTAATTTCCTACTCAGTAAAGTACTACTACTTTACTGAATTACTGATGGAACGTTTCAAAATTTTAAATTGAAGATAAATATAATTGAAAAATCCTTCTCATAATTTCCTGTAAGGAATTAGCAAATCAAAATCTTCCTTTAAAATCTTTTGAAAGTTTCCAGAAATTTACGGAAATTTTCATAATTTTTCCTTAATAAGCACATTCGTGAGTCACTACTATTATTACCAATGTGTATTAAACCTTCACAAACGAGACAAACATATAAAACTACCGCAGAAACACAGCGCCCACTACGTATGATGGTCGTAAAAGTGTTAACTATTATTATGAGATTGAGGAGAAACGTGTCTATGACAAAAACTGTATAGAGATGACGCTACTATAGTTATTCTCGATACAACGAATGTTTGGAATGAAGATAGTAACGCCATCTATAGATACCAATGCCAAGTACAGTAAAAAGGGCGGTGTCAGCAGTGAGGCACAGGGCGAAGACCCTAAGGCGCAGAAATGTCCAGAGAAATTTTAATAAATAATACAAAAACAGTTACAACAGTTGTCCAACAACTTACCTAGTGAAGTGAAAGAGTGTCAATCGTTAAAAATGTTTAAAACCAAACTTAAACAATTCATTAGTGATAACATATGTTAAATATTATCGATAAGTCGGATGTAATTTTTATGCATATGAACAATGTTATATTTTAAGCTCATTGTACGTAAACTTTCGTTCTTAATGAGTAATAAAGATCGTTAAACCTAACCTAAAAAGTCGCAGAAGCTCGCTCCAAGCACATAAAAGGCTAGTTACGTCACTGGAAATGGCACATTTTTTTCTAGTTTACAGCGTAAACACAAGCTTTCCCAAGTATTTTAGTTACTTATCCATAATACCTAGTCTAGGACTTCCGGAAAACTATTGATGCCAAGGGTAAACAATTACTTTGGGGATAGATCCCTAAAGAAACGCATTTCGTACTTAATCAATAGTTTGCCGGAGGAAATAAGACTAGAGCCAAACAAGAAATAAATTCAATAGAATGTAAAAAGAAACATTTTTTACACTACTACCGTAATAACCTATTATTTTATTCTGCAAGAAACTTACTTATGTACCTAAAATATAGATTGCCTAAAGAGATCCCACAGTCAAACCAGCCACTGTTAGACGTCCGGCTGTCTCAAACAATAGCCCAATAGTTAGTCCATCGCATTCATGTACAATAGTAGACTATTGTACATGAATACTAGAGTACCATGTTTAGTTCCATACAACCATAATAGATCTTACGAGTACATCTAGCGAAAGAAACGCATTTCGTACTTAATCAATAGTTTGCCGGAGGAAATAAGACTAGACCCAAACAAGAAATAAATTCAATAGAATGTAAAAAGAAACATTTTTTCCACTACTACCGTAATAGGTACACACCTATGAGATTATTTTATTTTGCAAGAAACATACTTATGTACCTAAAATATAGATTGCCTAAAGAGATCCCATAGTCAAACCAGCCAATGTTAGACGTCCGGCTGTCTCAAACAATAGCCCAATAGTTAGTCCATCGCATTCATGTACTACTTTTTTTACTCTTTTTACATTCTATTGAATTTATTTCTTGTACAATAGTAGACTATTGTACATGAATACTAGAGTACCATGTTTAGTTCCATACAACCATAATAGATCTTACGAGTACATCTAGCGGGTGCTGTCTCCGTGTGCGTCCCGTGACACAGGCAGGGGGAGCATCCGCACGGTGTACTTCTTACATTTCATTAAATTGGCTTCGACTCCATGCATGCCTCTCAAAGGTCCGGGACACCTATGTCCCGTGAACGGGTGCGACAATAGCTATCTATAATCTAAGTATATTAATGTCGTGATGTTTTTCCACCCTACTCTTGACTTCATCGTAGACCCCAAAGAACAAGAACGCGCCGACCATCAGCGCGCACACGCGCGGCGCGCCCCCCGCGAACAGTCCCCGCACCCCGCCCTCCCGGTACACGCGCCGCAGCACGGGCACGATGCGCAGGCTGGGCGCGCTGCGCGGAGCGAGGATGATTCGAGTTTTAGCGACGTCCAGCGGCGTGGTGGCGGCGCCCGCGACCACCGTGGCGGCGCAGCCACAACATGCGCTCTACAATACAAAAACATCATCATTTCCATCAGTACGCGGAGCGTGATTTAAAGCCTGACCAGAAATATATGAGGATAGGTCATATTGCGGACTTTCACTGGAACTAATTTCTTACACTGGCAATGATTTTATGATGGTTTGTCAACAATGTCAATGTCATTCGTGGTGATTTATTTAAAAGACAAATATTTAAAATTATCCAAAGAAATTGCCGAAAACCTTTCACAGTCGTCAACGTAAGATTATAAATAAAGTGTACCTACATGTGTTTACTACACGAAAAACAGTCAGGAAAAGAGTGCATTCCATTAAATGGTATTACAAGGTTAACATAGTGGAACTGACAGGTATTTAAGATTAATGTCGTTATAGTGGGTTGCGCTTGGTTGCAAAATTGTTGCCATATAAATCTTATAAATAGCGCCCTCTTGACAATCCTCATATATTTCTGGTCAGGCTTTACATGGGCACGGTTTTGATAATAGGCTAGTCGAACCATTTCTGAAATATATTTGAAATGGTAAATAATGATCTTCATAGCTCTAAAAAACAATATATTTACTTTTGTGAGAGCTAGAAAACCAAATTTTATTAATTGAAAATGGAAATTTCATGAACAGACAAAGACGCCGTCCGCCATTTTTGCCTTTGGCTTATCTGTGGCGTGACGTAGAATACCGAGTAAATAAACAGAAGGGGTACCCCGATGTTCAAAATTCGCCCGTCGTATAGTGCCGTACTGCCGTCCCGCCCACTCAAATATACTTTGATAGGAGATCGAGAGGAACGGCACTATTCTGAGTCGTCGGAGTAGCCCTTCAGTTTTCTTTACGGGATCGGTGACGTCTTCATCATGAGCGGAAATGGCGGACAGCGTTTTAAGCATTTGAAAATACAGAATAAAAACAATAATCTCAAATAAAACATTTCAGGCATCTTCTACTTTTATGAACTGAAAAATATATAGGTATTTAGGTTTCCTGTGCTTAATACTATACAAAATAAACAAACGCTTCACCGAACGCTTCATTTCATAGAATTTTCATTTCATAGACTATTATTATTATTTCCTTTTTAGGGTTCCGTAGTCAACTAGGAACCCTTAGGGCGATTGTGCACTACAATGAATTTTACTGTCCGTCAGCCCGATTTTTTACGGTCCGATATGGCACGCCATTAAATGTATATAGTAGTTTGTGCACTATACGTAATTTTACCATCCGACATTTTACTTTTCCCCATTCCGGACCGTTTTTTTCCACCACCACCGTCACCACTACCACCATCACCACCATTACCACCACCACCACTACCACCAACACCACGACATTCATCACCACCATCATCATCACCACCATCATCATCACCACCACCACCATCATCACCACCATCATCATCACCACCACCACCATCATCACCACGACCTTCATCACCACCACCACCATCTTCACCACCAGCACTATCACCAGCATCATCATCACCACTATCACCATCACCACCACTACCGTTGTCGTGTGGTTGTGATAATTTTCTATCTTATTATGTCATATTTATGTGCAACTAAAACACCAAAACACCAACTAGTTGTTGCAATGCGTCTGAGGCAGCCCTGTGCGTGTTAGACACACACATTGACACTGACATTCAAGTTCAGTTTTTAGTAGGCAGTGACCGCCCTGTGCCTATACTCACTAAACAACTCACTCGCTCACTCATTGTATAAATACTGTATAAACTTACCTTAACGTTACTGCAGGCATTTAATTTGGTTGAACACACAGCCTGAATTTTGTATCTTTACCTATTGATCCATGTGCTTAAGCGGTATAGCAAAAAAAAGACGGTCAAGTGCACAAGCTAAAACCGTTTTTTTCATGCCATATCGACCATGAAAACTCGGACTGCCGGACAGTAAAATTCATTGTAGTGCACAATCGCCCTTACCGTTTTTTCATGCCATATCGGACCGTAAAAAATTGGACTGCCGGACATTAAAATTCATTGTAGTGCACAATCGCTCTTATAGTTTCGCCATGTCCGTCTGTCCGTCCGTCCGTCCGTCCGCGGCTTAGCTCCGTAATTATTAGTACTAGAAAGCTGAAATTTGGTACGAGTATGTGTATGTATAACGCCGACAGAACGGTAAAATATAATTAAAAACAAAATTTTTTTTCGGGTACCTCTCGAACACCTAAAGTGGGGGTGATTTTTTTTTTTCTTTTCAAAACTGGTGTGTGGGATGTCGTTGAATAGGTCTTGTAAAAATAATAGGGGTCTTCTAACATTATTTTTTGATAAAGTCAGCAGTTTTGTAAATATTCGCTCCAAAAACAAAAAAAATAGTGTCCCCCCCTCTAACTTTTCAACCACGGGTCAAAAAAAATCGGAAAAATTCATGTTAATGAGGCCTTATAAGTACTTTCAATAAAAACTATATTGAACAAAATCGGTCGAGCCGTTTTTGAGTTATCGCCAAATTTCATATTTTTTCTTTAAAAGGTCGTAAGTTGACTTCCAGAAGGTAATAAGTGATTAAAGTTTCTAGGGCGTTTACGACCTTTTTATAGAGCTTAGAATCTTTCTTAACGTAAACCTCGGGCTTAAAACAGCAGTTTATTGTGAAGGATGAGCAACTACGGAACCCTACACTGAGCGTGGCCCGACATGCTCTTGGCCGGTTTTTTTTACTTCTTTCTCTCCAATCGAAGGTAACTTTAATACCATACTCGCGGGATTTTGGCCAAACGAGTTATTATTAATTTTTTCCCGGGAAGTCATTAATTTTTCAGAAATCTTGAAAATGTCAACCTATACATTAGGTTATGTTAGGTTTGTGTTATCACATTCCAAAATAATTTATAATTTCAGAAATTAAAAAATTTTCTATCAAATGAAAATTCGATGAAACATTTGTAAAACAAGGGTATACACGTATACACCATAATCAAGCCTCAAATCCAAGCTTGAGTCAGTCCGACTCTAACCGTAGTTATGAACCCTTCAGACCCACCGTACCCCTGGCCATACCCCTGGGGGTACGATGGGGCTTTTAAAGTTAAACGGTACCACCGAGTGTGAATGGATGAACTCACCTGGAAGCTGGTAATTTCTCCATTATTCCTGCTCTTCACTTTCGTCTTCAGCCATTCCCATATGGGAATGTCCATACAGCCATAGGGTAAGTCGCGAGCCACCGTCGATAAGTAACCACGGTAAACGCCTTTTCGTAAACCCTCCGACTTGTACGCCTGATAAAAGAAAAAAAACCACACAGGTGATACTGAAGTCAATCGCCGGTCAGTTAGCGAATTAAAAAACTAAAATGTCATGTGCGTGTCGGACCGAGATGGTTTTATACAAACTAGAGATTGCAATTCCGGAATTGGTGAGTACCTATGGACAGTATCGGTAATCCCGGTAGTTACGATACTGGCCATAGGTACAAGTCAATTCTGGAATTGCAAACCCTGCATATATCGCGTTAACGAAAATATAACAACAACAAACTAACTGTTTTACGCATTAAAAAAAAGGCCTGTATTTTTTAAGGTTCCGTAGTCAACTAGGAACCCTTATAGTTTCGCCATGTCCGTCTGTCCGTCCGTCCGCCCGCGGCTTAGCTCCGTGATCATTAGTACTACATAGAAAGCTGAAATTTGGTATGAGTATGTGTATGTATCACGCCGACAAAACCGTAAAATAAAAACTAAAAAAATATTTTTTTTTTCGGGTACCTCTCGTACACCTAAAGTGGGGGTGATTTTTGGGGTGTCTTTGAATAGGTATTTTAAAAATAATAGGGGTCTCGAAACATTACTTTTTGACAAAGTCAGTAGTTTTGTAAATATTCGCTCCGAAAATAAAAAAAATAGTGTCCCCCCCTCTAACGGAGCTAAGCCGCGGACGGACGGACAGACGGACAGACGGACGGACGGACAGACGGACATGGCGAAACTATAAGGGTTCCTAGTTGACTACGGAACCCTAAAAAATGACTGCAGACGAGATTTTATATTATAATAATACAGTAGGTACCTGATAGAGGATGCTATAACTGCTTCTCTTCTCAACACCGACAGACGTCTGTTGTCTCTGCTTGGCCACCTCCGTTGGCACTCGGATGAGGCACACCAACTGCCAAAAAAGCTGATAGTAGGTATAATGCGTAATGGTGACTCTTGAAGCACTCCTGAAACGGATTCGTCCGATTTCTTAGAAATACAATTAACATATTTTCATATGACCGAACATACGTTTGGTAGAATTTTCAAATAGTATAACAACGTTTCTTAGAATGTTTATTTTATATATCGTTATTTCTTAGAATCTGGGGCTCTCGCTGGTTAGGACGCGTGCCGACACAGAGCACCCTAGAGTGTTTTTGTAAAGCCAAAGGCGCGTAGGGAGAGCTGCCCGCCTTCGCACGATTCTAATTGTTGAAAGTATATGATTTGTTGGTCGATATTGTGAACGTTATACCACTTGCTGTTCTAAGAACTATTGCACACCCTCCTGAAACACTCACTTCGCTCCGTAATCGCTTTGCAAAGCGGGGCTACAGTGGCTTTGGATTTAAAACTACCTTTCCTACTTACCTAACCTTTTGCCCCGCGTGTGAGTATTTTTAAATCTAAATTCAAACGAGGAAAGGGTAAATCAAGAATAAGCTACATGAAACAAATGGAAGGTAGACGTGACGTCGCATAGAAGTCAACAAGGCATAATATATGGTTATGATTTGATGTTAGCAAGTACTTCATCAGTCATCAGTTACATCAACTAGTATTTAACTTTAACATTAATGATAAAATAAATAGTATTTCATATTTTTATTATAATACAAAATAATTACACAAATTAATGTTTGGATGTTCCGAATGAATTTCGGTTGTCGGACTCCAGACCGTCAACATCTCCTGATGATGCCTCGTAGAGGGGCGGAACACGTGACGAGTAAGTTTTGTTATTTTGGTGGTGGTTTGTTATTTTTATTTGCGTATTTATTTTTGTTATCGTGGTGGGAGGGTGGGACCATTAAATGCATGTTTGCATGAAAAAATATGCAAATAAGTATAACGGGTTAGCACAATTAAATTATGTACAGTTGCATACACTACTTTATCTACAGACATATTCATAATCGTTATCATAGATTTTCTTTAATGAAAATATGAAACACTCAGTCCTGCCAGTCAGTCCGCGGAGCAGAGGAAACACATGAGGTGACTTGCGGTGGCTGGGGTACTGTTCAGAAATAACATCTCTGATTTTGGTCCCTGCCAAGTAATGTAGGTCCTTACCTATAATATCTGAACTTGTTATATTTATTTATTTAATGAATTTATTTAATGAATTAAGTATATGAATTTAACAAGATGGGTGTAGATAAATCCAGAAACACATCTACTTTAAACGCCGGCCATGATGGAACTGGTTGAAAATAAATTTATCAAGTATTGCTATTACATAGGAAACCCAGTTTCTAATATGAAAAAAAAATACGACAAGTGGTAGAAATGGCTATATTTCTTGTTTTAAGCAAAGTACTTGATTTTGTTCATTTCTTCATCTCTACGAGCAGTTCTCTGAATAAGTTATTAAGAACTTACGATTTCCGAAAGCCCGGCCGCGCCGCAATGTACGATGGGCGCGAACGCCGGTGGAGCCAACGGCTCCACAATGGATTTAACAGTCTCGTACGACACGAAGAAGAAGGCTGCCCCCGGCATGGACGCCGTGGCTACTGGGGCCAACCCTAGAACCCATTCATCATTGGTCAAACATTGGTTAGTTCGGAACTAGTAAATTAAATCTACTTCTAGTTATCGTGTCGGAATTATACTTTCATGTATATGCAGTACATGCGACAATACAATAATTAGGTATCTTAAAGATGATGGAGACGGACCTACACAGTCCAACCTAAACCCATCGTGTTACACATTTGATTGTCTTGATGAGTAATTAACATTTCTGTGAAAAATAACAGTCGCCATTGTCTCAAAAAACGTTTTTGACAAATACTTTATTTTATTTTTGGCATAATTTTGTCCCTACCTGACACCTAGGGTGACCGGTGCTGATGGTAGGTAATTACTCGCCTTTATACAGTGCTCTGAAGCCACCAGCCTTCTGAAAGCCCACTTCGCTTTGGAGACGGGTCTTGATCGTGTCCAGTGGGTACATGGTTACCTCCACCGCCAGCCCCGCCACGGCACCTGCCTGAAATTACAAAATATATATTTTTTTGATATATTTTACACAGGTTATGTTTGACTTAATAGTAATAGGACTAGTCTGTAAGTGATATGCATTATTTGTAATAAAAAATAAAATAATATTTTTTTGGCTTCCAAAAAAACCTTTTGTGAATTAACTTTTTATTAGGGCCCCTGGCCTGGGGTTATAAAATCAATAGGTGTTAACAACGACAGGTGGTATGGTGTAATAAAAATTATGTAAGTAAGCATGTATCAACTCTACAAGCATCCCGAAGTTTCAAGCTTTCTGTAGAGCATAATCAAAAACAGATAAGAAACCCGAAACTTAAGAGGCCTTATTCCTTAAAAAAAAACATATTTTTTCATATTATTACAAATATATTTTCACCAACTTTTTGAAGGGAGTAAAACCCGTTTCCAGACCTTCCGATCCGATCCGATTTGTCGGATGAAATCGGTATAGTGTAATTGTTAGGATCAATTTACTACACATTATCTGATTTCATCCGATGAATCGGATCGGATCGGAAGGCCTGGAACGGGTTTTAAACGGACAAGGAACCTTAAGACACCTCCAGACAGCATTTACTGTCAAAATCATTATCATACAAAAAAAATAACTTACGATGCCTGGCGCCATGTAAGTTGAATTTTGAAACTTCGGCTGCTCCAAAGATCCCATGATTCCATCAAATACGCACAAAATATGCTATCAAACAAAATTCAAAACTAAATACCTAAACACTAAGCACAAAACAAAACCCAAAACAATAACTGGGAGTTCACAAACATACAGCAACACTGTTTTGAGAACGTTTCACTTGGCTGAAAACACTAGTATTCAAAACGTAACTACGAATCCTACAAAAAAAACCTTTTCCCGCGCAAATGTAGTCACTGAATTTAATATTTTCTTCGGTTTCCGCGACTGTCACACATTTAAATAAAACAATGTAAACGGATTATGTCGTGTATATGAATTATTTGAGGCTCCCTGACGTTTCGGTACCTTTACAGATACCTATTGATACAGATTGCCAGAGAGAAACAGAAACGATATTTTGTTGCGCGAGGCTATTGAAATCAAAAAATATCCCAATTTTAATAGAGAAGATGGTTTTGTCATCACCACCGGCTTGGAATCCTGTTGTACATCTTATCAAGGATCAAGCAAGACACAAGACTGGGAACCTGGGGCCTCGAACGGTGTAAAACAAATTAGTGTTAAAAGTAGTATATGTAGAGTATTTGTTTAAAAGTATATCATATTAATAAATAAGGCAATCTGGGAGTTTTCTTACGGCGGTTCTTTCTCCTCAGTAATTTTAGCCTTATAGTGAACACCTCAAAATAATATCTACTTTCATATATCAACTTGAAATAAAATAATAAATGCCCTTCTGGCACATGTGTAACTGTCTTTACCCATTAGGCCCATCTGGCATGTATGAACACCTTTATTTTAAATTAATATTTATAAAATGGGTAGTTTGCACAAATGTAACAGATAGAAAATAAATGAAATGCAGGCTTAATAGAATCAAAAACTTTTATTTTCGTTGACACAGTACAGCAATGGTTACTATGAAGAACCGCCATGACACATATTTCTAATGCGTGAGAGAGAGAGGTATATAAGAGATCCTCCGTCTCACACCGAACCATAAATCTAGAACTAATAATGTATTACATTGCGATTATTTCTTAACACCCCCCTACAATGTAATACCCAGTTAAATAACGATATACTTAAAAACACACTATTTTGTTCGATACTGTAACGCGCGTTTTCAGCTTGTTACATGGAAGAAATAAATCTCCATTTCGTACATTATTTTCCCCTAGTTTTGACAGCTAGACACTAGAATTATCTCATTTAATTATTTGACAGCTTCAGTGCGTTTCGATATGCAGCTAACCTTTCTTTAGATTGACAGTTGAAGTTTGTTTTGAAACTTCACTCTTGTTTATTAATCAATTTCATCGTCCTATACGATGATCGATTGCAATCTCGTCGTGACGTCTGAATGCAGCTTAATGACGATAGGTCACAATCTGTGGTCATAGACCTCACTGAATAGAGTTTTGGTTCGTTCAATCTGTCAGACGGAAGGTTTGACACTTCTTTTTCGTTGGAGACTCTGTCCGAGCGGTCGATACGGATTTGTATCGCCGAATATTGGATTAATCCTCGCCTGGCCGGGATTCTTCGGTTTCGTTTGCGTTTGTGGCGATCAGCCGCAGCCTTCTTTGTAAGTATTTCAATGATTCATCGACATATTTTTCTCGTGAAATTAGTTTGTGAGACATGTTATTTCATGCGACATTTTGACTGTTGTTTTAGCTTTTGCCTGCCCGTGAGGAAGCCGCCGGTATGTGGAAGCCTCCGGAGATGTGGGAGTGGGGCAAACGTAAGTACAAAAGTGCATTTTTCTCTCTCTCAAATTTCACTATGACGTCACAAGTTCTAACCTAATCTTTCTCATTTGCTTCAGGACTCGCCTGAGCGTTTGCCCTTTTTTGGATTCCCTTTCGGGATACCTTTTTTTTGGATTCCCTTTCGGGATACCTTTTTTTTGGATTCCCTTTCGGGATACCTTCTTTTTTGGATTCCCTTTCGGGATACCTTTTTTTGGATTATCCTTTTTTTGGACCACCCCTTTTTTTGGATTCCCTTTCGGGATACCTTTTTGGATTATCCTTTTTTTTTGGACTACCCTTTTTGGAGTATTCTTTTTGGATTCTCTTTTGAAAACCCTTTTGGACTACCTTTTGGTACTACCTTTTAGGGCGAACTTTTGTTCGGCTACCCATATTGTTAATTATTCACGATGGATAACTCCTTTTAATTTATCTTTAATAACGCGTTAGCGAGTCGTGGCGCTTGGACGCCGACGCTTTTCCCTTATTCCTTTCCCCGGGTTTTACCTCGGTTTGATTTACTGCCTATGTGGCACTAGTTTTTTCTCGCCTTGAGCGATAATAAGTAAATTTGCCTCGGGTGCTTCTCACCCCTTCCTTTGCCCTACGTGGGAATAAGTAGAAGCATTTGTTGGAGACCCATCTGTCGGAGCCGCCTTCGTGGCAGGAAGCGTCGCTGGGGCAGACGGGCCTGCAGAACCACCAACTCTTAGGCTTTGTACCTACTGACACCAGGTTGGTGACATTATTCTAATTTAATCTGCCTTCGTTCAAAAGATGAAACATTGTAAAACCTAAACGTGGCCCCAATGAGTACTGTAAAATAAGGTCTTAATTTTAAGCGATACCACCCATACTGAAAATTTAGTTTCTGTGCCCTTCAGGCTTAACATTGTAAGATTAGAATAAATAACTTTAAGCGATCCTTCATTACAACAAGGTTATAAAATTTGTCTGTACTTTTTGCATGAATGTGAAAAATAAACCCTTCTGGTTTTGAAAATCTAGTTTAATTTTTTTCCCACATATAGAACCTATTCAAACTTGGCTTGTGATTAAAAGTTCATTTTTCCTGCTCTTAGCTATCCGCATGGTGAGAGCCTGGCGCCCGTTTTTTATATTTATTTGTATTGATCTATTCACCTGATATAGGTCAGCGACCCCTCTGGTCGATTTGTTTAATCTTTTATTTAGTGGATTTTTCTACCACGGTTAATTTCTTTAATATTTTTGGATGCTCTGGTGCTTCTGATAAGCCCATAGCCACACACAATTTTCTTTTCATTACAATTTGGCGCTCACCGATTAGGGACTGAAAAATAGGTTTCTATATGTGTTTACTTTTCTTTTGAGTGGAATTGTTTATTCTCTTTGAACGAAGGCCTCTGGTAACATTTTTAGTTTTCTGTTACCTTATATTATTATTATTGTATTTTTCAGACAGTACTGATATATACCACTGTTGTTATATTTTTCAGTACATTGTTATTTTTTTCCAAGTGTTCACTTACAGTGTTATTTATTGTTCTATGGATGTGTTTTGAGGAGTAAAACTTTTTTTGTACATTTACCCAGTTAAAATACAGTGTTTCTCTAGTTTAATAGTGACAAGTAAATTTAAATATCAGAGTTTGTTTTGCAAAGTAATTGAATAATGATTTCATAGTTATACTGAACAGCTGATCAGTAATTGTTAACTTTAAAGTAACTTTTGCATTTATTATTAGTATACATTTGTTGTCTTAACTAGTAAACAATTTAGAATCTTCGTTTCAAATATTAGTCCTACTGTTGTACACTCAGCTTCATAAAAAAGTTTCAATTTATAAAAGTGATATATTGTTATAATATTTAACTTAAGAGTTTTTTGCATCGGTCTTGATTACATATTGGTTAACATTTAGTGAACATTATCACACTGCGCAATTGAAATCTGTTTACATAGTTTGTTTTTCTGAAAGTGAACAGAGTGGTTAAAATTTCATAATTGTTATATACGGAGTGTTTATTATATTCTTATACAGGGTGTTGTGACAGTTGGTCTCAACCTTAATTTTTTAACTTGTTAATTATAAACAAAATTTCTTGGTGTTTCATATCTGTACTTCGGAGTGTTTTTTGACTGCGACATTGTTTTGAATTTGAAATTTCCTTAATTAATATTTTCCCCGGAGTCTCAAGATTTTAATATCACTTTCATTACAGGGTGGAAAGTAATTAGTGCTATAATTTTCATTTACATTTCAAACATTTTTAATAGATATTATAACCAGTTGATAGGGTTGTCACCTGACATACCTTAATTTAATATTTTTGTTAAAAAACTTTTTCTACTTTTGAATAATAAATACTTTTCATAGGTACTACATCCAGTATATAGGGTTGTCACCTGTTACAACTTAATTAAAAATTTTTTTCTTCGTTTCAACTTTTGAATAACAAATACTTTTCATAGATATTGCTTGATCGGTATATAGGGTTGTCACCTGGTATTTCCATTTAGAACTTTTATTAAAAAATTTCAACTTTTGAATACAGATTCCTACACTTTAGTATTATACAACCATAATATAGGGTTGTCACTTCGATTTCCATAATTTTTTTTCTTTCAAATTTTTTATCCTCAAATAGTAACTTCACTTTTTGGACGTTACTTAACCATTATATAGGGTTGCCACTTAGCAATTTCAACTTAATTTTTATTTTTTTAAATTTTTTTTGGCAATCGAATTGTAACAGTTGTCTGATCCGGAACATACCTAGTGTACCGAACTTAGCGGTTTTTGCGATTAGCTTTCGATTTTTATTTCTACTGTTTTAGATACAGTTAATACTTTACATCTAGCTTTGGACATTTAGTAATGATGGACAACGGTGAGGGTTCTAGCACGCCTCCACCTATGGTACCACCCAGGGTAGTGGATATGGGAACTAGTCCTGATCCGCCCAGTACTTTTCAAGGTGACTTGATAACCTTCTCTGCTTATCAGAGCGGTGCACACAATAGCACAGGCAGTGGAGTTCCACCTCTACCTAGAGGCATTAACTTGACAGGTGAAGGCAACCATACTAATATGCTGGATATCCCTTCTAATCGTTATTTGTCTAAACCCCCTGATCTAACGAAGTGTAAAATTAACTTCAATGGCAAGACTTGTGTCCGCGAATTTTTGATTCAAGTGGAAGAGCTTCAATATGCTCGTCACCTTGATGAACAATACCTGCTTCGCGCCTTTCCCTCGTTGTTATCAGACCACGCTTTGAAATGGTTTAGGTCCATCCGCGGACAAGTAACATCTTGGTATCAACTGAAAATCGCGTTGTTACGACGTTTCGACAAATTAGACTTTGATTACCAACTGGAATCTCAACTTCGTACACGCAAGCAAAAGCCACGAGAGACTCTGTCAGAATTTATAATAGATTTGATGGATCTGTCCAGTCAATTGACATTTCCTTTATCTGAGACCACCCTGATTGACATATTTAGACATAACATGTTACCATCTTTAATGGGACATTTTATAGGAAAACAGTTAAGTAGTTTTGATGTTATTGTACGGCTTAGCAAAGAAATTGATGCGTATACTTCAACTGTTCCTCATCAACCGTCTACGCTGAACTCTAATTTTGATAGGCCGTCCAAGAAATTTAGCCCTGTTGAGGTTAAATCAGAACGAATATGTTTAAAGTGTAAAAAATCTGGCCACCACTACAAAGATTGTAAAACCATTAAAGGCACTATTTGTTTCAATTGTAATAAGAAAGATGTCACCACACTTACGTGTGATAATTGCAAACAGAGTTCTTCTAACTCGCCTAATAGTGGTTCAAAAAACGAGTAGGCGTCAGTCGAGCACCGTTTCGTTCTGAAGTGCGTCGTGCTTCGGCTGACCAGGTTGATATTTCTAATAAGACTCCACATATTTCCCATAAACCCTTAGATGCAGAGATTAGACAAGATTTTTCTGGTTGGTTAGATTATTTGAAAATTTTCTTTGGTGTTCATAAAGTTGCTCCGGTTTTGTTCATGGATAATGTTGACTCTCGACCTTATTTAGATTTTTCAGTAGGTTCTCGTAAATTTTCTGGATTGCTGGACAGCGGCGCGAGTAGTTGTGTCCTTGGTCATAATTCACACCAGGTATTTCTGAATTTAGGTTTCGAGCTTCGTCAGGATACTAGGGTTGTCGCTAGCACAGCTGACGGCACCACGCGTGACATACTAGGAATCATCGACCTGCCTGTTACCATAGATCTTAGAACACATATTATTCCATTTTTGGTTATTCCCTCATTCGAACCCCCTATTATACTTGGTTTTAATTTTTGGTTGAAATTTGGTCTAGCAAAGGAATTGTTTAAGAATATACGTTATAGACCCGGTGATAGGACTGTCATTTGTTCGGCTACCTCAGCTGCTCAGTTGAAGTCTGCCGAAAAGGTGCAGTTGGATTCAATTATAGAGGATTTGGAGGAAACTCTCTGTGATGAAATAATAGACCCTTGGTATAGGAAAATATTTATTGATTGCCAGCGGTTCCCCACTAAATACAAAAATTACAAAGTGGAGAACGCAACTTTATATAAATTCTGTAAGCCAAAGTATAAATTAAACTCTCCTTTAGATTGGAAAATAGTTATCCCACGTGAAAATATAATTGATACAATTAGAGATAATCATGATGACGTTAATTCAGGTCATCTAGGAATTCATAAAACTCTACACAGGTTAAAGGTTCACTATTTTTGGAATAAAATGTTTAAAGACGTACAAGAATATATTAACCGTTGTGATACTTGCAAAGCTTATAAATCCTCTAATTCACCCCCATTTGGTCTTATGGTAAATCCCAAAATTGTAGACGCCCCGATGCGTATGTTGTCCATGGATATTATTGGAATTTTACCCCGTACATACTCAGGTCATCGTTTCATTCTGTCTGTAGTCGACGTATTTACCAAGTACGTCTGGCTGTTTCCTTTAGCTAATGCCACTACAAATAGCATCTGTAAATTCATTGAAAAAGACATATTTTTAAAATTTGGAACTCCAAAAATAATAGTCTGTGATAATGGAACTCAGTTCACTTCTAAACATTTCGTAGAATTCTTAAAAAATTATAACGTAAATAAAATATTCTATAATACACTGTACACGCCTCAAAATAACCCCGTGGAGCGATATAACAAGAGCGTGGAGACTTGTATTGCTTGTTTTGTTAAAGATGATCATAGAACTTGGTCATCACTTTTGCCTCATATTCAGGTAGCGTTAAATAGTGCTGTTAACTTAGCTACAGATTTTACTCCTAATTTTTTAATGTTCGGTAGAGAACTTATTATAGATTCTTCTTTGCATCGCTTTAGCGATTCTTTTGATAATTTGGACGATCTAACTATAGGTGATCGTCACAAGCTGGCTAGTTCTTTTGATAGGCTAAAGTCAATTTTTGAACGGGTATCCGTGTCTCTTTTAAAGGCATACAAACGTAATGCCGCTTTTTATAATAAGGGTCGTAAGGCTGTTACTTACGACGTGGGTAATGTTGTTTGGAGGAGAAATTTTGTGCAATCTAGCGCAGCTCATTATTTTTCGGCCAAACTAGCTCCAAGGTTTGTTAAATGTGAAATTATTGACAAAATTTCTGATGTAGTTTACGTTTTGAAAGACCTTTCAAAAGGCACTTCTGGTCGTTATCATGTTAAAGATATTATTAAAATTTAATTATCGGGACTCTTAGCTTCGCTGGGGGGACATTTTGGGGAAGTCGTACTCCTTGTTAGAGATGTATGTTAGGGTCATTGGAGTTTTGTTAGAGATGTATGAAAGGTAAGACTGCTTTGAATTTTTCTCCCAACCGTTGTTAATTTTAAAGTTAACCTTGGACATTTTAGGAACTTTATTCCAAATTTAATCCAACAACATAACCTTTTTGTTCTTGTACATATTGGGTTATAGAGCCCTTGTATAGTATCTTGTTGTTTATCGTACACTTTTCTTTCTATCGCTGTTATAGAGTAAATGTTGTACTTAATTTTCTTTTGTCATGACTTGTTAGAATAGTTGTGAGCGTTATATTAGCTTAAATTCTTGTTTAGAATACTTCTAGTTTTTGTTAAGCTTAGATGAATAAGCATCTCCTGGATTTGACTTTCCCTGATTAGACTTTTTACCTACTTGTTAGTAGCGTAACTTTTTGACTTCCGATTTTTCATTGCGAATGCAATGCGGTTGTTCTTTTTTGACGTGCCTGATTTGAAGGTCGTCTTTCTCAGATCTCGCTATTGCAGCGATTGATCTTCTTTTTGACCACACTGACGAGTGTAGGTTCAATTTTGCTCCACCATCTGATATGGTGGTTGCCTCCTTTGTTGGCCGCTTTTGCTGCAGCCGCGGCCCAACATTTTTTTTCCATGCGCTTGGGAGTCTGGTGGTGTTATGCCAGTCGCATTGGAATCTTTTTGGACTGTCGCGCCTGCGACGGTCACTTCTCTTTGTCATCCGCACATGATTGCGTTATGACGTTTTTTGCCATGCGCCTGGGAGTCTGGTGGTGTTGAGCCAGTCGCATTGGATTTTTTTGTCTGTCCTGTCTGTGACAGACATTTCTCTTTGTCGTCCGCACTTTTTAGGTTCGCGGCCCGACGTTTCTTTTTCAATGTGTATGGTAGTCTGGTGGTGTAGTGCCAGTCACATTGAAAGGCTATTTAGCTGTTCTTTTTCCCTTTTTCCACGACTTTTTACGTGTGCCTGGAAGTCTGGCGGTGTTGCACCAGTCACACGGGGGTTTTTGTTTCCCATTTGAAGAGGAGTCTTACTCACTTTGTTCTTTTTGGGTTTTTTCCCAAAGACAACTTTTTCTTGTGTCTCAGTGACATATTATTATAACCCATATTTAGCTCTTTTTATTCCAACATTTTTCGGTTTTCTTTCGAAAATTGAAACTTTTTTCATTTTCTCATAATAATGAGTAGTGATGTCACTGACACATTCACATAGAAGTTTTGAGTCGGACGGTGGCGTTTAGCCTTACCGACTTCGAATTCTTTCCTATTATAGGGAATTTTTTAACTGTTCTACTGTAGTCGGTGGCGAAGGTGCTTAGCCGCATCTACATAAGCTAGGCAGTTTTGTTTTGCACGTTTTGAATTTATTTTTCCTTTTAGATTTGTTGTAGTCGGAGGCGAGGGTGCCTATCCGTATCTACGAACCGGTTTAACTTAGTTTTCGTTTTAGATATAGCTTAGTGCTAGTATCGTTTGCTTTTTCATTGTTGTAGTCGGAGGCGAGAGTGCCTATCCGCACCTACTAACAACTTCTTTGTTTAGTAATAACCTACTATAGGTTTTATTTAATTTAGATTTCTAATTTGTTTATACCCTTTATGGTTTGGATGTTGGGAGACCTCTCTTTTCCTGCTTTTGGCACTATCGGTGGCTAGGATGCCTAACCGACAAGTAGCTAGTGAGATGGTAGAGTTGGGAGGAGAGTTGGTAAAGTTGGGAGGAGAGTTGGTAAAGTTGGGAGGAGAGTTGATAGAGTTGGTTAGTGAGTTGGTAGAGTTGGTAGAGTTGAGTAGAGAGATGGTAGAGCTGGTTTCTTTTCTTTATTTTTTAGGTTTTTTTATATCCTAAGCCTCGTAGATAGGTTGACCTTGTTGCTAGGTTCTGTCTTGTTCCTGTTTTGGTTTTTTGTCATAAAAAATAGTTCCTATTTTTTATTTTTCGTGGAACGGGGGTAATGTAACGCGCGTTTTCAGCTTGTTACATGGAAGAAATAAATCTCCATTTCGTACATTATTTTCCCCTAGTTTTGACAGCTAGACACTAGAATTATCTCATTTAATTTTTGACAGCTTCAGTGCGTTTCGATATGCAGCTAACCTTTCTTTAGATTGACAGTTGAAGTTTGTTTTGAAACTTCACTCTTGTTTATTAATCAATTTCATCGTCCTATACGATGATCGATTGCAATCTCGTCGTGACGTCTGAATGCAGCTTAATGACGATAGGTCACAATCTGTGGTCATAGACCTCACTGAATAGAGTTTTGGTTCGTTCAATCTGTCAGACGGAAGGTTTGACACTTCTTTTTCGTTGGAGACTCTGTCCGAGCGGTCGATACGGATTTGTATCGCCGAATATTGGATTAATCCTCGCCTGGCCGGGATTCTTCGGTTTCGTTTGCGTTTGTGGCGATCAGCCGCAGCCTTCTTTGTAAGTATTTCAATGATTCATCGACATATTTTTCTCGTGAAATTAGTTTGTGAGACATGTTATTTCATGCGACATTTTGACTGTTGTTTTAGCTTTTGCCTGCCCGTGAGGAAGCCGCCGGTATGTGGAAGCCTCCGGAGATGTGGGAGTGGGGCAAACGTAAGTACAAAAGTGCATTTTCTCTCTCTCAAATTTCACTATGACGTCACAAGTTCTAACCTAATCTTTCTCATTTGCTTCAGGACTCGCCTGAGCGTTTGCCCTTTTTTGGATTCCCTTTCGGGATACCTTTTTTTTGGATTCCCTTTCGGGATACCTTTTTTTTGGATTCCCTTTCGGGATACCTTCTTTTTTGGATTCCCTTTCGGGATACCTTTTTTTGGATTATCCTTTTTTTGGACCACCCCTTTTTTTGGATTCCCTTTCGGGATACCTTTTTGGATTATCCTTTTTTTTTGGACTACCCTTTTTGGAGTATTCTTTTTGGATTCTCTTTTGAAAACCCTTTTGGACTACCTTTTGGTACTACCTTTTAGGGCGAACTTTTGTTCGGCTACCCATATTGTTAATTATTCACGATGGATAACTCCTTTTAATTTATCTTTAATAACGCGTTAGCGAGTCGTGGCGCTTGGACGCCGACGCTTTTCCCTTATTCCTTTCCCCGGGTTTTACCTCGGTTTGATTTACTGCCTATGTGGCACTAGTTTTTTCTCGCCTTGAGCGATAATAAGTAAATTTGCCTCGGGTGCTTCTCACCCCTTCCTTTGCCCTACGTGGGAATAAGTAGAAGCATTTGTTGGAGACCCATCTGTCGGAGCCGCCTTCGTGGCAGGAAGCGTCGCTGGGGCAGACGGGCCTGCAGAACCACCAACTCTTAGGCTTTGTACCTACTGACACCAGGTTGGTGACATTATTCTAATTTAATCTGCCTTCGTTCAAAAGATGAAACATTGTAAAACCTAAACGTGGCCCCAATGAGTACTGTAAAATAAGGTCTTAATTTTAAGCGATACCACCCATACTGAAAATTTAGTTTCTGTGCCCTTCAGGCTTAACATTGTAAGATTAGAATAAATAACTTTAAGCGATCCTTCATTACAACAAGGTTATAAAATTTGTCTGTACTTTTTGCATGAATGTGAAAAATAAACCCTTCTGGTTTTGAAAATCTAGTTTAATTTTTTTCCCACATATAGAACCTATTCAAACTTGGCTTGTGATTAAAAGTTCATTTTTCCTGCTCTTAGCTATCCGCATGGTGAGAGCCTGGCGCCCGTTTTTTATATTTATTTGTATTGATCTATTCACCTGATATAGGTCAGCGACCCCTCTGGTCGATTTGTTTAATCTTTTATTTAGTGGATTTTTCTACCACGGTTAATTTCTTTAATATTTTTGGATGCTCTGGTGCTTCTGATAAGCCCATAGCCACACACAATTTTCTTTTCATTACAATACATATATAGAGAAGAACAGTTTGAGGAACAGAAAACAACAATTTAAAACGACCTTTTACTGACTCAAATTACACTTGTTTACAAATTTAAGAAGTAAATAATTTTTCAATGGCTTTGTGAACATATCAGCGACCTGTTCCCCTGTGTTTACATATTTCACACATATTTTCCCTTTCTCGACTAACTCTCTGATGAAGTGATATTTTATATCAATATGTTTAAGTCTTTTAACATTGTTAGTACTAGCAACCTTTATTGCAGACTGGTTGTCACAAAACAAGATGGCTGGATATACATTTTTTATATTAAAGTCACATAGCACATTAGACAGCCAACATGCTTCGCTTGCAGCCATGCTCATAGCCACATACTCGGCCTCAGTTGATGAGATACTGACTGTACTTTGTTTCTTTGAACACCAAGATATCAAACAGTTTGCGAACATAAAGCAGTATCCAGTGGTAGACTTTCTGTCCCTAGTATCTCCACCCCAATCTGCGTCACAGTATCCAATCAACTGTTGCTCATTACATTTATATACCAATTTATAGTCTATTGTGTGTTTAATGTATCGCAGGACTCTTTTCAAAGCTACTAATAAGGCATCACTCGCACAATCTTGATATCTACTTAGTATAGACATAGCAACGCAGATGTCTGGTCTCGTACCCGATGCTGCATACATTAAGCACCCAATCATTTGTCTACATAGATTTTCTACATTGGCTTTACATTTATTATTTTCCATTTCCTTAATATTAAAATTCGGATCCATGGGAGTACTCACGGGTTTACAGTCGTACATGTTATATCTTTTCAATACATTTTCTAAATAGGTTTTTTGACTCAACTCTGTAACATGGGTCTCTAAATTTTGCTTTACATTTATTCCCAGAAAATCAGAAACCAAGCCCAAGTCTTTCATTTCAAATTCTTTTTTTAACATTGATTTTAACTCTGAAATGTGATTCTCATTTGTACCAAAGATGAGCATATCATCCACGTACAGTAATACATACATTTGCTCTTTGTTATCACACTTTGAGTACAGGCAAGAGTCACACTTCGACCTTTTAAAACCTTCTCTTAACATAACAGAGTTAAATTTGTCATTCCAATATTTTGGGGATTTTTTAAGTCCGTAGAGAGCTTTATTTAATTTTACAATATTCTTGTTACTATCACAGGCACCATCCGGTAAACTAATGTACACATTTTCCCCAATTTCCCCATACAAAAAGGCTCCCGTTACATCCATTTGGTATACATTTAAATTTAATTTAGTAGCAATAGCCAAAAACAGTCTAAATGTTGCCAATTTTGCTACTGGTGCATATATATCATTCATGTTTATTATGTCGTCTTGTTCAAACCCCCTGGCAACTAATCTTGCTTTATACTGAATTACACCATTGGTTGATTTAATTTTAAACACCCATTTACTAGAAATAACTTTTTCATTAATTGGCAACTCACAAACATTCCATGTATTATTGTCTTTAAGAGTTTTTAATTCTTTATTAATCGCTTCTTGCCACTTACTTGAGTCCGGACTATTCATAGCCTCACAATATGATTTAGGCTCATGATCATTGACCAATACATTATTACAACAATAGTATTCTGGTTTTTTTCTAACCCTTTTACATCTAGGACTTGGCGGGTTCTGTTCAGAATTTCTTACACTATGTTCATCACTGTCACTATCACTAGGTTCATACAGACTGCACTCAGACTCAGATTTTTCCACGGTACAATCAAGTTCTATATTACCACCATCTTGAACTTGGGAGTCACCGACTTCTGGCTCTTGAGTATCACTAGCAATACTCATGACCTGCATATCTTGCACTTGAATTTCACCGAAATCTTGCACTTGAATTTCACCGATTTCTTGCACTTGAAGTTCACCAACCTCTTGCACTTGTGGTATGGTGACCTTACATGGGGTCGTTGACATTGCTGTGTGGGTGTTCAGAAAAACAAGATCGCGTTTTGTCTCTACTTCCTTTCTATTTGGAAAGTACACACGAAATCCCTTTGTAGTCTCTCCATATCCTACAAAGATGCCTTTTTCACCCTTTGGATCCCATTTTTGCCGTTTTTGTTTAGGTATGTGTGAGTATACATCAGTTCCAAATACTTTGAGAATCTGAATGTCAAAGATATTTCCCGTCCAGAGCTCATAAGGAGATTTAACTACAACTGAGCTTCTTCCCGTCCTGTTGATCACATAGGCAGCAGTGTTTACTGCTTCCGCCCACAGAAAGATTGGCATGTCCTTGGCACACAACATTGCTCTAGCTGCCTCCACCAGAATCCTATTCTCCCTTTCAGCCCTGCCGTTCTGCTCAGGCGTATAAGCTACTGAAGTCTGATGCACAATACCTTTTGCTTCGAATATTTCTCTCACCTTTTTATTTACAAATTCTGTGCCTTGGTCACTCCTGAAGATCTTGACTTTGTTTCCCGTCTCATTCTCAGCCTGTGCAATGAAATTTTTCACACATGCAGGTATGCCATCCTTTCCTTTTACAAAGTAAACTTTCCTGTACTTCGAGTAATCATCTTTAAGGACCACAAAATATCTGCATCCTCCCAATGACGGCACCTCCATTGGTCCACAGGTATCAGCATGAATAATTTCGCACGTTTTCGAACCAACATTGTCACTAATAGGATAAGGCAGACGATGCATTTTACCCTTGAGACAACTTTCGCATGCTTGTAAACTGTCCAAGCTGTTTTTAGTCATTTCAATGTTATTTTTCTTGAGTACATCTTTCACATACACCATGTTTTGATGCGCCAACTTTTCATGCCACTCATGCAGATCGTGACACTTAGCATCTGCAACGTTAGCTACGTCACATGTATCAAAATACCGAAAGTTCATATAATACATGCTGCCACACCGCTCAGCAATTGCCATCACCTTATTTTCTTTGTAGAATTTGCACACATTTTCTTCCATCATCATAACATAACCTCTACTAGTCGCACATTTTACAGACAACAAATTCGTCTTCAAATCAGGAACATGAAGTACGTTGTTTATGGTCGTGTCAATCCAATCACGGCCGTTCCAGACTTGCACTGCCACCTGCCCGCAGCCTTTGACACTAATTTGCGTTCCGTTCCCTACTGTCACCGTTTTGTTTTTCACGACAGAGTACGAAGTAAATAGATTGTAATCGCAACTCATATGTTCACTCGCGCCTGAATCCACCAGAAATTTTGTATTATGATAATGTTCACCTGACGCGCTATTGACTACAAAAGCATTACTTTCCTTGTCTTTTTTATAACGACACTGGTTTTTCAAATGTCCCGGTTTGTTGCAATAATAACACCTCACACTGTCCTTGAAATTACGATGTTCCGAATTGTTATTGTATTTGCACTCACTTTGATAATGTCCCAGTCTGTTACATTTATAACATTTCACAGTTTTCTTGCTACCTTTTTTTGCCACAAACGCTGCTGAAGATTGCGAACTTTCACTTTTTTCTTTGATTCTTTCTTCTTCTATCAACAATCTAGCCACTAGATTTTCATAGGTCTGCTTGTCATTTGGAGCAGATTCCCATGCCGAGACGAAATGTTTGTAATCGTCCGGTAGGGACATTAAGATCTTTGTTATCACAAATTTATCAGTTATAGGTTCGCCTAGCTGCTTCAAATGATTTTGCATCTCCTGTATTTTTGATAAAAACACAGACATCGCTGAACCTTCTTCATATTTAAATTGAAAGAATCTTTGTTGCACAATGTGGATACTTGTTTCAGATTTCTGTTCATACACGCTTAGTAACTTGTTCCACATCTCCGCCGCAGTCTCGCATGAGATGATATGCAACATGACTTCTTCTGACATCCTCGTCACTAGCAGCGTCTGAGCCCGTGCATCATGGGCTTCCCAAATGGTACGCTGGTTAGCATCTTCAGGTTTTACTTTTGTCCCATCCACTATTTTGTAAAGACCTTGACCTCGCAGCAACACGGACGTTTGAAATTTCCATGTGTTCCAATTCCTGGAACCCTCCAGCTTCATGACGTTCTGCCCACCCTGTGTCGAATCCATTTTAACCTTCCTGTAGGCTCTCCTGCCTCGCTCGAAAAGAGTCGAACAAGTAATTTTTTTCTTCCCGGCGTAACTTAACCTCCAAAATGGCTGCCCCACGCGCCGCCGGTTTTTAACTTCAACCTAGCACTACAGTTTTTTTACGTTGCCAAGCCTACATTTATTAATCCATGCTAGTTAATGGACTGGGCCCATAACCAGATAGAAAATAAATGAAATGCAGGCTTAATAGAATCAAAAACTTTTATTTTCGTTGACACAGTACAGCAATGGTTACTATGAAGAACCGCCATGACACATATTTCTAATGCGTGAGAGAGAGAGGTATATAAGAGATCCTCCGTCTCACACCGAACCATAAATCTAGAACTAATAATGTATTACATTGCGATTATTTCTTAACAGTAACTTTGACAACGGTATCTGTAAAGGTACCGAAACGTCAGGGGGGCTCAAATAATTAATATACGCGATATTATAATCCGTTTAAATTGTTTTATTTAAATGAGTCACTGAATTTATTCAATTTTCCAAAAACAGTCCACATTATAAAATGCAATTTACAGTTGAATGAGCGTCGAAAACAAAGCGCTCAGGTGTATTTAAAGACCGACTAAAGATAATAATGCCACAAACTTATCTTTTCTGGTGGGAAAAAAGAAAACTAATGTTAATACACGAATGAACCGACAAGTCGCGTAGATGCGAGCGCCACTAACGGCTGCACGTATAAGTTGGTACTGTTATACTTCTTATAGTGTGAACAAATTAAATGGAAACCCGAAAGGTTGAACGAGTTGTGAAATGATTATTAAATTTTCAAGAAGCGTGTTAAAACGTTGATAAGTTTTTCTGGTCTGATTTTATGATTTCAGTTAAAGATTTTATTTAACTTGCATTGTTAAAACAATCGATAACCTGAAATTAGGCTCACTTATGTATGACACAAACACAATGCAATCGTGCGGTCACAAATACAGTTGTTTTTTTTTTATAACACATATTTGACACAATGACAGCACCCATAAAGTCGAATAACGTATGCATAATCTATTGAATTTGATAAAAAAAAACGAGCAATGTCATAATAGTTTTTCAAGTATCTATAAACGGTTTTTGCTTTCTATTTGATACAACTAAGTTTATGTTTTTTTTTTCTTATCGGTATCACAGTGTTGAAGTATTTAACGAAAATAGAACATTTACATTATATAAACAGTTACGTACTACATATTTTATTTTTAAAAGCTGTGTTGTGACCAAATCTTTCGTTTCGACTCCGGTGACATTTTTGTAAATTGATGGAAATCGATTAATCGATTAAGTAAATCGTCAAATTTATAACCTGAAGGAAGAACAATAAAACGAATTACTATTTTACATAGAAAACTAGTAAGTCACAGACATATTGAAATCAATCCCGCCCTACATGGCCACCACACCACCTCAGATGGTAATTACGTACTAAAAGGTTCGGACATTCAAAAATAAAATTAAGAGGCGATACTAGCGCCATCGAGCTAATTCCCTCGATGCGCCGTCGAACAAGCAAATTCGATAAAAAGTATCGTCAGTGAAATCGATTCCATCAACTGTTCATGATTAATAATCGTTACATTTGGCATACAATATGTCTTAGCTACATAACTACAAACATCAACAGACAAGCAGTAGACACGTGTCAAATATGTTAAAACCTGACCAGAAATATATGAGGATTGTCAAGAGGGCGCTATTTATAAGATTTATATGGCAACAATTTTGCAACCAATCGCCACCGCACTATTATATAATGATAATGACATTAATTATTTTGATTAAAGCCGTAACATCTGCTAACGTAAACCAAATGTTAAAAAAATAAATAAATAAAATATTTTTTTCAACTTTTCGCATCCTTGGACAACATAATCCTATGGTAACCTCGTAATATCATTTAATGGAACCTACTCTTTTCCTGACTGTTTTTCGTATAGTAAACACGTGTACACTTTATTTATAATATTACGTTCACGACTGTGACTGGTTTTCGGCATTTTCTTTGGATATCTTTAAATATTTGTCTTTTAAAGAAGCCGCCACGAATGACGTTGACATTGTTGATGTTGACAAACCATCATAAAATCATTGCCAGTGTAAGAAATTAGTGTCAGTGAAATTCCGCAATATGGCGCATCCTCATATATTTCTGGTCAGGTTTTAATAGGAAAATGCTATTGACGGCACCCTAACCCTACCTCCGCTCTACTCGCGAAGTTGGCCGAGGTTGGGCGAATATGAAAGTGTGGAGGGAGGGGCACTGCGCTTCGGAATCCCATACTTCGGCCAACTTCGCCTCGCCCAACCTCGGCCAACTTCGCGATTAGTGTGGTGTTTGTACGACTGGCGTTCAACATCTTTTCCTTATAATTTATTTATTTATTTTGTTACCATAAAGCGGCAACTAATCACTTCAGTCTACGTCACAAGTCGGCCTTGTCAGAATGCTATACCTTGTTGTCTTATACCATGATGCCTATCACAAAAATATAGATACTTATTTTGTAAAACCTTATAAAAAAAAAAAGTCGTTTGCTATGTGAATAAAGAGCAGGGTCTGTGATGGTTGTGTTTATTAGGCTCTCCGTCCACTGAAGCGGAGCGAAAAAAATGAACCAATCTGACTGCATCTCTGTGAAGACCAAAAGTGTATTTAAATCTGAGGAATGTGATTGGTCTATTTTACACAGCTTCGTTCCGCTTCACTCCAGTGGACAGGCAGCTTTATGCGATGACAAGGCATCCGACTGATCCAACACGCATTGAAGAGCTACTCCGATGTTCGAAATTCAACCGTCGAATGCCGTTCCTCTCCTCTCGAAGTCTCGATCTACTCATGGTGTGCGAAAACAAGGCATGGCACTCCGGAATGACAAGCGAGACTTGCGCTATATGATTGGTTGGACGGTTCTGTCAATCCGTTTCTGTGTTGCCAGTGGTTATTCCTTTATAACCTGTATGAATCTCATAAAATCGTGAGTGTTTTAAATCAAATATTGCGACAAAATAAAATTAAAAATAAATTAGTTTTAATGCAGGAAAATCAGCACTAAACCAAGCAAACAGACAATACCGCTTGATGCCGGGAAATAACGGTATGCGGAAAAGGCTGTTTGTACAAACTCGACAAGATCGTATGTGACACGCCTGTAGTCTCTCTTTCGTAAAGCATGACCAGAAATATATTAGGATGCGCCATATTGCGAAATAATAATAATAATAAATAATAAATAAAATAAATATTAAGGGACAATCATACACAAATCGACCTAGTCCCAAACTAAGCAAAGCTTGTACTATGGGTACTAGACGACGATATACATAATATATAAATAAATACATATATAGATAACATCCATGACCCAAGAACAAATATTTTGCACAAATATTTGCCCCGGCCGGGATTCGAACCCGGGACCGCCGACTCAGTAGGCAGGTGTCTACAAACCGAGCCAAACGCGTCGTCGAAATTTCACTGGAACTAATTTCTTACACTGGCAATGATTTTATGATGACTTGTCAACAATGTCAATGTCATTCGTGGTGATTTCTTTAACCCTTCCAGTGGCAAAAACCGGGAGCCGGACCCCACGTCAAGTGGCAGGCATCCGGGAGCTGGACCTCACAAAACAAGCCGTTGAGTGGCAAGGTTTCTGATTGCATGACAGGAGAAGTGGCACAGCCATCTTGGCAAAATATACCGTTAAGTGGCGGGCCTCCCACGGTTGGTCATCGCGAATTTCCGCATGTTACAAAAAATATCTTTTCTCAAAAAAAAGCGTCAATTCGACCGTTAGTGAATGCCGTCCTTGTTTATTGATGAATGCATCTTACAAGTGTAAGCAAGCAAAATATAGTTTTGACGGTTTTATTTCGGGTCCGAAATAAGACATCGCACAGGGTCCGGGAGCTGGACCCTGCCACCCAACGGCTTGTTTTGTCCAGTCCGGCTCCCGGATCTCTGCCACTTGACGTTGGGTCCGGCTTCCGGTTCCTGCCACTTAACGGTAAATTTTGTAAAATAGACGCGCCACTTCTCCTGCCATGCAACTGGTGGCGCTGCCACCTGAAGGGTTATATTATAAGACAAATATTTAAAAATATCCAAAGAAAATGCCGAAAACCATTCAGTCATGAACGTAATATTATAAATAAAGTGTACATGTGTTTACTACACGAAAAACAGTCAGGAAAAGAGTGCATTCTATTAAATGAAATTACGAGGTTAACATAGTGGAACTGACAGGTATTTAAACTAATGTCATTATAGTGTGGTTGCGATTGGTTGCAAAATTGTTGCCATATAAATCTTATAAATAGCGCCCTCTTGACAATCCTCATATATTTCGGGTCAGGCTTTTATAATTCGAATTATTATTCTTGTAAATTCCAACTGCTAGGGGATGATGTATGCAGCGAGTGTGGGTGTGCATATTAGAATGATTTTAATTTCAATAAATTTTCTCCGAGTTCACATGTGATGTTTCTATTAGCTCAACAGTGTCTTCAACCCACGCCATATAGCGGATTTATTTTACTGGTAACGACAAAGTTTTGGTAACTAAGGTTGAAAGTTCGGTGAATGTCACTGATGTAAACAAAGACGAAACAGGACTAAATGTTCCGCAAATTTCAAGTAATTTCTGTATAATAAAGCCAAAACTATCCACAGTGATGAAACTCAAGTATTTTTAAAATAGGATTCAGTATTCGCAAAAAGAACGAAGGATTGAGCAGCATTCCGTTAAACAATGTTTTGAATTTGTTTAATAACAAATCCATGACAAATCGCTACTGACGTTTAATAATGAAAATATATGACGTATGCACATTATTGCCATATGAAAGCTGTTTGTAGCGCCACTATCCTTGGGCCGGACCGGCACTTGTTAGACTATGTTATTCAACATTGAAATAAAGGGTAAGATAAAACAAAACTTCGTTTAACCTTTTAATAAAACTATATACTAAACAACAACTCCATATGATTCGTATATTACATAATTCAATTAATCTTATTTTATTTGGTAACTTGAAATATCTTTGGAAACAAAAAGCATAAAAATCTAGTATCACAACCAAGTATCAGTTGATCGGCAAGTTCAGTAAAAACTGTACACTCGCTGTTCTCGCTTATTTTATTTAACCAATTACATGTACAAAATACAAAATTTGTACATGCACAAAAAGGTCTAAATGTACAAACCAATTTTGTATGCCAACCAGAATATTGATATTCGGCTGTCTGTATTATTTTATTCAAACTACTGAAATTACTATTCAATCCAAGATAATCAAATCAAGGGACAAAGTGAAACTGCCTTCCGGCAATTATTATTCCTGGAAATTAGGAACTGGGATTTTATAAGCATAAAAAGAATAGGCATTTTCTTCGCATGCATACTTTACCTCCGGCTTCACTGACACTACATCGAACCAACTGCACCAGAATATCAACAGTCAGTCTGCATATATACCTACCGTTTGTTCCTCATATCATATACGTATATTTGTCTTCACGCTATTTGCACCACCTATTTATTCCACCCCACCTGTTTCACTGTCACAGTCTGTTTGCGCCAGACACAAATTGAATTTATCCCGGGCCCATGTAAGAACAAATTACCAAAGCAATCTTGCCTAGCGCGAAACAATGGAACGCGATACGCGTCCTATATACTTAACCTAACTTGATCTACTTTGCTAACCTGGATTTCAGCCGAATCTCTTCCCGGCCGCAAGTATGTGTTTCTGTTTTGTGTAAAGTGTATGTGTGTTACTTGCGGCAATAAGCGACGTCCCGGACTGCGCCGCCGCCGCCCCGATCTCGTCAGCAAACACGCCAAACACAATTCACACTGTAGTAGTCCTTATATCACTCTAAATAACAATCCTTGGGGCGCCCGAAGCAGCCCACCGTACAAGGAATTGTGCCGTATCTCAACACTTTCCGTTAAAGCGTAAAACTTCCAAAATATCTCCCAAACCACGGAGGTTATAATGTTCAAGAGCCGTTACGATAGATACCCATATTACCAATGGCGCCGGCTCGCGTCCGCTGGCGACAGCGCGCGCGCTCGCAGCGCCGTGAAAGAAAAATGAACTAACTGATTGTGTGGCCAGTGGGTAAAAACCTATCAATTCTCAACAACCACCCGCCCCGGACCGACCCGTCGTCGGTCCGCTCAAACTCCCGGTAGTCGGGATAGCGTTGAAACCGCCCGTCTAAGGATCGAGTCCCTCACTTGTACATCAGCGATCCGTGGAGACCCATCCTTGCCCGCTATCAAGTTAACGATACGCCCCCGTCGCCAACACAACGGTGATAGGTTAGCATCCTTAACCAGTACGAGGTCTCCAACGCACGGTGGGGTCGTCCTGTCCGTCCACTTAACGCGTTGCTGAAGAATGTGCAAATACTCAAGCGACCATCGCTTCCAAAAATTTTGAGTCATTTGCTGCAACATCTGATACCGTGACAACCTATACAACTTAACATCCGTATACGGATACTCCGGCAAGGCGTTAAGTGGTTGGCCAATCAAAAAATGACCTGGGGTAATGGCCTCCAGGTCATTCGGGTCAGCGCTCAACGGACACAAGGGGCGCGAATTTAAAACTGCCTCAATTTTGCAGAACACCGTTGACAATTCCTCAAAGGAGAGGATCGTTGAGCCGATGACCCGATACAAATGAGTCTTGGCAGACTTAACCACTGCCTCAAATATTCCACCCCAGTGGGGGCATCCAGGTGGACTGAAATACCACGAAATGCCCCGACTGGCGATGGCCGTGCCGATCTCTCGCTCATTTTGACTTAAAAATAATACAATTTCCTTTAGACAACGATCGGCGCCCTTGAAGTTGGTACCACAATCCGACCGGATCAAGGCCGGTATCCCTCGTCGAGAAACGAATCGGTCCAGCGCTGCCAAAAAGGCCTCCGTAGAGAGATCAGCTACCATTTCCAAATGAACGGCCTTGGTCGCCAGACACACGAAGACGCACAAATATGCCTTAACCGACTTCGCGTTGCGAAGGCGTGATGTCTTGACCATGAAAGGCCCCGCGAAGTCTGTCCCCACACCAGCAAACGGCCGAGCTTCCGTAACTCGGTCGGGCGGGAGATCTCCCATTTGTGGCTGCATTGTGGCTGCCTTGAGCCGGTAACAAGGCAAGCAACGAAACACAACGCTCCGTATCACTCTCCGTGCCGACAAAATCCAGAACTCCCGCTGCAAAATGCCCAGCAGTGTGTTGCAGCCTGCATGTGAATTCCTGATGTGACGGTCCCAAACCAACAGCTCCACCAGAGCTCCCTTCTTGGGAAGAATTAAAGGATGCCGCGCTGAATACGGCAATTCGGCATTCCGTAGTCGGCCTCCCACCCGGAGCATTCCGTGCTCATCAATAAACGGGTTGAGGCGGACAAGGCTCTTCTTCATTCTGCCCACGCCAGTCCGCAAGATCCTAAGTTCATCCTGGAACTCATTCCCCTGAATGACCCCCACCCAACGTGAGAGAGCCCTTTGCTGCTCCTCAGGTCCCATTACAGGTGACAGGTTGCGCTGTGCCGCAGGGCTTCGACAATTATGGAAAAACCGCATTATCCATCCCGTGACTCGAAGTAGCTTCCCTAGTGAGCTATACCGTTCCAAAAGAGTGTGGTCCACTGCCACAGACTCCACTGTAGTCACATTGACTCTCAGACCCTGGTCAGGGGGTAGTGGCTGGCGTCCGCAGTCATTGAAAGGCCACTCCGTATGTGGCCGCTCCAGCCATTGAGGCCCCCACCAGAGAGAATGCTCAACCAGAGCAGGCGCCGGGCAGCCGCGACTCGAGCAGTCTGCCGGGTTAACTTCACCTGGAACATGTCTCCAGACCAGAGGAGTCTCCGAGTTATTTATCTGTGACACTCGGTTGGCCACAAATACCTCAAGCGTATGGACCGAAGTCTGCAGCCAGCACAACACGATCTGGCTGTCCGTCCATGCGTAAACCGTGTCATTCAGATCCACCGTGCCACGCAGGTTCTGCGCCACATGGTTTAGGAGGCGGGTCAGGAGCGCGGCACCCGCCAATTCCATCTTCGGAATCGTCCACCGGGTCCGAACAGGCGCAACCTTGCTCTTGGCCATGACCAAGCGTACAACGCCCTCGCCAGCAGTCTCACCTGTTCTCAGGTAGACCGCGGCCGCGTACCCTTTCTCAGAAGCATCGCAGAACCCATGCAGGGTCACCCTGGCTCCCGCCTGAGGGAGCAGTTTGCGCGGGATCTCAATTTCTTTAATATGCGGCAATGTGGTCACGAATGCCGTCCACTCGTGCAGCAGCTCGTCCGTGAGCTGCTCATCCCAGCCTAGTTGGGCCAACCAAAGCTTCTGCATGAAGAACTTTGCCATGAACGTGACCGGAGAGATCCAACCATTTGGGTCGAACGTTCGTGCGATAGTCGAAAGGACTGATCGCTTGGTCCAGGTCTTCGACAGCAATTCGGCCTCACAATTGTATGTGAAGACATCCTGATTCGGTCGGTACTGGACCCCCAAAATTGCCAACGCATGAGGATTATCCGAGTCCTCAAACAAATGCGGGTCTTGTTGGTGCTCAGCTGGTAGTCCTGCCAGCACCTCTGGGCAGTTTGACAGCCACTTCCTGAGTTCGTAGCCACCGGAGGCCATGAGCGCCACCAATTCATCCCTTAGGATGAGCGCTTGCTCAATGCTGTCCGTGCCCGTACAAATGTCATCCACGTAGACATCCCGGTCGATGACTGCAGCTGCGCGAGGGAAGCGCAGCCGTTCCTGGTCAGCCAGCTCTCGTAGCGTCCGCATCGCTACATACGGGCTGGGCTTTAATCCGTACGTGTTCGTGTTCAGCTCATACGTGATCATCGGTTCTTCTGGGCTCTCTCGCCACAATATCAGCTGGAACCGACGGTCATCCGCATGGATCTCCGTTTGGCGAAACATCATCCTCACATCCGTAACGAAGACAACTTGGTGTCTCCTGAAGTCCGTTAGAATGTCTGCAATGTCTCTGGTCAGCTTAGGACCAGCGTGCAGGCATTGATTCAGGGACACCCCGTTAGATGTCGCCGCGCTCCCGTCGAACACGACCCTGATCTTGGAGTCAGGTGTCTTCAGGACTGCATGATGAGGCAATACGTAGTGCTCCTCACGACGCCAGTCTACCCTGGATACCGACATGTGACCCAAAGCCAAATATTCACGCATGAACTCAACATACTTTCGCCGAAAGTTGGAGTCCCGTTTCATGCGCCTTTCCATGGCCATCATCCGTTTCTCAGCCAGGTCCCTGGAGCTCCCCAGTGGAGGTCGCGTCGATAGAAACGGCAGCCGTGTCATAAATCTGCCCGAAGGGAGGCGCACCGTGTTGCACTGATAAAATGTCTCGCACTCCTCGTCCAGTGGGCTTGTCCTGGGAGCTGTGGGTGGCTCTTCTGTTGCCCAGAACCTTTGCAGGACCTCCGATAACACGCTGCCGTAGTATATGTTGCTATAATCCGTTGCGTCCTGTGGTCCCCGTACTGGGCCCAATAATGCGTACCCCCCTGCGGTACACACGGCCACCAACCCGTTTGGTTGCAGCTCCCGCTTACCGCTCCGCAGCAGCTTCCCGAGGACGTCAGTTCCAAGTAAGACGTCCACCCGTCCGGGAATTGCGAAGTGAGGGTCGGCCAACTCCAATCCCTTGGTCAGCTTCGTTACCGCCAGCGGTAACCGTACCGAAGGAAGAACCCCGACCACTTCATCTAAAACAATAGCCGTGGCCTTCACCCGCGTGATCGATGCCGAGTCACCCATCTCAAACAGGAGGTCCGTCTGACCCCTGATGTGAGGCACCTGATTGCCACCTATACCTATTGCGCCATCCCGTGATGGCTCCAACCTGAGGCCCAGCCTGGCCACTAGGCGGCTGGACACGATACAACCTTGTGCCCCCGAATCCAGGAGAGACCTCACTGGCACTGGCCGTCCATCCGTACCCCTGACGGTAATCTTAGCCGTCGGTAATAATACCGTCACTGGTGGGGTGGGCACGACGGATGAACAGGCCGCTAATTGCTAGCAGGGGGCACCTCCCTCCCCTTCTGCTGGAGGGGGAGAGGGCCCCTGTCCCAGGTATGGGTCCCACCCCGGGTAGTACACCCCTCGACCCATCGGTGCCATGCGCGCCGGCTGGTAATAGCCCATCGGCATCCGTCCCATCTGCGGCGGACGCGCCATCAAGCGTGGGCGCTCTGCGAGGGGTGGGGAGAAGCGACTACTCGGGGGCGGCAACCTGCCCCCCAGCGCGGCCGAGTAAGTCGCGTAACCCGACTCCCCATGGGTCATCTCCGGGCACCCGCCCGAATCTCGGCGCCGATCCCCCCCCCCGCGGAGGAGACTGCGGCATCCGGCGGTACTCCGGAGTCCTCGATGACCCCCCTCCCCGAGGAGGGGGCGACCGCTGGTCTCTGGGTGACCCCCCTCCCCGGTGGGGGGGCGACCGTCCACCCAAGGCTGGCGTAGGAGAGGGAGGATGGCCTCCCGATGAGGCCCCGTACCGCTCCCCACTCTCAGCCAGGCAGAGAAGTTCATGATGGGCTCCTCCACATACTCGGCAGTTGGTGGTCTTACTGCATTCACGCACATAGTGTGCGCCTAGGCAGCGGAAGCACAAGTTTCGCTGCTTGACCACCCCCCTGCGCCTCTGCACCCGCTGTGCTCCAAAATCCGCGCACGCGATGATCGCGTGTCCCCCCTTCCGGCAGAAGGGGCACACTTCCGATTGAAGGGCGTTGTACCGCTGTCCTCCCCGACGGGGCTCCACCGGTTTGGGCCCAACCGTACGCCGGGGTGACGTGGGGGGTTGCGGCGTGGTTGCCCCTTGGCAATCCGCCCGCCTGCACTCACCCTCCAGGAACGCCCTCAATTCGTCAAATGTTGGGAGGTGACTCGATGAATCACCCCCATGTGACTGCTCAAACCGCGCCACCACCTCGCTAGGTAACTTGCGCAAAACCCGGTTCACAACAATGTACTTGTTGTCCCCTAGTGACAACTTGAGTCGCTCCAGCGTATTCACCGCCACCGTGACGGGATTAAGGATTTTCGACCTTATTTCGTGTACATTAGTGACCTTCGATATACTAAATATTTTTTCGATGAGCCCATCAATAATTAATCGCCGATTATCATATCGGTCAATTAATAGGCCCCATGCCGTCTCGTAACTGGAATCCGTAATCTCCAAATGAGTCAAAATATCGTGAGGCTCACCGCGTAATCTCCCCATCAACTGCGCCATTTTATACGCGGGGGTCAAATCCGTGCGCGAGTGCACCACGCTGTTAAAAATGTCGCGAAACCTCGGCCAGTCGGCATATTCACCACCAAATTCCGGGACATTCACTGGTGGCAACGGCGCCATTAGTGCCACACCACTGGGTGCACGCCTTACCCCAACATCCCCTTTTCGGGCGCGCTCGATATCCGCTGCCGCTTGGATGATACTCATCACCATATCACCGCACTGGTCTACATTGCGTTGCACCACTTCAACAGCCTGGGTCCGACTTTCCCCGGTCTCCTCTTCGTCAATACGGGCCAAATATTCGGCATGCAATTTCAATACCGCGTCATATCTTTCATCTACCTGTCGCGCGCGTGACAATAATGCGTCCTCGCGATCCGTACGACCAATTAACGTAACGACTAATGAAAACCATCTTAATTCCGATTCGACCCTTGACGCGACCGTTTTAACTACTGAGGGAGCCATGGTACCAACCTCGATAACGCGGATCAATAAAATAATTTTTTTTTTTTTTTAAATAAATTAATAAATTTGGGTGAATAATTTTGTCCGTGGAACCCCGATTTTAGACAATAACAATCCGTTTTTATTTTTCGTACCAAACGCGACAACTTCAAAGTTATTCACCCAACACCAATATTACGCAACGGAAAACAACACTAAATTTATTTTAAATTAAATGTATTTTGAGTGAATAATAGTTCAGCGGAACCCCAATTATGAATTACTTATTAATACGTTTCTCCGTATCGAAACGAAACTATATTTACTTTATTCACTCAACTAACATTTCAATTGAAAGTTATAACTAATATTCTTATAATTTAGTTAGTCTTAATTACGCAAATGCAACTTAACGTTAATAGATTGGAATGCGAACCAAGCGCAATCCACCCTCAAATTTCAATTATGACTTTGATGCTAACTAAATTACTTATCCGAACGTAAATGAAACAAATATCTTTTCTGTGGATATGAACCACGCTTTTGCTACCAAAATTTGTTTGCGCCAGACACAAATTGAATTTATCCCGGGCCCATGTAAGAACAAATTATCAAAGCAATCTTGCCTAGCGCGAAACTATGGAACGCGATACGCGTCCTATATACTTAACCTAACTTGATCTACTTTGCTAACCTGGATTTCAGCCGAATCTCTTCCCGGCCGCAAGTATGTGTTTCTGTTTTGTGTAAAGTGTATGTGTGTTACTTGCGGCAATAAGCGACGTCCCGGACTGCGCCGCCGCCGCCCCGATCTCGTCAGCAAACACGCCAAACACAATTCACACTGTAGTAGTCCTTATATCACTCTAAATAACAATCCTTGGGGCGCCCGAAGCAGCCCACCGTACAAGGAATTGTGCCGTATCTCAACACTTTCCGTTAAAGCGTAAAACTTCCAAAATATCTCCCAAACCACGGAGGTTATAATGTTCAAGAGCCGTTACGATAGATACCCATATTACCAATGGCGCCGGCTCGCGTCCGCTGGCGACAGCGCGCGCGCTCGCAGCGCCGTGAAAGAAAAATGAACTAACTGATTGTGTGGCCAGTGGGTAAAAACCTATCAATTCTCAACACAGTCAGTGTTATAATTTCCTAATTAGTACATTACATACTTAGGTCGTGATCTGGGGTTTTGCGACTTACCGCCCGCCCGTAGTTTGTCTAAAGTTTTACATCTTGCCGTGGCCAGGAAGTGAGATTTTCTCCCCGGGTCTTCTTCTTTTTCAATTTAAGAGCTGGTCTCTTGTCGGTGTAGCAATCGCCAGCCGTTTCTTTCTTGGGCTTTCTCCTTCACTTCTTCATAAGGCATGACTTCAACCTCTTCTTTTATTTGCTCCCGGGTAGCAGGCAGAAAATCCCACTTACGACCTAGGCTGACGTAAAATGTATTAGTTAACTGGCCAAATATTTCTCCACCAACTCTTTACTATGATCGTACACCCCGAAGAACACGAATCCCCCGGCCATGAAGGCGCTCAGTCTCGGTGTAACCCCGGCGAAGAGGCCCCTGAGCCCGGCCTCGTGGTATATAGTCCGCAGGATTGGTTTGATGCGCAACTTGCGCGTGTGGCTGTAATCGGGCGCGAGCATGATGCGAGTCTTGGCGAGGTCGAGGGGCGTCGTGGCTGCGGCGGCGAAACCGCCCGCTAGCGAGCCGCACAAGGCGCTCTAGAAAGGAAGTAAACTTTAGGTATAAAATAAATAAATATTAAGGGACAATCATACACAAATCGACCTAGTCCCAAACTAAGCAAAGCTTGTACTATGGGTACTAGACGACGATATACATAATATATAAATACATATATAGATAACATCCATGACCCAAGAACAAAATATTTTGGACAAATATTTGCCCCGGCCGGGATTCGAACCCGGGACCGCCGACTCAGTAGGCAGGTGTCTACAAACCGAGCCAAACGCGTCTATAAAGCACCGTCTATTGATTGATACTGAAGGAAAGCAATCGAAATCTACCCCGGCTTGCCATGAGTTGTGTTGTATGTCACGCGGGTGAAACCTACATTCTCTGTTACTTAATTAAATTAATTTTTATCTGCGTTTACATATCTCGTATAAATTTATGTTATAGGTATAACGAACGTTTTACATAATGCCAAAACAATATCGTAGCGCTGTTGCCGGTTTACTCCAACTTATAACTCTAGTCTATTTGGAACGTATTCAGAAAAGTATTGGGAGTGGTAGTGAATAATACTGTCGGATGTTTGCGTTTAACTACAGATCCAGTGCATACTGTTTTGCCATTTTAGCTTGCTTTCTTAATATGCGACTTTTGATGATATTTAACACTGCAACAGTTTATTCAACACTGCTCTCTATTTGATATTAATAGTTGGCACTCTAGGCAGTAAGGGTATGGGTATGGGTGATCTCTAACTGTTGTACATTTATGATATTATCATCAAAAGTCGCATTTGCCTCATAGTCGCAATAGCCCCAGGTGACCTTAATGAATTATGACTTGCTGAATTTGTTGACGATCACCGTGTAGATTCGTGTAAATTGACTATGTGTAATGTATAATGTATCCCTATATGTGTGAAATAAATATAATCTAATCTAATCTAATAGGGAACATGATTTTTTTTTAGAGGTAGGTATATATATTATATTTTTTCTAATTTTTATTTTTAATAAGAATCTGCGATTAGTATATTTCTACGGTGTATAGTTTTAACTTCTTTGTGGCATTTGGTCACATTGCGAAGGTATACAATTTATACAACATTACCTTGGTGTACAAGAAATTGAGTGAGTGAAGTGAGGAAAATTAAACCAAATATGATATCAGGTTTTTTAAAGAATTCCAGGGTACAGAGAGGGTCCCGAAAGTATTCATTGTGTTTAATACCTGGAAGCTGGAAATTTCCCCGTTGTTGTAGTTCCGGACCTGTGTCTTGAGGAACTCCCACAGAGGAAGCTCCAGGAAACTGAAGGGTAGATCCCGCGCCACCGTCGACAAGAACCCTCTGTACACACCTTTACGAACACCTTCGGCCTTGTACGCCTATCAACAGAAATCAATAAAAATTAAACGTAATCTTAATATCTATTTAAGTAAAAATATACAAAACGGGTGAACACTGGCTCATGAAGAGCGGCTAATTTATACAGTCGAGTTCATTTACATCTACACACTTACGAGAACAAAAATATCTGAACACGACTTTATGCTTCTGACAATAGGGTCGTGTTCAGATATTTTTGTTCTCGTAAGTGTGTAGATGTAAATGAACTCGACTGTACCATGATATTAAAAACAAAACTGGAAAAAATATATATCACACTTAATAAACACTTCTATTGAATATCAGTCATACTGTACTCTGTAGTGATACATTGATTTTCAGTTCAAACTTTCCCCGAAAGACCCTATCAACCCTCATTCTGGTCAGTGACCACTAGTTCCTATACCACAAGTATATGAAAAATTTGGTTGTTTAAGGGTGAGTTAAGCATTGCCAGCCAAACCAGGACGTAGATACGTCCGTAATTAGCTTGAGCCGCCGTGCAAAGTGGCGTGGATGTTGCTTTATTTCTTTCAACCCCTACCGATACTCCTCCCTCCTCAATCGGTCTCTTTGCGCGACGAACGACGTCGTCTAGCGAGTATAGCTGTTGAAACAGGCAACATCCCAACGGTAAAGCTTGGCTAATGGCTACGGTCCGTGGATCTTCCTACTTTTTGGTAAACTACTGGCTCCTGTTCCATTACCGGCGCACTCGAGTGATGTGAAATTGTCAGGAATAGCCCGACATGTTTCGAACTTGTACGGAACTCTTCATCATAGACTGCTACCCATATTGCTTTACGAGGTAACGAATATGTCGGGCCGTACCTCACAATTTCACGTGAGTGTTGCAATAATTAAAGTGTAAGTGTATCCTCACTCATTGTTAAGGTCTCAGCACAAATATTAATAGAAATGCAAGAATTCTGTGTAATAAACGTAATTTATTATATAAAACGTAACTGGTAATTCTAAGATTGACAGGATCTCAAACTAAACTTGACATCTGCCTAAACATATGTTTTAAACAATAATAACAAGGAGTCTTAATGCAAAATAACTATCTAACACTCCCCCTAATTTTGCATTAACTCAAAGTATTAAACAGCCTAACTTAAACAAAACATCGCAGTTACCTGCTCATCATTATAGCTCTTTACTCCGAAGGTAAACAGACGTTTTTCAAAACAAAATTAAAATACAATTTGCCTACTAAGATGAGGCAAGGAATTTGATAAGATATCGGCTAACAAATCAAATCTTTTTTTTCTTTTTAATTCTAAATACCCATTTCCAGGTGACAGGTTTCTTTTTAGTATTATTGTCTGTTATAATCCAGGTCTGGTTCTCTTCATAAGCGTTAGGCTCATCTTGTACGGTTACTTTCCATTTCGCAGACTCAATGTATTCGGTTAAGTTAATCTCATAATTTTCATTCCGTCTACTTCTTAAAATACGATCTGATATCAGTTCTGTGGGTTCAAACGTCACACCGGGTTGGTAAGTTTCACCGTCATTACAGCTCCTAAAGCTATCATCACTACTTTCTTCTGCCTGGGCTGAGGTAGACGCTTGAGTGTCCGTCATCGTTGATACAGAGACTTGGTCAATTCTCTCCTGTATACCTTTAACCAGAACGAGGTTTTGATTTGCAACATTCGGGTTAGTATCATTGGCCACTGGGGCTTGTTCACAGTCGTGCCATGTATCTCCAATATCAACAAAAACCTGGTTGACAGTATTCAGGCTAGTCTCGTCAAACACTACATCTCGTGATATCTCAATCATATTTGTTTTCGGGTCATACATTCTGTAATTCTGATTTTCATATCCTTGTATCGACGGCTCACTCATAGGTCCACATACGTCACTATAGACCAGCCCTCCTGGACACTGCTCTGCCCGACGAGAAGCATGGAAAGGCAGCCGACTTTGCTTGCCATGCATGCATCCCTCACACAAAATCTTTTCATCACCACTGTCTTTACATTGAATAAGCCCATTCTTTATTAAACGTTTAACCTCTGTAACGTTCAAGTGCCCAAGTCTCTCGTGCCACAGTCGAAATGTATTTTGAGATAGTTGCACATTGTGACAACTTGCACTCACGACAGTATTAAAGTTCATCACATACAGATTGTTCGCGTTTTGCCTTGCACTTAACACCACATCATTGTCTTTGTAAATTATCGCGCTAGTATTTCTTTTTACTATGACATAGTTTAAACGCGTAATGACACCTTCAGAGAACAAGTTCCTGCACGTAGAGCACTTTTCTTATCATATTTTCTTCCCACTGTCCATTCAGGCATTTTTTAATCAGTATATTTCCTATTCCACGCACTTTTAATTCTTGTTGATTACCTAATTTCACTAACCTATTGGTATTTTCAGTAAACAGTTCCAAATCCAAGAAAAAATCTTTTCTAAAAGTCATATGTACGGATGCGCCACTGTCTAAAAACCACACGTCACTATACGACTCATCAACAAAATTCGCACTTTCTTCTGCGTGAAATGCCAACGTGTTGTTGTAAATTGGCTTGTCCTGGGAGCGTTTCTTCGCACGGCAGTCTCTTGCGAAATGTCCGCGTTTGTTGCAGTTATAGCAAACGAAGCGGTGCTGATTATTGTCCGTGATGCTGTTACCAGCACTCGTTCCAGGCTGTCGCTTCTCTTGAGAAGCCAAGAGTGCCACCTCATTCTCTTCTTCTGTCGTCAGACTGGCTTCTTCGTCCATAAGTCGAGCAGTGAGGTTCGGGATGGTTTGCAGCTTTGAATCAAGTGATAACCAAGCTTGACGGAATGAGCGATACTTTGATGGTAGAGTACTTATGATTTTAGTCATAATAGCTGTGTCACTGATGTTTTCTCCGCTTTCTTTTAACTGCTGCGCCAAACTCTCGACTTTTGAAATATGCTGCGCCATACTGTCGGACGAGTTCATTTTATACTGGTAAAATCGCTCATGGACTAACATCTTATTGAATTCCGATTTTTGCTCATATATAGAGTCCAGCTTTTCCATGATTTTAGCAGCACTGTCACAATTCTCAATGAGAGCAATTTGTCGGTAGTCCATCGCCGACGTGATGATGAACATAGCCGTCCCATCGTTCCGGAGCCATGTTGCCGTCGCAGACTCATTTTCTGGTGTCAACTTGGGTTTTGGTATAGACAAATCAATACCCTTTGCCTTCAGCGCACATTTTATTTGGAATTTCCACTGACGGAAATTATTTCCGTCAAAACGTTCGACGTTCATTTTCAAACCGTCCATACTATTAAACTTGACAATGAAAATTTTCAACTTTTATACCGAGTTTTGCTCTTTACATCGCTATTAATATGCTGGGTCCATAACCTGTTAAGGTCTCAGCACAAATATTAATAGAAATGCAAGAATTCTGTGTAATAAACGTAATTTATTATATAAAACGTAACTGGTAATTCTAAGATTGACAGGATCTCAAACTAAACTTGACATCTGCCTAAACATATGTTTTAAACAATAATAACAAGGAGTCTTAATGCAAAATAACTATCTAACACTCATCCTATTCACCCGTGTATATGTGTAGACTTGTATAACTGAATTACAATTTACCTGGACTAGTATTCTGATGCTGCTCTTCTTTTCGCTTCCTACGTATATCTGTTTCCGTTGCTTAGCGATCTCCGTCGGTACTCTAATCACGCACGCCAGCTGGGAAAACAATAATCAACTTCAGATACACAATATGCTTAGGAAATTAACGAGGAAAGTTGGTAAAACTGGCAAGAATCAAAACAAAGAAAAATAAGTTTTTATTTTTATTTCTTTAACGAGAAAGGTTTTTATACTAATAACACCTTTTTCCTGAACGATTTAATTTGTTTGTATCTTTAGTAATAATAAAGTATAATTAGCTTTTCGTGGCATAAATTTTATCCTCGCGCTAAAACTGTATCTCAAACAATTTAGTGTCTAAAATGTCAAAATTGACAACCAAGGAATGACACTGACAGATAACGAAACTAACCTAAAAACCTATTTTGTTTTTTGTTTGCGATATTTTTGTAACTCATTAATAACTTTATGAAAATAATTATAAATGCAGATCCAAAGGTTCCATAGAATAGGCCTCCTACGGTGGGGGCCGCATATATGCCGAAGTTTTTCGACGCTAAGTGACGATGGTCCTTACAAATTATGTAAATACTTTACAGTCACCCAAAACAAAGCAGAATTCATATGTTTAAAACAACCATACGTCAATAAGTTAGGCGAAGAAACTTTAGAACGACTTATTGAGACAGTGAATGACCTAGGATTTGCAAAAGAGGTCTTTATCCAGGATCCGTCGATGTTCAGTATTATGCCTACAACTTTAAGATATCGATATAAAGTTTTAGAAGAATGTGGATTTGCAAACATTACGCCGAAACAGTTATCGTCATTTTTGACGTTGATTAAACAAAAAACTATTGGACAATTGAAAAGATCGGGTGAGATTCCGAATACGTTAAATGTAGAACACAGATTAGCTACTTTTATGACGCAATGGCCGACTTCTTTAAGTAATTTGGCATATGAAGAAAATCATGGATTGACATTGGACAGCTTAAGACTAAAAATACTTCAACGGTACTTAGAATTAGTACTAGATTTGACTGAAGACGAATTTCGTCATGGCTTGAAGACTTACCCAACTATCAGGCATCGCCCATTAGAAATTATAAATGAAACATTGAACATACTGCAATCAGTGGTTATGATACCGAACAAGAAAATTAAATCGAACCTATATCTAATTCATGCAGATCCCGAGAACTTGAAACAAATAATATACCATTTCCGTTCTATAGGTGGCATTGATATAAAGGAGATTTTAAGACTTCATCCGAAACTTGCAACAAAAAAATATGAAACCATGGTAGAAATAAGAAATATTTTGCAGAGCCATGGTATAAGTGATGAAGCCCAGAAAAGATGTTTTGACATATATACTTTGAGTCCCGATACAATTAAAGCTAGATTAGAAGAGGCTAAGTCGATACCTGAATTCCATACATTTTCAAATCACCCGCGGTTTCTCAAAATGATACACTACAAGAATACAGCACTGGGCAGATTACAAAACTTACACAACAATAGTAAAAAATGTGTAAGTTTGAATGTACTTTCAGGCAGCTCCGCACATTATAAGTCATTTGAAAGTGCTCCGGGTGATAGGCTGGGTAAAGGAAAAGATCTGGTATTTTGCATCAAACAGTCCTTTGGAGAATATAGTTCGAAGAAAATATGGAATATGGTCAAAAGGCACCCCTTCTGGTGTACAGTACCCCTAGTACAAGTGAAATTTGTTTATCAAGAATTATCTAAGTATTACAAAGTGCAAGATATTTATGAAAACTGCCCGATTTTATTATATCCTTGGGATAAAATAAAGAAGCTACTTAACAGTTTTGAGTCTGGAGACATATTCCATGATTTAGATGTTACAAAATTAAACAAATCCCAAAAATTAAGTTTAGTGCTATATTTTTTAGAAAAAAATCACTATTTTACTGGCAATGGTGTGTGGACTGAAGAGAAAAATAAAATAATAGAAAAAAGGCAAGTTATCAAGATTTAAATTAAAATTATGTAAATAAAACATTGCTATAAATTTAAACTGGTTTCATCTATCCCCATTCATCAATCGTCATCAGTACATTTGCCTTTGTACCTTAGGCCTTGCTAGCAGTTCATGTTGTTCATCAGGAGACCCAATGTTTTATCAATGAAGCCATGTAGGGAGTCCCGGCCGAGACAGGTGGGCTGTTATCGCTTTATCAATATGTACAGGAATTAAATTGATATATTGTATACTTACCACTTCTCCAACACAAGCTGCGAAGCTGTGCACCAAGGGGGCATACTGTGGAGCCACCAGGGGCTCTGTTAGTTTCTTAGTGGCCTCATATGACATGAAGAACAAGGCTGTTGTTGGCATTGATGTGGTCGCTACTGTTAGTAGACCTGAAATGCAAATTAATTTTAATGACAATATGAGATAAAGTCAAAAATGCATATGCCTTGACCGCAATACAAGTTTGTTCCTAAGCCACACCCCCTATCAGTGAATATGTTAAGAAACAAATTATTGTATTAGTTGCATCACTATATTATGTTAATAATTTCTTTGGACTTTTTATGCTACAAACATGAATATTATTATAAAACATGTGTCATGCACATCAATGAAAAACAAACAATGCTAGGAGCGACAGACAATTTAAATGTTTTAAATCATTGAATTAATTAGTACAATAACACAATAAAATCCTTTCAATAAAGACCTCATCTTTAAAATGTACTACAGTGGCTACGCCATTGGTGTAAAAAAACAGGTTGTTATGTATTATATCATTAAAGGGAAGATTACAAGCTTATTATTGTATTTTTATTTATGTATTTGTGCCAGTTTTTAGAAGAAGATTCCATTGTTCAGGTTTCCATAAGGATGTCTTGACAGGTTATTTTTATAATATTGTACCTTTTACTATACACTGTCACATATAATAAAACATAAATATTATTAGTACAAAAAGTGGAGCATACTGTGATATATCTCTGAACAACCAGTTTGTATTAAAGTTAGATAGGATCTATAACAACTGACCACTCGGCTGCCACAGATTTTCTAAGAAACAATGAGACAAAAACATTAAAGTCTTGTAGCACATTTAACACTTTCGCTACCAGGAACCCGCCTGGTAGGCACTCGTAATCATTGCTCAGATGCCGGTCAAGCTCGCCTACGTATTTTTGCTATAAGAGCTACCCACCTAGCGGGCTCTCGGTTTCTGGGGTAGGGTTAAATTTTATATCTGGTTGCGAAAGTGTTAATATGGATCAAAATATACTAAAACTTTACCTTTATAGACTCCTCTAAAGCCGCCAGCCTTCTGGAAGCCCTGTTCACTTTGTAGTCTCGTTTTCAGCGTATCCAGGGGGTACAGGGCCACATCCACCGATATGCCTGCCAACGCTCCGGCCTATAAAGTATAATACCAAACCTTTTTCATTAAGCATCTGAACACACAATTTTTTGACAATAACTGAGTAATAGGTCTACTTCATCAATGAAACTCAGTATATTTAACAGAATACTACGCGCCATAATAAGAATAAAGTTCGTATTTTCATAAATACTACAAAACATGACAAATTTTTGTCACCATTTAATAATTGGAATAAAAAAAACTCACAATTAAAGGTGCTAAGTATGTTGCTTTTTCAAATTGAGGTTTTTCTAAGGTCCCCATTTTAAAATTGATTGCTTACACTGCACTGAAAAAAACACTGAAATAAAAATAAACTCAAGTACCTAACTCGACAGCGATCATAACCTCTTGAAAATATGAAAATGACGTTTCTGGGTGAAAATAAATAAAGGTCTTATTTATTAATACAGTCAATTTGGATAGGTTATCTTTCATATGTATTCACAAAAATAAATATTTAATAGCATTTTGTAAATAATAAATCACAGTTTAAATAACTTTTAAAACATTTGAAAGAAAGATCAAATAAAACTAAGCGGATATAAACATTTCGTTGTCTCTGCCTGTCTGTGCAATGTTACCAGATGTTAAACATCTTTCATCATTCTATTAGAATTACCACTAATTTTAATTTAAGCCAAACCGACCATCATCGAAGAAACTATGATTTTATTAATAAAAATCCCAAATTTGTTATTTATCAGAAAGATCGGTAAAATATTATCGTATTTTAGTAATTTTATTGTTCATTTAAGTCCTAATAGGGGGTCACCGGATCATTTTTTTAATTCATTATTTGGCAACTACTGCGAATTATTTATCCATATAATAAGCTTATAACACTACAACAACGGCAACACTAAACGGAAATGAATGGTATGGACAAACACCCTTTAGGGTAGACTGGGGTCAATAGAAACACGTCATGATTGAAACAAGTCAAATTTCTCGAAAACTATAATACCTACGCGTCTGACGCAAGACTCAGAACACGCAGTCGGCCATGTTTGAATCTTTGGCCAGTAGCGCTCGAGCGACGGTGCAAGAGGGGGGTGTTCACGCGCCAAATCAGTTTTTCGCGGTAAAAAGTAAGGATTTGCGCTGTCTTATATTTTCTTATAACTTCGTGTACTCTTGTATATTGACTGATCAAATTGTTTTGGTGTTATAGTTAGGAATAAACGAATGTTTTTAATGGCCGTTGATCAGCATTCGAGTCTTTTTTATATTTATTATTTGACCTTAAAGTTAAAAACGTAGTGTGGGGACGGTAGAAACAACTTGCTTGTGGACGATTGAAACGTTTCAAGCGTTTTAATTGTCCCCAAAAGGAACCGACTTTTAAATATGTATATCAGAAAAAGTTTAGTTTGACATATCGCCATGTTTTTGTTTAGTAATATAATTGAAATTGATTAGGTATTTATTGCGTAATTTTACATCCCGACGTTTGCAACACTATGTCACAGGGTAGGTACACGGAATGGTTATGATTGAAACATTGTTATAGTTGAAACAAACACTTGTATGAAACATGATTATGCTTGTGTTCTGAAATTCTGTATCTTTATATCTTATCATTGCATTAAAACTACTTTGGCCAAGCAAAATGAATAAGATAGCAGCAACAAAGAAAACTTAAAGTAAGTAGTTTTTTTTTAAACGCGGGTTTTTATTGAGATTTTTCACATGCTCATAAATTGAAAAATGTTTGTAATGCTTGCGAACTTTTGAGGATCGCATTGTATGCCGTGGTAGTGATGAAAAAGATTAAAACAGATATAAGTACTTTTATTGTGCCGAAGATATTCGAGTGTTTCAATTGACCTAACATAGTGTTTCAATTGACACTCATGTGAGGTCAATTGAACCATTCTGTCCCATTCTCTTCATTACATGATTGTCAAAAAACTATGGATTATAGACCAACCAGGTGCGTTTTATTTAGGAACCAGATAACTAACCTTGAAATATTTTGAGTGTACATCTTTCTACTCATAAAAATATGACCGTTACAGGCTGTCAAAGGCAAAGTGTTTCACTTGACCCCAGTCTACCCTATTTTATTAATGACTGTGGAGGTAAAATATGAAAGTTCCTGCTTGAGGTTGCCAAAGTAATCATCAATAGAGATTGCTAGGCAACCAGATTCGTATTTTAACCCAATATTTACCAGTTGCTGACACTTATCGATTATTTGTTAATTAATTTACAATGTCGCCTCCGACGGCTAATCCTCACGATAGTATTCGGTATCACGTAATCAGAAGAGCAACCAAAAGAAGCGAACCAGGATGTTATCAACTACACAGGTACATACCTAATTAGTAATTACATTTTGATAGCTTATTTTATTTATTTGGTTCTAATCTAAAGAAATATCTTGCCTGATCTTGCCTTTCGATTCCAACATTATATAGTCGTGGGTTCGAAGCCCGCTGTAAGCTTAATATATTGATTTTACGCAACGTTAAAAACTTCATAAAATCAATTGATATCATTTTCATACAGCCGCTTGTGACTTTTAGCGACAATAAAAATATGTAAGTTGTAGGTTTGAAAATACGAGTATGATGGACATTTTGACAGGACACACGACCAATTATTGTTTTTTTTTTGCGTTCCAGACCATCCCAATGCCGCCTCAAGTTCCCCATAACACAACGCCCCATCCACAAATGCGAGTTCCCCACCCGCGAGGTTGTGATGGTGCCGCAGCCGGGGGGCTGGCGGACGCTGCACGTGCCTAGAAAGGGGAAGAACTATTACCCCGCTGTGCTACATAAGAACGAGTTTGAGCGGCTGCAGAAACAGGCCAAGGTAAAACGACGCGGTTTGCGCAGTTTGTAGTGCATCTAGCTACTGAGCCGGCGGTCCTAGGTTCGAATCCCGGCCAGGGTGTAAATTTGTGCAAACCAGTGTGACCTCCTTATCCACATTGACGCGGGAGGACTTCTCATTATCAGGAACCCGTACTGAGCCCCGGTTTTATATTGTTCGTCAGGTGATGACCCAGGAGGAGCAGATCGCAGCCATGCATGCTCAGGAAGCAGCAATCCAGAAAGCGGCCAAGGCGTCTGAGAGGCGCAAACAGAAACTGAAGGTACTTTATAGCAATTAGTTGCTTCCGTATCTTATATAGGGCCTGCAAATATTCGTCCATTTTAAGTATTCGAATATTCGTTTTTTTTTCCGCAGATATTCGAATTATTCGAATACTATTCGAATAGTTGAAATTATTTTTAAAAAGTATTAAAAGTAGCTTTTTTTTTAATCCTGTGGTAAAATTAAACGAACAGCAATTAGTGAATATCTAAACATACGGTGCCGACGACAATGCAAAGCGAAATCGACGATACCCTGTGTCCAAAAGTGAAATCTTCTGTATCTGTCCTTTGACCCAGCCAGATGGCTCGAGAACGAGATCCTTTTAAGGTGTTTTAGCGAAACCCTGTAAGGACCCTGTAGAACAACCCGTACTGCTCCTTGCTCTTCCATACGCTCCTGCGGTCATCGGTGCTACGTAGCTCTGGTAAAAGTGAAGGCTTTGTCTACTGCCACGTATTTTCTACTACTACACTGCGATGAATTCCATACTTGTTGTTTAGGAAATATTCCCTGAGACTGTACATCTCGCGGTTGTGGAGATTCTTGGCGTTTAAAGTCACGGCCTCGACTCTTACGCAGACTGAACAGTCACATAAATGATGGCTTTAACATACCATATGTAGTGAGTAACACCTTCCTGTCCAAAGCGCCTAGCTTAGTCTGAGTCCGCAGTCCACCTCAGTAGGCCAAAGGAGTAAATGATCAGAGGCATCTCCCAAACACACCTTGTAGCCACCCGACAAGAACTAAGTAATTTTGTCAAACGACAAAAGAAGCGCCTCTTTGAAGCCTGCTTCATGTCCCCGCAATACCAAATAGTAGTACATAGATTTAATTTCGGAAAGAAGGTGCTATCGCCACTAATTCTTTGTGTGACTTTCTGTAGCTCCACCACGTTTAAGCCTTCTGGGGCACTCAGTTTAGGGTTTTCAATGTACAGAAAATGAGCAATGACCTTGCGCCCTCTTCGAAACCGGCATTCCAATCCTGAAACCTTCAGAAGAGTAGGCTCAGGGCCAGGCAGAACCACAGAGCCCTAAAATAAGTTTCTCAATCCCTATAAAATCCTGCGGACCAGGAGAAGAAGACTTATCTAGACTATTCATAATATTCACATATACATACATAGTTCGAAAGTAATTTTATGGATATATTCATTATTTACGTTAGTCTACAATTTTATACATAGGTATACATACCCTATTTTGCTGAAGTGAAAGGATTACATTTAATTTGTTACATTTTTCATTAATAAAAAAGTATTCGAATATTCGAATACCGCACACATTAGTATTCGAATATCAAAAGGAGTCGAATATTCGTACTATTCGAATATTCGAATTGCAGGCCCTAATCTTATACCTTCTTACTATATACATTGATTGCAATTTTTTCATTGTTTGTGACCTTTGTATCGTATTGATCATATCGGCGGCGCGGCGTATAGGTATAGACGATGCATCTCCTTGTAAAGCAGCATGTCTTCGAAAATTCAAAGTAACTAAACAGAATTTAAGACTGGGTCATTCTTGAGAATCGAATTCTTCATGTGATTCCCTTGGCGATTTTTATTTTTATATTTTTTTACCTATTTGCTAGAAATTTTGAAATTGTATTTAATTTTACGCAGGATTATCAAATAGGCACCACTTTTGGTCAATTTGATACAGAAATATACCACTTTATGTTTTCGCCGCCTGGGGAATAAAAAAAGATGACATGGGAATAAGAAAAACGCCAAAGGAATCATAAAAAAAAGTACAGGGGAATAATATTCAGATCAGTTTTTCTTACATAAATAAAAAGTTTTACAAAGTGTAGGGATACAAAAATTCATAGTGTTTTATTTGAATTAATTGGCAATTTTCTTAATAATCGAACCACCGTCGAGGTATAAAAATTGCTGGGCATAAGCATCTTCTCTTGAATTCAGCTCAAAATCATTTGAGACCTGCTGTACCTAAATGGAATAAAATTCTAAATCAATGACTCAGTCATCTGCAACGCGAATTAAATGAAAATTTATTTTCTTTTCATGAAAACGCAAGAAAACTGTGATTCCCTTGTTCGAAATTAGAACCAGAGGAATAAGAAAAAAGTATGTTTCTTGTCGATTCTGCCGAAACTTAAATTATTATAAGAACAACTATTAAGTCAACACATGCAGGAATTCATGTAGTTTTCTTTTTACTAAACACGATGTACCTATTGCAGATATAAAATTTTATATAAAAATTCAAGGGAATCAAAATCATAGTGAACCAAAGCCAAGTGAATCATATATTAGCCTTCATAGCTAAGAATTCCAGCAACTAGTCGCCACCATTCCCCGCATATCTGGAAGCGTTACTGACTTTTGCCAAGCCTGGCCATTGCAACTGGTCAGATGACGTTTAAGTAGGGATGTGCGCCGTGTTGAATGAGGCACCAGGGGAATCATAGCTTAGCTCTGGACAAACCTTAAACATAGTTTTTTTTTTAAATTACGATACACACAGCATCCATATTTTTTCTTCTAAATAAATAACTTATATTCTAATAATTTAACTCAATTCTATACTTGATTTCAATTCACAACATGTACTTTTTGGGGTAGTTTGTCCAAAAAATGGCGAATGGACGCACCAAGGGAATAAAGTTTTATGTGTTTAATATTTTTTTACAGTTAATTATACTTAACTTAAACAAAAAAAATATCGTGCTCCAGTTAGATTAGGTGCTAATGTAATATATAAAAAATACTATGGTCAATTGTTTCAATTGTGCGGGTACTTTATCCTTCTGGACGCTGTAAATTGACCCTTTCAAGAATCACCGACTAATTGAAAGCAATTCGAATGATGTTTGTTTGGTCTAAGGAAAGTCTCAAGCCGCAGCCAGGGGCCGAGGCGGCGACTGGCGAAGCAGACCCCGAGTTAGAAGGCCCTGACCAAGCGGCGCATACTCTCAGCAGGGCGGATAGTGAGTATAAAGCTATTCATATAGGTATAGAATATAGATGACCTAGCGAGGGAAGCGTCTGGCAGTTTCAGCTTGATCAAACTTCATATGTACCTATAATAATTATTCGGATTGTTTCGCTTCTTTCCACCATCGTTCTACGCACTCCTTTCATCCTCACCACTTAGATAGTTGGCAGTCCACAACTGTGCGTTTTTCTAGAAATTTCCTGCCTCGTACGACTGCATTGCTTGCGGTATTTCCGTACCGATACGACCTTCAAACCTTCAAGAAAAGAGCGTGCTCCCACCTGAAAGGCCGGCAACGCACTTGTGACTCCTCTGGTGTTGCAGGTGTCTATGGGCGACGGTAATCGCGCACCATCAGGCGATCCGTTTGATCGTTTGCCCTCTATGACTTAAAAAAATTTGGAAGTTCGGACTACAGGCCGCATTTCTTAACCGTTTCTCGTGAAATTTTGTTCAGAGGTTTTTCACTAAAACGCATACCTTCATGCCAAGCCCCCTAGAAGTAGTCTCAATATCAATATCACCGTAACTATCTATACTATTATAAATTATATATTTGTATTGCAAATCAGTTTTCTATGGAGAGGAGTCATGATTTCAGGAGGAATCTTAACAGCGTGATGCAGGATCGTCATTTGTTTTGTATGGGCGCGCGGCGCCATGCCAGACTGGCGCCATCTGATTTCATAATTTCCTTTGTCCTCGCATCACGCCGAACCGGCTGGACAAATTTTAAACAATTTCGGCACATGGATAGCTGGGCATCCAAAGCTGGTTATAGAGCCAGACCACGCTAACTCTTTCAAGCAAATGAACTTCAAACCATACAAACTGACTCACTTAGTAAAGTTTGACAGTTCATTTGCTTGAAAGAGTTAGCGTGGTTTGTATCTATTAATCCATACTAATATTATAAATGCGAAAGTGTGTCTGTCTGTCTGTTACCTCTTCACGCTTAAACCGCTGAATCGATTTTGATGAAATTTGGCATGGAGATAGTTTAAGATCCGAGGAAGGACATAGGATAGTTTACATCCCGGAAATTATCCCTAAAAAGATTGAAAAGTGAGTAAGTAATTCATGATGACATTGATGACCCTGTAGGAAATGTAATGATTAGACCAAAAGCACAATTGCTCTTACATTTGCTTAGGCGCTTTTAATAATACCTTTTATTAATTAAGGTGATTAGGTGGATTAATCTATCGTGTTGTACGAGGTTGCTTCCATACTTCCAAGTTCCACGCGGACGTAGTCGCGGGCAAAAGCTAGTCCATACTAATATTATAAATGCGAAAGTGTGTCTGTCTGTCTGTCTGTCTGTCTGTCTGTCTGTTACCTCTTCACGCTTAAACCGCTGAACCGATTTAGATGAAATTTGGTACATAGATAGTTTCAGTCCCGGGGAAGGACATAGGATACTTTTCATCCCGAATAAATTTAGTGTTCCCGTGGGATGAGCGGGTAACACCGCGGGGCACAGCTAGTTTATTATATTTTCCCTCCAGTGTTGCGAGCGGACAACATGCAGGGCCCGCGGCTCTGCAACCGCATCATCTTGGCCTCCAAGTGCCACGCCATCCGCGACGCGCAGATCGTAGAGAAGGAACTCATCAAGAAAGAACTCACTGAAGAGGAAAGACGGTAAGAGGAATAAAAAATTGGGCAAGTGCGAGCCCGACTCGCGCATGAATGGTTCCGTACCTATACATATATATAATATATAACAAGTTTGTTGTATGAGAGCCCCCCTTAAATATTTATTTTATTTTATTTTTAGTATTTGTTGTTATAGCGGCAATAGAAATACATAATCTGTGAAAATTTCAACTGTCTAGCTATCACCGTTGTTGAGATACAGCCTGGTGACAGACGGACGGACGGACGGACGGACGGACGGACGGACGGACGGCGAAGTCTCAGTAAGGGTCCCGTTTTTACCCTTTGGGTACGGAACCCTAAAAAACCTTATATGAGAGTCATATTTATTAGTGTCATATTTTGGCAATCTTTACAAAATAGTCATAGACTTGACGACGTGATTGGCGCAGGCATGTTGCCTACTGAGCCGGCGGTCCTGGGTTCGAATCCCGGCAAAGACAAATATTGTGTGATGAACTCGAATATCTGTTCCTGGGTCATGGATGATCTATATATGTATTTATATATTATGTATATCGTCGTCAGTACAGGCATTGCTTAGTTTTAGATTGTCCCTTGATATTTATTTACCATTATTATTATATATATAGAGCGATGTTGTAGAATTGTATTTGATTTCGAAACTCCTAAACCCCAACTAGAAAACTTCGATGGTTCCAATCCTTTGCCAGAAAGACCTAATCAAACAATCAATCCATTTATTTCGGGCATCAAAGGCATACCTTACAATCTAATACATAATATATTGATACAATAAACCAAATAAGGCACGTATTCCGCAATCTGTTACGCTTTTTGGTGTCAACCTTCAGCCAGAGCTTATCAGATCAGACTTGGATGTCAGTCAACGAACTCCTGAAGAAAATCCAAGTGGAATCACAACCAAAGCATGTAGTGTAAAGTGACGAAGAGCGAACTTCTGAAATGGATTATTCTTGACAAATAGAGACGGGTTCTTTAATAATGGTGCTAGGTAGAATGTGGCTTTTGGGACATAAACTTCGAAGCCCCTGTTGTAGAGAAATTTAGTATTCCTCTTGTGATGCGCGGGTAACACCACGAGGCGCTGCTCGTAATAAATAGGGTAAATCGCCAATTACTGGCCACCGTTCAATAACTGGCCACCTCATACTAAAAATGAACTCTGTTGACCTGTAAACTGAATTCATTTTAGTATAACGTGGCCAGTTATTGAAGGATGGCCAGTAATTAAAACCTTATACTAAAATGAATTCTGTTTTCAGGTGAACAGAGTTCATTTTAGTATGAGGTGGCCATTTATTGAACTGTGGCCAGTAATTGGCGATTTACCCTATACGCGATACACTCCGTTTAAATACGGTATTTGATGACAGCTCAAATCAGCTACTCTTTATGTTATGTCAAAAACGATCTGTTAGTATAGTATGAAGCTTCTATGATGAAAATTGATGATACAGGCATGTGACGTTATAAAAAGCAGTAGTCAAAACACGTCTTCTTTTTAGTTATTGTACAATTGAAAATAGTATAATGTCCAAAAGTTAGTGATAGTTTAAATGGTTCCGCGGATTTTTTAATGTGTGTTTAGTGGTTTCAATACCACAATTTATATTCACCATAGTCAAACACCGTATTGTTTTATGTAAAAGTTCAAGTTTATTAGCCCCTAGAGGCGCGAGTCCGTCGGCAGACGCAGTAGTCGCCTAGCGTCAAACGCTGGGATTCTTAAACCATTGATACAAAGATCGAAGCTCAAAGAAAAATTGAAATTAGTTACCTGGTTGAAGATACCGGGAATCGAACCCTCTGGGTTGCCGGTCCAGCGCGTTGACCTTTCCGCCACCGCACACCGCTTTACTGGGATTCTTTGTTCACCAGGGCTGGCACTACCTCTGCTTTGTATTGTTATTACAAGCTTTTATTTAGCTTGCATGGTATGTTTAAAGTATGTTTGTTGGGGTGAAATCTTGCAACTCAATTTTGAAGCAGATACCGTCAACCGATTGAGCTGAAATTTTGCATACTTACTTAACTTCGATGACAATACAATAATATGGTACCATGGGGCTGATCTGATGATGGAGCCGGAAGGTGGCCATAGGAACTCTATAATAGAAAAAGCAATCCTACCGAGCTTGGGCTCTTTAGAATCGTCTCAGTGAGCATTTGATGGATATCCTAAGAAAAGTACATCATATCATCATCATCATCATATCAGCCTATAGACGTCCACTGCTGGACAAAGGCCTCCCCCAAAGTTCTCCGATCGATCTTGCGCCGCCCTCATCCAATTTCTACCCGCGATCTTAATCAGGTCGTCGGTCCACCTTGTTGGAGGCCTTCGAACGCTGCGTCTTCCGGTCCGCGGTCGCCACTCAAGAACCTTTCTGCCCTAACGGCCATCGATTCTACGAGCAATGTGCCCCAAATGTGCAAAGAAAAGTACAGTCGGCTATAAAAGCTTGCCACAAATGTCTTTTGTGACAGAAACTTATTTGTGCGCAGACTGGACGCGATAATGGAGGAGAATCGCGCGGCGGCGGTGGCGCGTGCTGAGGCGGACGAGGAGCGCCGCCACGGGCTGCGGCTGCAGAACCTGTCCGCGCTCAAGGAGCAAATCAAGTCTCATGAGACTGCCAAGGTTATTCTAACTCACAGACACCCCCACTAGACGGAGCATGTAAGGCGACCCGCGCGCACCAACGATACGGTACGGCAGAACATTAAAGTATCAACACGGCGGCCACCGTTTAGTTGCGTCCTTGTTTACGATCCATGCGTGCGTCAACGAAAAAAGAAATTAAATAAATAACATGGTAAATTGTAGTGTTAAGTGGTGTAGAGAGACCTCATAAACATGGACGCAACTAAACGGTGGCCGCCGTGTTGATACTTTAATGTTCTGCCGTACCATATCGTTGGTGCGCGCGGGTCGCCTTACATGCTCCGTCTAGTGGGGGTGGTCTGTGTTCTAACTCATTTATCATCTTGACCGGTCCTGCGCCTCCCGCATCCAGCGGACTCCAGCGACCCTCACCAGGTCATCAGTCCACCTTGTGGGGGCCTGGCCACGCCGCGTCGTCCGGTGCGTGGTCGCCACTCAAGAACTCGATGGCCCCAGCGGCCGTCGGTTTTACGACGACGACGGCCGACGTTTTGGCGTTCTCTGGGGGAGGCCTATGTCCAGCAGTGGACGTCTTTTGGCTGATGATGATGATGATGATTTTCATCTACCCAACTGTCCGACTCCGATTTGATTTATTTTGATATATGTTATAGAACAGTCTGAAATAGCAGACACGTATTTTTTTTAGCTGCCCAAAGTAAACCGGTTCTAGGACAAATTGTCCTTGAAAGTACTGAAAATTGATCAAAACCCTCTAACTTCTTTAGAGAGATTTGTTCAAACAAATTGATAATTACTTAGTTACTTACTGGTTTCATTGTATGTTGGAGAATATGAAAAAAGAATGGACACGTGTTTTGTCATTTCACCTCAAACTCATATTTTAATTAAAAAAAAAACACTCATATTTGAAAAATTTAAAAAAATACCAATGTTTTTTTTTTGTGAAATTACAAAACACGTGTCCATTCTTTTTTCATGGTCTCCAACATATAGTGAAACCAGTAACTAATTATCAATTTGCTTGAACAAATCTATCTGAAGAAGTTATGGTACCTTTACTTGTTAGTCTAATCGCTATTATAGTCCAAATAAGACGTCAATTCAACCTCATACCCTCATCTTCCTTCGTCTCTATGTATGTGAGGACTCCTCAAACTAGCTGTTATATCCTTAATGGTGGGCTGGGTAGCCCCGTCGTAAGCAACACTCGCTACCTTCAACGTTTTCTCAGGCACGGATCCGTGCTGGACATTTGAACCTTACGTTAAAATATCAGTTGATTTCAATTTGATTAGCAAACTTTTGACATGGCATACGAGGGATTAATCTGTCCGTCAAAGACTGCAAATTCCCTGTTGCTAGGTTATGGAAGCGGAACGCATCGAAGAGGAGAGCATCCGGGTGAACCAGTCCAACATCGCGATGCAGATCGATGAAGCTCAGAAGCTGAAGGAGAAACATGAGCGCCAAAGATTGCTCAAGGAGATACTCGACCAAGGTAACATACCTAACATATACATCGTATCGAGCAGAAATCATGAAATTTTCCATCTCACTCATTAAGGCTCCTTTATAGGATATAGGATTAGGATTGGGGTTATTTCTTTTATCTTTTTATTTTTTGTTCTTTTGTTAGTTAGCTATATAGTACTTAACGTTGTTTTTTTTATGTCCACTTAAGTAGTTAGTATTTTTTAAAGCTTTTATTTAGCTTTTTTTTTTAAATCTTTATTGAAAAAAAGGCTTTGATCGCTTAGCGACCATGTCAGCCCCTTTATTTAGCTTGCATGGTATGTTTAAAGTATGTTTGTTGGGTGTAATCTTGCAACTCAATTTTGAAGCAGATATCGTCAACCGATTGAGCTGAAATTTTGCATACTTACTTAACTTTGATGACAATACAATAATATGGTACCATGGGGCTGATCTGACGATGGAGCCGGAAGGTGGCCATAGGAACTCTATAATAGAAAAAGCAATCCTACCGAGCTTGGGCTCTTTAGAATCGTCTTAGTGAGCATTTGATGGATATCTAAAGAAAAGTACAGTCGGCTATAAAAGCTTGCCTAAAATGTAATTTTTGACAGAAACTTATTTCTCTATGAACAAACATATTTCTTAACATATTATCAATGTTAGTACAGGGCCATTGCAATTTATTGGTATGTATTTGAAACCTATATAATTTTGGTTTCAAAAACTACTACCTACATATTGACAAAACTCACGCAGAAAACTGTTTCTTTTTCAATTTCGACACAAACTCGCGCGGCAGCTCACAGACAGAGCCACTGTAATAACTTTACTAGGTACGAATTTATTTAGGTTATCGCGGGCTGGTTTCCGCAACTCGACGTCTTTACATTGCCCCGATTTAGCGTGAAGGGTTGCTGGCACCTACTCTTGCTGACCTAACTCTACCAGTCCCTTGATGTTGCCGACGACTCCTGGGATTGACCTGGGAGACCCATGCTACAAGATTTGACCTCTGGTCAGTACTTCAGTAGCCAAATAAAAACACCTGATTTATTTTGCTGAATAAATTGTTTCATAAATTTATGAAACTAACAGCGCCCTCTCTCGCTTGCTCGGTCACCACTGTAAAGTGGTGCGGTAAGATGTGAATATTAACGTATTCACATAGAGGTCGCTAAGGTGTAAAAACCTTTCAAATAAACAATGCAAAGATCGACACACAAAGCATAAGGAAAAATTCGTCAGGTCTACGTGGAGCGAGGGTAGCGAAGTGGCTAACGCGCTGGACCGGCAATCCAGAGGTACCGGGTTCGATTCCCGGTCCCTTCCACCAGGTAGCTCCTTTTTCAATTTTTCTTTAAGCTTTGATCTTTGTATTCATAGTTTAAATTGTTTCATTTCATTTCATGAGCACAGGCAACGCGGAACTGCTTTATTTCAAGCAGCTGCAGATGGAGGAAGAACGCATCAACGACCTTCGCGTCGCCAACTTCCTCAAGCAGAAACAGGAACGGGAGTCCAAGAACAGAGCTGAAGCTGAGGCTATTAAGGCGGCGAAGCAAAAAGGGATAGATCACATCGCTAAAGCGCAAAAGGTGAGGGTACAAGACATGCCACAAAAACCGGCCAAGAGCATGTCGGGCCACGCTCAGTGCAGGGTTCCGTATTTGCTCATCCTTCACAAGAGACGGTCAAAGACGGAAAGACGAAAAAAGGTCGTAAACGCCAAAGTAACTGTAATTACTTATTACCTTAAATTTTGCGATAACTCAAAAACGGATGGACCGATTTTGTTCAATATAGTTTTCATTGAAAGTACTTATAAGACCTCATTTTCATGAATTTTCCCATATTTTTTTGACCCGTGGTTGAAAAGTTAGAGGGGGGGGACACTATTTTTTTTATTTTCAGAGCGAATATTTACAAAACTACAGACTTTATCAAAAAGTAATGTTGAGAGACTCCTATTATTTTTAACAGACCTATTTAACGACACCCCACACACTAGGGTTGGAACGAAAAAAAAAATTCACCCCCACTTTAGGTGTACGAGAGGTACCCGAAAAAAAAATTTTTTTTTAGTTTTTATTCTACCGTTTTGTCGGCGTCATACAGACACATACTCATACTAAATTTCAGCTTTCTAGTACTAATGATCACGGAGCTAAGCCGCGGACGGACGGACAGACGGACGGACGGACAGACGGACATGGCGAAACTATAAGGGTTCCTAGTTGACTACGGAACCCTATAAAATCGGTAAGTCTTGAGTGGAAGTCATAAAATTGTTTGCCTAATCTGAAATTACCTTACTAGAGTTCTAAGAGAAAAATCTTAGCTTAGGTTAGGTTTATTCCTGGAAAGTTATCTGTTTCAGACACAAGTAAAAATTATGGCTACGAAAATTATGCCATATGACAATTATGACTATACGTTTTATGCAACTCAATATGGAACCTTTTTATTCTTTATTCCGTACTCAAATTAGGAAATGTTAAAGTTGTGTTAGTGGCACATAATGTACGGAGTTATTTCAGCTTTATATATCTTTGATAGCTTCTAATATAAAATATACAAACAGATCGGCAGTAGACGAACAGATAAAAAGGTATATATATAGGTACAGCGAAACAACAAAGGGTTTCTTTTTGATTACGGAAACCAATTTCCTACTTATCAACTCGCTTCTCAGGCTGAACAAGAGCTGAAAGAAGAATTGGACCGCATCAGGAACCTGAAGATCCAGGAAGATGTGGAGAGAGAGTACCGACGCAAAGAGCGGGACAACGCTATACGACGCAACAAGGAGCTGAAGCATCTGCATGAAGCGCGCGAGCAACAGGTCAGTGATACAAGCGTCATTTTCGTCATTGCCTATATTTATTTATTTATTTAAACTTTATTGCACAACAAAAGTCAGTACTGTGAGGCTCATTAGTGAATGACAGCAGAACTGGCAACTAGGTTTTACATTAAAAATATATTTAAATATTTAGAATTATGGCCGTCTCTGTCACTCACCAAGAGGGCCGGGCATTCATGTTTTAGCTCTGTATCGTGGCTGAACGCTATAATAAATTACAATCAAAGTCCTATCTTCTTTTAATTATCTTCTACCAGAGCTACACCTCCCACATTTCGTGGAGGTGCGGGGTAAATGGCGAACTTAATGCCTAATGGCATTCTCTACCAGTCAACCATAGGGCCAAACAGAGATGCTTCAAGTGGGTGCAGAGTACAAAATTAATCGTTCGGAAAGCATCTAAGATACAGTGAATAAATGTATATTATATAATAACTTTACCATAAATACAATGATACATATATTTACATACTATAAGATGTACATTATATATAATATAATAATAAATACGATGAAGTGTCTACTGCATAGGATGAGACATTATTCGAGCTATATCATCAGAATCGACATCAGCGTTGCCAGAGCTACGGAAAAATCCGTAGATCTACCTACGGAATTTAAGCTTTGTGCCCAGACCTACGGAAATTATTGGGGAACCTACGGAATTTCAGACTACTTTTATATATCACCAAAACATGACATTAACCCTTCGTCTGTGTTGGTATAGGATCCTGACCACATATTAAACCTTCTTTTTGCATTTTTTTACGGACATATTTTTTTACTCATTGCAGCACAAATGAGGTTTGAACGCAAGATTTTTTTTAATCTCACAGACGAAGGGTTAAACAAAACGGAATGTAATTTTTCTGCGAAAAATTAATTGAAATCCTAGCACACACTCGCGGACTACTCACACACTATCAACTTAGTGGTCCATTTTTTAAATTAATTTTTTTTACCAGCTCTAAACGATGATTAAACTAAGGACAAGGTGTTCAAAAATATAAGATTTCTGTTTTTTCACCTACGTTTTTGCAAAACTTACTATCTTTTAATAACATTTTAAGCTTCAGTATAGTCAAATGAAGCATTGAAAAAAAAAGTCTGTAGAACTACGGATTTTTCAAGCGACGATCTACGGAATTCTACAGACTTTTTGGTCTCACCCTACGGATTTTCATAAATGTCATCTGGCAACACTGATCGACATCTCCTTTACTGTTGATGACGACATAATCATTATCATCGTCATCAATAACGTCAGCACCATTATCATAGTCAGCATCATTATCATGTCGTATTTCGTCTATATTACGCCAATGACTAATTCATTACAATAATAATATTGCTTCGCTAACCTGCGATACAACGAGCAAGACAATCAGTGCTAATTATGTTATACTTATTTGTGTAATTTATTCATGCATTCATGAATAAATACGCAAATAATAGTACATTACTGCAGAGGCCGCGAAATAGGGAATTGTTGGCCGAGTAGTAATAGATGGCCGAGTGATAACGAGGCCATCTAGAGATACGAGGCCGACAATCCCTGTTCGCGCCGAGGCTTGTATAGTGCTTTTCTCAAATAAATCCAAGGAAATAATACAAACGTTCAACTTATATATTCATATAAAAACAAATGTATTTCAAATTTATTAAAAAAGAACAAATTTATTTTTTAAGCTGTTCGTGTTAATGTTTTTGCCACCAAATGTTAAGATGATTCTATTTATTAAAAAATGACAACACATTATTAATTAGATATTGTTATATTTTTTAACAATAAACGTGATTCCTTGTTTATTTTATTGAATATCTGTTTTAATCTAATTTAATAATCTAGTTAAATATCAGAAATAAAACGTAAATATACATACACAAACTACGTTTTTTTTTATTGGCAGTATGCCATAGATTATCAATAAAAGAAATAAACCCCACTGAATCAAAAGACAATCTCTTTGTTGGCCACGGCCAATAATGTTGTATGAAATTCCTTTATTGACCTCTAATTTGAAATTAGAACGAATCTTCAACAATTGCTATACAAAGACGTATTTCGCGTTCTGTTAACACGATCATAAGCACGACATTTCCTTGGATGTTTGAGAAAATAATATAACAAACCACCACCAAAATAACAAATTTACTCGACACCTCTTTCGCACCTCCCCTCTACGAAGCAACATCTCACAGGGGATGTTGACGGTCTGATGGTCTTATTTTAATTAATATGGATTCCCTCAAAGTAACGCTGATCATTCAAATAATTAATGGCGAATTCTAAGTTTATTTTGTCTCTTTCTGATATTTCTATATCAGCATCTTTAGCTTTAGCTTATCTTTTCTTGTTGCTAAAAGTGTATCTGAATGTTTCAGATTCACGACATCCATCGCCTGATCGCTCGGGAAATCTCCAAGGATGAACAGAGCTTCAACAACGCCGCCAGACAGAACGAAGAGTTCCTGCAGAAAGAGAAAGAGGTAATGGGGTATTTCGGGGTTATGTGCAGTAAAGGAAACTGAAACGCGTACCTCTTTTAGGGTTCCGTAGTCAACTAATTACATTCGATGGGAAGAATATGATAGTGTGGAGTGGCACTTAGCTGCAGAAACTCATACTTCCGTCAACTTCGCCTCGGCTAATTTAGGGATAGTGTGGGCCGGAGTAACAATATGAAAATTAGGGTCCCTCTTTAGCAGTTTGGGCATATGCCCAAAAAAATAGAGGCCCAAAAAACAAAGGTACCTAAATGTCGTTTTTTGTGGCTCCTAATTATGGAGTGTCCACTTTCCAGGACCCGGGCATGCTTTAAGACCTTGAAATTAAAAATTAAACCAATTTTTATTAAAGCAGTAACGTCTGCTAACGTAAACTAAATGTTTACAAATGAAGTGAAAATTGAAAAATTTAACGCAGGTTCGAATCCTGTCCGAATCATTAAATTTTTCAATTTTCGCTTCATTTGTAAACATTTAATTTAACCAATCACGAACACCTCGAGTTGCGGTATGCATTCCAGATGATAAGTACCTATTAGGTATATTATCTGAAACTTTGGGAAATTCAGACGTGTTGTAAAAGTGCTTAGGCATATTGCCTAGTGCAGATATTGAATCTTCAATTTGGCTGGGTCAAATCTAATCGACATGAAATTTTATACTAAAATATTTTACTCTTAACATTGAGATGTAGGTACCTATATTATTTTTCTTGGAATTTGCCAGGAATTAAATCAAGCTTACGACTTAATTGTCCAAATAAGAATGTTTCTATAAAACGTGTATATTTTCAGCGCGAAGAGAAACGCAAGGCGCGCATCGAACAGCATCGCCAAGCGATAATGAAGCAAATCAATAACAAGGAACGAGCTAGGTATGTAAATATTCATTCGCAAAGAAGTAAATTCTAGAAAATTTTAGTTCCTTGTAGTAAGTATACTACACATTTGAAAATAAGTCCAGCTGACCTGACCCATTTTTGAAATCCATACTAATATTATAAATGCGAAAGTGTGTCTGTCTGTCTGTCTGTCTGTTACCTCTTCACGCTTAAACCGCTGAACCGACTTAGATGAAATTTGGTATGGAGATAGTTTGAGACCCGGGAAAGGACATAGGATACTTTTCATCCCGAATAAATTTAGTGTTCCCGTGGGATGAGCGGGTAACACCGCGGGGCACAGCTAGTGGTTAATAATGTTCTTACTTACTAGCTCTAAAAAAGTTGTAGTTTTGTGAAAGTTAGAAAGCTAAATGTATTAATTGAAAATAGAAATTTCATGAATAGACAAAAACGCCGATATCCTTACGATACGAGTATCTTATATTGTACTCAGGGCGGAGTTACGCGAGAAGATCCATAACGAAGGCGTAGCCCTCAGAATGGAACAGGAACAACAGGATAAATACGAGAAGAGAGTCATCAAGGAAAAGGTATGGCGCCCTTTACAATAACTTGATATAATTTGACGACGCGTTTGGCTCGGTTTGTAGACACCTGCCTACTGAGTCGGCGGTCCCGGGTCCGAATCCCGGCCGGGGCAAATATTTGTGCAAAATATTTGTTCTTGGGTCATGGATGTATATGTATTTATATATTATGTATATCGTCGTCTAGTACCCATAGTACAAGCTTTGCTTAGTTTGGGACTAGGTCGATTTGTGTATGATTGTCCCTTAAAAAAAAAATATGGGGTCTGGCTGTAGTCGGAACTTAAAGGCAAAGTCTATGGTCGTAAAACTTGAAAAAAAGTTATTTCCCGCCTTGTATCTACGGCGGTAACGTTTCGTTTTCCGTTATGATGTCAGTACGTCTTAAATCGATATGTCTTATATGAATCCCAAGAACAAGATCTATATACTATCCATACCTAATATTATAAATGCGAAAGTGTGTCTGTCTGCCTGTTACTCTTCACGTTTAAACCGCTGAACCGATTTAGATGAAATTTGGTATGGAGATAGTTCGAGTCCCGGGGAAGGACAGGATATTTTTCATCCCGGAAATCATCTTTTAAAGGGATGAAATGGGGGATGAAAGTTAAGCACTATAAACCGATGAACCAGTCAGTAAAACAGTGCCCGTGTAGGTACTTATGTAGTAAAGCCTGACCAGAAATATATGAGGATTGTCAAGAGGGCGTTATTTATAAGATTTATATGGCAACAATTTTACAACCAATCGCAACCCACTATAATAGCATTAGTTTAAATACCTGTCAGTTCCACTATGTTAACCTCGTAATATCATTCAATGTTATGCACTCTTTTCCTGACTGTTTTTCGTGTAGTAAACACGTGTACACTTTATTTATAATCTTACGTTCACGACTGTGAATAGTTTTCAGCATTTTCTTCGGATGATTTTAAATATTTTTCTTTTAAAGAAACCACCGCTTATGACACTGAAATTGTTGACAAAGTATCATAAAATCATTGCCAGTGTAAGAAATTAGTTCCAGTGAAATTCCGCAATATGGCGGATCCTCATATATTTCTGGTCAGTCTTTACATAGATGGCGAGTCGCATTTATATATATGTTTATTAACTTTATGCTTTATACGCAGGTGGCCGCCATGAGACAACAGAAGGTGGCTGAGAAGTACGTGAAAGAAGTTGAGCAGACCCTCAGTCACTATGGATACAAGGAACTGAGTTAGAAGAGTATTGACTACACTGATCTCATAATAGCAGATACCTCAGCTCGATGAAGATAATGATCTCAGTTAAAGTAATATATGATATTAATAGGATATTTCATCTGTTGGCAAAAATCTCATCTGAAAAAAAAATCATCTGTTGTTATAACTAACTACTAACAAAGCTGGTATCTTAGCATCAGTGACAGAAACTAGTCAGTATTGGTTGTCTACAGCCGATTTCATACAATCTCAGAAGAATGACGGATAGACCTGTCAGAAGAGTACCACATACAAGAAGTTTGGAAATTATTTAATTTAGTAATGTTTTTCGTGTTTGTTACTATTTATTTATTAATAAATTGCGTCTCGATTAGTGGCGTTTTCTATGAACTAAACTTTCTCATGTGATTAAAATGTGTGACAAGATGAACAGGCCTACATCAATCGACAGAGCTTCGAAAAGCTTACCGTTATTATACAAGTAGGTAGCTGTGCCCCGCGGTGTTACCCGCGCATCCCACGGGAACACTAAATTTATTCGGGATGAAAGTTGTATAGTTTAGTAAAATTCATATGGGAATTTGTAAAAGACAAAACAAACCGCTAGCGTGGCAGATTTTTGGATAATAAATGTTTGTAAGTGCTCACTCAGTCCACACATTATACGTTAAAGTTAAAAATGAAAATATCTTAAGATTTGTAGTATCTAAGAAACTCTAAAGTAGTTCAACATTTAGTAATTTTTTTACTAAATATCCACCATCTAAAATGTTATATTCGTTGTCTGTTTTTAAAGATATTCAAATTTATTTTTTCTAATGTAAATATATCATGTACCTAGGTTACAACTACAACACTTCATAATATTAGAGTACTATTATTGCACACCAACAAGAAAAATATCACATTAGAAATCTAAAATTAAACAATGGTACACAATAGGCGGTCTTATCGCGAAAGAGCGATCTCTTCCAGACAACCTTTGGGTAGGTAGTTGCTCTGTTACTTCTTAACACCTGAGAAGCCGCGAAAAGATGAAGCTGGTTTTATGTGTGCGTGTCTACGAACCAATCGTAAAGACGTGTTGCTTGTGACAATGTGACATATGCGCACACGGACGAAACTTAGCCCGTAACAAGGGTCTGACACGCTTTGATAGAGAAAGATAGCCTTATTGCGATTCCTAAAGGAAGAAATAGAAAAGAGTGCCATGTTTTGTCTTTATCTTATCAGCGACCGAGCATTTTTTCATGGTCGGGTTATTGGCACACTTCAAATTGTAAGCAAAACAATCAGGTAGTGCCAAAAGTGGTAAAGAAATAAAAGGTTTTGTTCATTAAATAATTATTATTACCACATAATTCTGTAACTACTATACTATATCTATGGCCCGTAACCATAACTGGCTTTACTTGTCACAAAGTGTGTGTGACAAAGTGCTAACTAAGTTTCTAGGCGTATTTATTCTAAGCTTTAAATAATCAGAGCGTGGAAAGGGTTTAACTAGGTCGATGCAGAGTCAGCCACCGGCTAAGCTTGCACCATAGATTGGAGCGGAGTTTTTTTTTTTTTCGAAATTTTCTCTTCGTCACGACCTAGCGAAATTTAATTTGTGCATTTTAAAACAAAAATTTCTAAAATCGGTTGAGAACTCGCTGAGATCTGCGCATTGTTACAAAGTCCATTCGAGTCGATCCATGGGAGCTTCGCTCGCTTCGCTCGCTCCGCTCCAAAAAGTTAGGCAACTAGAAATGGTCCACTAGAATTGCCTCTATTGACAAAGAAATTAAACAACAAATGTAAAAATTAAAACTATAATATCAATAATTATAATTACATTAAATTCACACGGTATAGTCAGCCATAACATTAAAAATCATAATAATACAATACAAACACACAGTTATCCTCGCATTCACAATAATTCGGGCTTAAAGATGCTCTGAACTATATTCAATCATAAGTCCGTTATAATTATTTATCTAAAGGCATTTCTAACAAAGTAAACTTACAGGATGTTTACGAGAAGTAAGGAGTAATAAAACTTAGTAATATATTTTGGTTCGATTAACCTAAGATGTCCGTGAAAATTAATCAAACATGGAAATATTTAAAAAGCTAACAATAATAGTGCAGGCTACAAGGAGATGTTCGTTTGCAAAAATAGCGCACCTCAATCTGACTTCTGATATATATTGTATAGATCCCAGACATCCTACAAACAAATGTTGCCGACCAGTTTTGTGGTCCCCCTCCCCCCAGCCCGGCAATAAAAAATGGCATACAAATAAAAAAAAAAGTCAACAAGCCATGCCGTGTGGGGTATCAAATGGAAGGGCTTATTGAGTAGATCACGAATATATAGCACACTATAACCTTTCTTACACTTTCTCTAAGATTTTTTTGAAATTTTACTAAAATGCTCCATTTTCGAGTTAACTTTAAACCACTATAGATTGAAAGCTGATGAATATATTTTTATAATTATTATTTTTAATAACTAACAATAGTCCATTGTTTACGCACCAATAGTTCGTACAGTGAAAAAGTTGCACGGGGGAGCGGGGGGAGCAATCAAAGATGGCGAGTTTCGCCAAGACTTCGTGCAGCTAAATGGCACCCAAGAAAACGGTTTTTCTTTCGTGATCCCTCAATTGTGTAAATAAGAATTGTAAAAACTTGTAACAAAATCAAACTGTTGAGATTCCGAAATTTTAAGTAATATATTGAAATATCGAAACTTGCCATCTTTGATTGCTCCCCCCGGTCCCCCGTGCAACTTTTTCACTGTACGAACTATTAGTGCGTAAACAATGGACTATTGTTAGTTATTAAAAATAATAATTATAAAAATATATTCATCAGTTTTCAATCTATAGTGGTTTAAAGTTAACTCGAAAATGGAGCATTTTAGTAAAATTTCAAAAAAATCTTAGAGAAAGTGTAAGAAATGTTATAGTGTGCTATATATTCGTGATCTACTTAATAAGCCCTTCCATTTGATACCCCACACGGCATGGCTGGATGACTTTTTTTTTTTTATTTGTATGCCATTTTTTATTGCCGGGCTGGGGGGAGGGGGACCACAAAACTGGTCGGCAACATTTGTTTGTAGGATGTCTGGGATCTATACAATATATATCAGAAGTCAGATTGAGGTGCGCTATTTTTGCAAACGGAACTCCACTGAGAGTCTGGTCTATAAGTCTTATTTTAGCAGTATAATAATACTAAAATTACCCTATTCTATACACAGGAAGTGATAGTGCCCGTTCTATAAACTTAATATCACCTTTAACCACGTATAGTCTATTTTCACTACATATTATCGAATTTAAAGAAGTTCTACGCCCATTGTAGGGTGTGCACTACTACAGTAACAAATTAGGTCTATACCAATATGCCGTCTTGCGCTTGGGCCTGTGCAACGCACCTGCAGCTTTTTGTATTTATATTTGTAGCGTTCCAGTGCATGTTCGACCTGCCTAGTTAGGACTGAATTAAAATTAATTAATAACCATTGGCACTGATCGCATTAAGGGCGAGGAAGCGATTACCTGTCGACTATTTTCTCGCTCAAAAATCGAACAAAATACATAGCCCCCGTGTTGGTAAGAGACAGATATATTACTCTTCACTAGTTGATGCCAGCGATAAAAGAACGCGCCCAGCGGTTATCGCTTGGCGGTCAAAACTCATGCTGAGACTAACTAGCGGTCATTATACTGTAGTTGTCATCCAGTTACTTGAGACTTCTAATACCGTTGAATACGTACAGGACTGCATGCTCGGCCGCCCCGCCCGAGCAAGGTGTGACAAATCGAACGTCGTACTCAAACACTCGCTTATAGCCGAGCGACAAAACTATCCGAACTACACACTCGCTTCTCGCCAACTCTTCTCTTTTGTATAGTTCTAATTTCGCTCATCGCTCGATGGTGGGACCAGTGCAAACAACGAAGCAAAGCTGTCCGTCGACAACCAACACTGTTTTAACGTCAAATTTTCAGTCAGTGAATTCAATCTTCCTCAAAGACATTTGGATGTATTTTTATTAAAGCAGTAACGTCTGCTAACGTAAACCAATCGTCGCACTATCGTCTCAAATCATGTTGAGATTCGATAGTAACGATTGTGCTACACCCAAATTAATGGTGCCGATCATAAAGTCTGAATCTTTACGATAGATGGCGCTACGACGCCACCCTAAGGCATGCAGAACCAACGAAAAAAAAAATTGAATGGCTCTCGCATCAAGTTCAGTGGTCCAATAGGTAGGACGCCCGTGTTGCCCGGAAACCGTTGGACAAGCAGGCTCGAACCCTGCCTGAACATTTAATTTTTGGCTTCATCACTACATAGTATAAAACAAAGTCGCTTTCTCTGTCCCTATGTCCCTTTGTATGCTTAAATCTTTAAAACTACGCAACGGATTTTGATGCGGTTTTTTTTAATAGATAGAGTGATTCAAGAGGAAGGTTTATATGTATAATTGTCGCATGTAGGTTAGGATTCCATGTATTAATTATAAGTTAGCTCGATCATATATAGCAGTAAGTAATCAGCTTAGAATAAGAAATCATTATGTTCAAAATCGTATTTCTTTTCTCTTAGTTTTAATTAAATATAAGGTTAATTGCTCTCACTATTGTATTTAAGATAAGATATGAAGCTTTGGTTAATTAAGATGTAAAACCACCCTGAATAAATATATAACAAACATATAGAAAGCTTCATAAAATAGGTTTAATATTGTAATAAATAGAATTTCCAATAAGAATCTTATATGATAACTTGTCAATCAAAATATGTTCCACCAATGTATATTATGTATTACGAATGTGTATCTACTGAAATAAAGAGATAATGTTGTTCAGTTTGCACCTACACATCTACACGCACACATGTAAGAATTGAGCCACGCCCTTCTTACCCATTGGTCCAATCAAGGAATAATCTAGCGATCATTTATAAGACCGCTCGATTAACTTGATATCATTCTCTCAGCGACCTCCGATCAAGACACACTTCACGCAACATTATGTGAATTATCTTCAAGTGTTATTATTTCATGGGACTTCCCTATACTACTGAAGCATCCCTTTTACCAGTATAAAGTCAATTAAATTAAAATCAAGCTACAGTCTACTACTCATCACAATTGGTACTTCGAAAGCCGGATATCAAGAATCAGCGACCTCGAAGGAAGGAATTGGACCTTCGAGCACCGGATCAAGAAGGAAGGAATTGGACCTTCGTTCCAGTGACAGGAGGCGCGCAAGAGAATCATCACAGGGACGTGTAGCGGATTAAACCCTGCGTCCCTGCGCCGGGCATCACAGACAGGGTCGAATTAAGTTTCCCCTCGCTCTGGCATCAATCGGATCGTGGGTCGAATTAATTTTCCCCTCGTATCCGCACCACGTCGTGCATCACAGAACTCGGGTCGATTAAGTTCCCCTTGTTCTGCCATCAATCGGACGATAGTCCGCACCACGGCGTGCATCACAGAACTCGGGTAGATTAAGTTCCCCTTGTTCTGCCATCAATCGGATCTCGGGTTGATTAATTTCCCCTTGTTTCCGCATCAATCGGTCTTGGATTGATTAAGTTCTCCTTGTACTGCGTCATAGCGTTCACGTGTGACGCTCAACACAGCTTCCGGTACGGTGGTAACCCAGCGGTGTGAACAAGCCGTACTGGATCTGTGCAACGAGGGATTTACGCCGTAGGGATATTAGGGCTCATTAGCGTCGCACTTAGCCTCGCTAATGAATAGGTGTTAGGTATTAGGTAAATTCAGTGTTTTTTTTTGTTATTGTGTTAAATTCAGTGTGTGTGTTAGGTTAAGCGACAGTCCCCCCGTGCGATGTCTCTCCCGGAAAAGAGAGTTACGCGTTCTCAAAAATCACGAGACCAGACTCCGGAGTCCGGCGAAACGTCCACTAATCCTACAAATACTTGGAGCCACGGGACTGGCCTTTCTCATAACGCAAGCAGTAGCAATCCAAACGCGAACACAATGACGCCCGCGAGCGATCCCCCCTCCGCCCCCGCCCCGCGATCGAACGTAACCAATTCTCCCGCGCCGAACCCGGCCCCTGTGCCCCATACCGCCCGCGATTCCGCGTTAGAAGTCGGTAGGGACAATGTAGACAGGCCCGGTGATAGAAATTCGGACAATACGTTAGTTAATGCCAATAGGGAAAGTAGCAGTCAAATTTCTGTTTTAATGGCCGAATTACAGGTGCGTAAAGCCGAACTTGAACTAGCTCAGAAAGCAGCTGCGGAGGCAAATTGCCGGCTACAGGTGGCGCGTATTGAAGCCGCACACTCTGATAGCGCCTCCGCAGTTCGGGCCGATGAGAGAGTCTCGGGTTGGTTAGCATCAAATTACGGTAATCGTCCACCCGTTGTAGAAAACAGAGATTTGAACCCGGCTTATAACAGTAATAGGGTAGAATTCGGGCAAGTACGAAACGTCGATCGGGCATTGCAAGGCCCTCCTATACACAGGCATATTCCGGAATTGCCGCATTTCGACGGAAATATCTCGGAATGGATAGCGTTTAGGGCCGAGTTTGAAGACAGCGCGCCTCATTTCAGTAACGTAAACAATGTAGGTAGAATTAGGCGCGCCTTACGCGGTGAGGCGCGGATAGCGGTCAAATCTATAATGTATACGGTGTCCGATCCATACGAAATCATGGAGTCTTTAGAAAAACATTTCGGGGATCCGGAAGAAATAGTTTTGACCGAGATCCATAACGTGAAGCGCATGCCCAGGTTAGCCGAAGACTCGAGTAATATCGTAACTTTTGCCGGCCATGTAGCTAATACGGTAGCGACCATTAAGGCATTGCGCCAAGATCAGTATTTACACGCGCCAGAGTTAGTGAGTAAAATAACTGACAAATTAAACATGATAATTCGGTATGAGTGGGCAAAGTACAAACAAGCCAATCAGGGGACGCCTGAATTGGTCGCGATGGCTAACTTTTTAAACGACGTCAGTACGGCCACGAAGCGATCGCATCACAGACATTCAAAGTCCCGTGCAAACGTTCATGTGGTTAATATGAACCATGCCGAGTCGAGGCAGCCACAACAACGAATGCACGGTGGTGCGAGCCGCGGACGACCGTACTCGAATAGCTATCGAGACTACGCAAGCGACTCTGATTCGGACGATGACTCATACCGGGAATCGAACCGCGCCGCTACCGTAGCTACCGTAAATTCGCGCCCGCAAACGCATAAAAAAAAGCCCGCGCAAACGGTGAAACCCACGCAATCTCGACCGCCCCCGCAGTCGCAGAATAATTTCAATAATAATAGAAAAGATTGCGTACTTTGCAAAGGGAATCACAAGTTAGCCGTTTGCCCGGATTTTCTGAAAAAGTCTGTCGCAGGCCGGTGGGAATCGGCCCGAAGCCTTAAGCTGTGCTATAGGTGTTTAGAACCTAATCATAGGCGCCCTATTAAGTGCAAATACGTCGCATGCGGTAAAAACGAATGCGAAGCGGGCCACCACAAGTTGCTTCACGGGCTTACAAATGAAGCGCAATCTGTCCGCGCAAGTGTTAGTAGCATAAATCAGGTTCAACGCGCGAATACGTACCTTATGGTGGTCCCCGTAGAAATTTCAGGCCCGTTAGGTAGTGCCGAAGCACTAGCTTTTCTTGACTCTGGTTCGACCATGACTCTAATAGAAAGAGACACGGCCGATAAGGTAGCTCCCAGGGGTTCGGGCAAACCTCTCGCGATCCAAGGCATTGGAGGTCAGATAACGGATCACGAGTCCTGTAGAATAAATTTATCGATTCGCGGTTCATGTACAAGAAATCTAGAAAAAATTTCGGCGTATACAATCGATAAATTAAATCTGCCTTCGCAAGAGGTTTCCCGCGAATTAATAGAACAGTGCGACCACTTAAAAGAGATAACGGATCAATTAGTATACGAGCGCGGGACGCCCACAATCTTAATTGGACAGGATAATTGGGGCTTAATTGTTTCGCGGCAGCTCCTTTCGAGTCCCTCCTCATCAATAGCTGCGGGCTATACCAACCTAGGTTGGATCCTTTTTGGATCCCAGGATAGGCAGGCAAATAGGGTAGCACGTATAAATCACATTCGTCCGGCCACTACCGAAGATGAAATTTTAAGCTGTATGAAACAGCACTTCAGTATCGAGTCGTTAGGGGTAGAAAAGAAATTGCCCCGGGCGGACCCGGACCAACGTGCTTTAGACATATTAGAGGCTACATGTAAAAAAATCCCGGGAGAAAATAGGTACGAAACGGGGTTGTTATGGCGATCTGATGACGAAGTATTGCCCGACAATCGCGCGCATGCGCTACGCAGGCTATACAGCTTAGAGCGCAAACTGGACGGGGACGAAAGTTTCAAGGCAGAATATACCGCACAGATTGAGAATTTAATTAATAAAGGTTATGCGGAAATAATAAACTCTCGCCCTCCGCCAGAAGCGCCGCGTACGTGGTACTTGCCGCATTTTGCGACTAGGCACGCGCAAAAATTAAAATTACGTCTAGTATTTGACGCAAAGGCTACAGCCTATAATACTAGCCTAAATCAATCATTATTAACGGGGCCTGACCTGTTAAAGTCATTATTCGGGGTCCTGCTTCGATTTCGCGAGGGCAAAACCGCGGTTATCGCCGACGTAAAAGAAATGTTTTTACAAGTAGGCGTGTTAGAGCAGGACAGGGATAGTTTACGTTTTTTGTGGAGAGGAGAGAGCAGGACAGAAGATCCACAAGAATATCGTATGAAACGGTTGATATTCGGATCCGCTGCGAGTCCAACCACAGCCTTATATGTCAAAAACAAAAACGCGTTAGAACAAAAAAACGTTTATCCTATCGCCGCCGATATAACTATCAGAAACACGTACATGGACGACATGTTGGTAGCCTTAGATCAGGACGAAAATGAGGTTAAAAAGATAGTTAACGACCTGTACCACTTAAACATGCAAGCGTCTTTCGAGTTGCGCGGATTCGCCTCTAACAATCCAAACGTCATAAGCGACGTGCAACCGAAAACGGAGGATATTACGATAATAGGTAAATCTGATACCGAACGTACGTTAGGGCTTATATGGAACCATAGGCGAGACACGTTAGGCTTTAACGTAAATTTGAGAAACACACCGGAGGAGGTTCTCAACGGTTCGACTTTGCCGACTAAGCGGCAGGTCACTAGTAGCGCTATGTCCGTATATGACCCAATCGGGTATGCAAGCCCCATTTCCGTGTTAGGTAAAACGGTAATGCAGGAAGTATGGCGTACCGGTATCGGATGGGACGATCAAATAAAGGATAGCTGTAAAGCGCCATGGATGTCGTTTATAGATAACTTACAAAAGTTACGCAATCTTGAGATCCCCCGACACGTCCCCGCACACGACCGTAAGGGCGATATTCACATATTTTGTGACGCTAGCGAGAAGGTTTACGCTACGGCCGTGTACTTTGTGGGTAGGGACGAGACAGGGATAATTAAATCAACTTTAATCGCATCCAAGGCCCGAGCAGCGCCGCTTAAAGTAGTGTCTATACCGAGATTAGAGCTTCAAAGCTGTGTGTTAGGCACTCGATTAGCGGAATCAGTCGTCACAGAATCCGATTACGTAATCGAGAATAGGTATTTCTGGTCCGACTCGCGAACGGTGCTAGCGTGGATAAAAGCAGATCCGCGCACATTTAAGAGCTTCGTAGCTCATCGATTAGCTGAAATCGAAAGTAGCACTTCGCCAGCGGACTGGCGATGGGTGCCCAGCGCGCTAAACGTAGCCGACGATGCTACAAAGGGCGCGCCCGCGAATTTCGATAGCACCCACCGCTGGTTTTTCGGACCCGAATTCATTACGAAAGATAAATCTGAATGGCCGCGCGAAAAGGCGTCATCTCCGCCGCCACCGTCTACGGGCGAAGAACGTAATAACGCGATTACGTTATCAATCCGTACATGCGATAAATTCGATTATTTACCTCCGATAGAACGATTTTCGAGTTTTATTCGATTGGTTAGGGCTACTGCTTGCGTTATAGTTGCGGCTGAAGTATTTAAAACCCGATTGCTATTGAGAAAACCCGAAATAGAGATGAACAATGGACATGTAAAGATTGCGGAATTACTCCTAATTAAGCGTAGCCAACACGCAAGTTTCGAAGAGGAAGTAAAATTGACGAGAAACGGTAATCCACTGCCGCGACGATCGCCTATCCACAAGATAGCTGTGAAAATGAGCAAGGCAGACATCATGGTACTCGACTCAAGAGTAGACCGAGGCAAAGTGGATATCCCAATTTTACACGCTAAAGAAAGCTTCACGAAACTGCTCATACAACATTACCATGAAAAGTATAATCACGGCAATCACATGACAGTGATGAACGAGATTAAACAGCGGTACTTTATAGTCGGTCTACGAGGGACTATGAGATATATATGCAATAAATGTCAATGGTGTCGGACCTATAAAGGCGCCACCCTCAAGGCCCCTGTAGGCGACCTACCTGTAGAAAGACTACTCGCATATCAGCCTCCGTTTACCGCTACCGCCATAGACTTGTTCGGGCCAATGCAGATTGCTATCGGGCGTAGAAGAGAGAAAAGATGGGGCGTGCTCTTTACTTGCCTTACGACCAGAGCCGTCCATCTAGAGTTAGCCGCATCACTCTCGGCGAGCTCCACCATACTAGCCCTCAGACGCATGATAGCACGTCGCGGAACCCCAACAATCATCTACTCGGACAACGGAACTAATTTTGTGGGCTCGGAACGAGAGATAAAAGAAGCGAAGAAATCGCTGCCCGAATCCATACAAGATCATCCCGCCATCCGAGAAATTACATGGAAGAAAATACCGCCCGGTAATCCCGCCGCGGGAGGTTCGTGGGAAAGAATGGTAGGCGCCATTAAAGCCGCTCTGAAAATCACACTCAGAGAGAAGGCCCCACACGAAGAGGTCCTACATACGCTCATTTTAGAGGCCGAAAACATCGTCAATTCGCGCCCTCTCACCCCAATCAATACTGATATGAGCGAACCATCCCTCACCCCGAACCATTTTTTATTGCTGAGATCCAACGCTAGTAGCCCATGGGGCACCTTCAAGGACGATACGTCCCTAAAGTCATGGAAGACCGCCCAAGCTCTAGCCGACATATTTTGGAAGAAATGGATCGCCGAGTATCGACCGCTGCTATGTCCGCGAGCCAGTACTTACAGCAAATTTAAGAATCCTGCCATAGGAGACGTCGTGATAGTAGCTGACAATACTATGCCTAGAGGGACGTGGCCAAGAGGCATTATAGCAAAAACCTTTCCCGGCCCTGATGGCCATGTAAGGGTGGCCGACGTCCAAACTAACTCAGGCATAATCCGACGACCTACAAATCGACTCATCTACATTTGCTCCACTTAAATATTGTACTTTCGTACGAAGGGGGGACTGTCGCATGTAGGTTAGGATTCCATGTATTAATTATAAGTTAGCTCGATCATATATAGCAGTAAGTAATCAGCTTAGAATAAGAAATCATTATGTTCAAAATCGTATTTCTTTTCTCTTAGTTTTAATTAAATATAAGGTTAATTGCTCTCACTATTGTATTTAAGATAAGATATGAAGCTTTGGTTAATTAAGATGTAAAACCACCCTGAATAAATATATAACAAACATATAGAAAGCTTCATAAAATAGGTTTAATATTGTAATAAATAGAATTTCCAATAAGAATCTTATATGATAACTTGTCAATCAAAATATGTTCCACCAATGTATATTATGTATTACGAATGTGTATCTACTGAAATAAAGAGATAATGTTGTTCAGTTTGCACCTACACATCTACACGCACACATGTAAGAATTGAGCCACGCCCTTCTTACCCATTGGTCCAATCAAGGAATAATCTAGCGATCATTTATAAGACCGCTCGATTAACTTGATATCATTCTCTCAGCGACCTCCGATCAAGACACACTTCACGCAACATTATGTGAATTATCTTCAAGTGTTATTATTTCATGGGACTTCCCTATACTACTGAAGCATCCCTTTTACCAGTATAAAGTCAATTAAATTAAAATCAAGCTACAGTCTACTACTCATCACAATAATACATGCATAATTTATCAGCATTGCACCCGTGCGAAGCCGGGGCGGGTCGCTAGTTGTAAATATTTAACATTTGGACGACTATGAATACAATGTTACATTAAGAAGTCACGATTTTATAACATCCTCGCCCATCTTGACGACCTTGGCCAGATTATCCTTTAGAGTCTTCAGCTGGTGGAGAACGTTGGCATCCATAAGTGAGAATGGGATGAAGGCCTGCGATTCGCGAAGTTGCTTCGGTTGGAGCGACAGCATGGTGCCATCTTGTAGCATTATGTTGCAGTGTGCTTTGTCGTCTGATGCCATACTGTAATTAGAGAAAGCATGTTTAGATGCAAGACATTTTGATTAGGCTAGGAGTTCCAAGATCAAACTTTAGAAAGAAAGAAAGAAAGAAAGAAAGAAAGATAGATAGAAAGAAAGAAAGATAGAAAGAAAGAAAGATAGATAGAAAGAAAGATAGAAAGAAAGAAAGAAAGAAAGAAAGAAAGAAAGAAAGAAAGAAAGAGAAAGAAAGAAAGAAAGAAAGAAAGAAAGAAAGAAAGAAAGAAAGAAAGAAAGAAAGAAAGAAATACATTTATTCCTTTAGCAAAATCCTCAAGATCAGTGAAGTTCCTGCACCTCTAGCACAACTGTGACACGAGACTCTCTCGCAGAGAAATATTACTTCTCTTTCTTCGCAGTACTGTAAGTGAGAGACGGGCGATGCTATGTCGCGCGACAAGATTTGCAAAGCCTTAATAATGCAAGACGGGCAGCTCTACACAAATCGGTTCAACTTGGACAATCAGTTCACTACACACGCTAAGTAATTCTTATCGTTAAATAAAATAAAAAAACTTAATTTATGATAGTTCAGCACTTTTAAATTAAATTTTTAGCCTTATTATTCAGATTAAACTCGTGTAAATAAAGTTTAAAATTCACTAACATTTCTTAACCGGTCACGAAGAAAATTATTTGGGTTATTTTGCCTACGACGATGACTAATTCGGTGAATAGAGACTAAAGTACTATGTGTGACCTTACAAACGGTCCGGTAGTTTTGAATTTTTTATATGTTGTCTAGAATGGTTAGTCAGTGTCAGTCAGTCAAATTCAAAACTACCGGACCGTTTGTAAGGTCAAACTCCTTTATTTACTGAATTAGACCTTGATTTTGAATCCTTCCATGAGTCACCGATTTTTGGGAGGTGTATTAAGAGGCCTTATTCCTTTTAAAATTTATTTTTTTCATATTATGACAAATATATTGGTAATTTCAACCAACTTTTTGAATTTAAAAATACTTTTCCCCGAGTTCTAGGTAGTAACGTAGCTATTTCATGCTTTTATTGCGTGCAGTCGAAAATAAGTTGAAAAAACTAATTTTTCTCGTTAATTTTGTCAATTTCGAGTAGTTTTAGAAACAAAAATTATCAATGAAAAATTCAAACTATAGGTTTCAAATATATATCAATAAACCCCAATTGCCCTGTTCTAGGTAGTAACATCAATATAATGTTAAGAAACATGTTTGCTAATAGAGAAAAATGTCTAAAACAATCAGCATTTTAAAAGGAATAAGGCGTCTTAAACATAACTCACTTGCAAACGGAGGACATCAGCGGAGACCCTGACATGGAGACAACCATCTCGCCTTGTCGCGGCTGTCGGAGCAGCGTCAGCGGAGTATGCGGCGCCACCTGTCCACAGATAAACAGGACATAAAACTTTATCCATGTCCGTATCACAATATCTCTATTATAACTTTAACAACAGTGTGAAAACAGGGGTCAAATATATCGAAACTAGACATGGGCCGACTAGTCGGGAAAGCAGACTATTCGGCATAATTTCTAGTCGGCCGATTGGTCGGCATTTTATTACATACTGGAAAATATGAACATATCAAATATTATTACAATTATTTTAGCCAAATTCGATGTTTTTAAGCAAAAGGTCCGTAGGTCTGCTCAGTTAGTTGTTTTGAATTTCAATAAGTCTAATTAGTTTGTTTGAAAATCGTTATAGAATTATTCTCGATATTTTGATGCTATACGTACATATATGATTAATGCTCCAAATATGCATCCTGAACAGTTGAAGGGATATTGTCCATGAATAGGGCTGCCATCCGTCTGGGTTTGCCCGGATTTGTCCTAGTTTGGAGGCCATGAGTCCGAAAAACCCGGACATTTTTTATGTGAATGAAAATTAAGCGATTGTTTTTCAATTATATTATCTATAAGTATGTATATTGTCGCCTAGTACCCATAACACAAGTCTTCTTGAGCTTAATTTGGGACTAGGTTGATTTGTGTGAGGTTGTCTGATATTTATTTATTTATTATTTTCGGACGTGCCCGGGAAAAAAATGCGATTTACGCCAAATGTCCGTTTTTTTAAAGTCTTTATCCGGGTTCGGCGAATTTGGAGAAGACAGCCCTGTTCATGAAGCTCTCGAGACAAGCAAAACTAGCACCGACCTTGGGTGTGATGGCAGGGTAGATCTGCGAGGACATCTTGTTGTAGGCGGGCGTGCGGTACACGGAGCGCGAGCGGCGGCGGGACTGCTTGGCCGCGGTGCTGGGCGCCATTGTTTTTTCAATTATATTATTTTCGGACGTGTCCGGGTAAAAAATGCGATTTTTACGCCAAATGTCCGTTTTTTTTAAGTCTTTATCCGGGTTCGGCGAATTTAGAGAAGACAGCCCTGTTCATGAAGCTCTCGAGACAAGCAAAACTAGCACCGACCTTGGGTGTGATGGCAGGGTAGATCTGCGAGGACATCTTGTTGTAGGCGGGCGTGCGGTACACGGAGCGCGAGCGGCGGCGGGACTGCTTGGCCGCGGTGCTGGGCGCCATTGTTTTTTCAATTATATTATTTTCGGACGTGTCCGGGTAAAAAATGCGATTTTTACGCCAAATGTCCGTTTTTTTTAAGTCTTTATCCGGGTTCGGCGAATTTAGAGAAGACAGCCCTGTTCATGAAGCTCTCGAGACAAGCAAAACTAGCACCGACCTTGGGTGTGATGGCAGGGTAGATCTGCGAGGACATCTTGTTGTAGGCGGGCGTGCGGTACACGGAGCGCGAGCGGCGGCGGGACTGCTTGGCCGCGGTGCTGGGCGCCATTGTTTTTTCAATTATATTATTTTCGGACGTGACCGGGGAAAAAATGCGATTTACGTCAAATGTCCGTTTTTTTTTAGTCTTTATCCGGGTTCGGCGAATTTAGAGAAGACAGCCCTGTTCATGAAGCTCTCGAGACAAGCAAAACTAGCACCGACCTTGGGTGTGATGGCAGGGTAGATCTGCGAGGACATCTTGTTGTAGGCGGGCGTGCGGTACACGGAGCGCGAGCGGCGGCGGGACTGCTTGGCCGCGGTGCTGGGCGCCATTGTTTTTTCAATTATATTATTTTCGGACGTGACCGGGGAAAAAATGCGATTTACGTCAAATGTCCGTTTTTTTTTAGTCTTTATCCGGGTTCGGCGAATTTAGAGAAGACAGCCCTGTTCATGAAGCTCTCGAGACAAGCAAAACTAGCACCGACCTTGGGTGTGATGGCAGGGTAGATCTGCGAGGACATCTTGTTGTAGGCGGGCGTGCGGTACACGGAGCGCGAGCGGCGGCGGGACTGCTTGGCCGCGGTGCTGGGCGCCATTGTTTTTTCAATTATATTATTTTCGGACGTGACCGGGGAAAAAATGCGATTTACGTCAAATGTCCGTTTTTTTTTAGTCTTTATCCGGGTTCGGCGAATTTAGAGAAGACAGCCCTGTTCATGAAGCTCTCGAGACAAGCAAAACTAGCACCGACCTTGGGTGTGATGGCAGGGTAGATCTGCGAGGACATCTTGTTGTAGGCGGGCGTGCGGTACACGGAGCGCGAGCGGCGGCGGGACTGCTTGGCCGCGGTGCTGGGCGCCATTGTTTTTTCAATTATATTATTTTCGGACGTGACCGGGGAAAAAATGCGATTTACGTCAAATGTCCGTTTTTTTTTAGTCTTTATCCGGGTTCGGCGAATTTAGAGAAGACAGCCCTGTTCATGAAGCTCTCGAGACAAGCAAAACTAGCACCGACCTTGGGTGTGATGGCAGGGTAGATCTGCGAGGACATCTTGTTGTAGGCGGGCGTGCGGTACACGGAGCGCGAGCGGCGGCGGGACTGCTTGGCCGCGGTGCCGGGCGCCGCCAACTTGCGGGCCGACGCGTCGGCGGAGCGCGAGCGCGCCGCGCGGCCGGTCGTAGGGGGCGCTGGGGACACAATTAGAGATGACTGTGTAGCTCGCGAGTAAGTGATTCAAAAGAGCTATATCATTTGGTTTAGCTCACTAGCTCTTTCGCTCACTGAAGATTCAAGTAGCTCAATATCATCTATCATCTCAGTATTAGGTACTCACTCTCTCTCGCTCATGAAAGAAATGTTGCCATGCTGCCGTGAATATAATTGATCGACATTTATAGTTCTCTACTCACTCGTGAACGATATAGTCTAAAGATTTACTGAGCTAAATGAGCTAAATGAGTGATACATATCTCGGTGAGCTAAAGACTCATATCTACACCTAGATATTTTTCTAGCAGGAACCACCGGTCGTTAGTGCTTACATAATAATGATATCGACTAACCTGTTATCGATAACCACCACGTCAACGTTATAAAGAAATACACACTATATAAACAAACAAACTGAAAGTTGTTTCATTTAGACTGCTCCATAATAACAACCTTATACCGCAAGTTAGAAAAAAAAATTGGAGGACCAAAAATTTACGAATTATGTCTATTTGAACATAATCGCTGGCACGCGAAGTGGATGTGTTTGCGGCGTCTACCAATTTAGGTTTGTGATTTTCCTCTATAACGTTGAAGTGGTGTTATCGATAACAGGATTGTCGATGTTTTTATTTTGTCAAGCACTAACAACACGTCGTTCGTGCTAGGAAAATCTCTAGGTGTACTCATATCACTCTTTACACTTTAGTGACACATTCTGCGCATCTCTAGAAACAATGACCGTTGATTGAAAGTTGACAATAATAGCCGGGAAAGAAAGGCTTGCCGGGTGAGGGTGATACGAAGCAAGCCCTTTTCACGGCTAAGGCACGTATAGTGCTTTTCTCAAACATACATTTGCTATGAAATAAAAAATTAACCACTCAATAAAAATATAATTTAGGTGTTTAGCCTGTTCATGAACACAGATGCTATGTTTAAGAAGAATTACTTCCCGGCCTAGGCCTTTAATTTTTTATGAATTTCCTTTACAGTTCTCTCGAGTTGTTCCTGCCGAAACGAAATACTTCGAAGCCTGTTAACCCACACGCACGTTATGACGACAGTTTTTTTTTTTTTCTTTTATGTCATAGGGGGCAAACGAGCAAACGTATCGCCTGATGGAAAGCGATTACCGTCGCCCATAAACACCTGCAACACCAGAGGAGTCACAAGTGCTTGCCTACCCGGAGGACGAAGATAGAATGCCTCATGCATGTTTGAGAAAACCCTATTTTTATCAGGGGCAAATGGCATTATGGGACTGACTACAATGATGAAGTTATTAGTTAAAGTAATTCTGATAGTTAAAAACCGGTCAAGTGCGAGTCGGACTCGCGCACCGAGGGTTCCGTACAAACACTTTTCATCCTTAAGTGGTTAAGTTTGCACCTGGTATGTATAGCGCTCCATACAAATGAGGTGCAAAGTTAACGCAACCAATCCCTTTGTATGGGAGCCCCCCTTAAATATTTATTTTATTTTATTTTTAGTATTTGTTGTTATAGCGGCGATAGAAATACATCATCTGTGAACATTTCAACTGTCTAGCTATCACCGTTCTTGAGATACAGCCTGGTGACAGACGGACGGACGTTCGGACGGACGGACGGACGGACAGCGAAGTCTCAGTAATAGGGTCGTTTTTACCCTTTGGGTACGGAACCCTAAAAACCGACATTACCAAGGTAATCAAAATAACATAACACAAATTAATATCAAAACTTGCTAAAGGAGGACATAAACATGATATTCCAAAAAATTCTAGTCCTACACACAGTAAGTCAAAAAGTACAAATATTTTATCATTTATATTTTTTATCTACCGCTTGATGATCAAAGTCCGCAAAGGCGAGAAAGAGAAGGCGATACGTACCCAGGAACTTGGTGTGCCGCTCGGCGGAGCCCTGCGACGCCTCGGTGAGGTAGCCTGCCCCGAAAGCGCCCGGTTAGTGGAAACGACATGGCATGGTTTGGTTAGTCGTGAACAAGTAACAGACAGATACTAATTCAGTTTCCGTTTCGGTTTTGAGTGCACGAATGATTTGACACTATGTATATAGTACGTCAAATCATCTGTGCACCGAAAACCGCGGGATATGGTAGTAACAAAAATTTCTACAGAAAATACTTTATAGAAACACAATAAAAACAACTTTTGTTACTAAACTAACAGATAAAATCTTAGCAATGCAATATGTTGATATTCTTAATTTCGTATTCAATAACAAATTTTTAATTTGTATTTCAATAGAAAAGGTATAAGTTTTTTTGCATCAAATTTAGATAATGTATAGTACATTACAATTTGGAAATTAAGAAATTATAAACCTTATACTTTCACGAGCAACAACCCGCCTGGTGGGCGCCCGTAACTTCTACTCAGCTGCCGGCCCAGCTCGCGGGCAGAGTGTACTATACAAGCGCCCACCTGGCGGGCTCTGTCGGCGTATAGGGCGGTTTACGCCCGCCTAGCGGGCTCTATCGGTTTCTGGGGTAGTTTTAATTTTTTTACCTAATTGTGAAAGTGTTAAATAAGCACACACCATTTAAAGTATAAGGTTTATATGTAGTCAGCATAAAATAGTCTATAACAACCAACATGCCAAACAGTATGGTCAGCAAAGTAACCAATTTGACTATTAGCTTATATCAAAACTGTACCAAAATTTACAACTGTTTCAATGAACATCACAACATAGTTTTATTTGTATTGCTAGAACACTTTACACAAAACTTTGTGCAATAAACATACTTGAGGGTTTTTGGTACACAAATTAATTATTTAGTACTAGGCCTTAAATCCTTTGTGCACAAAAACCCCCCCAGGGTGATAAACTAGATATTGGCATTGAATGTGTTCAAACTGTTTGATGCTGATTATCAGTGATCGGGGATTTCTCTGCCACAACGCGGTATTTCGTGTATATTATTTTATATGGCCATGGTAATTATATTGTAATCCGGCTATCTTGGCCGAAAAAATTAGTGTATTGAGATTTGATGAGATAATCATGATTATATTGATATTAAAAAATATATTTCTTTGAAATACCGCATTGTGGCAGAGAAATCCCCGATCACTGCTGATTATACTTTAATGAGTAAGAGGAATTCATTAAACTACTAGAACAGTAACAGAAACTACACTACCAAATTAAGTAAATATGGGATAATTTTAGAGACATCAAATTATTTGAAAGGCCAATTGGTTTTATCAAATGTATCTAAAGGAAAAGAAAGGTCGGCATGGTACTAATCTGAACTTGGGTGAGTACTCTAAGTTTGACTAGGGTGTTTATTCGCAGGTAATTTTTGTATGAGAGACTCGGGTAATTCTGGGACTACCACAATATAATCTAAGTTGGACATTCAAAGTTTATGCTGCAATATCATTATCATTCTTTATTTAAATAAAAAGTAAAAGAGAAGGATGAGTTTCGGACTTAATAGTTGCTATGGTTTGCAAGCGAGACTTTTACTCAGAGTATACAAATTAAAATTTATCCAGTCAGAATATCGTACTGGATAATGCATCATAACAATTGCTGCTCTCTGTGGTACCATCAATGGTCTCACCACAGCATTGGCTTTCAGTTAGCATCATACTGTGGTGGGGCCATTACAGATAATAATTCATAGTTAGTCTTTTCTTTAAATTTTTATGAATTATCTTTGTTTTTTCTACTCTGAAGAACAAGAATGAACAGATGAACACATAAATAGGACAGAATAGCATTTAAGACTCCCACAGGTAAGAAATACATTTAGGATCATACCATCATCATGAGAAGGAGCTCGGCTTGAATTTCTTGTTTTCCTGGTGGTGCTGGCCTCTTTGATATGCAGCTCATGCTTCTGAAAATGTAGTAAATATCTATAATATTATATAATACTATATCATCCATTCATTCCCCATTATATTAATATGTATATTTTAACACTATCACAACCATTTTTAACTTGACTCACTAGGCAAACTATAATTATGAAAGCGCCTACCGTGAAAGAGAAATGAAATGAAAATGTTAATCTCATTTAAAACAAAAAAAGTGAAATTTTACCATCAAAAACCAACTGAAAGCTTATTTAGATTTGTGATCATGGAAAAAATCTTCATATATTTTTAACTAGTGGGCTTTTCATGCAATTGCCCGCCTGTCTATCGCACACAATGCAGCGCCACGAAAATTATTCAAACAGTGTTCATACACTGTATACAAAAACTTACTAGTTGTCCTAGTGTTTTGTTTAAGTGTATGTTGCTTATTTGTCCAAGTAGTATCTTGAATGCGAGGTCTATGTTACGGCATTCCATGTGAACGCGTGCGTCGATATTTGCTTTCTGTTCAGCCACTGAAACAGCAAAAGGATGCGTAACATAAAAAAAAATATGACACCATGTTTATCTCAAAGGTTTGTTTATTTACGAAGCAAACCTGTTACGAATAAAGTTTTTATTAAACCATAGCATTGCATATGTGATATTGAAATATTGGAACATTACTTCTCTAAATTACTTACCAATTTTGTCAAGTTTCTTCAACACATCATCTTTTTCTTTAACACCAGTTTTCTCTTGAGCACGGACTGGTCGTTTTGTCCTCGGCATTTTTTATGTGTACGATGAATTAACCACTCACAAATTACACTAAATTGTTTTAATAAGGAATATAACACTCAAATCCTAGTAAATATGTTGATTTTTAAATATATTAAAGAAAATGCTTTTAGGTACATTCACAAAATTCGAATGAAAAAACATAACCGACAAAATGCCAGATCGCGTTTACGAAGCGTGCTCATAATTGAAGCGGCGTTAGTCACGTACATACTTACCCATCAAAGTTGAAAGCACCAAATATAATATATTTTTATTGATAAATATTATTGAAACAAAAATATTACAACTTAAATATAAATAGAGTACTTATTGAAATTTAATACATTAACCGTCTTCGTGTACTCATTTAAATACTACTATTCACTATCGAACTACTAACAAGTTGAAGTAAATTTGATGAGTGTGAAAACGCTTAATCAAATTGCGTTTTGATTTTTATGCTTATTCATCACTTGGATCATGGTCTTTTAAGATTTTTAAGTGTAATAATAAAACGCAAGTACTGACCGGAAATGAATACAAATGAGTAGTGTATAACTCTTTAAAATAAAACATGATTAATTCTTTAAACTTTACAACAAATTCACGAAAACAATTTTGCTTATTAAATATATTTACTAAGTGTGTTTCTTTATTCACAGGCATTATATCTTCTTATGAGTACGGTTTTGACTTCTGCAGTGCTTTGTTATGATGAACGTAGAATGGCGGACGTTGTCATTGTGGGATGTTTGTTCACATTTTTATTGATAAATGCTTGCAATGGTATGTAATGTTACATTTATATACTCAAACTTAAACTATGGCTTATATTACACCATAGTGACAAATTTCACTGGCCTACGTTAATTAGATCGTTTAGCGAGACCATTGTTTTTTCTACAAGAGCAACCAGTTTTGTTTTTGATATGTTCAATGTGTTTTTTATTATTGTAACTGTTCTGTCATACGTGTTCTATTCATATCGAACAATATAGCAACGAACTAAGCTTACACAAGTATAACAAGAACTTATTCAGTGAAGAATTAATTCATGCAAACTGATTCATTTATCAGTATTTAATTCAGTGCCTCACTTTGTATGAATAAAATTGTAAATTAAAATACTAATAACTTAACGTGTTCGGTATTGGGATTGACTTATAAATACATATTCCTACTCATATCATCTTTTAAATAATCTTCACTTTGAACACTCAATGTACATTTTTATACCATTTAGCTCTACTGAAATTGTTGTGATATGTGTAGGGGGCCCTGGCCTGGTGGACCCGGATGAAGATACCACCCGGAGCTTTGGTGCAGACATGCAGCTGGTTGAAGACCCGGAGGCTGCCAAAAAGATGATGGTTCACCATCCAAAGTAAGTACTTTAGTAAAATTCTGTAATAAGTTGCCTGTTAATTTCTTGTTCTTCAATCTGTACATTCAGCATTAACCTTTTAAGCGGCAAAGATGGGAAATCATGTTGACAGACAGCGGTTCCCCAGTTGTCTTAATGTCAAAGTTTCAATGATCAGAAACTTCATGATTTAAAGTGCTACTCGTTTTTTTCAATCCCTGCTGATTTTGTAGCACTTTTTTATTTTTTTGCTGTAGCATCAGGGGCTCACATTCACTGCTTGGCTATCAAACGGTTATTGGAGATTGTCAAACCGAGTGTTAATGGTAATTTATGATTGGAAATGACATTAGCTACTTTATTTCCAAATATGATTGCTGTATGTAACTGTTACTTCACTAACATAACTTTGATTTAAAATCCTATTAAGGGTCTATATTTAACTGTATTTATGTGACTCATTATTTTTGTGCTGCCTGAAGGAGAAGGAAATATGAGAAGAGGTAAGATTTTTTTTATAGTCAATGAGAGCTCTCTTCAAGTATGTTTCAGTGACTTTACCTGCGTCCATCATGTAGAATCAATGTGTTTATATAGACATCATTTTGAAATGATAATTCCGTGCATGGCGTGAAGAACTTGATAAGTCCAAAATGGCAATTGTTCAGGGCGTCGATTTTAAAGTTTGACATTTTCTCCAAAATCCATTTTCATCTTTAACTCGTGTTTAAAGCTTGATTTATGGATAATTTTCCGCGATCTTTTCATTTACCTTACGTGTTCTAGTAAAATCCTCTTATTTTCTGTGATATAAGACTTATCAACATAGGTACCAACGACTTCTCAAGTTATTCCCCATACATTAGTGCCCAAATTGGTGAAAATGTTTTTTAATTTAATTCCTAAAAATCAGTTTTTCATAGTAACTGAAACGTCTAAATTGATTTATAGGTAATTTTATGCAAACTTTTCAATTATTTTACTTATTTTGGTAGAAACATTGTATTTTGTGAGATATTAGACTTATCAACATATTCACCATCGACTTATCAAGTTCACCATCGACTTATCAAGTTATTCCCCATACATTAGTGCCCAAATTAGTGAAAATGTTTTTTAATTTAATCCCTAAAAATCAGTTTTTCTGTATAATTGAAATGTCTAAATTGATTTAAGGGTAATTTTATGCAAACTTTTCAATTATCTTATTTATTTTGGTAGAATCATTGTATTTTGTGAGATATTAGACTTATCAACATATTCACCATAGAATATAGGGTATCAATTAAACAATTCTATCGTTTCTATACAACTGTTTTGTTTATATAAGGCGATTTAAATGGATTATATCGCGTGTGTTCGTTGTTTGAGTCTCCTGACGTTTCGGCAACTATTTTTGATGAGAAAAACACAAATTTTCGGTGCCAAATACGTCAGAAAGGCACAAACAATGAATAAATATGATACAATCCGTTTGAATTGTTTTATTTTAGTCACGAAACCCGAAGAAATAAAATTAAAAGTTATAAAAACAGTGAATAAATTGTAGTAAATGAATCGTCTTTAATTCAGTAATGCAAAAGCACTTATTCTACAGAAAAACTAGATGAATTCATCTTATTTTTAACTGGCAACATCTTTGTTTTGCTGATCCAATAAATAAAACTGGTCGATGGTTGACAAGGTACCGGTAATGTGAATGATACATACGAAGACACTGTTAACTATACCCCATGGACCTTAACACATTGTACTAAGGTTTATATTATGTTCACAAATGTACAGTTATCAGTGTTTTCCTTTGTACCAGAGTACACCTCAGATGTGAGAATAACTTGACAAATCGAAATATACATTTCGATAAATTATGAATAATTAATTATGTCAACTTATTATTTGCTGTGTCCATCAACCTGAAAATGATAAATCGACATATGAATTTACGGTAGTTGTGTATAATGAGATAAAACGATATATTCATTTGTTATCGTTAAAGTGTGCTTGTCTTCATTCTAATATCTTGATTTGTCAAGTTACGAACGCTTTTTTTTTTTTGAGAATTCGTTGATAAGTTGATATGCAATATTTTTTGTGCCTCATCGCGCTGATATCTCGTTTTGTTAAATAAAATCCGCTAAATATCGAGATATCAATATGATGTCACAGGCCATATCTTCAAAAGTATCATAGATATCGAGTTGTCAATTTTTTTCCTACAAAACCTTGGCCGTAGAAAGCCATTACGCCAATAAAAAAAAAACGTATAAGTCGAGTTATCAAGTTCTTCACGCCAGGCACGGAATTATCTAACCACAGTCAGTATCTAGTTGAGCGAATTTGAAGTGTGTAGAGGCACTTCAGTAAAAGAAGTAATATTTCGGTTAACGGGACTGGTCAAGTGCGCAAATAGTGTAGACCTTCTCCCTTGTCTCTAGTGCATGCTCCCGGTTCTGATTTTGTATGGCAAGAACTGAGAATACCCAGTTCCGGTACTGGATTTGTTATAGAAAAATAGTACGGTAAGCACACCCTAGTCTCTCCCTCTAGTTCTCTCTATAAGTGACCCAAACCAACACATTCCAGATACAAATGCCACCAATGCGAGTCACCCGACTGCGATGAGTCGACACAGCAGTGTGCCTCAGCGCTGTTCTGCTTCAAGTCGTCGGTGCGCGACTCTGATGGCTCGCTGCGACACTCGCGCGGCTGCAGCGCGGCTTGGGACCACGCGCAGTTCACGTGCCACCACCGTGTCAGCCAGAGGTATTACTAATGCTAACCCTTCATCTGTTGTGTCATGAAATTGATCAGCCATTGTTTCCCATATATCCTGGATGATTTGTAGACATAAGGTGGATGTAGCTTGCTAGTTCAGTAACAACTTACACCCTTGCCTTGAGGAGACACAACTTATTTTCTAAAGTTTAGGCCAACTTCAACATCTAAGTATAATAAGTAAGTAATAGTAGCTTAGAATTTACTTAGTGAAACTGAGCTGTTTTATGGCAACATATTGTGCACATGTCAGTTGGACCTGATTTTAAACTAGACTGAATATAGCCTCCTAGATAACTCATGAAACTCTCAATACTTAAGAACTGTGGTCGACTGTTCATCATTTATTTTTATTACACATCAGACATTGAACTCACAAATGTAGGTTGTTTTTTTGAACTGATATAATCTACTTTAACATAGAACAAACATAGATCTACAACTTTGAATTTCAAATCCAAAGCTCAGTCCAAAGGCGTCTTTACCTATGGAACAGGGTGTGTGTAACACGGGCGTAGCGGTTCTAGGCGGCGCCGTCGCTCGCTCCATTTTGACCGCGCGCTTACTAGGAGGCACTAGGGTGATGTTTGCACACGGCCACTACATCTTGAATACCTTCTACAATTTTTAGGGTTCTGTACCCAAAGGGTACAAACGGGACCCTATTACTGAGACTTCGCTGTCCGTCCGTCCGTCCGTCCATCCGTCCGTCCGTCCGTCCGTCCGTCTGTCACCAGGCTGTATCTCAAGAACGGTGATAGCTAGAGAGTTCAAATTTTCACAGATGATGTATATTTATTGCCGCTATAACAACAAATACTAAAAATAAAATAAAATAAATATTTAAGGGGGGCCCATACAACAAACGGGATTGGTTGCGTTAACTTTGCACCTCATTTGTATGGAGCGCTATACATACCAGGTGCAAACTTAACCACTTAAGGATGGAAAGTGTTTGTACGGAAACCTCAATGCGCGAGTCTGACTCGCGCTTGACCGGTTTTTTTATATTAATCGACACTTCCAGCGTCCGCAAGCGTCACGCGGGTCAGCTTAACGTGACGTGTTGCACGGGCGACCTGTGCAACACGGGCGAGTTCCCGCCGCTCGCGGCCGACGCGGTCGCGCCGCTGCCCGACCGCGCGTGGACGCTGCGGGCCGGCGTGCTCGGCGCCGCGCTGTTCGTCACCGTGGCTGCTGTGGCGGCCATACTGCTGCTGAGGAGGAGTCATAGGTATGCTCACAGACAGCTCGCGGCCGACGCGGTCGCGCCGCTGCCCGACCGCGCGTGGACGCTGCGGGCCGGCGTGCTCGGCGCCGCGCTGTTCGTCACTGTGGCTGCTGTGGCGGCCATACTGCTGCTGAGGAGGAGTCATAGGTATGCTCACAGACAGCTCGCGGCCGACGCGGTCGCGCCGCTGCCCGACCGCGCGTGGACGCTGCGGGCCGGCGTGCTCGGCGCCGCGCTGTTCGTCACCGTGGCTGCTGTGGCGGCCATACTGCTGCTGAGGAGGAGTCATAGGTATGCTCACAGACAGCTCGCGGCCGACGCGGTCGCGCCGCTGCCCGACCGCGCGTGGACGCTGCGGGCCGGCGTGCTCGGCGCCGCGCTGTTCGTCACCGTGGCTGCTGTGGCGGCCATACTGCTGCTGAGGAGGAGTCATAGGTATGCTCACAGACAGCTCGCGGCCGACGCGGTCGCGCCGCTGCCCGACCGCGCGTGGACGCTGCGGGCCGGCGTGCTCGGCGCCGCGCTGTTCGTCACCGTGGCTGCTGTGGCGGCCATACTGCTGCTGAGGAGGAGTCATAGGTATGCTCACAGACAGCTCGCGGCCGACGCGGTCGCGCCGCTGCCCGACCGCGCGTGGACGCTGCGGGCCGGCGTGCTCGGCGCCGCGCTGTTCGTCACCGTGGCTGCTGTGGCGGCCATACTGCTGCTGAGGAGGAGTCATAGGTATGCTCACAGACAGCTCGCGGCCGACGCGGTCGCGCCGCTGCCCGACCGCGCGTGGACGCTGCGGGCCGGCGTGCTCGGCGCCGCGCTGTTCGTCACCGTGGCTGCTGTGGCGGCCATACTGCTGCTGAGGAGGAGTCATAGGTATGCTCACAGACAGCTCGCGGCCGACGCGGTCGCGCCGCTGCCCGACCGCGCGTGGACGCTGCGGGCCGGCGTGCTCGGCGCCGCGCTGTTCGTCACCGTGGCTGCTGTGGCGGCCATACTGCTGCTGAGGAGGAGTCATAGGTATGCTCACAGACAGCTCGCGGCCGACGCGGTCGCGCCGCTGCCCGACCGCGCGTGGACGCTGCGGGCCGGCGTGCTCGGCGCCGCGCTGTTCGTCACCGTGGCTGCTGTGGCGGCCATACTGCTGCTGAGGAGGAGTCATAGGTATGCTCACAGACAGCTCGCGGCCGACGCGGTCGCGCCGCTGCCCGACCGCGCGTGGACGCTGCGGGCCGGCGTGCTCGGCGCCGCGCTGTTCGTCACCGTGGCTGCTGTGGCGGCCATACTGCTGCTGAGGAGGAGTCATAGGTATGCTCACAGACAGCTCGCGGCCGACGCGGTCGCGCCGCTGCCCGACCGCGCGTGGACGCTGCGGGCCGGCGTGCTCGGCGCCGCGCTGTTCGTCACCGTGGCTGCTGTGGCGGCCATACTGCTGCTGAGGAGGAGTCATAGGTATGCTCACAGACAGCTCGCGGCCGACGCGGTCGCGCCGCTGCCCGACCGCGCGTGGACGCTGCGGGCCGGCGTGCTCGGCGCCGCGCTGTTCGTCACCGTGGCTGCTGTGGCGGCCATACTGCTGCTGAGGAGGAGTCATAGGTATGCTCACAGACAGCTCGCGGCCGACGCGGTCGCGCCGCTGCCCGACCGCGCGTGGACGCTGCGGGCCGGCGTGCTCGGCGCCGCGCTGTTCGTCACCGTGGCTGCTGTGGCGGCCATACTGCTGCTGAGGAGGAGTCATAGGTATGCTCACAGACAGCTCGCGGCCGACGCGGTCGCGCCGCTGCCCGACCGCGCGTGGACGCTGCGGGCCGGCGTGCTCGGCGCCGCGCTGTTCGTCACCGTGGCTGCTGTGGCGGCCATACTGCTGCTGAGGAGGAGTCATAGGTATGCTCACAGACAGCTCGCGGCCGACGCGGTCGCGCCGCTGCCCGACCGCGCGTGGACGCTGCGGGCCGGCGTGCTCGGCGCCGCGCTGTTCGTCACTGTGGCTGCTGTGGCGGCCATACTGCTGCTGAGGAGGAGTCATAGGTATGCTATACCATCATCATCATTTCAGCCATAGGACGTCCACTGCTGGACGCAGGCCTCCTCAATTGACTTCCACATGGGCCGGATAGAAGCGACCCGCATCCAGCGTGTCCCCGCAACCCTGACCAGGTCATCCGACCACCTTGCGGGTGGCCGTCCTACGCTGCGCTTGCCGGTACGTGGTCTCCACTCGAGAACCTTTCTGCCCCAACGGCCATCGGTTCTTCGAGCTATGTGCCCTGCCCATTGCCACTTCAGTTTGCTAACCCTGTTTGCTATGTCGGTGACGTTAGTTATATACTTAGTCATGCTATATACTTAGTCAATATTACTGTAATGTAGACGCACTCCTAGCAACTACACGTGGAAACTATGAGCCAGTGTTCTCGCTGGCGATAGCCAAATGGTCACAGTTGCCGCAACTCGTAACAGCCAACCATTGCAGGACCATTCCTGGACCCTGTGGGACAATGTTCTAGTTGTAGTGTAGTAGTGACTGTAGATGTAGCCGCCGGGGCTGCTATAGTTCTGCTAAAAAGAAGTCATAGGTGAATTAAACTATACCACAAATTAATAGCGAATGAAGTATATCAATATCATATCAATGAAGCATATCAATATGACGACGACGCGTTTGGCTCGGTTGGTAGACACCTGCCTACTGAGTCGGCGGTCCCGGGTTCGAATCCCGGCCGGGGCAAATATTTGTTCTTGGGTCATGGATGTTATCTATATATTTATTTATATATTATGTATATCGTCGTCTAGTACCCATAGTACAAGCTTTGCTTAGTTTGGGACTAGGTCGATTTGTGTATGATTGTCCGTTAATATTTATTTATTATTTATTTATATTTATTTATTTAATATCATTATTAAGGGTTAGTCACACCTAGTTTTGATTCGTCACTCACTCGTCGTCGTCGTCGTCGATCACTTATCCAGTGAACTCAAAGTACAAACTTTTAATCCAGCCTTTTCGAATATAAGTGATAACTGTCTGGAAATACCCAGGACCAATTTGGATGAGGTTCTATTGGTTCAATTGATTTTTATATATTATGGCGGGATGACTGGCCGGATATAGCTCAAAACCGCGACAGATTGAAAAAGAGAGGAAGGCCTTTTGCCCAGCAGTGGGACATAATAGGCTTAGGTTACGCAACTTGATGTCTTACAATGTGCCTATTTTGTGTGAGCATATAATAGGCTTATAATAATAAGGCATGTATTTAAATCGATATCTGTATATTCCCTTTTTTCGATCAAAATAATTGAAAGTTTCACCAAAAATACTGACTTGCGCACTAATTATGCACACTAAATAATGCGAATTCAATAAACTATTTAAAGGTATTTGCAAAACTGTTGTACTGGATATAAAAAAAAAAACTAACCTTACCTAACCCGGCCGAGTCGGATCTTAGTGTGCAGTGCGAGGATAATTAGTCCGCAAGTCAGTATTTTTGGTGAAACTTTCAAATATATCTGATGTACAAACCATATTTTTGGTGTGAATTCGGTTAAAAAGGTCATCTGGTTTTGTATGATGTTTAAGTTTTTTTTGTAGGACATGTTCAGTTAATCAATTGTTTTTTTGCACAGCATAAGTTTTTCTGGTATGCATTCAGTTAATTAGTGGAGTAACCCAGTGTACTGAAAAATTATTTAGATGTGCAATTAAATATATCCCTAATAATAATATGCTTGCAGGTTACGAGTGTCAAGAGCAGCGCTACACAAGCTGGGACCAGATTCCAACTACTTCTCCAGCAATGTGTACAGCCCGCAGGTTACCAGCGCGTATTATGAAGGTACTAATCACTATATGATACACATCTATACTATTATAAAACTAGATTTGTATCGATAATCAGGGGCCCAATTCGAGAATGCCGTTTGAGTTATCGCCAAACGTCACATCTCTATTAGATAACTGTTATATCGCCGTTGAACTGTCATTAAAATGCGATGAGCTTTAAATTGACATATCTCATCTCAATTTTAGAAATACGAAGGCGATAATGATTGTCAAAAATTTTATTCATGCATTATGAATTTCTGTTTTGAATGAAACGTAACGGACTAATTTCACGCACTACGCGGTCAATTTAAACTATGCGCCTGTTATTTATGCCGTCACATACAAAGGAAACGAAAATGTAGCGCGTCCGAATTGACGAAGTTGCGATATTCTAGGGATATCGCCACTTGTCAAGTAGGCACACGTCAAAAGTGACGGATGGCGATGAAAAGGAGAGATCTCCATTATATCTCTAAAATTGGTCGAATACCCCCCCAGTTTTCTATGGAGGGGTCATGATTTCAAGAAAAATCTTGATAACGTGATGAAGGACCGTCATTTGTATTGTATGAGCGCGCGCCACTATGCCAATTTGACGCTATCTGTTGTTCATGATTTCCATTGTTCTCATCACGCCGAAACGGATGGACAAATTTTAACCAATTTTGGTACAGGGATAAGCTGGACATCCAAAGATGGTTATAGGATAATTTTTACCTGGTTACGGTATAAAAAAAAATACGCTTACGAAGTTGCGGACACCTCCTAGTACTTATATAAATCTAGAGTCTTATATAAGCAAGAGAAATAAGTTTCTGTCAAAAATGACATTTTAATGGCAAGCTTTTATAGCCGACTGTACTTTTCTTTAGATATCCATCAAATGCTCACTGAGACAATTCTAAAGAGCCCAAGCTCGGTAGGATTGCTTTTTCCGGCTCCATCATCAGATCAGCCCCATGGTACCATATTATTGTATTGTCATCAAAGTTAAGTAAGTATGCAAAATTTCAGCTCAATCGGTTGACGATATCTGCTTCAAAATTGAGTTGCAAGATTTCACCCGAACAAACATATTCTAAAAATACCATGCAAGCGAAGTAGAAGCTTGTAATAAATTCACACTGACATCTTATAAAACTGAGTAAAACAAACGATAGCGTGATGCAGCCGTAGCCGGTTGTCGACTCACCGCCATCTAGCGTGCAATTAAATAGTTAAAACCCGTATATAAACAAACGATAGCGTGATGCAGCCGTCACCGGTTGTCGGGTCAACGCCATCTAGCGGCCACTTGGCTTATTACAATGAACGCAAACACCATCATAATAGTCCGTTTTGTGTTCCAGGCGTGGAAGGGTCCCAGAACTATGGCGGGCTGCGCGCCACGCTGGCGGGGGACTCCACGCTGCGCGAGTTCCTGCAGGGCTCGCTCAGCTCGGGCTCCGGCTCCGGCCTGCCGCTCATGGTGCAGCGCACGCTCAGCAAGCAGGTCACGCTCCTGGAATGTGTCGGCATGGTAAGCAACACATCTGACGACGCGTTTGGCTCGGTTTGTAGACACCTGCCTACTGAGTCGGCGGTCCCGGGTTCGAATCCCGGCCGGGGCAAATATTTGTGCAAAATATGGGTCATGGATGACATCTATATATATATTAATATATTATGTATATCGTCGTCTAGTACCCATAGTACAAGCTTTGCTTAGTTTGGGACTAGGTCGATTTGTGTATGATTGTCCCTTAATATTTTTTTTTTTAACTAAGACTAATTATAACGGCTTTAAAGCGATAAGGTAAACGTACCAGTCCTCGTCGCTGTACAGTGGCAATCAGATATATCGCAGCATATAAGGCGTTCATAAATATCTGAACATGTACTGTAACGCCCTGTCAATAAGAGTCGTGTTCAGATTATTAGAGGTTCTGCAACTGTATAATATACAGTAAATATAAAATTATACTGTAAAAATCATTCTAAAGATTTACTTTTTTCAGATCTTAGACGAATCAGATTGAACCGTTTCATATCCTTGCGTTTCCGGATAGTCGTGAAAATTAATAATTTACTAGGTTTTTAATAAAACGCATGATCTTCCGTCTAAAAGGGACGTTTACCTTACTATTGACCTTCATATTGACATACTTATTGACCTTCATAATCTAACGTTACGGCGGGGTTGCACACGCCGTGGTCTCAGATGTACCACAAATTACTAGCGAGTAGCGACACATCTACACATAAGTACATCTGAGGCCACGGCGTGTGCAACCCCGCCGAAACATTAGATTATAAAGGTAAGTACTTAATATCGCGATAGACCCATTATAATTTGTGTTAATTATATGCACTAACCGCGAGACTACACTGTCAAATTGTAACTGCTATAAAATTTTCTTGGGTGTAATTAATAATAATAATAACTTTTATTTTCAGACATAACTATACATTAAAATTGCACTATTTCCCATCTTTTAAATTTTGCTCTGTCTGCTTGCCCTTTGGCAAAGGCCGATTCGGTAACGATTTATGTGTTTATTTTATTAGACACAGATTTTCATGCAGGTCGAATAGTGCAAAAAAGAGTAGAAATTAAAAAGTGGCAATTCTCTAGTATCGTCCCATTGTAATCAATCTCAGAAGGGACGACACTACAGTATGTCCACTTTTTAATTCCTACACTTGTCTAACTGTATGTGACGGGATCCATATAACTCATTTTTAACCCCCGACGAAAAAAGAGGGGTGTTATAAGTTTAACATGTGTATCTGTGTATCTGTGTGTCTGTCTGTGGCATCGTAGCGCCCAAGCGGATGGACCAATTTAAGTGCGGTTTTTTTTAATCGAAAGACTTTTCCGTCGAGATGGTTCTTAGCTATGTTTGGTGGAAATAGGACCAGTAGTTTCCAAGATATTCAGCTTTAATTGGAACAAGTGACGAGATATCAGCCAATAATGAAGTCAATAATTCGAAATATTGGCTAAATGTTAAGTTTTATTATCATTTTCTATATGACTCACTAATTGAGGGTCTCATGATGACCAGCTAGTTGTTGATGGATCTCAGCCAATATTGAAGCCAAGAATTCCAAATTTTGGATAAATGATAAGTTTTATTAGCATTTTCTATATCACTCAATAAATGAAGGTCTCATGATGACCAGCTAGTTGTTAATGGATCTCAGCCAATATTGAAGCCAAGAATTCCATATTTTGGATAAATGATAAGTTTTATTAGCATTTTCTATATATCACTCAATAAATGAAGGTCTCATGATGACCAGCTAGTTGTTAATGGATTTCAGCTAATATTGAAGCCAAGGATTCCAAATGTTGGTTAAATGTTAAGTATTATTAGCATTTTCTATATCACTCAATAAATGAAGGTCTCATGATGACCAGCTAGTTGTTAATGGATTTCAGCCAATATTGAAGCCAAGGATTCCAAAGTTTTGGTTAAATGTTAAGTATTATTAGCATTTTCTATATCACTCAATAAATGAAGGTCTCATGATGACCAGCTAGTTGTTAATGGATTTCAGCTAATATTGAAGCCAAGGATTCCAAATGTTGGTTAAATGTTAAGTATTATTAGCATTTTCTATATCACTCAATAAATGAAGGTCTCATGATGACCAGCTAGTTGTTAATGGATTTCAGCCAATATTGAAGCCAAGGATTCCAAAGTTTTGGTTAAATGTTAAGTATTATTAGCATTTTCTATATCACTCAATAAATGAAGGTCTCATGATGACCAGCTAGTTGTTAATGGATTTCAGCCAATATTGAAGCCAAGGATTCCAAAGTTTTGGTTAAATGTTAAGTATTATTAGCATTTTCTATATCACTTACTAAATGACGGTCTCATGATGAGGCCTGACAGAAAGTTGTGAAAGGATCTAAGCCAAGAATTTCTAATGTATGCCTCTATGCTAGTAATTTCACCGGCTATCTTACCCCCACACCGGAACACAACAATGCGAACATTGCTGTTTGGCGGTGGGTTAGCAGGCAAGACGGTAGTAACAATCCGGACGGACCCTGCACGAGGCCCTACTACTCCAAAATTAGGACTATTGAACAGGTTCCTTTGATTGAGGTCACAAATAGCAACACCCTGCAAGATTTTAACGCGACTAAATGACACGTAAGCTTTAGCAAAAGTACTCTTGCCTAAGTGAATAACAGCTTTTTAGGATTTTGTAGTTTGTGTCAGTCTGTACACAGCTTAGCTCAGAGACAAAGTGGTTGAATACATTTTTAACCCTTAACTACCTACGTCCGATTTCTATAGCACAACCACCTACGAGAGGTCATGGAGACCTCTACTTGAAATAGGTCTAAAATATGTTTAAGTATTTATGTTAGAGGTACATTGATATAATATTTACCGCTTTAACGGTTTTAGGTATTTATTAACAAATATCGATACAACATTAATCAACAATATGTTCTTTAAACTTAACATAATAACATTACCTTACGTTTTTACGAAAAAAAATTTTTAAAACATCTGGAACATGAGATCACAAAATATTCTGACACTATATATTATTTTCTTGGTAAATTTTAAAGAAAAATAATCAGTCAAGAATATCAGCTATAAATTACAGTGTAAACTCTATATAACGGCACTCAAGGGACTGCGTATATTTTGACGTTATAGAGAGTTGTCGTTAAATGGAGAGAAGAAAAATCTGTATGAGAAAAAAAAGTTTATTTCAGACTAGTGTTAGTTAGTATGTATGTATGTATTAAAAAACAATTCTAGAGATAGGCATATTATTCGGGCCCTGTCGGTGAAGCCATGATAGCACAGCTTGATCCAAATCTACGTATTTAGGTTTCTTTAATTTTTTGGAAGATTTTCCATCCTCCTCTGCTTGTAATTTTTTTTCTTTATTTTTCTATATTGTGGACACGGTAGAGTGACTAAATACAAAGCGTCTACCAACATCACTTATCTTCTCTCCCGCCTCTATTGCGCGTATCAGTAAAACATTTTCGTCAATACACAGTGATTTTCTCTTACTTGCCATGTTTACATTTTGAAATTTTGCGAGCGACTAAAAACTATGATAACGTATAGATAGTCCATGACTCCTACTAACAACAGTCTACAACTCTACACGTGCAAGCAATCCCAATTTGTAAACAAAAGAACGGATTTCTTAGAAAGTTCGATATGTATGATGCCGACAGTCCAGTTTATTACGGGCTAGGATAATAAAGGGACAAAAGTAGGTACACAGCTGCGCAGTTTTTACTAATTTTGGCAACTAAAAAGTCCTTTTTATTATTTCATTCTTGTCGTTATTGAGAGTGGGTGTAACGCTATATAGAGTGTATCATTGTATGGAAGACAAGCTAAACCAACCAAAGCAGAGTGATTTCGACGCTTTAGGGAGTTTGTCGTTAAATCGAGTGACGTTACATAGAGTTTACACTGTATATATAAAAACTAGTAATTTTTATAAAATTGCAAGCTATTAAAATAGCCATTTCTTTAACTTAGTCACATTCCCTCAAATGTTTTAACAAACAAAAATTTAAATTTTGGAACACGAAATCACAAAATATTCTTAAACCATTTCTTTTTTCTTGATAAATCTTAATATACAATAATCAGTCGAGCTAATCAGTTATAATTTTTATATAAAACCAATATTTTTTATAGCCGTATCTGGCGACTGCCAATTGATACACAGTTCATACGTTTCGAGCATTGAATGCAGATTGCTTTCTTGCATTCAATTCAATTCATATGTTCTGCGTCTCCCACTGCTTTTTGGGGTCACAATTTGAGCAATATTTTCGAACTTGAAATCGTTCTTCAGCATTGCCTGGGACTCATCTGTGCTGGTAAGTTTGTATCTTTGTTGAGGATATTGTTGATATTGATTAATAGGTCCCGTAAAGAACTGTTGCCAGATGTCCAGTGGACTCGATGTAGAGGTCAATACATCGCGGTAAGCTTGTTTGATACCCTGTGCTTCATTGACTAGGTACATTATGTTGCAAGGTCCTTGATCATAGTGATGGTGGTTCAGATGCCCACCGAAAGCGATTCTTGCAGAAATAGTTCTTCTTTTTAGGTCTTGATCGCCGTTGTAATAATGGCACTTCGTCGTCTGAAGCAAATTGCTGTTCGTGATCTTGCTGCACTACCGGTCTAGGTCTCGATCGTCGCTGTAATAATAGCACTTCGTCATCAGAACATGACAAAAGCAGAATATGACTATAGCAGAACATGACTAAAGCCGAAGCCGAAATGACATCCATCTAAAAACCCTGGTGGTTCTAAGTTTGATTCTAAATCGCTACCTTCATCATCTGACAAGTCAACTTCATCGGAGGGCACTTCTCGTAATCATCTTTCGATCGTTGCGTCTTTAGAAACAGTTTTAACTAACACTAAACATGATATGCGGTCAAGTATTGAAAATTACAACCTCATAAAAATAAACGCAACCACCTAGGCAAGGTCTCAGAGACCAGCAAGATATAATACATGACCACCTAGGCAAGGTCGCTGAGACCACTGACGACAGTTTTATACTCACCAAATTCACAGAGGCTCACGTCCGAACGCGTCGAACGCATGGCTAGCACTGAGACGCCAGCGAGGAAAGGTACAAGGTCACAGAGGTCCGTGCCATGAACATGCGATGAGTTATTCACTAATTTTGTATTTGTCTGGTCCTGAGGACCTTGCCTAGGTGGTTAAGGGTTAAGATGGGATAAGTGTTTGTACGGAACCCTCGGTGCGCGACTCAGACCTCAGTCTTGTCGAACTGTATGACGCGAACCATATAACTCATTTTGTTCTATTAATTTAGTTAAACGTGTGTCTGTAGATAATATTTGTTACCAGGGTCGCTATGGCAAAGTGTGGCGCGGTCTGTGGTACGCGGACAGTGTGGCTGTGAAGATATTCTTCTCTCGAGACGAGGCGTCGTGGCAGAGAGAGACGGAGATATACAGCACGGTGCTGCTACGGCATACGAACATATTGGCTTACATTGGCAGCGATATGACCAGCAGAAACAGTTGTACACAGGTACATTAATTGTTATAGCTCTGTCGCCTGTGCGTTAGGTTCTATACATTCCGCTATAATTTGTTTGGATACTTTGTTTATATACTAGTACACAGGTACATTAATTGTTTGACTCATTTACATACGATCATACGAATTCTAAGTTACTTCTAGCAGACACACAAGCTTGAAATTTTGAGTTCTATTACGGTTTGGTGTACAAATCATCAAAAAAACCTAAACATTACAAAATTTCCGTGTAGTTTTCCAATTATGCGAGCTGCATAGATAAGTTTGTATTTCCTTATGAACCCTATAAAAAATGCACGATTACATGGCCAAGTTCATTACATTTATTATAAAGATAAATATGTTTAATATTAATGCGGGCACTACAATGGTCATGGTAATATGTTTTTAGTTACGTAATCCGGTGAAAATGTATGTCAAAGTTGTCATATAGGCGAAGGGTCACTTTGATAGGTACTGAATAAATGAACCGACTTGGTTTTATATTGTATCTCACAACTTTTTTCGGTAGGTTGCGAGACTTGCAATTTTTTACATGTAATGTTTTTGATGGGATATTATTTTCTCGGAACAAAGCGTCGATGTTTTTTCATTAAAAATTATCATTAATCGGTATATTGAGTGAGATATTTGATTTTGAAACATCACACTAATATTTTAAAGGCGAAAGTTTGTGTTTTTATGTTTGTCACTTCTTCACGCTCGAACACCTGGACAAATTTTGATAAATTGTGGTATGAAGGTAGCTGACACCCTGGATTACGCATAGGCTACTTTTTATCCCGAAACATATCCGTGGGATGAGCGGGTAAGACCACGGCGCGCAGCTAATCACTACATAGTATAAAACAAAGTCCGCTGCCTGCTGTCTGCCCTATGTATGCTTAGATCTTTAACCTATTGACCGCCAAGCGGTCTAGCAATTTACCGTGCCACTGACGCCAGAGTAAAAAAAAAGATGTGCCCCAAAATCAACAGGGATTGAAAAATACTTGTAGCGGTTAGAATTACAAAGTTTTTGATCATTGAAATTTGGACGGCTGTGGCCGACGTGGCGTCAGGGGCACGATTTTTTGTTGACGGCCACAGCCGACTGTGGCGCTCAAAAGGTTTAAGCTACGCAACGGATTTTGATGCGTTTGTTTAATAGATAGAGTGATTCAAGGGGAGGTTTGCACCCGTGCGAAGCCGGGGCAGGTCACTATTCTAGTTATAAAAATTAAGACTATAAGGTCGCGTTTAATGTATCTTAATACCTTTGTGTCATTATTTGACGACGCGGTTGGCGCAGTGGTTAAGCAACTGCCTACTGAGCCGACGGTCCCGGGTTCGAATCCCGGCAAGGGCAAATATTTGTGTGATGAACACGAATATTTGTGCCTGGGTCATGGATGTTCTATGTATTTAAGTATTTATTTATCTATATAAGTATGTATATCGTCGCCTAGTACTCATAACACAAGCCTTCTTGAGCTTAATTTGGGACTAGGTTGATTTGTGTGAGGTTGTCTGATATTTATTTATTTATTGTAATTTCCTCGTATGTTTCCAGCTATGGCTGATAACGCACTACCACCCCCTGGGCTCGCTGTACGAGCATCTGCAGCGGACGACGCTCACGAGACACCAGATGATGCTGATCTGTCTGTCCACCGTCAACGGGCTGCTACACTTACACACAGACATACATGGGACACAGGTACACATTTACTTATTTTATTATGTAGAAATATCTGACAATCTACCTAGACCCAAATTAATGTTTCACCCTTGTTTTATACAACGTTTCATCCAATTTTCATTTCATCGCAAGCATTTTTTTTCTAAAACCATAAAATATTTTGGGATGTCATAACACTAACCTAACGTAATCCACAGGTTGACATTTTCAATATTTCTGAATAATGTATGACTTCCGAGGCAAATATTTGTATATGAAATGAAAATTGTATGATATGAAGCATTCGGTGAAGTATTTTTCTTTAAAAGAAGAGGATCCCCAATTGAATACAAACTTAGATACATAGAAAACGTCCATGACCCAGGAACAAATACTCTATTAATAATTATAAAAAACTGTTTAAACTCACTTAAAATAACCAGGAACGGCCCGACATGTTTCGAACTCATGGAGCTCTTCATGACTCGCCTTTCACAACCTGCTGTTTAGAAATAATGTTTTATGTATTTTCCAGGGTAAACCAGCCATAGCCCACCGCGACATCAAATCCAAGAACATCCTAGTGAAAGTGAACGGCGAATGTTGTATCGCAGACTTCGGGCTCGCGGTCACCGCGCAACACGTGGCCAAGGGAATACCGAGCGCGAGGCAGGGGACCGTGCGGTACATGAGCCCGGAGATGCTGGATAACAGGTGAGACACTCGAGCTAGTCTTGAGATTAGTCGCTAGATGGCGCTGCAACGTCCGATCGTATCAAAGGCAAGAAACACGTATAACATCCAAGTTGAATGGCGAGTGCAGCATAACTGGTTTTGCTTAGCGCGAGGCAGGGGACCGTGCGCTACATGAGCCCAGCGATACTGGATAACAGGTGAGACACTCGAGCTAGTCTTGAGATTAGTCGCTAGATGGCGCTGCAACGTCCGATCGTATCAAAGGCAAGAGACACGTACAACATCCAAGTGAAACGGCGAGTGCAGCATAACTGGTTTTGCTTAGCGCGAGGCAGGGGACCGTGCGCTACATGAGCCCAGCGATACTGGATAACAGGTGAGACACTCGAGCTAGTCTTGAGATTAGTCGCTAGATGGCGCTGCAACGTCCGATCGTATCAAAGGCAAGAGACACGTACAACATCCAAGTGAAACGGCGAGTGCAGCATAACTGGTTTTGCTTAGCGCGAGGCAGGGGACCGTGCGCTACATGAGCCCAGCGATGCTGGATAACAGGTGAGACACTCGAGCTAGTCTCGAGATTAGTCGCTAGATGGCGCTGCAACGTCCGATCGCATCAAAGGCAAGAGACACGTATAACATCCAAGTTGAACGGCGAGTGCAGCATAACAGGGGGGGTATTCGACCAATTTTAGAGATATAATGGAGATCTCTCCTTTTCATCGCCATCCGTCACTTTTGACGTGTGCCTACTTGACAAGTGGCGATATCCCTAGAATATCGCAACTTCGTCAATTCGGACGCGCTAAATTTTCGTTTCGTATGTGACGGCATAAATAACAGGCGCATACTTTAAATTGACCGCGTAGTGCGTGAAATTAGTCCGTTACGTTTCATTCAAAACAGAAATTCATATGCATGAATAACATTTTTCACAATCATTATCGCCTTCGTATTTCCAAAATTGAGATGAGATATGTCAATTTAAAGCTCATCGCATTTTAATGACAGTTCAACGGCGATATAACAGTTATCTAATAGAGATGTGACGTTTGGCGTTCACTCTAACGGCATTCTCGAATTGGGCCCCTGGTTTTGTGTTCACGGTAACCGCTCAACATAACGAAGGGGTTACCGAGCGCGAGGCAGGGGACCGTGCGATACATGAGCCCGGAGATGCTGGATAACAGGTGAGAAACTCGAGCTAGTCTTGAGATTAGTCGCTAGATGGCGCTGCAACGTCCGATCGCATCAAAGGCAAGAGACACGTATAACATCCAAGTTGAACGGCGAGTGCAGCATAACAGGGGGGGGTATTCGACCAATTTTAGAGATATAATGGAGATCTCTCCTTTTCATCGCCATCCGTCACTTTTGACGTGTGCCTACTTGACAAGTGGCGATATCCCTAGAATATCGCAACTTCGTCAATTCGGACGCGCTAAATTTTCGTTTTCTTTGTATGTGACGGCATAAATAACAGGCGCATAGTTTAAATTGACCGCGTAGTGCGTGAAATTAGTCCGTTACGTTTCATTCAAAACAGAAATTCATATGCATGAATAACATTTTTGACAATCATTATCGCCTTCGTATTTCCAAAATTGAGATGAGATATGTCAATTTAAAGCTCATCGCATTTTAATGACAGTTCAACGGCGATATAACAGTTATCTAATAGAGATGTGACGTTTGGCGTTCACTCTAACGGCATTCTCGAATTGGGCCCCTGGTTTTGTGTTCACGGTAACCGCTCAACATAACGAAGGGGTTACCGAGCGCGAGCCAGGGGACCGTGCGGTACATGAGCACGGCGATACTGGATAACAGGTGAGACACCCGATCTAGTTCGCTGTAACAACGGATCGCATCAAAGGCAGGAAACACGTACAACATTTATTTACTTATTTATTTAAACTTCATTGCACAAAACAGAAGTCAGTACAAATGGCGAACTTAATGCCTAATGGCGTTCTCTACCAGCCCCACCATAGGGCCAAACAGAGATGCTTCAAGTGGGTGCAGAGTATAAAATTAATCGAGAGCATCCAAGATGCAAGTGGATACATGCAATATTCAAGTGAAAGTGAACGACGAATGCAGTATAACTGGCTTTGCGTTCTCCCCCAACCTTTTAACCGTTCAACATAAAGGGAAGAATAGTATAGCCAAGCCAGTATTACTAATACTAATGTATTAAGAAGGCTAAGAACAGAAAGGACTTCGCAAAGATGGTCGCCGACATCCGATAGGGTATGGCAGTAGAAGAAGAATACTAGCGCTTTAGTTAAGTTTTTCACTTATAACTATAGTGATTTTATAAGGTTATAAGTCTCTTGTTTCTCGACAACGGTAAAAAAAGAGTTACGCGAAGGAATAAAGTTTTCATCTCTCCTGTTCGGAAAGTGTCATTTTCATGAGTAGATAGCCGGGTGGAAAATAGCTTTTCCATCCCTAGGGTGGAAAGTATTTTTTTTTTAATTGCCACGAAGTCAAAGATAATTACCTTCTAGATGCACGTCGTGACCAACTAAATTAGGTACAATCTAGTCGGCCGTGGTAAGTGGCCATTGAAAAAAGGTCTCCATAGGTTAGATATAGGCAAGCTTAATTTATTTATATCTAATTATCCATACTATCCATACTTCCATATATATATAATATTATAAATGCGAAAGTGTGTCTGTCTGTCTGTTACCTCTTCACGCTTAAACCGCTGAACCGACTTAGATGAAATTTGGTATGGAGATAGTTTGAGACCCGGGAAAGGACATAGAATACTTGTCATCCCGAAAAAAAATAGTGTTCCCGTGGGATGAGCGGGTAAAACCGCGGGGCACAGCTAGTTAAATATAAATTTGCCTTATATTCATAAAACATACATATAATTCCGTCCCACATTTATAGATAGATCGTACATTTATTTACCCACTAGATTGCTTTTGGTAACTACGGCTACCTGTCACCGCTCTTATTTTATTATATAAATAAAGTCCAACTCAAAACTCGAAGCAATTGAGTGGTTAAAAAAATAAATTGAAACCATGGGATATTTTTTTTTACTTTTTAAATGTTGGCGGTACTTGTGTATCTTAACTTTTTTTTATCTATTAAAAATAATAATAATAATAATGAAAGTTTGCACTAGAAAAAGCCGGAACACGAGATAAAATACAAATACCGTGTCTTTAATTGATTATTTGTTAAAAATGACATGGACATTAATATAACTCACTCATGACATATGTGCGTGTAGTATTTTATTTTCCTCGCAGTCGAAATGAAAAGTAGAGTGTTTAGCTCGGGTGAAATTACCCATTTCACCCTCGAACTATTGGCGCTCTCACTTCGTTCGAGCGCCAGAAATATCTCTGGGGCAATGGGTCACTTTCGACCCTTGGTTAACAATCTACTATTTTCGATACTATTAACATTTCCATTCCAGCTTGAACCTCCAATGCTTCGAATCCTACCGCAAATGCGACATGTACGCGCTCGCCCTCGTGTTCTGGGAAGTATGCAGACGGGTGAGCCCGGCGCTGGAGGCGCGCGTGCCGTTCCACCAGCTCGCGCCGCAGGACCCGAGCCAGGAGCTCATGAGGAAGATCGTCGTCGTCGACGCAGCCAGGCCCGAGCTGCCCACCACCTTCACGCACCCTGTAAGTTCATAAACATGGCATGCACTATCTAAAAATGATGCTCCTGGCGTCACAAGCGCCCATAGGCAGCGGTAACTGCTTAACATCAGGCGGGACGCATGCTTGTTTGCCACCGTCGTAGTATAAAAAAATGACGCTCATGTGGTCACCGAGCAAACGTTTCTAGAAATAGATTCTCGTATACTACGTGTAAGTTCACTCTTGGGTGTGATATGGAAGGATGGTGTGGAAAACAAACATTCACACACCCTGTATTTAGATAACCTATATTGTGCAATTAAGATATATGAATGCCAAGGACGTCTGTTTTAGAGACATTTATTACGATTGTGAAATAATAATGTCCTAGTGTTGAAGCGTTCATAGCTGATTATCAATTACGTCAGTATGCCAAGGACGTCTGTTTTAGAGACATTTATTACGATTGTGAAATAATAATGTCCTAGTGTTGAAGCGTTCATAGCTGATTATCAATTACGTCAGTGTAATACTACGTGTATGTTCACTCGTGGTTGCAAAATGGTATCATGATGTGGAGCAGTGTCGTGTCGAATTCTCGTACTGTATTAGACGATATATATAGCCCAACGGTGTTTTTCAACCCATGCCATATTGCGTAAACAATATATGACGTATGCACATTATTACCATATGAAAGCTGTTTGTAGCGCCATTATCGTCTGGCCTAGTTAGGCTATAATAAATAAATATCAGACAACCTCACAAAAATCGATCTAGTCCCAAATTAAGCTCAAGAAGGCTTGTGTTATGGGTACTAGACGGTGATATACATAATTATATACGTAAATATATACTATATGCATAGAACAACCATGTCCCAAGCACAAATATTCGAGTTTAATAACACGAGTTTGGAATTCCTTTGCCACCAGAGTCACGTACGACGTTTTTCATCACACTTTAAAGGAAATAAAACAAAAGTAATAAACAGTAGTCAATACCAAATTACTTACCACCCCAGGGCGTAATATACGACTTGTGTCGAAATACATATCCATACTAATCCATACTAATATTAAAAATGCGAAAGTGTGTCTGTCTGTCTGTTACCTCTTCACGCTTAAACCGCTGAACCGACCGAGATGAAATTTGGTATGGAGATAGTTTGAGACCCGGGAAAGGACATAGGATACTTTTCATCCGGAATAAATTTAGTGTTCCCGTGGGATGAGCGGGTAACACCGCGGGGCACAGCTAGTAATATATAATTGGACGTGTATCCCCAGACGATGTCGGGCATGTGCCGGCTGATGCGCGAGTGCTGGCACCAGACCGCGTCGGTGCGGCTCCCCGCGCTGCGCGTCAAGAAGACGCTCCTCAAGCTCGCCGCCGCCGACCCCGCCGTCCGCCTCGACCAGGACGAGGTGTTCGTCTGACACTACTGCTACCGCACTGGTAACTACTGCTACTGCACTGGTAACTACTGCTACTGCACTGGTAACTACCACTGTTACCTACTGCAAGTGCTCTGTTAACTACTGCAACGGCATTGTTAACTACTGCTACTGCACTGGTAACTACTGCTACTGCACTGGTAACTACTGCACTGGTAACTACCACTGTTAGCTACTGCAAGTGCTCTGTTAACTACTGCAACGGCATTGTTAACTACTGCTACTGCACTGGTAACTACTGCTACTGCACTGGTAACTACCACTGTTAGCTACTGCAAGTGCTCTGTTAACTACTGCAACGGCATTGTTACCTACTGCTACTTCACTGGTAACTACTCCTACTGCACTGATAACTACCACTGTTAGCTACTGCAAGTGCTCTGTTAACTACTGCAACGGCAATGTTACCTACTGCTACTGTACTGGTAACTACTGCTACTGCACTGGTAACTACCACTGTTACCTACTGCAAGTGCTCTGTTAACTACTGCTACTGCACTGGTAACTACTGCTACTGCACTGGTAACTACTGCTACTGCACTGTTAACTACTGCTACTGCACTGATAACTACCACTGTTAACTATTGCAAGTGCTCTGTTAACTACTGCAACGGCATTGTTAACTACTGCTACTGCACTGGTAACTACTGCTACTGCACTGGTAACTACTGCTAATGCACTGGTAACTACCACTGTTAGCTACTGCAAGTGCTCTGTTAACTACTGCAACGGCATTGTTACCTACTGCTACTGCACTGGTAACTACCACTGTTAACTACTGCAAGTGCTCTGTTAACTACTGCAACGGCATTGTTACCTACTGCTACTGCACTGGTAACTACTGCTACTGCACTGGTAACTACCACTGTTAGCTACTGCAAGTGCTCTGTTAACTACTGCAACGGCATTGTTACCTACTGCTACTGCGCTGTTGACTACTGCAACTGCACTGGTAACTACCACTGTTAACTACTGCAAGTGCTCTGTCAACTACTGCAACGGCATTGTTAATTACTGCTACTGCACTGGTAACTACCACTGTTAGCTACTGCAAGTGCTCTGTTAACTACTGCAACGGCATTGTTACCTACTGCTACTGCACTGGTAACTACTGCTACTGCACTGGTAACTACCACTGTTAGCTACTGCAAGTGCTCTGTTAACTACTGCAACGGCATTGTTAACTACTGCAATAGCACTGTTAAATGGTCAGTGGATTCATGTGCATGAAGCTGTAAAGTAAGGTGTGTGTAAAGAACTGTACTCAATAGTCTGTTGATAATACGGTATTCGACGTTAGTGAAAATTAATTATGTCATTGAAACCACTAAACGTACATTCAAAAATACACGGAACCATATAAACTAAACTAACGCTAAGTTTTGGACATTTTAAATTATTAATTAGACAAAACTAAAAAGAAGACTCAATCGCATATATTATGAACAAATCAGCTACTATTTTTGAAATGTCAAAATCAATTTGACGTAGTATGAGGTTTCTATGGAGATACTGGCTTATGTAATCATAAAAATCAGTAGTCAAAACACGTGTTTTTGTTACTTCTTGTTCAATCAAAAATAGTATGATGTCCAAAAGTTTGTAGTAGCATATAGTTCCGTGTATTTTTGAATATGTATTTAGTGGTTTCAATGATACAATTTATTTTCACTATATTCTAATACCATTTTCCCTATTGGTCGATCTCAGAACTTATCGGTTTTCGATGGCAATCCCTTATAACACTTGTATATAAACAAAGATTCTAGAGATTCGACTAAAATTCACTGAACAATGTATGCGACAGCTATTTTTATTGACACAAACTTAGATATCAAGCAGTTCTGTTTATGAACTGACTGTATTTAGATGATTTCTACTGTATTGGCAATTTTGCCTCTTAGTAAAAGGATTACATTTTAATTTGAAAGAAGTCTTACATTAACAGTTCGTAAGTGCCTTATTACGTTTATATGCTTCAACGCCTTAACAGGTGCAAGAATTTTGTCCAAAATAAATATGAAATATATGTATACAAAATTATAGTAACACAAATATATAAGAAATTACTCCTACCCATCATGTATGACGAAGCCTGTTGCGAATATTATTTGCATTGTAATAATGTGAAGAAATATCCTGAAAAATTAATTAAAATAATGGTTTTATAATGCACGTTTAATTTTTATAATATTCGTCAAATTAACTTGTAAAATACATGCTATAATTTTGGACAAGAGTCTATACATAGTGCCTAATAATCAAATAATCAGGGAATTATTAAAATGTTAGATTTAATGTAATAAATTTTCGTTGCATAATGAACATAATTATATGAAAAAAGCTTTATTATAATTTAGTTATTTTTAATAATGAATGCTTTCTATTTATAGCATAAATTTACTTACTTTTAGGTTCGTTATTATCTAATGTTAGCTTTATCTACGCCACTTTAAAAGAAGAAATGGATACGATGAATAATTAAAACTGACAGAACGAACGCACAGATTCAAAGTATTGCACCTTCAAGGAACTCCTTAAGTATGTCCGCATAAGCGGAACGGAGTGGAACGGTGTAAAATGAAAAATTTCATACAAATTTTAATTGAATGAGTAAGGTGGTAAACTTTTTGGTCTTCACCCGGATACACTTGGTTGAATAGTGGCATCATTATTTAAGAATTTGATCAAAAGAAATTTTGTTAAGTAGTTTATTAAAAAATACTGGGTAAGTTTAATGTGTCTTAAAATGCCTTACAACCGCGAGAAGCTTATATATTATAGTACACTCTAGATTTTATATAGTTTTCAGTGTAGTATAAATACGGTCAGTAGGTACTCTGAAAATAGTCATACCTACCTATTTTACAATTGAATCCAAAAAAAATTATATATCTGAATTGAATTGTACATTACATATAAGTACAAATGGCGGACTTAATGCCATGAGGCATTCTCTACCAGTCAACTATAAGGGAAAACAGAGACATTATTGGTGCGAGATGGGTGTACAACAAAATGTGTACACACACGATGCAAATGTCGAAACAAAATACATTAATTATATTGATTAATAATATGAAAATGCCACTACATATACATATATTTTAGCAGTTCTTTAATTACATTAACCTTTTGAGAGCCAAGGACGGCAAATCACGTCCACAGAAAACTTGTCCCGGACGCCAACGTCATCAAATGACGTCCGTACCGTATTCTAATGATCAAATGATCAAGGACCTCGCAATTTATTTTTTCAATCCCGTTTGCTTTGGAACACTTTTTTATTTCCTTTTTTGCTTCGGCGTCAATACACACAAAAAAAAACAGTCCGTTACAGATTGACATCCAAATGGCAATATTTTTCGTGTTCTATTCAGAGTAGTGACGATAAGCTTCTCCTATATATTATAATGTTGTATATTTGACAGGATATGACAGTATTATGGAGTGTAGAGGTAACGAGAACTATGTCTATATATTCAAAATATCCGTTGAAAAGCACTAAATTTGTGGCGTTACTGTAGGTAGTAAAAGTAGGTAGTAGTTATATTACATAAGCCTGTTTGTGTGTAAATTTTTAACAACAGTCATAAAGAACTAAATTTTCCTCTTTTGCTGTGTATAGGAAATAAATAAGAGCAACTCTGGTCACCAAAAATATAAAATTCATTTTTTTCAACTTGTCACATTTAATTCTGTTTAGAACTGCGTTTTTTTCATATCTTGCTACTCTAGAGCTTTTGTCACTTGAAATACGGCTTTGGAACTATTATTTCCTGCTTAACGGTGGACCGGTCAAATATTCTTTATACAAGATTTATTCATTTATTTAAACTTTACTGCACAAGAAAAAAACGTTCAAAAGGGGGACTTAATTCAAAATTCAAATTCTTTATTCTGCAAGTAGGCCTCAAGGGCTCTTTTACAAGTCTATTCATTAAAGTTACGATAATAATTAGAACACAACAATATGCTATGGGGCATTCTCTACCAGTCAACCTTAGGGCAAAGCAGAAAGATTATGCTCCTGTTTCTTCTACACTCCATAGACAGTATGTCATATGTTTAGATACTTAAAAAAGAAGTGCCGAATAGTATTTGTAATTTAGTTTTAAGATGTAAAAATGTAATTAGTATGTTTAACATGACGCGTAGGGAAATTCCGGCTTCAGTAATTTTATATACTCAGTCATATTATACTTAAATACATATTGATTATAGTAATTTATAAAACTATAATTATTTATCAGCAACTTACCTGATTCAATCACCTTTTGAACGCCACCGACGTCATATCACGTCATCGGAAAATTGCTGTCAACGTCGTCAAATGACGTCCAAATTTCAATGACTTGACGACGCGGTTAGTGCAGTTTGTAGTGCACCTGCCTACTGAGCCGGCGGTCCTGTTGTCGAATCCCGGCCAGGGCAAACATTTGTGTGATATACTTGAATATTTGTTCCTTATTAAACGTAAAATACGCTAAAGCTGGTCTACTGAAAATGTTCTTAGGAAGTGTGTTTGATATTTTTCGGCATTTTATTGCAGATAACTTTACTGTTCCTAGGATCTGGAATAATATGTGTTCAATTGTACCGCTGCTATAAATCTATACCGATGTAACATACATGGGTCAGGACCAAAAAGTTGGATGAAATTAAGTCGTAGTTAGCGAGGAATTAAAAACAATTGAGAAAGTTCCGTTGTGCGACAAAAAATAACGATACAATAAGGAACCTTAAAATAGAACATTAAGGTACATTATTGAAAGGTTAACTGTCGTCGCACAATGGAGACTTTGACACTAATATTATTGAGTTATTATTGAGTGAGTTAAGGGTGAGTTAACGTTGCAAACTTTTTGGTCTTCACCCACATACCTACGCAAGTAACATATATATTGTCAATACATAAGCTCTTTATTTTAGTTATAAGTAATAACTAGCCATTAAAGTGTCGTATAATACTTATCAGGGCCGAAAGTGGCATTTCCTGCCTGTATGGGAGAAAATTCCACTTGCCGACCAAGGGAAGACTTAATTTTGTGTAAACTGTGTACACACCACAGGCGGTCATGAATAAGCCATGTTTATTGCCCTCGCCTTAGGCTCGTGCGGCAAATTCACTGTCTCGTGTTTATTACCGCCCTAGTATATAAGGATTATGCCTAATTTAGCATTAAAGCAGCTTTTTCTTGTAATTATAGTTGTCTTTCGTTGCCATACTGTAAACTACTAGTTATGAAATAAAATAAGCATTTTATTATTTTGTTAATGTACGGTTGATATTCAAATTTGAAACTTTAGCCTCATAGTGATAGCGAAGCTTCGTATTGCTGTTTCTTTCTTTATTTACGTTAAAGAAAGGGCCAGCAGGTATGTTCGCGTAATTAACAATTTGCGGTGATCAGAATCAGAGAGTACGTTGTTAATACAGATGTCTAAATAAATTATGTACAGGACGCTACAGATAAACCTGAACTGAACTCCATAACTCTGATTTTGATGCACCGAATTAAATGATGATACTTTGTATTGTTTAAATTTGAAATTTTGACAAAAACTGTTGTATTGAAGATTGTTTTTGTATTTGAGAATATTTAAGAATGGAATCTCGTTATTCGGTCACTCGTTAAAATTATACACGGATGTATGTTAGTCGTAAGCCGTGCATTTATTATTGGTTCCTCTTTAATACTCGAAAAGACAAGACTTGACGTCACTGTGCACAGGTTTCTAGATTTCTAAGGAGGCTTCGCCACCGCGAGACTTTCATATTTTTTTTTTGTTACATTGCACACGGATGCTCGTGATGAGGCAGCACCCTAAAGAGTTATTCAAATATCGGTATCTCTTTACCTAAGACTGTTATTCAACATAAACTTTAGAATCTATAGTGAATACCGACATTACGAGTTGGAAAATTCTTGTAGTGTACAAAAAACACCTCTAAATTATGCCACGAAATGTACAACTGATGTTTGATAATGATAATATTGCATACAGCATTTTCTGTACCTATCTATAGTTTCGCTTTCAACAAAAGCTTTCAACAAGTTAGGAAAAGGACAAGAAGTAGATACCTTGACTGATGTCCGCGCAAATTACACTTTTGTTAGAATCTGTGTACAGTGACAACGGTACAAACTTTGTTGGTTTTCCATAATGTGTCTGGTGATGTGTGTTCAAATGATTGTAAATAGTACCTAGGACTAGTTTTAAGTCTGAGCTATGTTCAGAATGAAGAGAATAAATATTTGTCTATTAAAATACTTTTTGTTTGATTTTCATTCTCATGAAATAATTAGCACTTTGTACTACTGCCCTTGTACAAACACTAGACCAAATTTGTCATGGCACTGAAATCGGCATAAATAGGCTATATTAATAGGCTAAAATATAGACTATTAATATAATAGCCTGTTTATTAATTCGGTATACTTAAATGACATTTCGTAAATTTGAACTTGTGTCTCTCATTTATTATTTTAAGCTAAAATACATTATTGTTTCAATTCAATATACAATCATTAATGTTTGAAACTATGGAGCTGTTATTCCGAATAAAAATTTGAAAATATGGGAATCATCAATAATAAAAACCTAAGATTTGTTTAAAACATTTAATTATAAATTAATATATAAAAGCATACAAGACATTACAATAACTTAAGCTAGGAAATGCACAAATTGGTACGTTCCTTATTGCTTCCTTATCTATATAAAAATTTCATTCTGTAATACTATATTAGATATTACCATTCGATTTGCACTTTGAAATGCATCATATTACTGATGCTTCAGTACTTTAAAATATCGCGAAACTAACGAATATCGAAGAGAAAAGGGATTACAAACAGTTCAAAGATTGAAAATTAAAACTATCCTGATTGGTCAGTCCGGCGCCATTTTGTTTCCGAGTTTTTACTCTAGTGAATGACTGTTCACTGCAAAAGTGGCTTCCTTTCCCTTTTCCCGGCGACATAGTTTCTTAATACTTATAGAGTTAATTCTTTCATTGGTCCGCTTTGGACAAAATGCGACTTAGCCTCTGTTCGTTGGACGTAAAAGTTAAATATTTCGAGCGAGGATAGGTTTCGTTCTTATCCCTAAACAGGATCTATCAGTCTAATCATGATGCTCGTCCTGGGCCAGCTCCTCAAGATCTTCCTGGTCAAATTCTGTGTCGTCTTCCGCCGTCGCCTCCTGGTACTGCTGGTATTCTGACACCAGGTCATTGACATTGCTCTCTGCCTCGTTAAACTCCATCTCGTCCATGCCCTCGCCGGTGTACCAATGCAAGAAAGCCTTGCGCCTGAACATAGCCGTGAACTGTTCCGAGATGCGCTTGAACAGCTCCTGGATCGCCGTCGTGTTACCAATGAAGGTAGAAGACATCTTCAAGCCTTTAGGAGGGATGTCGCACACAGCTGTCTTGACGTTGTTAGGGATCCATTCGACGAAGAAGCTGCTATTCTTGTTTTGGATCGACAGCATCTGCTCGTCGACTTCCTTCATGGACATGCGACCACGGAAGATGGCGGCCACGGTGAGGTAGCGGCCGTGGCGCGGGTCGCACGCCGCCATCATGTTCTTGGCGTCGAACATCTGCTGGGTCAGCTCGGGCACGGTGAGCGCGCGGTACTGTTGGCTGCCGCGAGAGGTTAACGGGGCGAATCCGGGCATGAAGAAGTGCAAACGCGGGAAGGGAACCATGTTAACGGCCAGCTTTCTGAGATCAGCGTTCAATTGTCCAGGGAATCTAAGACAAGTCGTGACGCCGGACATTGTAAGGGACACCAGATGGTTCAGGTCTCCGTACGTAGGGTTGGGGACCTTGAGGGTCCTATAGCAGATATCGTATAGCGCTTCGTTGTCGATGCAATAGGTCTCATCTGTGTTCTCGACGAGCTGGTGAATAGAGAGGACTGCATTGTACGGCTCGACGACTGTATCTGATACTTTAGGAGACGGAACTACGGAATACGTGTTCATGATTCTGTCGGGGTATTCCTCTCTGATTTTGGAGATGAGGAGCGTGCCCATGCCGGAGCCAGTGCCGCCTCCTAGGGAGTGTGTGAGCTGGAAGCCCTGAAGACAGTCGCAGTTCTCACACTCCTTCCTGACTACATCTAGTACTGCGTCGACCAGCTCGGCGCCTTCGGTGTAGTGGCCCTTGGCCCAGTTGTTGCCGGCGCCGGACTGGCCGAAGACGAAGTTGTCTGGCCTGAAGAGCTGCCCGTAGCCGCCGGAGCGCACGGCGTCCATGGTGCCGGGCTCGAGGTCGAGCAGGATGGCGCGGGGGACGTACTTCCCGCCGTTCTCCGCGCACGCAACTGAAAGGAATAGTACATTACATCAGAGGCCGGGAAAATGAGGATTTCCGGCCAAGTAGGTATATACGGCCGAGCGACCGTGCGAGCGAGGCCGGATAGTGATACGAGGCCGGGAATCCGTTTTCACGACGAGGCATGTATAGTGCTTTTCTCAAACATACAATGAAATAAAAAAATTTACTTCAAAGAATAACACTTAATATTGTTTGTCCGATATTTTCCGAATTCGACCGAATTTTAAAAATGCGATTTCAGATTCTGACTCAGGAGCCCCAAAAACCCCCGGATACCGAATTTCAGCTTCCTAGGACCAATTTGACATTTTCTCCATACAAATCGTTTTTTTTTTTTCGATATTTTCCGAATTTGACCGAATTTTCGGACAAGATTTCAGATTCATATTTTTGAGCCCCGAGAGCCCCCCGATACCGAGTTATAGCCGCCTAGCACCAATTTGAAATTTTGAAAAAAAAAAAGTCGCCAAGTTGAATTTTTTTTTCCACAAGTGTCTAACAACCAACCTTTAAAAACAAAACCTGCTTTTTGTCAAACCAGCCAGCTGTGTGAATGACCTTGTTGTTGAAACCAAAAAAAAGTTACTTTGCAGGCCTAGGCCTGAAAAGCAGTATGAAATCCCTTTACAGTCCTCTCGAGTTGTTGCGCCCAAAAAGCGATACTTCCGAGCCTATTTTAAGGAGCGTAAAGACAATATTTCATTGGATGTTTGAGAAAAACATTATTTTAATTAGTATGTATACGAGTGACAAGCAAGTCTAATCTAGAAGATGCAAGGTTACCGGGGTACCTACTGACGTAGCATCCATATGAGTGTTCTGTCTTTTGCCGGAGTAAATAGCCCAATGGCTACGGTATATGTGTATACGGTAAAAGTGGCAATGCGCTGTGCACTGTTCAAGTTCCCTACATGGTAATTGGTAAAGCTTTGTCTCTGATCCCGTGTGGAACTTTGAAGAGATTTATGTTCAACAGCAAACGTTTTCGGGGTGTAAAAAGATCACAGTATTACTGCGATTCTCATTAGCGCTTGAAACGCCGCGCTGTCACAACCATGGTCTCTTTATCGACGATATAATACGGAAAAGTCGTACAAATTTAATTGAAAAATTAAAACGGCTTTAACTTCGCTGAACTACTTAACAGCAAATGGCATTCGAGTATTTAACGAAGCCACCAATAAAAGGGCCGTGGTTGTGACGGTGGTTTAAACGCTCATGAGAGTCACTCATTACATTGCATGCGTCATTAATTGTAATTTGTACATCACGTAGGTATCGCCCTTCTCTTCATACTTCGCATGCAGTCCAGAGAGACAAGTCAATAAAGCTTTTTATAGACCATAAACTGATGCTATACACAGGGAAATTTAACCTCAATAAATTAACCTCATAATCTAGACAATAAACCAGGAAATTCTAATTCCAGTCACAAAAAATTAGGCCATGCAATCTAAAATGCTAATTCAAAATTAAAGTAGGTAGTTTTGCTTTTCGCGGTATATACGAGATGGTAATATAATGGTAATGCATAACGGTGGGTGCGTTATGTCGGTAATTCTTGTCTGTTCTGTATTTACATATATGAACGGTTATATGGTATGCGGTTTTATGTGTAAAGAGTATTTTAGAATTTATGGATGTGATGTACGATAATTGCTTTGGATGGTTTTTGATGGGTTCATTTTATTATTAGTGGCCATAACAATGGCAGCTACCCCTTAACAAGAATTTGGTTTAAATTAATAGTAGTTTATGCAACTGATACATAATGAGAGGCCTTAAAACACGAGTGTGGTTTTATGAAACGAGCGTCAGCGAGTTTCATAATAGGATCACACGAGTGTTTTAAGGCCTAATTATGTACAGTTGTATACACTACTTTATCTACACACATATCATAAGTACTCTAAGATGGGTTCAGAAGCCATAAGGAAATGACCGGCACCACTAGTGCTACCTACCTGTAAAATATCTAACACATATACTAATTCAGTAAGAAATAAATCTGAACAAATACATAAACAGATTATTTATTGTAATAGTTGTAATTTACATTTACTTTGAAACAATATTTTCAACTAAAATGTGAATTACAATAAACTTTTCACAATTCTACTTTCGTAACAGAAAAGAACCAACAAACAAATGACAACAATAATGGCGGCAATTCAAACCTCCGTCAAGACGAATGTTTTTTTTTTTCGAAATCATATACAAACGAATGTATCCATATTCTCATGTCACTCGAGATCAAATGTCGTGCGGTTTTTATAAAAAAACATACTGAATTGACGTTTCGTATCGATAACAATATTAATATCTATGGATACTAGAATAGAGACCGACTTGTGTTTTGACAGCTGTTCCTAATTTAAACTCGTAACCTTACAAAAATCGGTACTGCAATAACATTACAGTACAGATTTTACCTACTGCCACAGATAAGAAAGTTCTCATAGTAAAATTGGTTATAGTAATGCTGGCCATTTCCTACGGTTTCTGAACGCATTTTAGAGCACTAATGATATGTGCGTAGTCTACGCACGTAGATAAAAACTTTTATCTACGCACATATCATTAGTGCTCTAAAATGCGTTCAGAAATCGTAGGAAATGACCAGCATTATTACAACCAATTTTACTATGAGATTTTTTTTGTCTGTGGTAGTAGGTACCTAAAATCTGTAGGTACTGTAATGTTATTGCAGTACCGATTTTTGTAAGGTTACGAGTTTAAATTAGGAACAGCTGTCAAAACACAAGTCGGTCTCTATTCTAGTATCCATAGATATTAATATTGTTATCGATACGAAACGTCAATTCAGTATGTTTTTTTATAAAAACCGCACGACATTTGATCTCGAGTGACATGAGAATATGGATACATTCGTTTGTATATGATTTCGAAAAAAAAAAACATTCGTCTTGACGGAGGTTTGAATTGCCGCCATTATTGTTGTCATTTGTTTGTTGGTTCTTTTCTGTTACGAAAGTAGAATTGTGAAAAGTTTATTGTAATTCACATTTTAGTTGAAAATATTGTTTCAAAGTAAATGTAAATTACAACTATTACAATAAATAATCTGTTTATGTATTTGTTCAGATTTATTTCTTACTGAATTAGTATATGTGTTAGATATTTTACAGGTAGGTAGCACTAGTGGTGCCGGTCATTTCCTTATGGCTTCTGAACCCATCTTAGAGTACTTATGATATGTGTGTAGATAAAGTAGTGTATACAACTGTACATAATTAGGCCTTAAAACACTCGTGTGAACCTAAACCACACTCGTGTTTTAAGGCCCCTCATTATGTATCAGTTGCATAAACTACTATAATTTCATTATCTATACAATATCGCTGAGCGCCGGCCCAAACCCACAGGATTTTATGTTCCATTTTTGTGAGACTTCAAAAAACGCAGAGGTTTCCTTTTACCGGGATGTTTGTTCCGTGCGGTTTTCTGAATCACTAAGTTAATTAAACTCGAAATAATTATAAATTTAAATTTAAATGAATTTCCGGAGTTAAAGTACGTAAGGTATATCTTTTATAGTTATAGAAATATCACCTGATCACACTTAACGATTACACCCTGATGTACCTAATGTACCTATTAAGTTGTGTACCCACTGCCCTACGTAACATAAATTATCTAGATTCGTCTAGTCTAGCATTTCCTTTAGTTGATAGACACGACAGACGTAATCAGCTAACTCTCTACTCAGTAGGCATTTAATCCGGGGTGAATGCCCCCAGTCTCAATGTCTGCCAACAATTAACGCAATTGGACAATTGTTCCGGCTGAGGGCTCTAGTCTTGAGTCTAGGATTTTAATGTTAAGTGTCCAATTACTTAGTCTTGTCGGAAGGTCGTCTTGGTCGTTTATCCCGGATCTTGGATTCGTAGATATGCTTGGTTTTTTGCATAGGTATTGCTCAAAAATAGAGTTGAAAGAAATCAATCTATACATGAATGGGTAAGAACCAAAAGTTGGTCGAAATTTAGGTGTAGTAAACGAGAAATAAGCTATAACTGAGCACAACTGCGAGACCACATGCTACATACAACCTGCGATCGACTCTCATAGCTAGCCAACTATGCTGCCTTGGTACCTAGACGAGAGAGACCGCAAGCTTATAGATGCTTCCAGACGGTACCAGTTCCGTAAATGAACTGAGATGTGCTTCAACTGCAAGTCGCTGGTGGTGGTGACCTTGTACACGCTGGCAGGGTCTTTTTTTTTTTCATTTATTTATTACACAGAAAAAACAATACATTTAATAATAATGCAACGAGCAAAACCATACTAAGGTTTAACTGCCGTTGAATTCACTCACATCACAATAAGCAGGTATTAACTAGATAGGTATTATTAATAACGATCGGACTTACATCAGCTAAGGTACATTGCTTTAACAATTCGTTTACAGTGGTGTGGGGTTACACACACACTCGTAAGTATGTTGGAATCGAGTTCGTTAAGAATACTCGGTAACATGTATTCCCACCTCCGTTTTCCGTACACATTGTTACATTTTGGGAGGACAAATGTAGGTAAGTAATCTAATTTCCGAAGATGTGCCGGTCTACTGGTTCGTATAAGACTTCCTATACTTTCTATTTTGTCGCTAAGTATGAGCATTTTAATGTTGTTCTTAATATTGGTTATTTCGCAATATTTAAATATGTCGATCTCGTTAATAAACATTTCTTTTTTCTTAACATGGTTAGGTATAATTGATTTTAATAGACTTAGCTGTAATCGGTATATCCTATCAATGTAGGTTTTATAAGTTCTGCCATAACTGCTTAGTCCATAATCTATGACAGACTGGGCTAATGCAGTGATCGGGGATTTCACTGCCACACGCGGGATATCAAGTCGAAATGATAATATGGATACGCCGCTTAGCCCGCGATAGGAACAAAACTGTTCGAAAAGTAAACGCTATTTCGGTGTTGGTAATTCGTTTATAAAATAAAGGACTGTTAAAAAACAGTGTTGGTTATGATTTAAAGAAAAAATATTATTCAAAACTCTCAGGCGGGCAAAAGCTAAAACAATAGTCAAAAATGTCGGTTGAAAAAACTAGTTAAACTACAGGAACGAGATATGTCAATCATCGATGCCCTAGAAATCTTTGATGAAGTCCGGACAGTTGTAAGTTGGAGTAATAGTTTACGCATAGAGACTAAACTAGAAGCAGTCATGGCTCGAAATCCGGATGTAGATCTTGTCAGAGCATACGCCGAGCAAATATCACACGAATCCGCATCCGATGAGATTTCTATATACAAATTAGCCCCGCTAACGTCGGTCGAAGTAGAAAGGTCATTTTCGGCTTATAACTGGATCTTAGATGTCAAGCGAAATAGATTAACATTAGATAACAATGAAAAAAATATGGTTTGTTATTTTAATTTTATAGAGACCAAAGTAATAAAAAGTACTGTTATTTGACATTCGAAATAAATGATTATGTATAATATACAATTTTTATGTGAAAACTGACTGTTATTTTTATATTAACTTATCTAGTTTTAAAAAAATTTGATAGCATTAAGAAAGTTATAGTTTGATTTTATACAATTTGTAAGATTTTAATTCTATGTGTGTATGTCACGTTTTTTATTAAAAGAAGACCAACGCGTAACCAATGTATCGTTGTACCTACTGACATTTATTTTTACGCGTTTACTACCAGCAACATGGGTCTCGAACTCTCGACTCGGCCGTTGAAAGGCAATGCGAAACTGATAAGGTAACGCGAGCTTAGTGGTTTTATTGATATATTCAATTGATCTGTAATCAAATTTTCAATTATTAATAATAATAATATATGCAATGCATGATTAATTGATTAACAGTAACATGCCGTAACACTCTCCTATATCGCACACGAATCCCGGAATCCCGCGGCATATCCATACTAGCATAATGATTGAGGTCATTAACCCCAAGTGGCAGAGAAATCCCCGATCACTGCAATGATAGATATAACATTTTTAATACATTGTAAGGAATTTTGGATTTGTTAGATCATTTTCCCGAACTCATTATTTCTTCGTAGTAAATTTTCCGTTCGCATATTTCCCCGATCTGTAAAATCCACATTCACCATAATTAATTTGTCGTGGTTTTAGTCAGTAGTACATTTTCCGTTCGTATTTCTCACCGATCGGCAAAATATAATAATACCATATTTTATTTTTCGTTGTTTTTTCGATTCGCGTTTTTTATTAAACGTGATTTAGACTGCGTTTAATTTTCACTTTGCTTTATTTCGTGATATTATTTCTACTAGGTAACGTTTTCATTGGTTACCAATAAACACAAACCAATGTGCATTAGCAATTAGGAAGATGAATAAAAAATATTTGTAAGTGCAGTGAATCACTCTCTACTCGTGTTATATGGCTTGACTAGACGCAAAGTAGTTAGGTTTGCTAGATTTGTTATCGAGTGTTTGCAGTTCATCATCATCATCATCATTTCAGCCATAGGATGTCCACTGCTGGACACAGGCCTCCTCAATTGACTTTCAAATGGGCCGAATAGCAGGGACCCGCAAAAAGCTCTAACCGGGTCGTCCGACCACCTCGTCCTACGCTGCGCTTGCCGGTACGTGGTCTCCACTCGAGAACCTTTCTGCCCCAACGGCCATCGATTCTTCGATGCCCCGCCCATTGCCACTTCAGCTTGCTTACCCGGTTTGCTATGTCGATGACCTTAGTTCGTCTACGAATCTCCTCATTTCTAATTCGATGTCGTAGAGAAATCCCGAGCATAACTCTTTATTGCAGTTGTGTAGCGAGAAACCTCTTTTGATTTTCATTGCCATCCGTCCGGGTTTCCCCGGATTTGTCCTAGTTTGGAGGCCGTCCGGGGGGATTTTCAATAAGTGTCCGGGAAAACCCAGACACATTTCAAGTAAATGAAAAATAAAGCGATTGTTTTTTAATTATATTATTTTCGGACACGCCCGGGGAAAAAAACTCAATTTACGCCAGCGAATATAGAGATGGCAGCCCTACTCGGACCACCTTAGATATAGCAGCTGCACCATTGCCCTGTCACTTCTTAGATAAGGATTTTAGTACCCTGTCTGGTAACTTGTCTATCAAACGTTCGTTCAAATCTATTGGATAGATAGATAGATCTTTATTGCTTTCATATAGTGTACAGATGTCTTAATTCTAAAGAGTATCTATACCTAACATGACACCCTGTAAGGGCATTGCAATCTTCATGCAATGTTTTGCAGAATCAGCTTAATATCTAATAAAAACTATGCTACACAAAATCAAGATAAAAGTACACATGCAATTTTTTAAACTTAATACCTTAACTTTAATAAGAGTAACAAGGTTCTACAGTAACTTCTATTTAATCAGATTTTGGCGCTGACTACATACGAGTATCAAGCCGGTGTCAAGTTGGTAGGGATAGATACACCATAGCAATTTCACATGGTTCTTGCCACTAACTTCAATATATTTCATGTGTCTATTTATTTATTAGGCAGCAAATAGGCAATTCCTTGGATCGGTCAGTTGAAAACTCTTTGAGTAGGTTTTTTTAAAGCGGCTTTAAAACTTATACATACATTAAACAAAAATTTCAGTCAATAAAATTCGGTTAAAAACAGAAAAAGCGGTGAAAAATCTAGTGTGTAAATATGCTCCAATGAAAAAAATTGTTTAGACAAAATTCCCGAGTGTGTAAATATGCTGCATGGAAAAAAGACGATAAAAAATATGCTCTTGGAAAAAAAATAAAGCGTTTAAATAAAAAATCCGAAAACTATAATACTGTAAAAAGAACTTTCGGGGAAATATGCGAACGGAAAATTTACTACGAAGAAATAATGAGTTCGGGAAAATGATCTAACAAATCGTTTATATCTCAGAATATTAAGTTTCGAAACAATCGATTCGAAAAAATCGGTCTATAAGGTGCTTGTCAGTGATCAACCAGATCTGCTGAGCACAGCTGCGCGTACTTTATTCAACCTACGATCAACTCTCACAGCCAGCCAGTTTATGCTGCCCTGGTACCTAGACGGAAGAGATGCTTCTAGAGGGTACATACCAGAGGCCTCATTGTAATAAACAGAGATGCGCTCCAACTGCAAGTCGCTGGTGCCCTTGTACACGCCGCAAGGGTCGATGCCGTGCTCCTCCGAGATGATCTCCCAGAACTGAGGACAAAGAACATAACGGTTAGTTCTGTATGTTTCAAACTGTTTTATTCAACACTTCACATTGATTCGAAGATATCCTACGCATCCCATGCGGTTGGGTAACCACAAACCGAAAACCGTGTCATGTTACATTTTAAAGATTATAGCCCATTCCTGGAATGCCTTAATCCCATCCGAACGCGATCTGACACGAGTTAATGGTGTCGATGACATCATGGTAATAATATTTACTGTAAAAATCCGGATCGAAGGACCAGACGCAACTCACTGTAAAGTCGTATGGTTTGAAGGAATGAAATTTTAGCAGATTCGGTTTTCATTGTAAACTTATTTATTACCAGTTGCGCCGCGCGGTGTTACCCGCTCATCCTACGGGAACACTACATTTTTTGGGATAAAAAGTAGCCTATGTATTAATCCAGTGTGGCAGATACCTTCATAAGAAAATTTATCCAAATTGGTCCAGTTTATCTGTACTAATTACCCGGATTAAGAAACCATAAAGATGACCTACACTTAAACTACATAGGTAGTCTGTATCAGCGTGGTATCAGCCTACATCTATAGTTTATTTAGTCAGTCGATCGTTGATTTGAAGATTTAGGCCTTCTCCGTTTTATGCTGGTACACTACCTATCATTAAGTATTTTTCATGGTATAAGAGAACAAGGTATGGCAATGTATGACACTTGCTGACGTCACCACATTCTTCAAATCATCCCATCCAGACGCGTCTCGACATGTGCATAAATAAATAAGGGGACCCGTAACATGTTTAAACACGTTCAAAGAGGGTCGTTTAACCAAATAGCAGTTATTTTTAAATCTGCCAAATTATCTGTTCAGTTGGCGGTGTCGCTAGTATCAACGTCCAGTGACGTATCTTTCATATAACGCTGTTACTTTTCTATTTATCCATTTGAACAGAGACATTGGTGGCAACGGAGCCGAAAGGAATTATTTTTATAATACTCAATATGAATTATACGACATTTTGTAGCTGTAAGACGCCCAGATGTCAAAGTTGAATGAACATCTAAAATGTTGCTGTTATTAAAGTGATAAAGAATGATAATAAATGTGTCACAACGGCTTCTCATGAACTTCAACTCGTATCATGATTTAATATTTTATTTTGACTATTTTTACTGCTATGAAATACCTACCTATATTGCCTTTACCTAAATAAGTTAAGTACTTCGGTATATGTAGTCAGAATTTCCAAAGAAAATGATTGAAATATTATCATTTTCTTTGGAAGTCTGACTAACTTCTTGCACTTATATATACTTTTTATAATCAAGTTTGCAGCCGAAAACCGTCATCTTGCTAATAGGTAAAAACAAGTTTTCAATAAATATGTCGTTCATATTTCTTTCTGTGTTACTGAATAAATACATTATTTTTTTATATATTAATATTAATAAATGTAATATAGCTATTTTTTAAACCCTATCTAGAAAATGTACCTATTATCATAATGTCATACAAAACTAATCGACCTAGATTCGTTTAATTGGTGCCAGACCTACATAAGGCGTTGAAAGTCATTTTCTTAGAGGTCAAAACTTTGTCAATATGTATCAAAAAATATAAATTGAGCATATAAAATAAACTAACATACAAAGTACGTACTTAATAGTTTTCCCGCTTCGATTTTCCGCCGGCTATTCTTTTCCTGTTTTGTACATAATAATTATATGCCTAGGTATATCATTTGTAAAACCAAAAAACATTACGAAAATGAAATGAACTCCTTATAGAATGAAAGTAGCTATCTTCCCTACATATCTGAATGAACGAAGCCTAATTTAATTTTCTCCTAACCAATTGCCCCATTTAAACAAATCTTCACCCAATTTGAAAATAGGCTCAGCATTTAATAAAAGTTATTGATTTTTTTCCATAAGGGGTGACCCTACAGTAAATCCCCATTTTTTTAACACCATCAATAATGATTGTCAATCAGAATAACTGATGTGGCCCGAATTACTATTGATTTGTTACAAGTTAGGGATTTTTGGGGCAGAGGTGAACGACTCGAATTTGGATATTGGGGATAAACAAAGAAGCATATTTGAATTTTAAACCAAGTCACAAAACATGAGACGAAGAGTTTAACTATAAGTACCTACGCTGTCTGTCCGTTAATCACAGGACTTAGTCCTATGGTTCCAGAGTTAGTAACTCTGGAACCATAATAAATAGGAATAAAGGAAAGAGAAATATTTGTTACAAACAGCTATATCTTCTAACCGCGGAACGTATAGCTTCAGCAGACAAGTAGTGTTGGTGGCTGATTCTGACACATTAATTCGCCATTTTATTAGTTTAGAAACACTTTCATGGCACTGCGCCTAGTGAGACTTTCTACGTGTCTGATTAGTTGCCGCTTTATAGCAACAAAATAATTATAAGGAAAAAAATGTTTGCCGCCAGTCGTACAAAGAAAATATGCATTACAGTTCTTTATTATTGATTTAAAACACTGACGATGTTATGAGATTCATACAGGTAACAAGGGAACCGGGGAGTATTATGATACACCACTTGCAACACAGAAACGGATTGACAGGACCCACCAACCAATCATAGCGTTATGACGTCAAAAGTCTAGCCTGTCATTCCGGAGTGCCATATCTTACTTTCTGATAACATGACTAAATAAAATAAAATATAAGAGCATTTGTAGGTCCCACCCCCCAATAAATTCTATACATGCTATACAAAGCACAGAAGTAAATAAAGGTAGTTTCGGATTTAAATTGATAGTATGACATGTCGATATATCTACATAGTTTTTCATGTCGGGGTCAAAGCAATTTGAGCCATTACCCCAGTCTGGTCGATATGACTAACCTGGCCTGGCGGGACATATTATGCTTACCTCGCACCGCACCTCCACCATGTGTGCGGGGGTGCAGGATAGTGGAGGTTAAATAAAGGACATTAGTTTATATTTATATTTTATATTGGGATCTTTAATACAACTGCTTAATATCATAGACCATTCCCGAATGCTGGGCTCTTTCGGTGTGTGACAGAGACGGCCATAATTCGAATATTATTCTAATATATTATATAAAACGTAATATGCCAGCTCTGCTGTCACCGACCAATAAGGTCCTTACAGTACCTACAAGTACAATCTAGTGGTATGCCCATGCAAACATTTTAGGGTTCCGTAGTCAACTAGGAACCCTCATAGTTTCGCCATGTCCGTCTGTCCGTCCGTCCGCGGCTTAGCTCCGTGATCATTAGTACTAGAAAGCTGTAATTTGGTATGAGTATGTGTATGTATCACGCCGATAAAACGGTAAAATAAAAACTAAAAAAATATGTTTTTTTCGGGTACCTCTCGTACACCTAAAGTGGGGGTGATTTTTTTTTTCGTTCCAACCCTAGTGTGTGGGGTGTCGTTAAATAGGTCTGTCAAAAATAATAGGGGTCTACAAACATTACTTTATGATAAAGTCAGCAGTTTTGTAATATTCACTCCGAAAATTAAAAAAATTGTGTCCCCCCACCTCTAACTTTTCAACCACGGGTCAAAAAAATATGGAAAAATTGATGAAAATGAGGCCTTATAAGTACTTTCAATGAAAACTATATTGAACAAAATCGGTCGATCCGTTTTTGAGTTATCGCAAAATTTCATAATTTTCTTTAAAAGGACGTAAGTTGACTTCCAGAAGGTAATAAGTAATTACAGTTACTTTGGCGTTTACTTTTTCCGTCTTTCCGACTTTGACCGTCTCTTGTGAAAGATGAGCAAATACGGAACCCTACACTGAGCGTGGCCCGACATGCTCTTAGCCGGTTTTTTAAAGACATTTTTATGCATCTCGGTTATTTGCCAAATGGTGCAAAAGATTGTTAAAACATTGTGAAATAAAGGTAAATTAACACGGTAGACTATATAATATCTAAGTTTCATTGACTATCTATAAGTAATACAGTCCATGGGCTCTCAGATTACAATTCGGGTTTGGGTGAAAACTGAGACACTCAAGAGCGAGTGAGACAGGTATCAAAAGCAAATCGCATTCTGTCAGCTCACGCACTGTATCCTTAACTTTGTTTTGCCTGTCCAAGTGTCCACTGTAACCAAGAAAATAAACCAATCAGGTCTTGTGAAGCCCAAATCTGAGGAATGTGCTTGGTCAATTTTAAACAGCTCCGCTCCAGTTGACAGGCAGTGTAACTAGCCCCATTAGTCATATTGGTGCCTATACCGCCTATATGACTATAGTATTTTATGCAACCGTTGTATAAGAGGGGGCAGAAAACGCGAGTGGCATGGGTTACGATGTGAGCGTAGCGAACATCGTAAGAAAGATGTCACGAGCGTTTTTTGACCTACTTATACAACGTTGCATACAATACTTTTTCTACGACTCGACATTTCATAAATAAAATGCAAATAAACAACAAAGAAAATAATAACATGTTCCCGCTCGGAATCAACAAAATTAAAAAAAAATAGTCTCTGATAAACTTTTTTTTTTATTGACGTCCATCTGTCAAAAAATATGAACTTATACATAAAGGTATACGTTCACTATACTAAACATCTGTCAAAAAAATAAACTTATACATAAAGGTATACGTTCACTATATTAAACATCCATGCACTGAAGACAAAACTTTTTTTTTTAAGTTGGTAGCAATGCCTGAGTACAATAAGTTTTTTTTAAATTGCAAATTGTGTGAATACAGCTGTTTATCTTGTAATCTGTGGTACTAAGTGATGCTTTTTTGGCGACATTATAACATCGTTTAGCAGTGTTTTTTTGGGCAGTAGAGTATAGACTTTTACAGACTTTCATAATTTATGTCTTTATATTAGAGTTAGTAACTATATAAATGACAGAAAAAAGTACTGGAGTAGAAAAAAATATATGTATAGTCGGAAATCAACGGCATCCCCACAGGTCCTGTACCCTTACCATGAGCACCCATGAGTTATCGTGACCGTACTCGTTAGCGACGTAAATGATTTGTATGGAGAATAGTGCAGCGCCCCTAACGGTTACTTTGTAGAACTACAATTCTTCATACTAATCCTTTACGCAGTCTCTAGCGAGTACTGTCACTATAAACTTATGGTAAGGGTATTGGGTTTGAATTCCGCGAACATAAAAAAAAAAAAAAAAAAAACCTTTACGCAGTCTCTGGCGAGTACTGTCACTATAAACTTATGGTAAGGGTATTGGGTTTGAATTCCGCGAACGGTTAGCCGTCCTAATACCTACTTAGGGTGGAGTTGTCGGGTTTCCCATACTTCCTGGAAAACTGCCATAATACAATGTTGTTCATGGGAATGCGGATTTACGATCGTTTCTCCACTTCAAAGATGGAGAAATATAAAAAAAGACTAGTTAGTAAATTTAAATAACCTTTATTGAATGCATCTTAAAATGTTATTTTGACAGAATTCAATAAAAAGAATGACTCTTCTCCTGTCCTCTAACATAGCTTAACTCAACGTCATATTCCCGCAAAGTTTAAAGACTTAAAATGACATCGTGTTCAATACAATTGGACCAATAAAGAAATGGTCTGTAAATTGGTGCCCGTATAGATCAATCAGAAGCAGTAAATCGATTAGGCCAGTGTATACGATCTCTTAGTTATGGCAATGACCCACGACAATATACTATTACTAATATAAAATAATTCCATTCACTCGCCAAAAAATATTACACTTTTCTTTTAATCTGAACAAAAACCAATGTAGGTACTTAAAATTCTCATGCCTCGAAACGTATGAACGAAAACAATACACGGGATTAATTAATATTGTACTGTATGTTAATAGTTTAACCAAAAGATAAAGTATAACCGAATTCGAAGCGTCGGAACTCTGACAACCGTCTTAAAAAAGTAGAGCGATTAAACTCGAGTAATCAAAGCAAATCTCATTAAAATTTCGAAATACAGTTGCGAAATTAACTCAGAAAGTTATTATCACTTGGAAGATTAATTTTATATGCACCGTTGCAATCAAATTCGACGTTTAAATTAGGTTTTGCAATGTAGACCAGCATTTGCGAGGATAAGTAGTGAAAGTAGCAAAAACTGATCATGATTTCGTCTCGATTGACAAAAAGTCTGTGCATGCTTGGCGTCACGTCGAGACTCCAGACAAATCAATCGATGGAGAAAGCCTTTTCAATTTCGATGTCATAATCTGTGACAGCCTGACAATGAGGAGAGTGTGAAATTGCCTTAATGCCTATGAACTAACTGACAACACGGAACAATCGAATTTCAAGTTTCACCGTTATAAAAGGTTGATTTAAATATGTTTGCGTTACTAATATTTACTAAGTTCACCGCGTTCAAATATTCCGACGATTCCCGTTTTCAAATTTAGAACGCCGGCTACGTTTCGAAATACGCGGCTATTTTACATAATTTCTTTTATTTCCTTTTCCTTCGTCCGCTGCGCCAGTGCAATTTGAAAATAGAAGCGACATTTTTTTTCTTGTTGCATCGCGAGTTGGCCGTTGACATCCACTGCGTCTTATTTTCAGCCAGCGCGGGAGAGAATCCAGATATGGAAATGATACTTGACACGATCAACGGATCTTTGTGCCTTCAAGGATCGGTCTCAAAGAGGATATAATCTGTCAACGCACACTTAAACACGCTTCTTCCTCTTGTGAAGGGATTCAATAGTTTATGAAATTAAAAATAACACCAGATGCCGTCGATGGAATAGAAACATGTGCTCTTGGAATAGAGTAAACATTGTACGTACTTAAAGGAAATAATACTTCGAAGATTTAAACTGTATGTTTAATTTAGAGTGTATTAAAGTTTAAAAACATAATGCCTGGGCTAAAGGTTTATTTAAAAAGTCGAACAATAACAAGACCAAGAGTAGATGTTGAAACTGGCTGTGTAAACATTCCTCGGCCACTTGCAGAGTGGAAGAAATTAAAAAGTAGGTACCTACGGAAGCAGGTATTTGTTTCTTGAGTGTTGCCGGGTCCGGACAAACGGGCATTTTAGAATTTCTGTTATTTTAATAGATTGATATTATTCGTCCGTTGTTTTTTTTTTCATTTATTCAGCTTTCTAAATTACTATAAAAAATTTACTAAAATTATAAGTTTTCATAGGAATCTTTTCAACACAGGTGCCACAGAAAACTTCCAATGCACGTTATTTCAATATGTAAATACGAGTTACATTTATTGTTCTATCACCACAATAACTAGGCACCTATACATGAATAGGAATACGAAGAAGTTGAGAGACAGTCCCTAAATGATACGCGGTATATCTCAAGTGTGAGATCTTCCAAAAAGGTGCATTAGATGAATAAACAATAGAAAAAAGTAGGCAGTAGAAGTAGGTAGGAGTCGTATCAATCATCAAGAAACCAAATGACTAATAAAGAATAGGAAAAAGAGATGATTACTACAAGCTACATCTAAAATACTCTTTAAGTAAGAATTAATACAGTTGTTGTATTTTATCTGTGTCCGATGTATCAACAATTCCTTTTATGGCGCAGTAAAGGTTTATTTTCTCGAGATTGTTTGGACGGCAGTGAAGGGAAGTGCCTGTAAAAATATTTTACACAGACATTAAATTACTCTTAAAGTGCTTGTATTCTTTGAACTTTGAAGAAGCAGTTATTGTTTTCCGGTGTGGGTTGAAGATATGACTTGTTTGATAAAGAAGTCGGAAATGTACCTTACACAAGCGGATCTTCAAGATGATTTAAAATATTTAAATTATAGGTAAGTGAGTTGAGAGTTGTGCTTGCATGACATTTAGTCGTATTTGCATGACATTTAGTCGGATTTTAGCAAATAAAGGAATTTAATTGAATTGAAACATACATATAAAATGAATCGCTTCAGATGGTCACGGAAACTACCGACAGGTTAATATAATAGTAATTAAATAAATGTATATTCCTTTTATCGCTTAGGTTAAGTTTTTTTTACAATAAATTTATATTATAATAAATGTATATTATTATTAAATCCATCAACAGGAAAATGCATTGAAGTACAGTCACCGCTGTACAGGTAAATAAGTATAAATAATAAAATAAACAATGGTTTCGAATATCATGTAGTAACTAGACTGTAAGTTTCAGGAGCCAGCTTACCTATTAGTCCCATATAAGGAAAGGTATCATGTACCATTTCCAAATATGGGGTAAATGCTTATATGACAGGATGTCATAGGACACCTTCCACGTGTAGACCTCCCCACCCAACCACGTGTAGTCTAGTTATTATGTCTTAGTTAAGTCAGTGCTTTTGATTTTAAATGACACAATTTTTAGAAACAGTTTGTCTATTTTTACGAAAATATCGATATTTTGAGGTGTTAGTTTTTATATTCCTTGTACTATTTTTATCCTTTTTTTCACAAAGGGAGGAAATTATACACGTAAAAATATAACATAAATAGGTAGAAAAAAAACGAATGTCAACATTTAAATATAAGGGTTCCTAGTTGACTAAAAAACCCTAAAACGAAATCAATTACCTATTTATTCTAATTTAATAAACTACATGCGTCCAAGTAATGCAATGTAAGGCTCAGACTTTTTTTATAGCTCAATTCATAATTCACATTCAGCCACACTGCGCGGTGTCGAATGGTGTGGACGCGCTCTAACGTCTGTCAGATCGGCAATTATGGCCGCCGGTCGTTGACCTCGTAGCCATGAAAAATAACCCATTTTGAAATTAGAATGACGTATCCGTTTAATGCAAGTTTGGCGCATTGGCAGCATTGTTTAGCATAGCATAGATTTTAACTGGTTACTTTTTTTATGTAGGACGTGCCAGAACCAAGGAGCATCTCCTTGCCAACGTAGTCAGGAACGGGAGACTACCAATATGAATAACAACTGCATAAATTCGTTTTCATGTCGAAAAGTAAGCTTAAAGTAACGAAAACCAAAAATTGCTTTTATTTATAAATTTTGATTTAGAACTAAGCCGTATGGTACCTTTTAAATAAGCCCAAAACTCATTCTACCGACGCATGAAATAATCCCGTAGACACCTGAGCCTGAGTATATAGTTTCAAAAACACATCGAAAGGCTAAAACGATCTCGATGGTAGTGACGAAGAATTAGTCGGATTTGCCTACTTACTGTCGAATTAGTCCAATTATTCCATTAACCGTTTGTACAAATCGTCTCATGCCGTGACCACGCCGTGACACTAGCGGTCATTTTAAAGTCATGAACACCGGTAAGGTCATCAAAGTTAAATAAAGCCTAAATGTTCTACGTACGCTTTGCACACGCGACTCTCATGAGAATTAGTGGAAAGAAGTAGCAGCTGCGGAACTATTCGTCACCACTGTCACCAATCTTTATTTGCAAATTCTTAACTATAATTCTTAATTATTATTATTATAGCTATCACGGAGATACAGCCTGGTGACAGACGGACAGACGGACGGACAGCGGAGGTTTAGTAATAGGGTCCCGTTTTTAACCTTTTGGTACGGTACCCTAAAAAGATGTGCTCGGAAATTGATAATCCAGACGATACTTACAAGCCTTACTATGCGTCATGAGCTCAAGGCTCTGTAGACAACGCAAAAGCGCGAACGAAAAGAATGGTGAACGGCTCCGCCTTCCGCTTTCGTCGAGCTGGTTTCCGAATTCGTCGTGATTCATGGTGGCGTTGATTAATTTTCGTCGCTATACGCCCGCATAATTTTTCACAAAGAATCTACAAATTCTGTGGCTTTTACGAAAATAGAACCTTGGAGTGTTTTATTATACGGTTTAAAAATCCATTGTTGGCGCGTTTAGTAACCTACATACGTGTCAGTAAATATTCCAAACCAATAAAACGAGTCATAACTTCCGGACAGTTTAGTTTTGACAACTTGGCATCCCGCCAAAACCAATGAACATCAATATAAAAGCGTTTAACACTTTTTTATATCATATTTACATTAGTAGCTAATGCCTAATATATTTCATTTCATAATTTACTGTGAAACGTTCTAAAATAAAAAAGATGTTAATATAAGTAGTTTACTCAAGTAGATTTAGCTGAAATAACTTACATTTACAAATTAACATCGATATAATGTTAATGGACTTATATATCTATGATTCCGGTTTTTTCTATTTCATTTTCAATGTGACTCATTCTAAAGCGTGATCTACACGATACCAAATCAAATCATTCACTAGTACCATTCACTCAAATGGCGCCACATCACTATAAAAACTAAAATAATTATCTACGGAAAATAATTTCTCAGAACTGTTCTGTTTTGAATGACTAAGTTGGCAGTACAGACAAGATATTGTTCACGGAATGCAATCAGTGAATCAGGAGCGAAATGGATTAAAGTCGTGACTCATTTTACAACTAAGCAAGTTTTTAATCTAGGTACCGTAGCCAGTATTTCACAACAGACTTTTGTTAGCCTATTATTAGTCACATTAAATCACTAAAGAACGAATTACTGTTAATGATTACTTACTCCTATTATTTATTTCTTCAAAACAGTTTATACGGTAATGTTAATAATGTTATTCATATTTTTTTAACAAAAATTATACCGTAAAAATCGATTTTAAAGCAGTTTTAAAGCCATTCCGTCTACCCTAGCCTTATTTTGTCTACTTTGCCTATGTCATTAACTTTGAAATTTGTATTAGGTACTCTCAAAATCTTCCGACGATAATGTAACGAATACATATATATTCGTGCACTGTCCTAATATTATTGGCATTTTTAGTGTCATTATTTTGATTGACGACTATGGAAACCCTCGACATATGCTTTATTAATAATTCCCAACCAGGTTCTGCTTTGTGCTTCACGATTTCAAAACCATGCATTAAATTCAATACAGCATGTCCTGACTATCAACAAAAGACCAACAGCATGCTAAAAGGATATAACTTCATTGTCTATTTAAAACACATACGTTCTTCTGAAACCAGGAAGTATTCGTGACATACATTTCAAAAAGGTATCAAGATTTGTTCCCTGTCGTTAAACATAAGTCTGTTTGCTTTTGGGAAGTACTTGCAAATTGCAAAGACCGTGGCAATGAATAATCAAGATTCGGTCCCGTGCATTGGCCGTGAAACGTTTTGTCGTATTGCCAAAACGACGTTAGTGTATTGCTAATTTATATCGTATACTCCGTTTTAAAAGTAAGGCATAGTTGCACGATAGCTGCACAATGTTCTCTTGCGAAAATCGTATTTCATTTGGCATTATTTACTTGGGTTTCTGACGACGGTACAATACATTTTACGTTGTTTAGTTAGTGTATCCATCAACGATTTTTTAATGGTCACTTCGAATTAACACAACATTTAGTACTTAATTGATTGTTACATTAAAATAGAACACAATAAAAATATTCGTAACACTGATTCTATACATTTTGTGCCATATTTTGAACAACATAAATCGAGTCGGAGCTTATGAGCTACCTTGCTTCAAAGAAATTGTACTCACTTTCTTCTGTTGTTCAAAACAAAATATGTGCCTAACAGTGCTTCATCCGTCCTACCCTCATAATTACATTATCCACTCAAAATCCAACAATCACATTGACAAATATGTACAAGACACGCATGACGAATGCAGCCTTCGAATAAACAACATACAAGCAAAAGGTACGGTACGAGACTAAATCAAGTTATTATTAAACAATATAAGGTAAATAAAATACCTGTCCAATCGAAGAGGTTCGAAGCTAAGCGACGTTCAGCGACAACTGAGAGGTCGCCGAGGAAAACAATTATGCATCGTTTGTGGGTTTGGATGAAACAGTTTGAGGAAATCTAACCAATTGTGACCAATCGATCGAGTTCGAAATGTCCGAATGTCACATACGTTAACAAGCTTGGCAATATTAGCTTCTACGTCGCATTCAGACAAAGGTTTGCCTAGAAGTACTTATTGTAGGATTATCAATAACTTACAGGTTCCCAAGATAGAAGCTCAACTTGAGAAACGCGACCTCTAGGCGAGAGCAGCCGGAAAACATCTGGACATTCTCAAAGTTTTGAGGCTGCGTATGCGGCTAGATACGATTATGTTTTATAAAACGCATTATCATTTTCAATACATTTTCTCATTCCATATAAAAAGACCCTATATTATTTATGTAAAGTCAATATATAAATCAGGACTCGAGTTTCGGAGGTCTACTCAGAACAGAACCGTTCAAAGGTCTGCCCGAGATGATGTCGCTCGTATGATCCCGATATCTTAGTACTTGGATCTCTTATCTACTTAGGACTACCTACTAGTACTCAGTCTCAGGAATATCACTACACATCTTGGGAATCGGAAACCGTTACTTCCACTACAATAGAAAACATTAGGTACTTACACATATAAAGAATTATAGACACAATAGGTACAGTTAGGACAACAGAAGCAAAACAAAAACACTAAGTACAACATTAATGTAGCATTTGAAAACAAGACAATAACATAATAATCCAATTCAGGCTTTAGCCTGAATTGGAGGTTTTAATCTCCAAGACATCTTTGGAGCCATAACTCCTAATAAAGCCAGAAGCTTGACGGTTTTGGCGCCAAATTCCATACAATTAGCGTCAAATGGCCGAAAAAGGACGACAATTGCAAATGGCCGGACGCGCGTCAGCTGACAATAGAACATGGCGTCGCACACGCTCTGAATGGAGATTAGGGATGAATCATAAAAAGGACAATGCGAGGAAAGTTATTGTGCTATAGAACATAGGGCCAAGCCGGCGGCTATGGAAATCGATTCAGTTAGCCTTGAGAAACAAAAGCACTTAAAAGCGCCATGTAACTTTTAAGAAAGTACTAGTAACCACTTGAAATTGTACATATATTTCCAATTATGTCATCTGTACTTAAATGTTTTACACAGGCTTAAAACTATTGATTCAGGTTTAAATCAAGATTTGGATTTGTATATCACAACTTTATTTAGAGGCATTGTGAGTTGTTTTTTTATCCTTTGTAATTTGTATTACAATTTATAATAAGTATTACCATTTATTTCATTAGTTATATATCATATATTCAAACCGTAAAATTAGTATTATAGTCTCCATCAAGATACAGTAATATTTTTTTATCAACCATTTTTTTATTCTGTTTATATTTTTTGATTTTATACTTAACATTGATTGGAAATAATAATAGATCAGCAGATCAAGTGATAAATGATAGGTCATAGTTTCTTTTCTTTGTATGTAACATACCACTTGAGACGTTACAATATCCGTTTGGCTAAAGCTTCCGTCTTAGTCAATGGTTCGTTTTTTTTTTAAGTTTCTGTTTGACCGCAATCCTTGGAGTGTAAGATAACAATCACATTCACTTAGATATCTCGATGAACTAGTTACTTCCGTATTATAAATTAGGAAACCATTTTAAAATTAGCGATCCTTGATCATCTAATGAAGATTTTACAGAGTTGTAATTATGGTGTGAGTAAATAAAATACTTTAAAGAACATCCAGTGCGTTTTCCCTGCTCCATCCCCACAAATTTTATATTTCCCCATACTAACTAAATTAATGGACCCGTGAGCTGTAGACCTCGAGTTTGTTTTGCTCAATCGACAAAAATTATATATAGGTACTTATCGAATGGAACCTACTCACAAAATTTCATGAGAATCGGTTGATAAATGCGACCTCTAGACGAGAACAGCCTGAAAGCATCAGTACCTCCAAGCAGCCAAACAAACGATAGAATTTTGGGCCAAGTTGAAACGAAGACGCTTTGCTCGCTTTGTCAATAAAATCAAATTGGACATTAAAACTGATTTAATTATGCATTACCCCATAGCATTTGAATAATTTTACGATAGCTATATAATAGGTAGGTATTTATTATATTTAAACAGCGGAACGGAAAGATTAATCACACGGAAGAATACGATAACAATAGGATACTACAACACTGTTACTTGTACAACCACAGATAAGATACGGATCGGTATATCTAATGAATGTATTTATCGTGAACGAGAACGAATGTTTTTAAGCGATAAGTCGAACTCGAAGCTATCAATTTGTAAACATAATAAACAACTACATGTGGGCTTAGTTATATCACTCGACAAACATTTTAACGGTTTTATTTAAAGCCGTCTTTATAGTTTGCCGGTTTTATATAATGTTATAATTATAATTGGTACTTTGAAATTAGAGTAAGTACTAAGTATATATATTTTTTCATAATTTAATTCAATACATCTATAATATCACATTGAATCTTTGTTTAGCAGGTAAATTTTTCAAGATTTCAAGCTCTATAAAAACTGTAGTTACTTATTACCTTCTGGAAGTCAACTTACGTCCTATTAAGAAAATTATGAAATTTTGCGATAACTCAAAAATTGGGCAAGTGCGAGCCCGACTCGCGCATGAAGGGTTCCGTACCTATACATATATATAAATCTATAACAAGTTTGTTGTATGGGAGCCCCCTTAAATATTTATTTTATTTTATTTTTAGTATTTGTTGTTATAGCGGCAATAGAAATACATCATCTGTGAAAATTTCAACTGTCTAGCTATCACCGTGGTTGAGATACAGCCTGGTGACAGACGGACGGACGGACGGACGGACAGCGAAGTCTCAGTAATAGGGTCCCGTTTTTACCCTTTGGGTACGGAACCCTAAAAACGGCTCAACCGATTTTGTTCAATATAGTTTTCATTGAAAGTACTTATAAGGCCTCATTTTCATGAATTTTTCCATAATTTTTTGACCCGTGGTTGAATAGTTAGAGGGGGGGGGACACTATTTTTTTTATTTTCGGAGCGAACATTTACGAAACTACTGACTTTATCAAAAAGTAATGTTTTGAGACCCCTATTATTTTTAACAGACCTATTCAACGACACCCCACACACTAGGGTTGAAATGAAAAAAAAAAAATCACCCCCATTTTAGGTGTTCGCGAGGCACTCGAAAAAAAAAATGTTTTAGTTTTTATTTTACCGTTTTGTTGGCGTGATACATACACATACTCATACCAAATTTCAGCTTTCTAGTACTAATAATCACGGAGCTAAGCCGCGGACGGACAGACGGACAGACGGACATGGCGAAACTATAAGGGTTCCTAGTTGACTACGGAACCCTAAAAACCGAAGCAAATATCTCAATACCTCGGGCATTTTCAGACTACATGACTACAATTTAATTGCGCTATTACGAAGCCTCAACACGTCTTTATGGCCATAGATGATAGATTGATAGTCACCTCAGGATCATCCATTCACGTTCCGCATATGAAAATCACCGTAGCCAAACTTCACACGTCACTATAATAAAATAAAAAAAATAACCGCACGAATTCCATTCGTTCATTCATTACCGATTGTAATCGCGTATGGATTCCATATTTGAAAGTGTTCTGATGATAAAATAACGGTCGCTAACGGTTGGGTGACCACTTTTCTGTAATAATGGGCAGTAGTAATGACAAGTGGAATTATTATCGTTAGTAAGACGGCAAAGATATGGCATGAACGTGGATAAATCTGGAACTACAATGGTTTTAAACCAATCTCAAGGAATCTAGCGATCACAGCGACGATGTTGCCGGCAAAGTTAATTTTGTAGCAGTATAAAGCCGGAGAGGCAATTAGATATGAAATTATAGACAAGTGGTGTCAGTTACAAAAATTTTGTCTTGCTCTGATGTTAATAAGGCAAATGACAAAGACATTAATATTCCTTCACAGTTACTTTGGCAAATATGAAGGTATAATAAGAAGGCGAAAGTAGAAGACATCATTTATTTATTTAAAATACATAAATTTGCAATTACTCTATATATGATACAGTACCTATATGCATTACTGTATGACTATTATATATACCCACTTGAAATATTTGACGATTAGAAAGTGTATGATGTTTTTTACGCAATATTGAATGACGAAATGTAAGGGACTAATAATGGAACAATCACCAATCTCTTCCTGATGTTAGTAAATTGACTAACAGATCACAATTATAAGATTATAACAGAAATAATAATACTTTTAACTTCACTTTCGACCAAATTAGACATACATAGTTATAGACCCCACGAACCGCTCTCGAAGCAACACCTATTGCTCGCTAATTGTTAAGTTATTAATGCTAACGGCCTTAATGAAATATAATAATTAGCTCTGTTATCACTCTGTTTTGTGGCTCGATGGACTCGTAATTATGAAGGGAAAGTTGGTAATCATCATATTTTGTTTTTAAAAATGCAGCAGTAATTTTACATATTTTTGACAAGCTCAGTCCATATAGGCAGGTACTATAGATAATTAATTACTGTGAGAAATCAGGTAATTATGATATTTTTCTCAAACATCCAAGGAAATGTCGTTCTTATGATCGTGGTAATAGAACGCGAAATACGTCTTTGTATAGCAATTGTTGAAGATTCGTTCTAATTTCAAATTAGAACGATATAAAGGAATTTCATACAACATTATTGGCCGTAGCCAACAAAGAGATTGTCTTTTGTTTCAGTGGGGTTTATTTCTTTTATTGATAATCTATGGCATACTGCCAATAAAAAAAAATAGTTTGTGCATGTATATTTACGTTTTATTTCTTATATTTAACTAGATTATTCAATTCGATTAAATCAGGTATTCAATAAAATAAACAAGGAATCACGTTTATTGTTAAAAAATATAACAATATCTAATTAATAAGGTGTTGTCATTTTTTAATAAATATAATCATCTTAACATTTGGTGGCAAAAACATTGACCCGAACAGCTTACAAAAATAAATTTGTTTTTTTTTATTAAATTTTAAATAAATTTGTTTTTATATGAATATATAAGTTGAACATTTGTATTATTTCCTTGGATTTATTTGAGAAAAGCACTATACAAGCCTCGGCGCGAACAGGGATTATCGGCCTCGTATCTCTAGATGGCCTCGTTATCACTCGGCCATCTATTACTACTCGGCCAATAATTCCCTATTTCGCGGCCTCTGCAGTAATGTACTATTCATGGTTTGCGAATGGTATTTTTAACGGGGAACCGTTTTTTCATTTCAAATAATGTATATGTTAATGCTATTCAATTGTAATCCCATCTAGTTTGTAATTCATAATAAGAAATTAAGCTGGCTTTGGAGGCGGTGTGAAATAAATTCGATTCGGTATCTAATTTATTCTTGGTATTTATTTTTTATTGATATGTAAGAGTAGGGCACAATTTAAAAAAAAAAAACTATCAATACAGGGTCGTACTAATACAATTTTAACCAAGTAGGTATATGTTATATATTATGTCATATTTTTTAAGATGTGGATAATAAAGCTGGTGTGGACTCAAAAGCAGGATCAATCAATAACAATCTCTAAGAGATATCAAGACATCGTCTGAAAGTCCTTAGGGGAAAAATCCTTTTAAATTCCGCCCACAATCAATATACGATAATTTATTTATAATAGCGATCGAGTTAATGTTACGATAAGCTTGGAATGTTGATAGATAACTTAATCTTAATCTGGGCATTAACAAATGGCACTAGTTAAAATCCCGGCGCAGTAGCACAAATATTAATGCAAATTATGGATTAAAATTAAATATGTATAAAATGTACGTATATTTCAAGAGTTTCTGACTTTATACTGCTTTTCCTTTCATCAAGCGTTTATAATTGAATTAGTATATCAAAATAAATCAATAAGGGTACCTACTGTTACAAAATTGATTTATGACTGTAAATAATTGCTGATCATCGTCGTATTTTATGTATTTATTTAAATTTTACGGCAATCGGCATTTCATTAATAACACTATTATTATTTCCAAGAATATAAAGAATATAATATAAAATGTTAACCGTTTATTAATTATTTACAGTTAAATAATTACTCCTAATCAAAACTCGTCAAAAGTCAACTGCCAAATTCATCAATGTAAACTATTTTCACCACTTTTTTTTTTTGTAAAATTACATAAATTGTCCCCTTTTAACCAACTTCCAAAAAAGGAACAAGTTCTGTTTCACTATATGTATATATATTTTAATGGCATCCTGTATCCGCACCAAAAACTACTCTCTACATGACAAATGTTGTACGACACGCCGAGTTTCGACGAGCACTGACAGTACAGCGGCAAATTTTTAGGTAAGAACGTCTAAAGTTCGGTATAATGCAGCGTATCTAGGCTAGGCTGGAAACCGTAAGTGGCGGCACGCTAGAAAGCATATCGGAGCGCTCCAATAAAAAGGCGTAAAAGCGCACGGTCACGATCGTCTCACTTAGGTACGGGGCGGAAAGGCATAGACATTTTTTTTTGAGCTGGCAATTTCCTTTTCGTTAGACGAGGTGGGTTTTTATGCGGTTGCAACCATGGCCCTTCGTAATATAAGTATTTTCCATTAAAAGTGACTTGGTCGGTCAAAGTTAATGAACTATGTACCAAGACTACATTTCGTACATTTACCTACCGATCTGGTAAAATCGATTTGCTGATCTTATTATGCTAGGTTATATTTGAGAATAAGGGTGAGTTAAACCCAAGGTCAAAAATAACTAAAGGCATTTTTATTCTGAACTTCTGACCACTGTCATTTTCATGGATTTTTGTAAAAGGACACATTTTAAATTGGTATACTTATATGAATAATGTACGTAAACTAATAAAAAACACAGACCATACTAGTTTTAGAATGAATTTTATGGTCCACTATGGTTTTTCTGTAATCTTAAAATAGCACATGCCAAGTTACCTACTCAACTAACATCCGTTGCATTTAACTCTTGGAGAGGGAAGGGTAAATCTGAGCAGATGTCTCCAATCTCAGGACTAATACCCGGCTGGCTTTCTTGGGTAATTAATTTATTCCCCTTCCAGTACTTACTTAACATCAAAGTCTGATTGTTACTCATCCATATGTCCTTCTTTTCCCGTTCTGAATATAATTTCGTATTCCTTACTTCAACTAGACTGTAAGATTTAAAAACAGTAGGTACCTATACTGTTTTATGTTATAAAAAAGTTAATCAAATATATATTGACATGATGATGATCATTTTACTTAATTACAACTTTTAGTAACAGAGTGTTAGTGTGCTTACCACACCTATGTTCACTCGTGCTTATAATATGGAGTTATTATTTGGAGTAAACTTTAGTTATACCTAATGCATGAAAATACATGTGACCTCTGGAGCCAATACATTATGCATTTGCTACTGAACGGTATTATTGAAAGGAATAATAAATCACACACGCGCCTTCAGTTTTTTCAGTATCTAATGCAATATGCAGTACCAATGGTATTGTTGTCTAACTTTAACTTTTGCACCTACTTATATATTTTAAATCATTTGATAACCCCATTAAGTTCGTTACGGGCATAACATTTTGCAACGTTTAACTTATATTCTAAGGGCTTAAAATGCTTTTTGCCAGAAACTTATATTGAAGCTTGAAATCTTGACAGAGTTTGCTTGTTTGTTAATAACTCTGAAAATACTATACTAATTTAATGCCTATGGATTTAGGCAAATAAGTAGATTTATTCCTGTAGAGGGTGTTAGTATTTCCCAAAAGTTGTGCATAATAGTATTAATTTTCAATAAAATTTTCAAATCAAGTGTATGAATCATACGCGGATTGTTTTATAGCTAATTATAAACAAGTGTATAGTATCATAATATTTAATATGTCATAGTAAAATACGTTTTATTGTCACATTAAGGAAAAATTGCAAACGTAGCGCAGAGTGGAAAAACAACGGGTATTCCGCGGTAGTTACATAACTGTAAATCGAATCCGAGGATCGATTACCGGAAACTTAATCCATAAACCGTAACTGCACAATAACAATAGTTTTAATTATCGAGTATTTTTTTTACTAATACTACCAGAAATAATTACGTTAAAAAATATATTTCGTTATTTGAGAGAAAATATTACGAAATTATGTTTATTTTATTATCTACCTCGAGTTAAAATAATCAAATGAAAATAATAACTATACAACGATAAACAAATTCACATGTGTCTTCGAACGTAACTGTCAACATTCAAAATCCTGAATGAAATTTGAATTTAGAACTACTTACTTTTGCTCCGATCTGGTTCCCGCACTGTCCAGCCTGGAGATGCACAATTTCCCTCATGTTTATTTTTTAATTTGTTTTTAATTGGTCTGAGGACGACGGCCGTTCGGACTGCCACAGACTGACTGCGCTCGGGGCTCCCTCGGCGAACTGAACTGAACGAAGTGAATGAACGAACGGCGGGAAGGGTGCGTGTGTGGCCAGCTTATTCGTAAGCCGTATTTTTAATTTATAATTTCTTAATTTGTCTTAAAAATTATGATAAAGTAATTTCATACACCCTCAGTTTTATATCGGTTTATAAATAATAGCCTACTGCTATTTACGTATTATCGATATTATTTTGTATACGAAATAAGAATGTAAAAATACAAACCATCTTTACAGTAGATGAACCATACTTTTATGCTGGTGTATGATTAACTACAATTTATGTTTATATTGCAATACATTTCTTGATAATTCAAGCACAGGTTATTTGTTTTTTCTTCTCATATATATATAATAAAATCTTAACACTAATATCCTTTATTAGGTAAATCCTTTCCTAATCGTTGTTTGTTCTAATACATTGATAAAAAATACTTGGTTAACAATTATGGAGTTTTAAACTTTCACCTGGCAACACCTAGATGAATCATCACAGGTTCAAGCGACAAGAAATCATCAATTAACCAACCACTGCAATTATCGCAACCAGCTAACTTGAACCCCGGATTATACCAACTTCCATGCTAAATAAGGGTCAAGGTATTTTGGATTCTAAATTTGAACTTTGAAGTGATTTTTATTCTACTACGATAACGTCAATAACGATCTTGAACTAAAATTGATACGGCTTTTGTATCAACATCCATATATGTGTATCATATTTATGTGGCGTCCACCCAATACATACATGTAAAATATAATCATTTTTTAACCCCCAACTTAAGAAGAGCTGTGTATTTGGGTATCTGTGTGTCTGTCTGTGGCATTATAGCTCCCAAACGGATGGATCAATTTGAGTGCAGTTTTTTGAATCGAAAGACTTGTCCGTCGAGCTGGTCATGGCTATGTTTGGTGGGGCCTAGGAATTCCAAATTTTGTAGATATGTTTAGTTTTAGTAGCATTTTCTATATCACTCATTGAATGAGAGTCTTAAGATGACCAGCCACTTATGTCGGGTGTGTTATAAATTTTTAATTTAGGTTATTACTCTAAATAGTCATATAAGTTACTAGCTGTGCCCCACGGTGTTACCCGCTCATCCCACGGGAACACTAAATTTATTCGGGATGAAAAGTATCCTATGTCCTTCCCCGGGAATGAAACTATCTATATACCAAATTTCATCTACATCGGTTCAGCGGTTTAAGCGTGAAGAGGTAACAGACAGACAGACAGACAGACAGACAGACAGACACACTTTCGCATTTATAATATTATAGTATAGTATATAGTATATAGTATATAGTATATAGTATAGTATATAGTATATATAGTATATAGTATGGATTAGTATGGATTAGTATGGATGTGCAAGAAACAAGTGAGCGTGCGGCCTTACGTTTAAGTTCGACATTTATATGCTTGCTTTATAGAAATATACTAGAATTCCAATTTAACAGCACTGCTCAGAAACTAAATACGAATTGATTTTCGTACTTATCCCTACATATTATGTTCTGGTAAATCTGGGGGCACGGTAGTGCCCCCGCCAAGACGAACAAAAAAGAGGCGGGGCACTACCTACCTTTTCTCGAACCGCTTCGTCTCATTTTCAAACCCTCATAGTTTCGTCCCAGTTAACACCAGAGCACCCAAATTTACAGGTTAAGATGCAGGTAAAGAACATATTATAAAATGTACTAAATTTTATTGATCTAGCTTTTTAACCGACTTCAAAAAAGGAGGAGGTTCTCAATTCGAACTATTTTTTTTTTGTATGTTTGTTACTCGATATCTCCGAGAACCGTGAACCGATTTTCAATTTTTTTTTTATCGAAAGGGTATAACTCCGAGTGGGTCCCGTTGGCACTAAGTCGGGATCTGATGATGGAATCTTGGAGAAATCGAGGGAAATCTTCAAATGTTATAGGGACATGTACGGCGCTTTCGGTAATTTATTGATAAGGTCAAGAATTTACATTCAGTAAATAGGATTTGGTGTAAGGAAACTGATGATGAACACATACGAATCACTAAAAAGCAAAAAAAAAAATTTAACAAAAAAAAGAACCGACTTCAGTAAAACTAAAAAGCCAACAATAACCCGTTCAAGTACAGATTACATTTGGCTTTTTTAGTTTTACTGAAGTCGGTTCTTTTTTTTGTTAAAATTTTTTATACTTTAGGTTTTATTGATACCTAAAATACGCCGATTTTGCCACTCACTTATACACTGACGTATCAAAACCTCTGGGGTACTTCCCGATGACCTAGAAAGCTGAAATTTGGTATGTAAGCTAGTATTAGTAAACAAACAACAAAATAATTCTAAAACCTGGAACTTTTACCCCCCAAACCCATAAACTAGGGGATGGAAGTTTGTTGAGACTTCTGCAAGGGACTCCTTGGTACTCCTTGTTATAAATAAAACACATAATATTCTAGGATTTTTAGCTTTAAATAAGGGGATGGAAGTTTGTATGGGGTTCCCACAATAGGGGATAAAAGTGTATATTATATATGGGGCTAAACGTAAGTATTTCTTAAATACATAATTATTACTACTTTTGTATCTTTGACTTCGTATTTTAAATATTTCTTTATAGACCTACCACAAATGCAGCGAAATTAACACGCGGAATTTTATATTTTTGATTGTTGAATCAATGATTTTTATTTCCACACCACTTTTCCGCACCAATGTGGATAAGGAGGGATTCACACTGGTGGAAAGGAAGAGCAAGGCGCGCAGGGCGCCCGGCAAGACTCTGAGTGGCACTGCCGAGCCGGTTGGTTCTGGTCTTCGGATTGCCACACCGAGTAAGGCGCTCTAGGTATGTGTCGCGAATGGGGTTATTCGATCTGGCAACCCCACCTGGGAGTCCGTGACATTGCCGATAAGCTGCAAGAAAGCAGGATGAGGTGGTATGGACATGTCAAGAGATCACCCGATTACGTTTGCAACCGAGTGGGGGAGACCGGGTATGGAAGTCACACGGGTTGGTTGTCACAGCGGCCATAACTGACAACTAAAGGCACGAATCAGTTTACCGACCGGTGTCCAAGGATCGCGAGAGCTAAACCCCCCTCCGTACTTTACCTCAGTCGGCTCCGGTATGTTTTGACGGAGCCACATTCGTTTACTTTTTTCCGCCAGTAAAAGTATTCTTTGGTGCATCTGTGTTAAATCTCGTAGGTACACTTTTATTTTGCATATTAATATGCTTCTTCGTGTATTGTTCAAGTTGAACTTGTGTATAATCATATTGTTATAAGGTTTTTAGTGGAAACATTCATTTGAATTTATATTGTAAGATTATTTTCTAAAACGTGTTTTGGGGCAGGTTGTCTCAGGTCGACGGGGGCTGGTAGTCACGTGTGACTACCTTATTAGCTGAAAGCTAATTTAGTTTTTGGGTGTTTTTATTAATTATGAATACGTATTTCGTTACTTTCCTGGTCACAGTGACTTACATACATCATTTAAGTTTATATAAGTTACTAGCTGAAAAAAAAAATGTTTTTGAGATTTTTTTATTAATTACGAATATTTCGTTGTTTTCCGTTACAGTAACTTACATAAAACATTTTTATCTTCAACAAGAAAAAAGTTCGTTTGATATAAACGTGTGTATTATTGTATATCCCTCTTATTTTACTATGTGATTACGTACCCCATCACCTCTGTGACAACCATCCCTGACACGGGGTTAAAAGTCACATTTCTCTTTTTTCATAAAAATAAAAATATTTCCTCCGTACATAATGTTAGTGAAAAAGTATTGATATATTTTTAAACTCAAATAAATACACTATCCATTAAATTATCTTTTATCATCCCCAACTAAAAACAATAGTACTAAAAATGCAAAAGAAATAAAATGTGACTTCCATACCCGGTCTCCCCTGCTCGATTTGTCTGTCTCCGGAAACAGACCTAAACCTAGAGGGAGACCTAAGACCACAAACAGACAAATGTGTTGCTGGCAGACATGGAATAAATGTAATGTTTCCGACGACGTCAAGGATTAGGGCGAAGTGGAGGAAGAAGGTAAGGAAGGCTGACCCTACCATGTGGGATACATAGGAAGTGAGAGTACTTCAAGCTTCATGTGTATACCATCGATCGCTATAATACTTATGCCAGCCATGGAACTATTTTATAACGTATCACACGAATGATCGTTCACCTTACGATAATTACCCCAAAACTGGGGTAATTTACCCCACGCCACAGTCGAGTGCCATTCACTGACCTATGACCCGTAACCTCTAATGACAAGCTTTAAGTCTAACCCCGATCTGGATCGCATTAAAAAACCATTAGGTACTTATAGTAGGTATAAGTTGCTGTTGAGTTAAATTTGCACCTCATAATATGTCTATGATGTCGTATAGAAAAGAGGTGCAGTAAACTGAGTTGAATTTAAAAATGTCAGGCTGAAAGTGCCGTCTTTCAAATACGCAGTTGAAAAAAATTTCGGCTGTAGACCTCGTGAATTTGCTTCGAAATTGCTGAAATTTGTATTTTTTTACAATGGAAAATAAATAAATTATACATACTAAAACTTAGAGAAGAAGAAAAGAATCCCCCAGTACTGAACTGAGGCCGTCTGAGGCATCGTCCCCAGCACGCTCGCCGCGTTTCCCCTTTGAATAGCGAGGCTCAGTCTTTGAGCGAAAAAGGAACCCGCTCTGATATTACCAGTTATTCCTATTAGTTTTTGCGAAATTTCTTTTAGATTTTTTTTTGCATCTGACGACCACGGGCCAATTGTTTCAACCGCCAGTGCCGCAAATTCATATTTTTTATTTAAGAAAGCGTATTTGCGGCGCTTGACTATTTTTTACGTTTTCTACCCCCATATCTAGAAGTAGAGAATACCTCATGACACGAAATCCGCCTTTTGTAAGTACGAAAAGATTTCTTTTGTCCGCATTTTTTTCGAAAAACACAATTGACAAAAAAATCTATACCTACGAGCATACTTAATCGAACGTTATCACAAAATTTCATGCGAATCGGTTGAGAAATGTGACCTCTAGGCGAGAACCGCTGGAAAGCATCTGGACATCCAAAAATCCGGACATACAGTATTTTGGGCCAAGCTGAAACAGAGACGCCTCGCTCGCTCGACCAACTATTCGCATTATGTACGTCCATCCCTCGGTTGCCTGTCTGTATATGTACGTCTATCTCCAGACTGCCAACCTTGACCGCGAAGAAACAAGTACACTTAAAATTTCTCATACATTTAGTATTCACGGAGTCGAAGCTATAGTAATTCCCGCGAGGATTGGCTCACGTGCGAATGAAAATGGTTGAAAGTAGGTTTAATTTCTAACTATCTCTTTGTTCACGATTATTATTAGATAAGGCGCTCAGCCGCTCAATTATATTATAAAGGAAAAGTCTACTTGTAGTAAGATAATCATGCTCGGCATGGCACCGATGACGCGCGCGCTCCGTGCCCTCAACTTAATGGCGGAAAACATTGACCTATTTGGGTGTTCTTTGAATGAGTTCACAAAGTCAGCACTGTTCGTATTATGTTATAGTAGTAATAAATTAGACAAGGGATAGTATAAATAGCTTAAGGTAGTTACACTATTGTCTTAGGATTAGTTTCCTGTAAAAATAGCTGTAAGTGTGGAAATAAATAAATAAATAAATAAAATAAATAAATAATTGGACGAATCTCCGCGCGTTTCACGGCTCGGTTTAAATGTCAGTGATTCTCCATTCCATCATATACATATATGTATATCTGTCTCTCATGCAACTTGACCCACATAAACTGTTTGTAGGACTATAAATTTATAGCCTGTTCCATGGTGTAGGGTATCGTATGGTCACACAATATCGCGGGTCCGTATAATTGCGTGATGGAGTCGGTTTCCAGTTGGCTTTCTATAGCTTAGGTAAAGTGCAGTAAGATAAGATCAATTGCCTTAAAATAGCTGGTAGGATCTGGGTAATATGGAAGCAACACCACTATAAGTGACCACCGCCCGAACCCAGCATGACGGCGACTCTTTCTCGTGCGAGATATTTATCTATCTCTTTCTGTATACGTGTGTAATCTGTGACTGTGAGAGAGTGAGTGACGGTGACGCTATGCCACGCGACAAGAATCACGAAGCATAATTGTGCTAGACGGGCTGATGATTTATTCGCGTGAACCAATTTACTACGAAGCGACTGCTGGGACTTGGCAGGGACCGTTACCCAGACACGCGAACAAAAAACACTGTTGCATTTGCGAGCGGCGACAGATACTTGCGGGCTACAAAGCTCTTTGTCCAACTTTATTTTTCAACCGACTTCAAATGGAGGAGGTTTGCCCGAGGAACTACTACCCTATGGATTCTTCAAAAAAGGAGTGTACAGTTAAGATGGGATACCTAAGTATTTGTGCGGAACCCTCGGTACGCGAGTCAGATTCGCACTTAACCGTTCTTTTTTAAACGGTTCAGAAATGTTATTATAGGCTTCGAATCTTTCCATCAACGGCTCATACATAGCTGAAAGAACCATAATCCTCAAAACAGTTACAAAAAATAAACAAAGAAATACAGTTACAACAGATCATTCACGGATCCAATGATAAGTTATCTTTATCTTTGTTTACGAGAAACACTCAGCGGAACGGACAGACAAACGGAATGGCGCATTCCAAACAGTCAGTCTAATATTGATATGTGAAAGTGGCTGAGAGATTTAGTGTGGAGTGGGAGTATCAATATTTTAGCGAAAATAAGATTGAAATAAGCATATGCGGGAAGAGACATTAAGATATCTTTTTTGACAAAGCGAACGAAGTGTAGGTTTCAGCTTAGGTAAAAAGATTTCCTCGAGCAGATTCAATAATAAAAAAAAAAAAACAATGGCTCACGCATCAGGCTCAGTGGTCCAATAGGTAGGACGCCCGTGTTGGCCGGGAAAGCCTTTGGAGACGCGGGTTCGAAACCTGTGCCAGAACCATTAACTTTTAACATTTTTCGCTTTAAATCATAAAAATATTTTGTCTATTCAATTTTTAGAACTTTTCAAAAAAGGTGAAGATATTGGAAATTGAAAACGTAAAAATATCGTATTTCAGGCATTTCGAAACGGATTCACAAAGACTCAATCTCACATGGCCGCTAGTCATATGCGATGACCAAAGGGTATTCCAGCCGTAAGATGATCCGCCACAGAAACAAAGAATTAGCTAACTGAAATGGCATATTTTCTAGGAAACTGGCAAGTGGCACCTATGATAGACAAAGAGGAAGTATATAGGTACGTGTTAAAATACCTACGAAACAGGTTTACTCACGTCGTAGAATTCGAATATCGCTCGACATGTTTCGAATCGGCTCGCGATTCATCATCAGGAGAGCCGATCAGTCGCGACGGCCAACCGAGCACAGTTTCGTAGGTATTTTAATATGTCTTAGAGCCTTATCACACTTGCGATTTGCGAGCGTATTTTGTATGAAGGCGATCGCGCAGCGTGTTCGCCGCGTCGCTTATTTGTATAGAAAATACGCTCGCAAATCGCAAGTGTGATAAGGCCCTTAGACACAGTAGTATTCTAAAGTAACGGTTCTCGAGTGGAAACCGTGTCTCGGCAAAAGAAGCGCGTGACAGTCTCTTAAAAGGTGGATGGATGACTGTGGTGGCAGCTGGAAGAGAAAGGCTGAGTATCGTGATCAATGGTGTATCCTTGTGGAGACCTATGTCCAACAGTAGACTCCAACAGGTTTGTTTTTGGACCGTCGAACAGAAATTCTAATTGAATAATCTTATATTACCTACTAGTCATAAAAAAGGTTGTTTACATCACCTTATATTAAAGCAAGTTTTTTGTTGTTTACCCAATTGGACTAAAATTAAAGCAAAAAGCGAAACTGCTTTTTATGAGCTCCTAATTCAATTGCAATGTTTTATTTTACCTGTTCCGTGTTTTAAGATACTAGATATAGCAATGATGCTTATGATTAACTTAACGCAATAAAAAAATCACATTGAATTCAATGTGGCAGTCTGAGTACTTTCTTTTTATACATATAGTTAATAAATGGTTCTGATTATTCTGATTAATTATCAATTTTATTACATTATCCATACTAATACTTATTATAAGCGAAAGTGTCTACCGTGAAACATGCCAACTTTGCCCGCTTTTTTCGTTAAAACCTTAATTTCTCTTTTTTAGGGTTCCGTACCCAAAGGGTAAAAACGAGACCCTATTACTGAGACTTCGCTGTCCATCCGTCCGTCCGTCCGTCCGTCGGTCACCAGGCTGTATCTCAAGAACGGTGATAGCTAGACAGTTGAAATTTTCACAGATGATGTATTTCTATTGCCGCTATAACAACAAATACTAAAAATAAAATAAAATAAATAGGTATTTAAGGGGGGCTCCCATACAACAAACGGGATTGGTTGCGTTAACTTTGCACCTCATTTGTATGGGGCGGTATACATACCAGGTGCAAACTTAACTTAACCACTTAAGGATGGAAAGTGTTTGTACGGAACCCTCGGTGCGCGAGTCTGACTCGCACTTGACCGGTTTTTTAATAAATTTTCACCTCGGGTAAAGTTATCTAAACTTTAGCCAATATTGCCCAAATCGATTACTGTCGTAACTATAGCCTCTACAACGTTAAGATAAGGATCAGTATAAAATCTGGGGTAATAATGGCGTTCCACGTAAACATCTTGGTCTTAACTATACAAACACATGTGCAATATGGGTGGGCAATGTTACATATCGTTTTTTTCCATACAAGCCGAATCAAGCAGTTTCAAATTGTTAGGGTTGTCACTTTTGGTTGAGTAAACTATCTGTACCAATACCATTATCAAAATGAAAAATGTATGCTTAATATTGGGTGCTAATAGTTAGCCGTTTATTATTTTACTCCGCGTTAGAATAATCTAAATAAAAAAAATCATAATTAGTAATTCTATGTTTTTGTGTTTTATGGACTGTAAAGCCTGATCCGAAATATATGAGGATTATCAAGAGGGCGCTATTAATGAGATTTATATGGCAACAATTTTGCAACCAATCGCAACCGACTATAATGACATCAGTTTTAAATACCTGTCAGTTCCACTATGTTAACCTCGTAATATCAATCTCTTTTCCTGACTGTTTTTCGTATAGTAAACACATGTACACTTTATTTATAACCTTACGTTCACGACTGTGAATGGTTTTCGGCATTTTCATTGGATGATTTTAAATATTTGTCTTTTAAAGAAATCACTACGAATGATATTGATATTGTTGACAAACCATCATAAAATCATTGCCAGTGTAAGAAATTAGTTCCAGTGAAATTCCGCAATATGGCGCATCCTCATATATTTCAGATCAGGCTTTAGGTACATGCAGCTACTGCAAAAGTATAACGGCTTAATAGAAATACAATTTACCTTACCTTAAATACATAACCCTCCTTTATTTACGCAGTCAGGTAAAATTACGACAAGGTGACAACCCTAACCCTTTTTTTAGGCTGGGCAATGTTAACTTTCAAAGTTTAGCAAGTTACTGGATAACATTGCCCACAATCATAATTCAGGTTTTAATAAGTATTTTTAGTAAAAAATTATCTACAGTTCCTATTTTATAACAAGTAAGTAAGATACATTCACCTGAGGCTTCCCCATTCTGTAAAAAATACACCAGAACTTCACCTAGAATTGGCCCGCCAAATCACGCACCTTACTCGACTAGTTCCATCACGTTACGGAATAAAGTTGCGCGTAAATGTGATTCACAGTGATACCACAGATATAATCTATTTTCCACTAAAAATAGCAGTGTTGCCATAAACATCTTGAAATTGTCTACAGAAACGTTTCTTTTCTTAAGTAGCGTTTTGGGAAAAGATCCCTGTGGAGGCAAAGTTGGCGTATTTCACGGTACCTCTTCACGCTTAAACCGCTGAACCGACTTAGATGAAAGGCCGTTTCCGATTAAGGGAAGAAAATATGCCCTTTCGTGATAATGGACAGATTTTTTTTTCTACAGTCAGTTACGTCTAGTAGAGTAGCTGTGTCAAGTTTGGTTGAAAAATTCTTTGCGGTTCCGCAGAAAAAAAATAAAAACGGAAATAATGAAATATGGTCTTTCTCCAAAACTATTTAACTTTAATGTACTATTATTTTTTCATTCTGTAAAGCTTAGTCAAGTTCATGTTTAAAGTGAAAATGGTATCTCTATATCTAACGATTATGTAAAAAAATAGGTAAGTCAAAATTTTAAGATATTTTTTTTTTTACTTTTGTGAGAGATACCACTCTAATTGACATTTCTAAATAAGCCTTAGTTAACGTCCTGTAACACATATTAATTTGATGGATAAAATCGGAAAGCAAGTGTGTCAAAATGAAATAAATAACTGGGCTGGAATTCATTACTATTTAATTAGTAAACTACTCTAACACTGCTACATAACTAAAACATAATTATCCTCTTTACAAATAAACAAGATTTGACAGTTACAGTGACATTTGCTAGAAAATGTCACCTTTTTAGTTACGTAATGAAAAAAAAAATACACTTATTCTAATCCTCATCGCTATCTTCATTGACAGTAACGTGAATTCCGTGATTCAAAAAAAGTCCGCTTAAAGTTGCAGCAGGCCGAACGATTTTGGACAAATATCTTGCGTGCGATAAATAATAAACAATAGCAGGGTCATTATTCGAGCGGTTCAACCGCTTCACTTTCGTGGACATATTTTGGGAAGAATTGGGCGTATTTTCGGATATTTATTTGTTAGATGTCCGGTAAACTTCGATACCTAACCAGAAACGAAATCGAAATCTGCAGCCACTTCTACAAAAATGTGACCACGAAAGTGATTCGGAACAAAGGCTCGAATAATGACAGCAATGTGTGAACAACACCCTACTGTTCGCATTCCGTTGGCACATTCACAATAATGCCGCCTTATGGATCCAACACCAATGCTGTTTGGGACATATTCGATAAAGCATCTGTAATTTTTTTTTGAAATATGGCGAGATTGGACTTTCAGTTTCAGTATATTAGAATTTTCCTTCACATATTCCAAATTCAACGAACCATCTTCATTAAGTATTTCTGATAGATACGAAATCGCTACTTATATCATTGTGAGGTGATATAATGATGTAGGTTTCTTTCTAAATATTTTTTTGATTGCATTCGCTTTAGAATTCATTTTGTAAAGACGAGTTATCTTTCTAATGTCCCTGAAATGTCATGTTACATTTAAAAAAAACAATTCATCTTTATTACTGTCATAATATGTATTTATTTTAATTTCGGTAGAAAGAGGATTAATGTGTGGCGAAAAAAGAATAGTTTGTAATTACAATTTCAAGATAATGAAGTCATACCCGAAAAGTCTTTTAATTTACTTAATAGCTTACTAATAAAATGTAATAAAATCCAACCCAGTTATTTATTTCATTTTGACACACTTGCTTTCCGATTTTATCCATCAAATTAATATGTGTTACAGGACGTTAACTAAGGCTTATTTAAAAATGTCAATTAGAGTGGTATCTCTCACAAAAGTAAAAAAATATATATATTAAAATTTTGACTTACCAATTTTTTGCATAATCGTTAGATATAGAGATACCATTTTCACTTAAAACATGAACTTGACTAAGCTTTACAGAATGAAAAAATAATAGTTAATTAAAGTTAAATAGTTTTGGAGAAAAACCATATTTCATTATTTCCGTTTTTATTTTTTTTCTGCGGAACCGCAAAGAATTTTTCAACCAAACTTGACACAGTTACTTTACTAGACGTAACTGACTGTAGAAAAAAAAACTAAGTCATAATATTAAAGGGCATTTTTGCTTCCCTTAATCGGAAACGGCCTTTGGTATGGATAATGGAGATAGTTTGACGCCCGGGAAAAGACATAGGATACTTTTATGTATGTATGTAAACACTTTATTGTACATAAAAACAAGAAAAACACATTACAAAAGAATAAGCATGTACAAAGGCGAACTTATCCCTTTAAGGGATCTCTTCCAGTTAACCTTTGAGCAAATGAGTGCTAAACAAATGTACTTTTCATGCCGAATAAATTTAGTGTTCCCGTGGGATGAGCGGGTAACACCGCGGGGCACAGCTAGTTTTTTTTTAAGTCAGCAGTTTTGTAAATATTCGCTCCGGAAATCCTAAAAATAGCGTCGTCGTCCCCTCTAACTTTTCAACCAGGGGTCAAAAAATCATAATTTTCTCTAAAATGACGTAAGTGCCGCGCGGTGTTTATACTTCGAACGTTACACATATTAGTTAAGTGCCATACTGCTCTATCTGGCGCGAATAATCGATAACTTCCAGAAGGTAATAAGTAATTACAGTTACTTTGGCGTTTCCGACCTTTTTATAGAGCTTGAAAACTTTCTCGTAATTTAATCCTCAGGCTTAAAACTGCTGTTTCAAGCCTGTCTATTGTGAAGGATGGGCAACTACGAAACCCTACACTGAGCGTGGCCCGACATACTCTTTTATTTTGAACTCGGTTAAATATGATAGGATAGGATAAGTGACTCGACCTACACCGAAAATATGCATGCATGCATTCGTATAGAATGTGGCATGAAATATGGAATTTTACTTTACGTAAAATATAGTTAAAATTTAATAAAAATCCTGTGATGAAATGAAATAGTAAGTTGGTTCAATTTCAACAATGATATCGGGCATTCCTCGGCGACCAAACCCTTCTGACCTTCTATTAATTACATGTAAATGTTTATAAATACATAGAGGACACTTCCATTAATATATGTATCTGTTATCGTATAATATAACCGGTACCAGTCGATAGCAATTTGTTTATTTACTTTGATGATTCAGTATGAGACCTCCAGGCTAGTGGACTGAATGTGTCGCTCCGTGGTCTATAAAAAGTAAAAAGCTTGCGGCCATTTTGAAAAGTTCGCGCGTTGTTTGTGTTGCGTTTTTTTCTGCAGAATTGAGCAAAGGTAATAACCATTTATGCCACTTACTTAATTGAAATAATTGTGTTCTGGCCTGACGATATTTTGTTGTTTTCATTCAATTATTTAAAATCCAGAGAGCTTTCTATTAAATATTACTTGAATTATTCAAAAGTCTCGCCAAACATCTACGTTGCTTCACACTGTTGAAAATTGTTGGGCTCAAGCTGCATTTACACCCTCGCATTCAAAGTAGTATGGTAGGTACTTAAGTCGCAGACAAGTATGACTTTAACAGAACAGGTGATGTTCTGGGAAGTGTGTTACTTCATTTTATATGGTAATCGTAAGATTTAGGAATCATTTAATGGCTGACAGGCTTTAGTAGTTAAATAGAGGCAACTCAGGCAACGGTGTGGCTGATTGCAGTTCCTTCTTCAGTAATTGCTTATTGAACAGAAACATTTTATTTACGCTTACCGTTATCATAACCCTTATGTGTTTAAGAGATATATTCCAGTTAAAACTATTAACTACTATAAGAAACATTAAAATATATTAAAAATAAAATATCTGCTCCAAATCGTCATTGAGCAGTATCGCTGATTGTTACTATTATTTCATAATTATTGCATATTATAACGATTAATTATGTCACATTGAATATCTAATGGATATGATAACAGTGATAATGAATCATGAATGATAGATAAAAGTATGTCTTAGGGTTGTCTAAGCTAAACTAAATGTATATAAATTTAGACTTACAAAGCTTTAATTAAGCCTACTTCATAACTTGTTGACTTGTTATTAAGAATGTATGTCTGTTTGTTCTCAAGCAAATACAGGATGTTTCACTGTTTGTACATTTTCTATGTCTATATAGGAGCTATAATAGGAGCAATGAATTAAAATATATATACTACCTACTCTTCAAAATTAACAGAAATAAAAAGATAGTATTTTCAATGTATGCTGCGATGCGGCCGCCTAACATTAACATCCCCTTTAACTAAATAAATATCAACTATTTCGCAATACTACTTCTTTAAAAAACCTTTTTTATAAGTTATGTATTTACAAATTTTGTTAAATAAATGTTGTTCAATTAAAAGAGTACAATTTGATTAAATTTTTTGCTCCCATTACAGACTACAACCGGTATATAAACATGCTCGTACTTATGTATCCGACAGTCATATGTAGCAAACGAAATTTCGTGTATTTATTACGCAACCATGGAATTTTTAGCACGAAGTGGAATCATGACCAAGGCAATTGAGATGAGTCAAAAGTCATCGACAACAACATCTTTCATCAATCGTTCAAAAGTTTTCCATTGATTAATTTACGGCTACATTCCAGAGGTCGTTGTTTCTGGGACAAATTCAAATAAGACAGTTTTTGTCTTCTAGATCATTCACCTTTTCAAGAGACTACAAAAAGAGTGCTCTATTCTGTTTTTTTTTTTTTATATTTGGTACCTCAGTAGGTAGGTACTGCATCATTTATGAACCGATATCATCACTACATAGTATAAAACAAAGTCGCTTTCTGCTGCCTGTCTTTCTGTCCCTATGTACGCTTAGATCTTTAAAACTACGCAACGGATTTCGAGGCGGTTTTTTTTAATAAATAGAGTGTTTCAAGAGGAAGGTTCATATGTATAAGACATGCATAATTTATCAGCATTGCACCCGTATGAAGCCGGGGCGGGTCGCTAGTCGAACATAATTGGTCCCGTACAATTTTGGTGTAGAACTGATGACGAATTCCATGAGGAATCGAGGAAACTCCTCAAATATTTTAGGCACATCTATGTTTTTTTTGCTGTATATCGGAAGTAGTTGTTCCCGTTCGCATTGAAGTCGGTTATTTTTTTATATTTAAGATAGAAAACTAGAATTTCAGATAGTTTCCAGCACGTCTAGCATAACATACTTCTTTTCGAATGTGCCCACAACCTATTTTATACATGGATCCGCGCCTTATTCCCCCAAAAAAAACTTTCTTCAAATACTCGTAATTTTTTTCAGAATTTCCCTGAAACAGACATTGGGAAAGTTTCTGGAAGTTTTTTGTTGACTTTCTGCAATTTTTAATCCCCGACAAAAAAGGGGGATGTCATACGTTTTACTTGTGTATCTCAGTATCTGTATATTTGTGTATCTATGTGTATGTGTGCCTATTTATGGCATTATAGCTCCCAAACGGATGGACCAATTTGAGTGCAGTTTTTTTAATCGAACTTCTTGTCCGTCGGGATTGTTTTTAGCTATGTTTGGTGGAAATAGGACCAGTAGTTTTCAAGATATTCAGCTTGAATTGAACAAACAAGATCGCAGCCAATATTGAAGTTAAGAATTAGAAATTTTGAAATTATGTCCAGTTTTAGTAGCATTTTCTATATCACTCATTGAATGAGGGCCTCATGATGAACACTTGAGTCAGAGGTGTATTAAATTTTTAATTTAGGTTATGTAGATATCTCTCAAGACCGAATTCGGTCACGGCGACAGTTTGAAATCCATTGCTGGCGTTCGTTTGGTCTCATGTCGCTGACGTATCTTATTTTTAAAGACCCGCGCGTATCTACTTCGTGTATATAAATCCCTGACATTATTTACAGATGATGTCCAGGAAGCAACTAGCGGTGCAGCTGTATGACGCAGGCGCAGTGCGGCTCGGCGACATCGAGGCGAAGGAGGGCCGGCGCACGCCCATCTACTTCGATCTGAGGGTCGTGGTGTCACACCCCCCTCTCATGGTGAGCTTGTTTTAGAGTTCAGCAGACAACACCCTTATAAAAGGAAGCCCAACTTCGATCTGCGGGCGTATGATGGTTGCTTTTATCACACGATAAATAAGTGACAAAGCATCCGTCACGTTTTGACAAAATGCGAGTGTGAGTCACAGATGCTTTGTCGCTTATTTATCACGTGATATACGCAACCATCATAGGCCCCCTCAGTCACGTGGTGTCACTGTCATGGTGAGCTCTTGGTGTAGGTTACAGCAGACAACGCCCTTATAAGGAAGCCGATCTACTTCTATCTGAGGTACGTTATGTCTGGTAATGGCGATATTTTGTTATTAGGTTTAGCAGACAACACCCTTATAAGGACACCCATATACCTACGTAGGTATCTGAGGGTCATACTGTCACAACACACACACAGCTCACCATGAAAGTATAATGTCATGGTGAGCTCTTGTTGATGGCTGCAATAGACAACACCGTCATTGGCGCGGTGCTACTCGGCGATATCAAGGCAAAGGTGGTTAATTTTTATTTTCGACCTCCAAATACAAAAATGTATGCGACGCCGTATAGTCACCAGGTGGTAACTGCAGTTGCAGGCATTTCCTCTTAAAGTTATGTTTCATTTTCACAGATTTTCTGTAGTCCGCCACCTGAGCGAGGTATTTGTTGCTTATGCCTAGGTAGTGATTTAACATCTTAAACATTAGCTCCTTAATTGTTGTAAAACGTATGATAATAGGGAAATTAGAATACATATACGCCCTGTACAGTCTGTTTATTTACTAACACGGATCCCTGGCACAAAGTTTGCAACCTTCTATTTTTTAACCTCATTTCCTGATTCCATTTACATCCGGGAGTAAACTCCTATAAAGTAAACGGTATTTGATGGGCGATTCGTTGCCAAAGTACGCGAATACTACGCAATCGGCTTCACAGATTTGGATTTTTATTAGATTTTTCCCCTATGACCTAATGGCTGAATCCATGGTGACTGTAACTGGGTGACATCCAAGAGGAATGGTGTGGATGGAACTTATTAGTCGTTGAGGATACACATAATGAAGGGCTAAGGGAAGAAACTGGCTAAGTCAGATTTTCAAAGTTTTACAGGACTGAAGACTAAGGGAAAGAACTGGCTAGGTCACTTTTCCACAATAGGGGATGCGACTGATGTCGAATTATTATACAACATAGTGTAGTTGGTATATGAATAAAATTAGCTCGATATGTCATGAAACAAAGAAAAAGAGTTTTTTTTTTTTTTATATGTGAGTTCAAAGGTACGAAAATTGTATGTTTTATTTTTTTAACCCAAAAGAAATTATGAAGTTGTTTTTAGAATCATCATAATTTAATTGTATCACAACCATGTACTTCAACGCACTTTTTCACGGTGAAAATGGCAAATTACTTATTTACTCTATACAAATACTGGTACCCTATCCACAGATGACGTCATATGTAGGTAGGCCATCTGTATGGAGCGTTTTTAGTGCGCTGTGCCTGTAGGAATGTTGAACTTTGACGGTAATTTCTGACTTTTAGAGCAGTCTAAGTGTAGGTAGTCCCATATATGTAGACATTTGATCCATAATAAAAAATATAATTGATTAGAATCCTCAAAAAAAATGTTCGCACGCCTATAATGGCTATAATTGTGTTATAGCTTAGATTGACAATGTATGATTATTACAAATAAAAAATCTATCTATCTATCTATCTAGGTATCTATACGTATTTTATAAGACGGAACTGAAAAATGGACTGGGCATGTTTTTCCCCTTCATATGTAAACTAATTTGAGCGTTCACCATATTAACTCGTTCAGTCGGTCCAATGACTGAGATTAGGATTTGTAATTTTATATTCATAAAAATTAAAATCTTTATTATAAAGTTAAGTATTTAAATAAAAAAATCTTTATTAAAAAGTTTGGGTTATTTAATTATAATATATATGGCTTCTAAAGTTTGACTTTGGATTGACATTAGTCTATTTAAAACACTCTTACCTAATCTTAATTAAAAACCGGCCAAGTGCGAGTCGGACTCGCGCACCGAGGGTTCCGTACAAACACTTTCCATCCCTAAGTGGTTAAGTTAAGTTTGCACCTGGTATGTATAACGCCCCATATAAATTAGGTGCAAAGTTAGGTATTAAAATATTAAAAAAAAAACTACTTACTAGATCTCGTTCAAAACAATTTTCGTTGGTAGTTTTTATAGTAATGTACATCATATGTTTTTTTTAGATTTTTCATTTTCTTATTGAGAAGTTAGAGGGGGGGGGGGGACCAACTTTTTTCCACTTTGGAAGCGTCTGTCACGCAAACTATTCAGTATAGCTCTTATAGTTTCGGAAAAAAATGGCTGTGACATACGGACGGACAGACGGACAGACAGACATGACGAATCTATAAGGGTTCCGTTTTTTGCCATTTGGCTACGGAACCCTAAAAAGCTAAAGTTACCTACAATAATTTATGCATACAATACAAATAACGTTGACAGCTTGCATTAAAAAAACAAGTATGTAAAAACAAGTATGTTTAGTAGGTTTTTTTTTCCAAACTTAATAAAATAGAATCAATTAAGTAACTAATAATTGAACAAAATATTATTGAACTGTACAATACAATCATTTCTAAGTATTTTTATTTTCGGGAATGTAGCCGGCATCATGGGTATAGGTAGTTAGGTGCCCTGCCGCAGGGCCGTGATCTGGGGATATCAGATTTAGTTATTCACTCGTAACCGTCATTTTCGCTCTTCCGGCAATCTCGCCCTTTCTATCCCTCTTCACCGCACTGGTTTCATGTCCAATTCATTCTCAATCAATTCAAGTGGCTCGCCTCTGGAACGGTCTTCCTCTCTCAATTAAACAGGCACCGAGTAAGCTAACGTTTAAAAAGTCCGTGTGCAGCTTCTTTGCTGGCAGAAATGAAGTCTCGTAGTCTATCTGCTTAGTATTTTTCATCGCTGTATATATTTATTTATATTACATACTAGCGACCCGCCCCGGCTTCGCACGGGTGCAATGCTGATAAATTATGCATGTATTATACATATAAACCTTCCTCTTGAATCACTCTATCTATAAAAAAAACCGCATCAAAATCCGTTGCGTAGTTTTAAAGATTTAAGTATTTATTCTATTAGTGTAGGTATGTGTATATATTTACAGGAATAGCAAAATTTATGTATAAGTATTATAATTATGTTTTGTTACTTATGTGTAAGTTAGTTGCACCGCCTACAATTTTTCCGCTTTGCCCTAAGGTTGACTGGTAGAGAATGCCTCATGGCATTAAGTCCGCCTTTTGTACAATAAGTTTTCTTTTGTGCAATAAAGATTAAATAAATAAATTAAGTTGATTACCATAATTTCTAAAAATAATCAATCATTAGTTGTAAACTATAAATTAATAGGTATCAATCTCACTAACAATAAGTAAGATAAAAAATCCAATCGAATCCAACACAATTTTTGTGTCACTCGGGTACGCCAGAGCATTAGTATTTTACGATATTTCAGCCACTCTCCTTTGTCATAAAAAAAGTACACTGCGTTCATAAATAGCGACTCTAAGATACGTACGAAATAAAATAAGTTAACCTAAAACAAACTCAACCTTACACTCAAAACAACTGTCTGTTCCCTTCGGAGCGTTATTTTAATGGATTAAGTTTCAATGTTGTTCGGTTTTCGGCTTGAAGTGTTATTTTTAGTCGGTTTGTGAAGGAATTTGTGCATTTCCCGACATCTATTCCTATCTTAACACAGACAGCAAATAGATAACTTCTGAACAAATGTTTTGTTAAAAGTTTTACAGATTCCTGTTGAAGTAGAATTATTTTTGGATATTGTACAATACAATACAACAATACTCCATTGCACACCTTTATTTTTAACAATGGTTGACAAATAGGCGGTAGGTATTATACCTACTATAAATTGGATTATACGAGTAGGTATATATTGTAAGGACTTAAGGAGTAAAATCGCCCAAAAATGCCAAGTCTCGAACCCCAGAAAATCGTCATGCATCATGTTTTAATGTAGATAACTACCTAGTTATCAGGTACCTGCCGAAATAGATTTATTTAACGATTCAATACAATAATCTATTAAGTAGGTACATATTATGTTTATTCATAATATTTCATTAGTAGGTATGCTAAAATTATCAAAAAAACCAAAGAGCTATACAAATTAATTAGCTAAAAAATACTGGAATTTAAATGTCAGATGCAATAAATAATGCATATCGAAAAAAAAAAAAACATGTGCAGGCGGTCCAAGCAAGCGACCTTTAGGTCCATCTAAATCTATGTTTTATCCTGGTATTCAAAATAAAATAGATTTACTTAAACATAAAAATGTCTTTGTAGCATAATTACTCATGCTTAAAGTCAAGGTCATTTATCGTCACTAGATCATTACTTTGAGGCGTGTAATCATTGAAATGATAAAAAAACGACACACCTAGAACTATATAACAACTTTAGTCACTAATAAATAATTTTGGATACAAATCATTTCAAAAAATCGACACAAAGTACTGTTTTAGCTACTATACGCTCGCGCTCTGAGATGGAATGCATAATATAGCTTTACACGAAAAACGCCAATTTTTCGATGCTAGTTCAGTGCTTACAAAAATTCTTCATGGATCCATAAACGGACCATTGGGCCATTTCGGGCCTCGAGGTTCATGTTTTCAAATATAAACATTTCTAAAATGGATAGGATTTCTAAATACACAGAACTATTTCGAAAACGGTTGATGAAAAAAAAACCAAAACTTCTGGAAACTATGTAGTGGCTCTGTGAGCTGCAAACCTCACGAGTCTGTTTCGAAATGGCTAAAATATGCTTTTTTAGGGTTCCGTAGTCGACAAGGAACCCTTATAGTTTCGCCATGTTCGTCTGTCCGTCTGTCCGTCCGCGGCTTAGCTCCGTGATCGTTAGTACAAAAAACCGGCCAAGAGCATGTCGGGCCACGCTCAGTGTAGGGTTCCGTAGTTGCTCATACTTCACAATAGACTTAAGTTACGAGAAAGATTTCAAGCTTTATAAAAAGGTCGTAAACGCCAAAGTAACTGCAGTTACTTATTACCTTCTGGAAGTCAACTTACGTCCTTTTAAGAAAATTATGAAATTTTGCGATAACTCAAAAACGGCTTGACCGATTTTGTTCAATATAGTATCTTCCTTATATATCCTTATTATACTTCGAACGCCGGAAATCCAAAAAATAGCGTCCTTCCCCCCCCCTCTAACTTTTCAACCACAGGTCAAAAAATTATGAAAAAAATTCATGAAAATGAGGCCTTATAAGTTATAAGTACTTTCAATGAAAACTATATTGAATAAAATCGGTCGAGCCGTTTTTGAGTTATCGCAAAATTTCATAATTTTCTTTAAAATGACGTAAGTGCCGCGCGGTGTCCTTATTACACTTCGAACGTTTTACACCTATAAGTTAAGTACCATACTGCATTAAAATATTCCGCTCAATCTGGCGCGTATAATCCATAACTTCCAGAAGTTAATAAGTAATTACAGTTACTTTGGCGTTTACGACCTTTTTGTAGAGCTTGAAATCTTTTTCTCAATGACGCTGATAATAACTCCCTGTTACAAGTGTTACAACCGCTTCCCTCTACACACGGTGGAACTCAAATAGACAACATTTTTTCACACTTCGCTTGTAATTTGGGATTTTATAGGTAACTCATTCTTCAGTTATCATCGTCCTATATGGGTCCGTTTCGCTGGTGTGGGATGCTACGTGTGTAGACACCCTGGCACCGTCTCATATTCCAGGTACCAAGAATGGTGCTGGCGCGGCGGCTGCGTCTGCGGAAAGCCTCAAACGTCGTAAATATGCTGCTCTCGGTAGCAGTTACATATTTGCGGCGTTTGGGGTTGAAACTCTGGGGCCGTGGGGGCCAAGTGCGCGTCGACTCTTCAAAGAATTGTCGATGCGCCTCATTGACGCAACCCATGACCAGAGGGCTGGCCACTATTTTGCCCAGCGAATAAGCATTGCCATCCAGCGTGGCAATGCGGCCAGCCTTCTGGGCACACTTCCGAGCGACAGCGATTTAGGGCAAATTTTTTATTTGTAAATAGTTTAGGTTTTTAGCATGTACTTAGTCTTAGTTACATATTAGTTTATTGGATAAATCAATACATTGACATTAATTGTCAAAATTTCATATTTGTAAAAGTGAAAATTAATATAGACATCGAGAGAGTATTGCATCGTGTACACTTGAATTTATTTTTCTGTAAGTATATTAAATATATCATTTTCACTGACGCACGTGATTTTTAATTTACGGAACTAATTACTAAACCTAAATCACCTTGGTAGGGCAGTCAGAGGTTACATTTTGAGACAATTTTAACTTATAAAACATCAAAAAATCAAGGCCAAATCAATATTATAATAAGTAGGTCATTTAAGCTTGTGGGTATATAATTTAACTTGACGGAAGTCACGGAAGGTCCAGATTGACCTAGTTCCAAGTTACCTTGAAATTACCATCAATCAATTTACCTACACCTTTTATATCAACAACTTGACATCAGTTAGTGTATATATAAATAGTATTGGACCGCGCGAACGAAGCGAGCGAAGCGTCTCCGTTTAAGGTTGGCTTATTTTTTTTCGTATGTCCGGATCCAGATGTCCAGACGATTACCAACTATTCTCGCCTAGAGGTCGCATCTCTCAATCGATTCTCATGAAATTTTGTGAGTAGGTTCAAAAAGTAATATAGGTTTTTTAGTCGGATCAGTTTTTCGATTTTTTTCAAAATGTCAGAGATATGGGCATGTAAACGATTTTTTTCGCAATTTCGAAACAAGGTCTAGTCCGCACCGAGCCACTAGTAAATATAAATCTATAAGAACTAACAGTCGTAATAATATAATCTAGGTCTGAAGATTTGCTAGTTCAGTAACTAAGCAAATAGGTACCTAGGTATACGACTGAACTCAAGACGAATGCTTTTAGGCGATTAAATAACGCTCTCGCAGTGCGTTCGCCATCTGTGGCGATCAGCTTTTTAGGGTTCCGTACCTCAAAAGGAAAAAACGGAACCCTTATAGGATCACTTTGTTGTCCGTCTGTCCGTCCGTCCGTCCGTCTGTCAAGACCCTTTTTCTCAGGAACGCGTGGAGGTATGAAGCTGAAATTTATATCAATTACTCAGGTCTACTGTCCCTTGAAGCTGTGAAAAAATCAAACTTCTAAGCCAACGCAATCAAAAGATACAGCCGTTTATGCCGCAAATTTTCGACACTTGCAAGGGAATCAAAACCTACAGGGTGCTTCCCGTGAACTCAGAATCTTGAAATTTGGTACGAAGCAACGTCTTATAGCATAGATAAAGGAAAAATTACGAAAATCATAAATTTTTAGTTACATCACATAATATATTTTTTTTTAATAATTTTAAACTTACTACCCATTTCCTCATAAACGCGTAGAGGTATTAAATTGATTTGGTTTGTACGGAACCCTCGGTGCGCGAGTCCGACTCGCACTTGGCCGGTTTTTTATTTTATACTATGACGGTGACAAAGAAGCATGCGTCCCGCCTGATGTTAAACAGTAAAGTTCCCGCCGCCTATGGACGCTTGCGACGCCAAGAGCATCACACGCGCGTTACCGACCCTTTAACCTATTGACCGCCAAGCGGTCTAGCAATTTACCGTGCCACTGACGCCAGAGTAAAAAAAAAGGATGTGCCCCAAAATCAACAGGGATTGAAAAATACTTGTAGCGGTTAGAATTACAAAGTTTTTGATCATTGAAATTTGGACGGCTGTGGCCGACGTGGCGTCAGGGGCACGATTTTTTGTTGACGGCCACAGCCGACTGTGGCGCTCAAAAGGTTAAGAACCTATTTCATTCATTCATTCATAATTGCTTCGCTCTTGTCGGTGGAGTAATCGCCACTCTTCCCTATTTCTTGATAGTGTTTAGGTCCTATTTACGGGGAGTAAATACCGCATGCTGTAGCCCCCTAGGAAAACCTCGGCATAGCTCATTCCACATGCGGAGCGTTCGTGGCAGGATATTCCTCTGGAACCGCACATCATTCCTCGGACAAAGGATTAGTAGTGCTATTCAATGGGGGAATGCAGCAACACGGGTTGCGGCGAGCGTCTTCAAATTTTTCACAATACCTTTACATACTTGACTATATAGAAAACGGCACCATTCTCCGCGAATAACTTTACGTAGTCGGGTAAAGTATCCTATAACCAGGGGTCGGACTTTCTTTCGCACGGTCAGACTAATGGAGAACTATGGAGCCGTTATTAACATTAAAATACAATTCATACTCATGCTCATACTCATTCATCTATTTCATTCCAAACTGCCTTTATGGTTATTATTCCCAAGCATTAAATGACTAAAATTATGAATAAAATATATTTTTACAATATTTCGAACTCCTAATTTAACTCAATTTATTGTCAATATCATGAACTTTCTAGTCATAAATGGATATTCGATCAATATAGAACCCAATTTACTCCAGAAAACATGGATAAAGTTGCAAATATTTACGTATTTTATAGTGGCGAAAAAAACAATGCCTACACAAATCAGGTCTTTGTATATTCTTCTGACTTTGTCCTTGACTATAAAATTAAAATTGCGTATGAAATATGAGTATGAATAGTATTTTAATGTTAATATCGGCTCCATAGCTCTCCATTAGTCTTACCGTGCGAAAGAAAAAAAAAAAAAAAAAAAAAAAAAAAAAAAAAAATGCGCGGACAAAAAGATTTGAAAGAACGACAGATGGCGCCTGCGTCGCTAAGATGTTTTTGAAATTATTACCTCTCGACATGGAAATTATTAAAATTTTATAATGGTATATGTGTAAGTTTTGCATAAGATTCATTTTGTTAGTGGGTGGGTGTATGAAAATCTAAATCGTGTAAGATATCAATATGTATCATATCATAATACCTACTTATTAATCCATTTATCTTATCGTACGAGGTACCTACATGAGTGATGGATAACTATTTCTGGAATTATCTAGTTCTGTGTCAAAGGCCAAGCTAATAAAATAAAACATTATGTCGGCTAAAATCTCAGCTGTGTACCTACCTACTTGACTGCGATTAGATTAGTTATATTAATAAAATAAAGACGTGCACAGTTTCTATAAGTTTTATTATACAAAAACACCTTTGTTTCTGTTATTGGTACAGTGTGGTTACCTACGGTCGGATTTCGGGCTATTTTAATATAAAATATAATTTTAGGCATTTAAAAGACGCTTAGCGACATCTGTTTAAGAATACATCAACTTTTTTCTATAGTAGTAAATAGATTTGCCTTTATTTTACAGATGGCGGTAGCAGTGCATCTACAGAATATGGCAGAAGAAATTAAACACGACCTCCTTTGCGGCGTGCCCTACGCCGCTCTCCCGATCTCAGCAGTCATGGCAGTCAACTCTGGAACACCTATGATCATGAAAAGAAAGGAAACTAAACTTTACGCCACCAAGAAAATACTTGAAGGAATTTTTCAGCCGAAACAAAAATGTCTTGTCGTGGAGGACGTAGTGACATCTGGCGGTAGCTTGCTTGAAACAGTTGGCACGCTACGTGACGAAGGCCTAACCGTCACAGACGCCGTCGTAGTTCTAGACCGGGAACAAGGTGGCGTTAGTGTACTCAAAAGCAATGGCGTCGTCGCTCACTCGCTTTTCACTATGAGCGAATTAGTGAAAATGCTCGCAGATGCCGGACGAATAACAGATGAAACGGTAGAAATGGTGTCCGATCACATTAAAGTGTGTCAATTCGGCATTGGCGATAATTTAGAAATAGCTGAACGCATTTTGAGCCACTAGTACTTATTACTAATCTTATAATTGTTCTTTGACGTACGTGGTGGGAAATATGGCTTGTCCGCATTGATTTCGTCGCCTTATATGCATATGCACGTAGGTACGTCTACGTGACAGCATACCTATCCAATATTTGTGAATCAACATCCAGTCTGAGTTAGGAGGCGGACAGCTTTACCATAATGGGTGGGAGTTAACACCCGGTGAATCACACTGGTGAATAAACGTGCCTATTTCTAAGTATACTTACTAAGCTTACAAAACATCTTGATGATTTTGTTGATTTGCAGATCAATTTGTAAGATTACTTTTATAATCTGAGTCGATATAAATTAACTGTTGTAGATAAAGATCATTCTATGTAGTCATTTTGTTTTAATTATTTATTTATTATACAGGGTATAAAAACTTACACAAGAAAGTTCCTACAAAAATTCAGTTTTTATAAAATGTATATTTCTAAAAATATCTAAAAATGAAGACTTAGATGCATAGCGGTGAGACACGAATGTTGGAAATAAAGAAAAATGTCATACATTATAGAGACACGAATGTTGAAAATAAAGAAAAATTACATACCTACATTTTAAGAAATGATTTAATAAAGGAAGAATAAAGGTTTTTAAGTAGAAGATAAGAATCGGAAGTAGCGATAGTTTTAATTTACTTGACAAGATACTACCTAAAATTGATTGAGTTATTGAAAAATGGATTTATGAATTTATATTATTCAGCCTAAGTTGCTTTGCATTTCCAAGAGAGTATAAAATATCAGTCTTTACAGCTATTGTACTGGTTACGTGATACCCGGCCTGTCGGATCCCCGTTAGCCGGCTAGACTAGGAAATGTGGGCTGGATCCGGTGCATAATGCATTCGATATGCATACCAATGGTGTCTGCTAGTAGTTTGCTTTTGAACGTTATTTATTGTGCCTATAACTGACGGTAAGCCATACAATTTTAAAATTAATGATTTCGAAAGAAACTAAATGCTGACAATTATTTTGAATTCAAATGTTATTGCAAAGAAAAGGCATACACATTTGGTATAGAAAGGTCAGCTTTCTTTGCAGTCACGATGTTCACAAAACGTAATTTGCATCAATTTAGTTGTGTGCGAGGCGCAAATTCTATTTCATGAACTAGATTTTTATGATTGCTAGCCGGAGGCCAAGATCATGGCCAACGCAAGGACAGTTTGTAATACAATTACTGTTCAAGTATTTTTTTCAGTACTTATGTATCAAGAATGAATAAAACAATGCACATAAATTCAATGTATTTATTATTCACCAGCCGGAATATAATTAAAAACTTTGATCGACTTCGAAAAAATTGTACGATAATTAGCTTTTTAGTAAAAAAAGCCAATAAAAATCACACTGGTTACAAACAAAGAATTAAAAATTAACTTAGGTATTAAAAACTCAAGTTCAGCCTTATCAAAAAGATCTTTTCCTTTCGTGTCGCGTTGTCAGCACCATACGATGGTCAGTGAAGGGGCCACGTCATGTCGGGAACTGTTTATTCGGCAATAAACATTAGAGAGAGCCGCCCTTCGTCAAGGAAAACAACCGGGAATGTAACCGCTATTCATGCATCGCAACATCAATGTGTACTCCCTAGAGGTGGGGAACTAAATGTCAAAATATATTGTAAAAAGTACTCGTAAAAATACTATCGAAGCAAAAAAATGCAGTCATCGCGCGACGCGGTTCGCGGGAGACGGGACTGGGGTAGTGTGACTGAGACGGGGAGTGGCGGGAGGAGGCTTAGTTGTCCTCGATCTCCTGCTCTTGCTCTTCGTCGAACTCTGCGTCCTCGTCGGCGGTGGCCTCCTGGTACTGCTGGTACTCGGACACCAAGTCGTTCATGTTGCTCTCGGCCTCGGTGAACTCCATCTCGTCCATGCCCTCGCCGGTGTACCAATGCAAGAAAGCCTTGCGCCTGAACATAGCCGTGAACTGTTCCGAGATGCGCTTGAACAGCTCTTGGATGGCGGTCGAGTTTCCGATGAAGGTGGCGGCCATCTTGAGACCACGGGGCGGGATGTCGCACACGGCGGTCTTGACGTTGTTGGGGATCCATTCGACGAAGTACGACGAGTTCTTGTTCTGGATGTTGAGCATCTGCTCGTCGACTTCCTTCATGGACATGCGACCACGGAAGATGGCGGCCACGGTGAGGTAGCGGCCGTGGCGCGGGTCGCACGCCGCCATCATGTTCTTGGCGTCGAACATCTGCTGGGTCAGCTCGGGCACGGTGAGCGCGCGGTACTGTTGGCTGCCGCGAGACGTGAGCGGCGCGAACCCGGGCATGAAGAAGTGCAGACGTGGGAAAGGTACCATGTTGACGGCCAGTTTGCGCAGGTCAGCGTTCAGTTGACCAGGGAATCGCAGACACGTGGTGACGCCTGACATGGTGAGCGACACGAGGTGGTTGAGGTCGCCGTACGTGGGTGTGGAAAGTTTGAGCGTGCGGAAGCAGATGTCGTAGAGAGCCTCGTTATCGATACAGTAGGTTTCGTCTGTGTTTTCGACTAGCTGGTGGACTGATAGTGTGGCGTTGTAAGGTTCTACTACTGTATCTGACACCTTAGGCGATGGTACAACTGAATATGTGTTCATAATTCTGTCGGGGTACTCTTCTCTGATTTTTGAAATGAGGAGTGTGCCCATACCGGAACCGGTGCCGCCGCCGAGCGAGTGTGTGAGCTGGAAACCTTGGAGGCAGTCGCAGGATTCTGATTCTTTTCGTACGACGTCTAGGACTGAATCTACAAGCTCGGCGCCCTCGGTGTAGTGACCCTTAGCCCAGTTGTTGCCGGCGCCAGACTGTCCGAACACGAAGTTGTCGGGGCGGAAGATCTGTCCGAAAGGTCCAGAGCGGACAGAGTCCATGGTGCCGGGCTCCAGGTCCACGAGGATGGCGCGGGGCACGTATTTGCCACCGGAGGCCTCATTGTAGTACACGTTGATGCGCTCCAGCTGCAGGTCCGAGTCGCCATGGTAGGCGCCGGTGGGGTCGATGCCGTGCTCGTCAGAGATGATCTCCCAGAACTGTAACAAAAGAAATAAAAGATTAGCAAACGTTCGTGTAACGGTAATAGTTTTACGGTCCCTAAAGGTAGTGCAGGGTGGTACGGTGCGTGTGGGCTCGGATGACTCATTGGTCGCCTAGGCGACGACGCTCGAAACAAACCGATAGGCCGTCCCCATTAGCATATTTCCGAGGGCGTAATACTTTTGCGTAACATTATCGATCGTACAGATGCATTACATTAGCCGTATAAGGCTGAATGTAAACGGTATGAATCAGTTGCGCAAATTGCTGCAAAAAACGCGCCATAAGATGACCGCCCACTTTCGTGGCTTTATGTAACGGCACCATATAAGCGGAGAGCGCGGGACAAGTTTCTTATTTCGGAACTTCGCCTTGTCAATCTGTCAGTCGTAAATCGAGGGGCGCAGGTCGGCGCCAGTAGGACAGAATAAGCATAATCCTCCATATTGCACATTAACATGGATCGCACAGATGTTATCTTGACAGCGAGCCTTTCTACTCGACAGTGAGTGGCTTATTTGATTGCATCAGTATTATTAAGTATGATCATTGATCAGATAGTGAAGAATGATTTGTTTGGCGAATGGAATGCTAACAAATTGATTGTTCATTGAATAAAACTGGTACTGTTTCCGACGCCACGTACCTCATTGAGGTTCGTTATGGGTGCAAGTCGTTTGACAAACTACTATACAGATCACTTTTGAATACTAGATTTTGTCTACTAGTTTGGTCTTCTTCATTAAGTTTCTGAACAGTCCTTTACTTGCATACTCTCTCTTCATAACTACCTACTACTTTTGAAGCGTCCCTTTAACCAGTTCACAAATCTAGACATCCAGTTTCTACTTCCCATGATTAATGGGTTATTGTACCTACTTAACTATTTCCTGTTGATTTAATCTTGCATTTGGCGTGGTTCTAAAGATTTACTAAAAATACACGGATTCTTAAGGCAAACATCTGATATTGAGCTGGCAACGCGCCAATGTGCTGGAAAAATACTTTTTTCCGGGATATTGGAGTTTGTCAGACGTCTTGGCCGATAGTCAAGTTTTTATGCCTTTTACCTACACTCATTTTAACTTCATTAAAAGATGGCTCATCCTATTATAGTCTTTGAAAGTAATTAAAATAAAGTTACTTCCGCGTGGGATAGAAATTATATCTGCATTATTATTACGGGATGGGACTACCGATGTAGCATATTCCGGCAAAAATTCCAAATTAGTAAATATCTGTGTAAGTGCTTATAAAATAAGCGGATTTATGGACAGATCAGACGAAAAACAATGTTCGAAATTCGGTCCGTCCCTCTCGATCTTATGTCAAACTATATTGTTAGGCGGCACTATTCGACGGTCGAATTTCGAACACCGAAGTAGCCCTTCTGTAATTCCCATGAGTTTGAAGTTTGAACTAAGTACCTAACCTACTTACTAAGGAACGTCCTGGCACGAAAGCGCCACTTTCTCTTGTTACTTGTTCATGTTCTAAGTAACGAGTTGCATTGACTTTAGAGCACGTTTTGGAGTTTCCACATGAACAGACTAATTGGCCGATTCTTTATCCAATTAAAGAGATTAAACTGTACATTTAGGCCGCCTACGTCTAGAGCAACGTGCCGGGTAGAATGTACAGTCAGCTAAGTAATCTTCAAGTCGCTAGACGTAAGTTATGCTAGTGTCTGCCCACTGTTCAGTATCAAGTACTTCTCGGTTAAGGTGAGTTTTCCAAAATAAGTGAACATCAAGTAATTTTCAGAATATAGGTATTTTCGGCTCATCTACTGGTAATCCATATCCATACTAATATTATATGTAAATGCGAAAGTGTGTCTGTCTGTCAGTCTGTCTGTTACCTCTTCACGCTTAAACCTCTGAACCGATTTAGATGAAATTTGGTATATAGATACTTTTCATCCCGAATAAATTTAGTGTTCCCGTGGGATGAGCGGGTAACAGCGCGCGGCACAGCTAGTTGTTTTATATTCGAACCCGATATCTACAACAAAGTTTGCCATAATGTGATGTATGAAAAAAAAACATGTCACGTTTATATAAATTAAATTAATGCAAAAAAAGGTGAAACGGATCTTTTGGGACACTCCTCCTAGGTATGAGGTTCCAATGAAACAAGCGATTCAAAGTATGGCCCTCAAAAATCAATTTTCAGAAAAAAAAGTTCATGTAGACTATGGAAAAGGCCCTAAATTGTAAACTGAGTCCTAACTATTATCTTGGTACCTATAGGTACCTACTGCTACTACAATATATACCGATGTGACTGGGTAGGTGATACAATTTGTAAGAGTTTATTTAACACCATAATATTGTAGCTGAAACTGGACTTAACCTGGACACACAAGGAAGGTAAAATAACTAATAATTCTAAACAATGTATTAATAACAACTTTGTTCTGTTAGCTAGCTTATTTGTTACTTATTATCGATTTGCCAGAAGCAGACTCATCGTTTTTAACTTGTTCTGGGTTTAATAAGAAGGTAAATTATTAAATAATCAACTAAAGCTACGACGAATGAAGAAGTCTGTGATATGATAATTTCTATTGCCAACGCATTTTGTCTTACAGGTGGGATTTAGCGCATCTAATTTAGCAATTGCAGTGACGTTATCATTATCTGACGGTAATAGGAACTTTTATCTTCATTCTCGAGAAAAGAAGTCTAGTTTTACCTACTTGTATCTTGAATCTTAATGTATTATTGTGGTAAATAAACGTTGGTCGCGTTTTGAACCAGAGATAGCGTTAGCGCTAATGACAGTTCTTGAAATTAGGTAAGGTTAATTTATCAGTTTCACTATCAACAGTTAAATAAACTAGCGCCTAGAAACGTAAACTATTGCTATTTTGGCCAATGCACCGTAATAAACCTTTGTTTCTGTCATAAAATGGCGTTTCCGCGCTGTTGGCTTATTTTAAACGCGGAAGAAGGTTCAACGACCTGATGCACGAGAATTTAGTTCGTTACTAGCTCTTCCTCAGTTTTAACTACGGAATTATGCAAAATGATATTAATTGGTTATGTTTCTGCGGTTTAAATTGGTCCTATCCGCTCGCCGTTTTTATAGTACAAGAAAGAGGCTTTAAATTGTCTACCTGTCATTGAATGCACGAAAGATTGAATAGCCAGACGTTTTATTATGATAAAGAAGTGGAATTTGAAACGCTTTTTACTTATTTTTTTGCAGCAGCGTCTGATATCATACATTGCAGATACAAAAAAGTATCAAATAGTATTAGTCTAGCCTGATGGGTATTAAACCGAGATTGCACCCGAATATCTATTTATTTTTATACTTAATTCAAAAGAAAGACTTAAATCTCTTACAACTATAAAGTTAAATAACTAAAGGAAATCAAACACCATGCCTGCCGCATCTGTCGTAACGGTTTTTTGTACAATTAAAATTCGAACGTTAGGGGACGGCGGCCTGTGATTGGCCGGCCCTTATCTACGAGACGCGTAAATAACCTTGAGTGGGGTTCATAACATACGCTGGCCCTTTGTAACGGATTTTTCGTGGCGGGAAATGGGGATTAAGATATTAAGATCGAAGTCCAAATTTAAATATCGGTGCAATAAAAGCGAATTTTGACTTGTTATCTTTGACACTTATTACAATGCACACACCTATTTACAATCCTTTATCAAGATATCGTCATATCCTATGATGTTCGCGACATGCACTAGATAAGATACCGTACAAAAGCCGGTGACCGGTCGGTCACGTAGCGAAAATGTTCTAAGAATCGAGATCTCTCAACCTAAATGGCGAAGGCGACACGTGGAAGGAATTAACCGCTACCGAGTCTAGCGACCACCGATCGATAAAGGTGTGGTTTTGACAACCCATCATCAAAAACGTACAATTTAAAACACCCTAGAACACGTAACGTGGCATTTTCACTACAGAGTGCGAGGTTTAGATAACAAAGAAAGTACAGTTGCAAATCATACATTTCAAAAGACCACACCCACCCATATTACAGAAATTAAAGTTGTATTACAACAATTACTACATAATTAACGCCTTTACAGCAGAAAGGAATGATGTCATTTCTGTCAGAAGCAAATTTCACGTACCGGTCACAAAATGCCGGCCAGAGATTCGAATTCCGAACAACTTTTTAAACGTTAATTGTAACAAAAGAATAACTAATACCTTAGCGCCGATCTGGTTGCCGCACTGTCCAGCTTGAATGTGCACGATTTCCCTCATTTTGTTGAACGTGAACTTATTAAATTACTTAACACTATAAAATTTGTTTGTTCCGCACGCACCACGTACTTTCGTGGTAGCTAGTTGAAGAATACGCCGAATTTCGTTTCGCGCAAGCAATGTAGCGGAGCGGTGGACGCTAGTGATGCGACCGCGCGGCCGGGTGTCGATAGAAATTGTCGCATTGCGACACACCCACACAGTGTTTTCGAATAAGCCTTTAAATTATCTATATAATGTAATCTATTTCATAAAAATTATGATTTTAATCTGTCATATTCTACCCGTCTATTCAACCAACATCTGTTATTGAAAGGATGTAGGTAAGGTAATTGAGACCATAACGATTTCCATTTGTGTTATTAAAGTATGTATTATTTGTATATATTATTATCAGGGATCGGAAATCCAGGTGGATATTTACCTAAAGTTGTCAAAATCCTATTGCTATCTCACTCATACCTCAAACAAAACCGCCTATACCTACAACTGAACAACAAAGCCGCCGCCAAAGTTTAGGTATAAAAGCATCCGATTATCCGATGCCTGATTATTTTTCATTAATTTGTTATAAAGTATTATAACACAGTTAAAACAACTACAGAGGGAGGTATAAAGAGAGAAAATAATTAAAGTTCTACACTCTAAGCTAAATGCTCCAGCCTGGAGGACCTGAGCTAATCATAACGCGTCCATCGAAAAGTTTTAACCTAAAAATATTGGTTTAATTTGAGAATAAAATATGATGAACATCCATACGCACAGAAAATGCAAGACAGACTCGCTCGAAAACATCCGTATCTCTTACTGAACAACCAAACTGTTCCCGTGGGATGAGCGGGTAACACCGCGGGGCACAGCTAGTTTAAAATATTTCGGGGTTCTAACTGTCACTGATAAAAAGAAATAAAATTGGGCAAGTGCGAGCCCGACTCGCGCATGAAGGGTTCCGTACCTATACAAGTATACATATATATAATCTATAACAAGTTTGTTGTATGGGAGCCCCCCTTAAATATTTATTTTATTTTATTTTTAGTATTTGTTGTTATAGCGGCAATAGAAATACATCATCTGTGAAAAGTTCAACTGTCTAGCTATCACCGTTGTTGAGATACAGCCTGGTGACAGACGGACGGACGGACGGACGGACAGCGAAGTCTCAGTAATAGGGTCCCGTTTTTACCCTTTGGGTACGGAACCCTAAAAAAAATACGCATCAATGCCGAGAAAAATTCGTCCCTGGCAGTTAGTGATGTACCGTTCTCGAGAATGGCACATGACTACGGGCAGTGGTCACCCCGGTTATTTTTAAATTTTTGTATATGTATTTGTATACCTATGTTTTTGATATTGATTGCACCGAGTCGTCTGATTAACTGTTTACAATTTATTATTTATCTATGGGCCACAGTCGCCTGAGAATATATTATTTCAATTCAATAGCTTGGTACAATTTTTAGATAACCTTTTTAGGGTTCCGTACCTAAAGGGTAAAAGCGGGACCCTATTACTGAGACTTCGCCGTCCGTCCGTCCGTCCGTCCGTCTGTCACCAGGCTGTATCTCAACAACGGTGATAGCTAGACAGTTGACATTTGCACAGATGATGTATTTCTATTGCCGCTATAACAACAAATACTAAAAATAAAATAAATATTTAAGGGGGGCTCCCATACAACAAACTTGTTATAGATTATATATAAGTATGTATAGGTACGGAACCCTTCATGCGCGAGTCGGGCTCGCACTTGCCCAATTTTTTTTATTTTTATAGTCCTTGCTTTAAATATCTACAAGCTGCAAGTCATTAATTTTCTTTATGGTTTCCGAAATCTTATATTCGTTTTCAAAGTGTAAATTTGACAGATCTCAATAATAGTGGCTGAAGTGCTACTAAAACTTGACGACTTAAAATTTTGACATTTGTCAATGTAAAAATTTAAACGGTTTGACACTGACATGTGTCAGAATTTAAATAATTGAACACAGACGTGTGCCAAACTTTTAAAAGAACATTGACAAGTGCCAAGCATCTAAAATATTTTTTTTAAATCAAGTTACGTCAAAGGCCAAGATCCACTTTATCTCGTTGTGTCCCAACAGTAAGTTTAAAAATATAGTACTGCGAGGGCAGGGAATAGTATACGTTTCCAGTTACTATCTTTAATTTGTCATACATTTCTTTAAAAAAATATATCAGAAATTCGAATTACCACTTCTTTCGTCATTTGCCACCTACCAAAAGGATATTAATTACTTTAGAATTATAACTTCAGTTGTTTTTCATATTTTTATAATTTTACTCAACCAATATATTGCATATAATTATATCGATATCGATACTGGTTTACCAAAAGCATCTCGCACAACTCTAGGCTGACGAGCTCTCTCCCTATTGGTCGACCGGGTAACGCCATCGGCCATTTTGCGCCCAAGCTAGGCAACATAACGCGCCAAATAAATATCTCGTTTTAGTCCTGTTTCTTTTTAAATTCAATATTATCTATTTGATGGTTTAAATAACGTAAACTACGTAATTCAATATTACTATAAGTGAAAATTATGCTGATTTTTTTGACATCATCGCTATTGTTCACAGATTTTCGTCACAGGTGTTTCATCTATCATGTTGGTACACAGTAACCGGCTGCCGGCCGGCCTACTATACAACGTATAGCTACGTATAGACATTTAATGTATATCGATGTAAGTAACATACATATATGTAGTATAAAGCCCCGTCTACATGCGCATGCTTTACCGTGCATCGTGCAACTGCAAACCAGTTCGCGCAAGTAAGCGCGCTGGTGCAGTGCAAGTGGGAAAAAAAACTGTTATTTTACAAGCTAAGCTATGATATCAATACCTAAGTAAAACGGAAAGATTACTGTGAATGTGAAAAAACACATGTTCGCTTTAACTTTATTTTTATACTCGCGTACTTTAATCTGTCAATAATAAATTATCTGTCAATTATAATTTCACAGACAAAATCACAATAACGCACTTTTTAATCCTGTACCAAAACTCTCTAAGACTCTATGGTACCCGCTACAGAACTTTAATATTCATAATATAGACATCTCTCTACTCAACTCTAATAATTTCAAAAAGAGAACATCAGCATATTTGATTTAAAAAAACCGGCCAACAATATATCGGGCCACGCTCAGTGTAGGGATCCCTACTAGGGATCATCTAGAGAAGGGCAACTAGGGATTCCCTGGTTGCCCTTCCTTCACAATATAATAGACGGGCTTAAAACAGCGGAGGTTTAAATTACGAGAAAGATTTCAAGCTCTATAAAAAGGTTGTAAACGCCAAAGTAACTAATTACTTATTAAACCCGTTCCAGACCTTCCGATCCGATCCGATTTACCGGATGAAATCGGATAATGTGTAGTGTAATACTAGTTGACCCAGTTTTGAAATATATTTGAAATGGTTAATAATGATCTTACTAGCTCTAAAAAAGTCTTATATTTTTGTGAAAGCTAGAAAGCTAAATTTTATCAATTGAAAATTCGAAATTTCATGAACAGTCAAAAACGCCGTCCGCCATTTTTGCCTTTTACTAATCTGTGGCGTGGCAATTTTTTGGATTACTGGAGCGAATATTTACAAAACTGCTGACTGTATAAAAAAATGATGTTTGAAGACCCCTATTCAACGACACCCCACGCACTAGTGTTGGAACGAAAAAAAAAACACCCCTACTTTAGTTTACTCTCTTCGGTTGGCAATGGTCACAATTGTTCAATTTAAATTAGAAGTATTGTTTGAAAAATGTACATAAATACGCAGACAATTTATACATCTTATGTAGGTGATAGTAATAAATTAATAATCTCTTAAACCGAATTGAATATACATAAGAACGTAATTTTTCGGTGTTACTCGTCACCCCACGGGAACGCTACATTTTTTCAAAGAGGATTGCCAGGACGCCACACTTAATAGCCGGACAGACCAGTTCATTTGGGTAAAAGGCCGCACATACCCTACGGTATTATATATGATATTTTATTTAGTTACCTATCTGAAACACTAAATACCGGCCAAGTGCGAGTCGGACTCGCGCACCGAGGGTTCCGTACAAACACTTTCCATCCCTAAGTGGTTAAGTTAAGTTTGCACCTGGTATGTATAGCGCCCCATATAAATTAGGTGCAAAGTTAGGTATTAATAGGTATTAAAAAAACTACTTACTAGATCTCGTTCAAAACAATTTTCGTTGGTAGTTTTTATAGTAATGTAGATCATATTGAGTTTCAGTTCTAAGCATGGGGAGCCCCCAATATTTTATTATTATTTTTTTATTTTTGCATGAAACTCTTAATGCGGTTCACAGAATACATCTACCTACCAAGTTTCAACAGTATAGCTCTTATAGTTTCGGAAAAAAAGGGCTGTGACATACGGACGGACAGACAGACGGACAGACGGACAGACAGACATGACGAATCTATAAGGGTTCCGTTTTTTGCCATTTGGCTACGGAACCCTAAAAATGGGTATTAAACTAAACGAAAGACATCTCAATTCAGAGGGCAAGTGAATGGGGCGGAAAAAGTTAAAAGGTAAACTGAAAATTTGTTTAAATGTATGCAGGGCCAAAAGTATCATTGGGTAAATGAAAAATGGGCTACGAAAAAAAAAATACATAACAACACATAGGGCAAGTGAATGTGACGGGAAAAGTTTTTCGGACAAACGATACTTCTACTAAATGTGAAATGGTGAAAAGAAAAATGTACGAATCCTGTCATCGGACAAACGATAATAATTCGAACAGTTTTCGGACAAATGAAATTCGGTCGATGGTTTTTAGTGTTTGAGATAGGTTACCATTTTTAGGGTTCCGTAATCAACTAGGAGCCCTTATAGTTTCGCCATGTCCGTCTGTCCGTCTGTCTGTCTGTCTGTCTGTCTGTCTGTCCGTCCGCGGCTTAGCTCCGTGATCATTAGTACTAGAAAACTGAAATTTGGTATGAGTAGGTACGTATCACGCCGACAAAACGGTAAAATAAAAACTAAAAAAAAAAACTTTTTTTCGGGTACACCTAAAGTGGGGGTGATTTTTTTTTCGATCCAATACTAGTGTTTGGGGTGTCTGCAGTTTTGTAAATATTCGCTCGGAAAATAAAAAAAATAGTCCCCCCCGCTAACTTTTCAACCACGGGTCAAAAAATTATGGAGAAATTCATAAAAATGAGGCCTTATAAGTACTTTCAATGAAAACTATATTGAATAAAATCAATCGAGCCGTTTTTGAGTTATCTTATCGTATAAATTCATAATTTTCTTTAAAATTACGTAAGTGCCACACATATTAGTTAACAAGTGCCATACTGTATTAAATCATTTCGCTTAATCTGGCGCGTATAATCGATAACTTCCTTTCCATTTATTTTGGCCGGACACGTAATCAAAAAGCCTTTGTCCGGCTTTATCCGGACGCCTGGTAACGCTACTTACGTCAGTATAATTCATTCATATTAATATCTAATTCTGCAGAAATCCTATAAGTAATTATTAACTCACCTCTCTAAGTTTCTTCACCAGAGATTAATCTCATATTTGGAGTTCTTCTTAGACAATGCGCGAGTCCGACTCGCACTTGGCCGGTTTTTATAAAGCTATACCCTAATTTTATTTTTATTCCGCAGATAAGATTCCACTGTTAAAAGTCTACAGGGTTCAAATAATTAGGAATCAAATAGAATTGTTATGGATATTCCGTAGCTGGAGCATTACCTATTCGTAAAAAAAAAATAGTTTTAAGGTATCAGATGTCTGAAATAAATGATTTTCATTTCCAATTTATAAAAAAACCGGCCAAGAGCATGTCGGGCCATGCTCAGTGTAGGGTTCCGTAGTTGCTCATCCTTCACAATAGACGGGCTTAAAACAGCCGTTTTAAGCCCGAGGTTTAAGTTACGACTAAGATTTCAAGCTCTATAAAAAGGTCATAAACGCCAATGTAACTGTAATTACTTATTACCTTCTGGAAGTCAACATACGTCCTTTTAAAGAAAAATATGAAATTTTGCGATAATAGGCTAGTTGACCCAGTTTCGAAATATATTGGAAATGGTTAATAATGATCTTACTAGCTCTAAAAAAAATGTCTTGTATTTTTCTGAAAGCTAGAAAGCTAAATTTTATCAATTGAAAATTATAAATTTCATAAACAGTCAAAAACGCCGTCCGCCATTTTTCCCTTTCGCTAATCTGTGGCGTGTCGTAGTATTACCTGTAAATATTCGAAATTCCACCGTCGTATAATGCCATTCCGCTCACTCCAATATACTTTGACAGGAGATCGAGAGGGACGGCACTATTCGAAGTCGTCAAAGTAGACTTTCAGTTTTGTTTACATGACCAATGACGTCACTATCATAAGCGAAAATGGCGGACAGCGTTTTAAGCATTTCAAAATACAGATTAAAAACCATATTTTCAAATTATTTTTTTTCAGCCATCTTTCACTTTTATGAATTGAAAAATATATATTTAGGTTTCCTTTGCTAAATACTATACGGAATAAACATTAGTTTATTACAATTCGTCATGAGTCAACTAGCCTATTCAAAAACGGCTCAACCGATTTTGTTCAGTATAGTTTTCATTGAAAGTACTTATAAGGCCTCATTTTCATGAATTTTTCCATAATTTTTTGACCCGTGGTTTAAAGTTAGAGGGGGGGGGGCGCTATTTTTCGGAGCGAATGTTTACAAAACTGCTGACTTTATTGTGTTTGAACGCCCCTGTTATTTTTATACGACCTATTCAACGACACCCCACACACTGGTGTTGGAACGAAAAAAAAAAAAAACACAATTACTTTAGGTGTTCGAGAGGTACCCGAAAAAAACATTTTTTTTATTTTTTTATTTTACCATTTTGTCGGCGTGATACATACACATACTCATACCAAATTTCAGCTTTCTAGTACTAATGATCACGGAGCTAAGCCGCGGACGGACAGACGGACAGACGGACATGGCGAAACTATAATGGTTCCTAGTTGACTACGGAACCCTAATAACACTAACCGGCGCAATATTTTCGTCAATCAAATTCGCTATTGTTTTGGCGTGTAGGAGGACGGAACACAAGTTTGCAAGTCGTCAAGGTCTGGGGAGAAGGTGTACCAGTCCTACCAGTCAGCCTACGGACTGTTCTAGTGTAGGTGGATGCAGGTCTTACAATGAGTACCTAGTTAGGTACTGGTTACGTCACCTGCTGGCGCCGCCACTGCGTATGTTCATCTATTTTGTATGCAGGCCAGCAGGGTTCGAAAGAATAATTATCAACGATATAGTAGATGTGACTGTACATAATGAAGGGTATTAAACACGAGTGTGGGTTTATGAAACGAGCCGAAGGCAAGTGTTTTAATGCCTAATTATGTACAGTTACATACACTACTTTATCTAGCCACATATCATAAGCCTCCATGATGCATTCAGGAGTGGCACATTATGACAAATATTGCCCGGTAATGGCGGTAATGAAGTTTTCTGGCAGCTGTCATAGTTTCTTTTTAATTCAGAGACAAACTAGAGTCGGCCCCAACTATCATATCGTTCGATATCTTACTTACGTGCGACATTTGTGAAAATTGACTATTCATTACGAACTAAACATTAGAATAAAGGTCAAATCAAATTTCATTGTTTTTCAGAGATGTTCGAAATTTGAATAAATAATATCATCAAAATTGATGATTATTTTAGGACTAATAACATTTTTACAGATAAGAAATTTGTTCTAACAAAACACACTATTTTTATGGTGGTCATAATGTGCGGTTCTTGAACGCATCATGGAGGGTTTATGATATTTGGATAGATAAACTAATTGACAACATATAATACTACTATTTTAATAGGTACTGTATTCCGCTTAGAGGTAATCTTGGCTCCAATAATTGAACCCAAGTGCCGTGGCATGCACTAAGATGGCTTTGTTACTAATTAACTTTTTACCAAATCATTTAATTTTGTTTTTATGGTCTATTATTGATATTGACTCTGTACCGAAAGGATAACAACACCGAGCATTTGTAATTTTAGGCGTTTTTTCTACATTTCTATGTAGAAAGTTTTATTCTATTTAGTTTGCTAGTAAGTAGAAAGGGTAAGGATTTTACTGCTCTAGTTGTGTAATGAGTATCCGCATCAAGTCGCAGTAAAGTGAAAAGCCCGCATTTTCCGGGCGCGCCCGCCGGTCAACACACTCCCGCCGCCGCAGCCAGTCGATACCGGGGCGCCGCCTCAAAGCTAATGTACATAGCTATCCAAAACTATAAAAATGTAAGAACATACATAGAATAACTGAAATCTTCTCTAGCACAATTGTTACATGCGACTTTTTCTCGTGCGAGTAATATTACCTATCTCTTTCTTCGCAATACTGTGAGGGCAATAGTTGTGCTAGATGGGCTGGATAGAGTTGTAGTCTTCCTATCCGCGAAAAAAAATAAGTTGTCAAGAATGTCAACCAAAACGTCAATCGTTTTTTTTTTATAGACAACCAGACTAAAGTACCCTTCCATTATGTCACAGTTTTGGAATTTTTTCAGACATTTCAAAGTGAGTAAGTACCTACATTTTTAAAAACCGGCCAAGAGCATGTCGGACCACGCTCAGTGTAGGGTTCCGTAGTTGCCCATCCTTCACAATAGACGGGCTTCTACGGGACTTCTAGACGGGAAAGTCTAAAGGTGAAGTGTTATAAATTTGTTGTGAGTTTTATGACACAGAATAAGATAACACTACCCATTCAAATACATACAGCCAGCTATTAATATAAACATTAAAACCTAATATAAAATCATTAGTAGGAAATCGCAGCAAAAATATAAAAACAGCGAGAACATCCTCTTTCCAAGCGGATTAAGGAAAGAAATAAAATTTTAGTCTTAAAACATGAAATGTTGTCAATTCTTTATTAAATAAGTGGCATATTCAAGTCTGAAGTAAGACCAGAATTGGAAAATGATTCATCAGCAAAAAACATTTGCTACCTAATCAATCTTGAGAGCAAATGAGTAACCAAGCGAAAATAAGCTGAATTAAATTGAAATGAAGTTTTTATGGTCGCTCGTATAGGAGCATACATAAACATAACGGTATTTAATATAAGAAAGGATATAAAATTGTCAACGAACGTTAACGTCATTTTATCGATTCAATTCGGTACACGCACGATATAATCGACTTAACTTTCTTAAACTTTCTTAAGTAGATATGTATCGTATTTTTCAAAAATTCATCTCTGATATCATTTTTAAGGGATGCACTATGAAAACGATGTGTATTAGACAACACTTATAGTTTACTAGCTTTTGCCCGCGACTACGTCCGCGTGGAACATGGAAGTATGGAAGCAACCTCGTACAACACAACACGATAGATATCCACCTAATCACCTTAATTAATAAAAGGGATTATTTAAAGCGCCTAAGCAAATGTAAGAGCAATTGTGCTTTGGTCTAATCATTACATTTCCGACAGGGTCATCAATGTCATCATGAATTACTTACTCACTTTTCAATCTTTTTAGGGATAATTTCCAGGATGAAAACTATCCTATGTCCTTCCTCGGATCTTAAACTATCTCCATGCCAAATTTCATCAAAATCGATTCAGCGGTTTAAGCGTGAAGAGGTAACAGACAGACAGACAGACAGACACACTTATCATTTATAATATTAGTATGGATTAGTATGGATATGGATTAGTACCTTACATACCTAGGGCGGTGAACTGTTTGTACGATAATGTAAATATGCAATCTCGGGCTGTACGAATTACCGCCCGTGCTTTGTCTAAAGTGTTACGTCTTGCCATGGCCAGGAAGTGACATTATGTCCCCGCGCGTAGCGGACAGAAAATCCCACTTACGGCCTAGGGTGACGTAAAATTCATAACAGAATACATAAAAAAAACCGGCCAAGTGCGAGTCTGACTCGCGCACCGAGGGTTCCGTACAAAATTTCACTTATCACATCTTAATTGGCCTGGTTGAGTTAAGTTTGCACCTGAAATGTATGGCGCCGCATACAAACGAAGTGTAAACTTAGTATGAAGTTTGAAAAGGACTATTTTTTATGATTTTATTACAAATGTATAGTTTTCAGATTTTTATAAGTATTTGTAGTATGTGACGATATTAGTTCTAGGTCATCGGGAAGTACCCATCATTCATCATTTTTGATTCCCTTGAGTGTCGAACTCGAAATGTATGTTTTTTGCGACATAAACGGCCGTATCTTTTTTTCCGTTAACGTAGAAGTTTGATTTTTTCACAGCTTCAAGGGAACGGTCTCTTGAAGACTTATAGTTTAAATTTCAACTCGATACCTCCACGCATTCTCGAGATAAAGGGTCTTGACTCTTGACAGACAGACGGACGGACAACAAAGTGGTCCTATAAGGGTTCCGTTTTTTCCGATTGAGGTACTGAACCCTAAAATATCTAATCTATATTTTGTTTACTGTTATCGCAGCGGTAAAGAAGTGGCGTTTACGTAGGGTTGTCATTGTCACACGCATGTTTTTTATATTTACTCGTTTATTTGCACATTTTTTCTTGGTTATCATAAATAATATTTTACTAAAGTAACAGACGTACGCAGTTTAAGAAATATACAATTTCTATGAGTAGTACTATCACATCAGTAGAGTAGAGACAGTAATGCCATATATTGATAGGTTTTCCAATATATTATTTATTACATTACTGTATTTATTACCTTCATAATTATACTCTACTCACTGGTAACTAGTAATTTTTTTAATGTTGTATTCATAAACGTTTTGATGACGCGGTTGGCGCAGTTTGTAGTTCACCTGCCTACTGAGCCGGCGGTCTTGGATTCGAATCCCGGCCAGGGCGCATATATTTGTGTGATGAACTCAAATATTTGTTCTTGGGTCGTGGATGTTATACATTATGTATATTGTCGTCTAGTACCCATAGTACAAGCTTTATTATTATTATCTATATTATTTTTCTCAATTAACATTTAACAAGCAGTATAAAGCAACACACATACATACACAATATACCTATTGTTTTCCATAATTTGCTATTTATAGTCAGCCAGGTCACAATTTAATTGATAGCAAGCAATCGAGGACAAACGCTGATTCACTTTAAGGTCATTACGTTTATTATTAATATCTATTTTCTGAAATACGAAACTGCGTAGTCCAGACAGCTGTCATTTGTTTACCTAACAAAAGGTGACCTAATTATAAAATAATGTTGCCTATAAAGAAGTCACACTAAGCGTGCTGTCATCAATATGTTTGGAATTCGACCGAGATGACATAAGGCCTGTTTACGAACTGACATCACTTTATCACAGGAAAACTGTATCACCGGCCTATAGAGACCCTCCTAGTTTTACGATGATGGCTAAATTACTCGGAATTTTGAGGTCACGCATCGCGACCGGAGATCCATCTACGCTGGTCGTTTCATATAAGTGCATTTCTAAATATAGAGTCAAGGTAAGTGATGTCATATCGGATAAAGAACGAGAAATAAGTACTCTGTTATTGGTGTACGAATTTCGTTGTCATTTTATATCCCTTCGGTATGTATGCGTGCCGCATGTGGGGTCTCGTAGTAAACACTTGAATTTACTTCCTTATATAGCCGTGACATACTTCCAAGAAGTAACTGGGTATAATATAGGTATGTATGTTTATTTACATGCAGAATAGCAGATAGTGTCTCGTTTTCTCAAGGATTGCTTACGTGTAGGACTTGTAGAACCTGTCTGGTCGACTGATTTTGTGACTGTGAATCTTTATTAATTATTTAATCAAGAATCCTAAAGGGTAAGGTCAGACAAACAAGTAGTAATAAATAAAAATCTTTATTATATACATTAAATTATTGATCAAACTAATTTTAACCATAAAACTTCGGTTACTGAAGCCGTCATTCATCACGTTTGGAGAGCGTCCGCGGACGACGCCCAAACTAATACATAAAGATGTCTAATAGAAGGAATAGATCAGCCTTTGCTAGTTTCAGATCTTACTCTTATCTGTGAAGAGTCAGGAATGTATTGTACCAATACAGATATCGCAAACATTCACGCATGTCATGACCGTGATTTGTTAACACGTGCATTCTGTTAAAAAGTTAGAAAGCAGGTATCAATAGACAGTATAGGAATCATTAATGTTACACAAAAAGTAACGCGAGCTATAATGGCATGTACTTTATCGCGAGGCAACGAGTCGCTCGTCTCGCTGACGTCTAGTGGTGGTCGTCGATCTCCTGCTCCTGTTCTTCATCGAACTCCGCGTCCTCGTCGGCGGTGGCCTCCTGGTACTGCTGGTACTCGGACACCAAGTCGTTCATGTTGCTCTCGGCCTCGGTGAACTCCATTTCGTCCATGCCCTCGCCGGTGTACCAATGCAAGAAAGCCTTGCGCCTGAACATAGCCGTGAACTGTTCCGAAATGCGCTTGAAAAGCTCCTGGATGGCGGTCGAGTTGCCAATGAAGGTGGCGGCCATCTTGAGACCACGGGGTGGAATGTCACAAACGGCGGTCTTCACGTTGTTGGGGATCCATTCGACGAAGTACGACGAGTTCTTGTTCTGGATGTTGAGCATCTGCTCGTCAACTTCCTTCATGGACATGCGACCACGGAAGATGGCGGCCACGGTGAGGTAGCGGCCGTGGCGCGGGTCACACGCCGCCATCATGTTCTTGGCGTCGAACATCTGCTGAGTAAGCTCAGGTACGGTCAGAGCGCGGTATTGTCTGCTTCCACGGGAAGTGAGGGGAGCAAATCCGGGCATGAAGAAGTGCAGACGCGGGAAAGGAACCATATTGACGGCCAATTTTCTGAGATCAGCGTTTAGTTGACCAGGGAATCTGAGGCAGGTCGTGACACCAGACATCGTGAGGGACACCAAGTGGTTGAGATCACCGTACGTGGGAGTGGACAGTTTGAGCGTGCGGAAGCAGATGTCGTAGAGAGCCTCGTTGTCGATGCAGTAGGTTTCATCTGTGTTTTCAACGAGCTGGTGAACTGAGAGAGTCGCGTTGTAGGGTTCCACAACGGTGTCTGATACTTTGGGCGAGGGGACGACGGAGTATGTGTTCATGATTCTGTCGGGGTATTCCTCACGAATTTTGGAGATGAGGAGGGTACCCATACCGGAACCGGTACCACCACCGAGGGAATGTGTGAGCTGGAAGCCCTGTAGGCAGTCACATGATTCCGATTCTTTGCGTACTACGTCAAGAACGGAGTCGACGAGTTCAGCACCCTCGGTGTAGTGACCCTTAGCCCAGTTGTTGCCGGCGCCAGACTGTCCGAACACGAAGTTGTCGGGGCGGAAGATCTGTCCGAAAGGTCCAGAGCGGACAGAGTCCATGGTGCCGGGCTCCAGGTCCACGAGGATGGCGCGGGGCACGTATTTGCCACCGGAGGCCTCATTGTAGTACACGTTGATGCGCTCCAGCTGCAGGTCCGAGTCGCCATGGTAGGCGCCGGTGGGGTCGATGCCGTGCTCGTCAGAGATGATCTCCCAGAACTGTGAAAGAGAGAAATCGTCCGTTAGTTTTGCAATAGGGCCAGCACAGAATGCAGTCAATTAAAATGCCTTCACGAAAGCTCCGCGTCGGCGCGGGGCGACGTAAGTGCGTCTCGGCTCATTGCTACTTTCGAACCGGTTGCGTGTCGAGTAAGCGATATCTCGGAAGAGCTAGGTACTGGCAACCTCCGTTATTGTTCGAGTTTCATTCAGTTTGAGAGTGGAAATGAGACAATGGCTAACGTCGGTGGCTGTCAACTGCAATAAAGCTCAATGAACCATCGCGTAAATGGCCGACAGGATACATCTTTAATGACTTTAGTACAGAGGATTACGCAAGACAATGGTCTTGAGTTATAGCTAGGCGCGCGCCTCGCCGGCGGGCGACGCCCACGGCTCCTCCGTATTGGGTTTATCTCTCCATATAAGCAGAGAATGTCTTGCCTCGTTCGACACTCATTAGCATTCGAATGTTACTAGTTTTCGATTCCTTTAAGACCGTGGCCTGATTACAGTTGGCCATATGGTCGCTCCAACTTGAAGATACAACCGTAATACGCGAAAATTTTCATGAAAAGTAAATGACAAAACAAGTGAAAAGAGTGACGTAGTAATTGAACACTAAGTGTCTTGTTTGTCTCCTTACGTAATGTCAGACTAAATATTGTAGAAATCCTTGACAGAGACAAAAGCCTCGGTTTTAAGTTGGAAGTGTTGGAACATAGCAACTGTTCGAAGAACATTAACATTCATCGGCCCGGCATCGCTATGATGTCATCCTGCAGTAGGTGTGTGCTAAGGCGAGCGACTCCGCGCTGACAACGCCTTATAAGGCGAAATGACTAACACGGAGGCTGACTTTTTGGTTCAGGGCTATAATTCAATGAATAAACAAATTTAATCACCATTCAACACACAAATGAGACGTCACCAAAAATCGTTCTTAGACTGTTAAAATGGGTTTTTTAAGAATAAATTAGGCGAATTTTGAGATAGCCGTCATTACAAAATGTCATGTAAAAATATTGACTTTCAAAAGATGACTGATGATTTTTAATAACAACAAAAAGTGAAAGGCGATCTCTGGCTGGTAGATAGCGCGAAAGGCTACTTTCTTAGTCGTAACTAGATAAGAGAAGGTATGATGAAAGCGGGCATGTGAACGGCGCGCCACTTGCCAGGGAAACCGCGGTTCTTACTAGTCCGTACAATAGGTGTTTTGTGCCACCTGTGTCTTACAATGGTCCACAGTTTCTCCGCAACCGCTAAATATGAATAAAGCTGAATAATTCATGTCCTAATTGAATACGGGTCGGGGTTCTCTTAACGGCTCTCGACAAAAATACAGCTTCGAAAGTATGTAAGTGCATTTGGAGTGTACTCGGCGTTATGGCGGTCGATGGCTATTTATACGCTCTGGTCATCGGCCGCGAGTTCAACGCCCCTCGCTATCTAGCCTTAACTTGCGTTTCATATGGTAACCTGATAAGAACCAGCCCATTCTAATGAGAAGTCTTCAGATTTGTTCTTAAAACTGACATTACTTCGCGTCCAAATTCACCACAGTCCAATAACGTGCATCTTCTTAACTTGTGTCCAAACAGACATTCTTTTGAGCCACATCTAAAAACTGTTATTATTTGTTGTCTTAGAGTCGGTGGTTATATATCTATCTATCATGAACTTGAGTCAAAATTTGGTGACAAGAAAACTAATTAAATCGAACCATCTTCAGATTCTTTCTTAAAACTGTCATTATTTGCCCAAAGGTTGTAAGAGATCGCTCTTTTGTATTTCTTCTTGTTGAGATGTGCAATAAATAATAGGTAGGTATACTATCGCGTGCATCCTAATGCATCGGTGTGAAATTGGGCAGTTCTAGTCTAACTAGGGTCTAAACTATTGAGTCGCTTTCAGATCTGGTCTTGAAACGGACTTTAATTCATCATTTATAGCGCGAGCACCGAAGTATAAAAGTAGGCTGAATCATCATGGTGTTTCGCCATTGTTTTCGTCGGCAATCATGTCATCAAATTGCCCGTGACCCCATACGCAGACGCTTTGTTCGCTGTATTAAAATCGCTAAACCTTCAACCTACTGTGACTATATAATAGCCGACATACCTAAGTTAATCGCTTTTTATTTAGGTTTTATATTTATCGAAACCTAAAACACGGCCGAACTTCATCGCTATTGAAGTAAAGATAAAAATGCGAGTTGTCAATTTCATTATTCCCTTTTTTGAATTTAATTTTATAGAAGTGGAATGGGAACATGTCTGGCAATTCTCCAGTAACTTGTAGGTATGAAAAAACTAATTAACCATCACGTTCCATATGTACTCGCAAATGTTAGCTGTTACGATATATAAATCCAACGTAACTAACAAAGCTAAGATTTAGCCTTACTCATGTTGCTAGTTATTACGTAAATCGAGGGAATGAAGAGTATTGACACAGCTTGTAGGTGCTAAATGAATGCAGCGGCCATCTCTTTCTGCGTAGAGATTCCAAGGCGTCTCGTGATTACTGATTCACGTTCCCAGTATAGTGAACGCAGTCTATGCTAAGAATATATATGCGAAAGTGACTGTCTCTTTGATTTTATTCATTATTCATTTCACAACAATGAGCGATGTGTGGAGCCTATGTAAGACTTTACTTGGTACTAAACATGCATTCGCTAAAAGTTAATATGTTCAGTAAAATGGTTATATTCTCTCCTATACGCAAGGCAAAAGTGACTTTTCCTTCTTACTACTGAAAACCTACATCTCTTTACTCTTGAGGACAAATCATTCAAATACCATTAATTCAAAACTCAAAGTAAAATTCTACGGCAGTTTTCATCAGTCATTTATGCCAGACATAGCAAGTGGTCTCATTCAAATCAAATTAAAGTTGAAACAGGCCAACAAATCGAGATTCATCATTGTACCGTAACGTAACTTCCACCGAAACGTAAATGCGAACTATAAGACATTCAATCCGTACTAGCTTATTGATTGACCCGTTATATAGCCATTTCATAGAATCGGACGGTTTCTCTTATATTATATTATTACTTATATTATATTATATTATATTATATTATGTTATTACTTGCGTAGAATAGCTTTATACATTGAATATGCACGCGTTATTTACTGTTTTTGTAGCGGTTTTGGTATTTCGAGCTCGAATGTTTGTCATCAGTAATGACTAAATCTTGCAAAAGGTAGGTATACGCCGGGAAAAATACAGTCAAAACAGTAAGGTAGTCATTGAAATTTATTACAGTAGTCATGATTCAAGTTATATCATATAATAAATCAAGTCAATTAATTATCCCTTTATAGCTTTTGAGTTGAAGTTTTGAGGTCAATTCTCTTAAGGATGATTTATTACATGAACGCGGCCATATTGCCAACGCATAAAGAGGAATACTACTACTACTAGCTATAATAAAGACGATATTTTATGATACTAATAAGACATGATTTTCTCAGATTCATAACAGTCCTCTACAAGTTAAGTCAAAATTAATATATTCATGAAAACTTTGGCATCAACAAAGTTAATCAATCTGATCTGCGAGATCTAAAGTAGATGAATGAAATAACGCTTAATCAACCCTCACCCCTGGTAACTTTGGATATAAGATAATTTGATCTCTTGAAAAAATGCTTGTAGCTGCTTTGTGTGAGAGAAAAGAAATTTCTAAATTAGTAGATCGATATCAAGCCAATGCAATGGCCGTAAGCAAATCGCATGGTTCTTGCACCGTTTCTACTCGAAAGTCGATAATTGTGTGCAATTGAGACAATTAACACTTTGCCGCCGTCGAGTGACCTATATTAAAGATACACTGTGCAAATGCAAACAATTATGTTGGTATCATCCTTTTACACATATGTAACAGCCAAAGTTATTAGAGGTTTCGTCGCGTTTAACAGTTAATCTGGGTTTACTGACATGGTACAACTTGCTCTTGGAATATATGACTGAAATCAGCAGTAATTTGGCAGTCTGACTCAGTAACAGGGGGACTCCAGGTTATGTCAATAACATTGTCGAGTTCTCAAAGTACTTCCAAATGAAGCCTAATTCTATCTGGGTATTAAGTCAAGAACTTAATTAAGAGATAAATCAAAAGTACAAGAACAAATATTCTTGTCTTATTTACACGAAATAAAGAAAAAAGTTACGGTAAAACAGAGTAAACAGAGTCGTTTGTTAAATTATAATCATTTCTCAGCCTAATGGCCACGGACTCATTTACATTGTCGTTTTCTTAAGCACTGGCATTTACGTTCCATATAACTTGACTGAAATTCCCTTAAAATGTACAATAAAAAATAATAATAATAAAATAACGCGATTGGAATACTTACAAAGTCAATAAACGTTCAATTTGTTCATAACATATTTGCATGCATTTATTATTTGGGGACATTCGAGAAACTTCACCTGAAACTGGTTTACCTTAATGACTATGTTATGTCATTAAATTTGTTATCTGCCGCGTATCGAGTTGTTTTTTTTTAATTCTCTCACGAACGATAAAGAACACGTCAGTCGTCAACCGTTGAGTCATTGCCCGTTTTAGAAGGCTTATTATTTTCGCGGCGACAGAAAAATTAAAGAGCAGCAAACTATTTGCAACTAAAATAATAACTTGTCAGCGATTAAATATTTTGGCAATCATTTATATTAAATGAGCTTTAAACTAAGGATATTTTAAAATTCAAATAATGGCAGCTACTTTAAGGTAGCAGAAATAATAAACAAGATTACTGAAATCATAGGTGAGGTACTATAAATAATGACTTGGCGACTAATATTAGCAGAAGGATAACAAACTTTATATTAGTGGCAACTACGGGTCTCCATCTAAAAAAGCATTTTGGGCTTTGATTTGCTGGCAGCTTAAATATTAAAATGGGTACTATATAAAAGTAATGGCGAGTTATTTTTTTAGTTTTCGAAACCATAATTTAATGAAAACGGCGATAAGCGTTTTTTAGGTAAAAATGTTTTGCCCATACAAAACACGCTTATTTTAGTCCGAATCTAGCTAAAACACGCTACGCTAAAATAAGCATTGCATTATCATAAGACTTGCCTCAGAACCGAAGCTGTCAACCCCGATTCCACGTGGTCTTGTCTGCCCTACCCCTAGAGTGTATATAAAAAGCCGGAGGCGCGGAGGGAGAGCAGCCTTCGCCCGCCGTGACAAAGCTCGGGAGCCGTGCGGAGCGGAGCGGCTGAGGCTGGTCGCCGAAGGCGACCAACAAGCCGAAGCTGCGGAACGGAGTACGGGCGACCGTGCTTTGCCACGCAAGGGCGGAAGGGCTGCACTTCCCGCAGCGCCGGAGCTAAGGCAGAGTCTGACACAATATCCAAAAACATATTGTCGGTTTTAGGAGTCCATATCTCGGTAATTATTAAGTTTAGAAAAAAGTTGTCCATACAAAACACGTTTATTTTAACGTATTCTATACGATAGAATCATAAAAAATAGGTGTCAATATGACATCACACCTGACGAAAAATTGACCAAAATCAGAGCCACTAAATAAAACTATAGACCAAAATTATTATTTATACATGCAATTTTCAACTTTGATTAAAGCTCTTAAATTGTCGCACAAAGTATTTTTTTTATGACCTTGATTTATTTTATATGTAATCTCCATTGAACAATTAGAGTAGGCCATTTTCAACTTTTTATCCGCGGTCATGTTTCCGCTTCATTAGTTAATTCAGTCGCCAAAACAATAACTCGATGCTAGTTTATATTGAAACAAAGCCGAAAATTGATTACTTAGCTGCTAATTTTTACTTTAATAGTCTCCGCAATTAGTCGCCAACTTATTATTTTTGCTATCCCCTTTAATTTTTTATAAATCCCTAAATCTGATTAATTTGTCGCCGCGTTAAATACATGCCGTTTTAGAATACCTATAATCGAAGATTGCCCTTAACTACATTAGTCATTTAATGGATTTGTGGTATGAAATCTTTATACAAATAATTTATTATTGTAACAGCTGTTTTGAGTTGATGTAATTTAGATTATTGATTTTATTACTAACTTTAAATTTTATTACTTTCACTAACTTTACTTTTTAGATAGAACTGTTATAAAGGACAATTAAGCGCCCGTTTCTTCGTAAACCTATCCTAAGTTAATCAGAGGGAAATATTAATAACTATGACTCATTTAAATCATTCAATCATCAAAACTTATCGTTTAATTGATTTAAAACGGTTTTCCATGAAATAGCATGAACAATAATGCACGAAATTACTAATCTGAAATACAAAGTATGATTAATTTCAGATTTCATTCAAGTTAAAAAAAAGAAAGATTAACAAACGATAATAAATAGCATCCGCGGATAAAGGGCGCGACAACCCTAACCGCACATGCGCGAACATTCGAATTTCGAACAGTCAAATTTGACATGAATGAAACTATGCAAGAGTTCCCATTTCCACACTCTTCTCACAAAAACCAACCTCTTTCCGCTTTTGCACGAGAACTAATTGTAAAGACTACTTGAGTCTTAAGCATATTCTAATTGTGTGTAAATGCCGATAAGCCCCGTTAAAACCGTTATAAACTAACGTAAAAAAACTACGAAACGTAGTGTGAATTACCTTAGCGCCAATCTGGTTACCGCATTGGCCGGCCTGTAGGTGAACGATTTCCCTCATATTTAATGTTTTAAAATGGAATAAATAAACTAAACCACTATACGCGACTCTCGCGGCACACTGCTCGTAGATTTGATCAGCTTGCCGGCTCAGTGGGGATTTTTGAGGCCCGTTTCGCCTCCGCGCTGCGTCTCGGCCGCGCGCTGTGATTGGTTGATGCGGCAGCCATCTTATTACGCGGCTAACTTCACGCTGATTCTCAGCTGTAGCCCCGAAAAGAAGAGATTCTGCTTTTCTATATATGGATATGATGTTTTATTGTTCCGTTTGTTTTTTTATTTATTGAGACAGTTACTAAAGTAGCTTATTGTGACATTGAATGTTCAAGTAGTTTTTTCTTGGTTTCTTTTCATTTGGCGTGTGCGTGCGTAGGTATATTTAGCGGGATTGAAACCATTTATCCTCATTTTAGACGTGTCAAGCATCCCCTTCTGAATCACGAGGGAGTACTTACCTTAGGCAGAAATACTGAGTAACTTACAATATATCAGGAAATTTGTTAATTAAGCTACTTACTTATAGTTCGGTGAATACAGACTAAAGTACTATGAGTGATACCAAATTTCAGTTTTTCTAGTACTGATCACGGAGCTTGGGGGGAATTGTGCATTTTGCATTTTAAACACTGACTAACCATCCTAGACAACATACCAAAAATTCAAAACTACCGGACCGTTTGTAAGGTCAAACTCCTTTATTAACTGGATTATTAGGTACATTTTCAATTTTGTGTGAATTTACATTTCCCTTAAGGTATGTCAAATGGGAATTATATGCAAATGTATTATTATAATTAGGTACTTAGTTTTACCTAACATAAATTTCCCACGTTATAGAAAACTGGAAACTTGTAAAAGAAAATCTACCTTCTATGATCTGAGAGCGCGATGCAGGAGCGTGATGGCGCCACGCGCCAGCCGTCCAGTTAGGGCTTGTGCACAAATCACGTGAGGTTTTTTCGGCTACTTTTTGACCCCCCCTCCCCCCTTGGTGATATTTGGTGAGGTTCTTTGGTAACCCCCCCTCCCCCTCACTACCTCACGTGTATTTTTTTTCCGCCAAAATTTCGTAAAATAGACTCGCTATTTTGAAGTGTTTAACAAGTGAAGTTTTTTTTTTTTAACGAAATCGAGAAAAAATATCAATTTTTTCTTAGTTTGTTCACTGTAGAAAAATACACGTGAGGTCTCCTTATACCCCTCCCTCCCCCAACGTGATATTTTGTGATTTTTTCGTGACCCCCTCCCCCCCTATTGAACCTCACGTGATTTGTGCACAAGCCCTTATCGGCAAAATGTCTTCTCATCACGCCAAAAAGGTTGGACGGATTTTAACCAATGATGGTACAGGGATAGCAGGACATCTAAAGATGGCTATAGGATACTTTTTAGTTTTAAGGAACTTTATTCTCAAACGAACTTTAGCATTTCACTTAATGAGAAATAACAGTTATTAAGTAGTATTTACACGTAGGTACCTATTTATAATATTCGTAATAGTGAGCATAAACATAGCAGAACACTCAAAACAACCCGTTCGCGTAAAATGCTTTTCTCTACCCGACTGCGGCAAAGAAATGCATTTTACGCGAACGAAGTTAATTTATTAGAAGGTAGGTACCATATAATCATTTTAACCTACTTCAAAAAAGTGGTATGTAACAGCATTAAAGTTTGCACGTGTCATATATCATGTAAGGTCCGTTAAGTATGGATAGTCAAACCTTATTGATTGTTGTATTTGTTTTAATAATTCGCACCATTATTATGTCATAAAATATAAAACATAATTTATAATAGCCTTAGACTTGGCAGGTCTAGGCTGTATGCGTGCGGTGCACTGGTCTATGAGCTGATGGAGGGAACGATGACAGACGTCAATGTCAGATTTGGCGCGCCGTGAAAAAAGGTGGATGTGATTATCGTGATTTATTGTATTTAATGGATTATGCTGGTATTTGTGAAAAGTGTTATTGATGGGAGTCAATACAAATAGAATTGTTATGCGTGCTTCATGTGGTTTCATTCCTGACCGAGGGATATACGCCAACATCCATATGGCACAGACGCGGAGAAAAAACTAGTTTATCACAATTTATTTAAACCCTATGTCAGTTTCCTTAACACCCACTTCAATATCCGACTTCAGAAAACATCGAAGGCCGTGAAATAGGTTGACTCATAAATTATATTGTTTTCGCCGCGAGTAAATATATTTAACGTTCAATATTATTCGCATACAGCCAGACAACGTTTACAACTGGGCAAACAAAGGCCTTCCCCAACGTCTTCCACAACGACCGTTCATGCTTCAATCAACCTCCACCTCTTTTTTGACGGATTGGCATAGCTGAAACTTCAAGGACTCAGTTGAGTAAAGTATGGAAAAGCAGGAACATCAGCCACAAACCCAAAATCCACCTGGTGCGCGCACACTTGATTTTTCCATCGCTTTATGGTGCAGAGACATGGGGGCCTATGATGGTTGCTTTTATCACGCGATAAATAAGTGACAAAGCATCCATCACGTTTTGACAAAATGCGAGTGTGAGTGACAGATGCTTTGCCACTTATTTATCACGTGATAAAAGCAATCATCATAGGCCCCATGGACACTGAGAGCCGCTGATAGACTAATAGACAAAGAGTTCATTCTTTTGAAATGTGGTGCTGGCGTCGCCTGTTGATACCATGGCCCGCCCACCGTACAAACTGCTCACCTAGAAACCGCTCACCATAGTACAAAGACTAAAAGAACTCAAACTGGTGAAAGCACAGCACTTTATCGTCTATTTGCTTATAACGCATTGTGCGATACTTCGGTCATGTAGCGCGTAGTCCGATAACTTGGAGAGGTTAATCGTGACAGGGAAGATCGGAAGATATAAGGGTAAAAGACCTCGAGGCCGAAGTCTCAAACGACGGTCAGACCAGATATCCGAACAGCTTGACTCATCAGCGCTGCACTTCATCAAGCGACTGAACGTAGCCGATAGCGACAACTGCCCGTCTACGACATCTATGCTTCGCGACTCTTGTCGCGCGACAGCACTACCCGTCACTCTCTTACATTACTGCACAGAAAGAGATGGGTAGATAATTATCTTGCGCGAGAAACAGTCGCGTATGACAGTTATGCTAAAGGTGCTGGTTGACAAGATTAAGAGTCACTCAGCAGTGAGGGAGCGATTGAGAAGAAGACGAAGCTGGATTGTTTGTTTCATACAAATGGAAATACAGTTTCATTAATAATGACTAAACCGTATTAAGGAAAATAATTATATTTAATGTCAACTATGTCAAGGCTCAATTCGCAGAAACTTGAATGTGTCCATATACAACATATTTACGCTGGTTCGGAGGAACTCTTTATAAGACTTGCTCTACTTTTCATAGGTATAAACAACTAAAGGGTATTAAGTACCCCTAATTACGTCCGTGTATTTTTTTCTTTAACATAGTTCGACGACGCGGTTGGCGCTGTTGTCCTTGACTACTGAGCCTGGGTTCGAATCCCGGCCAGGGCAAATGTTTGTGTGGTGAACTTTCATAAACTCGAATATTTGTTCCTGGGTCTTGGATGTCATCTATATTATGTATTAATATATTATGTAGAGTACCCATAATGCAAGCTTTGCTTAGTTTGGGACTAGGTTGATTTGTGTAAGATTTGTCCTTTAATATATTGTCTACTGTACGAGTATTTTTATAGTTGGTTAATAGTTATTTCTGAGTACAACCATATTTGGATTTCCAGCTATACCTGTACTAAGATTGATTAAAATCAGTTCAGCGGTTACAATGAGAAGAAAGGTTTTACCAGAATCAGAATCGGATATAGATCTACTTAGGTATTTTATAATAAATTTATGTAATGCCGGCTTTACACTACCCGCGAAGTTGACCGAGTCCCATTGACCTAAGTCCCATTGACCTAAGTATTACTTCGTCCACCGAAGTAAAGTGCCGCACGGACAATGCTCCACACTATCATATTCGTCCGACCTCACCTCGTTCAACTCCGCGAGTAGTGTAGAGCTTGTATATCATAAGTTACATAACAAATCGTATTGTTTATTTTGCGTTAGCAACCCGGTAACAGTTGGCACGCGTCTATAATTTATGAATTATCGATATTCCACGACCTTCGACATCAGTTCAGATATCGAATAAGTAGCAAGGTGAACAGTCGGACGAAAGTTTTTAACCAATGTGTTATGTGTTGCCAGTACCTAATGAAACGTGGACATTTACAATTGGGCCTCATATATTATGGAGCTCATAGTTACTCAAAGGAAAATGGAGCGAGCTATGCTCGGAGTTTCCTTGCGGTAATTGATGTGATGAGATACGCAAAAGAACCCAGGTTGTAGATTTATAGTCAGACAGTCGTTAAACTTAAGTGACAGAGGGCCGGGCATATTGCTCGTAGAACCGATTTCCGTTGGGGCAGAAAGGTTCTTGAGTGGCGACCGCGGACCGGAAGACGCAGCGTGGGCACGCCCCCAACAAGGTGGACCGACGACCTGGTTAGGGTCGCGGGCAGAAATTGGATGAGGGCGGCGCAAGACCGATCGTCGCGGAGAAATTTGGGAAAGGCTGATGATGATGATGGAGGCATACTGAATTTAGAAGGTTTTGGCTACATTCTGTCACTATAGCTAAACATACATATAAGTATCTATCACTCAACAATTGGCAATAGCCAAGCTATAGCAAATACGAGTATGTATCTATTTCTTAGACAAAAACGCTTTTTGCTTAGGCAGTAATGCGACCTGTAGGCGAAAGCAGCCGGAACTCTGGTCATCTGGACAACTGGACAAACCGACGTTTTTCCAGATTTGCAGCTGTTCTCCTCTACAGGTCGCATTTCTAAAGCGATTCTCGTGTAATTTTGTGAGCAGGTTATATAATTATGAAAGTAACTTAAGGTAGATTTTTATGTCCGTTTAAAATGTTTCAATATGGCGGAATGTGAGGGTTGAAAACTCACAGTTATTTTCATTTGTACTTAATAGTGCTGTTTGTGATCCTCCTAGCGTTCTAACCGCGCGGTTATAGCGTCAATCGTCCCTTTTCACGAGTATTACTACAATGGAAGAGCCAGTAGGTTTAATTATGATCTAACAGTGATCGCACTCGGGAGTGGCTTCGGGATACATGAAAAATCTACTTCCAAAAATAATCTATTTTAACAATATTTGCGAAAATCGGAATGACAAAAAAAAACGCTTTACAAACGCTGAATATGTGAATATTAGAACGTAGCGTACGTATAGGCATATTGACTTCAGAGTTTATCCAATTTTATGAATAATCAAGCTAACACATTTCTGACGGTATTGGTATACAATAATATGTTTCTCTGTTTGTTTGGATGATTCAGACGGATCGAAGGCGTGATGTCATTCTGCCACAGTTAATTATATTGTTTGCTCTAATCAAACAAAAAACAAAAGTTACACTAGTACGGGGAATTAAAGCATCATTTATGCTGTTATTTTTTTTAATAAGTTCGTTCGTTTTTGTCTCTAGCATAAATATTATTGAACGAGCGAGCGTAGCGTCTCCGTTTCAGCTTGGCCCAAAATTTGGATTTCCAAGTGCTTTTTCGCTGTTCACGCCTAGAGGTCACCTTTCTCAACCGATTCTATTATAGTATTTTGTATTTATATACATATTATGTATTCTGTCGTCTAGTATGCCCATTGCTTAGTTTGGGACTCGGCCGATTTGTGTTTGATTGTCCCTTGATATTTATTTATTTTATTTTTATTTTGTCCCACAAACATTTACCCTAGCCGGGATTCGAACCCGGAACCGTTGGTTCAGAAGGCAGCACAACCACTGCACGAACTGCGCCGTCTAACAGAGTATCGGTGTCAACACCGATCCCTGTGGGACGTCAACTCTAATATGAATTTTGTTGGATCCAAAATCCTTAGCTGCTACTAAACGTTTTATGATGGAATAAGTATTTTACGATAAGCGCAAGATAATCTGGCTTTTAGGACAGTATTGCTTGTAAATCCACATTGCCTACTGTGTCAAATATTGTCAAACGCTTTCGCCGTATCCAGCAAAACAATAGACCAAGTTTAATAACAAACTACGCTAGCTAAACAGTTAATAAATCACCTCAATTGTCCCACATCCAAGGGCGTCGTACTATACTACGTGGGCCGTAGGCAGTGGGAGGAAATTTTAGTTCCAAGCTTCCTACATCGTCAATGAACACTTTACCACTTCAAGATTAAGGCACTTTTCTCACCGCCAGCGAGGAAGCGAGTAGCTATCGAGTATTTTCTCGCTCAGGAAACGAACAAAAGGTATCCCGTATTCTTAAAAGGGACACAATTACACAATACGCATATTTAAGTAGTTGATCGCTAGCACTAGTACTATCAAAGCGAAAGTTTGTGTGTGTATATGTTTGTTATTTCTTCCAGCCGAAACGAAAAAAAAAGAAAAACGTAAATATGTTCTTCTCTTATGGTCGACCCCACCCGAGCGAGTGGCACGAGTAATGGCCCGTCGCACTCGAACACTGGCTTAAAGATAGCTCAGCGACAAAACTATCCGACTAAATACTCGCTCCTCATAGCTCACCACCTAATATCTAGCTTTTCTAGCTCTAATCGCTTCTCGCTCATCGTCTGCGGTGAGACAAGTGCCTAAGGTTCAATCTGCTCAGTAGATTGATAACTGCTATAGATAGCGTAAGTGACATTTAATGCACGTCTATCTTAATTTACGTGGTTGCGATGTGTGCGTGGATGTTCAGGATGGGACGGGTGTAGGGCCATGTCATGTCTATTTGCCAGTAGGTAATTGGATATAGGTCATTGTCATCAAGCTATTTTAATAGCCACTTTTTATGATAAAAGAGACAAACGAACAAACGGGTCGCCTGGTGGTAAGCGATTGTCATTATCACAAGTGCGTTGCCGGCCATTCAGATGAGAGCACGCTCTTTTCTTGAAAGTTTTAAGGTCGTTTCGGTTCGGAAATACTGCGAGCGACAGTTCATTGCACAGTTTAGCTGTGTGAGGCATGAAGTTTCTGGAGAATTGTACAGTTGAGGACTGCCAACCATTTTAATGGTGAGGACGGAAATGTTGGCGCGTAGAGCGATGGCGGATAGAAGCAGCTGACATCATTCCGAACCATACCTCGGAGCACTGCTCGTTATAAGCATACCCCGGGGTTTCCAGTGCACGGATGATTTAACACTAGGCCGACAGTAGACGTCAATCATTCGTGCACCGAAAATCCCGGGGTATGGTTATATAAGCTACATGAGATAGAAAATGTAGAGCGAAGCTACATCTGTACACAGCACCGAGGAGTCATCTGAAATGCGCTGCATGGCTTCATTAAAAGAGTTCTATATTCGTCTGTAAGTTCAATCTTTTTAGTTATGTAATGACAATTGTTATCACTATTTATACTGATTATACTTGTACGAAACTAGTCATTATACTCGTTTGATTTAAATATATTTATTCGCTGTATTTTGTATGAGTTACAAGTAGGTACAGCGATTTAGTTTAGAAAGAAAATTGCACCACGCAATGCGGTATGCCGAAGCGATTATAAAAGTGGTTACAAGGGTGCGATGCTATCGGCCATTACCCCTGTAATGGCCACTTTGGCCACTTTGGCGGTGTAGTGCCTAATGGCTTCACTGCTTGCTTTGGGGTGGCTGTACGAGTAGAGAGGAACGGCTGATGGTTCCCGATTTGTATCGGAAATGTTTTCGAGAACGTTCTTTCTATAACAAATCGTTCTATCATTACTCTAACGCACATCTGTAATCATAACTCATAACCAGACTTTGGACTAATCATCGCAAAACAAGAAATAAGACCAACTATTAATAGAAAAAATCACGAAAATAATTTAGGTTTTTATTTTGGTACACATACACTAGCTAGTACTCCAATTTTAACAGATTACAGAATCAGAAGGTAGGAATGACTTATCTGCCGCACAAATGAATTTGCCGTACTTTCTATCTTAGGCATTGCATAAAAATCACTGAGTTCTAAGAACTCTTTTATATCAGAGTTAGGTTTAATTATAATTTCAATCAAACACGGCCATTGGACAGTAACGGGACATTACATAAAGCTGGATAATAGCGAATGTGCAATATTAGGGTTCCGTAAAAAGGATTAAAATATATTCAATAAAATCTAGTTGTGATTCGAGCGTGACTAAAGCCTTCGTGACAGAAAGTATAATCATAACTATATCAAATAATTTTAATTTGGTTATCATGATATCTTTAAGCCACTTATCAAACACTGCTTTTGCATGTATCTATGTAAACACTTTATTGTACACAAAAAACTAGAAATACATTTCAAATGAATAAGCATGTACAAAGGCGAAATTATCCCTTTGGCTTTTCGCTTCAACTTCGATAAAAAACTTGACATTTATTATGACAGACATTATCATTTGGCTGGCACACTTGTCGGAATTATACAGTTGACAACTACGTATAAGATGACAACGCGGTTGGCAGTGGTAAAGCAGCTGCATGTCCTGGGTTCGAATCCCGGCAAGGGCAAATATTTTTGTGATGACCTCCAATATTTGAGGAATGTCATGTCATGGATGTTATTTGTATCTAAGTAGATTTATCTATTTAGGTAAGTATGTTTATCGTCGTCTAGTGTCCATAACACAAGGCTACTAGAGCTACCGTGGCACTAGAATGATTTGTGTGAGGTTGTCCGCTATTTAATTATTTATAACCTATAAGTAAGGAAGTAAACACTTTATTGTACACAAAAACAGTTAAAAATACATCTATTACAAACAACATATAGGTACAAAGGCGAACTTATCCCTTTAAGGGATCTCTTTCAGTTAACATTTGAGCAATTGAGATATTGCTGAATTTTGAGAATATGTATACGGAACTAAGTATGCCTATATAGAAGTTACGAGTATAAACCGTTCTCCAACTCCGCTCCCTGGCGTGTTGGCGGACCGGCTGTAGGGTAGGAGCCCCGCGACCGGTAAGGCCTTTACCGATGACTGTTAGCTGCTGACATACGACCTTCTCGTCTGCAACGGTGCGTGGGCGCTGCTGTCACCCTCAAGTAGCTAATTATTACATTGTCTCATTATTTTTAATACACCACATCTCATCATCAGTAACTCATGCAACAAGAGAGCAAAGTTGTTTTTTGTTGCGAGTGCTGATTTTGAGTCCCGAGCAAGCGAAGGATTCTTATGTTTGTATTTGATTTCTTGTGTAAATGTATGTTGGTGTGCACTAAAGCGTATTTGTATTGTATTGTAATCTGGCATTCCAATAGTACCACACGTACAATAAGTCGGCACTCTCTCCACCTCTGTCTACTCCTGACAAATACGAGTAATATTATGTATACACTCTAACTAATCTATGATAATTTCATTAATTACTAGGAGGTGTCCGCAACTTCGTTCGCGTATTTTCGTTCACTCGCACTCGCCATTATATGTAATATAAGCGATTAAAGATCCAGCTCTATATATCCTTGCCATTATTGAAAACAAGTCACAATCAAAACTCAATGCCGACTCAACACGGGACCCGAACAGGTCGCCCACACGGTGACTTCACAGCCTGATTCACCGGTCCTCCCACCAGAGGTCGCTGGGAACGAGCCGATTACTAAATAAGTACTTTGAAAGCATTATAAAGTCTAAGGTCCTACTCGTTTTCTGCTCAGCTCTATAGGTATACTAGGTATAGTATAGATCGCCATCCAGCGAGGCAATGGCAGCAATGTTAGAGGCGGGGCGTCTCCATTCCATTTCTACTTGGCCACAATAGTACATTACTGCAAACGCCGGGAAAAAAGGCCATGCCGGGTGAGTAGGTATAGACCTACCTACCGGATAGTGATACGAAGCCGGCAAGCCCTTTTCACGACTAAGGCATGTACACGTGTACACCTAGTGCTTCTCTCAAACATTATAGCAATGAAATAAATAAATACACAACTCAAAAAAATATAATTCAGTTGTTGCCTATTCCTGAACACAGACGCCATTTAAAAAAAAACTTCCCGGCCTAGGCCTTCAATTTTGTATGAAATTCCTTTACAGTTCTCTAGATTTGTTAAGCCCGAAACGTGATACTTCGAAGCCTGTTGTACATTACATTTCATTGCATGTTTAAGAGTTTAAGTTCGCCTAACAGGTCGCAGTTATCAACCGATTCTCGTGAAATTTTGTGAGCCGGTTCGATAATTATATATGTATTAGATACTTATTTTTTTGTCAATTGTTTCTTTAGATATTTTTCTTGTTGGTTTTGGAAGCATAATAGGTTACCTATCACCCATTTTTATTTCGCAAAATGTTTGCGGTGTCTGCAGTAGTAACAATTTTATTTATTTTGATTCATAATAGAATAGGTTCGGAACTTAATAGTTTGGGAACAATATATCCATTAGTATTGTTCGGCAGAGCTCTCGTCTTGTAATTCGATATAACATAACCTACATTACAATATTTGGGGGCAGTAAACAGAATGTCGTGCTCGCCGCCCGTCCGAGCCCTCTGAGTCATCGTGACTTCACCGGGGCGGGGAGGGTAACATGACAACGAGGGCGCGCTGGATTACTTTTAGCCAGGTGACTGTTGCTGCCTGCCAGGCAACATGGCCTACAGTTGGGCAAAATAGTAGCTTGTTGGACATGGTACCATTCTTTGGACGAACGAGCGATGTGAGCGACAAATGTATCTAAAGGAGCTAGATAGGTTGGGAAACAAAACGGTTTGGGTACTTACGTAATGAAACGTTCCTTTAGCATTGTTAATAGTCCCTAAAATACTATTCTTATTAAATATACTAACCTAGAGAGAGTATTTTGGGGCAGTAAACAGAATGTCGTGCCTCTGAGTCATTCGTGACGTCACCGGGAGGGTAACTTGTAACGGGGGCGCGCCGAATTACTTTTAGTCAGGTGACTCGTTGCTGCTGCCTGCCTAAAGCTGTGTAAAAAATAACCTAAATTAAACATTGAAAACACATCCGACACAAGTCCTGAGACCCTCATTCAATGAGTGATATAGAAAATGCTACTGACGGACAGCAGATAGTCTTAGTAATAGGGTCCCATTTGGGTACGTACCCTAAAAATGAGAACCACAACCACAAATGGACATAAGTACGAAATTCCGACAAACGAATGAATTTTTGGCCAAGCCGGAGCGGAGAAGCTTCGCTCGCTCGGTCAATGATGCCCAGCATATCTAGCACAACTGTGACACGCGACTCTTTCTCGTGCGAGATATACTTCCTATCTCTTTCTGTACAGTACTGCAAGACAGCGACGGGTGACGCTGTCACGCGACAAGAGTCGCGAAGCATAGTGTGCTAGAGGGGCTTGAGCTGCACTAATATCGATTCACGCCTTTAGGAGTTACGATGCCACTGGCAAATACACAGATACACATGTTAAACTGTCGGGGGTGGAAAGGTACCTATAGTCAGACTACAATAACTCTTCTAAGCAAATGAACTATCAAATACATGAAAACTACGGATGGCAATGTTAACCAAAGAGTAACCAACAATCTTAGTACTTGCATATTTTTATTTCAAATTTACACATACAAACTCTTAAAGTGTTTTAATCCTGTAAGAGTTCCCTTAGAGGAAGAATGTCAATAAACGCTGAAGGTACTGTTTTGAATTACAGTATGTAAACTCAGTAAATACAAGGCAAAATATCTTTCCTCCGAAATATCTTTGTAAATATTTTTATATTAAGCTTAACTTACCAAGATGTTTTTTTTATTTATATTAAGTTTGCTAGAATCTAATACTAGTTTAAAGATTAAGAATAATACACAAGTGTCAAGACTAATTTAGTGTCCTATCTTATCTTTAGTATTGTCATATACCGATTTACAGATAAAAAACTAAAATTGCTGGGGTAAAGATATTTTAGCCTGACTATATGTGTTTCAGCCTACAACAAACAACGAAAGTACCTCGTACGAACCCTTGTGAGTCACGGAATGCCATCATCCCGGGGATTAGAGGAGGGTGTGAAATTAGATTTAGGAACGACAGGGGCCTTATTCGATTGACATTGATAAATCGTCATTTGAGCGATATAACGTATGCAATGTTATTATTAGCCTTGCATTAAGTAATACTGACCTGTGGTAATTCAAGGTAAGTAATTTAAGGTAAGACCCTCAATCAATGAGTGATAAAAAGGCTACTAAAACTGAACATAACTATGTAGTTTGGAATTCTTAGGTTCAATATTGACTGAGATCTTGTCACTTGTTCCAATAAAAGCTAAACATCTTGGAATCTACTGGTCCTATTTCCAACAAACATAGCTAAGAACCATCTCGACAGACAAGTCTTTCGATAAAAAAAAACGCATTGACATTGGTCCATCCGTTAGTGAGGTACGATGTCACAAACAGATACATAAATACACAGGTACGCTGGTTAAACTTATAACACTGAGTCAAAAATTGTGGCGATGTTTCTAGCACTTTCTGGGCAAATGAAATAATGTTTTTGCCTCTTTAAGGTCATAGCATAGCTCGGTGTAATCATCTCAAAACAAGAATTAAGAAAAAAAATTGAAATATAAATTATGTAAGTAATATATTGATTAATTCTTTTTTTGCGGTGATCAGTCCGAGCTATGGTCATAAGGTAAGTACCTGAATTTGGTTTTCTAAATTTCATGTTTTGAGGTACATACTTACATACATATTTATCTAGATTAGATAAGTTTTTATGTACTTTTATATCCAGAGATTAGGCATACTTAACAAATTTCTCAAATACTTTGTTATTTTGGAACTTTAACGTAAGATTTTCGCCAACATTTATTTCGAGTAAAACCATTTTATTAGTCGAATTCTTACGATGTGACGTATCAAAACCAATCTCATGCAATCACCATTTTTAAAAAAGCTTTTAACGTCCATCTTTAAATACATTAACCAAACCCAATATACATTTACAACCTTGTCAAAGTAAGCCGTCTAAGGTAAATTCCGTTTATAAATTCCTCGTCAGTTTGCGCAGAGCAATGTGGCAAGGTTCCAAGTGCTTGAGTTTTGGCAGAGCCTTCTTTATAAGGAAAAGAAATCGGCGTCCAGATGCCGTCTGGTGACACACATACTTACGAAACCTCTGCATTATGCTATAATGTATGAGACTTATTATCCTTCACAATTATTGGAATATTTGGAATGCATTAAAACGCACCAGCTTAAGAATGTAAGGTTGTCTGGGAAGAGATTGCTTTTTAGCGATAAGATCGCCTATTGCTTGCCTCTATTGTAATGTTAAGTGTCTTCTGTATATTTGTATTTCTTTCTTCTTGAGGTGTGCAATAAAGAGTATTCTATTCTATTAATGTACGTCTAGCATAACTTGAACACGGACTTGTCGCGCGACAAATACTACCTGTCACTTTCCTTCCAGTGCGAGAAAGACAGGAGATGCTAAGTCGCGCGACAAGCGAAGTCGCGGCAAGATATGCTAGCCCTGCGACTTATTATCACCAGACCTGCTCGCTCGGTATAGAACGGAAAGTGACAGGTAGTATTTGTCGCGCGACAAATAGTCGCGTGTCATAGTTATGTATGCTAGAGGTGGTGGTGGTGTCAAAAATGGCCAAAATTACTCTATTCCTTACGTAATGAATGAACGGACCCTAGGTCTGATTCTAATCCTAGATGCTCTACGACAACTGTGACACGCGACTTTCTCGCGCGAGATATACTACCTATCTCTTTCTGTACAGCACCGCCAGAGAGTGACGGGTGACGCTATGTCGCGCGACATGTGTCGCGAACCATAGTTGTGTTAGACAATACAATGCAATACAATACAACAATACTTTTATGCACACCAATAAAAGTTTACAAAAGGAAACAAGACAAATACAATTTATAAATAACGCGATCTAGACGGGCAGGTCTCCGAGTTAGTATAACATTAAGTAATTCATATAATAATAACGTGTACGTAGAACGTAGGTATAAGTATAACCTAGGCGTAGGCAGGGCTTTGGCCGGGCGACCGATCAATAGTCTGGATTCAGCCTGGGCCAGGGGCACACCGCTAACTGGGGTTTAACTGTCGCTTGACTAACTGCGCAGTTCGCTTGGACCAGGGGGGGGTATTCGACCAATTTTAGAGAGATAATGGAGATCTCTCCATTTCATCGCCATCAGTCACTTTTGACGTGTGCCTACTTGACAAGTGGCGATATCCCTAAGACCATCGCGACTTCGTCAATTCAGACGCGCTCAATTTGCGTTTCCTTTGTATGTGACGGCATAAATAACAGGCGCATACTTTAAATTGACCGCGTAGTGCGTGAAATTAGTCAGTTACGTTTCGTTCAAAACATAAATTCATATGCATGAATAACATTTTTGACAATCATTATCGCCTTCGTATTTCCAAAAATTGAGATGACATATGTCACTTGAAGCTCATCGCATTTTAATGACAGTTCAATGGCGATATCACTGTTATCTTTTTTTTTTTTTTTTTTTTTTTATGTCATAGGTGGCAAACGAGCAAACGTATCGCCTGATGGAAAGCGATTACCGTCGCCCATAAACACCTGCAACACCAAAGGAGTCACAAGTGCTTGCCTACCCGGAGGACGAAGATGGAATGCCTCTATGCTAGTAATTTCACCGGCTATCTTACCCCCACACCGGAACACGACAATGCGAACATTGCTGTTTGGCGGTGGGTTAGCAGGCAAGACGGTAGTAACAATCCGGACGGACCCTGCACGAGGCCCTACTACTCTAGAACGTTTGGCGATCACTGAAACATTCTCGAATTGGGTCCCTGTACCGCTACCATGAGTTAACGTGACGGTACTCGCTAACGACAGCGTAATCAATTTGTACGGAGAATAATACAGCGCCCCTAGCGGTAACTTTGTAGAACTACTATACTCCATACAAACCGTTTACGTATTCGCTAGCAGGGTTGCCAGACGAGTGCAACCGGAATATCGTACCTGTAGACGACAACCGCGTCCGTCGGCTATCGGCTACAAGGGCACTCCGAAACTCAGCGATGAGTAAGGAGCGAATGGACTGTAATGAAAACTAGGTAACGAAAACGGACGAATATGAAACGCAAAGTAAATCAAACGATATATATTTACACACAAATTAACAAAACACAACAAGGATCGGAAAACACTTAAATTTACTCTTAACTAATATAGTCTCTGTCTAAAATGAATTTAACACTGATCGCGGACCGATGGTACTACGCTAACACTGATAAACTAAATTCGCGGACCGATGGTACTACGCTACTGTATACAAAGATGGTTAATACTCGGAAGTAAAGTGGAGAAGTGATTCTATACAAATATGGCCGTCCTTTTATACAAAATCGACTAGGGGCCAGGGGGACGCCCGCCCTGTATGTTTATATCAAATTACAAGAGTTACATATTACTTAGCCTAAATATGACTTATATTATAGATTGACGTCTATATAATGCACAAAATGTGAGCGTGTTTACGCTGTGGGAGCTCCCGTCCGACTGTGAGGCGTGAAAATACCTAACGATTCTTTGTCCCCGGCAAGAGGCCGTCTCGCTCGCACCGTCCGAGATATACACTCGCGCGGTCACTCTTAACGCGCTGCGCGCCGCGAGACTAGTTTAGTCTTTGATTTATCGTGTTCTCGGACGGTTGCGGCCGGGACAATGTTCTACAAAATTACTCTATTTATTGAAATCTACATTCTTACAAAGTTTCAAATTAATCTATAATTTTCCTCAATTTTTACATCGAACGTAAACAAAGATGGCTCCTTTGTCTCGCGCTGCGAGTGGAAATTACCACGATGAGTCATCTTTGTTTTGTCGTGGTCTTTTTACTAAGACATGACGGGAGCTCTACATGAATAAATGATTATACAGGGAATTTAATTAATTTCAGCCGCTTATACGGGCAAACGATCTTATATCTAAGTTATTTAAAATATTTATTTATTATTTCTCTTAAAATTAAGCGCTCTGCAAAGCTGTCCGTAACAATCTCCCCCCGTCGAGCTGCCGCGTAGACTCGGGTTGCATGGGGAGGACAGCCAGCTTCCTCACGGGGCGCCGAAACACGCCGCCCTTGGTGCGCACGTCCGCGTTCCGCACCTCGCCGTCAGGACCCGGATGCGTTGCCTCGACGATCCCTCGTGGCCAGACGTTGCGTGGCAGCGTGTGATCGGCGATGACCACGCAGTCGCCTGGCTGGATCCGTCGCTCTGCTCCCGACGGCGACGATTGCCTGGGCGCGAGTGTGGGCAGATACTCCCGTATCCACCGCGCCCAGAATTGATCGGCGAGCGCCTGGCTGGCCCGCCAAGTGCGGCGGTCGGCCTCCAGGCATGGCCCGATGATGGGTGTCGCCGTCGGTCCGCCCAACAAGAAGTGGTTGGGCGTAAGCGCCTCCTCGTCCCGTGGGTCCACAGAGACGTGCGTGAGTGGCCGGGCGTTGACGGTCGCCTCGGCCTCGGCGAGCAGCGTCATCAGCACCTCTTCTTTAGGCGCCTTGGTATGCAGCGTTGTCGTCAGTGCGGTTTTGATGGACCGCACTAGCCGCTCCCAGGCGCCTCCCTGGTTCGGCGCGCCGGGCGCGATGAAGCGCCACTCCAGGCCGCGCTGTAGTCCGTAGCTTTGGAGTGCGGGCAGCCATTCTTCGTAGGCCGCCCGTAGCTCGATGTCTGCGGCCCGGAAGCATGTAGCGTTGTCGCTCCAGATTTGTCGCGGCCAGCCGCGCCTCGCCGCCAGCCGTCGTAGCGCCATGATTGCGGAGTTCGTCGACAGCGTGTGCACTATCTCTAAGTGCACGGCGCGGGTGGTCAGGCAGGTGAATAGCGCCACCCAGCGTTTCTCGTGGCGTCGGCCGATGGTGACCCACACGGGACCGAAATAGTCGGTCGCCGCGTAGGTAAACGGCCGATGGTGTGGCTCGACGCGGGCTGGCGGCAGGTCCCCCAGTGCAGGTACTCGGGGTTGTGTGCGGCGCAGGATGCACGTCCGGCAGGCGTTTGCGACGGCTCGTACTGTTGGCCGCAGCTTCAGCACCCAGTGTTGTTGCCGGACGTCGTTCACGACGCGCTCGTTGTTGGCGTGTGCGGCCCTCTCGTGCTCGCGCTGTAGCCACAGCCGCACGAACGGGTTGCGGCCGTCGAGTATGGCCGGCGTCTTGTTGATGTAGGCGGGCGCGGCGTTGATTCGCCCGCGCATTTTCAGCAGGCCGTCTGCGTCGATGAAGGGATCGAGCTTGTACAGACGGCTGCGTCGAGTGATGGGCTCGCCTCGGGATAGCGCCCGTAGCTCCTCCGGGAAGGCTTCGCGTTGCGACTGCTGAAGCCACATGTGCTCGGCTTGCTGCATGTGTTTCAGCTGTAGTCCCGTGGGCCGCTTTGTTTTCAGGCGCTCCGCAAACTGGAGCAGTCGCGCCGTCGTGCCTATCAGCCGGTTGTATTTGGAAAACCGGCTGACGTCAGGCAGCGGTGATGTCCACACGCTTGTAGCTGCGATTTGATGCGGCTGGGCTTCCATCGCTTCTTCTGTGGGCGGCGTCGGCGTCTCCTGTGGCCACTCCGCTTCAGGTTGCCACAGGAATTCGGGGCCGTTGTACCATCGGGCGCTTATGTCCAGGCGACGCGTGCTGTCTGCTCTCGTAGCGTCGTCGGCGGGATTTTTCTTCGTAGGCACCCATCTCCACTGCTCCGTTTCAGTGATTTCAGCGATTTCACCGAGTCGGTGCGCGACGTAGGCGCTGTAGCGGCGTGCGTCGTCGCGCACCCAGTGTAGGACGGTCCGACTGTCTGTCCATAGGACCGTCGCGTCGATGGTGACTCGGTGTTCGTGCGCGATGCTTTTTGCCAGCCTCGCTCCAATAAGCGCCGATTGTAGCTCGAGTCGTGGGATGCTCTGCTGTCGGGTCGGCGCCACTTTCGCCTTGGCTGCTACGAGGCTGACGTGTGTCTCGCCGTCGACTTCTTGGCGCCAGTAGGCGACGGCTGCGTAGGCTTGCGAGCTGGCGTCTACGAAGATGTGTAGCTCGCGTCTCGTAGCTCCCCCCGTTAGAGTGTACGGGCGGGGTAGGCGTAGCGCTGCTACGGACTCCAGTCCGCGTAGCCACGTAGCGAACTCGGCAGCTTCTTCAGGCGGCAGTGTAGAGTCCCAGTCGAGTTTGAGCTCCCACAGCCTCTGAAGTTGTATCTTCGCCGTCACGGTGTAGTGCGCCAAGAGTCCGATCGGGTCGTAGATACTCATGACGGCGCTCAGCATTTCTCGCTTCGTCGGAGTGCGGCGTAGCTCACGCACCTCCGTCGGGACCCGAATCATTCTCGTGTTGAAGCCGAGTGTGTCTGTGTTCGGGTCCCACATCAGCCCGAGTATCTTCTGGCTCTTGTCGCCGCCCAGCTGCGCGGGCGTTGTGGCTCGGAGCTCCGTAGGTAGCGACTGTATGAGTTTAGTCGCGTTGGAGCTCCACCCGCGCAGCAAGAATCCGCCCAGTCTGTGTGAGGCGGCGACTTCTAGGGATGTTTCGCAGGCCTCCTCTTCAGTTTGAAAGCTCGAGACGAAATCATCCATGTAGTGGTTTTCAGTGATCTCTCGTACAGCCATCGGGTGTGTCTGCGCGTTCTCTTCGGCGTTATGATCCCGCACGCTGTGGGCCAGGAACGGACTGCTCGCCGCACCGAAGAAAATCGACGTCAGCTGGTACACGGTCGGAGGTCGCGATCTGTCGGCGCCTCTCCACAAAAACATCTGTGACGGCCGGTCCTCTTCTCTCAGTTTGATCTGTAGAAACATCTCCGCGATGTCGGCCGTCACGGCGTAGGCTCCTTCTCTGAAGCGGTACAGTATGCCCAGTATTGAGCGCAGCTTGTCGGGTCCCTCCAGTATGTAGTCATTCAAGCTGCGGCCTTGTGAGGTGGCCGCAGCGTCGAATACAAGCCGGATGCGTCCAGGCTTATTCGGGTTCGTAACCGCGAAATGGGGCAGGAACCATGTAGCGCTGCTTGTCGCCGGCACCGTCCGCTCGGCGTATTTCTTCTCAATTAGATTTTCAATCTCTTTGGTGTAGGCCTCAGCAAACTGCGGGTCGCGGTCCATCTTCTTCTCGATGCCTTGTAACCGCTGCAGGGCCATGTTGTACGTCGGCGGCATGTTAGGGTTGTCGTCGCGCCATAGCTGCCCGACTTCATAGCGTGGGCCGTCGATGCGTCGTACAGTGTTGTTGAAGATTGTAATAGCCCGCTCGTCTCGCGGGGTAGTCTTCTTTGCTGCCGTTATCCCCAATGAGTCGATGTCGAAGTAGTTTTTCAGTTGTGCATTGAGGTCGTCGTCTCGAACGGCGTAGCAATGTTGAACGGCCTCTTCTTGATTTCGTCGAATGATTTTCGGCGCCGTTCCGAACACCACCCAGCCCAATGGAGATAGGAGGGCGGCGGGTTCGTTGATTCTGCCCACGCGGATCTCGTACGGCAGCATCAGATGCCAATTGTCGGCTCCGATGAGTATGCGTGGGCGGGCTTCGTCGTAGCAGGCGGCACCCATGTCAGCGAGATGCGGGAACTGCGTGACGTATCTTCTATCGGCTCGTTGTGCGCGGAGGCTCAGATCATCCACGGTACGCAGCATTATAGGGTGTGCTGGACCGCCTGTCTGGCTGCGCACGTGAGCGTGTATTCGACGACTCCTCTGCTCGGTAGCCATCGATCCCACGCCTTGTATGTGTAGGCGTGTGGTGGCGCCGTCGGCGCCGATCTCGTTCGCGAGGCTCTCTTCAACGAGCGAGATTGTGGAGCCCTGGTCCATCAGAGCGTAGGCCAGTGTCTCGGCGCGGGGCCCGCCGATGATGATTGGGATAATCTTCAGAAGCACGGTCGAAGTGGCACGACCGAACTCCGCAGTGCTCGCCGTAACTTCGTGTGTGCACGCCGTCGTCTCGGGTGCGTCCGTAGTTGCGTGCGTAGCAGGTTGGCGCCGCGACGCCATTGTATGATGCGTAGCGGCTTGATATGGCGGAGCGGTGGGCCCAGCTCTCGGCGTCGCGACGACTTGCTCAGTCGCGTATGGGGCCGGCGCGTACGGATAGGGCGCGTACGGGACGGCGTGTTGCATCGGGATATACGGCGCTGGGGCGTTCGGCGTATATGATTGCTTCGTCGTTGGCGGGCCCGCTTCTGAGTGTAGCAGGCGGTGATGCGGGTAAGTGCACCCGGGAACACCGCAGCCGCGGGCTCGGCACTGGTCGCGGCGATGCCGGCGGTCCAGGCATTTGAAGCAGATTTTGTTGTTGCGGACCCAATCCCATCGGGCTCCGACTGTCATGTTGAGTATCTTGCGGCATTCTGTAGTGCGATGAGCGCCGCCGCAGCATAGACAGGCGTCGGCGTGCTCAGTTGTGTAGGTCTGCGCTCGATCTTTGAGAGGGCGTCGTACGGCTCCTCTTCCGGCGCCGCTGCTGATTGCTCGATTGTCTGGGACGCGCTGCGATCCCCGTAGCTCGGCGGCGGGCGTCGGTCTTCTTGTCGGCGCCTTGGCGTGGGAAAATTCCATTTCCGCATCGCTCTCCTCCAGCAGGAATTCCGCCATGAGCATGAGTTCGCTCTCGGCGGAATGTAGGCGCTCCTTGGCGTAGGAGCACCATCGGCTGCGTAAGTGCGGGCTTAGGCGCTCCGTCACTTCTCTGATTAGCAGCGGGTTGGCGCCGTAGCTACGGCGATCGAGGTCCACCAGCGTCGAGACGATGTTCATAACTTTGATTGCGAAGTTGTTGAGATCGATGGCGCTCGGTCCCAATGGCGGCATCCTCTTCAGCTCTTCAATGGCTCGGTCGATGAGAAGGTCAGTCCGCCCGAAGTTTTTCTTCAGTACTCGTATGATGAGTTCGGGGCGGGTCGACGAGGCAAGCATGTGTTGTACGCATTGCCTCGCCTCTCCCTTCAGGCTGTGGCGCAGGCGCGCGACGTTCTCGAATGGCGAGAATTTGTAGCGCGTAGTGCTCTCGGTGTAGCCGTTGTAAAATGTGAGCCACTCGCTCGGCTCTCCGGAGAATGGCGGCAACTCGTAGACTTGACGTGGAGGTGGCCGCATCATCGTTTCGATTGTGTCCGTCAGGCGGTCGATAGCTCGTCCTCTGCTCGTCGATCGCTCCCGCTGGCTATGTGGCGTCTGTGGCTCGTGCTGTTGCCGCTCGCGTGTCTCGCGTTGCGGCGTCCGTGCTCGAGTATGCTTCGCATTGTCCGCGTCAGCATTTTGTACGCCTGTCAGCCAGTCGTCGACTCGACGTTGAGAGTCAGCTTGAGAACCGCCGGCTCGGGATTGTTCATCGATGCGCTCCATTTCGACCGCGAGCCTCTTCTCGACGAGCTCGCGTTCCAGTCGAATTTCTTCAAGTCGGAGTTGCTTGAGTTGTTCCATTGCGGCGAGTTCTGCTTCTTGGCGCCGCATGTCCGTCGCGTTCGACGCTCTTGAGTGAAGTGATGATGGTCGGCGCGGCGCGTGGGCTTTATGTGCGAAAGTCACGTTGAACTCGCGCCGCTGCGCGCGGGCCTCTGATTGGTCGGCCGGCGCGGAGTGCTGTGATTGGCCGGCGTGCGCGGCCGGCGCGGTGCGCTGTGATTGGTCGAAGCGCTCGGCGTTCTTCGACAGTCGTTGTTCCAGTTCGCTGCGCCCAGCCGTAGTGTCGGTTGGTGGCGAAACTGGAGCTTCTTCGGCGGGAGACTCTGGTGAATCCGTTTGAAATTGCAGCCCCGAATGGCCCGGCCGGGCCTGGGCAGCGGGCGGTGAGTGCGTGACTGCAACATTTGTCACCGCGAACCGTTGTAGGTCGACTGCAGCTTGTGTGCGCTCACGCTGCGAGCGCGCACTCTCCTCACTCTTGTTTCCTCGCGTTAAAACCATCTTTGATGACGTTTGGAAAACCGCACTTTTCCAACTACACACAACGAACCTAAACTAAAATAACTAATTCCGATCCGGCTACTCGAAGGACCAAACAATGTAGACGACAACCGCGTCCGTCGGCTATCGGCTACAAGGGCACTCCGAAACTCAGCGATGAGTAAGGAGCGAATGGACTGTAATGAAAACTAGGTAACGAAAACGGACGAATATGAAACGCAAAGTAAATCAAACGATATATATTTACACACAAATTAACAAAACACAACAAGGATCGGAAAACACTTAAATTTACTCTTAACTAATATAGTCTCTGTCTAAAATGAATTTAACACTGATCGCGGACCGATGGTACTACGCTAACACTGATAAACTAAATTCGCGGACCGATGGTACTACGCTACTGTATACAAAGATGGTTAATACTCGGAAGTAAAGTGGAGAAGTGATTCTATACAAATATGGCCGTCCTTTTATACAAAATCGACTAGGGGCCAGGGGGACGCCCGCCCTGTATGTTTATATCAAATTACAAGAGTTACATATTACTTAGCCTAAATATGACTTATATTATAGATTGACGTCTATATAATGCACAAAATGTGAGCGTGTTTACGCTGTGGGAGCTCCCGTCCGACTGTGAGGCGTGAAAATACCTAACGATTCTTTGTCCCCGGCAAGAGGCCGTCTCGCTCGCACCGTCCGAGATATACACTCGCGCGGTCACTCTTAACGCGCTGCGCGCCGCGAGACTAGTTTAGTCTTTGATTTATCGTGTTCTCGGACGGTTGCGGCCGGGACAATGTTCTACAAAATTACTCTATTTATTGAAATCTACATTCTTACAAAGTTTCAAATTAATCTATAATTTTCCTCAATTTTTACATCGAACGTAAACAAAGATGGCTCCTTTGTCTCGCGCTGCGAGTGGAAATTACCACGATGAGTCATCTTTGTTTTGTCGTGGTCTTTTTACTAAGACATGACGGGAGCTCTACATGAATAAATGATTATACAGGGAATTTAATTAATTTCAGCCGCTTATACGGGCAAACGATCTTATATCTAAGTTATTTAAAATATTTATTTATTATTTCTCTTAAAATTAAGCGCTCTGCAAAGCTGTCCGTAACAGTACCGACATACTAAAATTATCGTACTGGACGATTAAATTATCGTACACCGGTCAAAGCGGCAGGACATTGAAAATAAATTAAAAAAACACCTCCAAAAGCGTGTTTTTTACCCAGATAATGAGCTATTTTTGCGAAATTAACTTCAATTTGATGTTTTTCACTTAGATATTTTGAGGAATTCAGACATCTGACATTTGCATTTGCGACCAAGCAGTCAAAAATTTTTACGATCTGATCAGGTTGGCAGTCATTTCTGACCATGTGGACGTATATCTCGATTCAAGGTCACTCCAGTGGGTGCGTTTTTCATATAATGTTATTAAAAAACCCTAGATTTTAACCCAATCTTCGACGACCTGTAAATTATCGTACTTTTGCGTACGATAGTACTCATTGTATCGTACATCGTACCGGAGGCCAAATTATCGTACGTCTGGCAACCCTGTTCGCTAGCGTCTACGGTCACTGTAAACTTTATGGTAAGGGTACGGGCAGTACGGGGCTATCTAATCTTTTTGCAATCGCGTTGCTGTTGCGTGGTTTACTGTAAACATTGATTTAGACAATCTTGTACATCTCTACATGTATCAATTATCTAGTTATAATATAATTGTAATAGTTTTAAGTTCTTACGAAAAAAATAACTTACTGTTGAGTTTCTTTCAGCTTTCTTCTAAACAGTGGTCTCCTCTCGTGAAATCCCGGTAGATTCAGATCCAGACATGTGAAAGCGCCCTTGTGGCCTACTTACAGGATAAACTTTTTGATTTTGGCGCAGAACCCCTCATGGTGATATATTTTGGTTGTTGCAAATCAAAAACAGTTTGCAACAGAATAATACAAATACATTTTTTATAACGGTAGACCACAATCGGTCTAATCCCGCATTCTCCTCCTAATAACCCTTACGTAATCAATGAACGATCCTTTATTATAAGCCAAAAAACTACCACTGCCGAACGTAGGCCTCCTAAGGGACTCCTTCCATGATTATTATCAGCCAAAAGCAGGTACTATCTTTGTATCTTAGGTAGGTTAGGTATCATTCTTGGTCCTGCGTCCGATCTTCACTACTTCACCAGGTCATCAGTCCATCTTAGGGGGAGCCACGCTGCGTGTTCGATTCCGTGGTGGGTACTAATTTAAACTCAAACATGTTGCAGTTGATTAAATCTTAAAGATTTAATTGTTACTTTACTAACTCATCATCATCATCATTACTTTACTAAGTACGCAGAGTTATTTTTGTGCATAGTACAGTCGCCTTCAGATATATCGCAGCATATAAGGCGTTCATAAATATCTGAACATGCACTTTAAGGCACCGCCTTATATGCTACGATATATCTGATGGCGACAGTACCAGTTGCAATTATAATTTCATGAGTTAATCTAGGGAATCTAAAATTTGTCTGGGCTGATTAAACTGCGACTAACTGAGGATTGATTATCGTTTGACTAACTGCGCATGTACTAGGACAACACTATATCTCTGTCTCTTCTGTAAGCTGCGGACGGGAGAACGATCAATAGTCTGGATTGAGCCTGGACCGGTTAAACAAAGGCTAACTGGGGTTTAATCAATATTTAACTGACCTTCAAATTCATATGTCGTATAAAGTCAAGTGTAACTAATGTAACTATATATAATGAATTTATGATAATAATGATTGTAGATCTTGTAGTTTTCTTCATAATTCTCAATACCGCTAATCAAATAGAAGAAACCCTTCAAAAATGAATAAGTTCGCTTGTGTACGTATGCAATTTATTCGTATTTTTTTATATCTCTCATATGCTTGTTTCAGTGTTTGTTTACGTGAACTTTACTTACTAAGATTTACAAATATACTTACATGACCCAGTTTTGACATTTCCCAAATTTCTCTGTACTTTCTACAGTGTTCTTTTGCTGGTAAAAACTTCAAAGATGTATTTGAAATTTAAAATGCATAAGACACTGTAGTATCCCTAGCTAGCGGACAGGTAATATTTCCAATGTTATTCTGCTATTTCCATGCTGAAATTAAGACAACTATAGAGAAACCAACACAACAAAACCTCTCACAAACTTTATGTTGATTGATGGTATCTCAGGAAAGGCCAATTACGGATAGGTCCACTCCAATTTAAAAGGTCTCTGGCCTTTTCAATTTATTCAAGCTTACGTGGGTGGCGCTGTTATTGTGGCAGAATTATCAATTTTGGGCGACTTTTGGGATAAGAATTAATGGAGTGATTATGTTGAAATTAAACGAAAAGGTTTTCTGCGGACGCGGTTGGCTTTATAGGTAAGTATTAGAGATTCTTTGAAGACAATTTTGTCAAACTTCAATTTTTTCATGTCGACAATACCAACCAAATTCAACCAACTTTTTGCAGTGAATAATCTTTTCCCCGAGTTCTAGATATTAACATAGCTATTTCATGCTTTCTTTGCGTGCAGTCGTTGTGAAATAAGTTGAAAAAGTTTTTCTGCGTGAATTTGACAATTCCGAGTAGTTTTTGAAACAAAAATTATCAATGAATAATTCATATTGTTGGTTTAAAATAATACCAATAAACCGCAATAGTAAAATTAATTATATGTTAAAAAACATGTTTGATCATAGAGAAAAATTACAAAAACAATCAGCATTTTTGAACGGCTAAGGAGCCATAACCTAAGCATTAACCGTAGTTTAGGCACCAGTTAGCCTCGCGGTAACACCGGCTAGGTCTCAGCTCTCGCGGTCGCCATGGCAACGGGGCGGGGCGCCGCTACTGGGGCACTGGGGATTCGGGGAATTATATCGAAAATTGCTTTTCTGATGTGAATATTTTATTTTAATTTTAAACTAGATGCCCGAATTTTTTTTTATGCGTAAAACTTTTTTTTTTACCGAAATCGGGTAAAGAAAATAAAATCAAAGAATGCACATTGTAAATTTAAGGGTTAAAGACTTTATAATAGTATACAAATTGCTTTTCTGATAATGTGTCTTTTTGAAATGCCATTACGGTTCTAACTGATAAGTATTTCCTATTTTTAATCTTACACTTGAGGCACAGAGATTTTTTGAACGTCACGCAACTGGTACCAGAAAGACTTCATTGACCGATCCCTGCAGTATCAGCAAGGCCAAGGCAAATCGTTAAGCAAAATCACCATATATCACCCGATTGTCTATGCCCAATCGAGCGCGGCGCCGGGCAGAGACAAGAATTTTATTTTTATACGCATGTGTTGCATCATTTAGGGCAAACGGACGAAGGCATTAGCTGTATTAAAGAACATTCGGGGAACAAATGCGCACTTGTTTTGCTTGTAAAAAGAAAGTTTTATTATTGCAACTGAAGAAAAAGTTAGTAAAATTTTACGCCGGTGTGCCCTGAGTTTTTTTGTTTGAAGTAGCCACTGCAAAGTACCAAGTGTTCTTCGAATTTCCTCATGCGATAAAATAATGCAATTTAAATACTATATCAGAAAAAAAACTACGATTTCGGAACTGCACAAATGAATCAATTCATTCATAAATGGGCCATGCAATTCTGCAGCTAATTGTACAGTAAACAACACAAATCTTAAGAGTGCAATTTAAAGCGCCTTGCAAGATGTAATAGCAATGAAACCCAATGTGCGCAATATATGCAATGAAGTGAAACTTTCAGGCGTACATATTGATGTTGAATTCTACAGCGTACTGTAGTTATATGAATAAAATTAGCTAAATATTTCACGAAACAAAGGAAAAAAATCCAGAAACGAATATATCTTTTTTGGAAATATGTGACTTCAAAGGTACGCAAATTTTATGATATTTTTTTTTAATCCAAAATAAATTTTGAAAATGTTTTCAGAATCCTCATAATTTTACGAAACAATAATTGTATATCAACTATGAACTTAAACGCACTTTTTCACGGTGAAAATGACAAATTTCTTAATTTTTCCATACAATTATTGGTAGCTATACCGGCCTGTGACGTCACTAGCCTGACGCGTTTTGTATGGAGCGTTTTTACCGCTACGTTGAACTTTGACGGTCATTTCTGACTTTTAGAGCAGTTTAAATGTAGTCAGTCCCATATAGACATTTGATCACAATAAAAAATAGAATCGATTGACATCCTCAAAAAAAATTTGTCAACATGCCTATTGACGTTGAAAGTCATTAAATGTCACTGATGTAAAAAAATATATAAAGTTAAGCCAAATATCTAAGCAGCGATGCAAGATTTTTTTTAAACGACCTAATTTATTTCAGACGAACGAAGAATTGAGAAACATTTCGATTAACAAAGTTTTAAAATTGCTACGCTACTGACGTTTTATAATGCTTATATTGTACATACATGCAGTATGTACATATACATGAGTCTATCCGAAACCATCAGTATCAATTTGGCACAAGCACAAGTTACAAGGACCGCATGTCAGTAAAATTAATGTAGTTTTTCAGTTGTGTCAGTTAGACAAATCTAATTTGATCTTAGAGTTCCTGTTTGTAGCGCCATCAGGGCCAAACTCCAACTTGTCAGGCTACAAAAGGTCGCACATTATTTTAGGGCACAGTGTGTAAGCTCGTTAGGTGTGCTCTAATTAAATAATGGTGTTTGACAATAAGACGGTTCGGTGATTTGGGCGCCGTGACCTCTGACTAGTCCGATCAAATAGGACGTTATGTAGCCCAGTCATTACTCTTCGTTTAGGTAATGGGGCCAAATTTACAGTCAGATATTTTTAGACGAGAGCTAAATAGTTTGGAAAGGTCACGTGGAAGGAAAAAGGGCCTGTGAGATCACCCATCCGATGGACCTATGCCGTGAAAGAAGCCTGTCAGTTTAAGACGGCACAAACCTACTCGGTCTGTGAGCTGTAGACCTCGCCAGCTTCTTTCAAAATGGCAGGAATTTGTTACTTTTCACTTTATCAACCCCCATATCTCCGCCATTGTGGAAAAGAACGAAAAAATGGATCAGCTAAAAAATTCTTTATACTTATAAATAATAAAAATCAATAAATTAACCTTTTAATATACTTTTTCCCAATTAATCTTTTTATTTCTACAACCCAGTAGGTAACAATATTTCAGTAGGCCGATCTCTTTTTAAGTTTTTTATAAACCACTACTTACCGGACTTACTCTCAAAATTTGACGAGATTCGGTTGAGAAATGCGACCTCTAGGCGAGAACAGCCGGAAAGCTTCTGGACTGGACATGGAAACATCCTAATAATATCCAAACATCCGGATATACGAAAGAATTAGGGTCAAACCGTAATAATAATAACTGTCAGATATTAACGAGTAATTTTCTAGTCAATTTTTTACCATAGCTAAGTATGTGAACTGGAACTGGACCATAGTTGGATAATTTTACGGTACTTTAAGTTCTCACTCCCAGGGGCAAATACCAGCTCCAATCCAAATGTATTGGTACTTAATTTGTAAGTACCTTATAATATACTAACGTAGCCGTATGGGATATAATATAATATAATTATTATTATCATGCAATATCATATCGTAATTAAATATTATAGCATCTTCACCGTCTGACAATTTTCTCCACTTTGGAAACAGCGCCCTCTCTCGCAAACAGCTGACACTATTACGAGGATCGTAAGGCGTTCGCTACTGTTGCGCTCGCTTCTAGTTCTGCGTGCGACCGACAACTGAGTAGCCACCGACCGTAGATCGATCGATGCGAAAAATGTATTGGATGTTTCTAATAGATGACGTTGTAAATACTATTCGATAAGCTTTTAGCCTTGGTAGGCCTCCCGGGGCTCTTCTTCTATTAAAAAATTACTAGCAACCCGCCCCGGCTTCGCACGGAACCTCTCAAATTATCAGTGCTTCTCTACTACATATATTGTATTATGCATATGTATTATACATATAATCCTTCCTCTTGAATCACTCTATCTATTATAACAAAAACCGGCCAAGAGCATGTCGAGCCACGCTCAGTGTAGGGTTCCGTAGTTGCCCCTCCTTCACAATAGACAATAAAATCAAATTTTAATTACGAGAAAGATTTCAAGCTCTATAAAAAGGTCGTAAACGCCAAAGTAACTGTAAAATATTACTTATTACCTTCTGGAAGTTATCGATTATACGCACCAAATTGAGCGAAATGTTTTAATGCAGTAAGTATGGCACTTAACTACTAACTTTATACGCAAAATAGGCGCATTGTAAGACGTCGAGTTGCGGAAAACTAGCCCGCGATAACCTATATGCCACTTCACTAATATGTGTAACGTTCGAAGTATAAGAACACCGCGCGGCACTTACGTCATTTTAAAGAAAATTATGAAATTTTGCGATAACTCAAAAATGGCGGGACCGATTTTATTCAATATAGTTTTCATTGAAAGTACTAATAAGGCCTTATTTTCATAGAAAATAGAAATATTTATTTGCAAGAACGCGTTACAATAATATTTGGTCTTATTAGGTACATCATAATAGTGAAGGGATCTTACGGGGAAGCTGTAGTATGTAGCTAATGTCTACATTTAGTATAGCATGCAGTATAACTGTAGCCTAATGCATATTGCTTGGATAAGCGTTAACCTCATTGTAAAAATGTATATAAGCTAATGTTTTAAGTAATTAAACGTTCACTACTATCTAGAGCTCTGCATATACTTTGTCTCCCATCCACGTCCCTTCTCTACCACATCATTACATATATTACATGGCGATCCTGCACTAACGTTCCGAAGACGAACTTCTGAACCAGCCAGAACCTCAGAACCTCGCACCGGACGGTGCGGCGGGACACCGCACCGTCCGGGACACCAGCAACAGCGTCAACGGCAACCACCAGACTGACGATGCAGTCACAAGAATGAAGATTTGAAAAAAAGAAGAAGACAATTATGAAAGAAGCCATAAGAAGAAACCAGTATCAAGAAAAGAAGAGCGTTGTCCAGGGTTATCCCGGCTCGCAAATCAAGAGGAGTCCAGGGTTATCCCGGCCCATCTCAAGAGGTGTCCAGGGAAATCCCGGCCCATGCTCGAGGGTGTCCAGGGTTAGCCCGGCCCGTCATCGCATCGCGCATCAGCAACGGCATCGTGCTCCACGTGCTTGCCAGCCGCCAGCGCATCAACGTCCCGCCATGCATCGCGCAACGTGACGACACGTGATGACCTCAATATCGTTAGGCATTACTCCTACGTAAGCGTTGAATTAAGTAAGTGAATATTTTATTGTATAACTTATGTTTTCGGTTATAATTATTTTAAATTCACGCACGATTTAATTTTATTATGTCTACTGATTTGCAAGATTTATATACTAAGTTGGAATATATAAGAGAATACCTATTTAGTTAAACTTGGCCCTCAGAGGCGTCAAAAGGAAATCGCATCTAGGAAATTAGAATGAGATTTTTTTTTTAATAATATTTTTTTTTTATTATATAAAAATTAATTAGCTATACAGGTTAACGCCCAATTCATTCAAAATCTTTTTCTTTTGCATACATAAATTGTTAGATAACTTTCGTACACGAAATTGTTACCCGTGTCACTTAGCATTTCTAATTATTATTATTTTTTAAACCAGATATCATCACTTAAAATCATTGTAATAATCGTCGCTAATAATTTTTAGATGCAAATGTCGTAAACAACTTACACATTTCGCAATTTCCGCGCGCACGGAAATGCATGCGCCGCCGCGAAGTCCGCGCGTAAGCAAACATTTTAAGTAGATCACGCGTGTTCGCTGTCTACAAGTAAACTTTTAATTATTGGTGAATGTAATTTGATATTCACACTTAGAAATTTTATTGAACAATTATACTATAGCTAGTTATTGGATTGATCACCTAATAATTTAGTGACAGTTAATAGAGTTATATTTGCGTAGATATTTCTTTTATAAAGTATTACAATATGAAATTTTAATTTCAAATATTTTTTTTTACTCTCTCAGTACTTGGTAAGGTACGGTACATATTGATTAAGTATAAAGTTTGGGCGCTAGTCCTTCTTGTTTGCTCATGGTGTTCTGGACTATCGTGCCCTCCGTGAAAACAGTTGGAGGCTTATTAAGTCTTAATGTATTTGCGACTCCGACTTACAGGCACATAGTACATGTAGCCTGATATGCCTTTTGGGTGACCATACCCACTATTTTTGAGGATAGGGTACGCACAGAGGCGTAGCCCACATTGTTGTTTAAAGGGTGACCATGCCCTTGGGTAACCATTCCCATTTATTTCGTGTTGAGAGCAGAGACTCCAACATTTATAAGGCATTAGATATTTTATAGGGTAAATGTACCGATACCGTAATACCAGTACAATACATGTGATATATACATGAGATTTAATGGTGAATCTTATATTTTTTTTTTTTTGAGAGAGATTAGGTAATTGATAATAATACTAATAATTTTGTTGGAACAGACAGAAATTTTAATAAAAATAATTTAAACTTTAACTAAAAAATATTTCATTTGAAACAGTGACACTGGGACATGATGATGATTTTTTTTTTAGGGGTACCAACTGACTTATTTTGCGTATTCTTTTAAAGTGTATAAACTAAGTTATAAGTAGTTTACACAGTGGTCCCCATCTTCATTTCGAATTGTAAACAAGTAACATGCATTATTTTTTTTCTTTTTCTCCAGCACCCCGGGGGTGAAGGGATCTTACGGGGAAGCTGTAGTATGTAGCTAATGTCTACATTTAGTATAGCATGCAGTATAACTGTAGCCTAATGCATATTGCTTGGATAAGCGTTAACCTCATTGTAAAAATGTATATAAGCTAATGTTTTAAGTAATTAAACGTTCACTACTATCTAGAGCTCTGCATATACTTTGTCTCCCATCCACGTCCCTTCTCTACCACATCATTACATATATTACAATAGAATCAGCATTCAGACAACATGAAGTCAACATGCAAATTAATTAAATAACTTGACAACCATTTTCGCTGTTAAGTATCTTAAAAACACTCTTGTATGTCATAACTTAGAAAGCTAATAAAATATTACATTTAGGCAATGTCAAGAGTCTAAATTTATATAAATAATGTTAATAATCAATAATCAATTAATCATACTGTTTACGCTTTATAATTTATAAGAAGTCTTTTACACTATAAAAGCACTGATCTTGAAGCCATCCAGTCAACCTTGTCTTGAATGTTTTACCATCCAAGATTCTAAGCTCGCTTGCGTAACTTTGTATATATTATAAATTTTATTCTATTTGATAGAAGATGTCGCTGACCTCTCAACGTGAAATGCTGAATCACGCGAACGGGATAATTGAAAGCCTAGGCCGCAAAGTTTTTTTTTTTTTAACATGGCGTCTGTGTTCATGAACGGCTTAAACAGCTGATTTATGTTTTTTTGAGTGGTGTATTTTTTTATTTCATTACATATATTTGAGAAAGCACTATACATGCCTTACCTAGCCGTGAAAAGGGCTTGCCTGCAGTAATGTATTTTTTTTTTAATTTTTATTAATGTATTATGGTATATACCTACATAACGAAGGATTTCGTGGTCTATTTTTACTAAATTAATGGGAACATTTCCAAGCAAGTTGGAGAAAAGGTTTTTTTTATTAGTCCAAAATCGGGAATTGCTTGTCGAGGACAGTTCATTTATAATATTGATGGTATTGTTGTCAAGAAAAGATTTTGCCTTTAACCGGAACTTTCCCACCAACTATTCCCAAAAACCGCGAAATTGGAGAGGACATAGAAATGACGTGACCGGCCGTTAACCTAATATGTCTCATCATCCTCATGATTCACAAGCCTAATGCCTAATTATGCAATCGATCTAACCTCAATAAATTTAACTGTGGAAATAACGAAACCTAAATAACTCAGCAAAGAATAAAAAAAATCGAAAGGTGCCAGCATCATAGTTTGTACTTTTGTTTAGGTCATGGGGTTCATTGCCTGCGCGTGGTGATGGTGATATGATTCGGTTATCTGTGGAATCCAGGGTTTGGCGCGTAGTATTTTTGATATCGACTATTTTGCCCTTTACGATCAGCTGATTATTGCCAATGATAGCGTGTAGACCTTTTTTACGAGCGTCTAGCATTTCACCACGCATGATTCTCCTTTGTGTTCGTGAGTTGGTGTCCAAAAATCCTGATATAGATAGGCCGGTTCCCCGAAAGGTGTAACCGTTTTGTACTATGTATTTTGTCATCCTCTTACTAATTAGTTCTACTACAAGTGGCCGGTTTTTATTGCTCCTACGACCTACTCTGTATGTGTCTTCGATGTAGCCTAGCAAGTTTACATTGAGGATTTCGCGAAAAGCTTCTATGACTCTGCCGTATAGCTCGTCTTCGGGTTCTTGATAATATTTATTCGGAGGCCATAAATAAAAAAAAAATTACGTCGCTTTCAGCTTTGGCGATTGGCACGGGAGCCTTATTTAACGTACAAATTTGAGGTTTCGGAAATTTTTGTATTCATTTCTTGAATTGTTTTTTTCAGCTCTTCATTCTCCTTCTTTAAATTCAATATTTCTATTTCTATGTTGTTTATACTTATTTTCCTTAGGTTATTTTCTTTGAAAAGAGTTTGAGTATCCTGTTTAATTTTATCTCTTAAGCTGGTTATTGCTTTATAGATCTCGGTCTTAATTATATTTTGAAGTTCCGTGAATATTGATGTATTATTTTCTTCAGTTGTATGGACACAACCTCGCTCAAGTTTTCTAGTGTTAAACCTGATCCTATTCTAGTTTCGTGAATTTTTTTGGCTTGATCACATGTAGGTATGGCTTGGTGAATTAACCGTATAGCCTAACGGAGTATGTTAGGCTATACGGTTAATTCACCAAGCCATATATACTCTTGCATTGAATTGTCAACACACATGATACTAGTTGAATCCAGCTCTGACCTCGAGAGGTCCTGTTGTTTTCGGACGGGTGTATTATCATTTTTTCGACGCGATGTTATGTTAGCGCATGAAGGAGATTCAAACGACTTCTTCAAACTGTGGCTATTATTTATATAATTAGAAATTAAACGAACTTACCTGAAGTGAAGTTCTATTTTAATTGTATGAGCTGCACAGTCTCGAAATGATAACTCAAGTAGTATACGCAGTTATACAACCTTTTGACCACAAAGTTCAGAGCCCAGGAGTTTAAGCTTTCGATTCAAAAAACGCGCCAAACTTCCGAACGCAGCCATGATTCCCGCGCTCTGACTTGTCAACTTCATTTAGTTTAGAGTTCGGTAGCTTACAGCAACTTCCCCTTCCTGGCGTGACGCCTGAGAAAACAGGAACTTTGGAAATGACCTGGAAAAGAAACTTTGTAACGGGTATAGGGTGGGAGGGATTATCATTTCGAGACTGTGCAGCTCATACAATTAAAATAGAACTTCACTTCAGGTAAGTTCGTTTAATTTCTAATTGTATTTCGCTGCACAGTCTCTTTATGATAACTCAAGTAGATGTTCAGAGTCAAATCAAAGTTTATTTTTAGCTTTGCAAGTAACTCATAAGTGTTACTCATCATAACATCACCTAATTGACTAATTTATAATATCTTAGAGGTATTAGGAAAACTTCAGGCGGCACGAGAGGCCTCTCATAAACCAGAGAAAATTATCTTTAAGTTTCATTCAAACCTGCAGGTGCCTGCAGTCTACCCTATAACATCAATATTAACACATAGCAGAGCCACAGCAAAGACCCGGACAGGCCGAGTCGAGTGGGCGGTGAATATAAGAGTATCTATAGGTACTACCGCTCTTGTTTCTGTGACTTGTGTTGTAATTGTCTTGTCAATGCGCTAGCTAAGCGTTTGAGAAGTTATCTCTTTTTAAATTATTATTTAAACAATAATAAAAATAAAATTACATAATGATGCATATCCTTATTCATATGACAGCAGGGCTTTTATTAGACCAACTTCAGGTTTGTATCTAAAGAAAGGCAGCGAGAGTAAAGGTTTTTCGAAACCTGCCTAGATGTCTTCATTAGACCCAGAATTTAATTCAAAACTTAATCCAGATATTGGAAAATATTAGATAATTAAGATAATAGACAGTGTTTTTACTCACTGTACAGTGATACTTATTAGCAAGGTAATTATTTCTTGCTTAGTTCCTCTAAGGAGAAACTAGATACTATTTTGAAGACAATGATGGCAAGTAATTTAAAACCACTAATTGTGGGTCCCAAGTTGTACTATATTTTGGTTAATATATTATAATGGATAAACGCAGCCTTCACAAGGCTTTTAATTCTGTTATCACACAAGATTCTTGTACATAATGAAGAGAGAGAGCAGATTTATAGCAGTTGCCACTTCTATATCAACTCGCTTTAAACAAAAGATATTAATAATAATAGTGGGTAAATTTCTCCAAGGGGCCTCTACGTGTAGGATCCATATCCCCACGCAAGTCTTCCAAAAGACCGGGACGTATGAGCCCGAGTCTCGATAGCGAGATACAAATAATAATAATAATAAAAATAGTTTAAAACATTTATGCTGAAGGACTGATGCATCTAAATAATTATTAATGTTTTGAAATAAACAAAAAAGATACCAGCATTTTACGGTATGTGTCTTACCGCGCAGCAAGCCAGCATCATGTCCGCTGAGCTGAGACTGATGGACATTCCTCTTGGTTATAACACATCCTGCACAGCACCACAACCAGGGTACAGCGTTCCAAGAACTGCTACCGTCAACCCACAGTAACTTGATAAAATCTGAGTTAGAATCAATTGTTATACCTACATGTAGAGCTTACTAGGTAACTTTAAAAACACCAGTAAGGAGCCACCAAAGTGCCTTCAGATTGCTATAAAAAATTATAATATACCTATGTGTATAATAAATACATATATTTATGTGAAGGATGTCTGTATCAATAGTTCAACATGTGAAGGAGTCTGAGAAATCAATTATGGTTACTTTTTCCATGACATATAACACACACATTTTTAATGCAAGTCAACTTAATATTTTAAAATATTGATTATGTAGCTAACACATTCAATTTCTGACTGATTCCTTCTACTATTCTAGATTCTTAGTCAGCTATATTATTTGGTTTAGATTTTATATATGAAGAAAAAAAGTAACATTACTTTTTCACACCCTTGCCAGATTTGTGTTACAATAGAATGTGGGTGTAGGAATTTTAAAATAATTTTCATATTGAAACTGAATTCAGTTTTTGTATGAGATAATCTGTGGTTTAAGCAATCCTCTAAAAGATCTCACAGTTATTTTAAGTTGGAGCAGAAAGATTTTAACCTAAAAAAGCTGCCAAGACTTTAGGCTATAGGTAGTACTATAGTAAATTAATAATATCCACCAAAATAGCTCATTCTTTACCATTAATTAATTGGCATGGAGTTGTCATAATTGTTTTGATATTTCTTTAGGAAATATGTATTTATGCCTTTCTACCTCTGTGAACCTCAAGCATCAAACAGTCAAATAGGCAAAATGTCTGGTTTAATACGTTGATAATTTATTAAATCTGGATAAGAAAATATAATCTCAATAAACTAAAAAGCTTTAGAGGTTTTTAGTTCACAAGAAAGTTTATAATTGACAGAATCTAACACACAACCCAAAAAATTTGGACAAAAAAAAACATCTTATGGTTTACCATGAAACCTAGATTCTGTCACAACTAAATTTTTCTGTCTGCTATTACAGCATTCATTATTTTTATTGATTTATTTCCAAAATTACACTGAAAACCTAGATTCTCTAACAACTTTAGAGTTATTTGTATGCTATTAAAGCATTCATTTATTTTTATTTGTTTATTAGCTTTACTGCACAAAACAAGTGAGAGTGTGAGTACATATTTGTACAGAACAAACATAATGTAGGTAGTACCTAATACTAACGTTATATATGTAGTTCCCCCAACCAAATAAAAAACTACACATATCAATCACAACCCTAATATCAATCAGAGAACTGCATCACAGGTTTAAGCAACTCTGTGTAAACGTTATATGACATGTTTAATCCTAGAAAATATACCCTTTATATCTCTGATAGTTAAATTAAGAGTATTCTATTAATAGACCCGGAGAAAATATACCTCTCCGGGTAAAGTGTGCCCAGTGATTTACCTGTCGCATAAATTTACTATTATATTGTTGTGATGTAATTATAATTGTAATTTCATATTCATTATTGTTATTCAATTACATAGAATCAGACTTGTAAAAATGCCCTCGAGGCATATTTGCAGAATAAAGATTTTAATTTTAAATCTTAAGTACCAATATAGCGGTTGGGATGCATAAGCATTATGGCTGTTCTAGTCACCTCTTGCTTGTTGCTTTGCAATATGGTTATGTAATTCCCTTCAATTGTACTAAGACTCTAGATCTTATGAAATAAATTATCATAGGTAAATGTTGGACTCTGCAAGGTAAGCATTTAATAATAACTGCTTGCCTAGTAATAGATCTTATCTCATTTACAATTTTTCCAATTGAAAAATATCTAATTCAGAATTATTATTTTTTAATTACTCCCTGTTGCATCATTGCTGTAAAAGAGATTTTATAACTATCTAGTTATTAAGTCACAAATTGCCATTTTACTAAGCAGTACTTAAAGCACTATCGCTCAGCAGAGTGATCATGGGAATCAGAATTCCCAGGTGATTTACAAAGTGTATGTATATTTCGCGCTGGTCTCCTCAATGTCTATAAGACACAGACATATGACCTAGTCATACTTGGCATTTATTTGTCTTATATTTTTCACTTTATATCCACTATCCACTTCGGCCTCCATTCAATCTTGACGAATCCTCCAATTTGTAATAGTCCGGAACGGTGTACCTTTGAATTTTTCCCCTCTTTCAATTACATTCTTGATTATAATGGGAATTATTCTTATATTCTCCGCAAGAGCAGATCTGACTCACTGGGTCCAGGCCAAGTGACTCGACTTCTAGAGCTTCAACCGGTAAGGCCAGTCTCTGCACTGATGTGATCCTTATTCATCCGCTGGAGTAAGGACAAGCGCGTATAAAGGACTGTTTAAAGAGCTTTCTGTAGTAAGACATATATCAGACTGTTATTTGTGGCACGAAACAGTAGAATGTGAGCCCAATATGGTGCACCAGAATGCTGATCTTAGCATGAACTGGACTAGTGTGACATGAGCACCCGAAACCATATTTAGTTGCAGCGCATAGAAAGCAACGAGTGAATCCAACTGATACACCATTCTGCTCAGCAGAGCCGGCAGGAAGTGAATCCAGAATAACTCACCACGTTTGCTAAGATAATAAGCATAGAGTGGACCCACGTAGTACAAAATATAACTTGTTAAAAGCTACAAAAGTACCCACTAATGGCGCACCACAATACTAAATGAGCAACGAGAGTACCCAACCAGCTCAATAGTTAGCACTCCACATTGCTTCGCAAGAATATATTTTAATGCGCCAGCAGCACACGCTGCTAAGATTATGCATGTTGCGGCATTCTGGGAAACGGGCAAGGTAACGATCCAAACTTGTACCATTCTTGTCTTACCTTGTTTGTTAGGATCCTCTTAGCTTAATGTTTTTCCGTTTCTGTCATCTCTCATGCTGTGTGTGGCATGAAGTGGCTTCGCCACCAGAATCGCGCTTCGAATGGCGCCTGCTCGATGATGACAATTGGTGATCGAGAACGCATTCAAGATGACCATTATGCCCGGGATGTCGCTCGCCGCGAATCCCCTTAGGAACTTTGGCTCGCCAACAGAGTCGAGGGCACCTACGCGTCGATATGGACCTCGCCCTGAGTCCTTAAAAAAAACGGAATTCCTGTCGCACTTTATCTAACAAACCGCTTCGACGATGTCTCAACATTGTCTTTATAAAAACAAATAGTATTAAACACCTTTCACAACACAATATTACATTATTATAATTAACACGAAAAATCGTAACATGGTCGTAGGTCGCACAAAAACGATAATGAAGTTGACAAGTCAGAGCGCGGGAATCATGGCTGCGTTCGGAAGTTTGGCGCGTTTTTTGAATCGAAAGCTTAAACTCCTGGGCTCTGAACTTTGTGGTCAAAAGGTTGTATAACTGCGTATACTACTTGAGTTATCATAAAGAGACTGTGCAGCGAAATACAATAGCTTGAAGTTATAGGTAGGTATTTAAGCACTGGTAATGGCATTCTTGCATTTTGTGCATCTTAAAAGTTCTAACTCGGATGTAATTACTCCGTGGCACGCCTGGCAGCTTATTTTTACTATTGTATTGAAATAGTATTTTATGCAACCGTTGTATAAGAGGGGGCAAAAAACGCGAGTGACATGGGTTATTGTAAGAAAGATGCCACGAGCGTTTTTGACCTAAAGTCTTTTAAAAATTATAGGGGTCTCCAAACATTATTTTTTGATAAAGTCAGCAGTTTTGTAAATATTCGCTCCGAAAATAAAAAAAAATAGGTAGTGTCCCCCCCTCTAACTTTTCAACCACGGGTAAAAATTATGGAAAAATTCATGAAAATGAGGCCTTATAAGTACTTTCAATAAAAACTATATTGAACGACATCGTTCGAGCCATTTTTGAGTTTCGCAAAATTTCATAACTTTCTTAAAAGGACGTAAATTGACTTCCAGAAGGTAATAAGTAACTACAGTTACTTTGATAGAGCTTCAAAACTTTCTCGTAACTTAAGTCTATTGTCAAGGATGAGAAACTACGGAACCCTACATGCATACAATAGTTTTTCTATGACTCGACATTTCATAAATAAAATGCAAATAAACAACAAAGAAAATACGTTATTACATGTTCCCGCTCGGAATCAACAAAAAATTTAAAAATAAAATTATCTCTGATTAAACTTTTTTTTTATTGACGTCCATCTGTCAAAAAAATATAAACTTATCCATAAAGGTATACGTTCACTATACTAAACATCGAGGCACTGAAGATAAAACTTTTTTTTTAAGTTGGCAGCAATGCCTTAGTACAATAAGTTTTTTTTTTCGCACACAAATCCCAACTTAAACTCAAGAAGGCTTGTGTTATGGGTACTAGACGACGATATACTTAAATACATAGAACATCCATACTACTACTTTTTATGTTATTTTTGTTAGAAAGTGCATTATTTTTGTTCAAAAAATTTATTGCGCATCCTTAATTTATCCGAAGTGATATATCACATGTTCTACTATGTATTGTATAGATTAAGAGAACTTTACTACACAAATTCGCGGGATTTACCGTCTTGGCTAACGCTGATGTCATGAGTGGGGCGTCTATTATAAAACGCCCCTGTTTCGCGGTGATGTATCATCATTCAGCCTTGTGTTCAACATGAAACTGACCGCGTCCTATATAGTGCTCGCAGCGGTCGTCGCGGCGGCAGCACCTGTCCGCACCCTCCCCATGGTGGCCACCACGACGTCAGCCATCGGCGACGCGTTCTTCCGGCTGATCAACATTCAAACGCGCATCAAGGCAGTAGAAAAGATTAATTACGAAGTCTTATCGCCAGCATTAAACGACGTCTCCAGCGAATTGCACAAAGGTTGGAATACAGTTATTTTAAGGATCAACACCGAAATCAGAAATGCTTTCGCTGACGTAAAACATAAGGTGGGTGAAATCTCCGGGAACTTCACTTCAAGCCTATTGCAAATATCATATGTCACACTCACCACCAACGCATTGCAATTAAGCGACGCTACGCTCGATTACAACGTAAAAGCAAATCTTGTCAAGAAACTGTACGGAGATACCTTGTCCACAGCGAACATACTTTTTGGACTCTTCGATGAGACGAAGGCGATTCTTGGCAGGTCTATGAGCATTCGGTTAAGAAGCCTGGAACTCATGATACGGCTCGCGTCTGCCGACAACATCCCTCGGCATCAGAGCAATTCATCTGGTATCCCGGACCGTGAAATTAATGACGAAAGTGTAAAAAAAGTTGTCGCGGAAATCCTTGATCACATCAAGTGGCTCGAAGGCGAATGCCAGGTCATCCGGGTGGAATTCGACAAGCAGCGCTCTGTTATCGCAGTGATAGCAGGCAACATAGAGAGAAACAGTGGATCCGTCGCCATAATCACCGACGAGTTCGACTCCGTAACCGCTGGCACTGATGATTATTTGAGAGAGGGGTCCAAAGACCTGGCGAAGCTGATGAATAATCTCAGGGACGAGGTCTTCAATGTCACGAGTGTTCGCGGCTGCCGGGCCGCTGAGTAAGAAAAAATCGAAACATAAGATTTTTCTTGCACTGTTTTTCTCCATCAACATCCATAAGTGGATATTTTTTTATATTTACAATAACAGGACTACAGGTTGCATTTTTGATAAAACTTTTGACAACATGAGAATGCAATACATCTTGTTTTCAAACAAGTTTTCGGAATACGAAAATTTTTTAAGCAATTACTAAAAGGGTTAAAAAACATAGCAACCCAAATGGCTAATATTTTGAAGAATAGTACGAAACAGTAAGAAGCCATTAAGTTGGTTGCCCATTTGGAATTAAAGAACATATTGTTGAGCGATGTAAAAAAAAACGCCAAGATTTATTAACTAATCTCTTAAATGACTAAACGCTTATACGTAGGTATGCTCAGAGTTCATTTTAAGAAGCGATAACTCACAGTTCAAGATCTCCGAATTTAATTTGTTGACCACGGTGACTGTATATCCATTAAACTTAGTACTAAGCTTATTTTTTCCTTATTTTAATCTGGACGCCTGAGACCCTTTACATCTCTGAAAGTATAGTTTAAGTTCATTGTAATTTAATAGATCCGGAGACAATATACATCTCCCTGTAAAATATGCCCAGTGATTTGTCTGTTGCATTTACTAGGTACTATGATAATTATTATTGTAAATGACAAAAAAACTTTAATTTATGTAAATCGTAAAGTGGTCTGGTATATCTCAGATTTACAGTTATTGATTTGAAATTTTGATTAGTTTCAAAACATGGATAACTTAAGTAGGTACTTATATGTACTTACTTTACTTATTGTAAATTGTAAATGTTTATTTTTTTATTATTATTATGTAATTTAAAATCTGGGGGGGTATTCGACCAATTTTAGACATATAATGGAGATCTCTCCTTTTCATCGCCATCCGTCACTTTTGACGTGTGCCTACTTGACAAGTGGCGATATCCCCAGAACATCGCAACTTCGTCAATTCGGACGCGCTAAATTTGCGTTTCCTTTGTATGTGACGGTGACGGCATAAATAACAGGCGCATACTTTAAATTGAACGCGTAGTGCGTGAAATTAGTCAGTTACGTTTCGTTCAAAACAGAAATTCATATGCATGAATAACATTTTTGACAATCATTATCGCCTTCGTATTTCCAAAATTGAGATGAGATATGTCACTTTTAAGCTCATCGCATTTAAATGACAGTTCAATGGCGATATAACTGTTATCTAATGGAGATTTGACGTTTGGCGATATCTCAAACGGCATTCTCGAATTGGGCCCCTGACATGTAAAGGAGGTCTTGTAGCCTACTTGCGGAATAAAGTTTTGAATTTGAATTTGAATTTGACAATAAACAACGGCAAATTAAGATGCATCGCAAGCTGTCGATGATAAGAAGAAAAAGGCCACGGATATGATATATCAAAGAAGATTGAAAACGGTGTTGGCTATAAGCAATCAAATAGCTGTCTTCAGCCGTTTGGCATTAAATTCTCCTGAGAGAGGAAACGAAGATTAGGTTTGGTTACTTTCCGTAGATAATATTGATAAAATTGCATGTTCATTATATAATTTTTCATCTGTCCTGTTTGGAAAGCGTCATTTTCATGAATAGATAGCCGGGTGGAAAATAGCTTTTCCTAGCCATCCCTAGGGTGGAAAGTAATATTTTTTTAATTGCCACGGAGTCAAAGATAATTAATTGCCTTCTAGACGTCATGACCAACTAATTTAGGTACAATCTAGTCGGCCGTGGTAATTAAGTGGCCATTGAAAAAAGGTCTCCAAAGGTTAGATATAGGCAAGCTTAATTCATTTATATCTATTTTTATAAAATAAAAAAATATTTATGTTTAATTATTAAAAATACATTTGCCCAATATTCATAATACATACATATAATTCCGTCCCACATTTATTGATAAATCGTACATTTATTAAAAAAATACAATTGAAATTTGTTTTTTTTTTACTTTTTAAATGTTGGCAGTACGTATATCTTCAGTTTTTTTTTTCAAAAATAAGAAGAATGAAAGTTTGCAGTAGAAAAAGCGGGAACACGAGATTAAATATAAATACCGTGTCTTTAATTGATTATTTGTTAAAAATGACATGGACATTAATATAACTCACTCATGACACATATGTGCGTGTAGTATTTTATTTTCCTCGCAGTCGACATTAAAAGTAGAGTGTTTAACTCGGGTGAAATTACCCATTTCACCCTCGAAGTCGAACTATTGGCGCTCGAACGAAGTGAGAGTACCTACTATTAAAAGGCGTTAGACGTGTAGGATAGTTCAGAGAGATAAATTTAAGGACGATGGGTACATGTATGGGGGGTGTCCGCACCCACCAACAGAAATGAGACTGATGCAGATATTTTCACCCATAAAAGGTGGTACAATAATTGGGGTTTTCCCTTAGAGTTTAAAGTTCGGTATAGTAGATTGTTAACCAAGGGTAGAAAGTGACCCATTCCAACCGATATATTTCTGTTAACTGACTTTTATTTTTATATTTTTGTTTATTATTTTCAAATGGATCTTGACGATTTTTGTTATTTACAATGTTATATTAATTTTAATTTGAACTGATCCGTTTAATATAATAGCTTGAAAACAATGAAAAGCCACTATTATGTTTTTTTGCCATTTTAAAATTCACATGCCAATAGTCATTGGCTGAACATATTGGGAAGCTTTTGTAATTACCTGTAAGTATAAACACCTGTTTATGTTTGGACCATATTTTCAAGTGAATGGCCTCTTAAGGCACGCTTTTGATGCTAACTTTTCGCGGTACAGACATATGGACTTGTGGTTGAATAGTTAAGCTTAAAATTTATTTGTCCCAGAATCTTATTGTCGATTGTTATAATATAAGATGCATACTCCCAGAAATGGTTTTAACAGACGTCGTAAAAAATTGGTTTATCCCAATAACGCGCGGGCCTGGCCCACAAATAGCTCGCATCCTATTTAAAGGGATCAGTTCGCGGCGCCAGAGCACTTTGGACGTACATACCGAGGAAATCTTTATCATAATAGTCCGGTCAAACAAGCAATAATGTGTTGAGTACCTACCTAATTCATATTCGTATTCGCTTCCCAAGTATCAAATAAGTGGGATTTTCTGCCTTACGAGGGTAGACAATCTCACTTCCTGGCTACGGCACGACGTAAAGGCTCCTTTACACAATGGGCCATCATGGGCCATGATAAGGGACGCAGCTATACGATAGGACAAGACAGCAATATCGCTTGTCTCCTCTAACGTATAGCTACATCCCCTATCATGGCCCATGATGGCCCATTGTGTAGAGGAGCCTTAAAACTTTAGATAAACTACGGATAGTAATTCGTAAAGTCCCAGATCACATATTTATAGCCCTCGCCTTGAGCTCGGGCCACAAATACCTGAAAACTGGGACATTCACGAATTCACCGCCCTAGATATGTAATGTAATGTAAACCGCCTAGGTATGTATAATGGTAGGTATGTAATATTACTTAATGATTAATAAAGATTATCTCTAAAATTATACCACCGAATCTGATGCGAGAACCTTTGATTATTTCAACCAGTTGCTTTCTACATGCCTTAGTGTGGCATTATAAAGTCTGAATCTTTACGGTAGATAGAGCTACGATGCCACCCTAAGGCATGTAGAAGCAACTGGTTGAAAAACTCAATGTCTCTCGCATCAGGTTCGGTGGTCCAATAGGTAGGACGCCCGTGTTGGCCCGGAAAGCCTTTGGAGACGCAGGTTCAAACCCTGCCTGAACCGTGAAATCTTTCAATTTTTCGTTTCCTTGTAAACAATCTGTAGTAAGTAGGTACTATAGGTTATAAGACACTAAAAATTAAACTAAGATTAAACAGTATTCCTAAAACTACGAGTAAAACCCCTCGGTTATATTGCTATTGTATGGAAAAGGTATGCCATGGTTATGGAAAGCCTTAGCGCGAGAAAGCTGCCCGCGCGTGGGTTGCCCTGTTACCTCAAACGCTTACTGAGCTCATTGTGAAGCCCACGCGCCCTGGCCCCACGGAGCAAGTGTCTCGATGCCGAAAGCGACGAAGTCGTATTGGGCGTCGAGACAGCGAGACAGCGGCAGCGATTTAATGATTTTTCGCCGCCTTGATCGTGCTGTGTATACTCGGTAAATCCCTGTGTTATTCCCGGGCTAGAAGGAAGCGCTCCCTAACGCTGACGTCATGTCCCCGCGAGTATAAGACTCACGGCTTGTCGCGATGTAGTTCATTCAGTGTCCGCGCCTCGTGTCCAACATGAAGCTGCCCGCGTCGTACATAGTGTTCGTAGCGGTCGCCGCCGCGGCAGCGCCCACCCTCGCCCTCCCCGTGGTCGCCACCACGCCGTCCGCCATCGGCGACGCGTTCTTCCGGCTGATCAACACTCAGTTGCGCATCAAGACAGTCGAAAGGAGAAATCACGAAGTCTTATCGCCAGCGTTGAGCGACATCTCCCGCGAACTGCACCAAGGTTTGAATTCGAACATGTTCAAGATCGGCATCGGTATCCACAACACTCTGGTTGACGTGAACCTGAAAGTCGGAAAAATCGCCGGGAACGCCAGTTCGATCCTGTCTCAGATAGCTTCTGTCGCAAATACCATCAACACATTGCAATTCAGTGACGCCAAACTTGATTACAACATAAAGAAAAAACGTATCCAGAAACTCTGTGAAGACACCTTGGCCACGACGAATGTTGTTCTGGGACTCATCGATGAGACGAAGGAGATGCTTGGCAATGGAGTGAGCGGCCCGTTGAAAATGCTGGAACTCACGATACGGCTAACATCCGACGACAAGCAGGAAAGGGAAAATGCCGACATCAGGCGGCAGCAGATGACAATCGATAATCCTCCCAAGTGGTTTTTATTTTTTACTGACTTTCAGGCCGTACAGGTGGCTAAAGATTTAAAACACGAGGGTGAAACGACTGTCAAAAGAGTCAAAAAACTCATCAGTAACATCTTAGATCACATCAAGTGGCTCGAAGGCGAATGCCAGGCCATCCGGGAGGAATTGGAGAATGACCGGACCGTTATTTCAGAGATCCAGGGCAAGATTGCGAGCACCGGTGGATCCGTCGACATAATCATCGACGAGTTTGACTCCATACCCGAGTCAGCGTCAACTGATGACTATTTGAGAGAGGGGTCCAAAGCTCTGGTCAAGCTGATGAATAATCTCAGGGACGAGGTCTTCAATGTCACGAGGGCTCGCGTCCGCCGGGCCAGTGACTACTACGATCCTGCGCCAACAGAACCCTACCAAATCGCGACAGAAGATTTTTCTCCCGCTGTTTTTATCCAACAACCCTCGTGGCTAGACCAGAAATCCGATAATGGATGTTTTTATATTTACAACAACAGAACTACAGGTTGTATTTTCCATAATACTTTTGACAATATGAGATCTCAATACCTCTCGCTTTTAAACAAGTTTTCGAAATACCAAGAATTTTTCAACAATTACGAAAAACAGTTGGAAAATGTAGCAACCCAAGTGCTTACTGTTTCGAAGAATAATAGTGAAAATCAGTTGGAAGCTATCAAATTTGTTGCCGATTTGGAAGCAAAGAAACTTTTGTTGAGCGATGACATTAAAAAAGTCCGAGATTTATCTGTAAGTTTAAACTCTTATGCAGGAAGTTTATTTTCAGAAGCGAAATCTCAGTTGAAGATAACGAAAATCAACAACATTAAATTAAACGAAGATGTAACGCGAGTTGTTGATGATAGTAAAAAGAAAGCTATAAATATTTTAAATTTTATAGAAAATCGTATTTTGGTTATAAACCTTAAAAAAGCAGACATCCTCCGCCGTTTAGAAAAAAAGGTAACAGGCGCAGGCGCAGGTCCAGTCTCTAAACCAAATGGTCACCGCCCGCAACCAAACTGGCCAAGTGCGGGTCGGGCAACAGAGGCTAATACATATCTGCAACAGCACACATTTCCCAATTATTGAGGCTGTGAGCATACCGCTGTGCTACAACGGTGAATGTCCCACGACCTAGCAGACATTACAATACAATACAAGTACTCTTTATTGCACACCTCACAAAAACAAACAGGAGAGATACAATGCAAGAAATTACAATGAAAGGTAAACAATAGACGGTCTTATGGCTAAAGAGCGATCTCTTCCAGACAACCTGTAGTTCATATTTTATTATCTAGTTAATTATATAGATGTTAACGTCTTAACGTTATTATATAGTTTTATTAATTTGTATGCCACATGGCGAAGCATAGTGATACTATTATTTATTAATGTAACACCTTTTGTACCTATGTCTTACAAATGAATAAATGATTATGATTATTATTATGAATCATTGAGATCGTTCTTGAATTCCCGCTCGCAAAATGAAGGTCGGTCCACGTTGTCGGCCCTAACTTGACGAATCTTGACTATACTTCTGGAAATCCGCTATTTTACATAGGAAACTACTACTCAGACATATTAAAACACAAAACGGTAACTCAAGTGGGAGAAGTAGAATATCCCTAGGCACGCTCGGATGGCCGCCGCCGCGACTGATCGGCTCTCCTGGTGATGAATCGCGTACCGATTCGAAACATGTCGAGCGATATTCGACTTTTACGACGTGAGTAAACCCGTTTTATCTACGCACATATCATTAGTGCTCTAAAATGCGTTCAGAAACCGTAGGAAATGCCAGCCATTATTACAACCAATTTTACTATGAGAACTTTTTTGCCTGTGGTAGTAGGTAAAATCTGTACTGTAATGTTATTACAGTACCGATTTTTGTAAGGTTACGAGTTTAAATTAGGAACAGCTGTCAAAACACAAGTTGGTCTCTATTCTAGTATCCATAGATATTAATATTTTTATCGATACGAAACGTCAATTTAGTATGTTTTTTTTATAAAAACCGTACGACATTTGATCTCGAGTGACATGAGAATATGGATACATATGATTTAGAAAAAAAATCATTCGTCTTGACGGAGGTTCGAATTGCCGCCATTATTGTTGTCAATGTTGTCATTTGTTTGTTGGTTCTTTGCTGTTACGAAAGTAGAATTGTGAAGATTTGTTTGGAATTTACATTTTAGTTGAAAATATTGTTCCAATGTAAATGTCAATTACAACTATTACAATAAATAATCGGTTTATGTATTTGTTCAGATTTATTGCTTACCGCATTTTAAGTATAATGTAGTCTTTAGATATTTTACAGGTAGCACTAGTGGTGCCGGTCATTTCCTTATGGCTTCTGAACCCATCTTAGAGTACTTATGATATGTGTATAGAATATAGATAAAGTAGTGTATACAACTGTACATAATTAGGCCTTAAAACACTCGTGTGATCCTATTATGAAACTCGCTAACGCTCGTTTCATAAAACCCCACTCGTATTTCAAGGCCTCTCATTATGTACCAGTTGCATAAACTACTATAGTGTTATCATATCTTTAGTTTATCTAGGTTATTTTTATAACGATGCGGTCGCTGTGGTAGTGCAGTTGCCTACTGAGCCGGCGGTCCTGGGTTCGAATCGGGCAAGGGACAATATTTGTGTGATGAAATCGAATACTTATTCCTGGGTCATGGATGTTTCTTTGTATATAAGTATATATTTATCTATGTAAGTATGTTAAGAGTTTTTAAATTTTTGTTTTTATATTATGACAAATATGTGAGTGTGTTTAGTAAAACGTCCCACTTTGTCGATTTTAGTTACGGAGTTACGGGCAGTTTAGTGAAATATGGCAAAACCTACCGAAAATCGGCTTGAAATAAAAACTGATGGAACATACTGTAATAAAGCTACGATTTTGATGTCGACGCATAACATTTTCACCTGGTATGTATAGCGCCCCATACAAATGAGGTGCAAAGTTAACGCAACCAATCCCGTTTGTTGTATGGGAGCCAGCCACCCTTAAATATTTATTTTATTTTATTTTTAGTATTCTTTGTTATAGCGGCAAATACATCATCTGTGTAAATTTCAACTGTCTAGCTATCACCGTTCTTGAGATACAGCCTGGTGACAGACGGACGGACGGTCTATAACAAGTTTGTTGTATGGGAGCCCACCTTAAATATTTATTTTATTTATTTTTAGTATTTGTTGTTATAGCGGCTTCAAGGGACCGTAGATGTATATGGTGTTAATTTAAATTCGATACCTCCAGTTCTCGAGATAAAGGGTCTTGACAGACAGGCAAACGGACGGACGGACAACAAAGTGATCCTATAAGGGTTCAGTTTTTTCCGATTGAGGTACGCAACCCTAAAAACAAAATAAACAAATACTAGAGGGCTACGAGCGCATTATCTAAGTTATATAGGTGTTACGGACAGCTTTGCAGAGCGCTTAATTTTAAGAGAAATAATAAATAAATATTTTAAATAACTTAGATATAAGATCGTTTGCCCGTATAAGCGGCTGAAATTAATTAAATTCCCTGTATAATCATTTATTCATGTAGAGCTCCCGTCATGTCTTAGTAAAAAGACCACGACAAAACAAAGATGACTCATCGTGGTAATTTCCACTCGCAGCGCGAGACAAAGGAGCCATCTTTGTTTACGTTCGATGTAAAAATTGAGGAAAATTATAGATTAATTTGAAACTTTGTAAGAATGTAGATTTCAATAAATAGAGTAATTTTGTAGAACATTGTCCCGGCCGCAACCGTCCGAGAACACGATAAATCAAAGACTAAACTAGTCTCGCGGCGCGCAGCGCGTTAAGAGTGACCGCGCGAGTGTATATCTCGGACGGTGCGAGCGAGACGGCCTCTTGCCGGGGACAAAGAATCGTTAGGTATTTTCACGCCTCACAGTCGGACGGGAGCTCCCACAGCGTAAACACGCTCACATTTTGTGCATTATATAGACGTCAATCTATAATATAAGTCATATTTAGGCTAAGTAATATGTAACTCTTGTAATTTGATATAAACATACAGGGCGGGCGTCCCCCTGGCCCCTAGTCGATTTGTATAAAAGGACGGCCATATTTGTATAGAATCACTTCTCCACTTTACTTCCGAGTATTAACCATCTTTGTATACAGTAGCGTAGTACCATCGGTCCGCGAATTTAGTTTATCAGTGTTAGCGTAGTACCATCGGTCCGCGATCAGTGTTAAATTCATTTTAGACAGAGACTATATTAGTTAAGAGTAAATTTAAGTGTTTTCCGATCCTTGTTGTGTTTTGTTAATTTGTGTGTAAATATATATCGTTTGATTTACTTTGCGTTTCATATTCGTCCGTTTTCGTTACCTAGTTTTCATTACAGTCCATTCGCTCCTTACTCATCGCTGAGTTTCGGAGTGCCCTTGTAGCCGATAGCCGACGGACGCGGTTGTCGTCTACATTGTTTGGTCCTTCGAGTAGCCGGATCGGAATTAGTTATTTTAGTTTAGGTTCGTTGTGTGTAGTTGGAAAAGTGCGGTTTTCCAAACGTCATCAAAGATGGTTTTAACGCGAGGAAACAAGAGTGAGGAGAGTGCGCGCTCGCAGCGTGAGCGCACACAAGCTGCAGTCGACCTACAACGGTTCGCGGTGACAAATGTTGCAGTCACGCACTCACCGCCCGCTGCCCAGGCCCGGCCGGGCCATTCGGGGCTGCAATTTCAAACGGATTCACCAGAGTCCCCCGCCGAAGAAGCTCCAGTTTCGCCACCAACCGACACTACGGCTGGGCGCAGCGAACTGGAACAACGACTGTCGAAGAACGCCGAGCGCTTCGACCAATCACAGCGCACCGCGCCGGCCGCGCACGCCGGCCAATCACAGCACTCCGCGCCGGCCGACCAATCAGAGGCCCGCGCGCAGCGGCGCGAGTTCAACGTGACTTTCGCACATAAAGCCCACGCGCCGCGCCGACCATCATCACTTCACTCTCGAGCGTCGAACGCGACGGACGTGCTCCGCCGCGAGGCGGAGCTCGCCGCTATGGAGCGGCTCAAGCAACTACGCTGCGAGGAAATTCGACTGGAACGCGAGCTCGTCGAGAAGAGGCTCGCGGTCGAAATGGAGCGCATCGATGAACAATCCCGAGCCGGCGGTTCTCAAGCTGACTCTCAACGTCGAGTCGACGACTGGCTGACAGGCGTACAAAATGCTGACGCGGACAATGCGAAGCATACTCGAGCACGGACGCCGCAACGCGAGACACGCGAGCGGCAACAGCACGAGCCACAGACGCCACATAGCCAGCGGGAGCGATCGACGAGCAGAGGACGAGCTATCGACCGCCTGACGGACACAATCGAAACGATGATGCGGCCACCTCCACGTCAAGTCTACGAGTTGCCGCCATTCTCCGGAGAGCCGAGCGAGTGGCTCACATTTTACAACGGCTACACCGAGAGCACTACGCGCTACAAATTCTCGCCATTCGAGAACGTCGCGCGCCTGCGCCACAGCCTGAAGGGAGAGGCGAGGCAATGCGTACAACACATGCTTGCCTCGTCGACCCGCCCCGAACTCATCATACGAGTACTGAAGAAAAACTTCGGGCGGACTGACCTTCTCATCGACCGAGCCATTGAAGAGCTGAAGAGGATGCCGCCATTGGGACCGAGCGCCATCGATCTCAACAACTTCGCAATCAAAGTTATGAACATCGTCTCGACGCTGGTGGACCTCGATCGCCGTAGCTACGGCGCCAACCCGCTGCTAATCAGAGAAGTGACGGAGCGCCTAAGCCCGCACTTACGCAGCCGATGGTGCTCCTACGCCAAGGAGCGCCTACATTCCGCCGAGAGCGAACTCATGCTCATGGCGGAATTCCTGCTGGAGGAGAGCGATGCGGAAATGGAATTTTCCCACGCCAAGGCGCCGACAAGAAGACCGACGCCCGCCGCCGAGCTACGGGGATCGCAGCGCGTCCCAGACAATCGAGCAATCAGCAGCGGCGCCGGAAGAGGAGCCGTACGACGCCCTCTCAAAGATCGAGCGCAGACCTACACAACTGAGCACGCCGACGCCTGTCTATGCTGCGGCGGCGCTCATCGCACTACAGAATGCCGCAAGATACTCAACATGACAGTCGGAGCCCGATGGGATTGGGTCCGCAACAACAAAATCTGCTTCAAATGCCTGGACCGCCGGCATCGCCGCGACCAGTGCCGAGCCCGCGGCTGCGGTGTTCCCGGGTGCACTTACCCGCATCACCGCCTGCTACACTCAGAAGCGGGCCCGCCAACGACGAAGCAATCATATACGCCGAACGCCCCAGCGCCGTATATCCCGATGCAACACGCCGTCCCGTACGCGCCCTATCCGTACGCGCCGGCCCCATACGCGACTGAGCAAGTCGTCGCGACGCCGAGAGCTGGGCCCACCGCTCCGCCATATCAAGCCGCTACGCATCATACAATGGCGTCGCGGCGCCAACCTGCTACGCACGCAACTACGGACGCACCCGAGACGACGGCGTGCACACACGAAGTTACGGCGAGCACTGCGGAGTTCGGTCGTGCCACTTCGACCGTGCTTCTGAAGATTATCCCAATCATCATCGGCGGGCCCCGCGCCGAGACACTGGCCTACGCTCTGATGGACCAGGGCTCCACAATCTCGCTCGTTGAAGAGAGCCTCGCGAACGAGATCGGCGCCGACGGCGCCACCACACGCCTACACATACAAGGCGTGGGATCGATGGCTACCGAGCAGAGGAGTCGTCGAATACACGCTCACGTGCGCAGCCAGACAGGCGGTCCAGCACACCCTATAATGCTGCGTACCGTGGATGATCTGAGCCTCCGCGCACAACGAGCCGATAGAAGATACGTCACGCAGTTCCCGCATCTCGCTGACATGGGTGCCGCCTGCTACGACGAAGCCCGCCCACGCATACTCATCGGAGCCGACAATTGGCATCTGATGCTGCCGTACGAAATCCGCGTGGGCAGAATCAACGAACCCGCCGCCCTCCTATCTCCATTGGGCTGGGTGGTGTTTGGAACGGCGCCGAGAATCATTCGACGAAATCAAGAAGAGGCCGTTCAACATTGCTACGCCGTTCGAGACGACGACCTCAATGCACAGCTGAAAAATTACTTCGACATCGACTCATTGGGGATAACGGCAGCAAAGAAGACTACCCCGCGAGACGAGCGGGCTATTACAATCTTCAACAACACTGTACGACGCATCGACGGCCCACGCTATGAAGTCGGGCAGCTATGGCGCGACGACAACCCTAACATGCCGCCGACGTACAACATGGCCCTGCAGCGGTTACAAGGCATCGAGAAGAAGATGGACCGCGACCCGCAGTTTGCTGAGGCCTACACCAAAGAGATTGAAAATCTAATTGAGAAGAAATACGCCGAGCGGACGGTGCCGGCGACAAGCAGCGCTACATGGTTCCTGCCCCATTTCGCGGTTACGAACCCGAATAAGCCTGGACGCATCCGGCTTGTATTCGACGCTGCGGCCACCTCACAAGGCCGCAGCTTGAATGACTACATACTGGAGGGACCCGACAAGCTGCGCTCAATACTGGGCATACTGTACCGCTTCAGAGAAGGAGCCTACGCCGTGACGGCCGACATCGCGGAGATGTTTCTACAGATCAAACTGAGAGAAGAGGACCGGCCGTCACAGATGTTTTTGTGGAGAGGCGCCGACAGATCGCGACCTCCGACCGTGTACCAGCTGACGTCGATTTTCTTCGGTGCGGCGAGCAGTCCGTTCCTGGCCCACAGCGTGCGGGATCATAACGCCGAAGAGAACGCGCAGACACACCCGATGGCTGTACGAGAGATCACTGAAAACCACTACATGGATGATTTCGTCTCGAGCTTTCAAACTGAAGAGGAGGCCTGCGAAACATCCCTAGAAGTCGCCGCCTCACACAGACTGGGCGGATTCTTGCTGCGCGGGTGGAGCTCCAACGCGACTAAACTCATACAGTCGCTACCTACGGAGCTCCGAGCCACAACGCCCGCGCAGCTGGGCGGCGACAAGAGCCAGAAGATACTCGGGCTGATGTGGGACCCGAACACAGACACACTCGGCTTCAACACGAGAATGATTCGGGTCCCGACGGAGGTGCGTGAGCTACGCCGCACTCCGACGAAGCGAGAAATGCTGAGCGCCGTCATGAGTATCTACGACCCGATCGGACTCTTGGCGCACTACACCGTGACGGCGAAGATACAACTTCAGAGGCTGTGGGAGCTCAAACTCGACTGGGACTCTACACTGCCGCCTGAAGAAGCTGCCGAGTTCGCTACGTGGCTACGCGGACTGGAGTCCGTAGCAGCGCTACGCCTACCCCGCCCGTACACTCTAACGGGGGGAGCTACGAGACGCGAGCTACACATCTTCGTAGACGCCAGCTCGCAAGCCTACGCAGCCGTCGCCTACTGGCGCCAAGAAGTCGACGGCGAGACACACGTCAGCCTCGTAGCAGCCAAGGCGAAAGTGGCGCCGACCCGACAGCAGAGCATCCCACGACTCGAGCTACAATCGGCGCTTATTGGAGCGAGGCTGGCAAAAAGCATCGCGCACGAACACCGAGTCACCATCGACGCGACGGTCCTATGGACAGACAGTCGGACCGTCCTACACTGGGTGCGCGACGACGCACGCCGCTACAGCGCCTACGTCGCGCACCGACTCGGTGAAATCGCTGAAATCACTGAAACAGAGCAGTGGAGATGGGTGCCTACGAAGAAAAATCCCGCCGACGACGCTACGAGAGCAGACAGCACGCGTCGCCTGGACATAAGCGCCCGATGGTACAGCGGCCCCGAATTCCTGTGGCAACCTGAAGCGGAGTGGCCACAGGAGACGCCGACGCCGCCCACAGAAGAAGCGATGGAAGCCCAGCCGCATCAAATCGCAGCTACAAGCGTGTGGACATCACCGCTGCCTGACATCAGCCGGTTTTCCAAATACAACCGGCTGATAGGCACGACGGCGCGACTGCTCCAGTTTGCGGAGCGCCTGAAAACAAAGCGGCCCACGGGACTACAGCTGAAACACATGCAGCAAGCCGAGCACATGTGGCTTCAGCAGTCGCAACGCGAAGCCTTCCCGGAGGAGCTACGGGCGCTATCCCGAGGCGAGCCCATCACTCGACGCAGCCGTCTGTACAAGCTCGATCCCTTCATCGACGCAGACGGCCTGCTGAAAATGCGCGGGCGAATCAACGCCGCGCCCGCCTACATCAACAAGACGCCGGCCATACTCGACGGCCGCAACCCGTTCGTGCGGCTGTGGCTACAGCGCGAGCACGAGAGGGCCGCACACGCCAACAACGAGCGCGTCGTGAACGACGTCCGGCAACAACACTGGGTGCTGAAGCTGCGGCCAACAGTACGAGCCGTCGCAAACGCCTGCCGGACGTGCATCCTGCGCCGCACACAACCCCGAGTACCTGCACTGGGGGACCTGCCGCCAGCCCGCGTCGAGCCACACCATCGGCCGTTTACCTACGCGGCGACCGACTATTTCGGTCCCGTGTGGGTCACCATCGGCCGACGCCACGAGAAACGCTGGGTGGCGCTATTCACCTGCCTGACCACCCGCGCCGTGCACTTAGAGATAGTGCACACGCTGTCGACGGACTCTGCAATCATGGCGCTACGACGGCTGGCGGCGAGGCGCGGCTGGCCGCGACAAATCTGGAGCGACAACGCTACATGCTTCCGGGCCGCAGACATCGAGCTACGGGCGGCCTACGAAGAATGGCTGCCCGCACTCCAAAGCTACGGACTACAGCGCGGCCTGGAGTGGCGCTTCATCGCGCCCGGCGCGCCGAACCAGGGAGGCGCCTGGGAGCGGCTAGTGCGGTCCATCAAAACCGCACTGACGACAACGCTGCATACCAAGGCGCCTAAAGAAGAGGTGCTGATGACGCTGCTCGCCGAGGCCGAGGCGACCGTCAACGCCCGGCCACTCACGCACGTCTCTGTGGACCCACGGGACGAGGAGGCGCTTACGCCCAACCACTTCTTGTTGGGCGGACCGACGGCGACACCCATCATCGGGCCATGCCTGGAGGCCGACCGCCGCACTTGGCGGGCCAGCCAGGCGCTCGCCGATCAATTCTGGGCGCGGTGGATACGGGAGTATCTGCCCACACTCGCGCCCAGGCAATCGTCGCCGTCGGGAGCAGAGCGACGGATCCAGCCAGGCGACTGCGTGGTCATCGCCGATCACACGCTGCCACGCAACGTCTGGCCACGAGGGATCGTCGAGGCAACGCATCCGGGTCCTGACGGCGAGGTGCGGAACGCGGACGTGCGCACCAAGGGCGGCGTGTTTCGGCGCCCCGTGAGGAAGCTGGCTGTCCTCCCCATGCAACCCGAGTCTACGCGGCAGCTCGACGGGGGGAGATTGTTACGGACAGCTTTGCAGAGCGCTTAATTTTAAGAGAAATAATAAATAAATATTTTAAATAACTTAGATATAAGATCGTTTGCCCGTATAAGCGGCTGAAATTAATTAAATTCCCTGTATAATCATTTATTCATGTAGAGCTCCCGTCATGTCTTAGTAAAAAGACCACGACAAAACAAAGATGACTCATCGTGGTAATTTCCACTCGCAGCGCGAGACAAAGGAGCCATCTTTGTTTACGTTCGATGTAAAAATTGAGGAAAATTATAGATTAATTTGAAACTTTGTAAGAATGTAGATTTCAATAAATAGAGTAATTTTGTAGAACATTGTCCCGGCCGCAACCGTCCGAGAACACGATAAATCAAAGACTAAACTAGTCTCGCGGCGCGCAGCGCGTTAAGAGTGACCGCGCGAGTGTATATCTCGGACGGTGCGAGCGAGACGGCCTCTTGCCGGGGACAAAGAATCGTTAGGTATTTTCACGCCTCACAGTCGGACGGGAGCTCCCACAGCGTAAACACGCTCACATTTTGTGCATTATATAGACGTCAATCTATAATATAAGTCATATTTAGGCTAAGTAATATGTAACTCTTGTAATTTGATATAAACATACAGGGCGGGCGTCCCCCTGGCCCCTAGTCGATTTGTATAAAAGGACGGCCATATTTGTATAGAATCACTTCTCCACTTTACTTCCGAGTATTAACCATCTTTGTATACAGTAGCGTAGTACCATCGGTCCGCGAATTTAGTTTATCAGTGTTAGCGTAGTACCATCGGTCCGCGATCAGTGTTAAATTCATTTTAGACAGAGACTATATTAGTTAAGAGTAAATTTAAGTGTTTTCCGATCCTTGTTGTGTTTTGTTAATTTGTGTGTAAATATATATCGTTTGATTTACTTTGCGTTTCATATTCGTCCGTTTTCGTTACCTAGTTTTCATTACAGTCCATTCGCTCCTTACTCATCGCTGAGTTTCGGAGTGCCCTTGTAGCCGATAGCCGACGGACGCGGTTGTCGTCTACAATAGGTAAACTTGGTCACACGAAGTTTTCACTATGTAGCCCAAAAACGCTGCTACGGGCTACGGGCGTAGAGCTTGTAGCGTGAACAGCTACGGCGTAGCACTTCTACCGTACCTAAACAGCACCAACACTGACGCCTATCCGAGATCTCGACACATGTTTGTCAAAAAATCACCCCCACTTAGTGGAGGTAATTTTTTAATTGAAATTTTTTTTTTTTAGTTTTTATATTATCGTTTCTTCTTCTTCTCTGTCGTTTCGCTCTTGGCAGAGCGGTCGTGGTCACGTTGAGGCGTCCACATCGGTGGTAGAGGCGGACACAGCTCTCCGCACGATCTCCCGCCATCTCTCCCTGTTGATATTATCGTTTATATTATCGTTTTGTCGGCGTGATACCAAATATACACATACTCATACCAAATTTCAGCTTTCTAGTACTAATGATCACGGACCTAAGCCGCGGACAGACAGACAGACAGACAGACGGACATACGGACATGGCGAAACTATAAGGGTTCCTAGTTGACTACGGAACCCTAAAAATAGGTGTTTGTTTTTTTGGTTAATCCCAATGACGCGCGGGTCTTACCCACAAATGGCTCGCTTCCTATTTATAGGGAGGAGTTCGCGGCGACTTGCGACGGAGTACTTAGGTCTATATACCGGGGAAATTATAAGTACGGTCAGATACAGATACTAAGATGATTGGTAAACTTCCTTATCAACCGACGTCAAAAAAGGAGCAGGTTCTCAGTTCGTCGGTATTTTTCTTTTTGATGTATGTTCCCCGATTACTCGAATACAGCAGAACCTATTTGGAAAATTATTTTTTGAAAGAGCATAGTTTTTAGTTGGTCCCAGTGTCCTATAACATAACATCGTTTCATTGAAGTCGGTTATTTTTTTGTTAAAAAGTGATTATCGAATAACTGATTTTCCTAAAGTAATTCATGCTGCGTGAGGATCCCCGAATAGACGCTTATACATATACATAGGCATGTGTTTTGGGTATTCACATCTTTGCTAACACAACAGTCAACAACTGACATACTCACTTTTGCTAAATGACATTGGTAGGTATTAGATATTTCACTTTGTAACAGTTGTATTCTACATATTTTTAGGGTTCCGTACCCAAAGGGTAAAAACGGGGCCCTATTACTGAGACTTCGCTGTCCGTCCGTCCGTCCGTCTGTCTGTCACCAGGATGTATCTCAAGAACGGTGATAGCTAGACAGTTGAAATTTTCACAGACGATGTATTTCTATTGCCGCTATAACAAAAAATACTAAAAATAAAATAAAATAAATATTTAAGGGGGGCTCCCATACAACAAACTTGTTATAGATTATGGTACGGAACCCTTCATGCGCGAGTAGGACTCGCGCTTGCCCATTTTTTTTTTAATTGACGATGTGCCCTGCGAAATAAAATACATACCCTAATTAAAAACGCTATGTACGCTACTGGGTATTAGATAATGTCGATATTTCTATTAAATATACATATTTGTTGGTATCAAACCAATATAAAAAAAAATGAAATAACCTATTTTTAGGGTTCCGTACCCAAAGGGTAAAAAACTGGACCCTTTTTTACCCTTTGGGTACGTATTTACTCTCTAGAATGTCACTGTAACTGCAAAACTATGACACAATGGAAAGGTTAGTTTAGTCTGGTGTCTCATTAAAAAATTGAATGTCGTTGAGCTTGCCATTACCACAGTCTAAGAAACAATACAGTCGGTCGACGAAGGCGTCTAGACAGGGCAATCGTGCGAGGTGACAGAGGCAGCGGCGGGAGGGGCGCCCCCCATGTGTCATACGACGAAATTGTTAGTATTGCGGGAGATGACTTCCAGGGCTGACGCGTCTTGCAAAACGTGCTGTGCGACAATGCATGTCGTCATCTTTTAAAAATAAAGAACTACGATTCCATAGATTTCCTCGGTCAATAGAAAGGTAAATATTATATTTTTAATATTATTTTATAGTGCCTAAGTAATAAATTTTCTCATGTCATGCTAACGTAAACAAAATGGCGGATGTAAAAGCGTTACGCCTGCCAGTAAAAATTGAAATACCGCAGAAATATCGCTAATTGTTTGTTTCTGTGTACCTAAACAAAAATATATAATGATATGATATGTCACATGAATTTTTAAATTCAAAATGTTTAAAAAGTAAGAAATTGTTTGTTGATGAATCATGTCTGATTTTTAATTTATTTTTGAGGGTCCGCGGGGTACCGATTACGAAAATGGCGTCCATTTTGAAATCCAAGATGGCGGACATTATTTTTTCTTAAAAATCGATATGGGTGTCATCTCCGAGGTTCCTGGGGGTTCCAATTACGAAAATGGCGTCCATTTTGAAATCCAAGATGGCGGACGTCACTTTTTGAAATGGGTGTCGATGTCTGTAGCAGTGATATCAACCATCCCAGAATGGATTCCATTTTTGAAATCTACACCCCCAAAAACCTAGAAAACGACACCCGTCGATTTTTTCAAAAAAGTGACGTCCGCCATCTTTATTTCCAAAATGGACGCCATATGTAAAATTAGTACACATACATGAAACCTAAAAACATTACCCTCCTTTTTTGGGCAGCTGTGTAAGTCTGTGACAACCCTAGGTAAGTACGGTAACCTTGAGCGGTGTCGGCATTTACGCAAACATCAAAGGCGTCGGCCCACTGTTACTTTTTACACTGTGCCATTACGGACAGCTTAGCTTATTTTTTTCGCGGACAGGTCGGAGACTACGAGTGTATGCAGGTATAGTTGTCGTAGATTTCGGCAATTTTATGTATTTTCTTATATTTTTTTACATGCAGAAAAATACATTGAATTTTTTTTTAGGGTTATACGACGCAATTGACGCAAAGCTCTCTCAATCTCTATATACATTTCCACCTGTTAGAAATAAGAAATTTTGCTAATTCTCTGTAATGGTTGAGTACTTATCTAAAAACCGATACTGATGTTTGTATCCCCATTAGTACGGTTTAATGAAATTTGGTGACTAACTGACATAATGTTTATGATTTTGTATCCTTGTATCCTAAGATTCGAATTACTTCTAGTATATTCCAACTTTTATCGTACAGGAGGCTTTAGCAATTCAATTTGTAACGATCTGTACCCTTACCATGAGTTTACAGAGTGACCCTACTCGCTAGCAACTACGTAAACGATTTGTATGGAGAACTTTACTGTAGGTCTACGGACGCCTTAGTACACAAATGTTATTATCATAGCCCGAACAGGTCATAGCAAAACAAGAATTAAGAAAAAACCGGCCAAGTGCGAGTCGGACTCGCGCACCGAGGGTTCCGTACAAACACTTTCCATCCCTAAGTGGTTAAGTTAAGTTTGCACCTGGTATGTATAGCGCCCCATATAAATTAGGTGCAAAGCTAGGTATTAAAAAAAACTACTTACTAGATCTCGTTCAAAACAATTTTCGTTGGTAGTTTTTATAGTAATGTACATCATATGTATTTTTTTTAGATTTTTCATTTTCTTATTTTAGAAGTTAGAGGGGGGGGGACCAACTTTTTTCCACTTTGGAAGCGTCTGTCACGCAAATTATCCGGTTTAGAAAAAAAATATTTTAGAAACCTCGATATCATTTTTGAAGACCTATCCATAGATGTGATTGATGAAAAAAAAAAATTGAGTTTCAGTTCTAAGTATGGGGAGCCCCCAATATTTATTATTATTTTTTTTATTTTTGCATCAAAATCTTAATGCGGTTCACAGAATACATCTACTTACCAAGTTTCAACAGTATAGCTCTTATAGTTTCGGAAAAAAATGGCTGTGACATACGGACGGACAGACGGATAGACAGACGGACAGACAGACATGACGAATCTATAAGGGTTCCGTTTTTTGCCATTTGGCTACGGAACCCTAAAAATTAATGGAAATTCGCACAAACTTGTGGCCAATTTTGGGTTGCAGCGTAAAATATAAATTATATTTATAAACGGGCTATGGTTATTATATTTTGTGCAAAAATCAAAACGGTCCGACAAAGAAGTCAAAGTACATTTCCTCCTTCTTATTCATCATCATCCCTAGCCTTTGTCCCATTTTTTGAAGAATGAATTCTCAATCGGGGTCGGCTACCTAAATCCCAAGATGTGGCGTAGGCACTAGTTTTTACGCAAGCGACTGCCATCTGACCTTCCAACCCAAAGGGGAAACTAGGCCTTATTGGGCTTAGGTGGTTTCCTCACGATGTTTTCCTTCACCGAAAAGCGAGTTGTAGCCCGGCTAGGTGTCGGGAATAAAAGACGAGCCGTGGTAGTGTAAAAATATATAATAAAGAATAAAAACTATATAAAATATAAAGAAAAACGGTATTCAGTCAGTACGCGGCACTAACGGGAAACACTGGCCTTAATGGAGCTGGGCAGAATGGTGGAAAAGGCAGGGTTTCAAGTGTCCGCGTGGTTCCAGCTTCCACGCACATCAGGCAGGAACAACCGCCGGTAGAGGTGCGTTTACCACAGCACGCAATCTTCAGCCAAGTAAAAAGGGCTGGAACAATATCCCACTTAGTACTGGACACCAAACCAATCCATGACTTATTTCGTCATTGTTAAGACCAGTGAGAACGAAATAAGACTTGGATTGAGTTTAACAATATAAATAAAAGGAAAACAAACAAGTATAAGTAGTAGTAAGTGTAAGTATATACAAATATTACCTGCAAAGCGAGCGGCAGCCCTTACAAAAAAGTTGCCTTTTTTATAGGAAATATCAAACAGTACTTTGAGAAACAACAGTTGACCACTAATATATAACGGTTCTGTTTACGTGTCATAGGTAATGTACCAACGAGATCGATTGAAATACACTGAAATGGCCTAGAACATTCCTTAGGTTTACCCATTATTCCTAGAGTTTGATGATTTTGATACTTGTATGCTAAACAGGTCTCGCAATTAGCTATATATTTACAAACGTCCCTATAGATACCCGGCCAAAAATAGCGCAAAGCTATTCTTTTGTGAGTTTTGAAAATGCCAAAATGACCAGCAGTGGGCTCGGAATGGTTGTCATGGATAATGTTGTCTCTCATTTCCTTTGGAACTACAAGTTTCCAATCAAAATCAGAAGTGAGAAAAGAACTAGTTCTTTTTAGTCTATACAAGTTATTATTTACAATTTTATAGTCAGGAAATGCAGCAGGATTATCCTGACAACCTTTAAAGATGTTGTTAAACCAATCATCATCAGAATCAACTGGTACCGAACGTGACAAAATGTCAGGTACAACGTGGTCCTTGCCTCGTTTATGTCTAATTTCGAAGTTGAACGCGGACAAACGAACACTCCATCGAGCTAATCGACCTGTAGGGTTATCCAAATTTAAAAACCACTTGATGGCCGCGTGGTCGGTATATACAATAAATTTTTGGCCATTGTCTAAGTAGCATTGCCAATGTTCCAAGGAGACAATGAGACTTAATAGTTCACGTTCAGTAATCGAGTAATGTTGCTGCTGTTTAGATAAAGAACGGCTAAAATAGGCAATAGATCGTTCCACACCGTTCTCTTCTTGAGTTAACATAGCCCCGATTCCAAAATTAGATGCATCGCAATGCACTGAAAACGTTTTTGAAAAATCCGGGCAAGTTAATACAGGACTACCTACCTACTTATAAGCGTTTCCTTTATTTTATTAAAGGCAACGTCAGCCTCCTCATTCCACTTGAATGGAGGAGCCTTCTTACCAGTAGACGTTAAAGAATTAAGAGGCGCGGCCAATGTACTAAAGTTAGGTACAAAACGTCTGTACCAGCTAGCTGTACCTAGAAATCTTTTTAGCTCACGTCTAGCGTTTGTAAGCGGCCATTGCTGCACCATGGAGGTTTGCCGCGTTACAGAGTGGTAAATATCAAATGACATTCCGTACATAAGTTCCGAAAAACTCATTGGTACGGGCCGGGTTCGAACCCGCGACCTCCGGATTGAACGTCGCATGCCCTAACCACTAGGCTACCACCGCTTCCTCCTTCTAATTCAGTTCCTAAATTTTTTGGAAAGTTTAGCTGAGTGAATAGATAATGTCAATAGACTGCTATTTTGAAAATATTTAGAATTTTTCGAGGTGTGCATTTTTATGGTATACCTAAACCATAAAAATGCACACCGCTTAATTTCATATTTTTGCATACGTTGTGAAAAAAGATATAATTCGAATCCAAAATTACAATTTTCTGTATTGAATTAAGAACTATTTAATAAACCTATTACACCGATTGTAGAATGTTGAGGGTTATGGCACTGCGTATATACGTCATCGTTAAATAGCCATAACTCCTACGTAGAAATTTTCGAGAGCGTAAAATGACAGTAGCAAATTGGCTCGCAACTACTTTGCTAATTAATTTTTCTAGCGCTCATCCATCGCCAAATTTAGTTCTCGTACCTTATTTTTTAGGCTGCTCCATTCAATTGCTTCGAATTTTGAGTTGGACTCTATTTATTTAATAAAATAAGAGCGGTGACAGGTAGCCGTAGTTACCAAAAGCAATCTAGTGGATATGACTGCACCGAGCAAAATGTGAAAAATAGGCAGTTGCCGTTAAGTAGACAACGTCAACACTAGTTGTTATAATCCATTTCTAAACTATATATTTAGCACTTCGAAGAATGTGTTAGCAACTTCTCCGTGGATTTTTTTTAAAGATTATTAATATTTTACTCTAGAAAACTAAGTAAAGTTGGACGAAAATTGTAAAATCGTAAGCAGGCGTTAAGTGTTTTTTTTTTATACTTTAACAATGGAAATCTATTCTGATTTTCAGTTAAAAAAAAAAAGATGAATGTTTACATTACAATTTGTCCGCATCAAATATTTCAATTATTGATTGGTATTAAAGGTCCAGATTTATCAAAAAGTGCTTTTAATTCTCCATACATTTGTACTATGGCGGCCGCGCACCGATCTCAATACGCATTCCCCGCGCTCTATGGTTATAGGCGCGTTAGTCGCGCATCCGTTATACCGTCCAAGTCCGACCGAGTCGTTTTTTTTTCGGCGTAAAGTAATATTTCCTGTGTTATCAATTGGTGACTGGTGTATGCACGAGCTATCTTCTACTGAAAGCACCGAATCATTACGCAGCGCCAAAGGTATTCCTCTCGCTGACGTATTAATATTGTTACCCTTCGGTGCCCTACTAGTTCAATAAAATTAGTTAATATGTAGGTTACAGAGCAAAGTTAAATTTTATCTACTCAGACACACTTATGTAAATTGATGACCTCCTAAAATACTGAGCGTAAAAATATAAATAAATGCGCTGAAATATATGATCAGTGCGCGGATGTCACTGAAAATCAATACAACAATTACATGACTGCAGATAATAAGAAAGCGTGGCTATGCCAAGGCTGTGTCTGTATTGGTTATAGAAAAAAAGTTTCAAAGGAATGGAAAATTTGGCAAAATTAAAGGACAACTTTTATCTATCAGGATTACATATCCTGATAGATAATAGTTGGTGACACGAAGATAAGAAAAAGCATATTTATTGCAATGAAGTACTTTGGAACCAGGGTACAAGGATCCCGTCAGGGTGTAGCAGAAAGTTTATATATTCTAGTCTGATAAGTAGTTAATAAAGGGTCTATATCTGTTTGTCTAAAATTTTTTGGCCGATATTTTTTTCGGCACATATTTTTTGGCCTAATCATCTTTGGTCGATGGTTTTTACGTCGAAAATTGTTTGGCCGAAACTGTTTTGCATATATTTTTTTGGCCGAAAATTGTTTAGTCTAACATTTGTATGGAATAACATTGTTTCGTCGAATGTATTTTAGGCATAAAATTGGTATTCCGAATATTGGTGTGAATAATAATCGCATCCAAACTGTCGCATTTATTAAATGAATATTACTTAGATTTTGTTGGGGACGCAGTTCTAACCTAACCTATTAACCTACTGTTCTGGGAGTGCCTTATTTTTGTCAGGGACGCAGTTCTAACCTAACCTAACCTACTGTTCTGGGAGCGCTTTATTTTTGCCAGGGACGCAGTTCTAACCTAACCTAACCTACTGTTCTGGGAGCGCCTTATTTTTGTCAGGGACGCAGTTCTAACCTAACCTAACCTACTGTTCTGGGAGCGCCTTATTTTTGTTAGGGACGCAGTTCTAACCTAACCTAAACTACTGTTCTGGGAGCGCCTTATTTTTGTTAGGGACGCAGTTCTAACCTAACCTAACCAACTGTTCTGGGAGCGCCTTATTTTTGTTGGGGACGCAGTTCTAACCTAACCTAAACTATTGTTCTGGGAGCGACTTATACTTTCGCTTGCTCGCTTCAGCATATGGGTTTTTAGGAGGTTTTATGTTAGGCTAAAGAATAATTATACCTAACAATATTATACTTTTAGCCTTTTAGTCATAAAAAAAATATACTAAACAATTTTAGGTCAAACATGGTTTAAGACAAAAAATATGTATGCAATAAAATCTTTATGCTGAAGAATAAGTATACCATTAAATATTAGACCAAACATTTTCGGCCAAACAATATATTTTAGAACATAAAATTTTAGACCAAGCGAAGGGCACCCGTTAATAACATGCCATTAGAGATATCCTTGGACGCCCACCGTTGAGGCGCAGGCGTGCTGAGAACCTCAAAAGTAGTGAGCTGCATGCTGATATTTGTCAAGAGGCTGAATCGCACTTTGCCGGTTTTGTTGTTGGTAAGCACCAGCTTTGAGGACTGGATCCACGGCTGTTACCTTTATTAACAAGCGGTTGAGGATGTCTGCTGCTTGATTATTTATAACCAAAATATCGTTTACATTCTTCATTCAGCGTAAGAGCTTAGACTTGCAGATAAATCTCGATTTTTTTTAATGACGTCGCTCCACAAAATATTCGTTTCTAAATCTGCAATAAACTGCGAACGCCGTGGCGAACCTCATTTTTTAGTCTCTTCAAATGAAATGCGGTCACAGAATGCGAAAACATGGTGGCAAGACAGACTTATATAAGAGCGTAGCGTCAGGCTGTGCTTGCATTTCTAAATTCCGGAACTTTAGACTTTTATCGGATAACACGTTCCGGAATTTATACAACTGATATCGAAAATTCCAGAATTAGTTACTGATGTATTTTACAAAATTTTAACCAGATTGAATTATGTATGAGATTTATAAAAGAGTAATGCAGTTTCTATTGAATCTAAATCGACGCCATGGTTCCTAAGAACGGAATTCCCTATCCCTTCCCTTATAGCTTTCATGTTCTCCCTACTGACTCATTTGATTTGTGATGTATCTATTAGTAATACGACAGAAACCTGAGTTTTGTTTTTACGCTTGAAGCAGCTTACAGAGTGAAAATTAAAATAGCTTGGTGAATTTGTTCGTGACACACCTCATAGTCCGCGGGCGACGGGGGACGAGAGACAGTGTAAGTGCGGTAATTGGACTATAGATGCGGAGTTTTACGGTATCTTTGTTGAAAAACACTCACTACGTCGAAAAACAAAAATATACCCGCATCTTCAGAAATTTAGGAGCCAAGCTCTTGTCCGATGTAGCTGTCTTCACCCAATACATAACCACCTCCTTGATTTCCCTACACGACATGGCGTCTACCTTCTCTTTTCTCTGTTTTATGTAACTTATTCTTGGTTTTCCCCTTCCTCGCTTGCCTTAAACCTTTCCTTCTATGATGTTGCTTATTAAAGCGTCTTGTCGTATAAGGTGACTAAACAATATAACATTCTCAAAAGTTCCGGAGCTAGGTATACTTACGGAATATTGAAAATCAATCCGGAATTGAAATTGGTCCCATATTTCAAGACCACACGTCGTCAGGTTATCTTGAAAAGTTCAATGCTGAGTTGAACGCACGGCAAATCGACGGGAAGTTCAGAGTTCAGATGTTATCACAAGCAATACAACGAAAAAATCTTTAGCTGCAAAATTAGAGTTAATGAACAATAAATACTTTATCGACTCATAATAACTGATACATAACTATAAATTATCAATTACAATATTAACACAAATACAGTAAACATCAGCTTAAGTCGTTTTTGAAGGGACATACGAAGCAAAGAGGACTTCTTAAAGCAGGAAGGCGTAATAAAATATCAATGGTCTTTGTCTTAATTTTGACATCATTGAGTTAACGCCAGATACGAGTAAAGGTATGAATTAATAATAAATGATTACAATTGCGACTACAATCGGATCAAAATAGCAGAACGGTGATGGATGAGCAATGGTACTTTACTACAAGAGTACCCCTACAAGATTACCGTACTTGCTAGCGACAGCTTGATCGAATTCTATGGAGAGTTGTAGTTCTACAAAGTAACCGCTAAGGGCACTGTAGGCTATTCTCTATACAAATCGTTTAAATGAAATGAAATTGAAATGAAATGAAATGAAATTTGAAATGAAATTTTACGATGTCACTAGCGAATACGTTCATGTTAACTCATGGTACATAATACGGTGAATAGAGACTAAAGTACTATGTGTGACCTTGCAAACGGTCCGGTAGTTTTGAATTTTTTATATGTTGTCTAGAATGGTTAGTCAGTGTTTAAAATGCAAAATGCACAATTCCCCCCCCTCCGCGCCCGCCGCCATATTGAAAAAACCGGCACGTTCTTCATATTTTTGCTCATATCTTCCTTTAGGAGCATTTTCGGTAGAAGAAAGCTATGACAATGTTATAGAGGAATAAATTTACTACATTCTCCATTTTATATTTTGTTTCTAGGACAGATAGTTACGGAGATATGCACATTTAAAAAAACTTAAAAAATCGCAATTTCCAACTCAAAAACAAACTTCTGGATTATATCTCCGTTTAGGAGCATTTTAGCTAGAACAGTGCTTGGGCCATGTTGTAGAGAATTCAATTTCCTATAATTTACATTTCAAATTTTGTTTCTAGGACGGTTAGTTACGGAGATATGCACATTAAAAAAACTGGAAAAGTCGAATTTTCAAGAAATTTCTAAAAATTCTTGGTTTAGAACGCTGTCATTCAGTTACAGACTAGTCTAGGACAAATTAAAACATGTTGGAAATATAATTGCTTATAAAACTCATGTCCATTTTTACATACATTTTCGGAAAATGTGACTTTATTTTTTACATATCTCCGTAATTATCTGTCCTAGAAACAAAATATGAAATGTAAATTATAGTAAATTTAATTCTCTACAACATTGTCCAAGCTCTCTTCTAGCTAAAATGCTCCTAAACGAAGATATAATCCAGAAGTTTGTTTTTGAGTTCGAAATTGCGATTTTTTACGTTTTTTTAAATAGGCATATCTCCGTAACTGTTTGTTCTAGAAACAAAATATAAAATGGAGAATGTAGTAAATTTATTCCTCTATAACATTGTCATAGCTTTCTTCTACCTAAAATGCTCCTAAAGGAAGATATGAGCAAAAATATGAAGAACGTGCCGGTTTTTTCAATATGGCGGCGGGCGCGGAGGGGGGGGAATTGTGCATTTTGCATTTTAAACACTGACTAACCATCCTAGACAACATATAAAAAATTCAAAACTACCGGACCGTTTGTAAGGTCAAACTCCTTTATTTACTTAATTAACAGTAGAGCTGGGTCGTTACGCGTTTTCGATGAAACGAAACGTCACCGTTTCTTTTTGACAAGTAACCGTTTCGAAAACAAGTTACTTAAAAAACAGTTTCTTTATTACGGCATTCGGTATCATAAGTTACTAGGTGTAACGCTATTTCAAGAACCAGTTTTTAGGGTTCCGTACCTCAAAAGGAAAAAACGGAACCCTTATAGGATCACTTTGTTGTCCGTCTGTCTGTCCGTCCGTCCGTCTGTCAAGACCCTTTTTCTCAGGAACGCGTGGAGGTATGAAGCTGAAATTTATATCAATTACTCAGGTCTACTGTCCCTTGAAGCTGTGAAAAAATCAAACTTCTAAGCCAACGCAATCAAAAGATACAGCCGTTTATGCCGCAAATTTTCGACACTTGCAAGGGAATCAAAACCTACAGGGTGCTTCCCGTGAACTCAGAATCTTGAAATTTGGTACGAAGCAACGTCTTATAGCATAGATAAAGGAAAAATTACGAAAACCATAAATTTTTAGTTACATCACATAATATATTTTTTTTAAATAATTTTAAACTTACTACCCATTTCCTCATAAACGCGTAGAGGAAAGTGTTTGTACGGAACCCTCGGTGCGCGAGTCCGACTCGCACTTGGCCGGTTTTTTCATAAAATGTTTAGTTAGCTATTCTAAAACTAAATTTAGCTAACACAATGGTATCGGCTACGTGTAGTAGCAGGTTTTAAAGAAACTGTTATTAGATATGGCAAGAAACCGTTACTCCGTTTCTTTATAAGATAAGAAACGGTTTCTCGAAGCTGTTACAGAAAAAAACGCCCAGCTCTATGGTACAGCTAGAGGCCGGGGAAAAGGCTGAGCAATGCGAGGCAGATGACGAAGATACCAGCCTGGAGATCCTTTTTCAGGTATGTGAGTAATTTTTAGGGTTCCGTACCTCAATCGGAAAAAAACGGAACCCTTATAGTTTAATTAATCACGAAACCCTACCTTATCAGGTACAGATACAGATAATTTATTAATAAAAGCAATTGCATTTTACAAGTCACATTTCAATAAATATTTTAAATATAATCGAATCGAAATTAATTACATTATCACAGTTATTATTAATTATTTCACAATGTTTATTCGAGAATCATTATTATAACATAAAATAATAAATAAATTTATATTTGTGCTTTTACATTTACATATTCTATTATTTCTTATTAAATTATACAATCAATTATTTCTTTGTATGAAATGAAAACAGGCGTAGGTACATAATTTTTTTAAGTAACTTAAATTACTAATTATCGTAATACCATTTTTGACACAACATAATATGCTGATCCGATCAGATAAAAAATAAATCTGCAGTTTAGTTTAAAATTTGTTGGATTGTTTGAAATACCTCCTAAACCTAACTGGGCAGGCAATCCCTATTTCCCAGCCTCTGTAGTAATGTAGGTACTGTCGCCACCCCTAGAGGGATGCACAATACCTACGTATTTATCCCTTAAAAAAGTATAGCAGGCAAACGTCGCTATGTGAGTTAGCTTCCATACATCCCAATATGATTTTTCAATGTATCCCCTTGGGTATATTAGTACAGCATGGTTAGTTCCCTTTTTTCACCCGTATAGTTACTTCATTCTGTAAAATGACATTGTGTATACACCAGGAACCCGAACTGAGGCCCACCGATGTCATCATATCACGCGATAGACGTCCACTGGACAACGGCCTCCCCCACAGTTCTCCACAACGATATAGTTCGTGCGCCGCCCACATCCAATTGCTTCCCGTGATCCTAACCAGGTCTTCGGTCCATCTTGCTGGGGTTACGAGGGATGGGCTAGGAGGATGGGCTCCGTAAAATAAGTAAAAACAAATGTATTATTAAATATTATTGATATATTTAGAAGTATATTTATTGGAAATGCTTATTATTTTTATTTACATTTTATTATTTACAATTATGAAAAAAATATTTATTAAAAGACAAAAACTTAGCAAAATACATATCACAACTTTATTAAATTAAATATTCTTTATTGCATACTCAATAAGCAAGGCATACACTATGCAAAATATTTATGAAATCTAATTTATACATATTTGGTAGCATTTATTTTTTTCTATAGAACAAATATCTAGTAATCCGTGTACTTCTGTGTGTGTTCTTCGACACAGGGGACAACGTGTTCTGTTATTTGGCTGAGCATATTTGCTACTAGGTTGTTTATACCCAAGATATCATTAATATTCTTATTTAAAATATCCATGGCCAACTTGTTCATTTCATCAACAAATCGCATTATATCTTCATTGAACTTTTGGTTATTGTTTCGCCTTACCACCAACCGTGCATTCGAGTCCGAAAACAAACTTTCAGCGTAAGAGTTCAAATTTGCAGATAAATCTCGAATTTTTCTAATGTTGTCGCTCCACAAAACTTTTTTAGTTTCCAAATCCGTAACTAACTTTATCGCTTCCATTTGGTTCATAGTATTCTTCGATGCGTTGAGCACCTGGTTCGCCACATTTTTCAATGCCTTATCGAAAGCCCTGAACAATCCGTCGAATTTCAAATACTTGTCAGAAAGCGAAGTGTATTGCACGTTCATAGAATCAAAAGTTTTCACAAAAATACAACCTCTAGTTCTATTGTTGTAAATATAAAAACATCCATTATCGGGTGTTTTGTCTAGCCACGAGGGTCTGTTAGATTGCTGGTGAAAAACGTCGGAAGAAGATTCATCTGTCTCGCTCTCGATTTGGTAGGGCACCACATTATAATTCTGCCCAGCGGCCCGGCGACTGCGAGTTCCCGTAATTTTTCGGACCTCGTCTCTAAGTTGAATCATCACACGAGTCAAGGAATCAGATCCCGCTCTATAATCTTCATCGCTCAAGTTCTCACTGGATGAATTTACTTCAACGATCACGATTACGGTTTCAGCAGCGCCGCTGATCCTACCGTAGATCTGTGACATATCAGTTCGCTCATGGTCCAGTTCTTCCCGGATGATCCGGCAAATGCCTTCCAGCCACGTCACGTGATCGAGGATCGTCTCGACGAGCTGCTCGATTCTTCTGACGGTAGTTTCGCCCTGTCGTTTCATAGCCTGGGCCGCCGCCACGGCCTGGTGGTCGGTGAAAAAGAAAAACCACCTGGGAGGATGGTCGATCGTCAGCTGCTGGCGTCGGATATTGGCATTCTCCTGGGTTATCTTGTCGTCGGACGTTAGTTGTACCGTGAGTTGCAGCATTTTCAAAGGAACGCTCACACCCTTGCCGAGCAACTCTTTCGTCTCGTCGATGAGTCCCAGAACAACGCTCGTCATGTTCAAGGTCACTTCGCAAAGTCGCTTTATGCGTTTTCTCTTTATGTCGAAATCGCGCCTGGCGTTACTGTAATTAAATGTACCAAAGAAGCTGGTGACAGACTCTATCTGCGAAACGATGGCAGTCGCGTTCCCGGTGATTTGTCCGACCTTAATGTTCACGTCGACTAGCGTATTGCGGATTCCGTTGCTGATCTGGAATATATCTGAATTCAAGCCCTGGTGCAGCTCGCGGGCGATGTCGCTCAGCGCTGGCGATAAGACCTTGTAATTTTTCGTTTCGGCTTCCTTGATGAGTGTCTGAGTTTTGATCAGCCGTAAGAAAGTTTCAGCTATGGTGGTGACCAGTACGTTGGCACGGGCCGGCGCTGCCGCGGCGGCGACCACCGCGAACACTACACACGCCGTGGATAACTTCATTCTTCACATGAAACGCGAGGACTGTGGCAACATCGAGACAAGACAGATTTTTATAGCGGCTTAGCGTAAACATTGAACGCAGTAGATAACATTTGAACTCGGTGTCGGATATTACCTAGTACCAAAATAAGAACAATAACGAGATAATAACTTTTTCTCAAACATCCAAGGAAATGTCGTTCTTATGATCGTGGTAATAGAACGCGAAATACGTCTTTGTATAGCAATTGTTGAAGATTTGTTCTAATTTCAAATTAGAACGATATAAAGGAATTTCATACAACAAAGAGATTGTCTTTTGTTTCAGTGGGGTTTATTTCTTTTATTGATAATCTATGGCATACTGCCAATAAAAAAAAACTTAGTTTGTGCATGTATATTTACGTTTTATTTCTTATATTTAACTAGATTATTCAATTCGATTAAATCAGATATTCAATAAAATAAACAAGGAATCACGTTTATTGTTAATAGTATATTGTGTCATAAGGGTAGTAAGTAGGGGATTACTAACGAAGGACTATTAAAAGCCCGACGCCGAAGGCGGAGGGCTTTTAATGTCCTGAGTTTGTAATCCCCTTACTTCCCGCCTTACACACAATATTTTTCATCACATTTGGGAGTAAATAACAAATAAATAAGTAAAAAATAAACATTGAACGATAACGATTGACAACTAACTTTTTTCTGTACATATTTTTTTAATTTACTATAAGCACAGGCAAAACGGCCATCAGCTTAAAAAATAAAACAAATGTACGCAGAATCTTACTATTTATCATTAACCAAATAACAATTAACAATATTATGCAGCAATAATTAACACCGTAATATTATAAAACTTAAATACGGGCAGTAATTTTGTTACAAAACTAAATAGTATCTAACCAATAATATTTAACTTTTTTTCTTTTTTTTTGTGTCGTCTACCACAGATAATGCTAAGAACTGCGTTTAGTTTAGAAACTTGACAGGCTATACTGCCAGATTGTAACGATAATTCAAAATTAAATTTAATAAAACAATTGCAAAATACACTTAAATAATTGTAATACATAAATATTAATGCAGTTACATATACCATATTAATTCAATACACAATAAAATTTGCTGATAGGCAAATTTTGTTGATACAACAAAAAACCTTGGCTGGGTTGAAACCTCCTTAGTCTGAAGCAATGTACGAGTGCGTACTATATTTTTAAAACTAAAACCATAACTCCCTCGGGAGTTATAACAATTAATAACTCCCGCGGGAACTATATAGGCCTTTGTCCTTCAGTACACCTGCATGTAATACCATCTTTTACGAGCAAATGTGATGAAAAAAATATAACAATATCTAATTAATAAGGTGTTGTCATTTTTTAATATATAGAATCATCTTAACATTTGGTGGCAAAAACATTGACCCGAACAGCTTAAAAAAATAAATTTGTTTTTTTTTTTTATTAAATTTGAAATAAATTTGTTTTTATATGAATATATAAGTTGAACATTTGTATTATTTCCTTGGATTTATTTGAGAAAAGCACTATACAAGCCTCGGCGCGAACAGGGATTATCGGCCTCGTATCTCTAGATGGCCTCGTTATCACTCGGCCATCTATTACTACTCGGCCAATAATTCCCTATTTCGCGGCCTCTGCAGTAATGTACTATTATCACATTTGCTCGTAAAAGCTGGTATTACATGCAGCTAGGTGTACTGAAGGACAAAGGCCTATATAGTTCCCGCGGGAGTTATAAATTGTGATAACTCCCGAGGAAGTTATGGTTTTAGTTTTATAGTATATTGTGTCATAAGGGTAGTAAGTAGGGGATTACTAACGAAGGTCTATTAGAAGCCCGACACCGAAGGCGGAGGGCTTTTAATGTCCTGAGTTTGTCATCCCCTTACTACCCGCCATACACACAATATGTTTCATCACATTTGGGAGGAAATAACAAATGTATAAGACAAAAATAAACACATGATTGACAACCAACTTTTTTTTATAATTCAAAATAAAATTTAATAAAATTATTGCAAAATATACTTAATAGTAGTTTATGTGACTGTGCATAATGAAGGGCATTAAACACGAGTGTTTTAATGTCTAATTATGTACAGTTACATACACTACTTTATCTACCCACATATCATAAGCATCAATGCTGCATTCAGGAGCCGTACATTGTGACCACCATAAAGTTATAAAATTATTAGTAGGTACTATTTAGTTTTGTAACAAAATTACTGTTCGTATTTAAGTTTTATAATATTTCGGTGTTATTTTTGGCTGCATATTATTTTTCATCACATTTGAGAAAAAATAACAAATACATAAAACAAAAATAAACATTAAACGATTGACAACCAACATTATTCTGTATATGTGTTTTTTTAATTATCTATTGCATTAGCAAAACGGCGATCGGCTTAAAACAGAAAACAAATATATACAGGATCTTACCATCTATCATTAAACAAACAACCATTAACAATATTATGCAGCCAAAAATAACACCGAAATATTATAAAACTTAAATACGAACAGTAATTTTGTTACAAAACTAAATAGTACCTACTAATAATTTTATAACTTTATGGTGGTCACAATGTACGGCTCCTGAATGCAGCATTGATGCTTATGATATGTGGGTAGATAAAGTAGTGTATGTAACAGTACATAATTAGACATTAAAACACTCGTGTTTAATGCCCTTCATTATGCACAGTCACACTATTAAGTATATTTTGTAATAATTTTATTAAATTTTATTTTGAATTCAAAAAAAAAGTTGGTTGTCAATCAAGTGTTTATTTTTGTCTTATACATTTGTTATTTCCTCCCAAATGTGATAAAAAATATTGTGTGTATGGCGGGTAGTAAGGGGATTACAAACTCAGGGCATTAAAATTTTATGAATGAATGAAAATTTAAAAGCCCTCCGACTTCGGCGTCTGGTTTCTAATAGACCTTGGTTAGTAATCCCCTACTTACTACCCTTATGACACAATATACTATTGTTTGTGCATGCTTACGTCGATATCGAAAATCCCACTTACGGCCTAGGGTGACGTAATAGTATATTACATAACAAGGGTGGTAAACGAGGAATTACAAACGAGTGTCAATCGTTTAATGTTTATTTTTGTCTTATACATTTGTTATTTCCTCCCAAATGTGATGAAAAATATTGTGTGTATGGCGGGTAGTAAGGGGATTACAAACTCAGGACATTAAAATTTAATGAATGAATGAAAATTTAAAAGCCGTCCGACTTCGGCGTCTGGCTTCTAATAGACCTTGGTTAGTAATCCCCTACTTACTACCCTTATGACACCCCATACAACCATTTTCGGTCGCGAGAATTAAATAGTAGTAACACGTTTGCTAAAAGTAGTCGCCGAGTAGTAACTGTTACAACACATACAAAAAGTTGCAGTTCGGTTGCGAAGTGTGGTAACATTGTGAACACTTTGTGACTGACTGAAATTTTGGTAATTATTTTGCGGAACGGTTACTACACGGTTACCACTCAGTATTACAAGAATTTTTTTGAAAACATTGTGTTGAGTTTGCAACTGTGTACACTTGGCATGGAACTGTTACAACACAGTGTGGAAACGATTTTACTGGTTCCTATCAATTCCACACAAAGTTCGATAACTGTGTCTAAACGGTGTCAACCCCATAGAATAAAAAAAACCTCATATTGAACCAGCAGTTCTCAAAATGTATAACCCACCTTGATGAGAAATTTGGCTTAAATATATTTTTTTAAATTATTTTATATATTAATATTTTAATTTTAGCTGTTGCCCGAGGTAGACAATGGCGGGCTGTTTCCGAAAAAAATGGTACTTTATTATTAAACCTTTCTGCACCTGCGTTTTCAGTCTTGCCATCAAAAAATACTGCTTGGGAAATTGACCCAAGTGCATACCCCTTTGAAAGCATGCTTTTTAGGATAAAAAATCTTTTGCGAAAGGGTGATCTACCGTTAGCACAGGTGGCAAACCGTTTACAAGAGCTGTCTAAGCTAGCTCAAAATAATAATAAGGAAATGTATCCTTCTCCCAGACCCAAATTGTTGACGTAGCTCGGAAAGCGGCCAAGTTAAAGTGGGAATGGGCTGGTCACGTTTGCCGTATGCCGGATGAGTTGTGGGCCAAGACCACTACGGAGTGGAAGCCTAAAAACTCAAAACGGAAACGTGGCAGACCTCGCCGGCGGTGGCGGGATGACTTGGATTTCTTCTTGAAGGATTGGTCAGAAATAGCCTTAAGCCGAGATCACTGGAAGAAAAGGGGGGAGGCCTTTGCCCAGCAGTGGGATATTACGGGCTTAATATAATAATAATATAATAATCCTTCTGTAAAAAACAAAATGGTATTACCTACTGGAGAAATTGTCTTTTCGACAGTGCTCTTGAGAGAAAAGTGTAAACTATCATTTAACGATAAAGATAAATGGTTCCTCACGACCGATAACCAAATTTTTCAAATGGAATATGCAGAATCAAAAAGGGAAATAAAAATCGCCGGTAAAAAAATTCGAAAAACCTTTAATTTTTTCGATAAACCATTACAATCTTCACATTTCATCTTGGAATCCTGCGTACATTTCTTCCAATCTTGTAGCTTCAAAAAAAGTATCTATATCCCTCATTTTCACTCTGCATTTCTGTTTTCTCCGCTTCACATCATAAACGCTATTCCCATTGGTCCTCAGGGTTTCTACATCTTTTTTTTTGGCCGCTCTTGGCCAGTATAATATATCCGTTCCTTCCGCAGTCTTAATCCAGGCACGGCAGTAACGGCGTCTGAACCGCCTTCATTGGTAAATACCAAAGAAAATGGCATGCTTGAAAGAAAAAAAAGTTTGAGAACCCATGTCAATATATAACATCACCACGTCCATTTAAAAATTGTATCAAATTTAGTAACCGGTCGACACATTGTGGACACAGTGTTGTAACAGTGGAGATAGCATTTTCAACATGGATCTCTTTGTTTACATTATTATAAATCTTGAATCTGTATAGTTTTAACCACGGTTAAGTTACAATACTTATGGCATTTAAGAAAATAACGATATTATGTTCTATCAATGCCATTTTTATAGCATTTTACTACAAAATTATTTCTCCCAAATTTGCATTTAAACATAATAACTTACTTAATTTTTATGAATCCGTGGGCGCGTGGATAATACGAAGATATTTATGAAAAGTACACGAAGAAATCCAACTCGCATGCACTTTCAGGTCATGAGAGACACTCAAAGACAATTCACAATTGTCAGTCGACAAATTATCGCCATTACAACTTTTCAAAGTAAACATTTTATACTTATATTTAAATTGGCCCTGTGATGACAACAAAATGAACGAACGAAATCAAGTGAATGAATGAAACTCTCTTAAAAGTAGTCGCGCAATCACGAAACATGTGTCGACTTTGTGTGTAAACTTATTATCCAAAATGTAACCGTTTTTTTTTAAACTTCCCCATTTAAGTTGTGGCGACAGAACTGTGACCGAACAATAACCAAAAATGTGTCGTGTGTCGTCACAAAGTGTGCATACTGTTACGTAATTGTGACTAAAATGGTTGTATGGGACAGTATACTATTGTTTGTAGGTACATGCTTACGTCGATAACGAAAATCCCACTTACGGCCTAGGGTGACGTAATAGTATATTACATAACAAGGGTGGTAAACGAGGAATTACAAACGAGTGTCCATTAGCAGCCCGAAAACGAAGGCGAGGGCTTTAATGACACGAGTTTGGAATTCCTTTACACCAGAGTCACGTACGTCGTTTTTCATCACACTTTGGAGGAAATAAAACAAAAGTAATAGTCAATACCAAAATTACATACCGCCCTAGGGCGTAATATACGACTTACCGCCCGGTTTTCTAGCATGTAAACCTTTAAGGTGTGATAAAGAATAATTACCGCCCTAGGGCGTAATTTACGTCTTACCGCCCGCTTTTCTAGCATGTAAACCCTGTTTACGAGCAAGTGTGATGCAATTGAATTATAATGCATCCGTGTCTTTCGCTATCACATGGGTACCTAATTCTCAAAACGTAACGAATGCTTTGTCCTTCTTCAACCGTGTTAGGCGACCATCATTGTTAAATGTAAAATAATCTTAAAATATCTATACAATATCATGAATTTCTGACATACCACGAACACACTAATACAGTGGTATTGTTACTCATATACAAAAGATATGGGTAACTATCGTTGCACAAAGGACTCATTAAGTTTTGTTTTAATTAAAGAACTTAACTATGTACAAATGTATTTTGAAAATGACTCAATACTTACTCAATTACCAACGAAATTACGTAAGGAACCCACTCACAATTATTTATTTCATGAAAATCGTTAAGAAATTCGAGATTTAGGCAAACCAGCCGGAAATCTCGATACGTGCGCATCCAAATATACGAAACAGTTTGTTGGCCAAGTAGAAACTGTAACGCTTTCCTCGCTCAGTTAATAAACCAAAGAAACCAAGCAAGGTAACCAATAGTTACAAAATGACGCTAATTGCTGGCGCCATTACTTAGTTTGAAAACAACTATAATCTAGATCAATCAAGCCACATTAGACGATTGTATGTTCACGCTCGCGGTCGTAAAAGTTAGGCCACTGCTTATTTTGGGGATGTTAAGGGTGTTATTCCTCTAAATATGTGCGAGAGCTAAGCGATGAGCTGCGTTAAAGATACAAAACTATTATGTGATTGTTTCTACCAAAGCTAAGCGATTTCCAAAGTGGGTAAGCGTAAGTATACCTTACCCGCTTCGCAAAATCCCTGAGCTTTGAAGAATGTAGATACCATGAAGATACGTTACGAAGGTACCTATACCAGTCGCGTATTCTTAGCTCCCATCTAAGGCTCCCACACTTAGCTCACACCTCTGCCTATAAAAAAAATATGAAAAATAATTTTATGATACTTTTACCCGACTAAGCATAAAATAGGGACGGGAGGCACGAACGAAGTTCACTGGCACCTAAGTCACTAATTGACCGAGCGAGCGAAGCGGCGAAGAGCGAAGCGGGTGTTTCATCTTTGCCAAAATTTCTTTCGTATGTCCGGATGTCCGGATTTACAACATTAAGATTTGCCACATTTCTCAACCTATTCTCAAGAAATTCTGTGAATAGGTTCTAAACTAACTAGGTATGTATTATCTTTTTTGTTTCGTATCGATTCAATAAGCCTTTTTTTTAAATGACGGACGGTATTATGGCGTTTTTTAAGAGGCCTCATTCCTTTTAACATTTATTTTTTTCATATGATGACAAATATATTGATAATTTTATTTTAACCAACTTTTTGAGGTAAATAATACTTTTCCTCGAGTTTTAGCTAGTAAGTATTTCAATGAATTTTCAAACATATACCTACCAAAAAATCCCAATAGCCCTCTTCTAGGTAGTAACATTAATATAATGTTAAGAAACATGAATGATCATAGAGAAAAATGTCTAAAACAATCAGCATTTTAAAAGGAAGGAAAGGCCTTTTAAGGCTTATTTTCCAAATGTGTTGCAATAACATTTCTGAGAAATAAGTATCGCTGTTCGGTAATTCTGTTCGCTAAATGTTCCTTAAAATGTTTTCGATAAAATGATATTCGTTGTTAAGTTTGCCACAGCAAAACAAGGGACAACAGACAACACCCCAGCGGAATACAGTCCTGTTCCAATTAAGGTCAACAGAGCAATATTTCATACCTGCGTGACAAACGTAGCGTGATCGACAGACATTTTCATAATTCGCGTTGCGTATCAACGGAGCCATATATTGTCCTAAAATTATCTGTTTGGCGCATAAATAACGAGTTTTATGAAAAAAAAAATGTAAAAGGGCCCGGCAAACTTGTCAAGGTTATGGGCTGGTTTAGGGGTAGGCAGAGAAGAAAAATTGACGGTTTTCGGACTTCTTCCTTGAATAATAATAATACCCTTTATCGTGAACCACAAAATAGAAACAGAAAACACACAAAGAAATAACAAAATACATTAAAGTTTTAACAACAGGCGGTCTTATATATAAATAATGTGATTAAAAATATTATTCTATGGTTAGAAAATAATAATCTTAAAATAAATCTAGACAAGACATATATTATGCAATTTAGTCAACGAAAAGTAGCACCGCCTCTAAATGTTAAATATATAGACAAAGTATTAAATAAAACGAATGTAACTAAATTTTTAGGTTTAAATATAGATAATGATTTGTCATGGAAGTCACACTCCATGGATGTGTGTAGAATACTATATCGTTTCTCATATGCTCTCTATAAATTGTCGAAAATTTGTGACCGAAAGGCAGTGCTCACAGCCTATCATAGTTTTGTCGCAGCAACATTACGCTATGGTATTGTGTTTTGGGGAAATTGCACTTACCGTGATATGATTTTTAGAGCCCAAAAGCGATGCATTAGAGCCATTACTGGTCTAAATCCCTCTCAAAGCTGCCAGCCATATTTCAGATCACTAAATTTGTTAACTTTTCCATGCATGTATATTTACGAATGTTGTATGTATGTAAAAACTAATCCTAATTTGTTTCAAATGAAACAGCCATCTCAAAAATCAAATCTCCGGCTGAGAAAAGCCGAGGTATATGTCCCGATGGCAAAAACAGCCCTGATGAAAAAAAAACATTTTAGTAATGGGTCCAAAAATTATGAATAAACTACCGATAGATTGGCAAAATGTGACATTATGCAATAGTTATTTGTGCAACAAGAGAGCAAAGTTGTTTTTTGTTACGAGTGCTGATTTTGAGTCCCGAGCAAGCGAAGGATTCTATGTTATAATCCTGAGGGTAGCGAGGGACTCAACAGCACGAGATGCAAAAAACTTTGCTCTCGTGTAGCACACACAACTTTTCACCTCATCAGCGAGAACATATTCGACATTTTGTGCTTTTCCTTCCAACGTATTTTTATAGTCTTTGTTGCTGATTTCAATAATATTATTAATCAGAAAATAGATGTGCTGCTTAAAAAGGAATAACAATATAATTTAATTGAAATTATAATCAACCAACCAACACGGTTATTGTCATTATTTGATCAAATTGGAAGATTTACCAGATACATGACGTGTTTATTTATAAATACATATTATATTACGAGATTTTGTTTATAAATTGATTGATATTTTTACTCGTAAAACACCAAATAGAATAAATGCAAAAGAACATAAAAATTACAATATAAACTCGATATTTTTTAAGGTACGTTTCGAATATGCATCTATGATAAATGGTGAAATTATAAATTATTATTATATTTACAATAAGTAATAACTTGAAAAATCTTATTTTATTTGAGCAATGATCTATTGTTTTATATAAAAGGCACAATAATTTTTATATTCGGTCGTTAAATAAAAATATATTAAAGAAAAAAAAAATACGTTGCAATTAAAACTTTTTCGGGTGTTTTAATGTAATTTTTGGTATAACGCGTATCCGAACTGTTCTCAATCGAGGTCGGATTCGAAAATCGAATTTCAAATTGATAAGTTTCTATCCCTCTCTTTTATATACATATGAAAGAAACAGAAAGCATCGAGATTCAAATGATTAGAATTTTATAATTAACCTTTGGCTGAAGAATGTCAATTCGTGGTCAGATATTGAAAAAATTAAAAAGCTACTTTCTACTCACGCTCGAAACAAAATCGCATTTTGTTCACTGTTATCTGACAGCAAAATCGCCATGTTTGAGCTGGTGAGGTGAAAATTTAAATATTTATTGTCCAAATTTTTGTTAGAAAAGTGTTATTATAGTATTGGCGATTTTCTAAATGATGTTAACATATCTGTATAATATATATATGGTCGACATTCTACTAGGTATGTAATTTGTAATTTGGACATTGAGCATGGTTTTTTTAATTTTTTCTTAATTATTGTTATTACCATTATTTTTATGCATTTAATTTGAACATATGACATTTAATTTAAATTAATTTATTATTGTGAATTTAATATGTGATGCTTGTCAAGTTTGCAGGCGAAAATATTTGTACACCTGCATTTGTAGGTCAAACATAGTTGATCTTTATACTAAAAACATGTCACCTCATAACCTGTACCTATGTTTAACAAATAAATTATTTCTGATTCTGATTCTGATTCTTCTCGCTAAAAAGCGATCTCATCCAGACAACCTTAAGGAAGAGAGTAAACGAAAAATAATGCCCTTACCTAGTTTACCTACTTGTGTTACTTGTTGCTGTTTCTTGGCAAACATGGTTCTAGGTCATTAGAAAGTACTGTATTTGCTTTGATTCCCTTGCAAGCGTCAACAAATGCAGCATAACGGATATCTTTTGACTGCGTTGACTTAGAGAAGTTTGAATTTTTAGCAGCTCCGAAGGGCAGCAGACCTATGTATGTGATATTAATTCCTACATGAAACCTACACGCTTTCTTAAGAAGGGTACGTATTACAATGCCGAAGTTCAAAATACCGAATTTCATAAGACCTATGGATGGAAGGCCGAAAATTAAAATGTCGAATGTTTATTTGACCGAAAGTTTAAAATCCCGAAAGAACGTTTAACCGAAAGGATAAAATCCCGAAGACTGTAATCCCGAAGACTGTAATCCCGAAGACTGTAATCCCGAAGACTGTAATCCAGAAGACTGTAATCCCGAAGACTGTAATCCCGACGGCTAGAATTCCTACAGTTCAAATGCCGAACGATTAAAATAGTACAACAAAAGGAGCGTTTTTTAGGGATACCTATAAAAAAAAACTAACCTAACCTAACCCGGCCGAGTCGGATCTGCTCTGAAAGGTGATTGATTCACCTCAACCTATTCTCAAACTTTAAATGATTCACCTTTCAGAGCAGATCCGACTCGGCCGGGTTAGGTTAGGTTAGTTTTTTTTTTATATCCCAAAAAAACGCTCCTTTTGTTGTAAGTAATGATCATATTCTTAAAAGAAAAAAAAATTTTTTTTCATTGGCATTTTACTGACAATGTTTGACTTTCGGGATTATAAAATTTCGAGATTCAAAACTTTCGGGATTATAAAATTTCGAGATTTTAAACTTTCGGTATCATAAAATTTCGAGATAATGAACTTTCGATCTTTTCAAAATAGGTCTTTTGAGCATCGGTATATCTAATATAGAAAGAGTCAAAAAATGAAAAAATTAAAAAGCTACTTTCTACTCACGCTCGAAACAAAATCGCATTTTATTCACTGTTTTCTGACAGCTAAATCGCTTGAGCTGGTGAGGTGAAAACAATAATGTGGGCATTCCCACTTTTCGATAGAACCGTTAGGTCACGGCTTCCTCAGATAACATGCGCGTCATGCGCGTGGATGACTGACGAAACTTGTTGAAATTAGTTTTCTTGTTATGTTGCCTGTTTTTAGGGTTCCGTAGTCAACTAGGAACCCCTATAGTTTCGCCATGTCCGTCTGTCCGTCTGTCCGTCCGTCCGCGGCTTAGCTCCGTGATTAGAGAAAGCTGAAATTTAGTACGAGTATGTACATGTATCACGCCGACAAAACGGTAAAATAAAAACTAAAGAAAAATGTTTTTTTCGGGTACCTCCCGAACACCTAAAGTGGGGGTGAGTTTTTTTTTTCGTTCAACACTAGTATGTGGAGTGTCGTTGAATAGGTCTTTTAAAAATAATAGGGGTCTTCAAACATCATTTTTTGATAAAGTCAGCAGTTTTGTAAATATTCGCTCGGGAAATCCAAAAAATAGTGAAAAATAATGTCTAACTTCTCAACCACGGGTCAAAAAATTATGGAAAAATTCATGAAAATAAGGCCTTATTAGTACTTTCAATAAAACTATATTGAATAAAACCGGTCGAGCCGTTTTTGAGTTATCGCAAAAATTCATAATTTTCTTTAAAATGACGTAAGTGCCGCGCGGTGTTCTTATACTTCGCACCACATATTAGTTAAATGCCATACTGCATTAAAACATTTCGCTCAAACTGGTGCGTATAATCGATAAATTCCAGAAGGTAATAAGTGATTACAGTTGCTTTGGCGTTTACGACCTTTTTATAGAGCTTGAAATCTTTCTCGTAATTTAAATTTGATTTTATTGTCTATTGTGAAGGATGGGCTACTACCGAACCCTACACTGAGCGTGGCCCGACATGCTCTTGGCCGGTTTTTCTTTATGCTTTGTGTGTCGATCTTTGCGTTATTTATTTAAAATGCTTTTCATCTTATCGACCTCTATGTGGATACGATAATATTATTATTCAACGTGGTTACGCATTTGAATTTTTTCTTTGAACTTTGATCTTTTTATCAATGGTTTTTCAAAAGTTGTTTATATAACAATACCAGACGTAAATTCCTACTGATAAGTCGGAACACGGTCATCGTCGTGGACTACGCACTAACCTCATTGACCTTCCTATTTTATTTATGTAGACTGTAGGAGAAACCCCATGCCACCGGAGGTTATCAGGTAGGGTGTGTAGCGGTTGCTATATTACCGTTTATCTACACGTATACTGTAACATTTCTATGTATTTATCGTATGTGCATTACAAAACACTGGATCAGTAAAAAACCGGCCAAGAGCATGTCGGGCCACGCTCAGTGTAGGGTTCCGTACTTGTAGTCCTATTTGTTATGAAAAAAAGCTGCACTCTGTGATGGAAGCAAGCCGTTTTGCACAGTGATAATATAGACCAAAATAAACGATTTCACTCGAGGCGAAATTAGTTTCACCCCTTAGGAACAGAGATGGCGCCACTTATTCAAAAAAAGTTTAAAAAATTCTAAATCCTGAACGGATACTCCGATTTTGACGTAAGAGGTGCCAATCAGCAGATAATTACCCAATTTAACATGAAAAAAATTAAAATCACGTAGAAAATAATTTTGGATACCTAAGAAATAATATTTTCTGAAAAAAATATTTAAAATTTGTGATTTTTGGAATTTTACTCGTAAAAATGTATGTACATGGTACTTATTTTATTTATTTATATTAATACACAACTAATTTTACATTTACGAAAAAAAACCGCATATCATTAGCTCGTATAATTCCAAAGTTATTGAAGAATACAGACATGGCGCCGCTGGGTCCAAAAATCTTACAAAAAATCTAAAACCTCAACGGATATTCCGATTTTGATAATTAAGGTGGTAATCGACAGATATTTACTTAAATTAGTTTAAAAACATAAAATAAAAATTCAAATAGGCAAAAAGTAATAATATTTCCAAAAAAAAAACATACATTTTGAAAAAATATATTTTTTTTGGGTCTTTTATGTAATTTCATATAAAAAAAATCATGAATATAGCTTTATTTTACTTATGTATATTATAACACTATTAGGTAATTGATCGTTTAATAAAAAACCGCATGTCGAGAACTTGTACAGTTCCAACGGTATTGAAGATTTTACTATAGGGTGCCGGTGCGATGTTGCCGCCGCACGTGCAACTTATGTACATGTATATAGAAAAGTATTCTCCCGTTTCGAAGGTACTGATTACCCTGAAAATATAACCACAATTGAAAGTACAAATAATAATCATCACAAGTAGCACACAACACACTTATATCCCTTGTACAGCTTAAATTAGAGTTTTAACGGGTGAATAGGCTCCTATACAACCAGTTTGCTAATATCACAAGTATATTAGATGCTAAATAGCATTTCTGAATCAATATTTTACTTACTTTACGTTTTATTTTCACTTTAGTCTTTGCAGGCTTTGCATTGTAACGTGCAAGTTAGGCCGTCGCATCATAAAAAAAAACAACAACGCATTATGCCACAGCCCAATTTGTATCCATAATGTTCAAGGAGTTTCCAAATTGAACTAACCTTCAACTATTGTGGACCCCACCTACCTTTGATGCCGTTTCATTCCCAAAAAGAAGGACTTGGGACTCGATATTTCCAAATTAAAACGTGAACCCACATTTGGTTTGCATGAAACGGTATTCAATGGCAGCTGAAATAGATGGAAGGTATCTCACAAGCTTGTTTAGTTTAGTGTTTTTTAGTTTAAACAGATCTTTTCGAATCGCATTAACAGTAATAATATATGCTCTGTTGGAGCATCGTATAGCCTGCATGTGAATCTGGGACCAACAACGTTACGATTAATTGAGAACCAATTAATGACATTAATATAGTGATTGAATCTTACACGATTTTCACACATTATATTAAAATAATAAAACGGGACTTAATTGCGGTAAATAAACATTTTTGAACTCGGTTAAATCCCGTTTTGTTATAATAATGAATGACATTATTTATGTAAACACACCCTAAAAAAAAGAAACAAAAATGGCCCTAAGTAATCGTTTCACATGAGCCGTTACGTATCGAGAGAGAATTTCTATAGATAGCGATGTTACTTGCAAAAGCAGTAGTTATTTCAGGGTATAACATGCAAGTTTTAAAACAGGTCTCTTTTCTTATTGTATTAAAATTAGACGTCTTATCATACTCTGTGAAAGCCTTGAAGTGCAGTCATCATTTCATTACTTAAAGTAATAACTGTTTTGTAAACTTCTACTAGTAGACCGTTGCACTGACGACTGCAATTTGAATGCTTCGATGCTTTCACAGAGCTGGCGACAAGCCTTTCGCCGACTACTTCAGCTGCCATTGAACAACATGTTCTGCGTGTAGCGTTTCAAGCGAGCCAAATGTGAAATAAACGTCTTAATTTGGATATATCCTGTCCCAAGTCCTTTCTTTTTGGGAATGGAATGGCGTTGGAAGCAGGTTGCAGGTGCGATCCACAATAGAACAGTTAGTATGGGTGCAAATCGAGATAAGGAAAAATGCGTTGTTGCAGCCGATGCAACGGCCTAACATGCATGTTACAATGCACAGTTTAGTGAAAATAGGCAGAATATACTTGTGATATTAGCAAACTGGTTGTATAAGAGCCTATTCACCCGTTAAAACTCTAATTTAAGCTGTACAAGGGATATGAGTGTGTTGTGTGCTACTTGGGATGATTATGATTTGTACTTTCAATTGTGGTTATATTTTCAGGGTAATCAGTACCTTCGAAACGGGAGAATACTTTTCTATATACATGTACATAAGTTGCACGTGCGGCGGCAACATCGCACCGGCACCCTATAGTAAAATCTTCAATACCGTTGGAGCTGTACAAGTTCTCGATATGCGGTTTTTTATTAAACGATCAATTACCTAATAGTGTTATAATATACATATGTAAAATAAAGCCATATTCATAATTTTTTTTATATGAAATTACATAAAAGCCCCAAAAAAAAATATTTTTTTTCAAAATGTATGTTTTTTTTTGGAAATATTATTACTTTTTGCATATTTGAATTTTTATTTTATTTTTTTAAACTAATTTAAGTAAATATCTGTCGATTACCACCTTAATTATCAAAATCGGAATATCCGTTGAGGTTTTAAATTTTTTGTAGGATTTTTTGACCCAGCGGCGCCATGTCTGTATTCTTCAATAACTTTGGAATTATACGAGCTAATGATATGCGGTTTTTTTTCGTAAATGTAAAATTAGTTGTGTATTAATATAAATAAATAAAAAAAGTACCATGTACATACATTTTTACGAGTAAAATTCCAAAAATCACAAATTTTAAATATTTTTTTCAGAAAATATTATTTCTTAGGTATCCAAAATTATTTTCTACGTGATTTTAATTTTTTTCATGTTAAATTGGGTAATTATCTGCCGATTGGCACCTCTTACGTCAAAATAGGAGTATCCGTTCAGGATTTAGAATTTTTTAAACTTTTTTTGAATAAGTGGCGCCATCTCTGTTCCTAAGGGGTGAAACTAATTTCGCCTCGAGTGAAATCGTTTATTTTGGTCTATATTATCACTGTGCAAAACGGCTTGCTTCCATCACAAAGTGCAGCTTCCAAGCCAAAACCGTCCATAACAAGTAATACTATTGCCTATCCTTCACAATAGTTTAAATTACGAGAAAGATTTCAAGCTCTATAAAAAGGTCGTAAACGCCAAAGTAACTGTAATTACTTATTACCTTCTGGAATTTATGGATTACACGCGCCAGATTGAGTGGAATGTTAATACAGTATGGCACTTAACTAATATGTGTAAAGTTCGAAGTATAAGGACAACGCGCGGCACTTACGTCATTTTAAATAAAATCATGAAATTTTACGATAACTCAAAAACGGCTCAACCGATTTTATTCGATATAGTTTTCATTGAAAGTACTTATAAGGCCTCATTTTCATGAATTAATCTATATTTTTTTGACTCGTGGTTGAAAAGTAAGAGGGGAGGGGACACTATTTTTTTTATTTTCGGAGCGAATATTTTCAAAACTACTGACTTTATCAAAAAACAATGCTTAAAGACCCCTATTATTGTTAACAGACCTATTCTACGACACCCCACACACTACGGTAGAAACGAAAAAAAAAATCATCCCCACTTTAGGTATGTGTTCGAGAGGTACCCGAAAAAAAGTTTTTTTTTTTTAGTTTTGATTTTACCGTTTTGTCGGCGTAATACATAGGTACACATACTCATACAAAATTTCAGTTTTCTGAGTGGGCGATTCTCCGGGCCGAGGTATTTTGCTTGACTTCGGTGGTCAATTTTATTTTTCATATTTTTGATTCGTGACTTTATATAAAAACGGCCTAATTTTAAAAAATATTGGTAGCAAAGGCCCTCTTCTGAACTTAGTGGTTCATAAGATATTTAAGATTTTACAATCACCGAAATCAAAGGCTCAATACTTCAGAGTTTTCGATGTGTAGCTCGCTGAAATGACGACCCTTAGGAATATTTGTAGTGTCAGGCTGTTGAGGCATAATACCCTGATGCACCAGTTCAACGAGATGGGTAAACCATGTGCTAAAATGCCAATGAGATGCCGGTGAAAGCAGCCTAACGAACAGCAACCCACCGAAATTAGAAAACAAAAGAAGCACAGTCAGAACTATGCTGCATTAACAAAATCACGATTATAAGCATTGAAGAACTGATTGAGGGGCATGGCAATATAGAAATAATGTAAAATCAGTTGGTTTTATCGTAAAAATTGAATGCGGTGGCAATTTTTATTGACTTCAGTGGTCAAAAATTACACCGAATCAATGGAAATCAATTCCACCGATTTCAAAATTTAATGTTTTTTATCGATTTAAGGAATACTAAAAGTAATATAGACACGAACAAATTATTATGGACTTACATTCTCCCGGAGATAGTTTATTCACTTATAAAATTGCAGACACACAATCACTGAACAACACAAATTGTTCCACCGAATTCAACAAAACACGTAACCAAATCCACCGAATGACGAACGAACCCACACAAACTCTACCTACAAGCCATTGAGCCGACGTCTACTCTCGGCGGCGGTGAGAACAAAACTGAAGCTAGTTGCTTGCGAGCTGCGGGTTTCTAGTATACTTCTTCAAGGCAGTGCTGACGTGTTTTAAAGTTTACACTGAATTCACTAGTTACCCTCGGACGCTCCGAAAAATAGTTTTTATTTAAAATGTTTAGCAGATAAATTATATCTATAGGAACAAAATGATTAATAAACTAATGCTGAATACGGGAACACATTTGAAATCATAGTGTCCAGACCCAATATCCAGTTATGATTTTTATTTCAACAAATCTGGCAAGCGGACGCTCCCAGTGAACGTCAATTTTTGTAATAACTTCTTTTTATTGTCATGTTAATGAATTATCATGAAATGTTTACATAGCTCGCCAGACGAAACAAACCGTTAGGTACTAGCTTGATTTTATTCAGAAATATTCGATGGTAAATTTAACCATTTTCAAGCCCGGACACTTAAAAATGCCACTCCTGAGAAATGCCCTAGTACTAATGATCACGGAGCTAAGCCGCGGACGGACAGACGGACAGATTGACATGGCGAAACTATAAGGGTTCCTAGTTGACTACGGAACGCTAAAAAGAGGCGGTAATTTCGAGTAAATTTTATTATTTATTAAGTGCATATTGATAGCCCGCCCTATGTTTGTTTTATTAAAATAAATTGTTTCTGTTATTTAAATATTTATAATATAAGCTTTTTAGGGTTCCCTAGTCAACTAGGAACCCTTATAGTTTCGCCATGTCCGTCTGTCCGTCTGTCCGGCCGTCCGCGGCTTAGCTCCGTGATCATTAGTACTAGCTGAGCTAGTACTGAGCTGGTGTGACAAACTTTCAACACGTCCCGTATAAGGTTGTCTGAAGCGGTAGCATTAGCATTAGCATAACAATGTTTCGATTCTCATATATACCAACTAGTGTATGTATAATCTATATCACCTATTATTAATTTCTTATATCTATTTTTGACACAAACACACACACAGCACGCTGTTTTACACATATCCTGATCTGGATCCACGGAAGAGGGCTTGTGCACAAATCACGTGAGGTTCCATAGGGGGGAGGGGGGGTCACGAAAAAATCACGAAATATCACGTTGGGGGAGGGGGGGGGTATAAGGAGACCTCACGTGTATTTTTTCTACAGTGAACGGACTAACAAAAAGTCGATATTTTTTTCTCGGTTTTGTTAAAAATAAGTCTTGACTTGTTAAATACCTCAAAATAGCGAGTCTATTTTACGAAATTTTGGCGGAAAAAAATACACGTGAGGTAGTGAGGGGGAGGGGGGGGGGGGGGGGTAGCAAAGAACCTCACCAAATATCACCAGGGGGAAGGGGGGGGGTCAAAAAGTAGCCGAAAAAACCTCACGTGATTTGTGCACAAGCCCAGACCAGCGTCGTGGTGCTCACAAGTGCTGTGACATATGCTGAGTGGGTTCCATTTTTGCAGCCTAGATACCATTTAGCTTATAGCAATACTAGATAGATAAGTAAAAAAAACACTAATTAAATGTAAACTGTTTGTTATAATGTTAAATGTAATTGGTTTGCAAAATAAATGTATCTTCTTCTTCTTCTTCTACTACTAGAAAACTGGGTATAAGTATGTATAGGTATCACGCCGACAGAACGGTAAAATAAAAACTAGTTTTTTTTTTTCGGGTACCTACCTCTTGAACACCTAAAATTGGGGTGATTTTTTTTTTTTTCGTTCTAACACTAGTGTGTGGGAACTGGGAAGTCGTTGAATAGGTATTTTAAAAGTAATAGGAGTCTTTAAACATAACTTTTTAATCAAGTCAGCAGTTTTGTAAATATTCGCTCCAAAAAAAAATAGTGTCCCCCCCCCTCTAACTTTTCAACCACTTGTCAAAAAATTATGGACAAATTCAAAAAAATGAGGCCTTATAATCACTTTCAATGAAAACTATATTGAATAAAATCGGTCCAGCCGCTTTTGAGTTATCGCAAAATTTCATAATTTCCTCTAAAATGCATTAAAATGACGTAAGTGCCGCGCGGTGTCCTTTTACTTCGAATGTTACACATATTAGTTAAGTGCCTTACTGTATTAAAACATTTCGCTCAATCTGGCGCGTATAATCGATAAGTTCCAGGAGGTAATAAAGTGATTGCAGTTACTTTGGCGTTTACGACCTTTCTCGTAATTTAAACCTATAACGGGCTTCGGGCCGTCTATTGTGAAGGATGGGCATCCACGGAACCCTATTACATTGAGCGTGGCCCGCCATTGCCGGCTCATGGCCGGTTTTTTCTCATCTCAAAACTTATGAACACACGAGGTGTGTTATCATCTGTATAACGAGGTATGTACATATATCGTCGAGTAGTATCCATACCCATAACATATATTCTGCGAATATAAACATATCAAATGTCTTTTACACTAATTGCAATGACATCCAATGAAATTATGCTTCATCATCATCATCATCATCATCAGCCAAAAGACGTCCACCGCTGGACATAGGCCTCCCCCAGAGAACACCACCATGGCCGGCCCCGCGCCGCCCGCATCCAGCGGCAGCGGACTCCAGCGACCTTCACCATGTTTGCACGCCGACAGACTGCTGCGCAAGGCTCGCGCCTCTACAATAAAATAAATTCCATAATCTCCATCTACTCCATGTCCAGATATGAAGCAAAAATAAAATTACAACAATGGCTACAAACTCAATCTTACCATGACACTGAAAAACTTTTGCTAACGCTATCTTGAATACAAGGCAACTTAGACATAGATTAACACGTAATTTAAAATTTCTACGTTCACATGTTTGTCTTTTCTATCATATCGCTAACTCAGTGAAACTCAGTTTGACCACGTTATTAAACTCTAATTATGTTTTTTTTTTTTTTTTCTTACACCTTTAATCCGTTTTACCTAATACTTATATGCTGTTACAAAGTCCAAAATGTTTGTTAAATTGTTCACTGTATCCGGACGAACTCAAGCCCCTAAGGCACAGGTTTATACCTAGTTTAGGGGTCGAACGAAGCTCGATCACCTTACTTTGTCTTTCTTGTACAAACCTATAAGAATTTTGTAAGTCTTTTAATGTAACGCATTTATGTACAATAAATGATTTTATTATTATTATTTATTATTATGTCATCAGTCCACCTTGCGGGCCTGTGGGGGGCCTACCCACGCTGCGTCGTCCGGTACTTGGTCGCCAAATTATGCTTAAAATTGTTATTATATTGGTTTATAATTATATCCTTATATCAACCATTTCTCAACCGATTATCATGAAATACCACTTTACTTCAGAACATTCTTATCAGAATTTAAAACTGTTTTATAATCGGTTTTAATGGTGCAAAAGTTGTCTATATAAAATACCGGATGTGATAAAATGGAACCCGGTCACTCTTTGTTGTCGTGGACTGCGCAGTAACCTTCTTGGTCTTTCCTGATTCGTGTCGGGGAAGTCCCGGACTAATGGGGGAAAATTGATAATTACTGATAATACTTGTCAAATTCTAACGAATAATCGAAAAAATTAAAAAGGTAGGTATAGGTATAACAGATTTCAGATTGAGATTTCAGATTGAGATTTTAGATTGAGATTTCAGATTGAGATTTCAGATTTTTTATTGGTAAATGTACAATATCAATTACAAGTCATTTTCATCTATAGTAATAACAGCTATTAAAACTTTACATAGTTACATACGTAGGTATATGATATCAGCGATATATTATTTATAAGTTTGTTTCAGACTAGTGTTTAGGTCAACGGTCCACATTCAAAAATTCGTTTATACTGTAACAAGCTAAGTAGTGTTTTAAGTTTCCTAGAAAATGTGGTGTTATTTTCACACTCTTTTATGTCGGTAGGGATACAGTTGTATATGTTGGGTCCGATAACGCTGAGCTGAGCACGAGCCTTTGCCAACCGTCGTTGTGGCGGCACTAGGAGGTGCGGCCTACGCGACATTCTAGGATTACGTTGGCCGTAAGTTTGGTAATCAGATAGGTTAGAACGAACATATTCACAGGCTGCTAGTATGAACACACTCGGCAGAGTCAGGATTTTTTGTTTAATAAATAAATCACGAGCTGGGTAGTCGGCCGGTTTTCACTCAATGATGCGTAGGGCTCGCTTCTGCAATTTAAACAGACGGTCGCGGCTGGCGGATGTGGCCCACAGATCCACGCCTTGTATTAAGATGGAGTGGAAGTAACCAAAATAGGCTTTTCTTAAGTTGCTAGAGGACAGGGTGGGTGAAAGCCTGGATAACGCGTAGCAGGCCGAGGACAGTTTGTCACAGGCATAATCTATATGGGGAGACCAAGTCAACCCGGAGTCGATCATGAAGCCCAAGTACCGAGTCGCGTCAACTTGTGGAACGGGCGTATTATTAGTTGTGATGTTTAGTGGGCCGTGTTTTTTCTTTATTTGAAAATGCACAATATTCGTCTTTTCCACGTTCAGAAGCATCCCATTTGCTGTAAACCAGTTAACTAATGAAGCCATGACCGAACATAGGATTGACTTCAAATTTTGAATGTTATCCGCGTTCACTATTATGCAGGTGTCGTCGGCGAACATAACGTATTCAGGGCCTCCACAGGCGGCTGTGATGTCATTAACCAGCATTGAAAACAGGTAGTTTCCCATGACAGAACCTTGGGGGACCGCACTTTTACACATATCAACACTACTATTCACTATTAAGTTATTGATGTAACCACTACGGACATCTTTTAACTTCACCCAGTATTCCGACTCCAGCTTTTGTAGACGAGTACTCAGCTCAGCGTTACCAGGATGAGAGGTTGCTAACATATAGTTTTAATTTGGTTTACTTATATCTTTCCGTAATTTTTTAATGTGTCCATTGACCCACACACTTGTATTTTTTACAGGATATTTTTTAATGGGAAAATGTAAATTTAAATAATGTTTAATACGTATCCCGTTATGAATGTCGGATACGTATTTGAATATCGAAAGCTAATATATCTAACGTTAAAAAGTCGACGATCAAAATATCTTAAGTTAAAATATCGAACGATCTAAATATCTACTATCATTATATCGACGTTTGGAATACCTAAAAGTCAAATACCGAATTGCTAAAATATCGAATGTTCAAAATATCTACAATAAAATTATCGAAACATGTTAATATCAAGCGGTGGTTCACAAACAACTATCTAACTTTATATACTCTCATAATCTGCTGAGCCCCTTTCAGTCTGGTTTTCGACCCAGCCATAGTACATGCACCGCGCTTCTCAAAGTTACTGAAGATTTCAGACGGGGCATGGAGGATCAACTGGTCACAGTACTTATTCTGATTGATTTCTCCAACGCATTCAATACTGTTGATCACGACATCCTTCTTGCCTTGCTCGAACATCTAAATGTGTCCCCCTCTGCCCTAAGTTGGTTTTCCAGTTATCTTCGTGGTCGCCGGCAGGCAGTCCGTGTAGACCGATCTTTGTCCGACTGGTGTGACTTAGCCACTGGCGTTCCTCAAGGAGGCATTCTTTCTCCACTGCTATTTTCCACCTTCGTCAACTTCATCACTCCCGATCTTCGCTGTTCTTACCATCTGTATGCTGACGACCTACAGATCTATGATCAATGTAAAGTGGCTGACGTTACCGCTGCCATTGACAAATTAAACTTAGACCTGTTACACATTCAACAATGGTCGGAGAAATTTGGCCTGTTTGTGAACCCTTCTAAGTGTCAGGCTATTGTCATTGGTAGCTCTCGCCAGCTTGCCAAACTTGATCTGGATTCTCTCACACCACCTAATTTCAATGGAATGCCTATTATATTTAGTCCCAGTGTCAAGAATTTAGGAGTTCACTTGGATAGCACACTGAGCTGGAAGGTACAGGTGAGCGAAATCAGCAGGAAAGTCATTGGCTCGCTTCATGCTCTGAACAAACTAAAGAACTTCTTGCCCATTAAAACCAAGGTGTTACTAGTAAATACCCTAATCCTGCCGATAATTGACTATGGTGATGTGTGTTATCCGGACTTAAATGAAGATCTTCTTGATAAGTTGGATCGACTTCTTAATAATTGTATTCGTTTCATTTTCTGTCTCCGTAAATATGATCACGTGTCCTCATTTCGCTCTCAACTTGGCTGGTTTCCCATCCGTCAACGACGCAACATTCGTATGCTTTGCATTCTCTATTCGATTCTTAACGATCCACAATCTCCTGAATACCTCAAGACTTTCTTCTGTTATATCGAATCCACTCGTAACCGTCATTTTCGCTCTTCTGGCAATCTCGCCCTTTCTATCCCTCTTCACCGCACTGGTTTCATGTCCAATTCATTCTCAATTCAAGTGGCTCGCCTCTGGAACGGTCTTCCTCTCTCAATTAAACAGGCACCGAGTAAGCTAGCGTTTAAAAAGTCCGTGTGCAGCTTCTTTGCTGGCAGAAATGAAGTCTCGTAGTCTATCTGCTTAGTATGTTTCATCGCTGTATATATTTATGTATATATTTATTTATATTATATATGTTTATATTATATCAGATGTATGTATATATTTACATGTATTATAATTATGTTTTGTTACTTATGTGTAAGTTAGTTGCACCGCCTACAATTTTTCCGCTTTGCCCTAAGGTTGATTGGTAGAGAATGCCTCATGGCATTAAGTCCGCCTTTTGTACGATAAGTTTTCTTTTGTGCAATAAAGATTAAATAAATAAATAAATATCGAAACCCAAAATATCAACCATCAAAAAGCCAACGTTTAAACTATCGAAATTTGAAATAGCGAACGATCTTAATATCTACTGTCATTATATCGACGGCTGACATTCCGAACGCCCAAATGCCGAACGGTTATTAAATTGCACGTGGACAAAACAGGAGGGTAGATGCGAAATAATAATGAGCTGTTTGTGAAAGTCCGAATCTAGGGCTCTCGCTGGTTAGGACGCGTGCCGACACAGAGCACCCTAGAGTGTTTTTGTAAAGCCGGAGGCGCGGAGGGATGAATGAATGAATGAATGAATGATCTTTATTTGCATAAAATGTGGTACAAGGTTGTTTGTGCTAATAGTTACATGGAAACACACATTTCACCAGCAGCTGGCATGCAAAAATACAATGAAGTATATCTGGTATACCTACATATGCTATGATTTTAATATTAACAATCTCATTGGGAGTGCAGCCCTCGCCCGCCGTGACAAAGCTCGGGAGCTGTGCGAAGCAAGGAGTTCAAGGAGTTGTAATATGGCTTTAAGTATGTTTTGTAGCATTGTAGAATCCCTTTGCACCATATTAACGATTTAAAATCTGCGTTAACTTGGGATTGATCACTGTATCGTTTGGCCGACCGCGCGCAACTAACGCTCATCTCATATCATAATGATCCCACAAAACCTTGATTTTATAAGTGACTAGAAGGTGCCCGCAACTTCGTATTCGTACGCGTATTTTTTTATACCGTAGTCGAATAAAAAATAGCCTCTGAATGTCCAGCAATCCCTGTACCAAAGTTGACGAAAAATTGTCCAGGCGTTTGGGCGTGATGAGAGGACAAAGGGAATGCTGCTCAACAGATGGCGCCAGACTGGCGTGGCGCCGCGCGCCCATACATAACAAAATGACGATCTGCATCACGCTATTAAGATTTTTCCTTAAATAATATACATTGCATTTAAATATAAATAATATAACGACAAATCCACATAAAAAAACTGTTAACAACCCTACTATACTATACCATGTACAAGTACATTCTGAAGACATCATTCGTCAAAATTTTAAAGTTTTCGTAAGCGTACCATGAATATCGTAGACATGTTATTTATATGAGCATAGGAATAAAAACAAAAAACAAAGGGTGAACTAATTATATACAACTAGCGACCCGCCCCGGCTTCGCACGGGTGATATGCCGATAAATAATTATGCATGTATTATACATATAAACCTTCCTCTTGAATCATTCTATATATTAAACAAAACGGGTGCGTACCACGAGATATAAATAACTAAGTACAATAGCAATGCTATGATGAATAAATGAGAGAGTTTTAAAATAAAACGTAACTGTCACTATGACACATTGTTCAGTTCAGATCAGTAAGCGTCCATTTCATTTGTTATTATTATTTTTAAGCTCAAAGTTTGTACAAAATGTGGCCTTATTATTAGTAATGGAGGTATAGAATTGTATGACGACATTTAAAGTTCTAAAAATAGTAATATTGCTTTGCTGATCCGCGATATAATAACGTGCCAGTTAATTTGTGCTAACCCGTTATACTTATTTGCGTATTTTTTCATGCATAAATGCATTAAATAGTCCCACCCTCCCACCACGATAGGAAAAATAAAATAAATACGCAAATAAATATAACAAACCACCACCAAATTAACAAAACTTACTCGACACGTGTTTCGCCTCTCTACGAGGCATCATCAGGAGATGTCGACGGTCTGGAGTCCGACGACCGAATGAGCTGCCCAGGCAGGTCGGCCAAATATATAATCCGGCCACCCCTATTATGTAAGTGAGGGTAAGATGCAAAAATAAGTAGTAACGGTCATGTAACGACACATTCTGGACAGTTGCACGAAGCTGTTTGGATAAAATCTGGCCTGATCGGCTTCGCTAGCCGTTTTTTAAATAATGAAATGAATAAGGCGTTACTTTGCGGATATACATATTAACTAAAAATAGTAATATTGCTTTGCTGATCCGCGATATAATAACGTGCCAGTTAATTTGTGCTAACCCGTTATACTTATTTGCGTATTTTTTCATGCATAAATGCATTAAATAGTCCCACCCTCCCACCACGATAGGAAAAATAAAATAAATACGCAAATAAATGAAGGGATGTTTACAAAAACAACATAACTAACATTTTTGGCGGATTTGAGTTATTGGTACCACAGTGTTCATCTTAGAAGAAGCTACAAGTCTTGGAAAAGATGTTGTCCAAAAGTTACCCCATTTGTCCAAAATCGGCACCTAAAAATATACCCATTTTACAAAAACTACATATCTACATTATTTTTTACAAAAAGAACATAACTATACTTATACTTAGGTACTATAGTACCCAATATCTGACATATTATATTATGATTATTATTATGATTTAACTGTATGGGTTCACGTAAAAAAACTTGATTTTAAATATAATAATTATATACATACATACTTTTTTGAGTAGGTTGTGTAACTGGCAATTACATTGTTTCGGCCTACACAAGACGTCCGATAATACTACGAGAAGGCGTAATTTTGACATTAGAAATCTGTTAGGCGCTTGCTTCAGTATAGCGCCGCCATGTCATGTTTATTCATTCGCTCTTATACAACTGTCATGTACTGATGTACAGTAAACGTTTATTAAAATTTCTTGGGTTTTATTTAACAAAGTAAAGCCACGTTATGTAAGCCAATACATAAATTGGTGGCCCATGAGGGGAGAATAAAGAAAGAAGTATTAAATCGGCGAAAACGCAAGTTTCACGGCAACTAATTCGGAAGGCGCGTATGCAGTTTTGAAGATCGCCAAAGAAGTGGACGAAATTGAACTGGCATCAGGGCTTCGTGTCTGAAGACGGACAGTGGCATGTCTAAAGTATCACACCGTGCAGCGCAGGCCTGACTACAAGATAAGTGCCCTTCCTTTGACCTCCCGGCTCCCTAATAGTTTACGTCGATACTGTTTAAATAGTCAAAATAGCAAACTATTTTCTATTTAAATAGCTAAATAATCGCCTGAACTTGTGTAAATTCGTTGAAGCAATAGCGCAATTGTGGTATATTCGTTAAAATTACAACATTTCTTTGTTAATTTAGACTTCTACGTCTACCTACATATTTAAATATCACATATCGAAATATTTTAAAACTTCATATCTTATTAAATTACGGTGGCCCATTATTAATAACACAAATTTAAGCCTTGTTTGTTGCGAATCGACTTGGTTTAATTTCCCATAAGTTTCAAATGTTACTTTAAAACCAGATATAATTAAGTAATAAGTACGCGCATACCTACAAATTAATAGTTCAAAATTAAATAAGGTTAACTTCTTAGCAACTTAGAAGCCCGTGCCTCCTTAAAAGTCGTGTATTTAGCAGTTTTACTCCCGTATATTTTGCCGACGATTCCAGGATCTAACGGTGCGCGGTGGACCGACGCCCTAAGGGCTGACAGGCTGATACGGTGATCAACTGAGCGCGCCGCTGGGTCTCGCGGTCAAAGTCGACGGCGCAGCTGCACACCGTCTTGAGGAGCGTGAGCGTATTTTTTCTTTCTAATAATTTATTTCAAGTGAACGTTTAGTTTCGTTTGCGTTCAATATGTCTAATCCTGCCGATGGTCCTCAAAGTTCGGCAGCTCCGGCAAAGGAACTAAAAAACTTATTGACGATGCGTAGCTCAATTAAAGGGCAAATCACTAAGTTTCAAAATTATATAAACAGTGCAAATGAGTCCGAGGAACTCACACAAGTCCAGCTCGCGGAATTAAATCTCAGGCTTGGCAGATTTGAGGCATTGTCGGTGAGATTTGACACGTTGCAAAGTCAGATTGAGGTATTAAGTCCGGATAATTTAAATAATGAAATTGATGAACGTGATAGCATTGAAAATAAAATTATCATGAACATCGCGTCAGCTAAGAGTCTGATAGCAAGTTATAATAATAACGAATTGGAACAGCGGCGGCTTTCGAACGCTGCGGATACACAGTGCTGCCACGACCATCATGAACAAGGTTTTAAGTTACCATTAATAGAAATTGCAAAGTTTGACGGTGCATACTTTCGCTGGCTCGAATTTCGGGATACGTTTGAGAGCTTGATTCATAACAATAATCGTATAAAACCGGTTCATAAGTTTCAATATCTCGTTTCTTATCTGGAGGGCGATGCCGCTCGCATTATATCAAATTTAGAAGTATCTTCGGCTAATTACGCGGAGGCTTGGCGGATGATCGGCGAGCGTTACAACAATAAAAGGATGTTGCTCAATCATCATCTTAGTTCTTTGTTCAATATTAACGTACACGCTCGCGAGTCAGAAAAGTCATTGCGTTATTTGGTTGACCACGTCACAAAAAATTTACGGGCGTTAACCAGTCTAGGCCAGCCAACTGACCAATGGGATTTGCTGCTCATTTTTATGTTGTGCCCTAAATTAGATAGTCGTACACTTATTAAGTGGGAGGAATATCGCAACACGCTCGAAGACATCCCGACGTTTGAACAATTTAAAAAATTCATAACTGACCGCGCGGATGTCCTTGAAGCCTTAAATAAAAGCAAATATGAAAGCGATTGCTCCAAGTATACGTCACCACCTTCACGAACTGCTCCCTCAGCACCGCGCCCCTCTCATCCGGTACCTCAGCCGTCTCACAGGCAACCAGCATTTATTAAATCATTTCCGAGTACCACTCAAGCAAAGTCGGTCTCTTTTAAACCACAAAATAAACCTTTGGTGCACGTTTGCATAATCTGCGACGGAAATCATAAAGTCCACGAGTGTCCAAAGTTCAAATCTAAGTCTGTTCAAGACAGGTTAGCTGATGTAGCTATATACAAATTATGCGCTAATTGTTTAAGACAGGGTCATCGAGCTAACGATTGTCGTGGAGGTCCTTGTCAAGAATGTAACAAAAGGCACAACAGCCTGCTCCACGAGCCTGCGCCAGGCGATGTAAACACCGCTGCAGTGCTCAGCCAGTCAGCAATGATGACTTCAAGTAATTCACTTGGCTCGGTGCTTCTATCCACTGTGCTCATAAAAGCGGCCAACCCTGTGACTAAAGAAACTCACACGGTACGAGCTCTGTTAGATAATGGCAGCGAGGCCTCATTTGTAACCAAGGCATTAAAAGACAAATTGTCACTTCAATCAAAGCCTATTGACCTTCTGAAAGTCATAGGAATTGGCAACAGCACTACAAAAAACGTTGTAGAAAGGGCTGATGTTCAAATAAATTCATTGAATAGTTCATTTGAGGTTACATTATCATGTCTAGTTTTGGAGGAATTAACAAGTAACATTCCTAAAGCGACAATTAACGTCGAAGGCTTGAAACTGCCTGATAATATTAAATTAGCGGATCCAAATTTTAACCAATCGGCTCCCATAGATATGCTAATCGGCGCGGATCTTTTCTGGGACATTATAGGCAGTGAACAGCGATCCCTTGGTCCCAATAAACCAAGGTTACGAAATTCTGTCCTTGGTTGGTTAATATCTGGACCCATCAGTGAAACAAGCACGCGCAGATCAATAAATTGCAATCACGCAAGCATTATTGAGTCACACGAAGATGATTTGAACCAATTATTACCTAAATTTTGGGAATTAGAAGACGTCCCTAGTAAAAATAGTAAAACACTGTTTATGACCGAAAGGGAGAAGGCTTGTGAAAAGCATTTCTCTGCTCACACATTTCAACTTGAATCCGGGCGATACTGTGTGAGGCTTCCATTAAAAAATACTCCAGAAAAACTTGGTGATTCTTATCACTTGGCAAAAAAACGGCTGCTAAATTTAGAGAAAAAATTTAAACGTAATCCAGATCTTAAATCTGAATATATTAAATTCATAAATGAATATATTAATTTAGGGCATATGTCCAAATCACCAGAAGTTAAGCCTAGTCCCGGCTATTTTTTATGTCACCACGCTGTATTCAAGGCAAACAGTGAGTCAACTGCACTGCGAGTCGTATTCGACGGTTCAGCACCCTCCTCCTCAGGTCTATCATTAAACGATATACTCTTGGTCGGTCCGAATGTCCAGGACTCGCTTTTCTCAATTTTAGTCAGAGCTCGGCAGTATAAATATATCTTAGCTGGAGATATTGAAAAGATGTATCGGCAAGTTCTAGTTAACAAAGACGACAGAAATTTACAGCTTATTCTTTGGCGAGAAAACGAGTCACAGGCCATTCAGACTTATAAACTAAACACGTTAACGTATGGAACGGCCAGCGCGAGTTATCTTAGCACGCGCTGTTTGGCCCAAATCGCAGAGGAGCAGGACGACATACTCATAAAAGACATAATTAAAAGAGATTTTTATATAGATGATCTAATTACGGGATCAGACAATGAACATGAATTACGCTATATACAAAAAACTGTAGCAAATGAATTAAAATCGCGCTGTTTCAACTTACGTAAATATAAAAGTAATTTGCCTACTTTATTTGAGAATTCCGAAATAAATACACATGAAAACTTAACACTAAGTGAGTCGTCGAGCACGCTCGGACTGGGGTGGAGTCCGTCTGAAGACTTACTTACATTCCCAATAAAAGATTTACCAAATGATAATGATAGCATAATAACAAAAAGATTTATTATGTCAACAGCTTTCAAAATTTTTGATCCATTAGGAATTTTAAGCCCGTACACAATACAGCCCAAAATGCTCCTACAGAAACTATGGCTAGAGAAAATTGACTGGGATCAACCTGTCCCACAAACATATAAGCAAGAATGGCTTGAATTTTCTGAAAATTTACAGTACATTCAAGATTTTAAAATTAATAGGCGTGTGCTCTGTGACTCGCCTAAGTATGTCGAATTGCATACTTTCAGCGACTCTTCTCAGAGCGCCCTCGGAGCGTGTGTGTATGTAAGGTCTATCAATAACAATAATGAAATTAAGGTTAGTTTATTATGCGCCAAGTCGAAGGTTGCTCCGCTCAAGCCCACAACGATACCAAGACTTGAGCTCTGCGCCGCTCTGCTTTCCGCCAGGCTGTGTAAGGCAGTATTAGACTCCCTCAGATACAGGCCGGATCGCATAGTGAGATGGAGCGACTCAAGCGTGGTATTGGCTTGGATAAATAATAACGGTAAAAAATTAAAGCCATTTGTAGCGAATCGGATTAGCGAAATATTAGAAACTTCAGAGTCAGCTGACTGGAGATACGTGCCCACTGCAGACAATCCCTCAGACCTCATAACGCGCGGCGTAAACGCCAATCGCTTGCGGAGCTTGGATTTGTGGTGGTCTGGCCCTCGTTTCCTGTCTGAAGATGAATCTCGCTGGCCAGTGTTGAAGGTCACGACGTCCGATGAGCTACCTGAAACAGTTAAAGCTTACACTACATTAATAACACAACAAATATTATATTTTGAAAATTATTCTAATCTTACAAAGCTAGAAAGAATGTTTGCATACATAAAGCGATTTATATTTAACTTAAAACATGCTAATGACAAAAGAACAGGTATACTTACTTGTAATGAACTCGATGAGTCATTCAATGCGCTGTGTTTACTTGCACAGCGTGAAACGCTCCCCCCGAATTAAAACTCTACCTACGCTCTGAAGTTACCTAATCCGAACTGTAGAGACGACGAACTGTAAAGCTAATGGAAACTAATGGAAAATATTGGAAAACCTACTGAACTTTTCTGCCCTAGCTATACTAACTGAAACTGCCCAACTGAAACTAACCCACTGAAACCTATCTAGCTGAAGCTAATATGTAATGAAAATTCTACTGTAATGAAATGAAAACCCCAAGAAACTCAACCCATAACTATACTAGTAATTTTCTAAGTAGATAAAATTTTCCCTCTCCTACCATATCGAACTATTTATTTCTGAAATGTTACCTAAAATAAATGGAACGCATCCTAGTAATTAAACTATTTATTAAGAATTAAATTGGCCATGGTCGTGATCGTTAGTGGTATATAGGAACCCATTTACTCGTTGTGTCCGTAGAACCCAAATCCTTTTTAAGTTGCTTTGAAGTCTTGTGGAGTCTTGCTACTAGAAAAACTTATATGCTAACAGTACTAGATATAAAATGACTATTTCCTAATGTAAAGGTGAGAGTTTACCATTAAATTTTAATTTAGACTAAGGTATGGACCTAATGGATCCTCTATAATATGATGCAAGCTTTTAAACCCTACCTAATGGCAGTACTAAACATAAATAATTAAAACCTTTTGAAAGTATTTCTAACTATTTTATTTAAGAATAAAGGATAGATCTAATGGAACTTCATGATGTAGATTTTACTATATTTTATCTCCCAGTCACCCCTTGAAGCTTGGGCTATGCCTATAAGTCTTTTATTTAATTCATGTAGATCCTTGAGGTAAGTGAAATTTAGATAAGTATATGATTCAACCAGTTAAGTTCCTTCTACAGGAAAGAAGAATAGGAAGTTTTATTTAGTTATGTATATGATTAGCTAGAATCGCTAAGATCTAAAATTAATAGAAGACTTTAAATATGTTATGATCAATTCAGTCAAGAAGTAGCATAGGCTAGATTATAGTAAATGATGATGGTAACCTTAAGGTGTATAAAAAAATAAATGTTTTTATTTGGTAATATTCCCCTACCAAACTAAGTGCGCGGAGAATGTCACTGAACGCTTTACCTATCTATTCCTAAGAAGCAAATCGAATTAAAGCGAACAGCGAGAGGATGGGGAACTCCGCACCTAATCTAAGCTGAACAAACCACTGTGGGATCTCATCACATCTATGCATGACGTCCTACCTAAGGCAAAGTGTCAAGGATCCATCTTTTTGGGGAAGCCTTTTGGCGCAGACTTCTCAAGTTAACTACACAAGGCCTACGCTAGTTTAAACTACCTGCCTAACCTACAACTTGCTAATTATATAAAAGGTTGAAAAGATTATGACCTATCTGAATGCTGAAGTTATAATTAAACTTGTTATAAGCCTAGAATGCTACTCTTTCCTGTCTGGTACCCTTCTAGTGAATTAACTACAGCTCCTGTTGTATTAACTAACCCCAACAACCTTACTTGGTCTTAACTTCAACTCGTGACTGAATAGTACTGTAAAGTCTTTGATATCTGAACACCAGAGCAAAAGGATGCACCGTTTATTTGATGGCTAACACCTTTAAGCCCGTGAGCACTCTAAGTGTTAGACTCGTTACAACCAACAGCACAAGCAGACGGAATCAAAGCTTCGACGGCCTAGGAATCCCGAGAAGACAGCACTACTCAAGGTAACTTTACCTTGACATAATTTGTTTATTGAAGGATCTATTTATTGATCCATTAGTAGATTATAATAAATTCCCGGGGCTATATTACCCCTAAATATGTAGATATCTGTAGATATGTAGTTGTATTACTATTAAAAGCCCAATTAGAAGTTGTAGTACCCCAGAGGAGTATCAAATGTCAAATAGGAAGCTGTATAATATAGAAGCATTTATTAGAACTGTGATGAATCAAGTATTTTTATTAGAGTATAATTGATGAGAAGTATAGCAGTCGAATATACAAGCAATTATTAGATCTGTGATAAATCAGGTATTTCTATTAGTGTATAATTGATGAGAAGTATAGCAGTCGAATATACAAGCAATTATTAGATCTGTGATAAATCAGGTGGGTTCCCTCTATGTCGCATACTTTTGTTTGTCCGAAACTGTTTTAGCATAACATACTTGGCATATTAAGTTTTCGACGAATGGTAATGTGGCAGAAACCTTATTTGGCATAAGTTCTAACTTACCGAAAATGTGTTTGCCCGAAATTGTATTCGCATACTATTGCTTAGGCCGATTATATTTACGAATAATTTGGTTTAGCATAGTGGTATTTGGCATATTATCTTTTGTCCGAATCTATCTTGGCATACTTAAATTGCTACAAGAAAAGCAGGTTAGTTTAGGTTATAACTGAATCCCTCGCAAAAACGATCAGCTAGCAGAAAAGTACGTTAGGTTAGGTTAGAATTGCGTCCCTCAAAGAAACGAACTGCTAGCAGAAAAGTAGGTTAGGTTAGGTTAGAACTAAGTCCCTCGCAAAAACGAACTGCTAGCAGAAAAGTAGGTGAGGTTAGGTTAGAACTTCGTCGCTCAAAAAAACAAACTGCTAGCAGAAAAGTAGGTTAGGTTAGGTTAGAACTGCGTCCCTCGCAAATACGATCAGCTAGCAGAAAAGTGGGTTAGGTTAGGTCAGAACTACGTCCCTCGCAAAAACGAACTGCTAGCAGAAAAGTAGTTTAGGTTAGGTTAGAACTTCGTCCCTCAAAAAAACAAGCAGAAAAGTAGGTTAGGTTAGGTTAAAACTACGTCCCTCGCAAAAACGAACTGCTAGCAGAAAAGTAGGTTAGGTAGACATGATTCGGACAAACAAAAATATGCGCAAATAAAATATGACAAATGAAATTATGCCTAGTTATTTTATGCGTAGACACGATACGGACAAACAAAAATATGCGAAATAAATTTATGACAAATAATATCTGCGTAATCAAAATATGCGAATCTTGATTATGCCAAAACAGTTTATGCGGAAAGTCAATTCTGCCTACATAGATTATGCCATGCAAAATTATGACTAAAAATATTATGCCAAAACAGGGGGAACCCAGGTGGGTTCCCTCTATGTCGCATACTTTTGTTTGTCCGAAACTGTTTTAGCATAACATACTTGGCATATTAAGTTTTCGACGAATGGTAATGTGGCAGAAACCTTATTTGGCATAAGTTCTAACTTACCGAAAATGTGTTTGCCCGAAATTGTATTCGCATACTATTGCTTAGGCCGATTATATTTACGAATAATTTGGTTTAGCATAGTGGTATTTGGCATATTATCTTTTGTCCGAATCTATCTTGGCATACTTAAATTGCTACAAGAAAAGCAGGTTAGTTTAGGTTATAACTGAATCCCTCGCAAAAACGATCAGCTAGCAGAAAAGTACGTTAGGTTAGGTTAGAATTGCGTCCCTCAAAGAAACGAACTGCTAGCAGAAAAGTAGGTTAGGTTAGGTTAGAACTAAGTCCCTCGCAAAAACGAACTGCTAGCAGAAAAGTAGGTGAGGTTAGGTTAGAACTTCGTCGCTCAAAAAAACAAACTGCTAGCAGAAAAGTAGGTTAGGTTAGGTTAGAACTGCGTCCCTCGCAAATACGATCAGCTAGCAGAAAAGTGGGTTAGGTTAGGTCAGAACTACGTCCCTCGCAAAAACGAACTGCTAGCAGAAAAGTAGTTTAGGTTAGGTTAGAACTTCGTCCCTCAAAAAAACAAGCAGAAAAGTAGGTTAGGTTAGGTTAAAACTACGTCCCTCGCAAAAACGAACTGCTAGCAGAAAAGTAGGTTAGGTAGACATGATTCGGACAAACAAAAATATGCGCAAATAAAATATGACAAATGAAATTATGCCTAGTTATTTTATGCGTAGACACGATACGGACAAACAAAAATATGCGAAATAAATTTATGACAAATAATATCTGCGTAATCAAAATATGCGAATCTTGATTATGCCAAAACAGTTTATGCGGAAAGTCAATTCTGCCTACATAGATTATGCCATGCAAAATTATGACTAAAAATATTATGCCAAAACAGGGGGAACCAAATCAGGTATTTCTATTAGAGTTTAGTTGAAGAAAAGTATAGCAGTCGAAACTGATAACTATAGAAATAGTGTCGTTCCAGTAAGAGGTAGTCGTAGTGATATGATGAGTAGTCAATGTTTAAGTGCAGGCATCCGTTGTGATATTTATCGGATAATAGAGCGATCACTTCCGTACAAGTCGCAGACAGGACCTCAAGGTGTCCCTTACAGCTATTCAAGCGCGATTATTAGCGTTGAATGAACTTTTGACATAATTTGTCATTGTTTACCATAAACTGATATAAACGGATTAAAAAAAGAAGAAGTTTATTAAAAAAAAAGTAAACGTCAGGTGTTGCCAGATTCTTCCTCATACCTCCCCATTACCCAAATAATCTAAAAAACCGGAAATAATAACCGTGGAATATAAAATTCCAATACGCAATTCATTTATCATATAATCCGTACCGCGAAACCAAGTTACGAAACACATATTTTAAAACATGACACACACACAATAAGTAGCAGAAACGTAGCAGGAAAAAGGCATATATCAAATAGAATAGCACATTAACACAGTAAAACAGTATAAAAGCAACGGAATTATCAACTAGCACTCACCCGATTTAATCTGTTGGATTTAAACGGATTAATACACACACATGCACACTAGTCATAAGATAATATCAGTAAAGATTCAAATACGCAGGTCATTCATTCGGCGTGTAGCACCTAAAGGCCCCTAAAAGGAAGGTAAATATCTATCGTGAGCTTCTGATATTAAGTTAGACTTCCATGAAGACGCGGCCAGTGATCTAGGAATCTACTTTAGTTTTCATGAAAACGTAGACACCATTTTGCAGCTAACATCAGGTTCTAATATTAAAATATGGTTTACATGAAGACGCCGACACACCATATAGTTCCACGATGTGATACCTAAAGGAATACATCATGCAACAGTATAATACACACCCACATCCTAATTCTACCCCAAAGAATACAGCTACACACGTAGAGTTCCTATTAACTGTTCTAAGACCCTCAATACTCCCAAGGAATACAGCTTACACACATAGAGCCCCCATTAACTGTTCTAAACCCTCAATAATCCCCCACCGCTTCGCCTACTGGGAATAATGCCTATACAACTGTAAAGATTTTAGGTTCAGTCTGATAGATACAAACCCTGAGGTCACACCACCAGCCAACTGAGGTTAAGTAGACTTTTAAAAGCGAATTTCCTTTATTGTCACCGTTAGGTTTCAGAAATTCACTTCTAAAACCCCAAGTCTAGACTGGTAGGCATAAACCCCTGAGCTACAATCCATCAACTGCCCCAAAACCCTCAACAGTATCCTAGCTATATATAAAACCCCAGTGATTATTTAAAGCACTCACCGATTGATGTCTTCAGCTCCTGCTTAGCTGGTCCCGTAGTCTGGCTCTGGCTGGTTCTTCTTCTTCCTTGTTTGTTGGCTGCCCGAAGTCAAGTGACGAATACTGGTCGCGCTACGCCTTTTATAGCCCCCTAAATCTCTGCCTACCCTCTTGTATTTTAAATACCCCAATGTTCCCCTGTTAATCCCGCTCTCCCCACTCAATTTCCACAAAACTACCAAATCCCCTTCCATTTTAATTTATTTCATAACTGTCATACTTCCTTCTTTAAATCTCCCAATAATATATTTTTTTATTTAATTATCCTTAATTACTTTGTAAATATTTCATCAAATAATTTCCCCATAAGTGGGGAAAATTGAAAACCCCATCTCAATCTTGTTTAAGAAAGGTTTAAAACCGTTAATCCAACAAGCTAGAATTTCTGCATTTGCCAAGCTTTTTACCGTATCTCGAATGTATACGTCTCTATGATTTTTATGATTTTTTATGATTTTTCGACAACTTTCAATGTCAAATTTGGCGCTAATCCAATATGCCCAAATTTTTCAGCACTAAAATTAAAAACTTCATTATATGTTTAATAAATTTAAACCAGTTCCAATTAAGATTTACAATCCTTTCTCTGGTTTTTGAGGCTCCAAAATCAGGTCTGATTGGTCGATCTCCCATATTTTGACTCCAAAATCTTAAAATCTAGATCTTTTCAGCTCCCAAAATATCCAAATTATTAATCTCCAAGACTAAAACAATACAATTAATCCAACGAACTGGTCCAAAATATGTTATTTTATGAGTTCTCAAATGTGTTAAAACCATGTGTTACTTTGCAGAATGAAAACTAAAAATCCTTTTTTTCGGCCTAACCATTGTATCGCAATACCTAAAACTAAATGGAACGGTAGTATTTAAGACCTGTAAGTACTAATATTGCCCTTTTACTCCAATCCTTGGAAATTTTCCTTTGTTCTCAAACTAGATTCAACTTGCTAATCATATTTTTTTATATTATTCTAATAAACTCCATTTACTATAGCATTCTTATATTCTTATGATGCCTAATCTTTCCTCCCTGTATATTATAGTTGTTATTTGATATTAACTCAATCAGCAAGTCTCTCATCATCCTAAGTTTGACTAAAACCAATCCACCGATCCTTTTAATAAATTCCTCTTATTATACAAGCATTTCTCATGTTTTTCAGGCTCTTGTTCTTTGTGAATTATCAAGAATGATGAACTAAGTGGTCATGTAATCCCCTCTGAAGACTCTAAATGGCATAAATATCCCACCATATAATGTAAGTTATCATTTAATCAAACATTTGTACTTATATACTTATTTACTCAAAATTTGGTTTAAATTGTACTCTTTGAGGCATATGGGTAATTGTCATATGATATAACAGTTAAAAATACACATTTAACTAACTTTTATGGTTCAATTTCCAACCAAAGCTTAATCTTAATAAATGATTCCTACGGTTGAAGTTGGCTTAATCCCAAACTATGCAAAGACAGCTCCATAGCTCCTAATGGCAATAATTATGATATATACATCATAAAACTTAATTAATAACCATGTCCTAGATCCAATTACTCAAATTTATCTCCCAACTCCTGTCTTGGCTGGGATTCGAACCCAGAACACTGCCCCAAGCTGTTCCTGTACTATATCATGTACAGGGTCTCCTAGAAGGTATTATTTCTTCTAGAATTAATTCAAAATATCAAAACTTATGCATACTATCTAGACAAAATCCCCATTATGTTTCTAATATCCATTTTCTATGCTTTCATATAGTTTATTATTGTTACTATAAGATTCCTGTTGATTTCTATAATTTCCTGTTGATTCAAAAGTTGATTCCTATAAGAAGATGAATTATTTCAGCTAATTATTTTTAATTTTTTTCTCATCTGGATAACTCATAGGTTCCCCTTGTTAGATTACCTAACTCCTATAGATTTCCTTTAACCTGAAAAGAATTTCCCCTACATACTTAAAATTTTTCCTGACTTTTCTTATGAATATTTCCTTGCAAAAATATTAATTTTCTATATCATTTCCCTTTTCAGTGTGCCATGAAAAATCCTTCCAGTTGAGTGTTACCTGAGCTGCTGGCTGAAAAGCTTAAAGCATTGTACTGAAATTCATGAAGTAGAGGTATCTCTTATATTTTATTTTAATAATACTGTCATGATCGTTACAAGCGCCAATTATTTTCCGATGAGTATGACTTGTTAGCAAAAGGCAAGGATTTAAGTCCAAAGTCCAAATTATTATCGCTTTCACCATTTTTAGATGACTATAAATTAATGAGAGTTGGAGGTCGTCTTGAGGCGTCCAACTATCCGTTTGAGAAGAAGCATCCAATTTTATTGCATGCTAAACACCACTTGACTAGACTTATATTTGAACGGGAACATGTTCAAAAAATGCATGCAGGCCCTCAGCTATTGTTAGCCTCGGTTAGAGAAACTGTTTGGCCCATTAATGGCAGATTATTGGCGAGGCGCACTGTAAATCGTTGCGTATGCTGTAGACGGCATCGGGGTTCAACACTGTGCCCAAAAATGGGTAACTTACCTCCCCAAAGGGTAGTACCAGACTTTCCCTTTCTATCTGTTGGTCTAGATTTTGCCGGACCCTTTTACGTTTTGAATAGAAAGGGGCGCGGAAGTAAGCTCATTAAATGTTACATGTGTTTGTTTGTTTGCTTGAGATTTAAATGCGTGCACTTAGAATGTGTTAGCGATCTAACCAAAGACGCCTTTATCATGACTTTACGACGCTTCGTATCCCGCAGAGGAAAGCCAGCAGAGATATACTGCGATAATGGACGGAATTTCGTCGCAGGCGCGAAAGAGTTGGGTAGTTTTTTAAAACAAAATGTTGAACCGATATCTGATTTTGTCAACAAAGAACGCATCCGATTTTTTTTTAGCCCAACTTACGCTCCTCATTTCGGTGGCATCTTTGAGGCGGGTATTAAATCCGCAAAACATCATCTAAAGCGCGTTATAGGAAATAGTCATTTAACATATGAAGAACTATCAACGTTATTTACGCAAGTGGAGGCGATTCTTAACAGTCGTCCCTTGTATCCATTATCATCATCACCCAACGATTTCCTCTCCCTCTCCCCAGGGCACTTCCTCATTGGGAGAACACTGACTGCGTTACCTACACCTGATCTGCAGAGCCGCAACGAGAGCTCACTGCAAAGATATGCCCGAGTCGAAAAACTTCGTCAGCATTTTTGGCAGCGCTGGCAAAAAGAGTATATCGCCGAATTGCAGCAGCGATCTAAATGGAGAAGTAACACCGCTCAGCTAAAAATTGGCGACTTAGTTCTGCTGCAAGAGGATCACGTCCCACCGCTATGCTGGCGCCTTGGTCGAGTTGCAAGATTGTTCCCTGGAGCCGACGGCGTGTCCAGAGTAGCGGACATTAATACTGCGCGAGGCAGTGTGCGGCGACCTTTCGTTCGTTTGTGCCCTCTACCAACGGCAGAAGAGTTGCAGGGTTGAAAGATGGCTCTTTCAACGAGGCGGGAAGATGTTTCGGCCTACACAAGACGTCCGATAATACTACGAGAAGGCGTAATTTTGACATTAGAAATCTGTTAGGCGCTTGCTTCAGTATAGCGCCGCCATGTCATGTTTATTCATTCGCTCTTATACAACTGTCATGTACTGATGTACAGTAAACGTTTATTAAAATTTCTTGGGTTTTATTTAACAAAGTAAAGCCACGTTATGTAAGCCAATACATACATCATTATTACTTTCATACCTAAATGAAAACCATATTTACTCTGAAAACTTAGTTTTATTGAGTGATGGATGCCCAGGACAAAATAAAAATTATGTGATGGTTTATTTTCTATATTGTTTAGTTCATGTGCTGGGACTTTTCCGTTCAATTAAATACATTTTTCCTATCAGAGGACATACCTATTTACCAAATGATCAGGATTTTAGCCTTATTGGAAACAAGAAAAAGACGTTGTCTCCAGAAGTGCCCAATGACTGGAATGCTATAATGGAAAGTGCTCACGAACGACCATCACCATTTATAGTAAAAAAAATCACCCATGATTCATTCTACAATATAAAGAATGCTGTTTCAGGTTACTTTTTAGGGTTCCGTACCCAAAGGGTAAAAACGGGACCCTATTACTGAGATTTCGCTGTCCGTCCGTCCGTCCGTCTGTCACCAGACTGTATCTCAACAACGGTGATAGCTAGACAGTTGAAATTTTCACAGATGATGTATTTCTATTGCCGCTATAATAACAAATACTAAAAATAAAATAAAATAAATATTTAAGGGGGGCTCCCATACAACAAGCCTTTATTTCATAGAATAAGAAGATAATTTCTAGAGAAAGTTGTTTTATTTTCGTACAAAAAGAACATAACTAACAATATTTTACAAAAACAGCATAAGTGACGAACCTATTTTTTAATTTTTTTCAAAAAATACTGGTCTTTGAAATGTGTAATAGTATATTTCTGAACTATTGGCCACTTACTAAAATCACCTATACAATATTTATCTCTAATAACTAGTATGTAAGAAGACATTAACTTTTTTTTGTTTCCTGTAAAATCATGTCTAGTGTAGTTATGTTGTTTTTGTAAACATCCCTTCAAATATAACAAACCACCACCAAATTAACAAAACTTACTCGACACGTGTTTCGCCTCTCTACGAGGCATCATCAGGAGATGTCGACGGTCTGGAGTCCGACGACCGAATGAGCTGCCCAGGCAGGTCGGCCAAATATATAATCCGGCCACCCCTATTATGTAAGTGAGGGTAAGATGCAAAAATAAGTAGTAACGGTCATGTAACGACACATTCTGGACAGTTGATGAAAAAATACGCAAATAAGTATAACGGGTTAGCACAAATTAACTGGCACGTTATTATATCGCGGATCAGCAAAGCAATATTACTATTTTTAGTTAATATGTATATCCGCAAAGTAACGCCTTATTCATTTCATTATTTAAAGTTCTTTTATTGTATTATTTATGCAAACAAATTTAGTTTAACTAAGTACATAATATATAATTTCATATTAATAACGTTCACAAGATATAATGAACTTTTGCTATTATACAATCAAAATCAATATTTTTATTAGGAATAACGGTCAATTAGCATAATGCTCGTGTTGTACAATGATTTTTTATATAACACTCAAATAAGTATACTCTAAATTCGGTTGACATAAACATACCTACATAACGTATATCGATCATAGCGGTTCTCTTATTTTCGCAGAAAATTGTTACGCCGATTATCACTTCCCAACTCCCGTTTCGCGGAATTTTATTTCGCCGACCTTTCATTTCCCAACATATCAATTGCCAACTTATTAATTGCCAACCTCACCGTTACCAACTTAACTTTTGGTCTGTGTTTTATTACGTAAATTTTTAAAACGCCACCTTTCATGTAGCAGAATGTTTTAGTTGGCATAAATGGCATAATATACACTTAGTTGTTTATGGGTGAATCAACTTTTAAGTGCACCTTATTGCTATGGTTACGCAAAATTTGTCCCTCGGACAACCTAATCATTTTTCTATGAAACAGTATGAAGATGTCACTTGGACAACGGGGACTGAGTAAACAACACAAAAAAAGTTGATTCACCATTATTGTTTACCAAATGTTTTATTGAGTAGCGTTTCGTTTAGCAACTCCGTTTCATTAACACATCGTGGGTAAGCGCTACCTAACAGAATTCTTGAACATAAATCTACATCTCAGAAGAAAAATTATTGATGTGCATTGCTTCCAATTTGAAAGTGTAGTGGTATTATTAGTAAATTCTTGCTAATTTAATTTAAAACAAAAAATTAAAAACTATTCTAAAAGTAAATTATAAATATAATATGTTTTTTTTTTTGTAATACTTGCAAGCATTTTAATATTACCTTCATGTAAGTAAGCAATCTGACGCATGTCATAAAACAAACCTAACCTAACCTACAGTTTTTGGGTTTTGACCCATATTCCATTTTGTCGCAGTTACTCTTGCTTGCCAGAGTTTCGGCCAACCAAAAAATATGTAAGCATTGGTATGTATCTTTTTCTTATTTGTAACTTGCCTAATGTATGAAAAGGGAACTGTTCCATCAACGAAACGTTAATCTTCCAAAAGTTGTTCGACCAAGTGAAAGATTTGACTAATGATTAGTCTGCCTAAAGTTTAGAGGCATAATAATAATCTGCTTTACAATAATTCTGCCAAGTGAAAAGTTGTCATACAAAAATTTGGTAATCGTTAGTTGTCAAAGTGAAAAGTCGGCGAAACGTTAGTTGGCAAATGAAATTCGGCCAAAAATAGTTCTGCGAAAAGGCAGGATACCGATCATAGCATATACTTTAGTATAGTGATTAGAAAATATAATAGCGTATGATATAAGTACTAAATAGGCAACTGCTAGCCCAGCTAGCAAAATAATAGGGGTTTTCAAACATAACTTTTTGATAGTCAGCGGTTTTGTAAATATTTGCTCCGGAAATCCAAAAAATAGCCCCCCCCCCCCCCCTCTCCCCTCTAACTTTTTAAACACGGGTCAAAAAGTTATGGAGGACACTATTTTTTTTATTTTCGGAGCGAATATTTTCAAAACTGCTAACTCGATCAAAAAATAATGTTTGGAGACCCCTATTATTTTTTAAAGACCTATTCAACGACACCTCACACACTAGTGTTGAAACGAGAAAAAAAAATCACCCCACTTTAGGTGTTCGAGAGGTACCCGAAAAAAAATTTTTTTTTACTGTTTATTTTACCGTTTTGTCGGCGTGATACATACACATACTGATACCAAATTTCAGCTGTCTAGTACTAATGATCACGGAGCTAAGCCGCGGACGGACGGACAGACGGACATGGAGAAACTATAAGAGTTCCTGGTTGACTACGGAACCCTAAAAATTTGGTAACAATTTAGCAAAAGTAAATGCATCAGAAAATACTCAATCGGTAAATATAAAGGGATAATTACATGAATATAGGTACACTCGAGAACAAAATAAAAATTCCGTGGTTTTAACACTCTTAACGTGACCGTACTCGCTAGCGACAGCGAAAGCGATTTGTATGGAGAACAGTACAGCGCAGCGCTCCTACTTTGTAGAACTACAATTCTCCATACAAATCGTTTAAGCGGTCGCTATAGCGAGTACGGTCACTGTAAACTCATGGTAAGGGTACTGTTGCTCACGGAAAGCATCATTTGATGACGCGGAGTGATCGTTTGAGAGTTTTTTACAAGGTTTTTTTTACTCCAGTACTTTTTTCTGTCATTTATATAGTTCATCATCATCATCATCATCATCATCTCAGCCATAGGACGTCCACTGCTGAACATAGGCCTCCCCTTTGGACTTCCATATATACCGGTTGGAAGCGACCTGCATCCAGCGCCTTCCGGCGACCTTTATAAGGTCATCTTATATAGTTACTAACTCTAATATAAAGACATAAATTATGAAAGTCTGTAAAGTCTATACTCTATTGCCCAAAAAAACACTGCTAAACGATGTTATAATGTCGCCAAAAAAGCATCACTTAGTACAGATATTTTTGTTCTCGTAAGTAAGAAGTGTAGATGTAAATGAACTCGACTGTACCACAGATTACAAGATAAACAGCTGCATCCACACAATTTGCAATTAAAAAAAAACTTATTGCTAAGGCATTGCTGCCAACTTAAAAAAAAGTTTTATGTTCAGTGCATGAATGGACGTCAGTAAAAAAAAAGTTTATCATACTTTTTTTTTAATTTTGAAGATTCCGAGCGGGAACATTTATTTTCTTTGTTGTTTATTTGCATTTTATTTATGAAAGGTCGAGTCGTAGAAAAAGTATTGTATGCAACGTTGTATAAGTAGGTCAAAAAACGCTCGTGGCATCTTTCTTACGATGTTCGCTACGCTAACATCGTAACCCATTTGCCCCTCTTATACAAAGGTTGCATAAAATACTATTATTTACACTTTCACCTGTCCCGTTGTAATGGAATTTTGCAAGTTAAATTTGGCCCACTTTCCGGTTTCCAATTGAGCTGAACTTTTGCACGAATATGCAAATCGCGTGACTCTGCAATATTATGATGACGTGGAGCTGATCTGGATGGAGCTGGAAGGTGGCTATAGGAACTCGGTAATAAATAAGTAAAGCAATCATATCGAGTTTGGGCTCTTTAGAATCGTCTTTGTGAGCAATTGATGGATGTTAAAAGAAAAGTACAGTCGGCTATAAAAGCTTGTCACAAAAACGAAATTTTTGACAGAAACATTTCTACAGATTCCATATTGACAGGAATCTTGTTGTACCTATCGATTTATTGCTCAACAGTATGAGCCATTTTTTTAAATATGTAATTTAAATAAAAGCTTGTAAAAAGAAATCGAAAGCTTGTAAAAACTGAAAAGCCAAAAATAACCCGTTCAGGTACAGATTACATTATTTGAATCCCTTTTTGAAGTCGGTGCCAAACCACACATATTGACAGAAATCTTGTATCGTTTTATTGTTCAACAGTATGGGCGTTATTTATAAATCTGTAATGTAAATGAAAGCTTGTAAAAAGAAATTGTGTCTTAGGAAAAAAATAAACAAAAATGAGAAATAAATTATTTATTGAAATATTGAAAGACTTATTAAAAGTAAAGCGAATAACAAAAAAGCGCTAAGTAAAGCGTGCTAATGATAGAACTGCTTTGTGCGTGTTGAGTCTTGAGACTTAGTAGAGTTTTTTTTAGTAGAGTTCTTCTCAGCTCCGACACAGGGGACATGTAATATCACACGGCTGAGGATGACTGCTACTTGGTTGTTTATACCCAAGATGTCATTAATATTCTTATTTAAAATATCATTGGCCGCCTTTTTCATGTCATCGACGAACCGCGTTACATCTTCATTTAACTTTTGGTTCATGTTTCGCCTTATCTTCAACTGAGCATTTGAGTCCGAAAACAAACTTTCAGCGTAAGAGTTTAAACTCGCAGAGAAGTCGCGAATTTGAAATGTCATTGCTCCATAAAACTTTTTTAGTTTCCGAATCCGAAACTAACTTTATCGCTTCAATTTGGTTCGTAGTATTCTTCGATGCGTTGAGCACCTGGGTCGCCACATTTGTCAATCCCTTATCGTAAGCTCCGAACAAACCGTTGAATTCCAAATACTTGTCTGAAAGCGAGGTGTATTGTTCTTTCATAGCGTTAAAAGTTTTCACATAAATACAACATGTAGTTCTATTATTGTAAATATAAAAACATCCATTAACGGATGTTTTGTTTAGCCACGAGAGTCTGTTAGATTACTGGAGAAAAACGTCGAAAGAAGATTCATCTGTCTCGCTCTCGCCTTGGTAGGGCACCACTTTATAATTCTGCCCAGCGGCCCGGCGACTGCGAGTTCCCGTAATTGTTCGGACCTCGTCTCTAAGTTGAATCATCACATGAGTCAGGGATTCAGATCCCGCTCTATAATCTTCATCGCTCAAGTTCTCACTGTATGAAGTTTCTTCAACGATCACGATGAGGTTTTCAGCAGCGCCGCTGATCTTACGATCATAGATCTTTGACATATCGGCTCGCTCTATGTCCAGTTCTTCCCGGATGATCCGGCAAATGCCTTCCAGCCACGTCACGTGATCGAGGATCGTCTTGACGAGCTGCTTGATTCTTTTGACGGTAGTTTCGCCCTGTCGTTTCATAGCCTGGGCCGCCGCCACGGCCTGGTGGTCGGTGAAAAATAACCACCTGGGAGGATTGTCGATCGTCAGCTGATTCCGTCTGATGTTGGCATTCTCCTGCGTTATCTTGTCCTCGGAAGTTAGTTGTACCGTGAGTTGCAGCATTTTCAAAGGACTGCTCACACCCTTGCCGAGCAACTCTCTCGTCTCGTCGATGAGGTTCAAAACAACAGTTGCCATTTTCAAAGTCACTGAGCAGAGTCGCTGGATGCGTTTTCTCTTTTTGTCGAAATCGCGCCTGGCGTTACTGTTATTAAATGTGCCAAAGACGCTGGCGACAGACTCTATCTGCGACACGATGGCAGTCTCGTTTCTGGTGATTTGTCCGACCTTAATGTTCACGTCGACCATCGTATTGTAAATTCCGTTGCTGATCTGGAATATATTTGAATTCAAACCTTGGCGCAGCTCGTGGGCGATTTGGTTCAACGCTGGCGATAAGAATTTATAATTCTTCGTCTCGGCTTCCATGATGAGCTTCTGAGTTTTGATCAGACGGGTGAACGTTTTAGTGATGTCGCCGACGACGCCGGCGCGGGCCGGCGCCACCGCGGCGGCGAACGCCGCGAACACTACGCACGCTGTGGAGAAGTTCATTCTTCACACGAAACTCTATACGAATGTGACAAAATTGCGACACCGCTTATTTTTATAGAGGCAGGGCGCCAGTAGATAACAGTTGAACTCGTCGCCAAGTTTGACCTATTGCCAAAATAGCTTCAATAGCAACGAGATAACAGTTTATGGGTATGTATTCCGGTTTGGGGAGTGTGGATTGATTATGTCGGAATGGTCTAGACCATTCCGACATCTGGGCATCCCAGCCCAAATATTATATTTTTCAGTGGTGGAACACGTAATCTGGTATGCCACCCTGGCAACCGAAGCCTCCCAAGCTAAGAAATAAGACAAATAGTACATTACGGCAGAGACCAGTAAGCCATACTGGCCGAGTAGGAATTAGACGGACCGAGCCGTAGGCGAGGTCCGGATATAATACGAGGCCAGGATGGCTCTTACGGTCGAAGCAAGTATAGTGCTTTTCGCAAAAATTAAACAAGAAATTTTTTTTAAAATTATATTTTATAGGTGACATTCATATTCGGCCATTTTCCAATGAATATTTTTGTTATATCCCATTTTTATTATTACACATTGTGATATTCGTCGTCGCAGGCACCATTAACTCCCATGATAACAACCTATAACAAAAATAATTATGAGTTTATACTTGGATAAAAGATATAGTTATATCGTTATCAAATAGTGGCAGCATTTATTTACCTTCATCGCCAAAATGGTTATCATCTAGAGCTTGATTTAAGAACTTTTCTATATTTTGCTGCTGAATATTTGTGATTTCTTTCCTTTGTAGCCATCCGATTGTCTCAGAAAGATTGTTGAAATATTCAGACCTTATCACACATTATCTGACCAACTAATTAACTTGCTTTTCTTCCTTCCATTTAATGAATCTCTTGTATGTTTTTATATCCTTGGATTTAGTCGGAAGTAAATTATTTTAGCTAACTCTGCTTTCGCTTTTAAGTATGGAGGAGTGCCGTCTATTCGGAATCAGACTCGTCTGAACTCATTTTTGCTGAATTAATTGTAATAGATCACACAAACAAATTTGGATTTTTTGTCTTTTAATTTAAATCCCGCCTTAATTTCTTTTTTTATAAATACTGCGTTTAATTATTTGCACTGTCTTACAAATCTAAGTCTTAAAGATAAAATTTAATTATTGTTATACATTATTGTATTTTCTAACTAATTTTCATATCATAAAGCTTACCTTCAATTTTAACTCCGAGGTTTTTTCTAAACGACACAAAAAAGGAAGGAATTCCGAAATATCATTGTCATTTTACACAGCACAATTATGAACTAAACGCTGCATACAAACTTCCGCACTAAAACCTTGTCGCTACTTTTTTTTTTTTTAAATATGCATCTTGAGTTACGTTTATACTGCCAATAGTACTAACCTCTTTTTATTTTACATTTGCTCTTAGTGTAAATTGCAAGTGTATACTGCAATGTCGTCTCTTTCTATTTAATCTATGAAAAAGGGACGCCACTTTTTAATTTCTACAATTTGCTCTCGCACTGTACTTATAATTAAAACAATTTGTGGAATGCATCCTTTTTACATTTATATACGACCTCATCGCCTTCACATCCTTAGTTTTTTCATAGGTCGGTGACGATGTAAATCGTGTTTCGATATTCAAATATCTTGATACGTAATAGGAATTACATAATTACTTACTGGACAAATATTGATTCCAAATTTAAAATCTCGCTGTTTACTGGACACTTCTAAAAAGTCTTCGGTATGTTCCACTTACTGTAGTCTATCTAGCGATGGTAAGGCAACATTACATGCAATTTTTGAGAAAAAGTCAGTTCGTGGATGAGTATGATTTTGAAGGACGAGGCGTAGCCGAGTCCTTTAATAATACGAATCTACGAACTGACATTCCCGCCGAGGCTTGTATAGTGCTTTTCTCCAAATATGCTTGGAAATATTCACCAATCTAAATTTTTAATTTAATATATCAGTGCAATGAAGTTCATTTGGTACTTATTTTTTTAGGAATAGGACTAAAAATTCGGGGCCGAATTATATGTTTGATTTAAAACAAAATTTATTAATAAGAATTAAAATGATATGAAAACAAAATAATAAAAAATATGCACATAATTATTAATTTTAGTTAAATCAACAACTTCTAAACGCTCTGTTTTTTTTTAGAAACCATACGATATTTATCATTCGGAAAAATCATAGTAATTTTTAGGGTTCCGTACCTCAATCAGATAAAAACGGAACCCTCATAGGATCACTTTGCTGTCCGTCCGTCCGTCTGTCAAGACCCTTTAAGTGCTCCATGACACCATTGCACCAATCTGTCGCCTGGTTTTGTACCCTTGTGTACCCTTCGACAGCCAAGCCAAGTCACACAACATTAACTATAATAATAAAGAAATCGCATTAAAGACCCTTAGACTTGGCACGACTTTGTCTAGATTTCATTACTTTTTAGAGATAAACAAGCAGCTCCATCGAGACTTGGCTAGTATTTTACAGAATGTTTTTGGTGGGATTTCACTTCTGTTTGTAGAAACGTGGGCATATTGATTTATTTTATTAGATTTTCATATTTGAAACATTTGGAGTGTGTTTGTTCTTCGGCATTACCATATCTCTAATACAGCTGAGACCAGCTGAGGGTTCTTCATCAGATACTTCAGACCTTCGATTTTTGACATCAAGTGAAATTGAATATATTTTGTAAAGGCGGTATGTCGATCTCTAATAGTTTGGTTGGGCTCTTGTGTTTTCTAATCAGGGTCACCAGGTACTCCAGATCTTCGATTATCCTAGTTTTACCTTTATGTGGCCATTAAATCCTAACTCTGTACCAAATTTCAGCTCTGAGTTTATGGGAAGTACTAGTTCTATTCTGATGATCACGAGTGAGTGAGTGAGTGTCATTATGCTAAACTTTGCTTTCGATTAACTTCGGAACTAAATGACCTACAGACTTGAAATTAATATACTGCGTTAATAAATAATAAATACTGCGTTTAATTATTTGCACTGTCTTACAAATCTAAGTCTTAAAGATAAAATTTAATTATTGTTATACATTATTGTATTTTCTAACTAATTTTCATATCATAAAGCTTACCTTCAATTTTAACTCCGAGGTTTTTTCTAAACGACACAAAAAAGGAAGGAATTCCGAAATATCATTGTCATTTTACACAGCACAATTATGAACTAAACGCTGCATACAAACTTCCGCACTAAAACCTTGTCGCTACTTTTTTTTTTTTTAAATATGCATCTTGAGTTACGTTTATACTGCCAATAGTACTAACCTCTTTTTATTTTACATTTGCTCTTAGTGTAAATTGCAAGTGTATACTGCAATGTCGTCTCTTTCTATTTAATCTATGAAAAAGGGACGCCACTTTTTAATTTCTACAATTTGCTCTCGCACTGTACTTATAATTAAAACAATTTGTGGAATGCATCCTTTTTACATTTATATACGACCTCATCGCCTTCACATCCTTAGTTTTTTCATAGGTCGGTGACGATGTAAATCGTGTTTCGATATTCAAATATCTTGATACGTAATAGGAATTACATAATTACTTACTGGACAAATATTGATTCCAAATTTAAAATCTCGCTGTTTACTGGACACTTCTAAAAAGTCTTCGGTATGTTCCACTTACTGTAGTCTATCTAGCGATGGTAAGGCAACATTACATGCAATTTTTGAGAAAAAGTCAGTTCGTGGATGAGTATGATTTTGAAGGACGAGGCGTAGCCGAGTCCTTTAATAATACGAATCTACGAACTGACATTCCCGCCGAGGCTTGTATAGTGCTTTTCTCCAAATATGCTTGGAAATATTCACCAATCTAAATTTTTAATTTAATATATCAGTGCAATGAAGTTCATTTGGTACTTATTTTTTTAGGAATAGGACTAAAAATTCGGGGCCGAATTATATGTTTGATTTAAAACAAAATTTATTAATAAGAATTAAAATGATATGAAAACAAAATAATAAAAAATATGCACATAATTATTAATTTTAGTTAAATCAACAACTTCTAAACGCTCTGTTTTTTTTTAGAAACCATACGATATTTATCATTCGGAAAAATCATAGTAATTTTTAGGGTTCCGTACCTCAATCAGATAAAAACGGAACCCTCATAGGATCACTTTGCTGTCCGTCCGTCCGTCTGTCAAGACCCTTTAAGTGCTCCATGACACCATTGCACCAATCTGTCGCCTGGTTTTGTACCCTTGTGTACCCTTCGACAGCCAAGCCAAGTCACACAACATTAACTATAATAATAAAGAAATCGCATTAAAGACCCTTAGACTTGGCACGACTTTGTCTAGATTTCATTACTTTTTAGAGATAAACAAGCAGCTCCATCGAGACTTGGCTAGTATTTTACAGAATGTTTTTGGTGGGATTTCACTTCTGTTTGTAGAAACGTGGGCATATTGATTTATTTTATTAGATTTTCATATTTGAAACATTTGGAGTGTGTTTGTTCTTCGGCATTACCATATCTCTAATACAGCTGAGACCAGCTGAGGGTTCTTCATCAGATACTTCAGACCTTCGATTTTTGACATCAAGTGAAATTGAATATATTTTGTAAAGGCGGTATGTCGATCTCTAATAGTTTGGTTGGGCTCTTGTGTTTTCTAATCAGGGTCACCAGGTACTCCAGATCTTCGATTATCCTAGTTTTACCTTTATGTGGCCATTAAATCCTAACTCTGTACCAAATTTCAGCTCTGAGTTTATGGGAAGTACTAGTTCTATTCTGATGATCACGAGTGAGTGAGTGAGTGTCATTATGCTAAACTTTGCTTTCGATTAACTTCGGAACTAAATGACCTACAGACTTGAAATTTTGGATTTTACGCATGTGATTATAGCTTACTGGATGACGAAAATTTCTGCGTTATGGTCTTATCCAGAGATTCTCCAGAATGGGGCCTGAAAATGCGGCGAAATGGTTCCAGTTAAGGATGGTACGGCACTGACTGACTGACTGAGTGACTAGTAATCAAAAACCTAACCCACTTCCAGGTGACCTAGAAAGCTGAAATTTGGCATTCAGCTTGGTAATTGTGTGTGCACACATATGAAAAAAATATGAAATAAAAAATAAAATTAAAAATTTAAAAAACCCCCGACATGACAACCAATAAAAAGAAAGAAATAAAATCTACGAAATGTGCCTATACAATGAACAGTAGAAAAAGAATCCAAGCTTCGTTGCGTTCGGGGGACCGCTAAGTACCTAAATGAAATGAAATATATTTATCAACGCAAAATTGCATGTATGCATTTGGGCTTCCCACTTTACGATTTTCAGTAGGTACATTGCATTTCATTTACTTAGCGGTCCCCCGACGCAACGAAGCTTGGATTCTTTTTCTACTGTTCATTGTATAGGCACATTTCGTAGATTTTATTTCTTTCTTTTTATTGGTTGTCATGTCGGGGGTTTTTTAAATTTTTAATTTTATTTTTTATTTCATATTTTTTAAACAAACAGAAGTTTCGTCCCGGAATTTTCTTCTTTTGACACTATTTTTGTTTTACACCGTTTAAGGTCCAGGGTTTCCAATCTTTCGTCGAGCTTGATCCTTGACTATATGTAGGTACAACAGGATCCCAAGCCAGTGGTAATGAATGCCGTCTTCTCTAAGATTGAAGTTAGGATATATTTTGATTTCAATAGCCTTAAGCAACATTCTGGGAAAAAATCGTTAAAGTCAGACTAGTTAATGCTTATAATGGCAAAATGGCGAAGTTATTAGCCAAGACAATCAAAATATAATATACTTTAAATGCACTGCATGAGTCGCAAGAACCTGCTACTTATGGCCTAAAACAGAACCAGGTTTCTATTTTACGTGATCCAAATAGTAGGTACGGGTGGCTTACTTAGCTCCATAAAAATTGCAGTTGGTGCTAGGTAACTTGACTTAGTTTTGAGAGACCTAATCATCAATACCCCACACCATGGGATAAACATCCCCACTTTTGTTCCGTGTAGGGAATGTACACAAAAAATGATTTTAAAAATGTATTCTACCACTATGACTCTGAGCTAAGCTGTGGACAGACTGACACAAACTACAAAATCCTAAAAAGCTGTTATTCACATAGGCAAGAAAAAGCGAAAGCTTACATGTCATTTAGTCGCGTTAAAATTTTGCAGGGTGTTGCTATTTGTGACCTCAATCAAAGGAACCTGTTCAATAGTCCTAATAACAATTCAGCTTTAGCAGAATTCCGAAACTTAAAAATAGTGACCCAGAACTGTGACAGAAATTATAATGAGTTTTTTTTTGTCAAAAAAGTTTTTTTGAGATTCGGTTTTATTATTGACTGTACTTTCTTACACAAATGTTAATTGCTCATCAAGAACAATCAGACGAGCCCAAACACCATGGGGTTTATCTTGTGCTGTTTAGGAGTTCCCACGGCCATCTTCAGCTCCAAGGTACCAAATTATTATACTGTCAAAAATTTATTAATCTGTTGATTACGCTAATAAAACTTAACATTTAACCAACATTAGAAATTCTTGGCTTAGATCCTTTCACAACCAGCTGGTCATCATAAGACCTTCATTTAATGTGTGATATAGAAAATGCTAATAATACTTAACATTTAACCAAAACTTTGGAATCCTTGGCTTCGATATTGGCTGAAATCCACTAACAACTAGCTGGTCATCATGAGACCTTCATTTATTGAGAGATACAGAAAATGCTAATAATACTTAACATTTAACCAAAATATGGAATTCTTAGTTTTAATATGGGCTGAGATCCATTAACAACTACCTGGTCATCATGAGACCTTCATTTAGTAAGTCATATAGAAAATGCTAATAATACTTAACATTTAACCAAAATTTGGAATACTTGGCTTCAATATTAGCTGAAATCCATTAACAACTAGCTGGTCATCATGAGACCTTCATTTATTGAGTGATATAGAAAATGCTATTAAAGCTTATCATTTATCCAAAATTTGGAATTCTTGGCTTCAATATTGGCTGAAATCCATTAACAACTAGCTGGTCATCATGAGACCTTTATTCATTGAGTGATATAGAAAATGCTAATACAACTTAACATTTAACCAAAATTTGGAATCCTTAGCTTCAATATTGGCTGAGATCCATTAACAACTACCTGGTCATCATGAGACCCTCAATTAGTGAGTCATATAGAAAATGCTAATAAAACTTAACATTTAGCCAATATTTCGAATTATTGACTTCATTATTAGCTGAGATCTCGTCACTTGTTCCAATTAAAGCTGAATATCTTGGAAACTACTGGTCCTATTTCCACCAAACACAGCTAAGAACCATCTCGACGGAAAAGTCTTTCGATTAAAAAAAACCGCACTTAAATTGGTCCATCCGCTTGGGCGCTACAATGCCACAGACAGACACACAGATACACAGATACACAGATACACATGTTAAACTTATAACACCCCTCTTTTTTCGTCGGGGGTTAATAAATCCAAAACAGTGTTTTTTTTTATTTTTTTTAGGGTTCCGTAGTCAGCTAGGAACCCTTCTAGTTTCGCCATGTCCGTCTGTCCGTCCGTCCGTCCGTCCGTCCGTCCGCGGCTTAGCTCCGTGATCATTCGTACTAGAATCCTGAAATTTGGTGTGAGTATGTGTATGTATAACGCCGACAGAACGGTAAAATAAAAATTAAAAAAAATTTTTTTTTTCGGTTAGGTACATCTCGAACACCTAAAGTGGGGGTGATTTTTTTTTCTTTTCAACTCTCGTGTATGGGGTGTCGTTGAATAGGTCTTGTAAAAATAATAGGGGTCTCCCAGCATTATTTTTTTGATAAAGTCAGCAGTTTTGTAAATATTCGCTCCGAAAACAAAAAAATAGTGACCCCCCCCCTTTTAACTTTTCAACCACGGGTCAAAAAAAAACGGAAAAATAAAATTTAAAATTTAAAAAACCCCCGACATGACAACCAATAAAAAGAAAGAAATAAAATCTACGAAATGTGCCTATACAATGAACAGTAGAAAAAGAATCCAAGCTTCGTTGCGTTCGGGGGACCGCTAAGTACCTACCTAAATGAAATGAAATATAATTATTTTTCAACGCAAAATTGCATGTATGCATTTGGGCTTCCCACTTTACGATTTTCAGTACTTACATTGCATTTCATTTACTTAGCGGTCCCCCGACGCAACGAAGCTTGGATTCTTTTTCTACTGTTCATTGTATAGGTACATTTCGTAGATTTTATTTCTTTCTTTTTATTGGTTGTCATGTCGGGGGTTTTTTAAATTTTAAATTTTATTTTTATTTCATATTTTTTAAACAAACAGAAGTTTCGTCCCGGAATTTTCTTCTTTTGACACTATTTTTGTTTTACACCGTTTAAGTCCAGGGTTTCCAATCTTTCGTCGAGCTTGATCCTGGACTATAATTATGTAGGTACAGCAGGATCCCAAGCCAGTGGTAATGAATGCCGTCTTCTCTAAGATTGAAGTTAGGATATATTTTGATTTCAATAGCCTTAAGCAACATTCTGGGAAAAAATCGTTAAATTAAGACTAGTTAATGCTTATAATGGCAAAATGGCGAAGTTATTAGCCAAGACAATCAAAATATATACTTTAAATGCACTGCTCATGAAGTCAGTCGCAAGAACCTGCTACTTACGGCCTAAAACAGAACCAGGTTTCTATTTTACAGGATCCAAATAGTAGGTACGGGTGGCTTACTTAGCTCCATCAAAAATTGCAGTTGGTGCTAGGTAACTTGATTTAGTTTTAAGAGACCTAATCATCGATACCCCACACCATGGGATAAACATACAAATGTTTTTAAAAATGTATTCAACCACTTTGTCTCTGAGATAAGCTGTGTACAGACTGACACAAACTACAAAATCCTAAAAAGCTGTTATTCACTTAGGCAAGAGTACTTTTGCTAAAGCTTACGTGTCATTTAGTCGCGTTAAAATCTTGCAGGGTGTTGCTATTTGTGACCTCAATCAAAGGAACCTGTTCAATAGTCCTAATTTTGGAGTAGTAGGGCCTCGTGCAGGGTCCGTCCGGATTGTTACTACCGTCTTGCCTGCTAACCCACCGCCAAACAGCAATGTTCGCATTGTTGTGTTCCGGTGTGGGGGTAAGATAGCCGGTGAAATTACTAGCATAGAGGCATTCTATCTTCGTCCTCCGGGTAGGCAAGCGCTTGTGACTCCTCTGGTGTCGCAGGTGTTTATGGGCGACGGTAATCGCTTTCCATCAGGCGATACGTTTGGTCGTTTGCCCCCTATGACATTAAAAAAAAAAAAAAAAAAATAATAATAAAAAAAAAAAAAAAACAATTCAGCTTTAGCAGAATTCCGAAACTTAAAAATAGTGACCCAGTACTGTGACAGAAACTATAATGAGTTTTTTTTTGTCAAAAAAGATTTTTTGGGACTCGGTTTTATTATTGACTGTACTTTCTTACACAAATATTAATTGCTCATCAAGAACAATCAGACGAGCCCAAACACCGTGGGTTTATCTTGTGCTGTTTTAGGAGTTCCTACGGCCATCTTCAGCTCCAAGGTACCAAATTATTGTACTGTCAAAAATTTATCAATCTGTTGATTACGCTAATAAAACTTAACATTTATCCAACATTAGAAATTCTTGGCTTAGATCCTTTCACAACTTTCTGTCAGGCCTCATCATGAGACCGTCATTTAGTAAGTGATATAGAAAATACTAATAATACTTAACATTTAACCAAAACTTTGGAATCCTTGGCTTCAATATTGGCTGAAATCCATTAACAACTAGCTGGTCATCATGAGACCTTCATTTATTGAGTGATATAGAAAATGCTAATGATACTTAACATTTAACCAACATTTGGAATCCTTGGCTTCAATATTAGCTGAAATCCATTAACAACTAGCTGGTCATCATGAGACCTTCATTTATTGAGTGATATATAGAAAATGCTAATAAAACTTATCATTTATCCAAAATATGGAATTCTTGGCTTCAATATTGGCTGAGATCCATTAACAACTAGCTGGTCATCATGACACCTTCATTTATTGAGTGATATAGAAAATGCTAATAAAACTTATCATTTATCCAAAATTTGGAATTCTTGGCTTCAATATTGGCTGAGATCCATCAACAACTAGCTGGTCATCATGAGACCCTCAATTAGTGAGTCATATAGAAAATGATAATAAAACTTAACATTTAGCCAATATTTCGAATTATTGACTTCATTATTGGCTGAGATCTCGTCACTTGTTCCAATTAAAGCTGAATATCTTGGAAACTACTGGTCCTATTTCCACCAAACATAGCTAAGAACCATCTCGACGGAAAAGTCTTTCGATTAAAAAAAACCGCACTTAAATTGGTCCATCCGCTTGGGCGCTACGATGCCACAGACAGACACACAGATACACAGATATACATGTTAAACTTATAACACCCCTCTTTTTTCGTCGGGGGTTAAAAATGCATGTAAATGAGGCCTTATAACTACTTTCAATGAAAACTATATTGAACAAAATCAGTCGAGCCGTTTTTGAGTTATCGCCAAATTTCATATTTTTTCTTTTAAAGGACGTAAGTTGACTTCCAGAAGGTAATAAGTGATTACAGTTTCTAGGGCGTTTACGACCTTTTTATAGAGCTTAAAATCTTTCTTAACTTATAACTCGGGCTTAAAACAGCAGTTTATTGTGAAGGATGAGCAACTCCGGAACCCTACACTGAGCGTGGCCCGACATGCTCTTGGCCGGTTTTTATTATTATGTATGCTTGTTGCCTCAGAACTCCGTCATTTATTAACCGATTTGGAAAATTCTTTCTTTGTTTGAAAGATGTACTAGAATATCACATCTTTCAAATAAACACTCTCTCACACACACACACACACACACACACACACACACAATAATAATATTATAAACGTGAAAGTTTGGATGGATGGATGGATGGATGGATGGATGTACGTTCCACTTAATCTCAAAAACTACTGAACAAATTATGATGAAACTTTCCAGTTATGTACCTTATACATCAGAATAGGACATGGGCTATCATTTATATCAAGTTTTATCCCTTTTAGGGACGAAAAACGGGATTAAACTTTGTATGGAGAGCAAATCATTGTAGTTGCAACAACTCCCTACATGTCATCGTTTTGACGTAAACTAATCTACCTACAATAGACCTTCACGAAACGCATACCAAACTATTCTTTGTAAAAAAAAAAAAAATTCTGATATGGGAACATGTATCCGCAAAATTCGATTAATCGCGTAATTTCAAGAATCAAATACATAAAATTTTACAAATTTGAAACAATTACATTTGATTTGACAAACGTCACACACCCATCTGGCAAGACATGTCAAACCAGTGATTGCAGAAGGGCTACTCCGATGTTCAAAATTCGACTGTCGAATAGTGCCATCCCTCTCGATCTGCTGTCAATGTATATTTGAGTGAATGGAATAGCACTATACGAAAGTAAAATTTCGAACATAGGAATAGCCCTTCAGGTAGGTATCACGTTCCGATACGCACATCATCTGAAAATAGTGCCTACGAGCTTTGATTATGTACCTCCGCTTGGTAACTGAGTATAAATAACTCAGTATGCAAAGATAGGATACTTAACATATATAAATAATCCAAATAATATTATAAACGTGAAAGTATTTACGTTCGTTCCTCTTAATTTTAAACGATGATTGATGGACGGTCGCTAGTGTTCGGAAATTGTCGTAAACAGCCAATTGTTGAATTGTCTCTTTCTAACCCTTAATTTGGCGTGTATGGCAGGGTGAAAAAATTCTTTGACCATCTTTTTCAAATTTTTTTTTCGAGCTAGAATCTTTTGCTCCATTTTACCATAACGAGGCTTGAACTAGCGACCTTTGTCATCTTTTGTCAAATTAAGGGCTAAACACCGACGTGCAACATTTATCGCCGAGTACAGTATTAGTGCATAAAGGTTTTGTATTTCTCGGATCTTAGACTCGGATACTCGACAAGACCCGAATTGTCAATCAATTATGCTACATAATCGACGTGCTTAAGTCAAGGGCCTGACTCGCTTTGATAGAAAAGGATAGTCTTATTACGATACTTATAAGAGGAAATAGAAAAGAGTGCAATTATGTGGCTCTATCACCGACCTAGCATTTTTTCATGGTTGGTTTATAGGCACACTTATATTCATGACGAAAACTGGTTATGTGAAAGAACCATATTGGCACCAAAAATGATATTGTTTTGAAAATCAACAAAAAAGTACCAGTTTTGTTAAAGCGCAAGTTAGACGCACCCAAGTTTTGCAACAGCGCTAGATTGATAATCACTGAATTAGGGAAGTACATTGTGAAGGGCACGATTTTAACGGGAGAAGCCAAGGGTCAAAGTGTACGTATATCACGTATTCCAATTATAGGGTATAATTTACCATTTAATTTTAAAGGTCTTCAGTTTCCAATAAAAAAATTCAGCATTTTCTATCACTATTAATAAATCACAGGGGCAAACGTTAAAAGTAGGTAGCAGGAATACATTTGGACACACCATGCTTTTCTCATAAACAGTATGTAGCTTGCTCACGTGTCTCAAAATAAAAAATGCACATGTTTTTACTGACCGAAATACATCATCTAAGATATTTTATTGAACTATATTCAATAAACTAAGTTGTAAGACCCAAGTTAAAAAATAATGATAGTACCTAACTAATAATTATTTTGTCCCGATTTCATAATGTGACGAAATTCTTTGGAGAATAGAACCATTCCTTCTTCGTCAGTTGATTATGGACCGTCACCATCCCGAGCCATTTCTGAGCATAGCTTATTGAATCGAATGGGACTTAGCCTAGCCAAAAATATTTAAAAAGGATGTTTTGCATTTTGCCCATCACTTTCACCCAATAGCCCAGAAAATACTAAATAGATTCCATTCGAGGATTGAATACCTGAAAGTTTAATTGTTTTTTTTTAAATTGTCAATATTAATTAACGAGTTCTACGCGTACGAAGTCGCGGGCAAAAGCTAGTTTAAAATATATATATGTACTAGAATAGCACAATTAATTAACAAAAAATAATTAAATAATTTATACATCATAATAATTTCTGTACAAAAAGTAATGATAGCCCACCAAAAACATAAATGTTAAATGAGAGCCAAGGTCAATATCGCGTGCAACGTGAAACGTTACCTTCTTATACTTCACCGACAAAAGAATTGAAAGAAAACTAGCCAAGTGAAGTCTTGATATTGAATTACACCCAAGTATTTATTTATTTATCGTATGGCATGTATAGTCACTGGATTACATATAAAAACAATTTATAGTTAGAATTTTGCCCTTCCCAGGTACGCGACTGCTTCTTCTGATAGGATCTCAAAATACCCCCTTAATACACCCAAGTAAAATAAATGCATTGAGTAAATAATCGTTTGTTATAATTTAAGAATTTATATTAACTATTAGGTAGCAAACACTGTAGTAGTATTGAGAAACAAGAAATTGTTACATACATTTATTTTAGTGTGTTGCATATTCTTGTATCAAAAAATGTTAGGGCAAAGTACTTGGCACCCTTATAGATCTCAATTCTTTTCTCGGTGAAGTAGAAGAAGTTAACCTTTCACGTTGCACGCGATATTGAACTTGGCTCTCATTTAACTTTTATGTTTTTGGTGATATAATACTCTGATCCGATCAGATAAAAAATAAATCTGCAGTTTAGTTTAAAATTTGTTGGATAGTTTGAAATACCTCCTAAACCTAACTGGGCAGGCAATCCCTATTTCCCAGCCTCTGTAGTAATGTAGGTAGGTACTGTCGCCACCCCCAGAGGGACGCACAATACGTATTTATCCCTTAAAAAAGTATAGCAGGCAAACGTCGCTATGTGAGTTAGCTTCCATACATCCCAATATGATTTTTCAATGTATCCCCTTGGGTATATTAGTACAGCATGGTTAATTCCCTTTTTTCACCCGTATAGTTACTTCATTCTGTAATGTGACATTATGTATACACCAGGAACCCGAACTGAGGCCCACCGATGTCATCATATCACGCGATAGACGTCCACTGGACAACGGCCTCTCCCACAGTTCTCCACAACGATATAGTTCGTGCGCCGCCCACATCCAATTGCTTCCCGTGATCCTAACCAGGTCTTCGGTCCATCTTGCTGGGGTTACGAGGGATGGGCTAGGAGGATGGGCTCCGTAAAATAAGTAAAAACAAATGTATTATTCAATTAAATATTCTTTATTGCATACTCAATAAGCAAGGCATACGCTATGCAAAATATTTATGAAATCTAATTTATACATATTTGGTAGCATTTATTTTCTATAGAACAAATATCTAGTAATCCGTGTACTTCTGTGTGTGTTCTTCGACACAGGGCATAACGTGTACTGTCATTTGGCTGAGCATATTCGCTACTAGGTTGTTTATACCCAAGATATCATTAATATTCTTATTTAAAATATCCATGGCCAACTTGTTCATTTCATCAACAAATCGCATTATATCTTTATTTAACTTTTGGTTACTGTTTCGCCTTACCCTCAACTGTGCATTCGAGTCCGAAAACAAACTTTCAGCGTAAGAGTTCAAATTTGCAGATAAATCTCGAATTTTTCTAATGTTGTCGCTCCACAAAACTTTTTTAGTTTCCAAATCCGTAACTAACTTTATCGCTTCCATTTGGTTCGTAGTATTCTTCGATGCGTTGAGCACCTGGGTCACCACATTTTTCAATGCCTTATCGTAAGCCCTGAACAATCCATCGAATTTCAAATACTTGTCAGAAAGCGAAGTGTATTGCACGTTCATAGAATCAAAAGTTTTCACAAAAATACAACCTGTAGTTCTATTGCTGTAAATATACAAACACCCATTATCGGGTGTTTTGTCTAGCCACGAGGGTCTGTTAGATTGCTGGAGAAGAACGTCGGACGAAGATTCATCTGTCTCGCTCTCGATTTGGTAGGGCTTCACATTATATTTCTGCCCAGCGGCCTGGTGACTGCGAGTTCCCGTAATTGTTCGGACCTCGTCTGTAAGTTGGTTCATCACATGAGTCAAGGATTCAGATCCCGCTCTATATACTTCATCGCTCAAGTTCTCACTGGATGAGTTTTCTTCAATGATCACGATGACGGTTTCAGCAGCGCCGCTGATCCTACCGTAGATCTTTGACATATCAGTTCGCTCATGGTCCAGTTCTTCCCGGACGATCCGGCAAATGCCTTCCAGCCACGTCACGTGATCGAGGATCGTCTCGACGAGCTGCTCGATTCTTTTGACGGTAGTTTCACCCTGTCGTTTGATAGCCTGGGCCGCCGACACGGCCTGGTGGTCGGTGAAAAAGAAAAACCACCTGGGAGGATGGTCGATCGTCAGCTGCTGGCGTCGGATGTTGGCATTCTCCTGGGTTATATTGTCGTCAGACGTTAGTTGTACCGTGAGTTGCAGCATTTTCAAAGGAACGCTCACACCCTTGCCGAGTAACTCTTTCGTCTCGTCGATGAGTCCCAGAACAACGGTCGTCATGTTCAAGGTCACTTCGCAAAGTCGCTTTATGCGTTTTCTCTTTATGTCGAAATCGCGCCTGGCGTTACTGCTATTAAATATGCCAAAGAAGCTGGCGACAGACTCTATCTGCGAAACGATGGCAGTCGCGTTCCCGGTGATTTGTCCAACCTTAATGTTCACGTCGACCAGCGTATTGCGGATTCCGTTGCTGATCTGGAATATATCTGAATTCAAGCCCTGGTGCAGCTCGCGGGCGATGTCGCTCAGCGCTGGCGATAAGACCTTGTAATTTTTCGTTTCGGCTTCCTTGATGAGTGTCTGAGTTTTGATCAGCCGTAAGAAAGTTTCAGCTATGGTGGTGACCAGTACGTTGGCACGGGCCGGCGCTGCCGCGGCGGCGACCACCGCGAACACTACACACGCCGTGGATAACTTCATTCTTCACATGAAACGCGAGGACTGTGGCAACATCGAGACAAGACAGATTTTTATAGCGGCTTAGCGTAAACATTGAACGCAGTAGATAACATTTGAACTCGGTGTCGGATATTACCTAGTACCAAAATAAGAACAATAACGAGATAATAACTTTTATCACATTTGCTCATAAAAGATGGTATTACATGCAGCTAGGTGTACTGAAGGACAAAGGCCTATATAGTTCCCGCGGGAGTTATAAATTGTGATAACTCCCGAGGGAGTTATGGTTTTAGTTTTATAGTATATTGTGTCATAAGGGTAGTAAGTAGGGGATTACTAACGAAGGTCTATTAGAAGCCTGACGCCGAAGGCGGAGGGCTTTTAATGTCCTGAGTTTGTAATCCCCTTACTACCCGCCATACACACAATATTTTTCATCACATTTGAGAGGAAATAACAAATACATAAAACAAAAATAAACATTAAACGATTGACAACCAACCTTTTCTGTATATGTGTTTTTTAAATTATCTATTGCATTAGCAAAACGGCGATCAGCTTAAAACAAAAAACAAATATATACAGAATCTTTGCATCTATCCTTAAACAAACAACCATTAACCATATTATGCAGCCAAAAATAACACCGAAATATTATAAAACTTAAATGCGAACAGTAATTTTGTTACAAAACTAAATAGTACCTACTAATAATTTTATAACCTTTTTTTCTTTTTTTTTGTGTAGTCTACCACAGATAATACTAAGAACTGCGTTTAGTTTAGAAACTTGACATACTGCCAGATTGTAACTTGGCTGAATTGAAACCTTAGTCTGAAGTAATGTACGAGTGCGTACTATATTTTTTTTCACTTCTCATGCTCTTAAAATGTTACTTTAGTCTCTGCATATCGGGACTAACGCTCCTTATTTATCTCTAGGGATTAAAGTAAAATTGTTTTAATTTACTTTGGAAACCCCTAAACAGCCAATCACGATGTTTGTCAATGGAGGTTTATTTTGTAGTAATTTTTAGGGTTCCGTAGTCAACTAGGAACCCTTATAGTTTCGCCATGTCCGTCTGTCTGTCTGTCTGTCCGTCCGCGGCTTAGCTCCGTGATCATTAGTACTAGAAAGCTGAAATTTGGTATGAGTATGTGTATGTATCACGCCGACAAAACGGTAAAATAAAAACGAAAAAAAATTTTTTTTCGGGTACCTCTCGTACACCTTATGTGGGGGTGAATTTTTTTTTCGTTCCAACCCTAGTTTGTGGGGTGTCGTTAAATAGGTCTATTAAAAATAATACGGGTCTTTAAACATTACTTTTTGATAAAGTCAGTAGTTTTGTAAATATTCGCTCCGAACATAAAAAAAATTGTGTCCCCTCCCCTCTAACTTTTCAACCACAGGTCAAAAAAATATGGAAAAATTCATGAAAATGAGGTCTTATAAGTACTTTCAATGAAAACTATATTGAACAAAAATTTTTAACAAAAAAAAGAACCGACTTCAGTAAAAGTAAAAAGCCAACAATAACCCGTTCAAGTACCTACAGATTACATTTGACTCACCCTTCGAAGTCGATCCCAAACCACTAAGTTCTTATATTTATATACAATACAATACAATACAAAATGCTTTATTGCACACCAAAAAAGTTTACAAATTCAGTACAGAACAATAATTTTAATAACGGTAGGCAACAGGCGGTCTTATCGCTAAAGAGCGATCTCTTCCAGACAACCTTTAGGTAGTGGAGTTGATTAGTATAAATCACACAATGAGTAGGTGATGCAGAAGGGGAAGGGAGAACAAAATAATTATCAACGGATAAGCAAGTAAACGTATCAATAGATATACACATACATTAAATAGATATATATATAAACCTACTTAAACATACATAAATATAAATAAAACAAGACAGATAAGGAACACATAAACAGTCAGAGGCAAACGAACGAAAACAGTTTCACAAATCACACCATCAATTTTATCAATCGAGAGATAAGAAGTATTCTTTTAATTTTTTTTTAAAGATCGCTGGCGTTTTAGCATTCCGCAATTCTACTGGAAGCGAATTCCATAGCAAAACGGATTTAAAAGTAAAGGAATTCGAGTAAAATTTTGAGTGTGAGGAGGGGACAGCTAAAAGGAAATTTTTAGCGCACCTTGCAGACGAAAGGTAGCTAAAGCGCTCTTTAAGATACAGGGGAGTTGCTCGGTGGAAAAGTATGCCATAAAGAAGAGTAAGAATGTGAGAGTTACGCCTTTGACGAATAGGGAGCCACTTGAGTTGAGAACGGAAACTAGAAACATGATCATATTTTCGTAACCCAAATATGAATCTGATGGAAATGTTTTGAATGCGCTCAAGCTTATTAAGTTGCTCCTCTGAAATATCAAGGTACGAGATGTCAGCATAGTCTAGAATCGGGAGAAGTAACGTCTGAGCGAGCGCAATTTTAGTGGCAATGGGAAGAAATTTGCTAAGCCTTCTAAGAGAACCCACTGCGGCAAACATCTTCCTGCTCACTTCATTCAATTGGGGCCACCCAAGAAAGAGTGCTATCAATGATGACGCCCAGGTTTTTAACCTGGGACGAGTAAGGGATTATGACACCATTAAAGAAAATTGAAGGAGTATTAGCCAAGTCAACTCTGGAAATTAGACTAGGACTGCCAATGATGATAGCCTGGGATTTTGACGGATTAACGTGGAGGCCATAATTACTACTCCACTCTAAAATAAGTCTCAAGTCCGAATTTGTTGAAGAGATGATTGAAGGTAGATCTTCGAGTGAACCTTGAGAATAAACTTGAAGATCGTCGGCATAAAGGTGATAGTTTGAAGACAGATTATGAGTGATTGAATTAATAAATACAGAGAATAGCAGAGGAGACAACACACCGCCCTGTGGAACACCGGCCGCTGTGCTGCACCAAGAAGATCGAGAAGAGTCCACCTTTATACGCTGCCGACGACCTGTCAGATAGCTAAGAAACCAGTCAATAACTGCAGGAGATATGTTAACAGAGCGCAATATACCCAACATAATATCGAAATCAACAGTGTTGAATGCATTGCTAAAATCTAGCAACGTCAAAACTGTCAATTTACGGTCGTTCATACCTGCCCGGATGTCGTCAGTAATTTTCACGAGAGCGGTAGTCGTACTATGACCGGAGCGGAAACCAGACTGAAAGGGATTCAGAAGATTATTTCTATTAAGAAAGGAAACAAGTTGCTGGGAAACTAGGCGCTCAAGGACTTTGGATAAGAAGGGAAGAATGGAAATAGGGCGATAGTCGGAAAAGGTGTCGGGATTTGATTTTTTCGGTAAAGGTAAAATATCAGCATCTTTCCAGATGGAAGGAAATACACCAGATGTGAAGGAAAAGTTAAAAATATTGGTAATTGTAGGAACGAGAAGGTCAAGGAGAGGCAAGATCATACTACGGCTCACACTATCGACACCAACAGCATTAGAAGTCACAGACATTACGCACTTCTTAACATCACTGTCAGTTAATTGAGTAAAAGAGAGGGGATTAAAGTCTGGAGTTGGGAGTGATGAAAGATAATCAAGCGTCCTGTTTTTAGCAGGGCCACTAAAAGTAGCAGAAGAAGAGAAATGCAGATTTAACTGATCGAGGTCGACATCTTTGGGACAGGAGTTTTTTTGAGATTTCCCAACTCCAAACGACTTTAAAAATTTCCATACCTTAGCAGGATCACCATCTTCGACGGACTTATGGATGTGGCGCCTTTGAGCATCACGACAGACAGTGCTGCACCGATTCCTCAAGGAGTGATAGCGGTTTTTGTTATTGTCAGTAGGATGCGCTTTGAATTTGGACTTGGCTAAGTTCTTTTTCTCAATGAGAGCTCTGATTTCCTGAGTAAGCCAAGGTGCAGGAAGATGTTTTACCCTGATAGCTCGAACCGGAGCATGAACATCATAAAGCTGAATGAGAAGGGAGTTAAATAGAGATAATTTCTCATCAACTGTTTCAGCCTCATATATCACACTCCAGTCGATCTTCGAAGCATCAACAAGAAGCTTGTCCACGTCGATCTTGCTGAAATTACGCTGAAAAAGGATTTTGGCTTTAGGCTTAGGAGGACGAACCTTATAAGACAGGTATAAGAGGTCATGATAAGAGAAGGAAGATAATGGAAGATATATTACAGTTTACGTGAGGTTTGGCACCGACTTCGAAGGGCGAGTCAAATGTAATCTGTACTTGAACGGGTTATTGTTGGCTTTTTAGTTTTTACTGAAGTCGGTTCTTTTTTTTGTTAAAAAAATTTTTTTTTTTGCTTTTTAGTGATTCATATGTGTGTTCATCATCAGTTTCCTTACACCAAATCCTATTTACTGAATGTAAATTCTTGACTTTATCAATAAATTACCGAAAGCGCCGTAAGTACATGTCCCTATAACATTTGAAGAGTTCCCTCGATATCTCTAAGATTCCATCATCAGATCCCGACTTAGTGCCAACGGGACCAGCTCGGAGACCTTTCGATAAAAAATTTAAAATCGGTTCACGGTTCTCGGAGATATCGAGTAACATACATACAAAAAAAATAATTTAGTTCGAATTGAGAACCTCCTCCTTTTTTGAAGTCGGTAAAAAATCGCTCCATCCGTTTTTGAGTTATCGCAAAATTTCATAATTTTCTTTAAAAGGACGTAAGTTGACTTCCAGAAGGTAATAAGTAATTACAGTTACTTTGGCGTTTACGACCTTTTTCCGTCTTTCCGTTATCACTACATAGTATAAAACAAAGTCGCTTTCTCTGTCCCTATGTCCCTTTGTATGCTTAAATCTTTAAAACTACGCAACGGATTTTGATGCGGTTTTTTTTAATAGATAGAGTGATTCAAGAGGAAGGTTTATATGTATAATACATGCATAATTTATCAGCATTGCACCCGTGCGATTTACTTATATGATGGAAATGTACGAATAGCCCCTGCTCTTATTTAATAGCAACAATGATCACGCCCTCACCTGACGTTATGACATTCCATAAGGACTGTCTCTGCGCTATAATATAATCTAGCCATGTCATCGTGTGCTCTGTAAGGTTTCTTTTGTTTTAATAATTATATTTGAAGAAAGTTAATTTCTTTTGTTTAATTTATCAGGTTATGGGCCCAGCTCTACCTGTAAAAGTTATTAAGTCTATTTGTGCAGTTTTAAAATAGTAACGAAAATAATTTGTTAACTTAACCTCAAAGTTAGTTCGGTCGCCGGAATTTTTTTCAGCTTGCGTACAATAAAGTATAAATAATAGGATCAAGCAATCATATGATGACAATTGAAAAGCTCACTGGCCGTGACAACTGGACAAGCTGGAGTTTTGCCGTCAAAGCTTACCTACGACATGAGGACTTGTGGGAATGTGTGGAAAATGAAACAACAGACTCAAAGAAGGATCTTAAAACGAAATCAAAGCTTATACTCTTAGTGGACCCTATGCTATATGTTCACATACAAGAGGCAAATCAGCGAAAGAGGTTTGGAACAATTTATTACATGCATTTCAAGACTCAGGTTTACTCCGTAAAGTCGGTTTATTAAAAGACTTAATAAATACTACATTAGAAACAAGTACAAGCGTGGAAGATTACGTAAATAAATTAATGTCATCAGCTCATAAGTTGCGAAATATATCATTTCAAGTGGATGATGAGTGGCTCGGGACACTGATGTTGGCAGGCTTGCCAGATGTTTACAAGCCAATGATAATGTGCATAGAGAGTTCGGGTATAAATTTAGTGCCGATTTAATCAAAACTAAGCTCTTGCAAGAGGTAACGAAAACAGACACTACCGCTTTTTACACAAACTCCAAAAATGTCAAGCCAGGTTATTCATCCCAGTCAAAATCAAAAGGCCCCCCCGATGCTTTCAGAGTAATAAGTATGGGCACTTAAGTAAGAATTGTTGGCATAGGAAAAATAAGTCTGAGGTTAGAAATAAGAAAGATAATAATGGTTTTATAGCAGCCTTTTTAGCCATGCAGGTGAATGATACATTGAACTGATACGTAGATTCTGGCGCATCAACCTACATGACGTTGCACCGGGAATGGTTGGTGAATGAGACAGCTCCACCTGTTAACCACATAAGAATAGCTGACAACAAGGTGCTACATGTCGAAAGCTGTGGTGATGTTATAATATAAGTACCCAATAAGACTGGCAGTGAAGCAATCCAGGTGAGAAATGTTCTATTTATACCAGAATTATCTACAAATTGGCCGTCTGTGAGTAAGATAATTAAAGCAGGCTGTAAAGTAGAATTTAATATTGATGGCTGTCAGATAAAAACTCAAAATGGGCAAATGGTAGTAAGTGCTACACTGATAAATGATACCTACAGACTTAAAGCTTATAATAATGAGAACCGAGCGATGGCAGCTTCTACAGAGACTGATACCTACTTGTCTTGTGGCATCAAAAAATGGCACATTTAAATTTTAATGATGTTGTTGAAATGCCAGCCGGCGTGAAATTGACACCGCAATCTGAAAGTTGTGTATGTGTTACATGTTTAGAAGGAAAACAACCCAGGAAACCTTTTCCAAGTAATGGCTCCCGGGCAAAAGAATTGCTAGAGGTCATACACAGTGATGTATGTGGTCCGCTACAAACCACATCAATTGGAGGTTCAAGGTATTTCACAGTTTTTACTGATGACTATTCACGTAAAGTCTTTGTGTATTTTATGAAAAGTAAAGCGGAGGTATTTAATAAATTTATGGAATTAAAAAGTCGAGTAGAAAATTAACTGGATAAAAAGATAAAAGTATTTCGAAGTGATAATGGGAAGGAATATGTCAATAAAACTTTTGATGATTATTTAAAGAAAAATGGTATATTGCACCAAACTTCAAATCGCTTTCTCTGTCCCTATGTCCCTTTGTATGCTTAAATCTTTAAAACTACGCAACGGATTTTGATGCGGTTTTTTTTTATAGATAGAGTGATTCAAGAGAAAGGTTTATATGTATAATACATGCATAATGTATAAGCATTGCACCCGTGCGAAGCCGGGGCGGGTCGCTAGTATCCGATATAATGCTATAGTTTTTATTATTAATCAGCTCGTGGCTTTTGCCAAAGTCAGTTTTAAATGATAGTAAGTAAATAATTAGGTATAAAAACGGTTTAAACTCACGTAAAAATTGTCAGCACCGGCCCGACATGTTTCGAACTTATTTGGAGCTCTTCATCAGGGGTAGCTATCCGTGCTGCTACGCGACTCGCGACCCACTTCTTTACGTGAGTTTAAACCGTTTTTATAATTATTAAAGATGTCTCACGATAGTTTTAATAATATTATTGATAAGTAGTAAGTTTATACAAATTCACTAATCAACCATGATCGTATACATTCATATCAAAAATCCTCAACATGGGATTATTTTCTAATGCTATATATATTACACACCCGTAATAAAATAACTGATGATAGTCATCGTCTTTGAATATAGGTATAGGTTTGATTTTTAACGGTTTATGTTCATATAGCTGTTTATATCATAACAAGTTGGTTTATAGCCCTACCATATTGCGGATTTTTAGTGGTACCTACTAATATATTTTACTGGCAACGACATTTTTTAGGGTTCCGTAGTCAACTAGGAACCCTTATAGTTTCGCCATGTCCGTCTGTCCGTCTGTCCGTCCGTCCGTCCGACCGTCCGTCCGCGGCTTAGCTCCCTGATCATTAGTACTAGAAAGCTGAAATTTTGTATGAGTATGTGTATGTATAACGCCGACAGAACGGTAAAATAAAATTTAAAATTTTTTTTTTTTCGGATACCTCTCGAACATCTAAATTGGGGGTGAATTTTTTTTTTCTTTTCTAATGAGGCCTTATAAGTACTTACAATGAAAACTATATTGAACAAAATCGGTCGAGCCGTTTTTGAGTTATCGCCAAATTTCAGATTTATTCTTTAAAAGGTCGTAAGTTGACTTCCAGAAGGCAATAAGTGATTACAGTTTCTAGGGCGTTTGCGACCTTTTTATAGAGCTAAAAAGTACAGTGGGCTATAAACAGCTTTGACTTATACAAATCACCAGGGTTGGATGGAGTCTTCCCAGCCCTGCTGAGATGGGGAGGAGAGGAACTCACCCAGATACTGACCATCGTTCTGGCCGCCTGTCTGGCTCACAGGTACGTACCGAGACGATGGAGAGAAGTGAAAGTCATCTTCATACCCAAACCAGGTAAAAGTGACTACTCGGATCCCAAGTCATTCAGACCAATCAGCTTAACCTCTTTTCTGCTTAAAACACTAGAGAGGTTATGTGACAGGGAGCTAAGGGAGAAGGCATTAACTAGTGTACCCCTACACCCTAACCAACATGCCTACAGCCAGGGCAAATCTACAGAATCAGCTCTTCATGCCGTAGTTTTCAAAATAGAAGAGGCCTTTATGAACAAGTCTATGTGCCTAGGCACCTTCATAGATATTGAGGGAGCCTTCGACAAGACCAATTTCACCAGCATAACAGCAGCATTGGTAAGGCGCGGTGTTAATGATGTTATAGTACAATGGATAAACAACATGCTGAGCAAGAGGGTCATCCGACTCGGAACCGGCGAGACACAACAGGCACTGGTGGCAAAGGGGTGCCCCCAGGGAGGCGTACTCTCACCACTCCTTTGGAACATGGTGGTGAACGACCTCATCGCCACACTAAATGACAATCACTATTACACAGTAGGTTATGCTGACGACATAGTGATACTGACGAGCGGCAATCACACAGGTACGGTATGTGACGTCACCCGCTCTGCACTGGCCATCGTGGAACGCTGGTGATGATGATTTGGTGTAGGGACGCCCGGCCGGAGACAGGCGGGCTGTCGATCGCTTGGGTGCGTTCATTCAGCCCAGTTCCCAGTTGGAGCCAACGGTTACTGTCCCGGCGGCGCTCCCATACAGCCTTCTTCCTCGAATCTTCTTGTTCTCCTGCAGAAGGAAAGGACATCTTTAAGGTTAATGTCCCTCAGCTCCTCCTCTTCCAGTTTATCTTTCCCGAAGATGCTGTAGCGTACTATCGCATACATGCCACACTCTGCTATAACATGCTTACTAGTCTCCTCATGGCCACAATATGAGCAGCTTGGATCACTGGGTGGAACGCTGGTGCAACCACAACGAATCGACAGTCAATCCAAAAAAGACTGAACTGGTAATGTTCACCAACAAACGTAATCTGGGCACCTACCGGCTGCCTAGACTGTTCAATACAGAGCTCCAATTGTCGACTGAGGTAAAGTATCTAGGGGTAATACTTGATAGCAAGTTGAATTGGAGCAACCATCTCAACAACAAAATTGACAAAGCTACAGTCGCGTTCTGGCAGTGCCGTAGAATGGTAGGTAGAACTTGGGGTCTTAATCCTAAGATCACACTATGTCTATACCAGGCAGTCATCAGACCAATATTAAGCTACGGTGCAGTAGTATGGTGGCCACGAACCAAGCTAACCACCGTCGAAGCTAAACTACAACGACTTCAGAGGTTAGTTTGTATGGCGGCCACGGGATGCATGAGGACTACACCCACTGCAGCCCTGGAAGCTATACTGGGGCTGCCGCCGCTGCATCTCTTCGTTAAACAAGAGGCGGCAGCTACGGCGATACGTCTTAGGAAACTGAACCTCTGGAGATCAGCTAGGGTGCCGCACACCGAAATCCTCTACGAGGCAGTAGGTAAGGAACCGCTGATAGAAGCGGTCACTGACAGGATACCCAAGCAATTCGTCTTCGACAAAAAGTATAAGATACAACTGCATGAGGAACCTGGCGAAGGTCTTAACCCAAGGGAGTTAAGAATCTTCACCGACGGGTCCAAAACAAGGTCAGGCACTGGCTCTGGGGTATTCTCAGAGGACCTAAACATACACATTTCTACACCACTAGGAACCCATAACACAGTCTTCCAGGCAGAATGTATGGGTATCATAATGGCAGCCCATGCAATCATCGCGAGGAAGGTAAAGGACTACCCCATCCGCATACTCTCCGATAGCAGATCAGTTTTACAAGCCCTGCAGAGCTACACAGTAACCTCAGGACTCATACATGAATGTCACCGAGCATTGTCAGAGGTATGTAATAATAATAGCATAACTCTACAGTGGATCAAAGGACACAGCAACTCGCGTGGGAACGACGCAGCTGACGAACTGGCGAGAGGAGGTTCGGAGATGGAAGCAGAGGGACCCGAACCAATCATACCTCTGCCATTCGCCTGGCTGCGCAACACAGTGTGTAAAAACACGAAGATAGAACAGCAACTATACTGGTCTAACTTAGGTACCTGCAGGCAGAGCAGAGAGGCCCTTCCGACAATCCACCCCGGGTTGTCACGCAAGCTGAGGCAGCTGAAGAGGCCGCAGCTCCGGCTCATAACTGAAGCGATAACTGGACATGCCCTACTAAACAAGCACTTATTCACTCTAGGTGTTACCGACAGTCCTCTTTGCAGAGCCTGCATGGAGGCCGAAGAGACAGCCGCCCACGTCATTCTCGAATGTCCTGGTGTGGCCAAATACCGGACACAACACCTCGGGTCTCCGAGGTCACTCCCAGAAGTCATCGGCAACATCAAGGGACTGCTAGGCTTTCTGGTAGAGTTGGGTTGGCAAGAGTAGTGCCAGCAACCCTTCACGCAAAATAGGCGCATTGTAAGACGTCGAGTTGCGGAATACTAGCCCGCTATAACCTATAACCTATAGAGCTTAAAATCTTTCTTAACGTAAACCTCGGGGTTAAAACAGCAGTTTATTGTGAAGGATGAGCAACTACGGAACCCTACACTGAGTGTGGCCCGACATGCTCTTGGCCGGTTTTATTGATAGGTATACAAACTTTTTGGTGCGTGAATATAACCTCAAAATTACAACTGCTTAGAAATATATAAAAATAAAAGATTTTATTTCATGAAACACGATTAATTATTACGAATACGAATGTATTTAATAATATTAAAGATGAATTAATTTAATCATGCATGGTCCTTAAGTCCATATTAGTCTTAAATAAAATAGTTTTCAAGTTTGAATCTGTTGGCTAAGTATGCAAGCATTTAAAGCGTCACTTTAAAAAATACCCAAAGTTTTTTTTTTTTATTTTGAATGAGTATGTGTCCATTACTCGTATTAAGCTTGAATTGTTACCAATTAGACCAATTATTGTGTCACTATAAATTACGGACATTCCAGTGAAGAAGAATTAAAGCCGAAGGCTATTATAGAGGAGTCAATCCAAAATAAATACAATATAGATAATGCAACTTTTTTCACATATATTTGTTTTGCATAATGATACTTAATCAATTTTTATATAAAAAAAAATGGCTACTGCCCATTGGGTCAATTTTGCCAGTGTCAAAGTTGACGAACGTTGTACGGTGAGTTGAGCTTTTTGTAAAGTGATAGCGATTTACAAAAAACCACGCGGTCTACCGGGCCTTGACCCAAGAAGGGCTATGTACGCTTCAAGTTGAATTCTTCATTAACCATTCACTCATACGTTAGTTCACTGCACAATAGTCTATCAATACTACACATTGAACATCCAAAATGAATAAATAACGAATAACTAAACTTAAAGGCATGCGGCCATCTTAAGTCACAAACCGGAAGACCTAATGATACTTGGCAGAAGTAACGTTTGGCAGAAACATCTCACGCAGAGTGCTTTGGCATAAATCATTTCGCAGATTTTTATAATAGGTACCAAATCTTATATTGGCATAATGTTGATGAGCATAACAGTCTTCTAAAACGAAAAGTACTTTCGCAGATATTTTTTTTGCATAATATTTTAGGCGGAAAAAAAGAAGAAGAAGAAGAAGACACATTTTGTCCATGGAGTGGTATGGTAGCCGGCCGATGCCACGCGGCTCGCTCGCTTCGCTCGCTCGTTAGGGTCTCAGTTCAACCTAACACTCCTCCTCGCTTCGCTCGTCGTCGTACCTAACCTAATCCAAGTCGGACCTGCCCTAAGGTGGAATTAGGACCTAATTTATGCATTACAATTGTTGTGATTAAAAATTTAGTGGCTGTTGCCCCGCGGCGGCAAAATACCTAACACTGCTCTTCGAACCGCTCGTCGTCGTACCTAACGGTAATTGCATTCTACTACGTAAAGTATACTTAACCCACTTTTCTGCTAGTAGAAAATAATTATGCTATTGTAATCGTATGCTAAAGGATTATTATGGTACATAAAATTATGCTAAACCAAAGTCGGCCAAAGAGATATTCTACAAAACAATGTGCTGCAAAATGTGTCGTATGCGAGGTAGTAGTAATGCCAACTATACATTTATGCCATCTTACCATTCGACCGAAAGTATTTCTGCGAAACGTGTTATGCGAAGTGTATTTCTGACCAATATTATTCTGCCAGATGAGGGTAACCCTATCGAACGATATGATAGTTGGGGCCGACTCCAGTTTGTCTCCGAAGTAAAAAAAAAACTATGACAGCTGCCAGAAAACTTCATTGCCGCCATTACCAGTTAAAATTTGTTTTGTTGCATAAAATTGTTCGATTTGTTGAATTTAAACCATAAAATGAACGATCAAGATGATATAGATATTTTTCGGCGACGCCTCCTGATATCTGATATGATATATGAAATTTGTTCTAACAAAACAGTCTATTTTTATGGTGGTCATAATGTGCGGCTCCTGAATGCAGCATGGAGGCTTATGATATGTGGGTAGATAAAGTAGTGTATGTAACTGTACATAATTAGACATTAAAACACTCGTGTGATGTTATTATGAAACTCGCCTTCGGCTCGTTTCGTAAACCCACACTCGTTTTTAATGCCACATAAACTACTATTAAGTATATTATGCAATAATATTATTAAATTTAATTTTGAATTATAAAAAAAATACACAGAAAAAAGTTGGTTGTCAATCAAGTGTTTATTTTTGTGTTATACATTTGTTATTTCCTCCCAAATGTGATGAAAAATATTGTGTGTATGGCGGGTAGTAAGGGGATTACAAACTCAGGACATTAAAATTTAATGAATGAATGAAAATTTAAAAGCCGTCCGACTTCGGCGTCTGGCTTCTAATAGACCTTGGTTAGTAATCCCCTACTTACTACCCTTATGACACAGTATACTATTGTTTGTAGGTACATGCTTACGTCGATATCGAAAATCCCACTTACGGCCTAGGGTGACGTAATAGTATATTACATAACAAGGGTGGTAAACGAGGAATTACAAACGAGTGTCTATTAGCAGCCCGAAAACGAAGGCGAGGGCTTTAATGACACGAGTTTGGAATTCCTTTACACCAGAGTCACGTACGTCGTTTTTCATCACACTTTGGAGGAAATAAAACAAAAGTGATAGTCAATACCAAAATTACATACCGCCCTAGGGCGTAATATACGACTTACCGCCCGGTTTTCTAGCATGTAAACCTTTAAGGTGTGATAAAGAATAATTACCGCCCTAGGGCGTAATTTACGACTTACCGCCCGCTTTTCTAGCATGTAAACCCTGTTTACGAGCAAGTGTGATGCAATTGAATTATAATGCATCCGTGTCTTTCGCTATCACATGGGTACCTAATTCTCAAAACGTAACGAATGCTTTGTCCTTCTTCAACCGTGTTAGGCGACCATCATTGTTAAATGTAAAATAATCTTAAAATATCTATACAATATCATGAACTTCTGACATACCACGAACACACTAATACAGTGGTATTGTTACTCATATACAAAAGATATGGGTAACTATCGTTGCACAAAGGACTCAATTAAGTTTTGTTTTAATTAAAGAACTTAACTATGTACAAATGTATTTTGAAAATGACTCAATACTTACTCAATTACCAACGAAATTACGTAAGGAACCCACTCACAATTATTTATTTCATGAAAATCGTTAAGAAATTCGAGGTTTAGGCAAACCAGCCGGAAATCTCGATACGTGCGCATCCGAATATACGAAACAGTTTGTTGGCCAAGTAGAAACTGTAACGCTTTCCTCGCTCAGTTAATAAACCAAAGAAACCAAGCAAGGTAACCAATAGTTACAAAATGACGCTAATTGCTGGCGCCATTACTTAGTTTGAAAACAACTATAATCTAGATCAATCAAGCCACATTAGACGATTGTATGTTCACGCTCGCGGTCGTAAAAGTTAGGTCACTGCTTATTTTGGGGATGTTAAGGGTGTTATTCCTCTAAATATGTGCGAGAGCTAAGCGATGAGCTGCGTTAAAGATACAAAACTATTATGTGATTGTTTCTACCAAAACTAAGCGATTTCCAAAGTGGGTAAGCGTAAGTATACCTTACCCGCTTCGCAAAATCCCTGAGCTTTGAAGAATGTAGATACCATGAAGATACGTTACGAAGGTACCTATACCAGTCGCGTATTCTTAGCTCCCATCTAAGGCTCCCACTCTTAGCTCGCACCTCTGCCTATAAAAAAAATATGAAAAATAATTTTATGATACTTTTACCCGACTAAGCATAAAATAGGGACGGGAGGCACGAACGAAGTTCACTGGCACCTAAGTCACTAATTGACCGAGCGAGCGAAGCGGCGAAGAGCGAAGCGGGTGTTTCAGCTTTGCCAAAATTTCTTTCGTATGTCCGGATGTCCGGATTTACAACATTAAGATTTGCCACATTTCTCAACCTATTCTCAAGAAGTTCTGTGAATAGGTTCTAAACTAACTATGTATTATCTTTTTTGTTTCGTATCGATTCAGAAAGCCTTTTTTTTTAATGACGGGCGGTATTCTGGCGTTTTTTTAAGAGGCCTCATTCCTTTTAACAATGATTTTTTCATATGATGACAAATATATTGATAATTTTAACCTACTTTTTGAAGTAAATAATACTTTTCCTTGAGTTTTAGGTAGTAGTACTATTTCAATGAATTTTCAAACTGTAGATTTCAAATATATACCTACCAAAAAATCCCAATAGCCCTCTTCTATCTCTTCTATGATAGTACAATTTTTGTAGAACCAGACAATATCCTTAATTACGAAAATGACATTAAATTGGCTATAAAAAACGTTGTTAGAGCAAAACAACCTGAAAGTAAATTTGTCTAAAACCAATACAATGCAGTTTTCGCAAAAGAAAACGGTCCCCGTATTAAACATCTCACATGGAAGTACTGTCATTAAAAACACAGATACCACTAAATTTTTAGGTCTCCATATTGACAGCAACATATGTCATGGGAGACACATTCCACGGAAATTTGCAAAAATTTTTATAAATTCTCATTTGCTCTATATCAACTGGCCAAGTCTAATGACCTAAAAACCGTGTTGACAGCTTATCACGGCTACGTGAGCTCGACCCTCCGTTACGGACTTATTTTCTGGGGCAATTCAGCATACAGAGACATTTTGTTTAGAGCACAGAAACAATGTATAATGGCAATTTGCAAACTGAAGACCATAGAAAGCTGTAAACCCCATTTTAAGTCCTTAAGACTATTGACATTCCCATGCCTTTATATTTTTGAATGCTGTATGTTTGTTAAAAGTAACCCTGGACTGTAAAGTAAACCGAGAGTTCAACAAAAATGTCAAAGTGCAACGTAAACAAAAGCGCTTCAAGCACACCAAGCAGCAGCGCATCAACACCTACTAGCCGTCCTGCTCCCGCACACGTATAACCGCGCTCAGGAAACAGCGCACCTGTGCCGTGCGCTCGAAAGAGAAGATTGCGGCGCTGGCAAACCAACCGTCACGGGCCGGCCAGCCATCAAAACAAGCAAATATACCGACCGCAGCGAAAAAACAAAATGAGACAAAGGAAACTATTACAAATACCGATAAATTGATAATTGACAAAACAAATGAACAAAAATTAATAGTATCAGCTATGCGGATGATATGGTGCTCCTTAGCCCATCAGCAGAGGGATTGAGGAAGCTGCTTCAATTCTGTGAGAAATATGCCATTTCTCACGGAATGAAGTATAACGAGTCTAAAACAGAAGTCCTCATATTTAAGGCAGGAAGGGGTCCGGAGAAAATTTTAGATGTCTACTTAAATGGATTACCTGTTCTGTTCGTAGGGTGCAGCAGTTTAAGTATCTTGGACATATCCTTACGGAGAATTTGAAAGACGACAAAGACATCGAGAGGGAAAGAAGAGCCTTATCAGTGAGGTGCAACATGCTCGCGCGTAAGTTTGGAGGATGCTCCGAAGAGGTCAAGGTGACACTCTTTAGAGCTTACTGCCAGAGTTTTTACACCAGCCACCTCTGGACAAACTTCACCAGGAAAGCAATTAACACCTTAAGGGTTCAATACAACGACGCCTTCAGAATCCTGATGAGGTTACCCAGATGGTGCAGCGCGTCGAGCATGTTCACCGAAGCTCGTGTGCCTGATTTCTTTGCCGTCATCAGATCCAGAGTAGCATCATTTTGGGGTAGGCTGCGCACCTCTGAGAACTCGATTCTTGCCGCAATCAACGACGACATGAACAGCCCAATTTCCAGGTTCTGGCTGTCTCTGCATCGGGATGTGAACCGAAAGTAATCGAAATTTTAATTTTAATTTTTTTTTTTTAAATGTGCAACTATTGCAACGGTGTAACTAATTTTTAAAGACTTTGTTTTATCTGTATTTTTATTTTTTGTGTGATATGGGTTTTTTTGCCTGCAATAAAAATTTATTATTATTATTATTATAAAAAAATGACATGACACCATAATCGACACATTAGCGGTAGCAACTCCGCCCGCATCCGAAATTGAATCAGATTATCGATCAGCTGATGGCCCCTGGGAAATCGCTACTAGTCGTCACCAACGTCGTCGTAGTCACAAGTCTGCTCTTGTGTCAATAAGAGGATCTGCCAAGAACACGGAAGTTGGCGGCGTGGAGATCCTTAAATACTTACACGGGTGTTTCTTTGAAAATGACTCAACACCAGAAGCTATAATTGATCACTTGAGAAGCATACGAGACGGAGTACGGTACACGGTCGATCCTATACCATCAAAAAGGGACACCTACAAATCATATAAAATAGGCATACCTAACAATGTTTATGATGACTTCCTTACTACATCAGCATGGCCCTTGAATACCTGTGTGACAGAGTGGCGGCCCTTTCTCCGACCCCGGGAGACCAAGTCTCCCAGGTCCAACGTGCCCAACAGACCAGCCGGTCAGGCCGCACAGCGGAACTCCGCATAAAATTGCTCCAACTCGCTAACAAAACTTACAAGATTGAATCTGAACTTCAATTACGTAACCGAGTAGACGTGTTGTGTCTAACTGAGCACTGGTTAAATCCAAAGCAGATTTCTTCCATAAACATGTTTAACTATAATTTACGTGCTCATTTCTGCCGAACATCCCGGCCAGGCGGAGGTAGCTGTATTTAATTACACCAGGTCCGATGTATCATGCATTGAGCGGAAAGAAGTAACTGATCTATCGGTGGAATCCCAGATCGAAGCCTGTGCCATCGAGTGCATAGGCCTGGATCGACCTCATCGTCGTGTGTGTATATCGACCGCCGTCTGGTGATATATCTTTGTTTTTATCGATTTTGAACAATATTCTTAATCTAGATACTATTAAAAATTATAATGTTAGTTATACTTATGGGTGACATAAATATCGATTTAATATGTAAGTGTAACAATTCTAAATGTTTATTAAATTTATTGAGACAATTTGGTTTCAGACAACTAGTTAATGTACCTACCAGAGTTACTGACACATCCAAGACATGCATTGATCACGCGGGTCAGCTCACACCGAGACGCGACCGTAGGCAGAGCACTTTTGTCCTCGACGCGAAGTCAGACCTAGATCCAATAGGCAGCTGTACGGTCCCCCAAGGTTCTGTCATGGGAAACTACCTGTTTTAAATGCTGGTTAATGACATCACAGCCGCCTGTGGAGGCCCTGAATACGTGATGTTCGCCGACGACACCTGCATAATAGTGAACGAGGATAACATTCAAAATTTGAAGTCAATCCTATGTTCGGTCATGGCTTCATTAGTTAACTGGTTTACAGCAAATGGGATGCTTCTGAACGTGGAAAAGACGAATATTGTGCATTTTCAAATAAAGAAAAAACACGGCCCACTAAACATCACAACTAATAATACGCCAGTTCCACAAGTTGACGCGACTCGGTACTTGGGTTTCATGATCGACTTCGGGTTGACTTGGTCTCCCCATATAGATTATGCCTGTGACAAACTGTCCTCGGCCTGCTACGCGTTATCCAGGCTTTCACCCACCCTGTCCTCTAGCAACTTAAGAAAAGCCTATTTTGGTTACTTCCACTCCATCTTAATACAAGGCGTGGATCTGTGGGCCACATCCGCCAGCCGCGACCGTCTGTTTAAATTGCAGAAGCGAGCCCTACGCATCATTGAGCGAAAACCGGCCAGCTACCCAGCTCGTTATTTATTTATCAAACAAAAAATCCTGACTCTGCCGAGTGTGTTCATACTAGCAGCCTGTGAATATGTTCCTTCTAACCTATCTGATTACTAAACTTACGGCCAACGTAATCCTAGAATGTCGCGTAGGCCGCACCTCCTAGTGCCGCCGCAACGACGGTTGGCAAAGGCTCGTGCTCAGCTCAGCGTTATCGGACCCAACATATACAACTGTATCCCTACCGACATAAAAGAGTGTGAAAATAACACCACATTTTCTAGGAAACTTAAAACACTACTTAGCCATCTGGCTTGTTACAGTATAAACGAATTTTTGAATGTGGACGTTGACCTAAACACTAGTCTGAAACAAACTTATAAATAATATATCGCTGATATCATACCTACCTATGTAACTATGTAAAGTTTTAATAGCTGTTATTACTATAGATGAAAATGACTTGTAATTGATATTGTACATTTACCAATAAAAAATCTGAAATCTCAATCTGAAATCTGTTATATACCTTTTTAATTTTTAGAATTTGCTAAGTATTATCAGTATTATCAATTTTCCCCCATTAGTCCGGGACTTCCCCGACACGAATCAGGAAAGACCAAGAAGGTTACTGCGCAGTCCACGACAACAAAGAGTGACCGGGTTCCATTTTATCACATCCGGTATTTTATATAGACAACTTTTGCACCATTAAAACCGTTTATAAAACAGTTTTAAATTCTGATAAGAATGTTCTGAAGTAATAGTATTACTTGTTATGGACGGTTTTGGCCTGGAAGCTGCACTTTGTGATGGAAGCAAGCCGTTTTGCACGGTGATAATATAGACCAAAATAAACGATTTCACTCGAGGCGAAATTAGTTTCACCCCTTAGGAACAGAGATGGCGCCACTTATTCAAAAAAAGTTTAAAAAATTCTAAATCCTGAACGGATACTCCGATTTTGACGTAAGAGGTGTCAATCGGCAGATAATTACCCAATTTAACATGAAAAAAATTTAAATTACGTAGAAAATAATTTTGGATACCTAAGAAATAATATTTTCTGAAAAAAATATTTAAAATTTGTGATTTTTGGAATTTTACTCGTAAAAATGTATGTACATGGTACTTTTTTTATTTATTTATATTAATACACAACTAATTTTACATTTACGAAAAAAAACCGCATATCATTAGCTCGTATAATTCCAAAGTTATTGAAGAATACAGACATGGCGCCGCTGGGTCAAAAAATCTTACAAAAATCTAAAACCTCAACGGATATTCCGATTTTGATAATTAAGGTGGTAATCGACAGATAATTACTTAAATTTGTTTAAAAAAATAAAATAAAAATTCAAATAGGCAAAAAGTAATAATATTTCCAAAAAAAAACATACATTTTGAAAAAATATATTTTTTTTTGGGGCTTATGTAATTTCATATAAAAAAAATTATGAATATGGCTTTATTTTACTTATGTATATTATAACACTATTAGGTAATTGATCGTTTAATAAAAAACCGCATATCGAGAACTTGTACAGTTCCAACGGTATTGAAGATTTTACTATAGGGTGCCGGTGCGATGTTGCCGCCGCTCGTGCAACTTATGTACATGTATATAAAAAAGTATTCTCCCGTTTCAAAGGTACTGATTACCCTGAAAATATAACCACAATTGAAAGTACAAATAATAATCATCCCAAGTAGCACACAACACACTTATATCCCTTGTACAGCTTAAATTAGAGTTTTAACGGGTGAATAGGCTCTTATACAACCAGTTTGCTAATATCACAAGTATATTCTGCCTATTTTCACTAAACTGTGCATTGTAACGTGCATGTTAGGCCGTTGCATCGGCTGCAACAACGCATTTTTCCATAGCTCGATTTGCACCCATACTAACTGTTCTATTGTGGATCGCACCTGCAACCTGCTTCCAACGCCATTCCATTCCCAAAAAGAAAGGACTTGGGACAGGATATATCCAAATTAAGACGTTTATTTTACATTTGGCTCGCTTGAAACGCTACACGCAGAACATGTTGTTCAATGGCAGCTGAAGTAGTCGGCGAAAGGCTTGTCGCCAGCTCTGTGAAAGCATCGAAGCATTCAAATTGCAGTCGTCAGTGCAACGGTCTACTAGTAGCAGTTTACAAAACAGTTATTACTTTAAGTAATGAAATGATGACTGCACTTCAAGGCTTTCACAGAGTATGACAAGGCGTCTAATTTTAATACAATAATTTTAATAGAAAAGAGACCTGTTTTAAAACTTGCATGTTACCTATACCCTGAAATAACTACTGCTTTTGCAAGTAGTTACATTGTTATCTATAGAAATTCTCTCTCGATACGTAACGGCTCATGTGAAACAATTACTTAGGGCCATTTTTGTTTCTTTTTTTAGGGTGTGTTTAAATAATTAATGTCATTCATTATTATAACAAAACGGGATTTAACCGAGTTCAAAAATGTTTATTTACCGCAATTAAGTCCCGTATTATCATTTTAATATAATGTGTGAAAATCGTGTAAGATTCAATCACTATATTAATGTCATTAATTGGTTCTCAATTAATCGTAACGTTGTTGGTCCCAGATTCACATGCAGGCTATACGATGCTCCAACAGAGCATATATTATTACTGATAATGCGATTCGAAAAGATCTATTTAAACTAAAAAACACTAAACTAAACAAGCTTGTGAGATACCTTCCATCTATTTCAGCTGCCATTGAATACCGTTTCATGCAAACCAAATGTGGGTTCACGTTTTAATTTGGAAATATCGAGTCCCAAGTCCTTCTTTTTGGGAATGAAACGGCATCAAATAGGTGGGGTCCACAATAGTTGAAGGTTAGTTCAATTTGGAAACTCCTTGAACATTATGGATACAAATTGGGCTGTGGCATAATGCGTTGTTGTTTTTTTTATGATGCGACGGCCTAACTTGCACGTTACAATGCAAAGCCTGCAAAGACTAAAGTGAAAATAAAACGTAAAGTAAGTAAAATATTGATTCAGAAATGCTATTTAGCATCTAATATACTTGTGATATTAGCAAACAGGTTGTATAGGAGCCTATTCACCCGTTAAAACTCTAATTTAAGCTGTACAAGGGATATAAGTGTGTTGTGGGCTACTTGGGATGATTATTATTTGTACTTTCAATTGTGGTTATATTTTCAGGGTAATCAGTACCTTCGAAACGGGAGAATACTTTTCTATACATATACATGTACATAAGTTGCACGTGCGGCGGCAACATCGCACCGGCACCCTATAGTAAAATCTTCAATACCGTTGGAACTGTACAAGTTCTTGATATGCGGTTTTTTATTAAACGATCAATTACCTAATAGTGTTATAATATACATAAGTAAAATAAAGCCATATTCATAATTTTTTTTATATGAAATTACATAAAAGCCCCAAAAAAAAAATATATTTTTTCAAAATGTATGTTTTTTTTTGGAAATATTATTACTTTTTGCCTATTTGAATTTTTATTTTATTTTTTTAAACAAATTTAAGTAATTATCTGTCGATTAACACCTTAATTATCAAAATCGGAATAGCCGTTGAGGTTTTAGATTTTTTGTAAGATTTTTTGACCCAGCGGCGCCATGTCTGTATTCTTCAATAACTTTGGAATTATACGAGCTAATGATATGCGGTTTTTTTTCGTAAATGTAAAATTAGTTGTGTATTAATATAAATAAATAAAAAAAGTACCATGTACATACATTTTTACGAGTAAAATTCCAAAAATCACAAATTTTAAATATCTTTTTCAGAAAATATTATTTCTTAGGAATCCAAAATTATTTTCTACGTGATTTTAATTTTTTTCATGTTAAATTGGGTAATTATCTGCCGATTGGCACCTCTTACGTCAAAATCGGAGTATTCGTTCAGGATTTAGAATTTTTTAAACTTTTTTTGAATAAGTGGCGCCATCTCTGTTCCTAAGGGGTGAAACTAATATCGCCTCGAGTGAAATCGTTTATTTTGGTCTATATTATCACCGTGCAAAACGGCTTGCTTCCATCACAGAGTGCAGCTTTTTTTCATAACAAATAGGACTATAAAGTGGTATTTCATGAGAATCGGTTGAGATATGGTTGATATAAGGATATAATTATATACCAATATAATAACAATATTAAGCATAATTTGGCGACCAAGTACCGGACGACGCAGCGTGGGTAGGCCCCCCACAGGCCCGCAAGGTAGACTGATGACCTGGTGAAGGTCGCTGGAGTCCGCTGCCGCTGGATGCGGGCGGCGCGGGGCCGGCCATGGTAGTGTTCTCTGGGGGAGGCCTATGTCCAGCAGTAGACGTCTTTTGGCTGATGATGATGATGAAGCATAATTTCATTGGATGTCATTGCAATTAGTGTAAAAGACATTTGATATGTTTATATTCGCAGAATATATGTTATGGGTATGGATACTAGTCGACCATATATGTACATACCTAGTTATACAGATGATAACACACCTCGTGTGTTCATAAGTTTTGAGATGAGAAAAAACCGGCCAAGAGCATGGCGGGCCACGCTCAATGTAATAGGGTTCCGTGGATGCCCATCCTTCACAATAGACGGGCCGAAGTCCGTTATAGGTTTAAATTACGAGAAAGGTCGTAAACGCCAAAGTAACTGCAATTACTTATTGCCTCCTGGAACTTATCGATTATACGCGCCAGATTGAGCGAAATGTTTTAATACAGTATAAGGCACTTAACTAATATGTGTAACATTCGAAGTAAAAGGACACTGCGCGGCACTTACGTCATTTTAATGCATTTTAGAGGAAATTATGAAATTTTGCGGTAACTCAAAAGCGGCTCGACCGATTTTATTCAATACTAGCTGTGCCCCGCGGTGTTACCCGCTCATCCCATGGGAACACTAAATTTATTCGGGATGAAAAGTACCCTATGTCCTTTCCCGGGTCTCAAACTATCTCCATACCAAATTTCATCTAAGTCGGTTCAGCGGTTTAAGCGTGAAGAGGTAACAGACAGACAGACATACAGACAGACAGACAGACAGACACACTTTCTCATTTATAATATTAGTATGGATAGTATGGATAGTTTTCATTGAAAGTGCTTATAAGGCCTCATTTTTTTGAATTTGTCCATAATTTTTTGACAAGTGGTTGAAAAGTTAGAGGGGGGGACACTATTTTTTTTTGGAGCGAATATCTACAAAACTGCTGACTTAATCAAAAAGTTATGTTTGAAGACTCCTATTACTTTTAAAATACCTATTCAACGACTTCCCAGTTCCCACACACTAGTGCTAGAACGAAAAAAAAAAATCACCCCAATTTTAGGTGTTCGAGAGGTACCCGAAAAAAAAATTTTTTAGTTTTTATTTTACCGTTTTGTCGGCGTGATACCTATACATACTCATACCAAATTTCAGCTTTCTAGTACTAATGATCACGGAGCTAAGCCGCGGACGGCCGGACAGACGGACAGACGGACATGGCAAAACTATAAGGGTTCCTAGTTGACTAGGGAACCCTAAAACGCTTATATTATAAATATTTAAATAACAGAAACAATTTATTTTAATAAAACAAACATAGGGCGGGCTATCAATATGCACTGAATAAATAATAAAATTTACTCGAAATGATCGCCTCTTTTTAGCGTTCCGTAGTCAACTAGGAACCCTTATAGTTTCGCCATGTCAATCTGTCCGTCCGCGGCTTAGCTCCGTGATCATTAGTACTAGAAAACTGAAATTTTGTATGAGTATGTGTATGTATCACGCCGACAAAACGGTAAAATCAAAACTAAAATAAAAAAACTTTTTTTCGGGACGTCTCGAACACATAAAGTGGGGGTGATTTTTTTTTTCGTTTCTATCGTAGTGTGTGGGGTGTCGTTGAATAGGTCTGTTAACAATAATAGGGGTCTTTAAGCATTGTTTTTTGATAAAGTCAGTAGTTTTGAAAATATTCGCTCCGAAAATAAAAAAAATAGTGTCTCCTCTCCTCTAACTTTTCAACCACGAGTCAAAAAATATAGAATAATTCATGAAAATGAGGCCTTATAAGTACTTTCAATGAAAACTATATCGAATACAATCGGTTGAGCCGTTTTTGAGTTATCGTAAAATTTCATGTTTTTATTTAAAATGACGTAAGTGCCGTGCGTTGTCCTTATACTTCGAACGTTACACATATTAGTTAAGTGGGTACTCCCCTACTTGACCTAACCACTCAATTGCTTCGAATTTTGAGTTGGACTCTATTTATATAAAAATTGGGCAAGTGCGAGCCCGACTCGCGCATGAGGGGTTCCGTACCTATACATATATATAATCTATAACAAGTTTGTTGTATGGGAGCCCCCCTTAAATATTTATTTTATTTTATTTTTAGTATTTGTTGTTATAGCGGCAATAGAAATACATCATCTGTGAAAATTTCAACTGTCTAGCTATCACCGTTGTTGAGATACAGCCTGGTGACAGACGGACGGACGGACGGCGAAGTCTCAGTAATAGGGTCCCGTTTTCACCCTTTGGGTACGGAACCCTAATAAAATAAGAGCGGTGACAGGTAGCCGTAGTTACCAAAAGCAATCTAGTGGCTAATAACGCAAGTGCTAATATTATTACACCTATCAACGTTAGCTCTAATTTTCATTAGCCCTAATGTCATTTCACCTAATTTTTATACCCTAATTAGTTGTTAGACCTAATAATCCAATACTCTAATAATGATTTGTACTAATTGTCAACAATACTAATATGAAATAACATAATAATTACCACCCCTAATGATTATTAGACCTAATTATTACTGACACTAAATGTCAAGAGTACTAAAGATTATTAAACCTATTTTTACGTTAAAACAGAAAATACGGATTTGGACAAATATCGAATTGGCTGAACCCCGAAAACTGTAGGTTAGGTTAGATTTCTATTGTGACAATGTATAGCGGAGCGAGCGAAGCGAGCGGAGCTTCAAAAGATTCCCATGTACATCCTGAGTCTATGGCGATTCCGACTCCACGTGGTCTTGCCTGTCCTACCCTAGTGTTATTCCAAAACCGGAGGCGCGGAGGGAGAGCAGCCCTCGCCTTAGGTTTATAGATAAATAGGTTTAATAAAATTACGGTTTTAGCATTATTAGGTATATAATTAGTAGTCTAAAAAAATCGGCTAAGTGCAAATTAGGGCTAGTGAGAATTCGGTATGAAGTAATTAGGTATTATGAAAATTCGGAATCCTGAAATTAGGGCTATTCATTAATTAGGATGAATGAAAATTCGGGTTAGTGATTTTAGGGTTACCAAAATTAGGGCCAATGAAATTAGGATGAAAGTTTTTCGGGCTAACGGAGAGGAACCAGTTTAAGTGCCATACTGTATTAACATTCCACTCAATCTGGGGCGTGTAATCCATAAATTCCAGAAGGTAATAAGTAATTACAGTTACTTTGGCGTTTACGACCTTTTTTATAGAGCTTGAAATCTTTCTCGTAATTGAAACGGTTCCATATTGGGTTGCATAAATTTTTAAGCCATAATGTCGGTGTGCATAACCACTTTTGTCATAAAAATCTTTCCGCATAAGTGTGTTAGGCATTAATTGATCCGCATACATTTTATGACCATAATGTTTGTACGCATAAGTAAGGAATGCCATATACTTTTGGAGCATATGAACCTATATCATAATCTTTTAACGCCATAATGTTTTTATGCATATCATATTTTGGCGCATAATACTGAACAACATACATACCAATCTCCATAATAGATATATTTTGTTAATTTGAAATTAGTGTAATGAGTACCTACTAATTATAACATTTTACATGTGAGTAGTGTTATCACTTCTATTTTACGATGCGTATGTATATTTCATTTATAAATAAAGCATGTTAATTAGTTTTTTTTCCCTGATCAACCTACATATCATGCGCTTTTTTAACCTAACCTACTTTTCTGGCCGATGTTCGTATTCATAGGTTCACAGTTCTAACCTAACCTAACCTACTTTTCTGGCCGATGTTCGTATTTATTGGTTCACAATTCTAACCTAACCTAACCTACAACTAAGAGGTCAGTGTGGAGAAGGATTTCTTAATGCGGGGGGCTTAGCCCCCCGAGCCCCCCTTGTGGGGGGCTTCGCCCCCCCGTCCCCCCTTTTTGTTTTCCTGCTTATGTAAGTTTTGTATCATTATTTCGAATATTATATTTTTGGTACATGTGATATAACTTATACTATATAATGTCTATTGCCATTAATAATTATGAAAGCCATAATTTATGCGTTGCTCTTCTTCGTACTATCAATTATTATGACATTCAATAATATGATTTGAAATTTTGTGCCATACTAAATTATGCTTATGAACAGCCTGCCGAACAACAATTATGACGTAAAAATATTATGCAAATAACAATTTATGACAAATAACGTGTATGAGGAAAGCCATTATGCGAAATGAGTTATGACAATCGAATTTATGACAAGAATTTTTATTCCACTAGAGGTGATCCCAATTGAAACTATTGTGAAGGATAGGCAAGTACGGAACCCTACACTGAGCGTGGCCCGACATGCTCTTGGCCGGTTTTTTACTGATCCAGTATTTTGTAATGCACATACGATAAATACATAGAAATGTTACAGTATGCGTGTAGATAAACGGTAATATAGCAACCGTTACACACCCTACCTGATAACCTCCGGTGGCATGGGGTTTCTCCTACAGTCTACACAAATAAAAAAGGAAGGTCAATGAGGTTAGTGCGTAGTCCACGACGATGACCGTGTTCCGCCTTATCAGTAGGAATTTACGTCTGGTATTGTTATATAAACAACTTTTGAAAAACCATTGATAAAAAGATCAAAGTTCAAAGAAAAATTCAAATGCGTAACCACGTTGAATAATAATATTATCGTATCCACATAGAGGTCGATAAGATGAAAAGCATTTTAAATAAATAACGCAAAGATCGACACACAAAGCATAAAGAAAAACCGGCCAAGAGCATGTCGGGCCACGCTCAGTGTAGGGTTCGGTAGTTGCCCATCCTTCACAATAGACAATAAAATCAAATTTAAATTACGAGAAAGATTTCAAGCTCTATAAAAAGGTCGTAAACGCCAAAGCAACTGTAATTACTTATTACCTTCTGGAATTTATCGATTATACGCACCAGTTTGAGCGAAATGGTTTAATGCAGTATGGCATTTAACTAATATGTGGTGCGAAGTATAAGAACACCGCGCGGCACTTACGTCATTTTAAAGAAAATTATGAATTTTTGCGATAACTCAAAAACGGCTAAACCGATTTTACTCAATATAGTTTTCATTGAAAGTACGAATAAGGCCTTATTTTCATGAATTTTTCCATAATTTTTTGACCCGTGGTTGAGAAGTTAGAGGAGGGGGGGGACACTATTTTTTGGATTTCCCGAGCGAATATTTACAAAACTGCTGACTTTATCAAAAAATGATGTTTGAAGACTCGTATTATTTTTAAAAGACCTATTCAACGACACCCCACATGCTAGTGTTGAACGAAAAAAAAAACTAACCCCCACTTTAGATGTTTGGGAGGTACCCGAAAAAATCATTTTTCTTTAGTTTTTATTTTACCGTTTTGTCGGCGTGATACATGTACATACTCGTACTAAATTTCAGCTTTCTAGTACTAATGATCACGGAGCTAAGCCGCGGACGGACGGACAGACGGACAATGGACATGGCGAAACTATAGGGGTTCCTAGTTGACTACGGAACCCTAAAAACAGGCAACATAACAAGAAAACTAATTTCAACAAGTTTCGTCAGTCATCCACGCGCATGACGCGCATGTTATCTGAGGAAGCCGTGACCTAACGGTTCTATCGAAAAGTGGGAATGCCCACATTATTGTTTTCACCTCACCAGCTCAAACATGGCGGGTTTGCTGTCAGATAACAGTGAACAAAATGCGATTTTGTTTCGAGCGTGAGTAGAAAGTAGCTTTTTAATTTTTTCAATATCTGACCACGAATTGCTATTATTCAGCCAAAGGTTAATTATAAAATCCTCATCATTTGAATCTCGATGCACTCTGTTTCTTTCATATGTAAATAAAAGAGAGGGATAGAAACTTATCAATTTGAAATTCGATTTTCGAATCCGACCTCGATTGAGAACAGTTCGGATACGCGTTATACCAAAAAATTCATTAAAAACACCCGAAAAAGTTTTAATTGCAACGTATTTTTTTTCTTTATTATATTTTTATTTAACGACCGAATATTAAAACTATTGTGCCTTTTATATAAAACAATAGATCATTGCTCGAATAAAATAAGATTTTTCAACTTATTGTAAATATAATAATAATTTATAATTTCACCATTTATCATAGATGCATATTCGAAACGTACCTTAAAAAATATCGAGTTCATATTGTAATTTTTTGTTATTTTCTTTTGCATTTATTTTGTTTGGTGTTTTAGGAGTAAAAATATTAATCAATTTATAAACAAAATCTCATAATATAATATGTATTTATAAATAAACACGTCATGTATCTGCTAAATCTTCCAATTTGATAAAATAATGACAATAACCGTGTTGGTTGGTTGATTATAATTTCAATTAAATTATATTGTTATTCCTTTTTAAGCAGCACTTATCTATTTCTGATTAATAATATTAGCAACGAAGACTATAAACATACGTTGGAAGAAAAAGCACAAAATGTCGAATATGTTCTCGCTGATGAGGTGAAAAGTTGTGTGTGCTACACGAGAGCAAAGTTTTTTGCATCTCGTGCTGTTGAGTCCCTCGCTACTGTGACGACTGCTGGGGGATAGCTTCAGATGATGAATAAAAGAGCACTAGAGGTACTTCCTTAAAACTGTTTATTGCCCAGAGGCCAGACGATAACTAACTATACATTTTATTTTTAAGACTAATGTCATACGTCTTATTCTAAATCTAAAAACTACTTTATTCTTAAGTTGATGGCCAACCACCATCCGTGAAGCACAACCTTCACATTTCCCGCCGTCTCGGGGTGGACGAGGGAAATTCATCTTAATACAGAGACACTAGACAGACTACTCCTGCCTAACACATAATAAGTCCCTACCTATGCAGGGATACCCATACATTCATACCCAGATGGTCTCTTGCTAAGAGATAACCAGGGTCAGGACATGAACAGACACTAGCCTATGGCATGTTACGTAATCTGACATGTTGTCTGATACTGGCTTCGCCTTGACAAAAACCCTGCTAAAAAGGCAAGGCACCAAACTGACTACCCCAAGTGTCATTCGACTTATTCTAAAGCATAGACCATTCGATACGATATTAAAAAGATAGGCTTCCACAATTTAATCGCCTGGTGTAAAACCGGCTTAAATAAATTACCCGATTAAATCGCCTCGAATGTTCCCACCTTAACTGCCTGGAGTATGACACACGTCGCATGCTCCAAACAATTGTACCACGATATGTCACTGCCCTTATATTAGATGGCTGACACATTGTCTATGACACTTGTCTCAGTCATCCAAACAAACAGTGACAATCGTCTACCACTAGCTTTATATTAGAATCCTGGCGCATATATATTAAATATGCCCCAGAAATCTGTACCTTAATTACCTCTTATCCTAAATAAATACCTGGACTAAAGTATTATCTTTAGTCCAGCTATCTGTACCACTCCTAAACAAAAAGAAATTACGACCTCATAATTGATTTTACGACCATCGACGATAGCGGTACACGTCATAATGACATGTCAAAATGCTATGTCACTGTCGAAAAGTCAATTATTATTAAAACGCGAAACGAAAGTTATTTTTATTAAAGAAATCCTACCTAACATTTAATTAAAATTAATAAAATTTATTATATTACAGACATGAAAATAAAATAAAATCTTCAGTCTGCATTGGCCTGATGCAGGGTGCAGAGTCCTTGGCCCGACAGGCCAAGACCCCACGATCCTGCCGCCGCCTGGATGAAGAATGCGAGCCGCATTCAGTCACACCAGTAGCTGAAATCCCAGGGAGCTGGGACAGCTATGTATGGCCTCCGCAGTGTGATACATGAAAATAAAAGATTATTATAACATGTGTAAACATTAAAGTTCTGAAAAGAAAATCAGTGTTATAATTAATTATTGGAATTCTGTGAAAGTTATAAGTTATTATTATTACAAGGAAAGGTATTGTAAGTACAATAACTTAAAGTGCAATAAATTTACAGTGCAAGAAATTAAAAATTGAACTTCCTATAGTAATATCTTAGAAATGCAGCTAATATATAGTGGAAAGAAATTAAATTATAGTTACAACGGTGACACTTGCAAATGCAACAAACATAACTGCATCCTTGTACAGTCAGCCTGAATTAAAAATTGCTGAAAAATAATAGTTTTATTATTTACACCCTAGAAATATAGAACTGTTTAAATTTATTTTTAATTAACGATTGAAGAATTTCTTCAATCTGTTAACATGAATTATTACATTTTTGGCACGACCATTAGGAGTGAGTCTTTGCACCACATAATTCCATGGAGATAATCGGTGGATTATTTTATAGGGTCCTATAAATAATCTACAAAGTTTTAAACTTCTTCCAGTCAACCGTCTTGGTTTTATAATCATGACCAAATCATCAGGCTCATATTGAACTGATTTTGTCTTCTTGTCATATTGTAGTTTTTGAGAGCGCTGTGCCTTCTCTATATTCTTCATTGCTTTCTCTGATAATTCTTGTATGTAATCCACTTTCTTCTTTATCGTAGTGTGTTCGTCCTCATGTAGTCTTAGCTTCAAATCTTGATTAAAATGCGGTTCCCGTCCAAAAACTATATGATATGGTGCAACGCCTGTAGATGCTTGAATTGAGGTATTGTATGAGAAGACAATTCTTGGCAATGCTGACGACCAATCCTTCTGATCTTCTTGTATACATTTTGACATAGCTGTTGTCAATGTCTTGAAGAATCTTTCTATTAAGCCATTCGCCTGTGGATGGTATGCCGTCGTATGAAGAAGTCGACCTCCAAATTCTTCTACTGTATTTTGCACCAGTTTTGAGGTGAAGACTGTACCTCGATCTGTGATGATTGATTCGATGCTCCCGAAGGTGCAGAATATGTTCTCAACAAGAAACTGTGCGATAACCTCTGCTGTAACTCTAGGTACCGCTTTACAAATGGCAAATTTGCTCATGTATTCTATAGCCCCAATGACATATCTATGTCCGTCCTTTGATTTGCAGAATGGGCCAAGCACATCCATTGCTATACGATGACCAAAGTTTTGAATCTTCACATTTTGCAGTGGCGCCCTCTGGTGTACAATATTCTTTTCCTGGCACTTTGTACAAGACTTTATATAATTTTCTACTTTCTTTTCTGCATTCGGAATATAATAGCGATTCTTGAATTTTCTTAGGGTTTTAAATAAACCAAAATGTCCTCCACTCCATGTGTTATCATGTAATTCTGCCATACATTCTGTAAATAAACATTGTGGTAAAACTGTGACACTTTTCAGCTGGTTATCAACCCATACTTTCTTGCATAAAATATTCCGTTTCGTGTGATAACCTTTATATTGGTTCATATTTGATAATTTTTCAAATATATTTTTATATTCCTCGTCAGCCTGTTGTTTCTGTAATAAATCTATTTTTTCAAAGCTATACAAACATAAATCGTCCTGATTCGGTGCGATATTTTCTTCTGGTTTTTCATCATTGTAGAGGGGATTTCTGCTTAGGAAATCTGCATGAATATTGTCCTTTCCCTTACAATGGATTATTTTAAAATTCCACGGTTGTATGGCTAAGGCCCATCTCGCCAAACGTCCATTCATATCTCTACGTGATCGTAACCATACGAGGCTCTTATGATCCGTAAATACTTCAAATTCCATGCCCCATAAATATTGTTTAAAATATGATAGTGCCCATATTAGGCCTAAACATTCTTTTTCCGTAATTGTATAACGTTTTTCCGCGTCGCTTAATTTCCTCGAAGCAAATGCTACTGGCCGTAGATCTGATTTGCCTTGCATAATACATGCTCCCAAAGATTGATCTGATGCATCTACATACAGTCTTGTTGTCACATCTTCATCTGTAGTGAAATATCTGAGTATTGGAGCTTCACAAATCTTGTTTTTCATTATATTGAAGGCCTTTTGCGCTTCTGTTGACCATTCAAATTTACGTCCTTTCTTCGTCAATTCTGTCAGAGGCAATGTTATCTGAGCGAAACCGTCAATAAATTTTCTGTAATACGAAAATAGACCTAGTACTGATCTTAGTTCCTTTAAGTTAGATGGCGGCTTTGCATTTCGCATTGCTTTTACCTTCTCCATGTCGGGTCCAATGCCATCCTTTGATACAGTATGTCCTAATACTGTTAAACTTGTAAACCCGATCTTACACTTCGTTGGTTTCAAGGTTAAATTTGCCTTCTGAAATTTTCGTAATACATTTTCCAGTGCCGTTAAAAATTCTTTATAAGTCTTAGCATATACTATGATGTTATCAACATATACCAAAACATTTTTGTATTTCATTTCCGCTAAAACTGTATCCATTGCTCTCTGAAAATGGGCCATACTTGTTATCAATCCCATAGGTAATTTCTTGAATGCATATAAACCTGATTGACAAATAAAAGCTGTTTTTTCTTTGCCTTTTCCGAGGCATAATTGCCAATATCCTGAATTTAGATCCAGTTCGGCAAAGAAACGTGCTCCTTCTAGACACGTTAATAATTCTTCAATGCGCGGTATAGGATATGCATCTGGTTTAATTTTCTTGTTTAAGCTTCTAAAATCTATACAAAATCTCGGTTTCCCATCTGCTTTCTCTACAATCACGACTGGTGATGCGTATGGGCTTTGAGATCGTTCTATAACGTCATTCTTGAGCATTTCCTGAACTTGTTCTTCAATAATTTGTTTCTGTTTCTCCGACATTCGATATGGCGGTTTATGTACTGGTACCTCATCAGTCGTTTCGATGTCTATTTTATATGCATTGTATGCTCCTAGATTTGACGGACTGTATGCAAATCTATCTTCATACTTATTCAATAGTGTCATTAGCTGCTGCTTCTGAGAATTGTTTAATTCCTCGCCAATTTGTATACTATCCTTATTCTCTTCTGCAAAATATATCGTTTCACATCGGATGCCTTTTTTATTTGATTCTTCCAGTGGCATTGGTTTTCTTGGTTCCTTCCTTATATTATTTACCAATGTCGTGGTAAATCTTCCACGTAAACATATTACATTCTCCTGAAAATCAATGTTGGCACCATTCTGTACCAAAAAGTCATAACCGATGATGATTTGGTCAGAATTGATGTCAATTATATTAAATTTGTGACTATATACTACATTATCTACAATTATATTTAATTGTACTGAACCCTCAGTACAAACAAATTTGCCACCGATTATCTTCAACGACATCCTATCATCATCATTAAATTTAATATTCAAACTTTTGACAATAGATAAACTAATGCAAGATACGCTTGCTCCACTATCTATCAGAGCTAGATAATTGTCATTAGATATTTCTACATTTATATATGACCTATTATGTATTGGTGTATTATTGCCTGTAATAGTATCGGAGCGTAGTGTGTTTAACGCCGCGCCGCTCCGGTCCCGCGTCGTCCATCTGCGTTTGGGTGATTCTCTTCATTCCGGTACGTTGATCTTGAATGTGCATTTCCTTGGTAGCTGCCACGATAGTTTTGCTGTGTTCTTTGTCTGAAATTATAGGCTGGATAATTTCGGTTCACTGGTGTGTTCACTGCCTGGTCGTTGGTCATCGTTGCACATACTGGTACCGGTGTATGTACTGGTATCGGTGTTGAAAATGCAGATTGGGGTGCCGTAGACACGTTTGGGGAAGAAATATATATAGGTGATGGTGGATTTCCACCTTGTTGGCTTTGAATCATTGTATACTGATTTTCTTTTATAGGGATCACAATTGAGGGTTTTTGCTCTTGCGAATGATACTCATTGTACCGCTGGATAGCCGCTTTGAGCTCTGCCTTCGTGTTGATCGCTGAAGTTGTAAAGAATAATTTGACGTTGTCATGTAAATTTTTAATGAAATGAGTTATAAAGTCTGTTTCTACAATGTTCCCGGCCTTAGATGCCAATGCTTCCAGAGCATAATAGAATATTATTGGTGATTCATGAGTCTCCTGCCGACGATAATAAAAACTTTGTACATAATTTTGGCTCGACGGGAATTCGTTTTTTAATTTCGTCAAAACATCTTCGAATGATGTGAAAGTTGCGTGATTCGCCTTATAAAATTGTAACGCTGGTCCTGATAAATACGCTGCGATCGCTGCTTGCGACTGTTCAGGTTCATATTTTTTGATTTGCGCCAATATTTTGAATTGGAAAATAAAATCATCCACGTCTGATAAGCCATTAAAAGTACTCGTCTCCATTTTAATGTGGAGTCCGAAACGATGCACAAACAAATTATAATCGCATAGTATGAAAAATGATAATGGGTGATTCAATAATTCGACAACTTCACCCGTCTGTCGAACTCGCTCCGTTGCGGCAGTGCCGTCACGACATACAATACCACACAGAAATGTGCACTTATTCTTCGTTGCGCTTCGTGCGCATATAGACAGTGCGTTCCGCTCCTGTACGGCTTCTATGTAAACCGTATGCTTCCAGTATGTAATTGTTACTGATGCCCAAGAATCTGTGGACAAAATTAATTGGGAGCGGGGAAACTTGCAATACTCGCGTGACTCTGGTTAAAAATTTCGCAGACTCCACCAAGTGTGACGACTGCTGGGGGATAGCTTCAGATGATGAATAAAAGAGCACTAGAGGTACTTCCTTAAAACTGTTTATTGCCCAGAGGCCAGACGATAACTAACTATACATTTTATTTTTAAGACTAATGTCATACGTCTTATTCTAAATCTAAAAACTACTTTATTCTTAAGTTGATGGCCAACCACCATCCGTGAAGCACAACCTTCACACTACACTCAGGATTCTAACATAGAATCACTCGCTACGCTCGTGATTCAAACGTAGAATCCTTCGCTTGCTCGTGACTCAAAATCAGCACTCGTAACAAAAAACAACTTTGCTCTCTTGTTGCACAAATAACTATTTCACCTCACCAGCTCAAACATGGCGATTTTGCTGTCAGAAAACAGTGAATAAAATGCGATTTTGTTTCGAGCGTGATTAGAAAGTAGCTTTTTAATTTTTTCAATCTTTGACCACGATTTGTCATTTCTCAGCCAAAGGTTAATAATTATAAAATTCATATCGTTCGAATTTCGGTGCACTCTATTTCATATCTATAGAAAAAGAGAGTGATAAAAACATATCAATTCGAAATTCGATTTTCGAATCCGAACAAGTTCCATTACGCGTTATACCATAAAATTAAAAAAAATACCCGAAGAAGTTTTAATTACAACATATTGTTTTTAACGACCGAATGTTTAAATCATTGTATCTTTTATATAAATCAAATAGATTTTTGTTTAAATAAGATAAGATATTTCAACTTTATACTGTAAATACCCGTACCAATAATTTATGATTTCACCAATTTATCATAGCGCAGTTTCGAAACCTACTTTAAAAAATATCGAGTGCAGATTGTTATTTTCTTTTGTATTTATTTAGTTTGGTGCCTTACGAGTAAAAATATCAATCAAATTATAAACAAAATCTCGTAATAATAAATAAACACGTAATGTGTCTGTCTTCCAATTTGATCAAATAATGACAACCATGTGTAATGCTTCATCTGAAGCTTACCCTAACTCTAGAGCTATCCTGAGTCACGGGACCACCAAATTGTAATGTATCGACGACGAGCTACCTATTAAATACTATAAAAATGCACCTACTGAAATGTATCTACGCCTGCTTCACCCTCGTCTCCAAACTCTACTCCTAAACGAAACCCTAGGAAACCCTTCAACGACTACCTAGCCTTCCAGAACCTACAACTAACCAAACCCAGATATGAAAGGATCTTCATAACAATTGAGCTTGAACATTTCTTATTAACTAATGGCCAAATGTGAACAGTAAAACCGTGTGAAAGTCTAGATGGTAGGAACCTACGTTGAAGTAGTAAATCAGTTTCTTTAAAGAGAAATTTAACCGTGATGTGTCGCTAAGTGCTTCCGTACCTATATACTGTGCTATGCTACTATGTATTTCCAAATAAATGTGTATTCTCTTAATTATTTAATGCAAGCTTCTCGTATCCTACTGCTACCTAGGTTCCTTATACTAATTAAATTTCTAACTTAATTTAATTGTATCTATCCTCATAATATAAACTTATTACTTCCCAAGAAGTCCAGCCAACAAGAATATCCATAGTTCCTATAGCAAGATTCAATATGAAATATTATAAATACTCTTATAAAAATATTATTTAATTCTATAAAATTCATCTAGACCATAGTCAGATATAGTTGAACTAGATTACATTCCTCCTCCTCCTTCAGTCGATATCCTCAATGCTGAGGGTCGTGGCCTCTCTGAATTACTTTTTCGTGGACTATTTTGCGCCAGCTTACTCTATCCTGGGCTGCATGGATGGCTTCGTAAATTGAGGTCTTGAGGGTAGAGCGTATTTGGTCCGACCAGCGTGTTGGACTTCTTCCCCTAGGCCGTCTTCCGCACACCTTGCCTGTTACCAACAGTTTTTCCAGATTGTCCCCTTTCTTTCTGGCAATGTGGCCAAAGAACTCAAAACTCCTCCGCATGCATATGGTGCTGAGTCTCATCGGGATCTTGAGCTCGGTAAGAATGGACTCGTTGGTTCGGTGTTCCATCCAGTGAGTCCCGAGCAATTTCCTCCAGCACCACATCTCAAACGCATCGATGCGCTGGCGGTCGGCTTTCTTGAGGGTCCAAGTCTCCGCACCGTAAAGGAAGATTGAGAAAACGAGGGAGGTAACAAGCTGCATCTTGGTCTTCCTCGAGATGTTAGATTACATTAGGTAACAATAAAAATCAATATGTGAATCAACCCAAATATTATTAAGATTCCGAAATGAAGGGTAATTTAGTTTTTAAAATTGCATGTTCTTACTCCAGAATGATTAGAAAACATATGTCTATGTACAATATGAAACTACACTTCATTACCAATCTATAATCAGGTGAAAGTTACAGGATCTATGAGATTTTATTATGAATTTAATTAATCTTAAGTTTTCATATTTGACAATATTAAATAAATTTTGTCATTACACCTTAATCTGAGAAGATGGTATACATCCCTTGAATAAACTATAGTAGAACAATCTGAAGTGGATTCTAGACCTATACAATAAATAGGAAGTCGTTATAGTCTTCACAATTAAGACCTAGTAAAACCTAGATTATAGTAGGATGAAGAAGGTAACTTTAAGGGTTTACCCTTGTTTGGTCTAATAATTTTTTGCCTAATTTTGATTTGCCTAATTTCATTTTGTCTAAAATTACTTTGCATATTTATTCAGTTTGCCTAATATTCGTTTAGTCTAAAGTCATTTCGCTTAATGAATATTTTGCATAATCTTGTTTCGCCGAATTTTCATATTGCCTAATTTTTGGATATATAATTTCATTTTATCTATTATTCAACTAATATAATTACATTTCCTATAAACGCTATTTTGCCTACTACAATTTTTGTATAATTTCAGTTTGCCTAATTTGCACAGTATATTATTTTACGTTTTTTTTTTATTACATCTTCAAGTTCGGTTTTATACTAACCTACTTTACTGGCAGCAGTTCGGTTCTGTTGTGGTCACAGTTTTAACCTAACCTAACCCATTAAGTTCGGTTTTAACCTAACCTACTTTACTGGCAGCAGTTTGGTTCTGTTGTGGTCGCAGTTCTAACCTAACCTAACCCATTAAGTTCGGTTCTAACCTAACCTACTTTACTGGCAGCAGTTCGGTTCTGTTGTGGTCGCAGTTCTAACCTAACCTAACCCATTAAGTTCGGTTCTAATCTAACCTACTTTACTGGCAGCAGTTCGGTTCTGTTGTGGTCACAGTTCTAACCTAACCTAACCCATTAAGTTCGGTTTTAACCTAACCTACTTTACTGGCAGTAGTTTGGTTCTGTTGTGGTCGCAGTTCTAACCTAACCTAACCCATTAAGTTCGGTTCTAACCTAACCTACTTTACTGGCAGCAGTTCGGTTCTGTTGTGGTCGCAGTTCTAACCTAACCTAACCCATTAAGTTCGGTTCTAACCTAACCTACTTTACTGGCAGCAGTTCGGTTCTGTTGTGGTCGCAGTTCTAACCTAACCTAACCCATTAAGTTCGGTTTTAACCTAACCTACTTTTCTGGTAGCAGTTCGGTCCCGTTGTGGTCGCAGTTCTAACCTAACCTAACCTGGTCGTTAGTTAGAATAACATTCGGCAATATAATCATTAGTTAAAATAACATTCGGCAATATAATCAGTAGTTAAAATAACTTTCGGCAATATAAGAATTAGTTAAACTAATATTAAACGAAACAAACTTTATTTGAAGTGATGATTAGACTAAACGAGTTTCGACAAAGTGATCATTTATTGAAACAATAATTATGAAAACTGAAATTAGGCATACCGTTGGTTATACTAAAAGTTGTTAGGCAAACTGAAATTAGGCAAATAATTTTTAGACAAAACAAGGGAATACCAACTTTAAGGTGTAAAAAAAAAATATATAAATTTTTTTTTAGAAAATCGCCAACCCTCCTAAGTGTGTGAAGGAATAATACTGTATGCCTTAGCTATCTATTCTATTTTGGCAAAGCTAATTAAGACATACAGCACAGGGATGGACGAACCTTCACGCCTGGCTAATAACTTGTCAAACCACTGTGGGATCTCATCACATCTATGCATAACGTCCTACCTTAGGCAAAGTGTGAAGGATCCATCTTTTAGGGAAGCCCTTTGGCGCAAGCTTCTTAAGTTAACTACACAAGGCCTACGCTAGGTTAAGCTACCTGCCTAACCCTACAACTTGCTAAATATATGTAATGATTGTAAAACTGGTAATTCAGAAAAAATAAAGTTATAATTGTATTTGTAAGAAGACTAATACACTACTTCTTCCTAGTAGGTTTGAACCCTTCTAATGAGTTCTAGAACTTGGTTTTCGTTTGACCATATTCATAAATGTAGTATATCCTTGAAATCATGAAGACTATTGTGCCCTTTCGTAGTATCTTTCAACTCTCGACCGACTTATTCTGATAAGGGAATTCTTTTACGCCCTGTGATATAAATTAATTCAATTCTGGGATCTGTGATGTAAATACGGGAACGAATAACTTTCATTATTGCTATCCATAAATCCCCGGCTTTTCTTAGCAATTTACACTTCAGATTCTCCACATCCAGTCTTAGGAATGCTTTGTATTTCCACACTATACAACGATCCACAATTTCCTTATCAAATTTATAATAAAGTTTAAAATTACTTCTGTTCATTGAAAAAGCGAATATCTACTGCCAACTGACTCAACTTTACCTCAGTGATGCCATTCTATCGCTTAAGCTATACCAAAGGTTCATTACTTTAAATCATAATCGGTAAATTTTATCTAATTATTCCTTTAATTTAGGTGTTAAATATCTGGTTGGCCTAAATAACTGGTTCCCTATTCCCAATCTTTACAAACCGCTACTAGACTCTGTTCTTCCCCTACTAACTTCCCGGGTCATAACCACTTAAGAAATTAATAGTTCAACCTCTTAACCACTATACCTAACAAGGTTAAAATAATTTGAATAAATGTTATGCTAGTTAATGATGATTGACCGATTGCTCAGTAGGTAAAGATCCCCGTCCTAATGTTCCTATTAAAGTGTACCTATCGCTAAACCCTGTTCCCTAGCTAATACAAAGAACACTAGAGACCTAGGTCTCATATTTATATTTAAACGTGTATGGGGCCTAGCTAAGCTAAACTGTAAGTTCGGGAGATTAACCCGAGGATGTGGCTAACATCAGTGTATTTAAGCCCCCCCCATGTGGCTAATGAGACGCCGGAAACATGGAGTAGCTTGCCCTAATATGTGTATATAAGCAGATATATAAATATATAGTTTATGAGACCGAGCCTGGAGGTCCGTTTGGCTTCAGCGAGCGCGGAAAGGCCCGCATGTCCATCACGTGTGGTCTTCGCTTTCACCAAACAAAACTATCCACACTCGTAGGCTATTCACTGCACTTATATATGGCTAGTGTCCGAATCGCCTAATTCAGATAAAACTAGAAGAGTCCGAAAGATATTCGTTTAACAGCCGCTAGGTTAAATATCTTTCGCCTGGTAACCATGTACCAAAACACTATTTCTGGCATGTGATTAAGCTTAATAGCTTTCAACCAACAAATCCCACCAAAATCTAATAAATAATTATAATCCCGAAGGATAATTTTAACTTTCAACAGAATTTCCCCTTTGTATTATATTAGTACCTTTTATTTTGCCAGAGGACAGTGTTACCCAGACGAAGTTCCAAACAAAAAGAATCCCCTCCTACTAAGCCCTTGCCTATTTATAACCAATATCCCCCGACATTTCAGATACGCTAGTCATGCTAGACCCTTCAGGTAATCCAGATACACTAGACGTGCTAGATCTTTCAGATTATCCAGTCCTCCCGTATAACAACGATCTTTGCGTGTCTCGCGATACTCCCGACACGTCACGTGACCTAACCCCCGCCCTCTAAATGTTGTATATGGGATTTTGATTCTTATTCAGTCTAAATAAAGCTCAACTCCTCTGTTGTCAATTTGTGAATATCAACTTGCTATTTTTAAAGTGGTAGTATGTTTAGTTATAAGAATGGTTTTATTTGCTTCCGCAAACATTCACACTATTAGGTACTCATATTTTGCATTTGTATTGCCTATATCTACTAAATGATAATTTTAGTTTTAGCTTGATGACGTATGATGCTAATATGTTTTAAATTCGATGATGATAATGATGATGTGAGTATCACGATGATGATATATGTTTATATGATGGCGGGCACATGACGAGATCATGTGAATCGTCACAATCGCCCCCCTGCGAAAGTTTGAAGTGGATTGACATCGTCAAATAACGTAGAACTTCGCATTCCCCTTATTAAATTGTAAAAACAATTAAAAAAAATATATGTATATATATATATGACAATTATTCTTAAAGCAAGTAACGTTTTGTGATAATCTTGGATATTCTAAATCCGTTAGTATTCGTACCCTTAAGTGTGTGTGTGTTTAAACCAATATTTGGAAAGTCACTTGTGTATTAAATCAGAATTCAAACCATAGAATAATATCATTGAATCGTGAATATATTTCTCCAAATCTCGACCACATCGTAAGAAGTGTTTGGTTGTGAGTCAAACAAGCCCTATTAGCTCGATTTTGCCTAAACACCTCAAACTTGACCTGCCCATTGCTCAGCCTCATTTGCGAATTCACATTGTACGAATTCTTCGATGAATTGACAAAACTCTCCTCAGACAACATAGCAAGATCTTTGGTATAGATACTGAATATTCATCCTTACTTCAATTCAATAACTGATTCCGATTTCAAATTCTTCTCCAAAATCACATGCGACTCTCCTTATTGGTGCGTGTATCACATCAAGAATAAACAAGCCAATTTCAGCTCTATAATCATACAATTGTGTTTTTTTTTTTTTTTTTTGTAAGACTATAGACTTACTAGTCGAATTGTGAAATAATGTTTCATTTCAAAATTATGCCAAACAATACTATTATACCAGAGGTTCATACAAATATACCAATTTAGTTTCATCCTGCCTTTACGGACAAACCAAATCACAATTCTTTTTATTTAAAAATATACAGTTGGCCAATCTATTTGTTGACATGGGTGTGTGTGAAACCTGCACGTTCCTGCCCGTGCTCGTAGAAGGTTAGCCCGTAGGCCATGTAGAGTATTGTTTCGCACAAACTACCGCACAATCGGTCTTAAATCGAAACTTCGATTTACTAAGCCTAACTTCTAAGTATGTGCAAACCAATTGATGTCTTTAGAGAATACTCCCGTTCGTACCTCTAAAGATAGAAGACCCCCCGTTTTCGGTTCCGAATACTTTCGAACTTGGCTTGAATACATACAGACAACATCCAACTCAAAAAGTCCACTCATTCATTCTTTCATACATCGCACTACAGGCTCCTACATTCATGTTTCCGCATCGACTTAGTCAGAAGAACATCATCCATTTTGTATTCAAAATCCATACTACTTTACCTTCCTATAATATCCCAAGTTCCCCTTTACTTCTTTCATTAAAATCAAATTAAAGATTTTCTCTAATATAAATAATAAAATTGGCCATCCACTTCACACATTTCGTATTTTTGTTATACTCTAATAAAACTCGTAATTATTTTATCCACCTGATTCAATTCACCCCTAACTACCTTTTTGAACTTATCGAATATCAATTCATTAAAGAACCCCAAAATACGTATTAATGGAAACGATCCATCCCACAAAACATTCAATTAAATATACTACTAACGACCCCTAGTGGAATTTACTTAAAACCATATTCGAACCTCAACTTTCAAATACCTATACCGCGCTACACTGAGGATGTATATTTATTTACTTAAATATATAGGTCCACTTAATGAACTGAATACTTTAATAAAATCTGGTAGTAACATTACAGACATTTTTACTTTTCTTCAAAGATAAATTAAATATATATATCAATTGATTTTCTGTCTGATTCTATGATCATACCCTTATACTACATGTGAACATATATGTATGTCATTCTAATGATAATCTATAAGCTATAAATGTACCAAAATTATTGTAATAAAATTACTTTCTTTTCATTTGTTTCATTATGTGTAAAAAAAAAAACTCAAAAGAGACCGCCCCCCGAGATATGAAATCACTAACACTCCTATTTTCCTTTATAATTACTATATTTAATGTTTCTATCAAGTCTTATAATAACCTAAAAGATAAACATTGTAGATAGAAGCCTTACTACTTATACAAAGGTTAACATAATGACTGGAGTCATGTATCAGATCCTATTCTGAAACATTTCCTATACTGAACTAGAGCATATAAATAAAAACCACGCCCCCCCACCTTCTAAGACTTTAGCATCTCATAATCTATCCTTAATTTTATAACTTATTTCTCAACCCAACTTGAACTGACGTAGGTAAATTCTTCACAAACTCATATTTTCTGTAGTCAAGAACAATGACATCTCTATTTTCCCCTACTTAACTAATCTCCTACGATATCCCGACTTTATAACTAAAATTAAATTTATTTAAATAATCATTCCATCTTGATATCATATTAATTACTGATAAGTGATAACAGATAACACCCTGTCACTTGTCAACTTGTCAAATCAACCTGCTTAGAAAGCGTTTTGTTCACTCAGCCTTGATTTTGTTTTTAATTTAAAAATGAATTACCTATTATAATTTTTCCCAATTATGTAAATTATGCATAAATAATATTAAATGTATCCCGAAATATCTCAATTTTATACTATATTAATAATATGAACACATTGAGTAAGGTTGAGTCTACGTGTCTGACTCGAACTAAAGTAAGTATATTATTGCTTAATATTATTATCTTATGTAACGTAAATTATTATCTAAACTTAAATAAACCACCTATTTAATTATTAATCGTTATTAAAAATAACCTTTTGTAAAGCGTTAACACAAACGTACGAATTTAATTGTATCTCAAATAATCCAATACCTAAATGAACTGTCAAGGCGTCAACTGTCAATTAATTATTATGTGACATATCTATTGAAAACAAAATCACGTTGTTCTAATATACTTCCTTTGTTTCAGGTACTATTACTATGTGAAATAAGAAAAATATCGTGTGTTATATCAAGAAGCTACTCTATTCACTATAATTTGTGTATTAATATGCAACAAAATGTGTTTCTTGACAACGCGCACAGCACCCATCACGACTAATTTCTCCTTTCCTCTCTCACGCCAACAAATTGTACCCAAAGGGTAACTAGTTCAAAACTCAAATGTTCAAAGATCCCTTTAACAAAAATGCCAGCAGCGACTCCACCAAAATTCCATGACGAAATAACAAAATGAGCAACAATTGTTGATCTACAAAGCACAAGGAGGCAGCACGGCGATCTGCCACGGCAACGACACGACGAACTACATCGGCACGGCCTCAACAATCCCGGACTGATCATATCCTGGTCACGGCACCAAATTGTAATGCTTCATCTGAAGCTTACCCTAACTCTAGAGCTATCCTGAGTCACGGGACCACCAAATTGTAATGTATCGACGACGAGCTACCTATTAAATACTATAAAAATGCACCTACTGAAATGTATCTACGCCTGCTTCACCCTCGTCTCCAAACTCTACTCCTAAACGAAACCCTAGGAAACCCTTCAACGACTACCTAGCCTTCCAGAACCTACAACTAACCAAACCCAGATATGAAAGGATCTTCATAACAATTGAGCTTGAACATTTCTTATTAACTAATGGCCAAATGTGAACAGTAAAACCGTGTGAAAGTCTAGATGGTAGGAACCTACGTTGAAGTAGTAAATCAGTTTCTTTAAAGAGAAATTTAACCGTGATGTGTCGCTAAGTGCTTCCGTACCTATATACTGTGCTATGCTACTATGTATTTCCAAATAAATGTGTATTCTCTTAATTATTTAATGCAAGCTTCTCGTATCCTACTGCTACCTAGGTTCCTTATACTAATTAAATTTCTAACTTAATTTAATTGTATCTATCCTCATAATATAAACTTATTACTTCCCAAGAAGTCCAGCCAACAAGAATATCCATAGTTCCTATAGCAAGATTCAATATGAAATATTATAAATACTCTTATAAAAATATTATTTAATTCTATAAAATTCATCTAGACCATAGTCAGATATAGTTGAACTAGATTACATTCCTCCTCCTCCTTCAGTCGATATCCTCAATGCTGAGGGTCGTGGCCTCTCTGAATTACTTTTTCGTGGACTATTTTGCGCCAGCTTACTCTATCCTGGGCTGCATGGATGGCTTCGTAAATTGAGGTCTTGAGGGTAGAGCGTATTTGGTCCGACCAGCGTGTTGGACTTCTTCCCCTAGGCCGTCTTCCGCACACCTTGCCTGTTACCAACAGTTTTTCCAGATTGTCCCCTTTCTTTCTGGCAATGTGGCCAAAGAACTCAAAACTCCTCCGCATGCATATGGTGCTGAGTCTCATCGGGATCTTGAGCTCGGTAAGAATGGACTCGTTGGTTCGGTGTTCCATCCAGTGAGTCCCGAGCAATTTCCTCCAGCACCACATCTCAAACGCATCGATGCGCTGGCGGTCGGCTTTCTTGAGGGTCCAAGTCTCCGCACCGTAAAGGAAGATTGAGAAAACGAGGGAGGTAACAAGCTGCATCTTGGTCTTCCTCGAGATGTTAGATTACATTAGGTAACAATAAAAATCAATATGTGAATCAACCCAAATATTATTAAGATTCCGAAATGAAGGGTAATTTAGTTTTTAAAATTGCATGTTCTTACTCCAGAATGATTAGAAAACATATGTCTATGTACAATATGAAACTACACTTCATTACCAATCTATAATCAGGTGAAAGTTACAGGATCTATGAGATTTTATTATGAATTTAATTAATCTTAAGTTTTCATATTTGACAATATTAAATAAATTTTGTCATTACACCTTAATCTGAGAAGATGGTATACATCCCTTGAATAAACTATAGTAGAACAATCTGAAGTGGATTCTAGACCTATACAATAAATAGGAAGTCGTTATAGTCTTCACAATTAAGACCTAGTAAAACCTAGATTATAGTAGGATGAAGAAGGTAACTTTAAGGTGTAAAAAAAAAATATATAAATTTTTTTTTAGAAAATCGCCAACCCTCCTAAGTGTGTGAAGGAATAATACTGTATGCCTTAGCTATCTATTCTATTTTGGCAAAGCTAATTAAGACATACAGCACAGGGATGGACGAACCTTCACGCCTGGCTAATAACTTGTCAAACCACTGTGGGATCTCATCACATCTATGCATAACGTCCTACCTTAGGCAAAGTGTGAAGGATCCATCTTTTAGGGAAGCCCTTTGGCGCAAGCTTCTTAAGTTAACTACACAAGGCCTACGCTAGGTTAAGCTACCTGCCTAACCCTACAACTTGCTAAATATATGTAATGATTGTAAAACTGGTAATTCAGAAAAAATAAAGTTATAATTGTATTTGTAAGAAGACTAATACACTACTTCTTCCTAGTAGGTTTGAACCCTTCTAATGAGTTCTAGAACTTGGTTTTCGTTTGACCATATTCATAAATGTAGTATATCCTTGAAATCATGAAGACTATTGTGCCCTTTCGTAGTATCTTTCAACTCTCGACCGACTTATTCTGATAAGGGAATTCTTTTACGCCCTGTGATATAAATTAATTCAATTCTGGGATCTGTGATGTAAATACGGGAACGAATAACTTTCATTATTGCTATCCATAAATCCCCGGCTTTTCTTAGCAATTTACACTTCAGATTCTCCACATCCAGTCTTAGGAATGCTTTGTATTTCCACACTATACAACGATCCACAATTTCCTTATCAAATTTATAATAAAGTTTAAAATTACTTCTGTTCATTGAAAAAGCGAATATCTACTGCCAACTGACTCAACTTTACCTCAGTGATGCCATTCTATCGCTTAAGCTATACCAAAGGTTCATTACTTTAAATCATAATCGGTAAATTTTATCTAATTATTCCTTTAATTTAGGTGTTAAATATCTGGTTGGCCTAAATAACTGGTTCCCTATTCCCAATCTTTACAAACCGCTACTAGACTCTGTTCTTCCCCTACTAACTTCCCGGGTCATAACCACTTAAGAAATTAATAGTTCAACCTCTTAACCACTATACCTAACAAGGTTAAAATAATTTGAATAAATGTTATGCTAGTTAATGATGATTGACCGATTGCTCAGTAGGTAAAGATCCCCGTCCTAATGTTCCTATTAAAGTGTACCTATCGCTAAACCCTGTTCCCTAGCTAATACAAAGAACACTAGAGACCTAGGTCTCATATTTATATTTAAACGTGTATGGGGCCTAGCTAAGCTAAACTGTAAGTTCGGGAGATTAACCCGAGGATGTGGCTAACATCAGTGTATTTAAGCCCCCCCCATGTGGCTAATGAGACGCCGGAAACATGGAGTAGCTTGCCCTAATATGTGTATATAAGCAGATATATAAATATATAGTTTATGAGACCGAGCCTGGAGGTCCGTTTGGCTTCAGCGAGCGCGGAAAGGCCCGCATGTCCATCACGTGTGGTCTTCGCTTTCACCAAACAAAACTATCCACACTCGTAGGCTATTCACTGCACTTATATATGGCTAGTGTCCGAATCGCCTAATTCGGATAAAACTAGAAGAGTCCGAAAGATATTCGTTTAACAGCCGCTAGGTTAAATATCTTTCGCCTGGTAACCATGTACCAAAACACTATTTCTGGCATGTGATTAAGCTTAATAGCTTTCAACCAACAAATCCCACCAAAATCTAATAAATAATTATAATCCCGAAGGATAATTTTAACTTTCAACAGAATTTCCCCTTTGTATTATATTAGTACCTTTTATTTTGCCAGAGGACAGTGTTACCCAGACGAAGTTCCAAACAAAAAGAATCCCCTCCTACTAAGCCCTTGCCTATTTATAACCAATATCCCCCGACATTTCAGATACGCTAGTCATGCTAGACCCTTCAGGTAATCCAGATACACTAGACGTGCTAGATCTTTCAGATTATCCAGTCCTCCCGTATAACAACGATCTTTGCGTGTCTCGCGATACTCCCGACACGTCACGTGACCTAACCCCCGCCCTCTAAATGTTGTATATGGGATTTTGATTCTTATTCAGTCTAAATAAAGCTCAACTCCTCTGTTGTCAATTTGTGAATATCAACTTGCTATTTTTAAAGTGGTAGTATGTTTAGTTATAAGAATGGTTTTATTTGCTTCCGCAAACATTCACACTATTAGGTACTCATATTTTGCATTTGTATTGCCTATATCTACTAAATGATAATTTTAGTTTTAGCTTGATGACGTATGATGCTAATATGTTTTAAATTCGATGATGATAATGATGATGTGAGTATCACGATGATGATATATGTTTATATGATGGCGGGCACATGACGAGATCATGTGAATCGTCACACATGGTAGTTGTGAGGGACTGGTAGGTACACTGTTGGAACGTATAATTTCAATTTAATTATATTTTTATTCCATTCCAAGCAGCAGGTATCTATTTTCTAATTAATAATATCATTGAAATCAGCAACAAAGACTGTAAACATACCTACAGAAAGGAAAAGTACAAAAAGTCGAATGTGTTCTCGCTGTTGAGGTGAAAAGTTGTGTGTGCTACACGAGAGCAAAGTTTTTTTCATCACATTTGCTCGTAAAAGATGGTATTACACGCGGGAGTTATAAATTTGTTATAACTCCGTCGGGAGTTATGGTTTTAGTTTTAAAAATATAGTACGCACTCCCTGATTACTTCAGACTAAGGAGGTTTCAATCCAGCCAAGGTTTTTTGTGGTATCAACAACTACCAGCAAATTTTATTGTGTATTGAATTAATACGGTATATGTAACTGCATTAATATTTATGTTTTACAATTATTTATGTGTATTTTGCAATAAATTTTATTAAATTAAATTTTGAATTATCGTTACAATCTGGCAGAATAGCCTGTCAAGTTTCTAAACGAAACGCAGTTCTTAGCATTATCTGTGGTAGATGACACAAAAAAAGGAAAAAAAGTTATAAAATTATTGGTTAGGAACAATTTAGTTTTGGAACAAGCTTACTGTTCATATTTAAGTTTTATAATATTACGGTGTTAATTATTGCTGCATAATATTGTTAATTGTTATTTGTTTAATTTTAAAATTTTAAGGTTTCAGAAGTGGCCGTAATTGCGCAGACCAATTGCTATCACTCACTACGCATATAGAGGCTGGCTATCAAAAGCAACTTAAAACAGTGGCTGCCTTTGTAGACTTAAGTGCTGCCTATGATACAGTGTGGAGGCAGGGGCTTTTTTACAAACTAATGAGGGTGGTGCCTTGTCGCAGAGTTACCAATTTAATAAATAACATGCTTGGCAACAGGGAATTTATCGTGCACCTAGGAGACAAACAAAGTCGGGTAAAGAAATTGAATAACGGCCTGCCGCAAGGATCAACCTTAGCGCCACTACTCTTCAACCTCTACACCCACGAGCCACGACCTGCCCAACACTGTGTCCAGGAAATTCATATACGCTGATGACATCACCCTTGCACACCAACACGTGAGTTTTCAAAAGTCTGAGGAGCAACTGACGGAAGATCTAGCTTCGTTAAGTGAGTACTTCAAGAAATGGCGCCTTATTCCAAATGCCACCAAAACAGAAGTGTCATCGTTTCACCTGAACAATAAACTAGCTGCATACACGCCGACGGTAAAACTCGACGGGGTGACACTAAAATACAATCCTTTCCCCAAGTACCTCGGCGTGACCCTAGACCGTTCGCTAACTTTTGGCCCCCATCTCCAAAAGCTGAGTAGAAAACTTGGCACTCGGAACAATATCTTACATAAACTTACTGGTACAAACTGGGGAACAAAAGCTGATGTACCTACTCCGCACGACGGGACTGAGCTTAGTTTTCTCCGCAGGTGAATACTGCGCACCAGTCTGGTTAAACAGCGCTCACACAGAGAGGATCGACGTACAACTGCGAAACACAATGCGGTGCATCTCAGGAACTATTAAGTCCACCCCCACGCAATGGCTCCCAGCGTTAAGCCACATACCGCCGCCGCATCTTAGGAGACAGCATAGCGCTGATAAGGGAAGCTAATAAAATACGTAACGATCCAAGTCTGCCAGTTCATCAAGAATTCATAAATCCGCCTCACCACCGATTGAAGTCTCGACACCCGCCCTACCAGACCGCCCAAAGATTGTAGGAAGGCGGTTTCAATCTGATAGACACCTGGCAAGAGGAATGGAAGTCGAGCCCGCCAAGTAGTTGCCCCGCAACTTATGATCCCACTCAGAAACCTTATGGTTTCTCAGCTCCAAGAAGGGAATGGTGCCAATTCAACAGACTCCGCACGGAGCATTGTCGTTGTGCTGACTATCTGTTTAAATGTGGCTGGAGAGACTCGCCAGTGTGCGATTGTGGGGCGCCTGCACAATCCATTCACCACATAATATACGACTGCCCAAAACGGAAATATAATGGAGGTATCCTGGATCTACACTCTCCTAGTATAAACGCCGCCCTATGGGTGAAGAACCTAGATAATATGTTTATAACACAATTAGAAGATGCGCGACTTGGTCAAAAATGCCATACGATTAAAAAAAAAAGTAACTATATAAATGACAGAAAAAAGTACCGGAGTAGAAAAAACATATTAAAAGTGTATTTTAAGATAGGGTCCGAGAATGTGGTAAGTATATTGACAAAGGAAGGAAACAAAGGTTGCCACTTTATAGTACATTACTGTAGTCGCCGGGAAATAAGGACTTGCCGGCGGAGTAGGATAGTGATACGAAGCCGGCAAGCCCTTTTCACGGCTAAGGCATGCATAGTGCTTTTCTCAAACATATGCAATGAAATAAAAATATACACCACTCAAATAAACATAATTCAGCTGTTTATCCCGTTCATGACAACAGAGTACAGACGCCATGTTTAAAAAAAAATTACTTCCCGGCCTAGGCCTTCAATTTTGTATGAAATTCCTTTACAGTTCGCTCGAATTGTTCCGCCCGAAACGTGGCACGCACATTACCTCTCTCTGTCACTCGGTGCGTTACGATACACGGTATTATTCCAACATAAATAAGTAAGTAAGATGACGTAATATATATTTTGTCTTATTCCTTAGCTTGGGAGGCTTCGTTTGCCAGGGTGGCATACCAGATTACGTGTTCCACTACATACTGAAGCATGGCATACCCATGGAGCATGAATACGGATCCTATTTGGAGCAGGTACAAAGTTTATCTTTATCTCTCAACATCATCATCAAAATAATGTGCGTGCAGCTTATCACAAGTGAAACCGGCGGATACAAACCGCCACGATGTTGTTAATTTATTTGAAAATTATTAATTAATATGTCTTTTACATTACCTACCATAGTGGATGGTGTTCATAATGTCATGAAAGTGTAATACTTGATGATGGGGTATCTCCTTCGGCGGATGAATCTTCTGAACATTTTAAGGAGAGCCATCTTGATGGGAGTTATTATGCATCCATTTTTTATGCGGGATTTACTCTGATCCTAACACGTACAGTCCGACCAAAAAGAGTAGAAATTAAAAAGTGACAATACTGTAGTGTCGTCCCTATCTAATCAATCTATGAAAACGGGCACGACACTACAGTATTGCCACTTTTTAAATTCTACTCTTTTTGGTAGGACTTAGGAAATTAGATAAAGACACCTACCTTTATCTAATTTGCTTAAAGCTTCATGAGCTGATTCCTAATATATACCTACTGCACAATTACACCGCAGCTAGCTGAAAAATATAATATTTGGGCTGGGATGCCCAGATGTCAGAATGGTCTAGCTAGATCATTCCGACATAATCAATCCACACTCCCCAAACCGGAATACGTACCCATAAACTATTATCTCGTTGTTATTGAAGCTATTTTGGCAATAGGTCAAACTTGGCGACGAGTTCAACTGTTATCTACTGGCGCCTTGCCTCTATAAAAATAAGCGGTGTCGCAATTTTGTCACATTCGTATAGAGTTTCGTGTGAAGAATGAACATCTCCACGGCGTGCGTAGTGTTCGCGGCGCTCGCCGCCGCGGTGGCGCCGGCCGGCGCCGGCGTCGTCGGCGACATCACTAAAACGTTCACCCGTCTGATCAAAACTCAGAAGCTCATCATGGAAGCCGAGACGAACAATTATAAAGTCTTATCGCCAGCGTTGAACCAAATCGCCCGCGAGCTGCACCAAGGTTTGAATTCAGATATATTCCAGATCAGCAACGGAATTCACAATACGATGGTCGACGTGAACATTAAGGTCGGACAAATCACCGGGAACGCGACTGCCATCGTGTCGCAGATAGAATTTGTCACGAGTTTCTTCAGCAGATTTCATAACAGTGATGCCAGGCGCGATTTCAATTTCAAGAGAAAACGCATCCAGCGACTCTGCTCAGTGACTTTGAAAATGGCAACTGTTGTTTTGAACCTCATCGACGAGACGAAAGAGTTGCTCGGCAAGGGTGTGAGCAGTCCTTTGAAAATGCTGCAACTCACGGTACAACTAACTTCCGACGACAAGATAACCCTGGAGAATGCCAACATCAGACGGAATCAGCTGACGATCGACAATCCTCCCAGGTGGTTTCTCTTTTTCACCGACCACCAGGCCGTGGCGGCGGCTCAGGATATGAAACGACAGGGCGAAACTACCGTCAAAAGAATCGAGCAGCTCGTCAAGACGATCCTCGATCAAGTAACGCGGCTGGAAGGCATTTGCCAGATCATCCGGGAAGAACTGGACAATGAGCGAGCCGATATGTCAAAGATCTACGGTAAGATCAGCGGCGCTGCTGAAACCGTCATCGTCATCGTTGAAGAAAATTCATCCAGTGAGAACTTGAGCGATGAAGATTATAGAGCGGGATCTGAATCCCTGACTCATGTGATGATTCAACTTAGAGACGAGGTCCGAACAATTACGGGAACTCGCAGTCGCCGGGCCGCTGGGCAGAATTATAAAGTGGTGCCCTACCAAGGCGAGAGCGAGACAGATGAATCTTCTTCCGACGTTTTTCTCCAGCAATCTAACAGACTCTCGTGGCTTGACAAAACACCCGATAATGGATGTTTTTATATTTACAACAACAGAACTACAGGTTGTATTTATGTGAAAACTTTTAACGCTATGAAAGAACAATACACCTCGCTTTCAGACAAGTATTTGGAATTGAACGGTTTGTTCGGAGCTTACGATAAGGGATTGAAAAATGTGGCGACCCAGGTGCTCAACGCATCGAAGAATACTACGAACCAAATGGAAGCGATAAAGTTTGTTTCGTATTTGGAAACTAAAAAAGTTTTATGGAGCGACGACATTAAAAAAATTCGCGACTTCTCTGCGAGTTTAAACTCTTACGCTGAAAGTTTGTTTTCGGACTCAAATGCTCAGTTGAAGATAAGGCGAAACATGAACCAGAAGTTAAATGAAGATGTAACGCGGTTCGTCGATGACATGAAAAAGGCGGCCAATGACATTTTAAATAAGAATATTAATGACATCGTGAGTATAAACAACCAAGTAGCAGTCATCCTCAGCCGTGTGATATTACATGTCCCCTGTGTCGGAGCTGAGAAGAACTCTACCAAAAAAAACTCTACTAAGGCTCAAGGCTCAACACGCACAAAGCAGTTCTATTATTAGCACGCTTTACTTAGCGCTTTTTTTGTTATGCGCTTTACTTTTAATAAGTCTTTCAATATTTCAATAAATAATATTTCTCATTATTGTTTATTTTTTTCCTAAGACACAATTTCTTTTTACAAGCTTTCATTTACATTACAGATTTATAAATAAAGCCCATACTAATGAGCAATAAAACGATACAAGATTTCTGTCAATATGTGCGGTTTTGCACCGACTTCAAAAAGTGATTCAAATATAATCTGTACATCAACGGGTTACTTTTGGCTTTTCAGTTTTTACAAGCTTTCGATTTCTTTTTACAAGCTTTTATTAAAATTACATTTAAAAAAAATGGCTCATAGTGTTGAGCAATAAATCGATAGGTAGAACCAGATTCCTGTCAATATGGATTCTGTAGAAATAAGTTTCTGTCAAAATTTCGTTTTTGTGACAAGCTTTTATAGCCGACTGTACTTTTCTTTTAACATCCATCATTTGCTCACAAAGACGATTCTAAAGAGCCCGAACTCGATATGATTGCTTTACTTATTTATTACCGAGTTCCTATAGCCACCTTCCAGCTCCATCCAGATCAGCTCCACGTCATCATAATATTGCAGAGTCACGCGATTTGCATATTCGTGCCGTGCAAAATTTCAGCTCAATTGGAAACCGGAAAGTGGGCCAAATTTAACTTGCAAAATTCCATTACAACGGGACAGGTGAAAGTGTAAATAATAGTATTTTATGCAACCTTTGTATAAGAGGGGGCAAAAAACGCGAGTGGCATGGGTTACGATGTGAGCGTAGCGAACATCGTAAGAAAGATGCCACGAGCGTTTTTTGACCTACTTATACAACGTTGCATACAATAATTTTTCTACGACTCGACATTTCATAAATAAAATGCAAATAAACAACAAAGAAAATAAATGTCCCGCCCCTCGGAATCATCAAAAAAAAAAAAAAACTTTTTTTTTACTGACGTCCATCTGTCAAAAAAATATGAACTTATACATAAAGGTATACGTTCACTATACTAAACATTGATGCACTGAACATAAAACTTTTTTTTTAAGTTGGCAGCAATGCCTTAACTAGTATAATAAGATTTTTTTTTAAATTGCATATTGTGTGAATGCAGCTGTTTATCTTGTAATCTGTGGTACTAAGTGATGCTTTTTTGGCGACATTAATAACATCGTTTAGCAGTGTTTTTTTGGGCAATAGAGTAAGTATAGACTTTTACAGACTTTCATAATTTATGTCTTTATATTAGAGTTAGTAACTATATAAATGACAGAAAAAAGTACTGGAGTAGAAAAAAGCTTGTAAAAAACTCTTAAACGATCACTCCGCGTCATCAAATGATGCTTTCCGTGAGCAACAGTACCCTTACCATGAGTTTACAGTGACCGTACTCGCTATAGCGACCGCTTAAACGATTTCTATGGAAAATTGTAGTTCTACAAAGTAGGAGCGCTGCGCTGTACTATTCTCCATACAAATCGTTTTCGCTGTCGCTAGCGAGTACGGTCACGTTAAGAGTGTTAAGACCACGGAATTTTTATTTTGTTCTCGAGTGTACCTATATTCATGTAATTATCCCTTTATATTTACCGATTGAGTATTTTCTGATGCATTTACTTTTGCTAAATTGTTACCAAATTTTTAGGGTTCCGTAGTCAACCAGGAACTCTTATAGTTTCTCCATGTCCGTCTGTCCGTCCGTCCGCGGCTTAGCTCCGCGCTATTTTTTGGATTTCCGGAGCAAATATTTACAAAACCGCTGACTATCAAAAAGTTATGTTTGAAAACCCCTATTATTTTGCTAGCTGGGCTAGCAGTTGCCTATTTAGTACTTATATCATACGCTATTATATTTTCTAATCACTATACTAAAGTATATGCTATGATCGGTATCCTGCCTTTTCGCAGAACTATTTTTGGCCGAATTTCATTTGCCAACTAACGTTTCGCCGACTTTTCACTTTGACAACTAACGATTACCAAATTTTTGTATGACAACTTTTCACTTGGCAGAATTATTGTAAAGCAGATTATTATTATGCCTCTAAACTTTAGGCAGACTAATCATTAGTCAAATCTTTCACTTGGTCGAACAACTTTTGGAAGATTAACGTTTCGTTGATGGAACAGTTCCCTTTTCATACATTAGGCAAGTTACAAATAAGAAAAAGATACATACCAATGCTTACATATTTTTTGGTTGGCCGAAACTCTGGCAAGCAAGAGTAACTGTAACTGCGACAAAATGGAATATGGGTCAAAACCCAAAAACTGTAGGTTAGGTTAGGTTTGTTTTATGACATGCGTCAGATTGCTTACTTACATGAAGGTAATATTAAAATGCTTGCAAGTATTACAAAAAAAAAACATATTATATTTATAATTTACTTTTAGAATAGTTTTTAATTTTTTGTTTTAAATTAAATTAGCAAGAATTTACTAATAATACCACTACACTTTCAAATTGGAAGCAATGCACATCAATAATTTTTCTTCTGAGATGTAGATTTATGTTCAAGAATTCTGTTAGGTAGCGCTTACCCACGATGTGTTAATAAAACGGAGTTGCTAAACGAAACGCTACTCAATAAAACATTTGGTAAACAATAATGGTGAATCAACTTTTTTTGTGTTGTTTACTCAGTCCCCGTTGTCCAAGTGACATCTTCATACTGTTTCATAGAAAAATGATTAGGTTGTCCGAGGGACAAATTTTGCGTAACCATAGCAATAAGGTGCACTTAAAAGTTGATTCACCCATAAACAACTAAGTGTATATTATGCCATTTATGCCAACTAAAACATTCTGCTACATGAAAGGTGGCGTTTTAAAAATTTACGTAATATAAAATTAAAAATTTAAAAAACCCCCGACATGACAACCTGTAAAAAGAAAGAAATAAAATCTACGAAATGTGCCTTTACAATGAACAGTAGAAAAAGAATTCTCAAGCGTCGTTGCGTTCGGGGGACCGCTAAGTACCTAACCTAAGTGAAATGACATATTTTTCAACGCGAAATTGTAAGTATGCATTTATTTGGGGCTTCCCACTTTACGATTTTAAGTACATTGCATTTCATTTACTTAGCGGTCCCCCGACGCAACGAAGCTTGAATTCTTTTTCTACTGTTCATTGTAAAGGCACATTTCGTAGATTTTATTTCTTTCTTTTTACAGGTTGTCATGTCGGGGGTTTTTTAAATTTTTAATTTTATTTTTATTTCATATTTTGACGTGACAACGTCTTATAAATTGGTTTGCCGGGTGACACTTCAAGAAACTGCGTTACGCTCCGCTCACGTTATGCGCTCACAATGAGAGCGAGTGAGAGGCACGCGTCCCTTCCACCGAGTGAGAGAGATAGGCATACACACCGGTTCATGTCTTGCGCTTCTATTTCGCTTAGGCGCCTGCATACAAGTTTACACGTTGCCAGTTAATTACGAATGAATATTCACATTAAAATTATTTTACCACTCAAAGTCGTTGTCACGTAAAACTTTCGCCCGTATACCGACTTTACAGGCAACCAATTTTTTTTTTTAAACAAACAAGATTTTTCCCGGAATTTTCTACATTTAATACTTTTTTGGTTTTACACCGTTTAAGGTCCATAGTTCCCAGTCTTTCCTTGAGCTTGATCCTTGACTATATGTACGACAACAGGATCCCAAGCCAGTGGTAACGAAAGCCGTCTTCTCTAAGATTTAATTTTTAGATTAGAACGAATGATTAGGTTGCTGTTTTTGTTTAATTATAATTTTATTTATGTTGAATATTATGTATATGTATTTATATAGATATTATGTAATATGTATTATATTGACTGTTACCTATCTCTCTCTCTGTTGGTTTTTGCATTTTCATGTGTATTATTGTATAGTTATAGTTACTCCTTTGTATTGTACATGTTGCTTGGTTTGCCTACCATTTACATTTGTTTAGCACTCATTTGCTCAAAGGTTAACTGGAAGAGATCCCTTAAAGGGATAAGTTCGCCTTTGTACATGCTTATTCTTTTGTAATGTGTTTTTCTTGTTTTTATGTACAATAAAGTGTTTACATACATTTAAATTAGCCGTTAGCAACATTCTGGGAAAAAATCGTTAAAGTCACATTAGTTAGGTAATGCTTATAATGACAAAATGGCTAAGTTATTAGCCAAGACACTCAAAATATATACTTTAAATGCACTGGATGAGTTGGAAGAACCTGCTACTTATGGCCTAAAACAGAACCAGGTTTCCATTCTACAGGATCCAAATAGTACGGGTGGCTTACTTTAACTCCATAAAAATTGTAGTTGATGCTAGGTAACTTGACTTAGTTTTGAAAGACCTAATCATCGATAAACCACTCCATGGGATAAACCGTTAAAAAAAATTACATCCCCACTTTTTTACGTGTAGGGCAGGTACACAAAAAAATAGTTTTTAAAAATGTATTCTACCACTATGTCTCTGCTAAGCCGTAGACAGACGGACGGACGGACATGGTGAAACTATAAGTGTTCCTTGTTGACTACAGAATCCTAAAAAGCTGTTATTCACTTAGGCGAGTAGGTACTTTTGCTAAAGCTTACGTGTCCTTTAGTCGCGTTGAAATCTTGCAAGGTGTTGCTATTAAATTTGTGACCTCAATCAAAGGAACCTGTTCAATAATCCTAATGACAATTCAGCTTTAGCAGAATTGCAAAACTTAGGAACAGTGACCCAGTATTGTGATAGAAATTAAAAAGTTTTTGTGAGACTCGGTTTAATATCGACTGTACTTTCTTACACAAACGTTAATTGCTCATCAAGAACAATCAGACGAGCCCAAACACCATGGGTTTATTCTGTGCTGTTAAGGAGTTCCTACGGCCATCTTCAGCTGCATGGTACCAAATTATTGTACTGTCAAAATTTTATTAAATTGTTGATTACGCTAATAAAACTTAACATTTTACCAACATTTGAAATTCTTGGCTTAGATCCTTTCACAACTAGATGGCAGGGCCGTATTCACCCCTAGGCCCACAAGGCCCGGGCCTAGGGGCCCAGCTAGTCTAGGGACCCACTCCCAGACGCAGGACTTGTACCATAATAATGTTCTCCTTATAGGGGAGGGGGCCCCAAATGCCAAGTGCCTTAGGGGCTCTGGCCCGCTTAGTCCAGCCCTGGTGCTAGATGATTATCATGAGATCTTCACTTAGTGATTGATAAGGAAAATGCTAATAAAACAACATTTATCCAGCGTTTGGAATTATTGGCTTCAATATTGGCTGAGATCCATTAACAACTACCTAGTCATCATGAGACCTTCATTTAGTAAGTGATATAGAAAATGCTAATAATACTTAACATTGAACCAAAATTTGGAATCCTTAGCTTCAATATTGGCTGAGATCCATTAACAACTAGCTGATCATCATGAGACCTTAATTTAGTAAGTGATATAGAAAATGCTAATAATACTTAACATTTAACCAAAATTTGAAATCCTTGGCTTCAATATTGGCTGAGATCCATTAACAACTACCTGGTCATCATGAGATCCTCATTTGGCGAGTGATATAGAAAATGCTAATAATACTAAACATTTATCCAAAATTTTAAATCCTTGGCTTCAATATTGGCTGAGATCCATTAACAACTACCTGGTCATCATGAGATCCTCATTTAGTGAGTGATATAGAAAATGCTAATAATACTTAACATTTAACCAAAATTTGGAATCCTTGGCTTCAATATTGACTGAGATCTTGTCGCTTGTTCCAATTAAAGCTGAATATCTTGGAAACTACTGGTCCTACTTCCACCAAACATAGCTAAGAACCATCTCGACGGAAAAGTCTTTCGATTAAAAAAAACCGCACTTAAATTGGTCCATCCGCTTGGGCGCTACGATGCCACAGACAGACACACAGATACACAGATACACAGATACACAGATACACAGATACACAGATACACAGATACACAGATACACATGTTAAACTTATAACACCCCTCTTTTTTTCGTCGGGGGTTAAAAACACAGACCAAAAGTTAAGTTGGTAACGGTGAGGTTGGCAATTAATAAGTTGGCAATTGATATGTTGGGAAATGAAAGGTCGGCGAAATAAAATTCCGCGAAACGGGAGTTGGGAAGTGATAATCGGCGTAACAATTTTCTGCGAAAATAAGAGAACCGCTATGATCGATATACGTTATGTAGGTATGTTTATGTCAACTGAATTTAGAGTATACTTATTTGAGTGTTATATAAAAAATCATTGTACAACACGAGCATTATGCTAATTGACCGTTATTCCTAATAAAAATATTGATTTTGATTGTATAATAGCAAAAGTTCATTATATCTTGTGAACGTTATTAATATGAAATTATATATTATGTACTTAGTTAAACTACTTTTGTTTGCATAAATAATACAATAAAAGAACTTTAAATAATGAAATGAATAAGGCGTTACTTTGCGGATATACATATTAACTAAAAATAGTAATATTGCTTTGCTGATCCGCGATATAATAACGTGCCAGTTAATTTGTGCTAACCCGTTATACTTATTTGCGTATTTTTTCATCAACTGTCCAGAATGTGTCGTTACATGACCGTTACTACTTATTTTTGCATCTTACCCTCACTTACATAATAGGGGTGGCCGGATTATATATTTGGCCGACCTGCCTGGGCAGCTCATTCGGTCGTCGGACTCCAGACCGTCGACATCTCCTGATGATGCCTCGTAGAGAGGCGAAACACGTGTCGAGTAAGTTTTGTTAATTTGGTGGTGGTTTGTTATATTTGAAGGGATGTTTACAAAAACAACATAACTACACTAGACATGATTTTACAGGAAACAAAAAAAAGTTAATGTCTTCTTACATACTAGTTATTAGAGATAAATATTGTATAGGTGATTTTAGTAAGTGGCCAATAGTTCAGAAATATACTATTACACATTTCAGACCAGTATTTTTTGAAAAAAATAAAAAAATAGGTTCGTCACTTATGCTGTTTTTGTAAAATATTGTTAGTTATGTTCTTTTTGTACGAAAATAAAACAACTTTCTCTAGAAATTATCTTCTTATTCTATGAAATAAAGGCTTGTTGTATGGGAGCCCCCCTTAAATATTTATTTTATTTTATTTTTAGTATTTGTTATTATAGCGGCAATAGAAATACATCATCTGTGAAAATTTCAACTGTCTAGCTATCACCGTTGTTGAGATACAGCCTGGTGACAGACGGACGGACGGACGGACAGCGAAGTCTCAGTAATAGGGTCCCGTTTTTACCCTTTGGGTACGGAACCCTAAAAAGTAACCTGAAACAGCATTCTTTATATTGTAGAATGAATCATGGGTGATTTTTTTTACTATAAATGGTGATGGTCGTTCGTGAGCACTTTCCATTATAGCATTCCAGTCATTGGGCACTTCTGGAGACAACGTCTTTTTCTTGTTTCCAATAAGGCTAAAATCCTGATCATTTGGTAAATAGGTATGTCCTCTGATAGGAAAAATGTATTTAATTGAACGGAAAAGTCCCAGCACATGAACTAAACAATATAGAAAATAAACCATCACATAATTTTTATTTTGTCCTGGGCATCCATCACTCAATAAAACTAAGTTTTCAGAGTAAATATGGTTTTCATTTAGGTATGAAAGTAATAATGATGTAATTGCCAGTTACACAACCTACTCAAAAAAGTATGTATGTATATAATTATTATATTTAAAATCAAGTTTTTTTACGTGAACCCATACAGTTAAATCATAATAATAATCATAATATAATATGTCAGATATTGGGTACTATAGTACCTAAGTATAAGTATAGTTATGTTCTTTTTGTAAAAAATAATGTAGATATGTAGTTTTTGTAAAATGGGTATATTTTTAGGTGCCGATTTTGGACAAATGGGGTAACTTTTGGACAACATCTTTTCCAAGACTTGTAGCTTCTTCTAAGATGAACACTGTGGTACCAATAACTCAAATCCGCCAAAAATGTTAGTTATGTTGTTTTTGTAAACATCCCTTCATTTATTTGCGTATTTATTTTATTTTTCCTATCGTGGTGGGAGGGTGGGACTATTTAATGCATTTATGCATGAAAAAATACGCAAATAAGTATAACGGGTTAGCACAAATTAACTGGCACGTTATTATATCGCGGATCAGCAAAGCAATATTACTATTTTTAGTTAATATGTATATCCGCAAAGTAACGCCTTATTCATTTCATTATTTAAAAAACGGCTAGCGAAGCCGATCAGGCCAGATTTTATCCAAACAGCTTCGTGCAACTGTCCAGAATGTGTCGTTACATGACCGTTACTACTTATTTTTGCATCTTACCCTCACTTACATAATAGGGGTGGCCGGATTATATATATTTGGCCGACCTGCCTGGGCAGCTCATTCGGTCGTCGGACTCCAGACCGTCGACATCTCCTGATGATGCCTCGTAGAGAGGCGAAACACGTGTCGAGTAAGTTTTGTTAATTTGGTGGTGGTTTGTTATATTTATTTGCGTATTTATTTTATTTTTCCTATCGTGGTGGGAGGGTGGGACTATTTAATGCATTTATGCATGAAAAAATACGCAAATAAGTATAACGGGTTAGCACAAATTAACTGGCACGTTATTATATCGCGGATCAGCAAAGCAATATTACTATTTTTAGAACTTTAAATGTCGTCATACAATTCTATACCTCCATTACTAATAATAAGGCCACATTTTGTACAAACTTTGAGCTTAAAAATAATAATAACAAATGAAATGGACGCTTACTGATCTGAACTGAACAATGTGTCATAGTGACAGTTACGTTTTATTTTAAAACTCTCTCATTTATTCATCATAGCATTGCTATTGTACTTAGTTATTTATATCTCGTGGTACGCACCCGTTTTGTTTAATATATAGAATGATTCAAGAGGAAGGTTTATATGTATAATACATGCATAATTATTTATCGGCATATCACCCGTGCGAAGCCGGGGCGGGTCGCTAGTTGTATATAATTAGTTCACCCTTTGTTTTTTGTTTTTATTCCTATGCTCATATAAATAACATGTCTACGATATTCATGGTACGCTTACGAAAACTTTAAAATTTTGACGAATGATGTCTTCAGAATGTACTTGTACATGGTATAGTAGGGTTGTTAACAGTTTTTTTATGTGGATTTGTCGTTATATGATTTATATTTAAATGCAATGTATATTATTTCAGGAAAAATCTTTATAGCGTGATGCAGATCGTCATTTTGTTATGTATGGGCGCGCGGCGCCACGCCAGTCTGGCGCCATCTGTTGAGCAGCATTCCCTTTGTCCTCTCATCACGCCCAAACGGCTGGACAAATTTTCGTCAACTTTGGTACAGGGATTGCTGGACATTCAGAGGCTATTTTTTATTCGACTACGGTATAAAAAAATACGCGTACGAATACGAAGTTGCGGGCACCTTCTAGTCACTTATAAAATGAAGGTTTTGTGGGATCATTATGATATGAGATGAGCGTTAGTAGCGCGCGGTCGGCCAAACGATACAGTGATCAATCCCAAGTTAACGCAGATTTTAAATCGTTAATATGGTGCAAAGGGATTCTACAATGCTACAAAACATACTTAAAGCCATATTACAACTCCTTGAACTCCTTGCTTCGCACAGCTCCCGAGCTTTGTCACGGCGGGCGAGGGCTGCACTCCCAATGAGATTGTTAATATTAAAATCATAGCATATGTAGGTATACCAGATATACTTCATTGTATTTTTGCATGCCAGCTGCTGGTGAAATGTGTGTTTCCATGTAACTATTAGCACAAACAACCTTGTACCACATTTTATGCAAATAAAGATCATTCATTCATTCATTCATTCATCCCTCCGCGCCTCCGGCTTTACAAAAACACTCTAGGGTGCTCTGTGTCGGCACGCGTCCTAACCAGCGAGAGCCCTAGATTCGGACTTTCACAAACAGCTCATTATTATTTCGCATCTACCCTCCTGTTTTGTCCACGTGCAATTTAATAACCGTTCGGCATTTGGGCGTTCGGAATGTCAGCCGTCGATATAATGACAGTAGATATTAAGATCGTTCGCTATTTCAAATTTCGATAGTTTAAACGTTGGCTTTTTGATGGTTGATATTTTGGGTTTCGATATTTATTTATTTATTTAATCTTTATTGCACAAAAGAAAACTTATCGTACAAAAGGCGGACTTAATGCCATGAGGCATTCTCTACCAATCAACCTTAGGGCAAAGCGGAAAAATTGTAGGCGGTGCAACTAACTTACACATAAGTAACAAAACATAATTATAATACATGTAAATATATACATACATCTGATATAATATAAACATATATAATATAAATAAATATATACATAAATATATACAGCGATGAAACATACTAAGCAGATAGACTACGAGACTTCATTTCTGCCAGCAAAGAGGCTGCACACGGACTTTTTAAACGCTAGCTTACTCGGTGCCTGTTTAATTGAGAGAGGAAGACCGTTCCAGAGGCGAGCCACTTGAATTGAGAATGAATTGGACATGAAACCAGTGCGGTGAAGAGGGATAGAAAGGGCGAGATTGCCAGAAGAGCGAAAATGACGGTTACGAGTGGATTCGATATAACAGAAGAAAGTCTTGAGGTATTCAGGAGATTGTGGATCGTTAAGAATCGAATAGAGAATGCAAAGCATACGAATGTTGCGTCGTTGACGGATGGGAAACCAGCCAAGTTGAGAGCGAAATGAGGACACGTGATCATATTTACGGAGACAGAAAATGAAACGAATACAATTATTAAGAAGTCGATCCAACTTATCAAGAAGATCTTCATTTAAGTCCGGATAACACACATCACCATAGTCAATTATCGGCAGGATTAGGGTATTTACTAGTAACACCTTGGTTTTAATGGGCAAGAAGTTCTTTAGTTTGTTCAGAGCATGAAGCGAGCCAATGACTTTCCTGCTGATTTCGCTCACCTGTACCTTCCAGCTCAGTGTGCTATCCAAGTGAACTCCTAAATTCTTGACACTGGGACTAAATATAATAGGCATTCCATTGAAATTAGGTGGTGTGAGAGAATCCAGATCAAGTTTGGCAAGCTGGCGAGAGCTACCAATGACAATAGCCTGACACTTAGAAGGGTTCACAAACAGGCCAAATTTCTCCGACCATTGTTGAATGTGTAACAGGTCTAAGTTTAATTTGTCAATGGCAGCGGTAACGTCAGCCACTTTACATTGATCATAGATCTGTAGGTCGTCAGCATACAGATGGTAAGAACAGCGAAGATCGGGAGTGATGAAGTTGACGAAGGTGGAAAATAGCAGTGGAGAAAGAATGCCTCCTTGAGGAACGCCAGTGGCTAAGTCACACCAGTCGGACAAAGATCGGTCTACACGGACTGCCTGCCGGCGACCACGAAGATAACTGGAAAACCAACTTAGGGCAGAGGGGGACACATTTAGATGTTCGAGCAAGGCAAGAAGGATGTCGTGATCAACAGTATTGAATGCGTTGGAGAAATCAATCAGAATAAGTACTGTGACCAGTTGATCCTCCATGCCCCGTCTGAAATCTTCAGTAACTTTGAGAAGCGCGGTGCATGTACTATGGCTGGGTCGAAAACCAGACTGAAAGGGGCTCAGCAGATTATGAGAGTATATAAAGTTAGATAGTTGTTTGTGAACCACCGCTTGATATTAACATGTTTCGATAATTTTATTGTAGATATTTTGAACATTCGATATTTTAGCAATTCGGTATTTGACTTTTAGGTATTCCAAACGTCGATATAATGATAGTAAATATTTAGATCGTTCGATATTTTAACTTAAGATATTTTGATCGTCGACTTTTTAACGTTAGATATATTAGCTTTCGATATTCAAATACGTATCCGACATTCATAACGGGATACGTATTAAACATTATTTAAATTTACATTTTCCCATTAAAAAATATCCTGTAAAAAATACAAGTGTGTGGGTCAATGGACACATTAAAAAATTACGGAAAGATATAAGTAAACCAAATTAAAACTATATGTTAGCAACCTCTCATCCTGGTAACGCTGAGCTGAGTACTCGTCTACAAAAGCTGGAGTCGGAATACTGGGTGAAGTTAAAAGATGTCCGTAGTGGTTACATCAATAACTTAATAGTGAATAGTAGTGTTGATATGTGTAAAAGGGCGGTCCCCCAAGGTTCTGTCATGGGAAACTACCTGTTTTCAATGCTGGTTAATGACATCACAGCCGCCTGTGGAGGCCCTGAATACGTTATGTTCGCCGACGACACCTGCATAATAGTGAACGCGGATAACATTCAAAATTTGAAGTCAATCCTATGTTCGGTCATGGCTTCATTAGTTAACTGGTTTACAGCAAATGGGATGCTTCTGAACGTGGAAAAGACGAATATTGTGCATTTTCAAATAAAGAAAAAACACGGCCCACTAAACATCACAACTAATAATACGCCCGTTCCACAAGTTGACGCGACTCGGTACTTGGGCTTCATGATCGACTCCGGGTTGACTTGGTCTCCCCATATAGATTATGCCTGTGACAAACTGTCCTCGGCCTGCTACGCGTTATCCAGGCTTTCACCCACCCTGTCCTCTAGCAACTTAAGAAAAGCCTATTTTGGTTACTTCCACTCCATCTTAATACAAGGCGTGGATCTGTGGGCCACATCCGCCAGCCGCGACCGTCTGTTTAAATTGCAGAAGCGAGCCCTACGCATCATTGAGTGAAAACCGGCCGACTACCCAGCTCGTGATTTATTTATTAAACAAAAAATCCTGACTCTGCCGAGTGTGTTCATACTAGCAGCCTGTGAATATGTTCGTTCTAACCTATCTGATTACCAAACTTACGGCCAACGTAATCCTAGAATGTCGCGTAGGCCGCACCTCCTAGTGCCGCCACAACGACGGTTGGCAAAGGCTCGTGCTCAGCTCAGCGTTATCGGACCCAACATATACAACTGTATCCCTACCGACATAAAAGAGTGTGAAAATAACACCACATTTTCTAGGAAACTTAAAACACTACTTAGCTTGTTACAGTATAAACGAATTTTTGAATGTGGACCGTTGACCTAAACACTAGTCTGAAACAAACTTATAAATAATATATCGCTGATATCATATACCTACGTATGTAACTATGTAAAGTTTTAATAGCTGTTATTACTATAGATGAAAATGACTTGTAATTGATATTGTACATTTACCAATAAAAAATCTGAAATCTCAATCTGAAATCTCAATCTAAAATCTCAATCTGAAATCTCAATCTGAAATCTGTTATACCTATACCTACCTTTTTAATTTTTTCGATTATTCGTTAGAATTTGACAAGTATTATCAGTATTATCAATTTTCCCCCATTAGTCCGGGACTTCCCCGACACGAATCAGGAAAGACCAAGAAGGTTACTGCGCAGTCCACGACAACAAAGAGTGACCGGGTTCCATTTTATCACATCCGGTATTTTATATAGACAACTTTTGCACCATTAAAACCGTTTATAAAACAGTTTTAAATTCTGATAAGAATGTTCTGAAGTAAAATGGTATTTCATGAGAATCGGTTGAGATATGGTTGATATAAGGATATAATTATATACCAATATAATAACAATATTAAGCATAATTTGGCGACCAAGTACCGGACGACGCAGCGTGGGTAGGCCCCCCACAGGCCCGCAAGGTAGACTGATGACCTGGTGAAGGTCGCTGGAGTCCGCTGCCGCTGGATGCGGGCGGCGCGGGGCCGGCCATGGTAGTGTTCTCTGGGGGAGGCCTATGTCCAGCAGTAGACGTCTTTTGGCTGATGATGATGATGAAGCATAATTTCATTGGATGTCATTGCAATTAGTGTAAAAGACATTTGATATGTTTATATTCGCAGAATGTTATGGGTATGGATACTAGTCGACCATATATGTACATACCTAGTTATAAAGATGATAACACACCTCGTGTGTTCATAAGTTTTGAGATGAGAAAAAACCGGCCAAGAGCATGGCGGGCCACGCTCAATGTAATAGGGTTCCGTGGATGCCCATCCTTCACAATAGACGGGCCGAAGTCCGTTATAGGTTTAAATTACGAGAAAGGTCGTAAACGCCAAAGTAACTGCAATTACTTATTGCCTCCTGGAACTTATCGATTATACGCGCCAGATTGAGTGAAATGTTTTAATACAGTATAAGGCACTTAACTAATATGTGTAACATTCGAAGTAAAAGGACACTGCGCGGCACTTACGTCATTTTAATGCATTTTAGAGGAAATTATGAAATTTTGCGGTAACTCAAAAGCGGCTCGACCGATTTTATTCAATACTAGCTGTGCCCCGCGGTGTTACCCGCTCATCCCATGGGAACACTAAATTTATTCGGGATGAAAAGTACCCTATGTCCTTTCCCGGGTCTCAAACTATCTCCATACCAAATTTCATCTAAGTCGGTTCAGCGGTTTAAGCGTGAAGAGGTAACAGACAGACAGACAGACAGACAGACAGACACACTTTCTCATTTATAATATTAGTATGGATAGTATGGATAGTTTTCATTGAAAGTGCTTATAAGGCCTCATTTTTTTGAATTTGTCCATAATTTTTTGACAAGTGGTTGAAAAGTTAGAGGGGGGGGACACTATTTTTTTTTGGAGCGAATATTTACAAAACTGCTGACTTAATCAAAAAGTTATGTTTGAAGACTCCTATTACTTTTAAAATACCTATTCAACGACTTCCCAGTTCCCACACACTAGTGTTAGAACGAAAAAAAAAAATCACCCCAATTTTAGGTGTTCGAGAGGTACCCGAAAAAAAAATTTTTTAGTTTTTATTTTACCGTTTTGTCGGCGTGATACCTATACATACTCATACCAAATTTCAGCTTTCTAGTACTAATGATCACGGAGCTAAGCCGCGGACGGCCGGACAGACGGACAGACGGACATGGCAAAACTATAAGGGTTCCTAGTTGACTAGGGAACCCTAAAACGCTTATATTATAAATATTTAAATAACAGAAACAATTTATTTTAATAAAACAAACATAAGGCGGGCTATCAATATGCACTGAATAAATAATAAAATTTACTCGAAATGATCGCCTCTTTTTTGCGTTCCGTAGTCAACTAGGAACCCTTATAGTTTCGCCATGTCAATCTGTCCGTCCGCGGCTTAGCTCCGTGATCATTAGTACTAGAAAACTGAAATTTTGTATGAGTATGTGTATGTATCACGCCGACAAAACGGTAAAATCAAAACTAAAATAAAAAAACTTTTTTTCGGGTAAGTAACTACCTCTCGAACACATAAAGTGGGGGTGTTTTTTTTTTTCGTTTCTATCGTAGTGTGTGGGGTGTCGTTGAATAGGTCTGTTAACAATAATAGGGGTCTTTAAGCATTCCATCATCCTCCTAGCCTTTGTCCCATTTTTTGAGAATGAATTCTCAATCGGGGTCGGCTACCTAAATCCCAAGATGTGGCGTAGGCACTAGTTTTTACGAAAGCGACTGCCATCTGACCTTCCAACCCAGAGGAGAAACTAGGCCTTATTGGGCTTAGGTGGTTTCCTCACGATGTTTTCCTTCACCGAAAAGCGAGTGGTAAATATCAAATGACATTCCGTACATAAGTTCCGAAAAACTCATTGGTACGGGCCGGGTTCGAACCCGCGACCTCCGGATTGAAAGTCGCATGCCCTAACCACTAGGCTACCACCGCTTCTTGGGGTCTTTAAGCATTGTTTTTTGATAAAGTCAGTAGTTTTGAAAATATTCGCTCCGAAAATAAAAAAAATAGTGTCCCCTCCCCTCTAACTTTTCAACCACGAGTCAAAAAAATATAGAATAATTCATGAAAATGAGGCCTTATAAGTACTTTCAATGAAAACTATATCGAATACAATCGGTTGAGCCGTTTTTGAGTTATCGTAAAATTTCATGTTTTTATTTAAAATGACGTAAGTGCCGTGCGTTGTCCTTATACTTCGAACGTTACACATATTAGTTAAGTGGGTACTCCCCTACTTGACCTAACCACTCAATTGCTTCGAATTTTGAGTTGGACTCTATTTATATAAAAATTGGGCAAGTGCGAGCCCGACTCGCGCATGAGGGGTTCCGTACCTATACATATATATAATCTATAACAAGTTTGTTGTATGGGAGCCCCCCTTAAATATTTATTTTATTTTATTTTTAGTATTTGTTGTTATAGCGGCAATAGAAATACATCATCTGTGAAAATTTCAACTGTCTAGCTATCACCGTTGTTGAGATACAGCCTGGTGACAGACGGACGGACGGACGGCGAAGTCTCAGTAATAGGGTCCCGTTTTCACCCTTTGGGTACGGAACCCTAATAAAATAAGAGCGGTGACAGGTAGCCGTAGTTACCAAAAGCAATCTAGTGGCTAATAACGCAAGTGCTAATATTATTACACCTATCAACGTTAGCTCTAATTTTCATTAGCCCTAATGTCATTTCACCTAATTTTTATACCCTAATTAGTTGTTAGACCTAATAATCCAATACTCTAATAATGATTTGTACTAATTGTCAACAATACTAATATGAAATAACATAATAATTACCACCCCTAATGATTATTAGACCTAATTATTACTGACACTAAATGTCAAGAGTACTAAAGATTATTAAACCTATTTTTACGTTAAAACAGAAAATACGGATTTGGACAAATATCGAATTGGCTGAACCCCGAAAACTGTAGGTTAGGTTAGATTTCTATTGTGACAATGTATAGCGGAGCGAGCGAAGCGAGCGGAGCTTCAAAAGATTCCCATGTACATCCTGAGTCTATGGCGATTCCGACTCCACGTGGTCTTGCCTGTCCTACCCTAGTGTTATTCCAAAACCGGAGGCGCGGAGGGAGAGCAGCCCTCGCCTTAGGTTTATAGATAAATAGGTTTAATAAAATTTCGGTTTTAGCATTATTAGGTATATAATTAGTAGTCTAAAAAAATCGGCAAAGTGCAAATTAGGGCTAGTGAGAATTCGGTATGAAGTAATTAGGTATTATGAAAATTCGGAATCCCGAAATTAGGGCTATTCATTAATTAGGATGAATGAAAATTCGGGTTAGTGATTTTAGGGTTACCAAAATTAGGGCCAATGAAATTAGGATGAAAGTTTTTCGGGCTAACGGAGAGGAACCAGTTAAGTGCCATACTGTATTAACATTCCACTCAATCTGGGGCGTGTAATCCATAAATTCCAGAAGGTAATAAGTAATTACAGTTACTTTGGCGTTTACGACCTTTTTTATAGAGCTTGAAATCTTTCTCGTAATTTAAACTATTGTGAAGGATAGGCAAGTACGGAACCCTACACTGAGCGTGGCCCGACATGCTCTTGGCCGGTTTTTTACTGATCCAGTATTTTGTAATCCACATACGATAAATACATAGAAATGTTACAGTATGCGTGTAGATAAACGGTAATATAGCAACCGTTACACACCCTACCTGATAACCTCCGGTGGCATGGGGTTTCTCCTACAGTCTACACAAATAAAATAGGAAGGTCAATGAGGTTAGTGCGTAGTCCACGACGATGACCGTGTTCCGCCTTATCAGTAGGAATTTACGTCTGGTATTGTTATATAAACAACTTTTGAAAAACCATTGATAAAAAGATCAAAGTTCAAAGAAAAATTCAAATGCGTAACCACGTTGAATAATAATATTATCGTATCCACATAGAGGTCGATAAGATGAAAAGCATTTTTCACCTCACCAGCTCAAACATGGCGATTTTGCTGTCAGATAACAGTGAACAAAATGCGATTTTGTTTCGAGCGTGAGTAGAAAGTAGCTTTTTAATTTTTTCAATATCTGACCACGAATTGTCATTCTTCAGCCAAAGGTTAATTATAAAATTCTAATCATTTGAATCTCGATGCACTCTGTTTCTTTCATATGTATATAAAAGAGAGGGATAGAAACTTATCAATTTGAAATTCGATTTTCGAATCCGACCTCGATTGAGAACAGTTCGGATACGCGTTATACCAAAAAAAACATTAAAAACACCCGAAAAAGTTTTAATTGCAACGTATTTTTTTTTCTTTATTATATTTTTATTTAACGACCGAATATTAAAATGATTGTGCCTTTTATATAAAACAATTGATCATTGCTCAAATATAATAAGATTTTTCACCTTATTACTTATTGTAAATTATATTTACTTATTGTAAAATATAATTTATAATTTCGCCATTTATCATAGATGCATATTCGAAACGTACCTTAAAAAATATCGAGTTCATATTGTAATTGTTATTTTCTTTTGCATATAAGTATTTTGTTTAGTGTTTTAGGAGTAAACATATTAATCAATGTATAAACAAAATCTCGTAATATAATAATGTATTTATAAATAAACACGTCATGTATCTGCTAAGTCTTCCAATTTGATCAAATAATGACAATAACCGTGTTGGTTGGTTGATTATAATTTCAATTAAATTATATTGTTATTCCTTTTTAAGCAGCACTTATCTATTTTCTGATTAATAATATTATTGAAATCAGCAACAAAGACTATAAACATACGTTGGAAGAAAAAACATAAAATGTCGAATATGTTCTCGCTGATGAGGTGAAAAGTTGTGTGTGCTACACGAGACCAAAGTTTTTTGCATCTCGTGCTGTTGAGTCCCTCGCTACACTCAGGATTCTAACATAGAATCACTCGCTACGCTCGTGATTCAAACGTAGAATCCTTCGCTTGCTCGGGACTCAAAATCAGCACTCATAACAAAAAACAACTTTGCTCTCTTGTTGCACAAATAACTATTAAATAAATAACGCAAAGATCGACACACAAAGCATAAAGAAAAACCGGCCAAGAGCATGTCGGGCCACGCTCAGTGTAGGGTTCGGTAGTTGCCCATCCTTCACAATAGACAATAAAATCAAATTTAAATTACGAGAAAGATTTCAAGCTCTATAAAAAGGTCGTAAACGCCAAAGCAACTGTAATTACTTATTACCTTCTGGAATTTATCGATTATACGCACCAGTTTGAGCGAAATGGTTTAATGCAGTATGGCATTTAACTAATATGTGGTGCGAAGTATAAGAACACCGCGCGGCACTTACGTCATTTTAAAGAAAATTATGAATTTTTGCGATAACTCAAAAACGGCTAAACCGATTTTACTCAATATAGTTTTCATTGAAAGTACTAATAAGCCCTTATTTTCATGAATTTTTCCATAATTTTTTGACCCGTGGTTGAGAAGTTAGAGGAGGGGGGGGACACTATTTTTTGGATTTCCCGAGCGAATATTTACAAAACTGCTGACTTTATCAAAAAATGATGTTTGAAGACTCGTATTATTTTTAAAAGACCTATTCAACGACACCCCACATGCTAGTGTTGAACGAAAAAAAAAACTAACCCCCACTTTAGATGTTTGGGAGGTACCCGAAAAAATCATTTTTCTTTAGTTTTTATTTTACCGTTTTGTCGGCGTGATACATATACATACTCGTACTAAATTTCAGCTTTCTAGTACTAATGATCACGGAGCTAAGCCGCGGACGGACGGACAGACGGACATGGCGAAACTATAGGGGTTCCTAGTTGACTACGGAACCCTAAAAACAGGCAACATAACAAGAAAACTAATTTCAACAAGTTTCGTCAGTCATCCACGCGCATGACGCGCATGTTATCTGAGGAAGCCGTGACCTAACGGTTCTATCGAAAAGTGGGAATGCCCACATTATTGTTTTCACCTCACCAGCTCAAACATGGCGATTTTGCTGTCAGAAAACAGTGAATAAAATGCGATTTTGTTTCGAGCGTGATTAGAAAGTAGCTTTTTAATTTTTTCAATCTTTGACCACGATTTGTCATTTCTCAGCCAAAGGTTAATAATTATAAAATTCATATCGTTCGAATTTCGGTGCACTCTATTTCATATCTATAGAAAAAGAGAGTGATAAAAACATATCAATTCGAAATTCGATTTTCGAATCCGAACAAGTTCCATTACGCGTTATACCATAAAATTAAAAAAAATACCCTAAGAAGTTTTAATTACAACATATTGTTTTTAACGACCGAATGTTTAAATCGTTGTATCTTTTATATAAATCAAATAGATTATTGTTTAAATAAGATACGATATTTCAACTTTATACTGTAAATACCCGTACCAATAATTTATGATTTCACCAATTTATCATAGCGCAGTTTCGAAACCTACTTTAAAAAATATCGAGTGCAGATTGTTATTTTCTTTTGTATTTATTTAGTTTGGTGCCTTACGAGTAAAAATATCAATCAAATTATAAACAAAATCTCCTAATAATAAATAAACACGTAATGTGTCTGCTCAATCTTCCAATTTGATCAAATAATGACAACCATGGTAGTTGTGAGGGACTGGTAGGTACACTGTTGGAACGTATAATTTCAATTTAATTATATTTTTATTCCATGCCAAGCAGCAGGTATCTATTTTCTAATTAATAATATCATTGAAATCAGCAACAAAGACTGTAAACATACCTACAGAAAGGAAAAGTACAAAAAGTCGAATGTGTTCTCGCTGTTGAGGTGAAAAGTTGTGTGTGCTACACGAGAGCAATAGTATATTACTGCCGAGGCCGGGAAAAGTCAGTTCGTGGATGAGTATGATTTTGAAGGACGAGGCGTAGCCGAGTCCTTCAACAATACGAATCTGCGAACTGACATTCCCGCCGAGGCTTGTATAGTGCTTTTCTCCAAATATGCTTGGAAATAATCACCAATCTACATTTGTTATTTAATATATCAGTACCATGAAGTTCATTTGGTACTTATTTTTTTTAGGAATAGGAATAAAAATTCGGGTCCGAAACATATGTTTGATTAAAAATAAAATATATTAATAAGAATTAAATATATATGAAAACACAATAACAAAAAATATGCACATAGGTAATTATTAATTTTAGTTAAATTAACAACTTCTAAACACACTGTTTTTTTTTAGAAACCATACCATATTTATCATTCGGAGAAGATCATAAGTTCAAAATAACTTTTATATTGATTTGGACACAATCATTTCTGTTATATTTTTAATTTGTTTACGTTTGGTACACTTATTAATTTTCAACACTCATTAAATACCATCATATTATTATAATTAAAACTTTCTTGAGAAATCTCTAATAAATAACTAAGAATCATGAAAATAAATTAACCGCATATAAGATTATTATTTAAATTGTTTGTCCGTTATTCGAAATTTGTCGTCATTTAAAATACATTGACAGTAGCAGAGCAGAAAAATGTTCAGTGCAAGAACTAAACGCAGAGAACAATTAAAAAGTTTATAAGTTTTTATTTTTTAAATTTAGTCGACAATTGGCTGTATGGTGAATTATCAGTCTTTGAAAAAATTAAAAGTAAAAATGCAGTAACCGGCCAAATTAAGATTACCTTCATTTGTATGAGACGTCATAAACGGAAGGTGTGTTTTTTACTTAATCGTCTTATTTAAATAATATTGATTTCCCGGCTAAGGCCAATAATATATATTTTTTTTAATTTGTATTAACGCCTTCTAAAAATAACGAACGATTTCGCGGTCCAGTTTTACTACATTAATGGGAACATTTCCAAGCAAGTTGGAGAAAAGTTTTTTTCATCACATTTGCTCGTAAAAGATGGTATTACACGCGGGAGTTATAAATTTGTTATAACTCCGTCGGGAGTTATGGTTTTAGTTTTAAAAATATAGTACGCACTCCCTGATTACTTCAGACTAAGGAGGTTTCAATCCAGCCAAGGTTTTTGTGGTATCAACAACTACCAGCAAATTTTATTGTGTATTGAATTAATACGGTATATATGTAACTGCATTAATATTTATGTTTTACAATTATTTATGTGTATTTTGCAATAATTTTATTAAATTAAATTTTGAATAGGGTACTTGACACATGTAATGAATAATTATAAAACGTATTTTTACATGTAGTTTATGATCCCTAGAACCAAAATAAGTAGTTAAATTTCAATGAAAATGATTTAATAAATTAATATTATTTAAATAAGTTTCAGTTTTTTTTATCTGTGAGTCAAATGATCAAAACGACGCCATCTTGCTAATGACGTCACACCGGCACAAACAAACGGCTGCTGTCAAAAATTAAAACTGACAAAACTGTCGTTCACTTTATGTTGTTACGATTGGACATCTTCTCACACATTTAATACATTTTTGGTTTATAATTAATAGTCCAGATCTTCAAAAATGGAAGAACATTATATCAAAGCAGACAGTGCTAACTTACCCAAAGTGGATTCTTACATGGTAGCCAACTCTTTTGGTACGAATCCCGACTTTTGTTCAGCTGAATTTAGAAATGTAAAAAGTGCACAGTAAGTATGAATAATATGTTATTTGTTTATATATAATAAGATAGCCAATTCATTAGTTTTGTTACCAAATATACTATCACCTTGCATCATAGAATATCCTTTGTTATAGATCTTCAAGAGAATCTTATGGCGATGATGCCATAGGTTATGTTCAGCTTCGACGTGAGGCGAGTTTGTGCACTGTTAAGTGTAAAGTGTGTCCGGAGCACAAAATAAGAAAACCACCATATGCCGTGACTATGGTTATTGATGAAAAGGAGAGTATACTTAACAGAATGTTACTGGAAAATTTTGTGACCACGAATTGCAGTGCAGTGTATCACCCATATATTTACAAGTGTGCCAAACAATGACAATATCAAGAGCTCCGTGTTTATCGCCGCCGCAGTCTCCCGCCGAGATGAAGACCTTTGAAATCGGGCTTAAATTTTTGACCCCACCCCACGATATGTTGTCTATTTTAGATTCAACGCTAATGTTAGTAACATCTTTACTCCAGTTATTTGTTGTACCTACAATTATTATTAAATGCTTAAAAATAAATAAGTTTATTCATTTACTTGTTTCTATTATTCAATTATTAAAAATCATATTGTAGTTTAGAAAATTAAATATTTTACAAGGAAAATTTACTTCCGATTATTTTGTAACAAATTCGAGAGATTATGAGTAGTAACTAATAAAGCAGCGTGACGTACAGCGCCCTCGAGCGGCTACGGTGACTACAATCTGCAATGCTACGGAAAAAAACGTACCTTACTATGAAATCCATACAAAGATACGACCTTTTTACCGTAGTATCGCAGTAGTAAGACTAGTAAGTTAGCTATCTATTACCAGTAATACACTCTTATTTATAATTCTGACTGACAAGACAAGAAGAAGAAGAGGCTATGGAGTGTAGAGGGAAGGAGTAGCATCTTTCATAGAAAAATTAAAAAAAAAATGTGTACAGCGGCAGCGGTAAATAGTCCCAAAAAGCTCCGGTAGTGCTAGCTAATTAAGAAAATTGTGCTAACTATTCCAGCATTTTGATTTTAATAAAAAGTAACTGATATGATCTGTTAGGAACAGGAAATAGTCTAGCTCTCCTGCAATACTAGCGCCACCAATTTAACACCTTTCCTTTCGCCGGACAATTTTGGATATATGAATATTCTGCTCCTTCCTTTTTACACTTCAGAAAAAAGGTTCTGTTCTGCAGCTAATACACTTTCCTAAGTTTAGTCAGTGACTAATTTAGTCAGTACCTAATGTAGGATAGTATAATATCCGCATTAGTCTGCTATGCCATTGTGACGTCACATTAATACTATATCGCGTTTTGGCGCGAACATGTGAATGGTAACGAAAAAATGCAAATTGTACAAAAATATGCGCAGCAAAAAAAAAAAATCTTTGTTTTATATTTTAATTAACGATAAGTTTAATACATTTAAACCGGTTTTCAATTTTTGTCAATAACCCTATTATCGTTACAATCTGGCAGAATAGCCTGTCAAGTTTCTAAACGAAACGCAGTTCTTAGCATTATCTGTGGTAGATGACACAAAAAAAGGAAAAAAAGTTATAAAATTATTGGTTAGGAACAATTTAGTTTTGGAACAAGCTTACTGTTCATATTTAAGTTTTATAATATTACGGTGTTAATTATTGCTGCATAATATTGTTAATTGTTATTTGTTTAATTTTAAAATTTTAAGGTTTCAGAAGTGGCCGTAATTGCGCAGACCAATTGCTATCACTCACTACGCATATAGAGGCTGGCTATCAAAAGCAACTTAAAACAGTGGCTGCCTTTGTAGACTTAAGTGCTGCTATGATACAGTGTGGAGGCAGGGGCTTTTTTACAAACTAATGAGGGTGGTGCCTTGTCGCAGAGTTACCAATTTAATAATAGTCTAAGATCCCTTTAAGAACGACCTTCACCGAGATGTTTATTTGATGAAATGTATTTTATATTTAATTTATTATGTCAATAAATATATTGCATATGGGTTGCCTAACAAATTTTAGTCCAGGGTATGTTAAATTAATAATTAAAAAAATTTTTTTTTTAAACATTTGATTATTAGATAAATTCTATAGCAATCGAAAGTATGAAGCCCATATAGACCGGGAGATAGTGACAGAATTTTCTTGGTCATTTGTAACAGTATGGCGGTTCTTCAGGGGTCTTAGTACGCAATGACAAAAAGAAAAATGATGGTCATAGCGCTGGTACCGGCGGCCCGATCGCGTGGGCGTTAGTCGAACTCGTCGGATAAATTACGAGTGTCAAACGATTTGTATCACAAAAATTTTAGTATTTTCCGATAGCCCATAAAAAACATGTAGGCGGTAGTGTCATGCCATACTTCTCCGGTGTGACTTACAGCCCGCCATACCGACGCGAATGCGTTAATAAAAAATAAAAAAATTCAACCATTTGTACCAGGCTAATTTTTGCACAGTTAATTATCGTCGTGCAGCCATTTACGAAAATCACCATGCCATACTTTTCCGACGGTTCTAAATGGCCGCCATACCACCGAAAATCAGCAAAATTTTTTTTTTCGCCAAACGATTTGTACCACCCTAAATTTTTTTTTCAACTGCTCCTGAATGATGATAAATAGAAGTGTGATAATGCCATACCTGTGGGAGGTGGCGAATGTGTATAATATTTTTTTTTTATTGTAAGATTTTATTCGTATTTTGAACGATTTGTAACAGTATGGCACTAATTTTTCCTGTAAGTTTGAGGTTCAACGAATATAAATACAAAATTTCAAAGATCTAGGTGGCGGCAATCTTGAATTATAGTCAGATGTTTATATCGTATAATATTGAACGGCTACCATCGCTCGAACGATTTCTCGAGAGATCTCGGCTCATCGTGTTGTGAGACACAATGTCTGGCAACGCAGGTATTACGGCAGCTGCTTGTCAGACGACCCACAACTACATAGCAATAATTGGAGTTCTATGTATTAGAATAAGTCGACCGTTATAGTGTGCCCATGTTGCATGCAAGATGAAAAGGAAAAAGATGAAGGCGGCGAAGGTAAATATTTAAGAAATTAATTTTATGTTAACGATTTGCGATTGTATTGCGCTTGTGTGAAAAAATTAAATGATTTGTAGATACTGATGCAGTAAGCAGCGACGAGGACGACGAAAACGAGTTGGAGCATGCCGGGGATTTCGGCTTAGATGACCTCGAAAGTCTGTAAATCTTTCGGAATAAACTGCATTAATATTGATATAGCATATTTTTTTTTCACATGTACGGTGTAATTTTCCCAAACCATACTTTTTTTTCAAGTTTCGAAAATTTGAAATGCCATACTGTAACAATTTGGTCCAATTTTTTTATTAATTTATATCTTGCTCGAGTGTGACAATCTTCCGCCCCATGGTTACAGTATGGGATAATTATTTTTAGGTAGAATTTCATCCAAACGAACCAAATACAATGATGCCATACTGTAACAAATGATTTTATGTCTTGCACCTTGAAAACCCGTTGTAAAATCAAGTTTTTCAAGTATGTTGCCCCTTTTTCCCTTTATTAGAAGTATGGCAAATATAATAATGGTCCCATTGCATCATATAATTTCCAAAAATCCAAATGCCATACTGGTACACACCGTCAATATTTTTTTTTTTGGTTTACGTCTTGGCTCAAGTCTCACAGTCGTCCGCCCCATGGTTACAATCCGGAATAATTTTTGGTAGGTAGAATTGTATCCAAACAAACAGAATATAATGATCCCATGCTGTAAAAAAATATTTTACGTATTGTACAGTCGTATTTTTGAAACGTGTCGAATAAATAAGTTTTTCAAGTATGGCAGCACTTTTTCCCCCTACTAGAAGTATGGCAAATATGATAACGGTCACATTTTATCAAATACTTTCCAAAAATCCAAATGCAATACTGTTACAAATCGTTTGGCGAAAAAAAAAAATTTGCTGATTTTCGGCGGTATGGCGGCCATTTAGAACCGTCGGAAAAGTATGGCATGGTGATTTTCGTAAATGACTGCACGGCGATAATTAACTGTGCAAAAATTAGCCTGGTACAAATGGTTGATTTTTTTTATTTTTTATTAACGCATTCGCGTCGGTATGGCGGGCTGTAAGTCACACCGGAGAAGTATGGCATGACACTACCGCCCACATGTTTTTTATGGGCTATCGGAAAATACTAAAATTTTTGTGGTACAAATCGTTTGACACTCGTAATTTATCCGACGAGTTCAACTAACGCCCACGCGATTGGGCCGCCGGTACCAGCGCTATGACCATCATTTTTCTTTTTGTGATTGCGTACTAAGACCCCTGAAGAACCGCCATACTGTTACAAATGACCAAGAAAATTCTGTCACTATCTCCCGGTCTAATAGAATATGCAAACGTTAGGTTGCCTATTATTTTCCCGTCACAACTATCGGGTAGCCAGGTTTAAACTGGTAAATCTATACTAGCATTTTGCAACGGTCTGATTATTGAATTGAAATTAAATAATATTAAAGATTATTTTATTATGAACACGGTGGTATAGGGTTGCCTGCGAAAAATCAGTCCAGAATTCCGGTTGTCGAATTTTGAAAAGTAAAATATTGCAGCGAGTGAATGTGTGCGACTGAGAGGTCCCAACCAAAACCATCCCATACGATAGAAGAGGACACAGGACTTCAAACAGCTGCTATCTGTTTGAAGTCCGCCCATTTAAAAAAAGAGAGTGCGCATGCTATTTGTGCTTGAAAATGAAAAGCATAGCGATAGACTCGTATATGCTGTACATTATTTTGGAGTAGTTTATTATTAAAATAGAGAAATAGTTATTTAACTGTTTTTTAAATCAATTAATTAATGAAATAATGAACTTTATTCTGCAAGTAGTCCACAAGGGCACTTTTACATGTCTGAGTCTATCGACATTTCACAAGAGGTGACCACTGTTGAGAAGAAACTCCGAAAGAAACTCATTATTTATGTGTGTATATTTTTTATGTGATACTAAAGTATATAGACATCTTTAGTAAAAATGAAGGTTATAGTAATACATATATAATACTAATCTTGCAAATTTTATCTTTATTATTATCAGACAAAATAAAAAACAACAATTAAAAAAAAACTTCTGTTTATTATATTTTTTTTTTATTATTCTTTAACTATGATCTCCAACTTCTGAATCTTCTTCGTCATCACTCTCCGTTTCAGTTCTTTCGACAATGTCTTCTATCTTTAAAGGTGTATGATCCCCAATGAATCCTACTGGTTTTAAATATTCATCTAAGAACCAACCGCAGTTCTCAGGCTGAAGTTTCACGCATATTGGATCCGTTGCATTAAGCCACATGGAATTTACGAAAATAGTTCGTAAAATTTTCTGAATTAATGATATCCAGCATGGTGGTATGGAGTTGGAGGCGAAGCCTTTTTTTTTTTTAAAGTGCTCGCTGTCTTCTTTTGCAGAGTAATTTTTCATAAAAATGCGATGTCTCGCATCATTCAAACTGGTGCAGTTCCTGATACCATACATACTAAAAAAGGTAGTAAGTGTCATTAATTTTTTATGGAGTTACAACGTTTTTGTCAAAATTGCTTAAAGTGTCAAACACCGTTTATTGATTAAATATGGATTCGTTTTTCAAACGTTCCTCTTGTATAGATAAATAACATTTTGATTTAATACATTAGATTTGTTTTATTCTACTACCTATGTTTCTACTTGAATCACTTAAAATTAATGCCGTTTAAATACTTTTCACCGTTGGTTAAAATTCTCCAACATTTAAAAGTATGAGAATCTCTGAACACCATGATGACGTAGGCTTGTGTCAGTCACGTGGTTCGCGAGTCTCGGAAGAGAGTACCAGGCGGAGTATATTATTATACCATGAATTTTATTGTATCTATAGCGACAATCTACTCCAAAATAATGCACAGTATATACGAGTCTATCGCTATCCTTTTCATTTTCAAGCACAAATAGCATGCGCACTCTCTTTTTTTAAATGGGCGGACTGCTATGCTGTGTCCTCTTCTATCGTATGGGATGGTTTTGTTTGGGACCTCTCAGTCGCACACATTCACTCGCTGCAATATTTTACTTTTCAAAATTCGACAACCGGAATTCTGGACTGATTTTTCGCAGGCAACCCTATACCACCGTGTTCATAATAAAATAATCTTTAATGTTATTTAATTTCAATTTAATAATCAGACCGTTGCAAAATGCTAGTATAGATTTACCAGTTTAAACCTGGCTACCCGATAGTTGTGACGGGAAAATAATAGGCAACCTAACGTTTGCATATTCTATGGGCTTCATACTTTCGATTGGTATAGAATTTATCTAATAATCAAATGTTTAAAAAAAATTTTTTTTTCATTATTAATTAAACATACCCTGGACTAAAATTTGTTAGGCAACCCATATGCAATATATTTATTGACATATTAAATTAAATATAAAATACATTTCATCAAATAAACATCTCGGTGAAGGTCGTTCTATATCGGGATCCTCTACTATAAATAACATGCTTGGCAACAGGGAATTTATCGTGCACCTAGGAGACAAACAAAGTCGGGTAAAGAAATTGAATAACGGCCTGCCGCAAGGATCAACCTTAGCGCCACTACTCTTCAACCTCTACACCCACGAGCCACGACCTGCCCAACACTGTGTCCAGGAAATTCATATACGCTGATGACATCACCCTTGCACACCAACACGTGAGTTTTCAAAAGTCTGAGGAGCAACTGACGGAAGATCTAGCTTCGTTAAGTGAGTACTTCAAGAAATGGCGCCTTATTCCAAATGCCACCAAAACAGAAGTGTCATCGTTTCACCTGAACAATAAACTAGCTGCATACACGCCGACGGTAAAACTCGACGGGGTGACACTAAAATACAATCCTTTCCCCAAGTACCTCGGCGTGACCCTAGACCGTTCGCTAACTTTTGGCCCCCATCTCCAAAAGCTGAGTAGAAAACTTGGCACTCGGAACAATATCTTACATAAACTTACTGGTACAAACTGGGGAACAAAAGCTGATGTACTCCGCACGACGGGACTGAGCTTAGTTTTCTCCGCAGGTGAATACTGCGCACCAGTCTGGTTAAACAGCGCTCACACAGAGAGGATCGACGTACAACTGCGAAACACAATGCGGTGCATCTCAGGAACTATTAAGTCCACCCCCACGCAATGGCTCCCAGCGTTAAGCCACATACCGCCGCCGCATCTTAGGAGACAGCATAGCGCTGATAAGGGAAGCTAATAAAATACGTAACGATCCAAGTCTGCCAGTTCATCAAGAATTCATAAATCCGCCTCACCACCGATTGAAGTCTCGACACCCGCCCTACCAGACCGCCCAAAGATTGTTGGAAGGCGGTTTCAATCTGATAGACACCTGGCAAGAGGAATGGAAGTCGAGCCCGCCAAGTAGTTGCCCCGCAACTTATGATCCCACTCAGAAACCTTATGGTTTCTCAGCTCCAAGAAGGGAATGGTGCCAATTCAACAGACTCCGCACGGAGCATTGTCGTAGTGCTGACTATCTGTTTAAATGTGGCTGGAGAGACTCGCCAGTGTGCGATTGTGGGGCGCCTGCACAATCCATTCACCACATAATATACGACTGCCCAAAACGGAAATATAATGGAGGTATCCTGGATCTACACTCTCCTAGTATAAACGCCGCCCTATGGGTGAAGAACCTAGATAATATGTTTATAACACAATTAGAAGATGCGCGACTTGGTCAAAAATGCCATACGATTAAAAAAAAAGTAACTATATAAATGACAGAAAAAAGTACCGGAGTAGAAAAAACATATTAAAAGTGTATTTTAAGATAGGGTCCGAGAATGTGGTAAGTACGTATATTGACAAAGGAAGGAAACAAAGGTTGCCACTTTATAGTACATTACTGTAGTCGCCGGGAAATAAGGACTTGCCGGCGGAGTAGGATAGTGATACGAAGCCGGCAAGCCCTTTTCACGGCTAAGGCATGCATAGTGCTTTTCTCAAACATATGCAATGAAATAAAAATATACACCACTCAAATAAACATAATTCAGCTGTTTATCCCGTTCATGACAACAGAGTACAGACGCCATGTTTAAAAAAAAATTACTTCCCGGCCTAGGCCTTCAATTTTGTATGAAATTCCTTTACAGTTCGCTCGAATTGTTCCGCCCGAAACGTGGCACGCACATTACCTCTCTCTGTCACTCGGTGCGTTACGATACACGGTATTATTCCAACATAAATAAGTAAGTAAGATGACGTAATATATATTTTGTCTTATTCCTTAGCTTGGGAGGCTTCGGTTGCCAGGGTGGCATACCAGATTACGTGTTCCACTACATACTGAAGCATGGCATACCCATGGAGCATGAATACGGATCCTATTTGGAGCAGGTACAAAGTTTATCTTTATCTCTCAACATCATCATCAAAATAATGTGCGTGCAGCTTATCACAAGTGAAACCGGCGGATACAAACCGCCACGATGTTGTTAATTTATTTGAAAATTATTAATTAATATGTCTTTTACATTACCTACCATAGTGGATGGTGTTCATAATGTCATGAAAGTGTAATACTTGATGATGGGGTATCTCCTTCGGCGGATGAATCTTCTGAACATTTTAAGGAGAGCCATCTTGATGGGAGTTATTATGCATCCATTTTTTATGCGGGATTTACTCTGATCCTAACACGTACAGTCCGACCAAAAAGAGTAGAAATTAAAAAGTGACAATACTGTAGTGTCGTCCCTATCTAATCAATCTATGAAAACGGGCACGACACTACAGTATTGCCACTTTTTAAATTCTACTCTTTTTGGTAGGACTTAGGAAATTAGATAAAGACACCTACCTTTATCTAATTTGCTTAAAGCTTCATGAGCTGATTCCTAATATATACCTACTGCACAATTACACCGCAGCTAGCTGAAAAATATAATATTTGGGCTGGGATGCCCAGATGTCAGAATGGTCTAGCTAGATCATTCCGACATAATCAATCCACACTCCCCAAACCGGAATACGTACCCATAAACTATTATCTCGTTGTTATTGAAGCTATTTTGGCAATAGGTCAAACTTGGCGACGAGTTCAACTGTTATCTACTGGCGCCTTGCCTCTATAAAAATAAGCGGTGTCGCAATTTTGTCACATTCGTATAGAGTTTCGTGTGAAGAATGAACATCTCCACGGCGTGCGTAGTGTTCGCGGCGCTCGCCGCCGCGGTGGCGCCGGCCGGCGCCGGCGTCGTCGGCGACATCACTAAAACGTTCACCCGTCTGATCAAAACTCAGAAGCTCATCATGGAAGCCGAGACGAACAATTATAAAGTCTTATCGCCAGCGTTGAACCAAATCGCCCGCGAGCTGCACCAAGGTTTGAATTCAGATATATTCCAGATCAGCAACGGAATTCACAATACGATGGTCGACGTGAACATTAAGGTCGGACAAATCACCGGGAACGCGACTGCCATCGTGTCGCAGATAGAATTTGTCACGAGTTTCTTCAGCAGATTTCATAACAGTGATGCCAGGCGCGATTTCAATTTCAAGAGAAAACGCATCCAGCGACTCTGCTCAGTGACTTTGAAAATGGCAACTGTTGTTTTGAACCTCATCGACGAGACGAAAGAGTTGCTCGGCAAGGGTGTGAGCAGTCCTTTGAAAATGCTGCAACTCACGGTACAACTAACTTCCGACGACAAGATAACCCTGGAGAATGCCAACATCAGACGGAATCAGCTGACGATCGACAATCCTCCCAGGTGGTTTCTCTTTTTCACCGACCACCAGGCCGTGGCGGCGGCTCAGGATATGAAACGACAGGGCGAAACTACCGTCAAAAGAATCGAGCAGCTCGTCAAGACGATCCTCGATCAAGTAACGCGGCTGGAAGGCATTTGCCAGATCATCCGGGAAGAACTGGACAATGAGCGAGCCGATATGTCAAAGATCTACGGTAAGATCAGCGGCGCTGCTGAAACCGTCATCGTCATCGTTGAAGAAAATTCATCCAGTGAGAACTTGAGCGATGAAGATTATAGAGCGGGATCTGAATCCCTGACTCATGTGATGATTCAACTTAGAGACGAGGTCCGAACAATTACGGGAACTCGCAGTCGCCGGGCCGCTGGGCAGAATTATAAAGTGGTGCCCTACCAAGGCGAGAGCGAGACAGATGAATCTTCTTCCGACGTTTTTCTCCAGCAATCTAACAGACTCTCGTGGCTTGACAAAACACCCGATAATGGATGTTTTTATATTTACAACAACAGAACTACAGGTTGTATTTATGTGAAAACTTTTAACGCTATGAAAGAACAATACACCTCGCTTTCAGACAAGTATTTGGAATTGAACGGTTTGTTCGGAGCTTACGATAAGGGATTGAAAAATGTGGCGACCCAGGTGCTCAACGCATCGAAGAATACTACGAACCAAATGGAAGCGATAAAGTTTGTTTCGTATTTGGAAACTAAAAAAGTTTTATGGAGCGACGACATTAAAAAAATTCGCGACTTCTCTGCGAGTTTAAACTCTTACGCTGAAAGTTTGTTTTCGGACTCAAATGCTCAGTTGAAGATAAGGCGAAACATGAACCAGAAGTTAAATGAAGATGTAACGCGGTTCGTCGATGACATGAAAAAGGCGGCCAATGACATTTTAAATAAGAATATTAATGACATCGTGAGTATAAACAACCAAGTAGCAGTCATCCTCAGCCGTGTGATATTACATGTCCCCTGTGTCGGAGCTGAGAAGAACTCTACCAAAAAAAACTCTACTAAGGCTCAAGGCTCAACACGCACAAAGCAGTTCTATTATTAGCACGCTTTACTTAGCGCTTTTTTTGTTATTCGCTTTACTTTTAATAAGCCTTGCAACATTTCAATAAATAATATTTCTCATTTTTGTTTATTTTTCCTAAGACACAATTTCTTTTTACAAGCTTTCATTTACATTACAGATTTATAAATAAAGCCCATACTAATGAGCAATAAAACGATACAAGATTTCTGTCAATATGTGCGGTTTTGCACCGACTTCAAAAAGTGATTCAAATATAATCTGTACATCAACGGGTTACTTTTGGCTTTTCAGTTTTTACAAGCTTCCGATTTCTTTTTACAAGCTTTTATTAAAATTACATTTAAAAAAAATGGCTCATAGTGTTGAGCAATAAATCGATAGGTAGAACCAGATTCCTGTCAATATGGATTCTGTAGAAATAAGTTTCTGTCAAAATTTCGTTTTTGTGACAAGCTTTTATAGCCGACTGTACTTTTCTTTTAACATCCATCATTTGCTCACAAAGACGATTCTAAAGAGCCCGAACTCGATATGATTGCTTTACTTATTTATTACCGAGTTCCTATAGCCACCTTCCAGCTCCATCCAGATCAGCTCCACGTCATCATAATATTGCAGAGTCACGCGATTTGCATATTCGTGCCGTGCAAAATTTCAGCTCAATTGGAAACCGGAAAGTGGGCCAAATTTAACTTGCAAAATTCCATTACAACGGGACAGGTGAAAGTGTAAATAATAGTATTTTATGCAACCTTTGTATAAGAGGGGGCAAAAAACGCGAGTGGCATGGGTTACGATGTGAGCGTAGCGAACATCGTAAGAAAGATGCCACGAGCGTTTTTTGACCTACTTATACAACGTTGCATACAATAATTTTTCTACGACTCGACATTTCATAAATAAAATGCAAATAAACAACAAAGAAAATAAATGTCCCCCCCCTCGGAATCATCAAAAAAAAAAAAAAAACTTTTTTTTTACTTACGTCCATCTGTCAAAAAATATGAACTTATACATAAAGGTATACGTTCACTATACTAAACATTGATGCACTGAACATAAAACTTTTTTTTTAAGTTGGCAGCAATGCCTTAACTAGTATAATAAGATTTTTTTTTAAATTGCAAATTGTGTGAATGCAGCTGTTTATCTTGTAATCTGTGGTACTAAGTGATGCTTTTTTGGCGACATTAATAACATCGTTTAGCAGTGTTTTTTTGGGCAATAGAGTAAGTATAGACTTTTACAGACTTTCATAATTTATGTCTTTATATTAGAGTTAGTAACTATATAAATGACAGAAAAAAGTACTGGAGTAGAAAAAAGCTTGTAAAAAACTCTTAAACGATCACTCCGCGTCATCAAATGATGCTTTCCGTGAGCAACAGTACCCTTACCATGAGTTTACAGTGACCGTACTCGCTATAGCGACCGCTTAAACGATTTCTATGGAAAATTGTAGTTCTACAAAGTAGGAGCGCTGCGCTGTACTATTCTCCATACAAATCGTTTTCGCTGTCGCTAGCGAGTACGGTCACGTTAAGAGTGTTAAGACCACGGAATTTTTATTTTGTTCTCGAGTGTACCTATATTCATGTAATTATCCCTTTATATTTACCGATTGAGTATTTTCTGATGCATTTACTTTTGCTAAATTGTTACCAAATTTTTAGGGTTCCGTAGTCAACCAGGAACTCTTATAGTTTCTCCATGTCCGTCTGTCCGTCCGTCCGCGGCTTAGCTCCGTGATCATTAGTACTAGACAGCTGAAATTTGGTATCAGTATGTGTATGTATCACGCCGACAAAACGGTAAAATAAACAGTAAAAAAAAATTTTTTTTCGGGTACCTCTCGAACACCTAAAGTGGGGTGATTTTTTTTTCTCGTTTCAACACTAGTGTGTGAGGTGTCGTTGAATAGGTCTTTAAAAAATAATAGGGGTCTCCAAACATTATTTTTTGATCGAGTTAGCAGTTTTGAAAATATTCGCTCCGAAAATAAAAAAAATTGTGTCCTCCATAACTTTTTGACGGTTCTCTTATTTTTCGCAGAAAATTGTTACGCCGATTATCACTTCCCAACTCCCGTTTCGCGGAATTTTATTTCGCCGACCTTTCATTTCCCAACTTATCAATTGCCAACTTATTATTTGCCAACCTCACCGTTACCAACTTAACTTTTGGTCTGTGTTTTATTACGTAAATTTTTAAAATGCCACCTTTCATGTAGCAGAATGTTTTAGTTGGCATAATATACACTTAGTTGTTTATTGTTTACCAAATGTTTTATTGATTAGCGTGGTATTATTAGTAAATTCGTGCTAAAAAATAAATGAAAAGAAAAAAGTTGTGTTTTTTAGAGAAAAAAGTAACAAAAATATGTAGGTATGGGTATGTATGTGGTAAATTTACCAATTACAAAGTAATATTTAAAACTAAAATTAAAAACTATACTAAAAGTAAATTATAAATATATGTAGGTACCTATAATATGTTGTTTTTTTTTTGTAATACGATACTTGCAAGTATTTTAATATTACCTTCATGCAAGCAAGCAATCTGACGCTCCGCTCGCTTCGCTCGCTCCGCTATCCATGGTCATAAAACAAACCTAACCTAACCTACAGTTTTTGGTTTTTGACCCATTTTCCATTTTGTCGCAGTTACTCTTTTGTACTTGCCAGAGTTTCGGCCAACCAAAAAATATGTAAGTGTTGGTATGCATATTTTTCTTATTTGTAACTAGCCTAATGTATGAAAAGGGAACTGTTGCATCAACGAAACGTTAATCGTCCAAAAGTTGTTCGACCGAGTGAAAGATTTGAGTAATGATTAGTCTGCCAAAAGTTTAGAAGCATAATAATAATCTGCTTTACAATAATTCTACCAAGTGAAAAGTTGTCAAATAAAAATTTGGTAATCGTTAGTTGTCAAAGTAAAACGTCGGCGAAACGTTGGTTGGCAAATGAAATTCGGCCAAACATAGTTCTGCGAAAAGGCAGAACACCCTTTTTGACCCGTGTTTAAAAAGTTAGAGGGGAGAGGGGGGGGGGGGGGGGGGCGCTATTTTTTGGATTTCCGGAGCAAATATTTACAAAACCGCTGACTATCAAAAAGTTATGTTTGAAAACCCCTATTATTTTGCTAGCTGGGCTAGCAGTTGCCTATTTAGTACTTATATCATACGCTATTATATTTTCTAATCACTATACTAAAGTATATGCTATGATCGGTATCCTGCCTTTTCGCAGAACTATTTTTGGCCGAATTTCATTTGCCAACTAACGTTTCGCCGACTTTTCACTTTGACAACTAACGATTACCAAATTTTTGTATGACAACTTTTCACTTGGCAGAATTATTGTAAAGCAGATTATTATTATGCCTCTAAACTTTAGGCAGACTAATCATTAGTCAAATCTTTCACTTGGTCGAACAACTTTTGGAAGATTAACGTTTCGTTGATGGAACAGTTCCCTTTTCATACATTAGGCAAGTTACAAATAAGAAAAAGATACATACCAATGCTTACATATTTTTTGGTTGGCCGAAACTCTGGCAAGCAAGAGTAACTGCGACAAAATGGAATATGGGTCAAAACCCAAAAACTGTAGGTTAGGTTAGGTTTGTTTTATGACATGCGTCAGATTGCTTACTTACATGAAGGTAATATTAAAATGCTTGCAAGTATTACAAAAAAAAAACATATTATATTTATAATTTACTTTTAGAATAGTTTTTAATTTTTTGTTTTAAATTAAATTAGCAAGAATTTACTAATAATACCACTACACTTTCAAATTGGAAGCAATGCACATCAATAATTTTTCTTCTGAGATGTAGATTTATGTTCAAGAATTCTGTTAGGTAGCGCTTACCCACGATGTGTTAATAAAACGGAGTTGCTAAACGAAACGCTACTCAATAAAACATTTGGTAAACAATATAAACAACTAAGTGTATATTATGCCATTTATGCCAACTAAAACATTCTGCTACATGAAAGGTGGCGTTTTAAAAATTTACGTAATAAAACACAGACCAAAAGTTAAGTTGGTAACGGTGAGGTTGGCAATTAATAAGTTGGCAATTGATATGTTGGGAAATGAAAGGTCGGCGAAATAAAATTCCGCGAAACGGGAGTTGGGAAGTGATAATCGGCGTAACAATTTTCTGCGAAAATAAGAGAACCGCTATGATCGATATACGTTATGTAGGTATGTTTATGTCAACTGAATTTAGAGTATACTTATTTGAGTGTTATATAAAAAATCATTGTACAACACGAGCATTATGCTAATTGACCGTTATTCCTAATAAAAATATTGATTTTGATTGTATAATAGCAAAAGTTCATTATATCTTGTGAACGTTATTAATATGAAATTATATATTATGTACTTAGTTAAACTACTTTTGTTTGCATAAATAATACAATAAAAGAACTTTAAATAATGAAATGAATAAGGCGTTACTTTGCGGATATACATATTAACTAAAAATAGTAATATTGCTTTGCTGATCCGCGATATAATAACGTGCCAGTTAATTTGTGCTAACCCGTTATACTTATTTGCGTATTTTTTCATGCATAAATGCATTAAATAGTCCCACCCTCCCACCACGATAGGAAAAATAAAATAAATACGCAAATAAATGAAGGGATGTTTACAAAAACAACATAACTAACATTTTTGGCGGATTTGAGTTATTGGTACCACAGTGTTCATCTTAGAAGAAGCTACAAGTCTTGGAAAAGATGTTGTCCAAAAGTTACCCCATTTGTCCAAAATCGGCACCTAAAAATATACCCATTTTACATTTCTATTCATTTGCTATTTTTTGGATTTCCGGAGCAAATATTTACAAAACCGCTGACTATCAAAAAGTTATGTTTGAAAACCCCTATTATTTTGCTAGCTGGGCTAGCAGTTGCCTATTTAGTACTTATATCATACGCTATTATATTTTCTAATCACTATACTAAAGTATATGCTATGATCGGTATCCTGCCTTTTCGCAGAACTATTTTTGGCCGAATTTCATTTGCCAACTAACGTTTCGCCGACTTTTCACTTTGACAACTAACGATTACCAAATTTTTGTATGACAACTTTTCACTTGGCAGAATTATTGTAAAGCAGATTATTATTATGCCTCTAAACTTTAGGCAGACTAATCATTAGTCAAATCTTTCACTTGGTCGAACAACTTTTGGAAGATTAACGTTTCGTTGATGGAACAGTTCCCTTTTCATACATTAGGCAAGTTACAAATAAGAAAAAGATACATACCAATGCTTACATATTTTTTGGTTGGCCGAAACTCTGGCAAGCAAGAGTAACTGCGACAAAATGGAATATGGGTCAAAACCCAAAAACTGTAGGTTAGGTTAGGTTTGTTTTATGACATGCGTCAGATTGCTTACTTACATGAAGGTAATATTAAAATGCTTGCAAGTATTACAAAAAAAAAACATATTATATTTATAATTTACTTTTAGAATAGTTTTTAATTTTTTGTTTTAAATTAAATTAGCAAGAATTTACTAATAATACCACTACACTTTCAAATTGGAAGCAATGCACATCAATAATTTTTCTTCTGAGATGTAGATTTATGTTCAAGAATTCTGTTAGGTAGCGCTTACCCACGATGTGTTAATAAAACGGAGTTGCTAAACGAAACGCTACTCAATAAAACATTTGGTAAACAATATAAACAACTAAGTGTATATTATGCCATTTATGCCAACTAAAACATTCTGCTACATGAAAGGTGGCGTTTTAAAAATTTACGTAATAAAACACAGACCAAAAGTTAAGTTGGTAACGGTGAGGTTGGCAATTAATAAGTTGGCAATTGATATGTTGGGAAATGAAAGGTCGGCGAAATAAAATTCCGCGAAACGGGAGTTGGGAAGTGATAATCGGCGTAACAATTTTCTGCGAAAATAAGAGAACCGCTATGATCGATATACGTTATGTAGGTATGTTTATGTCAACTGAATTTAGAGTATACTTATTTGAGTGTTATATAAAAAATCATTGTACAACACGAGCATTATGCTAATTGACCGTTATTCCTAATAAAAATATTGATTTTGATTGTATAATAGCAAAAGTTCATTATATCTTGTGAACGTTATTAATATGAAATTATATATTATGTACTTAGTTAAACTACTTTTGTTTGCATAAATAATACAATAAAAGAACTTTAAATAATGAAATGAATAAGGCGTTACTTTGCGGATATACATATTAACTAAAAATAGTAATATTGCTTTGCTGATCCGCGATATAATAACGTGCCAGTTAATTTGTGCTAACCCGTTATACTTATTTGCGTATTTTTTCATCAACTGTCCAGAATGTGTCGTTACATGACCGTTACTACTTATTTTTGCATCTTACCCTCACTTACATAATAGGGGTGGCCGGATTATATATTTGGCCGACCTGCCTGGGCAGCTCATTCGGTCGTCGGACTCCAGACCGTCGACATCTCCTGATGATGCCTCGTAGAGAGGCGAAACACGTGTCGAGTAAGTTTTGTTAATTTGGTGGTGGTTTGTTATATTTGAAGGGATGTTTACAAAAACAACATAACTACACTAGACATGATTTTACAGGAAACAAAAAAAAGTTAATGTCTTCTTACATACTAGTTATTAGAGATAAATATTGTATAGGTGATTTTAGTAAGTGGCCAATAGTTCAGAAATATACTATTACACATTTCAAAGACCAGTATTTTTTGAAAAAAATTAAAAAATAGGTTCGTCACTTATGCTGTTTTTGTAAAATATTGTTAGTTATGTTCTTTTTGTACGAAAATAAAACAACTTTCTCTAGAAATTATCTTCTTATTCTATGAAATAAAGGCTTGTTGTATGGGAGCCCCCCTTAAATATTTATTTTATTTTATTTTTAGTATTTGTTATTATAGCGGCAATAGAAATACATCATCTGTGAAAATTTCAACTGTCTAGCTATCACCGTTGTTGAGATACAGCCTGGTGACAGACGGACGGACGGACGGACAGCGAAGTCTCAGTAATAGGGTCCCGTTTTTACCCTTTGGGTACGGAACCCTAAAAAGTAACCTGAAACAGCATTCTTTATATTGTAGAATGAATCATGGGTGATTTTTTTTACTATAAATGGTGATGGTCGTTCGTGAGCACTTTCCATTATAGCATTCCAGTCATTGGGCACTTCTGGAGACAACGTCTTTTTCTTGTTTCCAATAAGGCTAAAATCCTGATCATTTGGTAAATAGGTATGTCCTCTGATAGGAAAAATGTATTTAATTGAACGGAAAAGTCCCAGCACATGAACTAAACAATATAGAAAATAAACCATCACATAATTTTTATTTTGTCCTGGGCATCCATCACTCAATAAAACTAAGTTTTCAGAGTAAATATGGTTTTCATTTAGGTATGAAAGTAATAATGATGTAATTGCCAGTTACACAACCTACTCAAAAAAGTATGTATGTATATAATTATTATATTTAAAATCAAGTTTTTTTACGTGAACCCATACAGTTAAATCATAATAATAATCATAATATAATATGTCAGATATTGGGTACTATAGTACCTAAGTATAAGTATAGTTATGTTCTTTTTGTAAAAAATAATGTAGATATGTAGTTTTTGTAAAATGGGTATATTTTTAGGTGCCGATTTTGGACAAATGGGGTAACTTTTGGACAACATCTTTTCCAAGACTTGTAGCTTCTTCTAAGATGAACACTGTGGTACCAATAACTCAAATCCGCCAAAAATGTTAGTTATGTTGTTTTTGTAAACATCCCTTCATTTATTTGCGTATTTATTTTATTTTTCCTATCGTGGTGGGAGGGTGGGACTATTTAATGCATTTATGCATGAAAAAATACGCAAATAAGTATAACGGGTTAGCACAAATTAACTGGCACGTTATTATATCGCGGATCAGCAAAGCAATATTACTATTTTTAGTTAATATGTATATCCGCAAAGTAACGCCTTATTCATTTCATTATTTAAAAAACGGCTAGCGAAGCCGATCAGGCAGTGGCGGATTAAGGGTCGAGAGCGCCCTAGGCAAAAACGTCATCGGCGCCCCTTTGCGCTCCATTGCGGCCCTTTGCGCCCCTTTGCGGCCCTTTGCGCCCATTTGCGGCCTTGCGCCCCTAGGCACGTGCCTACTTTGCCTTAGGGATAATCCGCCACTGCGATCAGGCCAGATTTTATCCAAACAGCTTCGTGCAACTGTCCAGAATGTGTCGTTACATGACCGTTACTACTTATTTTTGCATCTTACCCTCACTTACATAATAGGGGTGGCCGGATTATATATTTGGCCGACCTGCCTGGGCAGCTCATTCGGTCGTCGGACTCCAGACCGTCGACATCTCCTGATGATGCCTCGTAGAGAGGCGAAACACGTGTCGAGTAAGTTTTGTTAATTTGGTGGTGGTTTGTTATATTTATTTGCGTATTTATTTTATTTTTCCTATCGTGGTGGGAGGGTGGGACTATTTAATGCATTTATGCATGAAAAAATACGCAAATAAGTATAACGGGTTAGCACAAATTAACTGGCACGTTATTATATCGCGGATCAGCAAAGCAATATTACTATTTTTAGAACTTTAAATGTCGTCATACAATTCTATACCTCCATTACTAATAATAAGGCCACATTTTGTACAAACTTTGAGCTTAAAAATAATAATAACAAATGAAATGGACGCTTACTGATCTGAACTGAACAATGTGTCATAGTGACAGTTACGTTTTATTTTAAAACTCTCTCATTTATTCATCATAGCATTGCTATTGTACTTAGTTATTTATATCTCGTGGTACGCACCCGTTTTGTTTAATATATAGAATGATTCAAGAGGAAGGTTTATATGTATAATACATGCATAATTATTTATCGGCATATCACCCGTGCGAAGCCGGGGCGGGTCGCTAGTTGTATATAATTAGTTCACCCTTTGTTTTTTGTTTTTATTCCTATGCTCATATAAATAACATGTCTACGATATTCATGGTACGCTTACGAAAACTTTAAAATTTTGACGAATGATGTCTTCAGAATGTACTTGTACATGGTATAGTAGGGTTGTTAACAGTTTTTTTATGTGGATTTGTCGTTATATTATTTATATTTTAAATGCAATGTATATTATTTCAGGAAAAATCTTAATAGCGTGATGCAGATCGTCATTTTGTTATGTATGGGCGCGCGGCGCCACGCCAGTCTGGCGCCATCTGTTGAGCAGCATTCCCTTTGTCCTCTCATCACGCCCAAACGGCTGGACAAATTTTCGTCAACTTTGGTACAGGGATTGCTGGACATTCAGAGGCTATTTTTTATTCGACTACGGTATAAAAAAATACGCGTACGAATACGAAGTTGCGGGCACCTTCTAGTCACTTATAAAATGAAGGTTTTGTGGGATCATTATGATATGAGATGAGCGTTAGTTGCGCGCGGTCGGCCAAACGATACAGTGATCAATCCCAAGTTAACGCAGATTTTAAATCGTTAATATGGTGCAAAGGGATTCTACAATGCTACAAAACATACTTAAAGCCATATTACAACTCCTTGAACTCCTTGCTTCGCACAGCTCCCGAGCTTTGTCACGGCGGGCGAGGGCTGCACTCCCAATGAGATTGTTAATATTAAAATCATAGCATATGTAGGTATACCAGATATACTTCATTGTATTTTTGCATGCCAGCTGCTGGTGAAATGTGTGTTTCCATGTAACTATTAGCACAAACAACCTTGTACCACATTTTATGCAAATAAAGATCATTCATTCATTCATTCATTCACCCCTCCGCGCCTCCGGCTTTACAAAAACACTCTAGGGTGCTCTGTGTCGGCACGCGTCCTAACCAGCGAGAGCCCTAGATTCGGACTTTCACAAACAGCTCATTATTATTTCGCATCTACCCTCCTGTTTTGTCCACGTGCAATTTAATAACCGTTCGGCATTTGGGCGTTCGGAATGTCAGCCGTCGATATAATGACAGTAGATATTAAGATCGTTCGCTATTTCAAATTTCGATAGTTTAAACGTTGGCTTTTTGATGGTTGATATTTTGGGTTTCGATATTTATTTATTTATTTAATCTTTATTGCACAAAAGAAAACTTATCGTACAAAAGGCGGACTTAATGCCATGAGGCATTCTCTACCAATCAACCTTAGGGCAAAGCGGAAAAATTGTAGGCGGTGCAACTAACTTACACATAAGTAACAAAACATAATTATAATACATGTAAATATATACATACATCTGATATAATATAAACATATATAATATAAATAAATATATACATAAATATATACAGCGATGAAACATACTAAGCAGATAGACTACGAGACTTCATTTCTGCCAGCAAAGAAGCTGCACACGGACTTTTTAAACGCTAGCTTACTCGGTGCCTGTTTAATTGAGAGAGGAAGACCGTTCCAGAGGCGAGCCACTTGAATTGAGAATGAATTGGACATGAAACCAGTGCGGTGAAGAGGGATAGAAAGGGCGAGATTGCCAGAAGAGCGAAAATGACGGTTACGAGTGGATTCGATATAACAGAAGAAAGTCTTGAGGTATTCAGGAGATTGTGGATCGTTAAGAATCGAATAGAGAATGCAAAGCATACGAATGTTGCGTCGTTGACGGATGGGAAACCAGCCAAGTTGGGAGCGAAATGAGGACACGTGATCATATTTACGGAGACAGAAAATGAAACGAATACAATTATTAAGAAGTCGATCCAACTTATCAAGAAGATCTTCATTTAAGTCCGGATAACACACATCACCATAGTCAATTATCGGCAGGATTAGGGTATTTACTAGTAACACCTTGGTTTTAATGGGCAAGAAGTTCTTTAGTTTGTTCAGAGCATGAAGCGAGCCAATGACTTTCCTGCTGATTTCGCTCACCTGTACCTTCCAGCTCAGTGTGCTATCCAAGTGAACTCCTAAATTCTTGACACTGGGACTAAATATAATAGGCATTCCATTGAAATTAGGTGGTGTGAGAGAATCCAGATCAAGTTTGGCAAGCTGGCGAGAGCTACCAATGACAATAGCCTGACACTTAGAAGGGTTCACAAACAGGCCAAATTTCTCCGACCATTGTTGAATGTGTAACAGGTCTAAGTTTAATTTGTCAATGGCAGCGGTAACGTCAGCCACTTTACATTGATCATAGATCTGTAGGTCGTCAGCATACAGATGGTAAGAACAGCGAAGATCGGGAGTGATGAAGTTGACGAAGGTGGAAAATAGCAGTGGAGAAAGAATGCCTCCTTGAGGAACGCCAGTGGCTAAGTCACACCAGTCGGACAAAGATCGGTCTACACGGACTGCCTGCCGGCGACCACGAAGATAACTGGAAAACCAACTTAGGGCAGAGGGGGACACATTTAGATGTTCGAGCAAGGCAAGAAGGATGTCGTGATCAACAGTATTGAATGCGTTGGGGAGAAATCAATCAGAATAAGTACTGTGACCAGTTGATCCTCCATGCCCCGTCTGAAATCTTCAGTAACTTTGAGAAGCGCGGTGCATGTACTATGGCTGGGTCGAAAACCAGACTGAAAGGGGCTCAGCAGATTATGAGAGTATATAAAGTTAGATAGTTGTTTGTGAACCACCGCTTGATATTAACATGTTTCGATAATTTTATTGTAGATATTTTGAACATTCGATATTTTAGCAATTCGGTATTTGACTTTTAGGTATTCCAAACGTCGATATAATGATAGTAGATATTTAGATCGTTCGATATTTTAACTTAAGATATTTTGATCGTCGACTTTTTAACGTTAGATATATTAGCTTTCGATATTCAAATACGTATCCGACATTCATAACGGGATACGTATTAAACATTATTTAAATTTACATTTTCCCATTAAAAAATATCCTGTAAAAAATACAAGTGTGTGGGTCAATGGACACATTAAAAAATTACGGAAAGATATAAGTAAACCAAATTAAAACTATATGTTAGCAACCTCTCATCCTGGTAACGCTGAGCTGAGTACTCGTCTACAAAAGCTGGAGTCGGAATACTGGGTGAAGTTAAAAGATGTCCGTAGTGGTTACATCAATAACTTAATAGTGAATAGTAGTGTTGATATGTGTAAAAGTGCGGTCCCCCAAGGTTCTGTCATGGGAAACTACCTGTTTTCAATGCTGGTTAATGACATCACAGCCGCCTGTGGAGGCCCTGAATACGTTATGTTCGCCGACGACACCTGCATAATAGTGAACGCGGATAACATTCAAAATTTGAAGTCAATCCTATGTTCGGTCATGGCTTCATTAGTTAACTGGTTTACAGCAAATGGGATGCTTCTGAACGTGGAAAAGACGAATATTGTGCATTTTCAAATAAAGAAAAAACACGGCCCACTAAACATCACAACTAATAATACGCCCGTTCCACAAGTTGACGCGACTCGGTACTTGGGCTTCATGATCGACTTCGGGTTGACTTGGTCTCCCCATATAGATTATGCCTGTGACAAACTGTCCTCGGCCTGCTACGCGTTATCCAGGCTTTCACCCACCCTGTCCTCTAGCAACTTAAGAAAAGCCTATTTTGGTTACTTCCACTCCATCTTAATACAAGGCGTGGATCTGTGGGCCACATCCGCCAGCCGCGACCGTCTGTTTAAATTGCAGAAGCGAGCCCTACGCATCATTGAGTGAAAACCGGCCGACTACCCAGCTCGTGATTTATTTATTAAACAAAAAATCCTGACTCTGCCGAGTGTGTTCATACTAGCAGCCTGTGAATATGTTCGTTCTAACCTATCTGATTACCAAACTTACGGCCAACGTAATCCTAGAATGTCGCGTAGGCCGCACCTCCTAGTGCCGCCACAACGACGGTTGGCAAAGGCTCGTGCTCAGCTCAGCGTTATCGGACCCAACATATACAACTGTATCCCTACCGACATAAAAGAGTGTGAAAATAACACCACATTTTCTAGGAAACTTAAAACACTACTTAGCTTGTTACAGTATAAACGAATTTTTGAATGTGGACCGTTGACCTAAACACTAGTCTGAAACAAACTTATAAATAATATATCGCTGATATCATATACCTACGTATGTAACTATGTAAAGTTTTAATAGCTGTTATTACTATAGATGAAAATGACTTGTAATTGATATTGTACATTTACCAATAAAAAATCTGAAATCTCAATCTGAAATCTCAATCTAAAATCTCAATCTGAAATCTCAATCTGAAATCTGTTATACCTATACCTACCTTTTTAATTTTTTCGATTATTCGTTAGAATTTGACAAGTATTGTATTTCGCTGCACAGTCTCTTTATGATAACTCAAGTAGTATACGCAGTTATACAACCTTTTGACCACAAAGTTCAGAGCCCAGGAGTTTAAGCTTTCGATTCAAAAAACGCGCCAAACTTCCGAACGCAGCCATGATTCCCGCGCTCTGACTTGTCAACTTCATTATCGTTTTTGTGCGACCTACGACCATGTTACGATTTTTCGTGTTAATTATAATAATGTAATATTGTGTTGTGAAAGGTGTTTAATACTATTTGTTTTTATAAAGACAATGTTGAGACATCGTCGAAGCGGTTTGTTAGATAAAGTGCGACAGGAATTCCGTTTTTTTTAAGGACTCAGGGCGAGGTCCATATCGACGCGTAGGTGCCCTCGACTCTGTTGGCAAGCCAAAGTTCCTAAGGGGATTCTCGGCGAGCGACATCCCGGGCATAATGGTCATCTTGAATGCGTTCTCGATCACCAATTGTCATCATCGAGCAGGCGCCATTCGAAGCGCGATTCTGGTGGCGAAGCCACTTCATGCCACACACAGCATGAGAGATGACAGAAACGGAAAAACATTAAGCTAAGAGGATCCTAACAAACAAGGTAAGACAAGAATGGTACAAGTTTGGATCGTTACCTTGCCCGTTTCCCAGAATGCCGCAACATGCATAATCTTAGCAGCGTGTGCTGCTGGCGCATTAAAATATATTCTTGCGAAGCAATGTGGAGTGCTAACTATTGAGCTGGTTGGGTACTCTCGTTGCTCATTTAGTATTGTGGTGCGCCATTAGTGGGTACTTTTGTAGCTTTTAACAAGTTATATTTTGTACTACGTGGGTCCACTCTATGCTTATTATCTTAGCAAACGTGGTGAGTTATTCTGGATTCACTTCCTGCCGGCTCTGCTGAGCAGAATGGTGTATCAGTTGGATTCACTCGTTGCTTTCTATGCGCTGCAACTAAATATGGTTTCGGGTGCTCATGTCACACTAGTCCAGTTCATGCTAAGATCAGCATTCTGGTGCACCATATTGGGCTCACATTCTACTGTTTTGTGCCACAAATAACAGTCTGATATATGTCTTACTACAGAAAGCTCTTTAAACAGTCCTTTATACGCGCTTGTCCTTACTCCAGCGGATGAATAAGGATCACATCAGTGCAGAGACTGGCCTTACCGGTTGAAGCTCTAGAAGTCGAGTCACTTGGCCTGGACCCAGTGAGTCAGATCTGCTCTTGCGGAGAATATAAGAATAATTCCCATTATAATCAAGAATGTAATTGAAAGAGGGGAAAAAATCAAAGGTACACTGTTCCGGACTATTACAAATTGGAGGATTCGTCAAGATTGAATGGAGGCCGAAGTGGATAGTGGATATAAAGTGAAAAATATAAGACAAATAAATGCCAAGTATGACTAGGTCATATGTCTGTGTCTTATAGACATTGAGGAGACCAGCGCGAAATATACATACACTTTGTAAATCACCTGGGAATTCTGATTCCCATGATCACTCTGCTGAGCGATAGTGCTTTAAGTACTGCTTAGTAAAATGGCAATTTGTGACTTAATAACTAGATAGTTATAAAATCTCTTTTACAGCAATGATGCAACAGGGAGTAATTAAAAAATAATAATTCTGAATTAGATATTTTTCAATTGGAAAAATTGTAAATGAGATAAGATCTATTACTAGGCAAGCAGTTATTATTAAATGCTTACCTTGCAGAGTCCAACATTTACCTATGATAATTTCTTTCATAAGATCTAGAGTCTTAGTACAATTGAAGGGAATTACATAACCATATTGCAAAGCAACAAGCAAGAGGTGACTAGAACAGCCATAATGCTTATGCATCCCAACCGCTATATTGGTACTTAAGATTTAAAATTAAAATCTTTATTCTGTAAATATGCCTCGAGGGCATTTTTACAAGTCTGATTCTATGTCATTGAATAACAATAATGAATATGAAATTACAATTATAATTACATCACAACAATATAATAGTAAATTTATGCGACAGGTAAATCACTGGGCACACTTTACCCGGAGAGGTATATTTTCTCCGGGTCTATTAATAGAATACTCTTAATTTAACTATCAGAGATATAAAGGGTATATTTTCTAGGATTAAACATGTCATATAACGTTTACACAGAGTTGCTTAAACCTGTGATGCAGTTCTCTGATTGATATTAGGGTTGTGATTGATATGTGTAGTTTTTTATTTGGTTGGGGGAACTACATATATAACGTTAGTATTAGGTACTACCTACATTATGTTTGTTCTGTACAAATATGTACTCACACTCTCACTTGTTTTGTGCAGTAAAGCTAATAAACAAATAAAAATAAATGAATGCTTTAATAGCATACAAATAACTCTAAAGTTGTTAGAGAATCTAGGTTTTCAGTGTAATTTTGGAAATAAATCAATAAAAATAATGAATGCTGTAATAGCAGACAGAAAAATTTAGTTGTGACAGAATCTAGGTTTCATGGTAAACCATAAGATGTTTTTTTTTTTTTGTCCAAATTTTTTGGGTTGTGTGTTAGATTCTGACAATTATAAACTTTCTTGTGAACTAAAAACCTCTAAAGCTTTTTAGTTTATTGAGATTATATTTTCTTATCCAGATTTACTAAATTATCAACGTATTAAACTAGACATTTTGCCTATATGACTGTTTGATGCTTGAGGTTCACAGAGGTAGAAAGGCATAAATACATATTTTCTAAAGAAATATCAAAACAATTATGACAACTCCATGCCAATTAATTAATGGTAAAGAATGAGCTATTTTGGTGGATATTATTAATTTACTATAGTACTACCTATAGCCTAAAGTCTTGGCAGCTTTTTTAGGTTAAAATCTTTCTGCTCCAACTTAAAATAACTGTGAGATCTTTTAGAGGATTGCTTAAACCACAGATTATCTCATACAAAAACTGAATTCAGTTTCAATATGAAAATTATTTTAAAATTCCTACACCCACATTCTATTGTAACACAAATCTGGCAAGGGTGTGAAAAAGTAATGTTACTTTTTTTCTTCATATATAAAATCTAAACCAAATAATATAGCTGACTAAGAATCTAGAATAGTAGAAGGAATCAGTCAGAAATTGAATGTGTTAGCTACATAATCAATATTTTAAAATATTAAGTTGACTTGCATTAAAAATGTGTGTGTTATATGTCATGGAAAAAGTAACCATAATTGATTTCTCAGACTCCTTCACATGTTGAACTATTGATACAGACATCCTTCACATAAATATATGTATTTATTATACACATAGGTATATTATAATTTTTTATAGCAATCTGAAGGCACTTTGGTGGCTCCTTACTGGTGTTTTTAAAGTTACCTAGTAAGCTCTACATGTAGGTATAACAATTGGTTCTAACTCAGATTTTATCAAGTTACTGTGGGTTGACGGTAGCAGTTCTTGGAACGCTGTACCCTGGTTGTGGTGCTGTGCAGGATGTGTTATAACCAAGAGGAATGTCCATCAGTCTCAGCTCAGCGGACATGATGCTGGCTTGCTGCGCGGTAAGACACATACCGTAAAATGCTGGTATCTTTTTTGTTTATTTCAAAACATTAATAATTATTTAGATGCATCAGTCCTTCAGCATAAATGTTTTAAACTATTTTTATTATTATTATTATTTGTATCTCGCTATCGAGACTCGGGCTCATACGTCCCGGTCTTTTGGAAGACTTGCGTGGGGATATGGATCCTACACGTAGAGGCCCCTTGGAGAAATTTACCCACTATTATTATTAATATCTTTTGTTTAAAGCGAGTTGATATAGAAGTGGCAACTGCTATAAATCTGCTCTCTCTCTTCATTATGTACAAGAATCTTGTGTGATAACAGAATTAAAAGCCTTGTGAAGGCTGCGTTTATCCATTATAATATATTAACCAAAATATAGTACAACTTGGGACCCACAATTAGTGGTTTTAAATTACTTGCCATCATTGTCTTCAAAATAGTATCTAGTTTCTCCTTAGAGGAACTAAGCAAGAAATAATTACCTTGCTAATAAGTATCACTGTACAGTGAGTAAAAACACTGTCTATTATCTTAATTATCTAATATTTTCCAATATCTGGATTAAGTTTTGAATTAAATTCTGGGTCTAATGAAGACATCTAGGCAGGTTTCGAAAAGCCTTTACTCTCGCTGCCTTTCTTTAGATACAAACCTGAAGTTGGTCTAATAAAAGCCCTGCTGTCATATGAATAAGGATATGCATCATTATGTAATTTTATTTTTATTATTGTTTAAATAATATGTTAAAAAGAGATAACTTCTCAAACGCTTAGCTAGCGCATTGACAAGACAATTACAACACAAGTCACATAAACAAGAGCGGTAGTACCTATAGATACTCTTATATTCACCGCCCACTCGACTCGGCCTGTCCGGGTCTTTGCTGTGGCTCTGCTATGTGTTAATATTGATGTTATAGGGTAGACTGCAGGCACCTGCAGGTTTGAATGAAACTTAAAGATAATTTTCTCTGGTTTATGAGAGGCCTCTCGTGCCGCCTGAAGTTTTCCTAATACCTCTAAGATATTATAAATTAGTCAATTAGGTGATGTTATGATGAGTAACACTTATGAGTTACTTGCAAAGCTAAAAATAAACTTTGATTTGACTCTGAACATCTACTTGAGTTATCATAAAGAGACTGTGCAGCGAAATACAATTAGAAATTAAACGAACTTACCTGAAGTGAAGTTCTATTTTAATTGTATGAGCTGCACAGTCTCGAAATGATAATCCCTCCCACCCTATACCCGTTACAAAGTTTCTTTTCCAGGTCATTTCCAAAGTTCCTGTTTTCTCAGGCGTCACGCCAGGAAGGGGAAGTTGCTGTAAGCTACCGAACTCTAAACTAAATGAAGTTGACAAGTCAGAGCGCGGGAATCATGGCTGCGTTCGGAAGTTTGGCGCGTTTTTTGAATCGAAAGCTTAAACTCCTGGGCTCTGAACTTTGTGGTCAAAAGGTTGTATAACTGCGTATACTACTTGAGTTATCATTTCGAGACTGTGCAGCTCATACAATTAAAATAGAACTTCACTTCAGGTAAGTTCGTTTAATTTCTAATTATCAGTAATTATCAATTTTCCCCCATTAGTCCGGGACTTCCCCGACACGAATCAGGAAAGACCAAGAAGGTTACTGCGCATGTCCACGACAACAAAGAGTGACCGGGTTCCATTTTATCACATCCGGTATTTTATATAGACAACTTTTGCACCATTAAAACCGATTATAAAACAGTTTTAAATTCTGATAAGAATGTTCTGAAGTAAAGTGGTATTTCATGATAATCGGTTGAGAAATGGTTGATATAAGGATATAATTATATACCAATATAATAACAATTTTAAGCATAATTTGGCGACCAAGTACCGGACGACGCAGCGTGGGTAGGCCCCCCACAGGCCCGCAAGGTGGACTGATGACATAATAATAAATAATAATAATAAAATCATTTATTGTACATAAATGCGTTACATTAAAAGACTTACAAAATTCTTATAGGTTTGTACAAGAAAGACAAAGTAAGGTGATCGAGCTTCGTTCGACCCCTAAACTAGGTATAAACCTGTGCCTTAGGGGCTTGAGTTCGTCCGGATACAGTGAACAATTTAACAAACATTTTGGACTTTGTAACAGCATATAAGTATTAGGTAAAACGGATTAAAGGTGTAAGAAAAAAAAAAAAAAAACATAATTAGAGTTTAATAACGTGGTCAAACTGAGTTTCACTGAGTTAGCGATATGATAGAAAAGACAAACATGTGAACGTAGAAATTTTAAATTACGTGTTAATCTATGTCTAAGTTGCCTTGTATTCAAGATAGCGTTAGCAAAAGTTTTTCAGTGTCATGGTAAGATTGAGTTTGTAGCCATTGTTGTAATTTTATTTTTGCTTCATATCTGGACATGGAGTAGATGGAGATTATGGAATTTATTTTATTGTAGAGGCGCGAGCCTTGCGCAGCAGTCTGTCGGCGTGCAAACATGGTGAAGGTCGCTGGAATCCGCTGTCGCTGGATGCGGGCGGCGCGGGGCCGGCCATGGTGGTGTTCTCTGGGGGAGGCCTATGTCCAGCAGTGGACGTCTTTTGGCTGATGATGATGATGATGATGAAGCATAATTTCATTGGATGTCATTGCAATTAGTGTAAAAGACATTTGATATGTTTATATTCGTAGAATATATGTTATGGGTATGGATACTACTCGACGATATATGTACATACCTCGTTATACAGATGATAACACACCTCGTGTGTTCATAAGTTTTGAGATGAGAAAAAACCGGCCATGAGCCGGCAATGGCGGGCCACGCTCAATGTAATAGGGTTCCGTGGATGCCCTTCCTTCACAATAGACGGCCCGAAGCCCGTTATAGGTTTAAATTACGAGAAAGGTCGTAAACGCCAAAGTAACTGCAATCACTTTATTACCTCCTGGAACTTATCGATTATACGCGCCAGATTGAGCGAAATGTTTTAATACAGTAAGGCACTTAACTAATATGTGTAACATTCGAAGTAAAAGGACACCGCGCGGCACTTACGTCATTTTAATGCATTTTAGAGGAAATTATGAAATTTTGCGATAACTCAAAAGCGGCTGGACCGATTTTATTCAATATAGTTTTCATTGAAAGTGATTATAAGGCCTCATTTTTTTTAATTTGTCCATAATTTTTTGACAAGTGGTTGAAAAGTTAGAGGGGGGGGGACACTATTTTTTTTTGGAGCGAATATTTACAAAACTGCTGACTAAAATACCTATTCAACGACTTCCCAGTTCCCACACACTAGTGTTAGAACGAAAAAAAAAAAACACCCCAATTTTAGGTGTTCAAGAGGTAGGTACCCGAAAAAAAAAAAACTAGTTTTTATTTTACCGTTCTGTCGGCGTGATACCTATACATACTTATACCCAGTTTTCTAGTAGTAGAAGAAGAAGAAGAAGATACATTTATTTTGCAAACCAATTACATTTAACATTATAACAAACAGTTTACATTTAATTAGTGTTTTTTTTACTTATCTATCTAGTATTGCTATAAGCTAAATGGTATCTAGGCTGCAAAAATGGAACCCACTCAGCATATGTCACAGCACTTGTGAGCACCACGACGCTGGTCTTCCGTGGATCCAGATCAGGATATGTGTAAAACAGCGTGCTGTGTGTGTGTTTGTGTCAAAAATAGATATAAGAAATTAATAATAGGTGATATAGATTATACATACACTAGTTGGTATATATGAGAATCGAAACATTGTTATGCTAATGCTAATGCTACCGCTTCAGACAACCTTATACGGGACGTGTTGAAAGTTTGTCACACCAGCTCAGTACTAGCTCAGCTAGTACTAATGATCACGGAGCTAAGCCGCGGACGGCCGGACAGACGGACAGACGGACATGGCGAAACTATAAGGGTTCCTAGTTGACTAGGGAACCCTAAAAAGCTTATATTATAAATATTTAAATAACAGAAACAATTTATTTTAATAAAACAAACATAGGGCGGGCTATCAATATGCACTTAATAAATAATAAAATTTACTCGAAATTACCGCCTCTTTTTAGCGTTCCGTAGTCAACTAGGAACCCTTATAGTTTCGCCATGTCAATCTGTCCGTCTGTCCGTCCGCGGCTTAGCTCCGTGATCATTAGTACTAGGGCATTTCTCAGGAGTGGCATTTTTAAGTGTCCGGGCTTGAAAATGGTTAAATTTACCATCGAATATTTCTGAATAAAATCAAGCTAGTACCTAACGGTTTGTTTCGTCTGGCGAGCTATGTAAACATTTCATGATAATTCATTAACATGACAATAAAAAGAAGTTATTACAAAAATTGACGTTCACTGGGAGCGTCCGCTTGCCAGATTTGTTGAAATAAAAATCATAACTGGATATTGGGTCTGGACACTATGATTTCAAATGTGTTCCCGTATTCAGCATTAGTTTATTAATCATTTTGTTCCTATAGATATAATTTATCTGCTAAACATTTTAAATAAAAACTATTTTTCGGAGCGTCCGAGGGTAACTAGTGAATTCAGTGTAAACTTTAAAACACGTCAGCACTGCCTTGAAGAAGTATACTAGAAACCCGCAGCTCGCAAGCAACTAGCTTCAGTTTTGTTCTCACCGCCGCCGAGAGTAGACGTCGGCTCAATGGCTTGTAGGTAGAGTTTGTGTGGGTTCGTTCGTCATTCGGTGGATTTGGTTACGTGTTTTGTTGAATTCGGTGGAACAATTTGTGTTGTTCAGTGATTGTGTGTCTGCAATTTTATAAGTGAATAAACTATCTCCGGGAGAATGTAAGTCCATAATAATTTGTTCGTGTCTATATTACTTTTAGTATTCCTTAAATCGATAAAAAACATTAAATTTTGAAATCGGTGGAATTGATTTCCATTGATTCGGTGTAATTTTTGACCACTGAAGTCAATAAAAATTGCCACCGCATTCAATTTTTACGATAAAACCAACTGATTTTACATTATTTCTATATTGCCATGCCCCTCAATCGGTTCTTCAATGCTTATAATCGTGATTTTGTTAATGCAGCATAGTTCTGACTGTGCTTCTTTTGTTTTCTAATTTCGGTGGGTTGCTGTTCGTTAGGCTGCTTTCACCGGCATCTCATTGGCATTTTAGCACATGGTTTACCCATCTCGTTGAACTGGTGCATCAGGGTATTATGCCTCAACAGCCTGACACTACAAATATTCCTAAGGGTCGTCATTTCAGCGAGCTACACATCGAAAACTCTGAAGTATTGAGCCTTTGATTTCGGTGATTGTAAAATCTTAAATATCTTATGAACCACTAAGTTCAGAAGAGGGCCTTTGCTACCAATATTTTTTAAAATTAGGCCGTTTTTATATATTAAAGTCACGAATCAAAAATATGAAAAATAAAATTGACCACCGAAGTCAAGCAAAATACCTCGGCCCGGAGAATCGCCCACTCAGAAAACTGAAATTTTGTATGAGTATGTGTACCTATGTATTACGCCGACAAAACGGTAAAATCAAAACTAAAAAAAAAAAACTTTTTTTCGGGTACCTCTCGAACACATACCTAAAGTGGGGATGATTTTTTTTTTTCGTTTCTACCGTAGTGTGTGGGGTGTCGTAGAATAGGTCTGTTAACAATAATAGGGGTCTTTAAGCATTGTTTTTGACGTGACAACGTCTTAATTTAGGTTGCGCTCGGAGTCACTCATGAAAAAATGTAACGCCCGCTCACGGTTGATGAGTGAGAGAGACAAAATATATTGACGTGACAACGTCTTAAATTAGGTTGCGGCTCGGAGTCACTCATGAAAAAGTGTAACGCCCGCTCACGGTTGATGAGTGAGAGAGACAAAATATATTTCTATAGTTAAAATTTGTGCAATTCTTATTTTCATTCATCGAGCATTACTGTAACAAGAGGGAAGAGGGCGGAAGAGGGAAGAGGGAAGAGGGAAGAGGGAAGAGGGAAGAGGGAAGAGGGAAGAGGGAAGAGGGAAGAGGGAAGAGGGAAGAGGGAAGAGGGAAGAGGGAAGAGGGAAGAGGGAAGAGGGAAGAGGGAAGAGGGAAGAGGGAAGAGGGAAGAGGGAAGAGGGAAGAGGGAAGAGGGAAGAGGGAAGAGGGAAGAGGGAAGAGGGAAGAGGGAAGAGGGAAGAGGGAAGAGGGAAGAGGGAAGAGGGAAGAGGGAAGAGGGAAGAGGGAAGAGGGAAGAGGGAAGAGGGAAGAGGGAAGAGGGAAGGGGGAAGAGGGAAGAAGAGACGGACATAATTTTTTCTTAAAAATCGATATGGGTGTCATCTCCAAGGTTCCTCGGGGTTACGATTACGAAAATGACATCCATTTTGAAATCCAAGATGGCGGACATTATTTTTTCTTAAAAATCGATATGGGTGTCATCTCCGAGGTTCCTCGGGGTTCCGATTACGAAAATGACATCCATTTTGAAATCCAAGATGGTGGACATTATTTTTTCTTAAAAATCGATATGGGTGTCATCTCCAAGTTTCCTCAGGGTTCCGATTACGAAAATGACATCCATTTTGAAATCCAAGATGGCGGACATTATTTTTTCTTAAAAATCGATATGGGTGTCATCTCCAAGGTTCCTCGGGGTTCCGATTACGAAAATGACATCCATTTTGAAATCCAAGATGGCGGACATTATTTTTTCTTAAAAATCGATATGGGTGTCATCTCCGAGGTTCCTCGGGGTTCCGATTACGAAAATGACATCCATTTTGAAATCCAAGATGGTGGACATTATTTTTTCTTAAAAATCGATATGGGTGTCATCTCCAAGTTTCCTCAGGGTTCCGATTACGAAAATGACATCCATTTTGAAATCCAAGATGGCGGACATTATTTTTTCTTAAAAATCGATATGGGTGTCATCTCCAAGGTTCCTCGGGGTTACGATTACGAAAATGACATCCATTTTGAAATCAAAGATGGCGGACATAATTTTTTCTTAAAAATCGATGGGTGTCATCTCCAAGTTTCCTCGGGGTTCCGATTACGAAAATGACATCCATTTTGAAATCCAAGATGGCGGACATTATTTTTTCTTAAAAATCGATATGGGTGTCATCTCCAAGGTTCCTCGGGGTTCCGATTACGAAAATTACATCCATTTTGAAATCCAAGATGGCGGACATTATTTTTTCTTAAAAATCGATATGGGTGTCATCTCCAAGGTTCCTCGGGGTTCCGATTACGAAAATGACTTCGATTTTGAAATCCAAGATGGCGGACATAATTTTTTCTTTTTTGGCGGAAGAGGGAAGAGGGAAGAGGGAAGAGGGAAGAGGGAAGAGGGAAGAGGGAAGAGGGAAGAGGGAAGAGGGAAGAGGGAAGAGGGAAGAGGGAAGAGGGAAGAGGGAAGAGGGAAGAGGGAAGAGGGAAGAGGGAAGAGGGAAGAGGGAAGAGGGAAGAGGGAAGAGGGAAGAGGGAAGAGGGAAGAGGGAAGAGGGAAGAGGGAAGAGGGAAGAGGGAAGAGGGAAGAGGGAAGAGGGAAGAGGGAAGAGGGAAGAGGGAAGAGGGAAGAGGGAAGAGGGAAGAGGGAAGAGGGAAGAGGGAAGAGGGAAGAGGGAAGAGGGAAGAGGGAAGAGGGAAGAGGGAAGAGGGAAGAGGGAAGAGGGAAGAGGGAAGAGGGAAGAGGGAAGAGGGAAGAGGGAAGAGGGAAGAGGGAAGAGGGAAGAGGGAAGAGGGAAGAGGGAAGAGGGAAGAGGGAAGAGGGAAGAGGGAAGAGGGAAGAGGGAAGAGGGAAGAGGGAAGAGGGAAGAGGGAAGAGGGAAGAGGGAAGAGGGAAGAGGGAAGAGGGAAGAGGGAAGAGGGAAGAGGGAAGAGGGAAGAGGGAAGAGGGAAGAGGGAAGAGGGAAGAGGGAAGAGGGAAGAGGGAAGAGGGAAGAGGGAAGAGGGAAGAGGGAAGAGGGAAGAGGGAAGAGGGAAGAGGGAAGAGGGAAGAGGGAAGAGGGAAGAGGGAAGAGGGAAGAGGGAAGAGGGAAGAGGGAAGAGGGAAGAGGGAAGAGGGAAGAGGGAAGAGGGAAGAGGGAAGAGGGAAGAGGGAAGAGGGAAGAGGGAAGGGGGAAGGGGGAAGTACAATGTTTTAGTAAACAAAATATATTTCTATAGTTAAAATTTGTGCAATTATTATTTTCATTCAATTCCTTGTTCCTATTGTGCAATTTAATAATATTCATATCAATAAATATTCTACCGAGAATAAGACGTTGTCACGTAAAATCTTCCTTCGCCCGTAAAACCGACTTTACAGGCAACCATTTTTTTGATAAAGTCAGTAGTTTTGAAAATATTCGCTCCGAAAATAAAAAAAATAGTGTCCCCTCCCCTCTTACTTTTCAACCACGAGTCAAAAAAATATAGATTAATTCATGAAAATGAGGCCTTATAAGTACTTTCAATGAAAACTATATCGAATAAAATCGGTTGAGCCGTTTTTGAGTTATCGTAAAATTTCATGATTTTATTTAAAATGACGTAAGTGCCGCGCGTTGTCCTTATACTTCGAACGTTACACATATTAGTTAAGTGCCATACTGTATTAACATTCCACTCAATCTGGCGCGTGTAATCCATAAATTCCAGAAGGTAATAAGTAATTACAGTTACTTTGGCGTTTACGACCTTTTTATAGAGCTTGAAATCTTTCTCGTAATTTAAACTATTGTGAAGGATAGGCAAGTACGGAACCCTACACTGAGCGTGGCCCGACATGCTCTTGGCCGGTTTTTTACTGATCCAGTGTTTTGTAATGCACATACGATAAATACATAGAAATGTTACAGTATACGTGTAGATAAACGGTAATATAGCAACCGCTACACACCCTACCTGATTACCTCCGGTGGCATGGGGTTTCTCCTACAGTCTACATAAATAAAATAGGAAGGTCAATGAGGTTAGTGCGTAGTCCACGACGATGACCGTGTTCCGACTTATCAGTAGGAATTTACGTCTGGTATTGTTATATAAACAACTTTTGAAAAACCATTGATAAAAAGATCAAAGTTCAAAGAAAAAATTCAAATGCGTAACCACGTTGAATAATAATATTATCGTATCCACATAGAGGTCGATAAGATGAAAAGCATTTTAAATATAAATAACGCAAAGATCGACACACAAAGCATAAAGAAAAACCGGCCAAGAGCATGTCGGGCCACGCTCAGTGTAGGGTTCGGTAGTTGCCCATCCTTCACAATAGACAATAAAATCAAATTTAAATTACGAGAAAGATTTCAAGCTCTATAAAAAGGTCGTAAACGCCAAAGCAACTGTAATCACTTATTACCTTCTGGAATTTATCGATTATACGCACCAGTTTGAGCGAAATGTTTTAATGCAGTATGGCATTTAACTAATATGTGGTGCGAAGTATAAGAACACCGCGCGGCACTTACGTCATTTTAAAGAAAATTATGAATTTTTGCGATAACTCAAAAACGGCTCGACCGGTTTTATTCAATATAGTTTTATTGAAAGTACTAATAAGGCCTTATTTTCATGAATTTTTCCATAATTTTTTGACCCGTGGTTGAGAAGTTAGACATTATTTTTGGACACAATTTTTTGGATTTCCCGAGCGAATATTTACAAAACTGCTGACTTTATCAAAAAATGATGTTTGAAGACCCCTATTATTTTTAAAAGACCTATTCAACGACACTCCACATACTAGTGTTGAACGAAAAAAAAAACTCACCCCCACTTTAGGTGTTCGGGAGGTACCCGAAAAAAACATTTTTCTTTAGTTTTTATTTTACCGTTTTGTCGGCGTGATACATGTACATACTCGTACTAAATTTCAGCTTTCTCTAATCACGGACCTAAGCCGCGGACGGACGGACAGACGGACATGGCGAAACTATAGGGGTTCCTAGTTGACTACGGAACCCTAAAAACAGGCAACATAACAAGAAAACTAATTTCAACAAGTTTCGTCAGTCATCCACGCGCATGACGCGCATGTTATCTGAGGAAGCCGTGACCTAACGGTTCTATCGAAAAGTGGGAATGCCCACATTATTGTTTTCACCTCACCAGCTCAAACATGGCGATTTAGCTGTCAGAAAACAGTGAATAAAATGCGATTTTGTTTCGAGCGTGAGTAGAAAGTAGCTTTTTAATTTTTTGACTCTTTCTATATTAGATATACCGATGCTCAAAAGATCGAGATTTTGAAAAGATCGAAAGTTCATTATCTCGAAATTTTATGATACCGAAAGTTTAAAATCTCGAAATTTTATAATCCCGAAAGTTTTGAATCTCGAAATTTTATAATCCCGAAAGTCAACCATTGTCAGTAAAATGCCAATGAAAAAAATTTTTTTTTTCTTTTAAGAATATGATCGCTCCTTTTGTTGTACTATTTTAATCGTTCGGCATTTGAACTGTAGGAATTCTAGCCGTCGGGATTACAGTCTTCGGGATTACAGTCTTCTGGATTACAGTCTTCGGGATTACAGTCTTCGGGATTACAGTCTTCGGGATTACAGTCTTCGGGATTTTATCCTTTCGGTTAAACGTTCTTTCGGGATTTTAAACTTTCGGTCAAATAAACATTCGACATTTTAATTTTCGGCCTTCCATCCATAGGTCTTATGAAATTCGGTATTTTGAACTTCGGCATTGTAATACGTACCCTTCTTAAGAAAGCGTGTAGGTTTCATGTAGGAATTAATATCACATACATAGGTCTGCTGCCCTTCGGAGCTGCTAAAAATTCAAACTTCTCTAAGTCAACGCAGTCAAAAGATATCCGTTATGCTGCATTTGTTGACGCTTGCAAGGGAATCAAAGCAAATACAGTACTTTCTAATGACCTAGAACCATGTTTGCCAAGAAACAGCAACAAGTAACACAAGTAGGTAAACTAGGTAAGGGCATTATTTTTCGTTTACTCTCTTCCTTAAGGTTGTCTGGATGAGATCGCTTTTTAGCGAGAAGAATCAGAATCAGAATCAGAATCAGAAATAATTTATTTGTTAAACATAGGTACAGGTTATGAGGTGACATGTTTTTAGTATAAAGATCAACTATGTTTGACCTACAAATGCAGGTGTACAAATATTTTCGCCTGCAAACTTGACAAGCATCACATATTAAATTCACAATAATAAATTAATTTAAATTAAATGTCATATGTTCAAATTAAATGCATAAAAATAATGGTAATAACAATAATTAAGAAAAAATTAAAAAAAACATGCTCAATGTCCAAATTACAAATTACATACCTAGTAGAATGTCGACCATATATATATTATACAGATATGTTAACATCATTTAGAAAATCGCCAATACTATAATAACACTTTTCTAACAAAAATTTGGACAATAAATATTTAAATTTTCACCTCACCAGCTCAAACATGGCGATTTTGCTGTCAGATAACAGTGAACAAAATGCGATTTTGTTTCGAGCGTGAGTAGAAAGTAGCTTTTTAATTTTTTCAATATCTGACCACGAATTGACATTCTTCAGCCAAAGGTTAATTATAAAATTCTAATCATTTGAATCTCGATGCTTTCTGTTTCTTTCATATGTATATAAAAGAGAGGGATAGAAACTTATCAATTTGAAATTCGATTTTCGAATCCGACCTCGATTGAGAACAGTTCGGATACGCGTTATACCAAAAATTACATTAAAACACCCGAAAAAGTTTTAATTGCAACGTATTTTTTTTTTTCTTTAATATATTTTTATTTAACGACCGAATATAAAAATTATTGTGCCTTTTATATAAAACAGTAGATCATTGCTCAAATAAAATAAGATTTTTCAAGTTATTACTTATTGTAAATATAATAATAATTTATAATTTCACCATTTATCATAGATGCATATTCGAAACGTACCTTAAAAAATATCGAGTTTATATTGTAATTTTTATGTTCTTTTGCATTTATTCTATTTGGTGTTTTACGAGTAAAAATATCAATCAATTTATAAACAAAATCTCGTAATATAATATGTATTTATAAATAAACACGTCATGTATCTGGTAAATCTTCCAATTTGATCAAATAATGACAATAACCGTGTTGGTTGGTTGATTATAATTTCAATTAAATTATATTGTTATTCCTTTTTAAGCAGCACATCTATTTTCTGATTAATAATATTATTGAAATCAGCAACAAAGACTATAAAAATACGTTGAAAGGAAAAGCACAAAATGTCGAATATGTTCTCGCTGATGAGGTGAAAAGTTGTGTGTGCTACACGAGAGCAAAGTTTTTTGCATCTCGTGCTGTTGAGTCCCTCGCTACCCTCAGGATTATAACATAGAATCCTTCGCTTGCTCGGGACTCAAAATCAGCACTCGTAACAAAAAACAACTTTGCTCTCTTGTTGCACAAATAACTATTGCATAATGTCACATTTTGCCAATCTATCGGTAGTTTATTCATAATTTTTGGACCCATTACTAAAATGTTTTTTTTTCATCAGGGCTGTTTTTGCCATCGGGACATATACCTCGGCTTTTCTCAGCCGGAGATTTGATTTTTGAGATGGCTGTTTCATTTGAAACAAATTAGGATTAGTTTTTACATACATACAACATTCGTAAATATACATGCATGGAAAAGTTAACAAATTTAGTGATCTGAAATATGGCTGGCAGCTTTGAGAGGGATTTAGACCAGTAATGGCTCTAATGCATCGCTTTTGGGCTCTAAAAATCATATCACGGTAAGTGCAATTTCCCCAAAACACAATACCATAGCGTAATGTTGCTGCGACAAAACTATGATAGGCTGTGAGCACTGCCTTTCGGTCACAAATTTTCGACAATTTATAGAGAGCATATGAGAAACGATATAGTATTCTACACACATCCATGGAGTGTGACTTCCATGACAAATCATTATCTATATATAGACCTAAAAATTTAGTTACATTCGTTTTATTTAATACTTTGTCTATATATTTAACATTTAGAGGCGGTGCTACTTTTCGTTGACTAAATTGCATAATATATGTCTTGTCTAGATTTATTTTAAGATTATTATTTTCTAACCATAGAATAATACAACTGTTTTGCATTACAACAAAACAGATATTGTGTGTGTGAAAAAACACAACAATAGTTGAAGAAAGCTATACCAGTTTCCACTATTTAAGTTATGAAATATGCCTCTTACCTCTGTAAATTTGCTTGGGTTACCTTCGATTTATCCGTGCATGCCAGCAGAAGCGCGCTTGCGGAAACTAAACGCCTCAGAAAGCGCGCCCTAGGTAGAGACTTGTCTATACCTGTCATAGTCTTCAACTCTTCAGGAGTCACCACTCACCAGCAAGTACTTTGCTGTATTGTTGTGTTTTTTCACACACACAATATCTGTTTTGTTGTAATGCAAAACAGTTGTATTGTATGTGCTCCAAAACACAACAATAGTTGAAGATCTGTTTGTCATCTGCTGGTGGAAGTATGATATATGGCTATGTGAATGTGTTATCAATAAATAAAACAGTTTAAAATGGGAACAATTATGTATGCAATATCTTTAAGCACAGCATTTAAAATTAATATCACTGATATTAAGAGATCAAATTATACTTTTATATGATTAAAGCAATAGTTAAGGATTAACATCCTTAGATAGATTATCTTATAATAAACATAGTATTATGTTGATGGTTAATAATTATCAATTGTACTATGAGATGGATAACTTAATTATTTTACATACTTTATGTATTTAGTTATGCTAAGTTAATGGTAATGAAATTCAAAAATAAATTAACAAAATATGTTAGAACAACATATTTCACAGGTTTACCTGGATAATAAGATAAGGTCAACTTTTCTTAGAGAATTAGTCATTAAATATGACTTTTATTAACAATTAAATTTGGCAAGTCTTATAATCATAATAGGTTTCATTAGTTGAATAGTACTTAATAATCATAGTGAACTTGATTAGTTGAATATCTGTAATTATAACACTGAGAAGTTCTCAGCTAATTGATCGGTTTGATTATTTTGGTTCTTATCCCGCCTTTCTATAGGCCTACAATAGTGTCTGCTGAATGTCTGGGCACTCTTCCAGTTGGCCCGCTTCAAGATTTCTTCCAAGGGGCGTTCTTCTAGGAAGCTTCTGGACGCTACGGCTGCTCTCACGCTCCCAGGAGGGGCATCAATCCCAATTTCTCTGAATATTGTTTTAATCCAGCCTGCTATCATGGTCCTGGATGCCGGCTTAGTATTGCCTGTTGTTGAAATAAATAAATTTGTAATGTTTGGATCTTCAATTCTTCTACTGTTAGTTATATCTACTAGTTCCTTGATATGTTTTATTGGGCATAAATTTTCATTTGGATGTTTTTTCAACAGCCATCCCGATTGTCTCCTAATGCCACTGTCCGTCTTGGAACCAAATTTAGGCCATAGAGTGATGGTGTTGTCATCGGTATCCATTATGCAATTGTCCTCGGATACATCAAGTAGTGTCAGATCATGTATCCTCCTTCCTGACGCTAAGAGGAGGATCAATGCTGTCCGTCTAGACCAGTCAAATATTGTTCCCACACATGGTGTTACTTTGAGCCAGTTGAAAACTAATTCCGTGTCCCAAATGTGTGGTTTTTTTGTTTCTGGTTGTGAGATCCTGAATGCTATGGAAATAGCTTTTAAAATTTGTTGAACAAAGAAATTTTTTGTTAGTTCTTCATTTGCTGTATAAGTTACTACTGCTGACTTATTTAGCTGTATGGTTTTATAAGCCAAGTGATCCACTAGGTAAAGATGTGCTAAAAATCTAGCTAAGTCATTTCCATTAGGTGATTTAGGATCTATATGATATGATTTGCACCAGGCAACCCATCGCCTTATGGGGGCCCTGTAGGTGTTTAGAGTGGATTCTCGCCAGCTTTTATTTAAAAGATGTTTTTCTTCGTGAGACCAATGGGCTATCTCGTTAGCCCACCCCCAACTTTCCACGCCTGGAGTGTTAGGTTTTTGATTTGGGAAGGTGCCCTGCCTGTTGATAGGTCTATTAAGTACCTGTCTAGGTTTTTTATCTGTAATGGTTTGGCTAGGGCCCGTGCACGCAGGTCGGGGAGCCAGAAGCACTGGTCCCACAGCGGAGCTATTATTATGTATGTACCCTTGGCCGAGTTGAGATGTTGCAGAACGCGTGGAATCAGATTGGGTGGTGGAAACACCCATGCCAAATTGAAATTCCACGGTCGACTGAAAGCGTCGCAGAAAATTGCTGATCCATCTCTGGAGTCCCACGTTACATAGTGGTCTACGACTGTTCCTTCCCTTGAAGCGAACAGGTCGATGTCGGGTACGCCCCAAACAGAGAATACGGCCTCCGCGGCCGGGGGCAACAGATGCCATTCCGGCACAGGCTGATTCCTTGAGAGGCGGTCGGCTATGCCGTTGTACCTTCCGGGGAGGTACGCCGCTGAGAGTGTGATGTTCTGCATCTCGGCCAGCTCCAGTAGCTGTGTTGCTAGTTCTAACAGGGCAAAGGACCTCGTCCCCCCTTCGTTTCTTATATATGCCACCAAGGTTCGGTTGTCCGATTGGACTAATATGTGGGCATTTTGTAAATTGTGCAACTGTTTTTTTATAGCACCGTAAACTGCAAACAGTTCTTTGATGTTTGAGTGCCAGGTTCTTTGACGCCCCGTCCACTGACCCGTCAGGTATCTGTCGTTGAGGTGAGCACCCCAGCCTGTATCGGCGGCGTCGGTCGTCAGGAAATGTGTCACTTCCTTTTTGAATATGCTCACTGAGCTTTTGTATATGGCTTTCTGCCACCAGCGTAGTTCCCGTTGTACTAGCTGAGGGAGGTTTTTCCCTATTCTTTGAGTGCGGAGGGTGAACCTTCTCAGAAACCTCTGTGTTTGGCGGCAGTGAAGTCGTCCCAGTGGTGTACATATGTTTGCGAAGTTGAGGAGACCCAGTATGCTCTGTACTTCTTTTAGTGTGGCCTGTCTTCTCTCTAGAATGCTGTTTATAACTTTTGTGGTTTTCTTGATTTTCTCCTCCGGAAGAGCCATTGTTCCCTCCTGGGTGTTCCAAACTAGTCCCAAGTATTCGAGTTTTTGACTTGGTATTGTAATCGATTTTGTGTAATTTACATGCCAACCTAGCTTTTCCAAGGTCTGTAGCGCTAGTGTCATTTGATTCGCTAACATCTTTCTGTCTTGGTTTGCCAGGAGGAAGTCGTCCAAGTAGACTAAGACTCTTACGCCCTTTTTCCGTAGGATTTCGGCAATCCAGTTGGACAACATTGCGAACGTTCTGGGGGCAGAAGAGAGGCCAAAAGGTAGCGCTGTTAGCTGTAATATTTGTTTGTTGTAAAAGATTCTCAGGAAGCGGCGATGAGATGGGGCAATTGGCAGGTGGAAGTAGGCCTGTTGTAGATCTATCTTCCCCATCCAGTCGTTTTTCTGAAGAAATGTAGTTACATCCTGTTGCGATATCAGGTGGAAGTGTCTTGTCGAAATGAACCGGTTGAGGCCCCTGAGATCGAATATGGGCCTCAGAGTTCCATCTGATTTTTTTCTCAAGAACATCTTTGATAAGAAACTTGCATTTTTCTCTAGAGGTTCTTCTAAGATTTTTTTCTCTATCAAGTCCTGTATTATTTTTGTCTTTTCTGGGGATGTAGTTGTTTTGTATTTGTTTAATAATACTGGGGTTAGATTCAGGAGGGTTGGTTTTTGAGTGAAGGGAATTCGGCCTCTTGTTACTATCTCCATGATGTATGGGTGTGCTCCTAGTTCCCCCCATGTGTTTGCGTTTTCTTTTAAGCAACCCCCCCTGAATGTTTGTCTCTTGGTTATATAGTCATTTTTTCTTATTAGTGTTGTCAGCTCCGTTTTTCTTATCGGAGTTTCGAAAGTTATTTCTCTTTTGAAAGTTCTGTGAACCCGATGATTTATTTTTCTGACCGGCTTTAGAATTCTTTTGACTGTATGATGTTTGAGATCTTTTTCCTTGTTTATAGTTGTCACCTTGATCTCGGTTGGTGGTCTTCTCCTTTATGTAGGTTGGTTTATTTAACCATGTCTGGAATCCTCCCAGTGATTGGACTACAGGTTGTAGACGTTCTCGGTTGAACAAGTATTCTGCACTCGGAGGGATTTCCTTTAAAGTCTCTCTTAAAGTGTTATTATTAATCTCTCTCAAGATCCTGTCTCTCCTAATTTGTATACACTCTGCTCTTCTTCCGCAGATGATTTGTATTTTCTTTTCCGAGCACTTGTGAATTGGTGAGTCTGGTCCAAGAAGAGATATAATTTTGTCATACAATGATGACGGATTTAGTTCAATTGTGTTTGTGGCAGCCCAGTCAATAAGGCTCTGTAAGCCTGTTTGAAGCAGCTCCCGATGTTCTAATTCAGCATTAGTTAATGCCGCCCACAAGTTTTCAGCTGAGGCGAGGTAGTCCTTTGAGGATTTGAAGTGGAGGAGCTCCTCATTTACCTTTAGGCCCACGAACCCAGGGGTCGCCGCGAACTCCCGAAAAACTGTCCTGTATCGTAAACCCTTCCAAGCTGGTGTATTGAATTGCTGCAATTTCATGACTTTTTCTAGTCGTTCTGCTTTAGCTGGACAATCAATTTTTTTATTGTCGAAGTTCGTTTCTAGTTCGCCCAACAGCAAGGATTTCGCCACTTCACCAGGCTTGGATAAATATTGAGCCGCCGTGCCCCCTGTGTGTGGGGTCGTATTTGTGCCGGAGGTACTTGGTTGGTCGGCTCTGATCCCGGAATTTAATTGGTTATTTTGACTTAAGGCAGATATGTAGTGCGGTAATTGCGTCAAGTAGCCCGATATATAATTAACTTGTCTTGTTAGACTTTCAATTCGAGGGTCCGCATATTCGCGATGTCCCGTTTTGCGGCGTTTATTAGGTGGAAGCGATGCCGAGGACTCTTCCTCCTCCGAGGAAGAAGAGAACTCGCCCTGACAGCTGTACTCATCACTAGGGTACTCTGGGAGCGACTGTTCTTCCACTGAAGCAACAGCCACATGCTCCCGCTGGTCAGATACATCGCTCTTACCTGGTTCTGGAGGTGGTGAGTCTGCCATTTTCTCTCGAACCACTTTTCCACTAATTTCGATGTCTTTTTAAAACTTTTAAGCACTTTTAAACACTTAAAAACAATTTTTTCTCTCAAGAGGAAAATTTTCACAACTTCGTTTCGTAGAAACGGATATTGGCTATGACAGGTATAGACAAGTCTCTACCTAGGGCGCGCTTTCTGAGGCGTTTAGTTTCCGCAAGCGCGCTTCTGCTGGCATGCACGGATAAATCGAAGGTAACCCAAGCAAATTTACAGAGGTAAGAGGCATATTTCATAACTTAAATAGTGGAAACTGGTATAGCTTTCTTCAACTATTGTTGTGTTTTGGAGCACATACAATATTTTTAATCACATTATTTATATATAAGACCGCCTGTTGTTAAAACTTTAATGTATTTTGTTATTTCTTTGTGTGTTTTCTGTTTCTATTTTGTGGTTCACGATAAAGGGTATTATTATTATTCAAGGAAGAAGTCCGAAAACCGTCAATTTTTCTGCTCTGCCTACCCCTAAACCAGCCCATAACCTTGACAAGTTTGCCGGGCCCTTTTACATTTTTTTTTTCATAAAACTCGTTATTTATGCGCCAAACAGATAATTTTAGGACAATATATGGCTCCGTTGATACGCAACGCGAATTATGAAAATGTCTGTCGATCACGCTACGTTTGTCACGCAGGTATGAAATATTGCTCTGTTGACCTAAATTGGAACAGGACTGTATTCCGCTGGGGTGTTGTCTGTTGTCCCTTGTTTTGCTGTGGCAAACTTAACAACGAATATCATTTTATCGAAAACATTTTAAGGAACATTTAGCGAACAGAATTACCGAACAGCGATACTTATTTCTCAGAAATGTTATTGCAACACATTTGGAAAATAAGCCTTAAAAGGCCTTTCCTTCCTTTTAAAATGCTGATTGTTTTAGACATTTTTCTCTATGATCATTCATGTTTCTTAACATTATATTAATGTTACTACCTAGAAGAGGGCTATTGGGATTTTTTGGTAGGTATATGTTTGAAAATTCATTGAAATACTTACTAGCTAAAACTCGAGGAAAAGTATTATTTACCTCAAAAAGTTGGTTAAAATAAAATTATCAATATATTTGTCATCATATGAAAAAAATAAATGTTAAAAGGAATGAGGCCTCTTAAAAAACGCCATAATACCGTCCGTCATTTAAAAAAAAGGCTTATTGAATCGATACGAAACAAAAAAGATAATACATACCTAGTTAGTTTAGAACCTATTCACAGAATTTCTTGAGAATAGGTTGAGAAATGTGGCAAATCTTAATGTTGTAAATCCGGTCATCCGGACATACGAAAGAAATTTTGGCAAAGATGAAACACCCGCTTCGCTCTTCGCCGCTTCGCTCGCTCGGTCAATTAGTGACTTAGGTGCCAGTGAACTTCGTTCGTGCCTCCCGTCCCTATTTTATGCTTAGTCGGGTAAAAGTATCATAAAATTATTTTTCATATTTTTTTTATAGGCAGAGGTGCGAGCTAAGAGTGGGAGCCTTAGATGGGAGCTAAGAATACGCGACTGGTATAGGTACCTTCGTAACGTATCTTCATGGTATCTACATTCTTCAAAGCTCAGGGATTTTGCGAAGCGGGTAAGGTATACTTACGCTTACCCACTTTGGAAATCGCTTAGTTTTGGTAGAAACAATCACATAATAGTTTTGTATCTTTAACGCAGCTCATCGCTTAGCTCTCGCACATATTTAGAGGAATAACACCCTTAACATCCCCAAAATAAGCAGTGGCCTAACTTTTACGACCGCGAGCGTGAACATACAATCGTCTAATGTGGCTTGATTGATCTAGATTATAGTTGTTTTCAAACTAAGTAATGGCGCCAGCAATTAGCGTCATTTTGTAACTATTGGTTACCTTGCTTGGTTTCTTTGGTTTATTAACTGAGCGAGGAAAGCGTTACAGTTTCTACTTGGCCAACAAACTGTTTCGTATATTCGGATGCGCACGTATCGAGATTTCCGGCTGGTTTGCCTAAATCTCGAATTTCTTAACGATTTTCATGAAATAAATAATTGTGAGTGGGTTCCTTACGTAATTTCGTTGGTAATTGAGTAAGTATTGAGTCATTTTCAAAATACATTTGTACATAGTTAAGTTCTTTAATTAAAACAAAACTTAATTGAGTCCTTTGTGCAACGATAGTTACCCATATCTTTTGTATATGAGTAACAATACCACTGTATTAGTGTGTTCGTGGTATGTCAGAAGTTCATGATATTATATAGATATTTTAAGATTATTTTACATTTAACAATGATGGTCGCCTAACACGGTTGAAGAAGGACAAAGCATTCGTTACGTTTTGAGAATTAGGTACCCATGTGATAGCGAAAGACACGGATGCATTATAATTCAATTGCATCACACTTGCTCGTAAACAGGGTTTACATGCTAGAAAAGCGGGCGGTAAGTCGTAAATTACGCCCTAGGGCGGTAATTATTCTTTATCACACCTTAAAGGTTTACATGCTAGAAAACCGGGCGGTAAGTCGTATATTACGCCCTAGGGCGGTATGTAATTTTGGTATTGACTATCACTTTTGTTTTATTTCCTCCAAAGTGTGATGAAAAACGACGTACGTGACTCTGGTGTAAAGGAATTCCAAACTCGTGTCATTAAAGCCCTCGCCTTCGTTTTCGGGCTGCTAATAGACACTCGTTTGTAATTCCTCGTTTACCACCCTTGTTATGTAATATACTATTACGTCACCCTAGGCCGTAAGTGGGATTTTCGATATCGACGTAAGCATGTACCTACAAACAATAGTATACTGTGTCATAAGGGTAGTAAGTAGGGGATTACTAACCAAGGTCTATTAGAAGCCAGACGCCGAAGTCGAACGGCTTTTAAATTTTCATTCATTCATAAAATTTTAATGTCCTGAGTTTGTAATCCCCTTACTACCCGCCATACACACAATATTTTTCATCACATTTGGGAGGAAATAACAAATATATAAGACAAAAATAAACATTAAACGATTGACACTCGTTTGTAATTCTTCGTTTACCACCCTTGTTATGTAATATACTATTACGTCACCCTAGGCCGTAAGTGGGATTTTCGATATCGACGTAAGCATGTACAAACAATAGTATATTGTGTCATAAGGGTAGTAAGTAGGGGATTACTAACCAAGGTCTATTAGAAACCAGACGCCGAAGTCGGAGGGCTTTTAAATTTTCATTCATTCATTAAATTTTAATGTCCTGAGTTTGTAATCCCCTTACTACCCGCCATACACACAATATTTTTCATCACATTTGGGAGGAAATAACAAATGTATAAGACAAAAATAAACACTTGATTGACAACCAACTTTTTTTTTAAATTCAAAATAAAATTTAATAAAATTATTACAAGTTTTGCTAATGCAATAGATAATTAAAAAAATACATATACAGAATAATGTTGGTTGTCAATCGTTTAATGTTTATTTTTGTTTTATGTATTTGTTATTTTCTCTCAAATGTGATGAAAAATAATATGCAGCCAAAAATAACACCGAAATATTATAAAACTTAAATACGAACAGTAATTTTGTTACAAAACTAAATAGTACCTACTAATAATTTTATAACTTTATGGTGGTCACAATGTACGGCTCCTGAATGCAGCATTGATGCTTATGATATGTGGGTAGATAAAGTAGTGTATGTAACTGTACATAATTAGACATTAAAACACTCGTGTTTAATGCCCTTCATTATGCACAGTCACATAAACTACTATTAAGTATATTTTGCAATAATTTTATTAAATTTTATTTTGAATTATAAAAAAAAGTTGGTTGTCAATCAAGTGTTTATTTTTGTCTTATACATTTGTTATTTCCTCCCAAATGTGATGAAAAATATTGTGTGTATGGCGGGTAGTAAGGGGATGACAAACTCAGGACATTAAAAGCCCTCCGCCTTCGGTGTCGGGCTTCTAATAGACCTTCGTTAGTAATCCCCTACTTACTACCCTTATGACACAATATACTATAAAACTAAAACCATAACTTCCTCGGGAGTTATCACAATTTATAACTCCCGCGGGAACTATATAGGCCTTTGTCCTTCAGTACACCTAGCTGCATGTAATACCAGCTTTTACGAGCAAATGTGATAATAGTACATTACTGCAGAGGCCGCGAAATAGGGAATTATTGGCCGAGTAGTAATAGATGGCCGAGTGATAACGAGGCCATCTAGAGATACGAGGCCGATAATCCCTGTTCGCGCCGAGGCTTGTATAGTGCTTTTCTCAAATAAATCCAAGGAAATAATACAAATGTTCAACTTATATATTCATATAAAAACAAATTTATTTCAAATTTAATAAAAAAAAACAAATTTATTTTTTTAAGCTGTTCGGGTCAATGTTTTTGCCACCAAATGTTAAGATGATTCTATATATTTAAAAATGACAACACCTTATTAATTAGATATTGTTATATTTTTTAACAATAAACGTGATTCCTTGTTTATTTTATTGAATATCTGATTTAATCGAATTGAATAATCTAGTTAAATATAAGAAATAAAACGTAAATATACATGCACAAACTAAGTTTTTTTTTATTGGCAGTATGCCATAGATTATCAATAAAAGAAATAAACCCCACAGAAACAAAAGACAATCTCTTTGTTGGCTACGGCCAATAATGTTGTATGAAATTCCTTTATATCGTTCTAATTTGAAATTAGAACGAATCTTCAACAATTGCTATACAAAGACGTATTTCGCGTTCTATTACCACGATCATAAGAACGACATTTCCTTGGATGTTTGAGAAATAGTACATTACTGCAGAGGCCGCGAAATAGGGAACTATTGGCCGAGTAGTAATAGATGGCCGAGTGATAACGAGGCCATCTAGAGATACGAGGCCGATAATCCCTGTTCGCGCCGAGGCTTGTATAGTGCTTTTCTCAAATAAATCCAAGGAAATTATACAAATGTTCAACTTATATATTCATATAAAAACAAATTTATTTCAAATTTAATAAAAAAAAACAAATTTATTTTTTTAATCTGTTCGGGTCAATGTTTTTGCCACCAAATGTTAAGATGATTCTATTTATTAAAAAATGACAACACCTTATTAATTAGATATTGTTATATTTTTTAACAATAAACGTGATTCCTTGTTTATTTTATGGAATATCTGTTGTAATCTAATTTAATAATCTAGTTAAGGGCGAATATACAAAAGTTGGGTAACTTTTCGGGATATTTTGTTTATGATAGTTTTTTAATCAAAATGCTACAAATTCGGGTATATAAGATAGGTAATGTAATGAATATATTGCTCCAGATTGGGCCAGTCACTTTTTTAAGTAGAACCGGAGAAATTTCGGTTTTTCTGGATTTGACTGCCAGGGGACTGACGAGGCTGACAAAGTACTGACAAAATACACAACTTCATAACATATGCTTGATATTTATTAAAATTTAGAAATAAATCTCTTAGGAACTAATCTATCTATTAGCCACAGACGTCCACTGCTGAACATAGGCCTCCCTCATGACTCGACACAAAGTGCGATCCCGTGCAGACCGCATCCATTGATTCCCCGCTACCCTCAGGTCATCCGTCCATCTAGTCGGGGGCCTTCCCACGCTGCGCTTTCCTATACGTGGTCGCCACTCTACGACTTTGCTGCTCCAACTGCCGTTCATTTACCGGGCTACATGGCCTGCGCATTGCCATTTCAACCGTGCAATCCTGTAAGCTGTGTCGGTTACCCTGGTTCTACTGCGGATATCCTCATTTCTGATTCTTTCGCGCACAGAAACTTCGAGCATAGCCTTTATTGAAGAACTACAGGACCATCTCACTGCTGAGCCATGTTCATCAGCTGTTCTTCAGAGTCATTACCATTCGTCTCACGCACAGTCGATTTCCAACCTCCCGAACAATCCGGATTCCGAAAAGCTTTAGCACCATAGACCAAATTCATACACTGCGGCAGGTTGTACAGAAGAGAAAGGAGTATAACCGACCACTATGTTTGTGAACTATGAAAAAGCCTTTGATTCGATCGAGACATGGGCTGTGCTTCAATCTCTCCAGCGGTGCCGTATCGACTATCGATACATCAAAGTGCTGAAGTGTTTGTACTGTAACACCACCATGTCAGTCCGAATCCAAGACCAGAGTCTATCCAACTGCAGCGAGGAGTAAGACAGGGAGACGTAATTTCTCCAAAACTGTTTACTGCTGCACTGGAAGATGCTTTCAAGCTACTGGAATGGAACAGACTTGGCATCAACATTAACGGCGAGTACCTCACTTACTTCGATTTGCAGACGGTAGAAACTATTTTTAGTCTTATTCTTATGTTTTTAGTCTTATTCTTAGTCTTCATTCACTGAAGTAATAATTGAAAAAACTGTTTAACGTGTAATACTGTGAGAAAGATCTATCTCCACTATTCAAACAGCTTTTTAATTGGCTTTACTACTTTGAGGTAGTTTAACAGTATACATTTTCTAAGTAAGCATCCCTGTTTTTTTATAAGTCACTGCTATTTTTGGTATTCTCTATAATTTTGTATTTGTTGTAGCTTATTCGAACTTTTTTTATCTCTTTATGTAGTTTCTTTTAATTTAATTATATAACACTTCCGAAAAGGCCCTTCTTCACTGTTTCCTTCTTTTCCTTTTAGTAATATCTTCACTCATTACTCCAATTCTGGTTTATGGAGTTTCTTCCACAGATTTTACAACTTACTTAGACTGCTTTTTGACTCCCCTATATTTTGGTCGATGATTTTTCAGTCTAGTTCTCAGTTTTGAAACCATTGCTTGGTTCAATATTTTTTAATTGCCTATTACTGGACTTATTCTGTCTTTCGCTTCATTTGCTCTTTGGTCGTCGTTTATAATAGGTCATTTGTTCACCATCTATTGATTATGCTTCGTGGTCAGTAGTTCTGGCGAACAAAGATATAAGTAGTATCATTCAGAAGTTGTTTTTTTTTTTGCGTGTACTCAGATGATTTTTTTCTTTTTTTTGTGGCTAATCGTTGCTCCCAAGGTGTTATTTCCTTAACAAATGTCTTTACCCCTGTTCCTTCTTTTTTTAACAGGCGGCACGATGGTTTAAACTGAAATAAGTAACAATATACAGCTTCAACACGCTACAAATGTCAGTACCCTGGAAACCCGTCAGTCCTTTGGCGCAATATAACACAAAGGACTGACGCCAACGGACTGATGAAAAAGACATGAATTTGGGGTTATCTTTAGAATCAACATTTAATTTGATATTTTCGAACATCAACTAGCTACATTTTAACAAAACAAAGTTGACTGTGTATAAATTCAAGTATAACACAGATTTACAAGGAAATAACGACTTACCATAGGACTGACTTTTTGACTGGATTGGCACGTGTTCACATGACAACCACAACTCTGGTACAAACTCAGTAATAGTGGCCATAAAATGGCTCGACCTGCAGCTAACTTTACTATCAACCTTGAAATTCAACGCGGATTTGAATTTGAGTCGCCGATATTTAGCGCGAAATTCCAATTCGAACGACAGACAGCGGACTGACGAATAAAACTGAACACAAAGTTTCTTATATTTTTTACAACAACAGTGAGAATATTATACTATGAAAGTAGTGTTATACATTATTAAATACATCATAGATTGTATTGAAACAGTAAGTTTTCTTACATTAGAGGTAATATTTAATATACAGCCATTTGATTGCCCACTTTTGAGGTTGTGACATGCCAAAGTACTGACTTTTTAAGGATAAATTGTGGAGTTTCACAAATTTGTATTTAAAATGAATAGCTGAAATTGGGTGACCAAATAAAAGGCTTTTAGTAGTATTCAAATAAAATTAAAAATATAAACAAAATATAACAAAACAATATTTTATTGCCCTGTGACATCGAGTTACCCATTTTTTGTAGAATCACCCTTAAATATAAGAAATAAAACGTAAATATACATGCACAAACTACGTTTTTTTTTTTTATTGGCAGTATGCCATAGATTGTCAATAAAAGAAATAAACCCCACTGAAACAAAAGACAATCTCTTTGTTGGCCACGGCCAATAATTTTGTATGAAATTCCTTTATTGACCTCTAATTTGAAATTAGAACGAATCTTCAACAATTGCTATACAAAGACTTATTTCGCGTTCTATTACCACGATCATAAGAACGACATTTCCTTGGATGTTTGAGAAAAAGTTATTATCTCGTTATTGTTCTTATTTTGGTACTAGGTAATATCCGACACCGAGTTCAAATGTTATCTACTGCGTTCAATGTTTACGCTAAGCCGCTATAAAAATCTGTCTTGTCTCGATGTTGCCACAGTCCTCGCGTTTCATGTGAAGAATGAAGTTATCCACGGCGTGTGTAGTGTTCGCGGTGGTCGCCGCCGCGGCAGCGCCGGCCCGTGCCAACGTACTGGTCACCACCATAGCTGAAACTTTCTTACGGCTGATCAAAACTCAGACACTCATCAAGGAAGCCGAAACGAAAAATTACAAGGTCTTATCGCCAGCGCTGAGCGACATCGCCCGCGAGCTGCACCAGGGCTTGAATTCAGATATATTCCAGATCAGCAACGGAATCCGCAATACGCTGGTCGACGTGAACATTAAGGTCGGACAAATCACCGGGAACGCGACTGCCATCGTTTCGCAGATAGAGTCTGTCACCAGCTTCTTTGGTACATTTAATTACAGTAACGCCAGGCGCGATTTCGACATAAAGAGAAAACGCATAAAGCGACTTTGCGAAGTGACCTTGAACATGACGAGCGTTGTTCTGGGACTCATCGACGAGACGAAAGAGTTGCTCGGCAAGGGTGTGAGCGTTCCTTTGAAAATGCTGCAACTCACGGTACAACTAACGTCCGACGACAAGATAACCCAGGAGAATGCCAACATCCGACGCCAGCAGCTGACGATCGACCATCCTCCCAGGTGGTTTTTCTTTTTCACCGACCACCAGGCCGTGGCGGCGGCCCAGGCTATGAAACGACAGGGCGAAACTACCGTCAGAAGAATCGAGCAGCTCGTCGAGACGATCCTCGATCACGTGACGTGGCTGGAAGGCATTTGCCGGATCATCCGGGAAGAACTGGACCATGAGCGAACTGATATGTCACAGATCTACGGTAGGATCAGCGGCGCTGCTGAAACCGTCATCGTGATCGTTGAAGTAAATTCATCCAGTGAGAACTTGAGCGATGAAGATTATAGAGCGGGATCTGATTCCTTGACTCGTGTGATGATTCAACTTAGAGACGAGGTCCGAAAAATTACGGGAACTCGCAGTCGCCGGGCCGCTGGGCAGAATTATAATGTGGTGCCCTACCAAATCGAGAGCGAGACAGATGAATCTTCTTCCGACGTTTTTCACCAGCAATCTAACAGACCCTCGTGGCTAGACAAAACACCCGATAATGGATGTTTTTATATTTACAACAATAGAACTAGAGGTTGTATTTTTGTGAAAACTTTTGATTCTATGAACGTGCAATACACTTCGCTTTCTGACAAGTATTTGAAATTCGACGGATTGTTCAGGGCTTTCGATAAGGCATTGAAAAATGTGGCGACCCAGGTGCTCAACGCATCGAAGAATACTACGAACCAAATGGAAGCGATAAAGTTAGTTACGGATTTGGAAACTAAAAAAGTTTTGTGGAGCGACAACATTAGAAAAATTCGAGATTTATCTGCAAATTTGAACTCTTACGCTGAAAGTTTGTTTTCGGACTCGAATGCACGGTTGGTGGTAAGGCGAAACAATAACCAAAAGTTCAATGAAGATATAATGCGATTTGTTGATGAAATGAACAAGTTGGCCATGGATATTTTAAATAAGAATATTAATGATATCTTGGGTATAAACAACCTAGTAGCAAATATGCTCAGCCAAATAACAGAACACGTTGTCCCCTGTGTCGAAGAACACACACAGAAGTACACGGATTACTAGATATTTGTTCTATAGAAAAAAATAAATGCTACCAAATATGTATAAATTAGATTTCATAAATATTTTGCATAGTGTATGCCTTGCTTATTGAGTATGCAATAAAGAATATTTAATTTAATAAAGTTGTGATATGTATTTTGCTAAGTTTTTGTCTTTTAATAAATATTTTTTTCATAATTGTAAATAATAAAATGTAAATAAAAATAATAAGCATTTCCAATAAATATACTTCTAAATATATCAATAATATTTAATAATACATTTGTTTTTACTTATTTTACGGAGCCCATCCTCCTAGCCCATCCCTCGTAACCCCAGCAAGATGGACCGAAGACCTGGTTAGGATCACGGGAAGCAATTGGATGTGGGCGGCGCACGAACTATATCGTTGTGGAGAACTGTGGGGGAGGCCGTTGTCCACTGGACGTCTATCGCGTGATATGATGACATCGGTGGGCCTCAGTTCGGGTTCCTGGTGTATACACAATGTCATTTTACAGAATGAAGTAACTATACGGGTGAAAAAAGGGAACTAACCATGCTGTACTAATATACCCAAGGGGATACATTGAAAAATCATATTGGGATGTATGGAAGCTAACTCACATAGCGACATTTGCCTGCTATACTTTTTTAAGGGATAAATACGTAGGTATTGTGCGTCCCTCTGGGGGTGGCGACAGTACCTACCTACATTACTACAGAGGCCGGTAAATAGGGATTGCCTGCCCAGTTAGGTTTAGGAGGTATTTCAAACAATCCAACAAATTTTAAACTAAACTGCAGATTTATTTTTTATCTGATCGGATCAGCATATTATGTTGTGTCTGATCGGATCAGCATATTATGTTGTGTCAAAAATGGTATTACGATAATTAGTAATTTAAGTTACTTAAAAAAATTATGTACCTACGCCTGTTTTCATCTCATACAAAGAAATAATTGATTGTATAATTTAATAAGACATAATAGAATATGTAAATGTAAAAGCACAAATATAAATTTATTTATTATTTTATGTTATAATAATGATCCTCGAATAAACATTGTGAAATAATTAATAATAACTGTGATAATGTAATTAATTTCGATTCGATTATATTTAAAATATTTATTGAAATGTGACTTGTAAAATGCAATTGCTTTTATTAATAAATTATCTGTATCTGTACCTGATAAGGTAGGGTTTCGTGATTAATTAAACTATAAGGGTTCCGTTTTTTTCCGATTGAGGTACGGAACCCTAAAAATTACTCACATACCTGAAAAAGGATTTCCAGGCTGGTATCTTCGTCATCTGCCTCGCATTGCTCAGCCTTTTCCCCGGCCTCTAGCTGTACCATAGAGCTGGGCGTTTTTTTCTGTAACAGATCCGAGAAACCGTTTCTTATCTTATAAAGAAACGGAGTAACGGTTTCTTGCCATATCTAATAACAGTTTCTTTAAAACCTGCTACTACACGTAGCCGATACCATTGTGTTAGCTAAATTTAGTTTTAGAATAGCTAACTAAACATTTTATGAAGAACTGGTTCTTGAAATAGCGTTACACCTAGTAACTTATGATACCGAATGCCGTAATAAAGAAACTGTTGTTTAAGTAACTTGTTTTCGAAACGGTTACTTGTCAAAAAGAAACGGTGACGTTTCGTTTCATCGAAAACGCGTAACGACCCAGCTCTACTGTACCATGAGTTAACATGAACGTATTCGCTAGTGACATCGTAAAATTTCATTTCAAATTTCATTTCATTTCATTTCAATTTCATTTCATTTAAACGATTTGTATAGAGAATAGCCTACAGTGCCCTTAGCGGTTACTTTGTAGAACTACAACTCTCCATAGAATTCGATCAAGCTGTCGCTAGCGAGCACGGTCACTGTAATCTTGTAGGGGTACTCTTGTAGTAAAGTACCATTGCTCATCCATCACCGTTCTGCTATTTTGATCCGATTGTAGTCGCAATTGTAATCATTTATTATTAATTCATACCTTTACTCGTATCTGGCGTTAACTCAATGATGTCAAAATTAAGACAAAGACCATTGATATTTTATTACGCCTTCCTGCTTTAAGAAGTCCTCTTTGCTTCGTATGTCCCTTCAAAAACGACTTAAGCTGATGTTTACTGTATTTGTGTTAATATTGTAATTGATAATTTATATGTATCAGTTATTATGAGTCGATAAAGTATTTATTGTTCATTAACTCTAATTTTGCAGCTAAAGATTTTTTCGTTGTATTGCTTGTGATAACATCTGAACTCTGAACTTCCCGTCGATTTGCCGTGCGTTCAACTCAGCATTGAACTTTTCAAGATAACCTGACGACGTGTGGTCTTGAAATATGGGACCGATTTCAATTCCGGATTGATTTTCAATATTCCGTAAGTATACCTAGCTTCGGAACTTTTGAGAATGTTATATTGTTTAGTCACCTTATACGACAAGACGCTTTTATAAGCAACATCATAGAAGGAAAGGTTTAAGGCAAGCGAGGAAGGGGAAAACCAAGAATAAGTTACATAAAACAGAGAAAAGAGAAGGTAGACGCCATGTCGTGTAGGGAAATCAAGGAGGTGGTTATGTATTGGGTGAAGACAGCTACATCGGACAAGAGCTTGGCTCCTAAATTTCTGAATATGAGGGTATATTTTTGTTTTTCGACGTAGTGAGTGTTTTTCAACAAAGATACCGTAAAACTCCGCATCTATAGTCCAATTACCGCACCTACACTGTCTCTCGTCCCCCGTCGCCCGCAGACTATGAGGTGTGTCACGAACAAATTCACCAAGCTATTTTAATTTTCACTCTGTAAGCTGCTTCAAGCGTAAAAACAAAACTCAGGTTTCTGTCGTATTACTAATAGATACATCACAAATCAAATGAGTCAGTAGGGAGAACATGAAAGCTATAAGGGAAGGGATAGGGAATTCCGTTCTTAGGAACCATGGCGTCGATTTAGATTCAATAGAAACTGCATTACTCTTTTATAAATCTCATACATAATTCAATCTGGTTAAAATTTTGTAAAATACATCAGTAACTAATTCTGGAATTTTCGATATCAGTTGTATAAATTCCGGAACGTGTTATCCGATAAAAGTCTAAAGTTCCGGAATTTAGAAATGCAAGCACAGCCTGACGCTACGCTCCTATATAAGTCTGTCTTGCCACCATGTTTTCGCATTCTGTGACCGCATTTCATTTGAAGAGACTAAAGAATGAGGTTCGCCACGGCGTTCGCAGTTTATTGCAGATTTAGAAACGAATAAAATTTTGTGGAGCGACGACATTAAAAAAAATCGAGATTTATCTGCAAGTCTAAGCTCTTACGCTGAATGAAGAATGTAAACGATATTTTGGTTATAAATAATCAAGCAGCAGACATCCTCAACCGCTTGTTAATAAAGGTAACAGCCGTGGATCCAGTCCTCAAAGCTGGTGCTTACCAACAACAAAACCGGCAAAGTGCGATTCACCCTCTTGACAAATATCAGCATGCAGCTCACTACTTTTGAGGTTCTCAGCACGCCTGCGCCTCAACGGTGGGCGTCCAAGGATATCTCTAATGGCATGTGCATTAACGGGTGCCCTTCGCTTGGTCTAAAATTTTATGTTCTAAAATATATTGTTTGGCCGAAAATGTTTGGTCTAATATTTAATGGCATACTTATTCTTCAGCATAAAGATTTTATTGCATACATTTTTTTTGTCTTAAACCATGTTTGACCTAAAATTGTTTAGTATATTTTTTTATGACTAAAAGGCTAAAAGTATAATATTGTTAGGTATAATTATTCTTTAGCCTAACATAAAACCTCCTAAAAACCCATATGCTGAAGCGAGCAAGCGAAAGTATAAGTCGCTCCCAGAACAATAGTTTAGGTTAGGTTAGAACTGCGTCCCCAACAAAAATAAGGCGCTCCCAGAACAGTTGGTTAGGTTAGGTTAGAACTGCGTCCCTAACAAAAATAAGGCGCTCCCAGAACAGTAGTTTAGGTTAGGTTAGAACTGCGTCCCTAACAAAAATAAGGCGCTCCCAGAACAGTAGGTTAGGTTAGGTTAGAACTGCGTCCCTGACCAAAATAAGGCGCTCCCAGAACAGTAGGTTAGGTTAGGTTAGAACTGCGTCCCTGGCAAAAATAAAGCGCTCCCAGAACAGTAGGTTAGGTTAGGTTAGAACTGCGTCCCTGACAAAAATAAGGCGCTCCCAGAACAGTAGGTTAATAGGTTAGGTTAGAACTGCGTCCCCAACAAAATCTAAGTAATATTCATTTAATAAATGCGACAGTTTGGATGCGATTATTATTCACACCAATATTCGGAATACCAATTGTATGCCTAAAATACATTCGACCAAACAATGTTATTCCATACAAATGTTAGACTAAACAATTTTCGGCCAAAAAAATATATGCAAAACAATTTCAGCCAAACAATTTTCGACGTAAAAACCATCGACCAAAGATTATTAGGCCAAAAAATATGTGCCGAAAAAAATATCGGCCAAAAAATTTTAGACAAACAGATATAGACCCGTTATTAACTACTTATCAGACTAGAATATATAAACTTTCTGCTACACCCTGACGGGATCCTTGTACCCTGGTTCCAAAGTACTTCATTGCAATAAATATGCTTTTTCTTATCTTCGTGTCACCAACTATTATCTATCAGGATATGTAATCCTGATAGATAAAAGTTGTCCTTTAATTTTGCCAAATTTTCCATTCCTTTGAAACTTTTTTTCTATAACCAATACAGACACAGCCTTGGCATAGCCACGCTTTCTTATTATCTGCAGTCATGTAATTGTTGTATTGATTTTCAGTGACATCCGCGCACTGATCATATATTTCAGCGCATTTATTTATATTTTTACGCTCAGTATTTTAGGAGGTCATCAATTTACATAAGTGTGTCTGAGTAGATAAAATTTAACTTTGCTCTGTAACCTACATATTAACTAATTTTATTGAACTAGTAGGGCACCGAAGGGTAACAATATTAATACGTCAGCGAGAGGAATACCTTTGGCGCTGCGTAATGATTCGGTGCTCTCAGTAGAAGATAGCTCGTGCATACACCAGTCACCAATTGATAACACAGGAAATATTACTTTACGCCGAAAAAAAAACGACTCGGTCGGACTTGGACGGTATAACGGATGCGCGACTAACGCGCCTATAACCATAGAGCGCGGGGAATGCGTATTGAGATCGGTGCGCGGCCGCCATAGTACAAATGTATGGAGAATTAAAAGCACTTTTTGATAAATCTGGGACCTAATTCGAGATTGACATTTGAGTGATCGCCAAACGTCAAATCTCTATTAGATAACAGTTATATCGCCATTGAGCTGTCATTTAAATGCGATGAGCTTAAAAGTGACATATCTCATCTTAATTTTGGAAATACGAAGGCGATAATGATTGTCAAAAATGTTATTCATGTATATAAATTTCTGTTTTGAACGAAACGTAACGGACTAATTTCACGCACTACGCGGTCAATTTAAAGTATGCGCCTGTTATTTATGCCGTCACATACAAAGGAAACGAAAATTTAGCGCGTCCGAATTGACGAAGTTGCGATGTTCTGGGGATATCGCCACTTGTCAAGTAGGCACACGTCAAAAGTGACGGATGGCGATGAAAAGGAGAGATCTCCATTATATCTCTAAAATTGGTCGAATACCCCCCCTGGACCTTTAATACCAATCAATAATTGAAATATTTGATGCGGACAAATTGTAATGTAAACATTCATCTTTTTTTTTTTAACTGAAAATCAGAATAGATTTCCATTGTTAAAGTATAAAAAAAAAAAAACACTTAACGCCTGCTTACGATTTTACAATTTTCGTCCAACTTTACTTAGTTTTCTAGAGTAAAATATTAATAATCTTTAAAAAAAATCCACGGAGAAGTTGCTAACACATTCTTCGAAGTGCTAAATATATAGTTTAGAAATGGATTAAACAACTAGTGTTGACGTTGTCTACTTAACGGCAACTGCCTATTTTTCACATTTTGCTCGGTGCAGTCATATCCACTAGATTGCTTTTGGTAACTACGGCTACCTGTCACCGCTCTTATTTTATTATATAAATAGAGTCCAACTCAAAATTCGAAGCCATTGAGTGGAGCAGCCTAAAAAATATGGTACGAGAACTAAATTTGGCGATGGATGAGCGCTAGAAAAATTAATTAGCAAAGTAGTTGCGAGCCAATTTGCTACTGTCATTTTACGCTCTCGAAAATTTCTACGTAGGAGTTATGGCTATTTAACGATGACGTATATACGCAGTGCCATAACCCTCAACATTCTACAATCGGTGTAATAGGTTTATTAATTAGTTCTTAATTCAATACAGAAAATTGTAATTTTGGATTCGAATTATATCTTTTTTCACAACGTATGCAAAAATATGAAATTACGCGGTGTGCATTTTTATGGTTTAGGTATACCATAAAAATGCACACCTCGAAAAATTCTAAATATTTTCAAAATAGCAGTCTATTGACATTATCTATTCACTCAGCTAAACTTTACAAAAATTTTCGGAACTGAATTAGAAGGAGGAAGCGGTGGTAGCCTAGTGGTTAGGGCATGCGACGTTCAATCCGGAGGTCGCGGGTTCGAACCCGGCCCGTACCAATGAGTTTTTCGGAACTTATGTACGGAATGTCATTTGATATTTACCACTCTGTAACGCGGCAAACCTCCATGGTGCAGCACTGGCCGCTTACAAACGCTAGACGTGAGCTAAAAAGATTTCTAGGTACAGCTAGCTGGTACAGACGTTTTGTACCTAACTTTTAGTACATTGGCCGCGCCTCTTAATTCTTTAACGTCTACTGGTAAGAAGGCTCCTCCATTCAAGTGGAATGAGGAGGCTGACGTTGCCTTTAATAAAATAACGGAAACGCTTATAAGTAGGTAGGTAGTCCTGTATTAACTTGCCCGGATTTTTCAAAAACGTTTTCAGTGCATTGCGATGCATCTAATTTTGGAATCGGGGCTATGTTAACTCAAGAAGAGAACGGTGTGGAACGATCTATTGCCTATTTTAGCCGTTCTTTATCTAAACAGCAGCAACATTACTCGATTACTGAACGTGAACTATTAAGTCTCATTGTCTCCTTGGAACATTGGCAATGCTACTTAGACAATGGCCAAAAATTTATTGTATATACCGACCACGCGGCCATCAAGTGGTTTTTAAATTTGGATAACCCTACAGGTCGATTAGCTCGATGGAGTGTTCGTTTGTCCGCGTTCAACTTCGAAATTAGACATAAACGAGGCAAGGACCACGTTGTACCTGACATTTTGTCACGTTCGGTACCAGTTGACCTTATTTATGTTGATTCTGATGATGATTGGTTTAACAACATCTTTAAAGGTTGTCAGGATAATCCTGCTGCATTTCCTGACTATAAAATTGTAAATACTAACTTGTATAGACTAAAAAGAACTAGTTCTTTTCTCACTTCTGATTTTGATTGGAAACTTGTAGTTCCAAAGGAAATGAGAGACAACATTATCCATGACAACCATTCCGAGCCCACTGCTGGTCATTTTGGCATTTTCAAAACTCACAAAAGAATAGCTTTGCGCTATTTTTGGCCGGGTATCTATAGGGACGTTTGTAAATATATAGCTAATTGCGAGACCTGGGGGGGTATTCGACCAATTTTAGAGATATAATGGAGATCTCTCTTTTTCATCGCCATCCATCACTTTTGACGTGTGCCTACTTGACAAGTGGCGATATCCCTAGAACATCGCAACTTCGTCAATTCGGACGCGCTAAATTTTCTCTTCCTTTGTATGTGGCGGCATAAATAACAGGCGCATACTTTAAATTGACCGCGTAGTGCGTGAAATTAGTCCTTTACGTTTCATTCAAAACAGAAATTCATATGCATGAATAACATTTTTGACAATCATTATCGCCTTCGTATTTCCAAAATTGAGATGAGATATGTCAATTTAAAGCTCATCGCATTTTAATGACAGTTCAACGGCGATATAACAGTTATCTAATAGAGATATGACGTTTGGCGTTCACTCAAACGGCATTCTCGAATTGGGCCCCTGTTTAGCATACAAGTATCAAAATCATCAAACTCTAGGAATAATGGGTAAACCTAAGGAATGTTCTAGGCCATTTCAGTGTATTTCAATCGATCTCGTTGGTACATTACCTATGACACGTAAACAGAACCGTTATATATTAGTGGTCAACTGTTGTTTCTCAAAGTACTGTTTGATATTTCCTATAAAAAAGGCAACTTTTTTGTAAGGGCTGCCGCTCGCTTTGCAGGTAATATTTGTATATACTTACACTTACTACTACTTATACTTGTTTGTTTTCCTTTTATTTATATTGTTAAACTCAATCCAAGTCTTATTTCGTTCTCACTGGTCTTAACAATGACGAAATAAGGCATGGATTGGTTTGGTGTCCAGTACTAATTGTGGGATATTGTTCCAGCCCTTTTTACTTGGCTGAAGATTGCGTGCTGTGGTAAACGCACCTCTACCGGCGGTTGTTCCTGCCTGATGTGCGTGGAAGCTGGAACCACGCGGACACTTGAAACCCTGCCTTTTCCACCATTCTGCCCAGCTCCATTAAGGCCAGTGTTTCCCGTTAGTGCCGCGTACTGACTGAATACCGTTTTTCTTTATATTTTATATAGTTTTTATTCTTTATTATATATTTTTACACTACCACGGCTCGTCTTTTATTCCCGACGACTAGCCGGGCTACAACTCGCTTTTCGGTGAAGGAAAACATCGTGAGGAAACCACCTAAGCCCAATAAGGCCTAGTTTCCCCTTTGGGTTGGAAGGTCAGATGGCAGTCGCTTGCGTAAAAACTAGTGCCTACGCCACATCTTGGGATTTAGGTAGCCGACCCCGATTGAGAATTCATTCTTCAAAAAATGGGACAAAGGCTAGGGATGATGATGAATAAGAAGGAGGAAATGTACTTTGACTTCTTTGTCGGACCGTTTTGATTTTTGCACAAAATATAATAACCATAGCCCGTTTATAAATATAATTTATATTTTACGCTGCAACCCAAAATTGGCCACAAGTTTGTGCGAATTTCCATTAATTTTTAGGGTTCCGTAGCCAAATGGCAAAAAACGGAACCCTTATAGATTCGTCATGTCGGTCTGTCCGTCTGTCTGTCCGTCTGTCCGTCCGTATGTCACAGCCATTTTTTTCCGAAACTATAAGAGCTATCCTGTTGAAACTTGGTAAGTAGATGTATTCTGTGAACCGCATTAAGATTTTGATGCAAAAATAAAAAAAATAATAATAAATATTGGGGGCTCCCCATACTTAGAACTGAAACTCAATTTTTTTTTTCATCAATCACATACGTGTGGGGTATCTATGGATAGGTCTTCAAAAATGATATCGAGGTTTCTAAAATATTTTTTTTCTAAACCGAATAATTTGCGTGACAGACGCTTCCAAAGTGGAAAAAAGTTGCCCCCCCCCCCCCCTCTAACTTCTAAAATAAGAAAATGAAAAATCTAAAAAAAAACATATGATGTACATTACTATAAAAACTACCAACGAAAATTGTTTTGAACGAGATCTAGTAAGTAGTTTTTTTTTTAATACCTAACTTTGCACCTAATTTATATGGGGCGCTATACATACCAGGTGCAAACTTAACTTAACCACTTAGGGATGGAAAGTGTTTGTACGGAACCCTCGGTGCGCGAGTCCGACTCGCACTTGGCCGGTTTTTTCTTAATTCTTGTTTTGCTATGACCTGTTCGGGCTATGATAATAACATTTGTGTTACTAAGGCGTCTGTAGACCTACAGTAAAGTTCTCCATACAAATCGTTTACGTAGTTGCTAGCGAGTAGGGTCACTCTGTAAACTCATGGTAAGGGTACAGATCGTTACAAATTGAATTGCTAAAGCCTCCTGTACGATAAAAGTTGGAATATACTTGAAGTAATTCGAATCTCAGGATACAAGGATACAAAATCATAAACATTATGTCAGATTTAGTCACCAAATTTCATTAAACCGTACTAATGGGGATACAAACATCAGTATCGGTTTTTAGATAAGTACTCAACCATTACAGAGAATTAGCAAAATTTCTTATTTCTAACAGGTGGAAATGTATATAGAGATTGATAGAGCTTTGCGTCAATTGCGTCGTATAACCCTAAAAAAAATTCAATGTATTTTTCTGCATGTAAAAAAATAGAAGAAAATACATAAAATTGCCGAAATCTACGACAACTATACCTGCATACACTCGTAGTCTCCGACCTGTCCGCGAAAAAAAATAAGCTGTCCGTAATGGCAAGCTCAACGACATTAAATTTTTTAATGAGACACCAGACTAAACTAACCTTTCCATTGTGTCATAGTTTTGCAGTTACAGTGACATTCTAGAGAGTAAATACGTACCCAAAGGGTAAAAAAGGGTCCAGTTTTTTACCCTTTGGGTACGGAACCCTAAAAATAGGTTATTTCATTTTTTTTTATATTGGTTTGATACCAACAAATATGTATATTTAATAGAAATATCGACATTATCTAATACCCAGTAGCGTACATAGCGTTTTTAATTAGGGTATGTATTTTATTTCGCAGGGCACATCGTCAATTAAAAAGAAAATGGGCAAGCGCGAGTTCTACTCGCGCGTGAAGGGTTCCGTACCATAATCTATAACAAGTTTGTTGTATGGGAGCCCCCCTTAAATATTTATTTTATTTTATTTTTAGTATTTTTTGTTATAGCGGCAATAGAAATACATCATCTGTGAAAATTTCAACTGTCTAGCTATCACCGTTCTTGAGATACATCCTGGTGACAGACAGACGGACGGACGGACGGACAGCGAAGTCTCAGTAATAGGGCCCCGTTTTTACCCTTTGGGTACGGAACCCTAAAAATATGTAGAATACAACTGTTACAAAGTGAAATATCTAATACCTACCAATGTCATTTAGCAAAAGTGAGTATGTCAGTTGTTGACTGTTGTGTTAGCAAAGATGTGAATACCCAAAACACATGCCTATGTATATGTATAAGCGTCTATTCGGGGATCCTCACGCAGCATGAATTACTTTAGGAAAATCAGTTATTCGATAATCACTTTTTAACAAAAAAATAACCGACTTCAACTAAACGATGTTATGTTATAGGACACTGGGACCAACTAGAAACTATGCTCTTTCGAAAAATAATTTTCCAAATAGGTTCTGCTGTATTCGAGTAATCGGGGAACATACATCAAAAAGAAAAATACCGACGAACTGAGAACCTGCTCCTTTTTTGACGTCGGTTGATAAGGAAGTTTACCAATCATCTTAGTATCTGTATCTGACCGTACTTATAATTTCCCCGGTATATAGACCTAAGTACTCCGTCGCAAGTCGCCTCGAACTCCTCCCTATAAATAGGAAGCGAGCCATTTGTGGGTAAGACCCGCGCGTCATTGGGATTAACCAAAAAAACAAACACCTATTTTTAGGGTTCCGTAGTCAACTAGGAACCCTTATAGTTTCGCCATGTCCGTATGTCCGTCTGTCTGTCTGTCTGTCTGTCCGCGGCTTAGGTCCGTGATCATTAGTACTAGAAAGCTGAAATTTGGTATGAGTATGTGTATATTTGGTATCACGCCGACAAAACGATAATATAAACGATAATATCAACAGGGAGAGATGGCGGGAGATCGTGCGGAGAGCTGTGTCCGCCTCTACCACCGATGTGGACGCCTCAACGTGACCACGACCGCTCTGCCAAGAGCGAAACGACAGAGAAGAAGAAGAAACGATAATATAAAAACTAAAAAAAAAAAAAAATCAATTAAAAAATTACCTCCACTAAGTGGGGGTGATTTTTTGACAAACATGTGTCGAGATCTCGGATAGGCGTCAGTGTTGGTGCTGTTTAGGTACGGTAGAAGTGCTACGCCGTAGCTGTTCACGCTACGAGCTCTACGCCCGTAGCCCGTAGCAGCGTTTTTGGGCTACATAGTGAAAACTTCGTGTGACCAAGTTTACCTATATAACTTAGATAATGCGCTCGTAGCCCTCTAGTATTTGTTTATTTTGTTTTTAGGGTTGCGTACCTCAATCGGAAAAAACTGAACCCTTATAGGATCACTTTGTTGTCCGTCCGTCCGTTTGCCTGTCTGTCAAGACCCTTTATCTCGAGAACTGGAGGTATCGAATTTAAATTAACACCATATACATCTACGGTCCCTTGAAGCCGCTATAACAACAAATACTAAAAATAAATAAAATAAATATTTAAGGTGGGCTCCCAATGCTCCCATACAACAAACTTGTTATAGACCGTCCGTCCGTCTGTCACCAGGCTGTATCTCAAGAACGGTGATAGCTAGACAGTTGAAATTTACACAGATGATGTATTTGCCGCTATAACAAAGAATAGGTACTAAAAATAAAATAAAATAAATATTTAAGGGTGGCTCCCATACAACAAACGGGATTTGTTGCGTTAACTTTGCACCTCATTTGTATGGGGCGCTATACATACCAGGTGAAAATGTTATGCGTCGACATCAAAATCGTAGCTTTATTACAGTATGTTCCATCAGTTTTTATTTCAAGCCGATTTTCGGTAGGTTTTGCCATATTTCACTAAACTGCCCGTAACTCCGTAACTAAAATCGACAAAGTGGGACGTTTTACTAAACACACTCACATATTTGTCATAATATAAAAACAAAAATTTAAAAACTCTTAACATACTTACATAGATAAATATATACTTATATACAAAGAAACATCCATGACCCAGGAATAAGTATTCGATTTCATCACACAAATATTGTCCCTTGCCCGATTCGAACCCAGGACCGCCGGCTCAGTAGGCAACTGCACTACCACAGCGACCGCATCGTTATAAAAATAACCTAGATAAACTAAAGATATGATAACACTATAGTAGTTTATGCAACTGGTAGCCAAAAATAACACCGAAATATTATAAAACTTAAATACGAACAGTAATTTTGTTACAAAACTAAATAGTACCTACTAATAATTTTATAACTTTATGGTGGTCACAATGTACGGCTCCTGAATGCAGCATTGATGCTTATGATATGTGGGTAGATAAAGTAGTGTATGTAACAGTACATAATTAGACATTAAAACACTCGTGTTTAATGCCCTTCATTATGCACAGTCACATAAACTACTATTAAGTATATTTTGTAATAATTTTATTAAATTTTATTTTGAATTAAAAAAAAAAGTTGGTTGTCAATCAAGTGTTTATTTTTGTCTTATACATTTGTTATTTCCTCCCAAATGTGATAAAAAATATTGTGTGTATGGCGGGTAGTAAGGGGATTACAAACTCAGGACATTAAAATTTAATGAATGAATGAAAATTTAAAAGCCCTCCGACTTCGGCGTCTGGTTTCTAATAGACCTTGGTTAGTAATCCCCTACTTACTACCCTTATGACACAATATACTATTGTTTGTACATGCTTACGTCGATATCGAAAATCCCACTTACGGCCTAGGGTGACGTAATAGTATATTACATAACAAGGGTGGTAAACGAGGAATTACAAACGAGTGTCAATCGTTTAATGTTTATTTTTGTCTTATACATTTGTTATTTCCTCCCAAATGTGATGAAAAATATTGTGTGTATGGCGGGTAGTAAGGGGATTACAAACTCAGGACATTAAAATTTAATGAATGAATGAAAATTTAAAAGCCGTCCGACTTCGGCGTCTGGCTTCTAATAGACCTTGGTTAGTAATCCCCTACTTACTACCCTTATGACACAGTATACTATTGTTTGTAGGTACATGCTTACGTCGATAACGAAAATCCCACTTACGGCCTAGGGTGACGTAATAGTATATTACATAACAAGGGTGGTAAACGAGGAATTACAAACGAGTGTCTATTAGCAGCCCGAAAACGAAGGCGAGGGCTTTAATGACACGAGTTTGGAATTCCTTTACACCAGAGTCACGTACGTCGTTTTTCATCACACTTTGGAGGAAATAAAACAAAAGTAATAGTCAATACCAAAATTACATACCGCCCTAGGGCGTAATATACGACTTACCGCCCGGTTTTCTAGCATGTAAACCTTTAAGGTGTGATAAAGAATAATTACCGCCCTAGGGCGTAATTTACGTCTTACCGCCCGCTTTTCTAGCATGTAAACCCTGTTTACGAGCAAGTGTGATGCAATTGAATTATAATGCATCCGTGTCTTTCGCTATCACATGGGTACCTAATTCTCAAAACGTAACGAATGCTTTGTCCTTCTTCAACCGTGTTAGGCGACCATCATTGTTAAATGTAAAATAATCTTAAAATATCTATACAATATCATGAACTTCTGACATACCACGAACACACTAATACAGTGGTATTGTTACTCATATACAAAAGATATGGGTAACTATCGTTGCACAAAGGACTCAATTAAGTTTTGTTTTAATTAAAGAACTTAACTATGTACAAATTTTGAAAATGACTCAATACTTACTCAATTACCAACGAAATTACGTAAGGAACCCACTCACAATTATTTATTTCATGAAAATCGTTAAGAAATTCGAGATTTAGGCAAACCAGCCGGAAATCTCGATACGTGCGCATCCGAATATACGAAACAGTTTGTTGGCCAAGTAGAAACTGTAACGCTTTCCTCGCTCAGTTAATAAACCAAAGAAACCAAGCAAGGTAACCAATAGTTACAAAATGACGCTAATTGCTGGCGCCATTACTTAGTTTGAAAACAACTATAATCTAGATCAATCAAGCCACATTAGACGATTGTATGTTCACGCTCGCGGTCGTAAAAGTTAGGCCACTGCTTATTTTGGGGATGTTAAGGGTGTTATTCCTCTAAATATGTGCGAGAGCTAAGCGATGAGCTGCGTTAAAGATACAAAACTATTATGTGATTGTTTCTACCAAAGCTAAGCGATTTCCAAAGTGGGTAAGCGTAAGTATACCTTACCCGCTTCGCAAAATCCCTGAGCTTTGAAGAATGTAGATACCATGAAGATACGTTACGAAGGTACCTATACCAGTCGCGTATTCTTAGCTCCCATCTAAGGCTCCCACTCTTAGCTCGCACCTCTGCCTATAAAAAATATATGAAAAATCATTTTATCCTCCTGCCGCCCAATGACCTACTCAAAGGTCTTGTGTGTGGTTCTCTCACCTGTGTAGTGGTTCCGGCCCAAGCTTAATGATGATTTTAACTTTTTAACGCCCTATGACCTATTAAAAGGTCTCCAAATTCAACTTGTCACAGAACTTAAAATGTACCGCGTATTGAATTCTAATAATTTCTGAACGAATACGCCATATTTGACGTTGATACTAGATGTCAATCTGTGAAACGTCATCTGTCAGTTTTGGCGTAACATCCATAACAATGGCGAGTCGTCGAGGACGAGGTAAGTAAATCTGTGATTTTCTTTACTATCTCGGCAGATAGCGTGTGTATTTTTGTAGTGAGTGTTGCCTAAGATGTTTATCTTTGTTTTACCATATATATTTTGCACATTCAATCAATATTATTGTAAATACAACAACTAATGATCGGATGACCTATTAGAAGGCATGTTGGCGCCAACATATTTAAACATTTTAATAGGTCAACGGGCTATAACCTAATAATCTAATATTACTTCTGTTTTGATTTGTCCGAAAAAAAAAAAATCATAAACTGTTTTTTTTTTCTGTTTGATACTAGTTAAAAACCCAATCATTGTTTTTGGGATAATCATAAATTAGTGTTCCACTCGAATAAGTTGTAATGACGCTATAGGTTTTTAAAAGGTCTACGGGTGGTTACCCCGTTTTAATACTAAATTTCGATATGGTCAAGTTTGGTGCCTAATTGTCAGCTCATTTTCCATTTTATTAATGTTTCATTGTATTTTTGGTAATAAATATATACATTTTAGTCTTAAAATTTATTAGTCGAGGTAAAAAAATAATCAGCATGTGGCCAATATTAATGGTAACACGTGGCAGCCGTGGGTATATATATATTTTTTAACATTAAATATACAATGCTTTAATTTTATTGCAATTTAACAAAAATACACTACAGAAGCATACAAAATCAACATACAGGCACATTAGATATTAGAATAATCTCATAAATATCCATTTTATATATTCATATAATTTTATGGTTGCGGCCCAAAGACCTATAAAAAAGACATTGCATTTCGGTGTTTTTTCAGTCTCAAAGCCTTTTACACATATCACTTATGATACCATAAAAACCGCACATTCCCACGACAATGCAAAGTCAAGTTATCATATGTCGAAAGTCTTGGGCTGGAACCATGTGAACCTATAAAAAGGACTTTGGGCTGCTATCCCATGATTGGTCAAAAACTTCTGGGCGGCAGGAGGTTAAGATACTTTTACCCGACTAAGCATAAAATAGGGACGGGAGGCACGAACGAAGTTCACTGGCATCTAAGTCACTAATTGACCGAGCGAGCGAAGCGGCGAAGAGCGAAGCGGGTGTTTCAGCTTTGCCAAAATTTCTTTCGTATGTCCGGATGACCGGATTTACAACATTAAGATTTGCCACATTTCTCAACCTATTCTCAAGAAATTCTGTGAATAGGTTCTAAACTAACTATGTATTATCTTTTTTGTTTCGTATCGATTCAATAAGCCTTTTTTTTAAATGACGGACGGTATTATGGCGTTTTTTAAGAGGCCTCATTCCTTTTAACATTTTTTTTTTTCATATGATGACAAATATATTGATAATTTTATTTTAACCAACTTTTTGAGGTAAATAATACTTTTCCTCGAGTTTTAGCTAGTAAGTATTTCAATGAATTTTCAAACTGTAGGTTTCAAACATATTGACAGTTTTCAAGCAATAATGAGAAAAAAGATTGTCTCACTGTTGACACGGGTTAGGCAGAGCTCCAACAGCATCCTAAGTGACATTGCGGCTAGGTTTGACTGCCCCATCCAGAAATTTTGGATAACGCAGGTCAAAGGTGTCGCGGAATTTGTATTATAGTGTTTATGTTTTGTGTTGTGTAAGTGTTTGTATTACTAATGTATTTATAAGTATTTTAAGTTTTCGTTGTTACAAACACTCTATGGATACTATATCTGAAATAAAGAATTTTATTATTATATACCTACCAAAAAATCCCAATAGCCCTCTTCTAGGTAGTAACATTAATATAATGTTAAGAAACATGAATGATCATAGAGAAAAATGTCTAAAACAATCAGCATTTTAAAAGGAAGGAAAGGCCTTTTAAGGCTTATTTTCCAAATATGTTGCAATAACATTTCTGAGAAATAAGTATCGCTGTTCGGTAATTCTGTTCGCTAAATGTTCCTTAAAATGTTTTCGATAAAATGATATTCGTTGTTAAGTTTGCCACAGCAAAACAAGGGACAACAGACAACACCCCAGCGGAATACAGTCCTGTTCCAATTTAGGTTAACAAAGCAATATTTCATACCTGCGTGACAAACGTAGCGTGATCGACAGACATTTTCATAATTCGCGTTGCGTATCAACGGAGCCATATATTGTCCTAAAATTATCTGTTTGGCGCATAAATAACGAGTTTTATGAAAAAAAAATGTAAAAGGGCCCGGCAAACTTGTCAAGGTTATGGGCTGGTTTAGGGGTAGGCAGAGCAGAAAAATTGACGGTTTTCGGACTTCTTCCTTGAATAATAATAATACCCTTTATCGTGAACCACAAAATAGAAACAGAAAACACACAAAGAAAGAACAAAATACATTAAAGTTTTAACAACAGGCGGTCTTATATATAAATAATGTGATTAAAAATATTATTCTATGGTTAGAAAATAATAATCTTAAAATAAATCTAGACAAGACATATATTATGCAATTTAGTCAACGAAAAGTAGCACCGCCTCTAAATGTTAAATATATAGACAAAGTATTAAATAAAACGAATGTAACTAAATTCTTAGGTCTATATATAGATAATGATTTGTCATGGAAGTCACACTCCATGGATGTGTGTAGAATACTATATCGTTTCTCATATGCTCTCTATAAATTGTCGAAAATTTGTGACCGAAAGGCAGTGCTCACAGCCTATCATAGTTTTGTCGCAGCAACATTACGCTATGGTATTGTGTTTTGGGGAAATTGCACTTACCGTGATATGATTTTTAGAGCCCAAAAGCGACGCATTAGAGCCATTACTGGTCTAAATCCCTCACAAAGCTGCGAGCCATATTTCAGATCACTTTTGTTAACTTTTCCATGCATGTATATTTACGAATGTTGTATGTATGTAAAAACTAATCCTAATTTGTTTCAAATGAAACAGCCATTTCAAAAATCAAATCTCCGGCTGAGAAAAGCCGAGGTATATGTCCCGATGGCAAAAACAGCCCTGATGAAAAAAAAACATTTTAGTAATGGGTCCAAAAATTATGAATAAACTACCGATAGATTGGCAAAATGTGACATTAAGCAAATTTAAATAGTTATTGTCCAAATTTTTGTTAGAAACGTGTTATTATAGTATTGGCGATTTTCTAAATGATGTTAACATATCTGTATAATATATATATGGTCGACATTCTACTAGGTATGCAATTTGAAATTTGGACATTGAGCATGTTTTTTTTAATTTTTAGGGTTCCGTACCTCAAAAGGAAAAAACGGAACCCTTATAGGATCACTTTGTTGTCCGTCTGTCCGTCCGTCTGTCAAGACCCTTTTTCTCAGGAACGCGTAGAGGTATGAAGCTGAAATTTATATCAATTACTCAGGTCTACTGTCCCTTGAAGCTGTGAAAAAATCAAACTTCTAAGCCAACGCAATCAAAAGATACAGCCGTTTATGCCGCAAATTTTCGACACTTGCAAGGGAATCAAAACCTACAGGGTGCTTCCCGTGAACTCAGAATCTTGAAATTTGGTACGAAGCAACGTCTTATAGCATAGATAAAGGAATAATTACGAAAACCATAAATTTTTTTTTAATACCTATACAGCCGTTTATGCCGCAAATTTTCGACACTTGCAAGGGAATCAAAACCTACAGGGTGCTTCCCGTGAACTCAGAATCTTGAAATTTGGTACGAAGCAACGTCTTATAGCATAGATAAAGGAATAATTACGAAAACCATAATTTTTTTTTTTAATACCTAACTTTGCACCTAATTTATATGGGGCGCTATACATACCAGGTGCAAACTTAACTTAACCACTTAGGGATGGAAAGTGTTTGTACGGAACCCTCGGTGCGCGAGTCCGACTCGCACTTGGCCGGTTTTTTCTTAATTATTGTTATTACCATTATTTTTATGCATTTAATTTGAACATATGACATTTAATTTAAATTAATTTATTATTCCAGAGGCTTTATGTACCTACTTTACCTATTATACCTAATTAGAAATAAACGACAATTATACTCATTTATTATTGTGAATTTAATATGTGATGCTTGTCAAGTTTGCAGGCGAAAATATTTGTACACCTGCATTTGTAGGTCAAACATAACTAGTTGATCTTTATACTAAAAACATGTCACCTCATAACCTGTACCTATGTTTAACAAATAAATTATTTCTGATTCTGATTCTGATTCTGATTCTTCTCGCTAAAAAGCGATCTCATCCAGACAACCTTAAGGAAGAGAGTAAACGAAAAATAATGCCCTTACCTAGTTTGACCTACTTGTGTTACTTGTTGCTGTTTCTTGGCAAACATGGTTCTAGGTCATTAGAAAGTACTGTATTTGCTTTGATTCCCTTGCAAGCGTCAACAAATGCAGCATAACGGATATCTTTTGACTGCGTTGACTTAGAGAAGTTTGAATTTTTAGCAGCTCCGAAGGGCAGCAGACCTATGTATGTGATATTAATTCCTACATGAAACCTACACGCTTTCTTAAGAAGGGTACGTATTACAATGCCGAAGTTCAAAATACCGAATTTCATAAGACCTATGGATGGAAGGCCGAAAATTCAAATGTCGAATGTTTATTTGACCGAAAGTTTAAAATCCCGAAAGAACGTTTAACCGAAAGGATAAAATCCCGAAGACTGTAATCCCGAAGACTGTAATCCCGAAGACTGTAATCCCGAAGACTGTAATCCAGAAGACTGTAATCCCGAAGACTGTAATCCCGACGGCTAGAATTCCTACAGTTCAAATGCCGAACGATTAAAATAGTACAACAAAAGGAGCGTTTTTTAGGGATACCTATAAAAAAAAACTAACCTAACCTAACCCGGCCGAGTCGGATCTGCTCTGAAAGGTGATTGATTCACCTCAACCTATTCTCAAACTTTAAATGATTCACCTTTCAGAGCAGATCCGACTCGGCCGGGTTAGGTTAGGTTAGTTTTTTTTTTATATCCCAAAAAAACGCTCCTTTTGTTGTAAGTAATGATCATATTCTTAAAAGAAAAAATTTTTTTTTTCATTGGCATTTTACTGACAATGGTTGACTTTCGGGATTATAAAATTTCGAGATTCAAAACTTTCGGGATTATAAAATTTCGAGATTTTAAACTTTCGGTATCATAAAATTTCGAGATTATGAACTTTCGATCTTTTCAAAATAGGTCTTTTGAGCATCGGTATATCGAATATCGGCTTTTTGTACTTTCGGTATTTTGATCATGTATTTCAACTGTAGGTATTATGAACTTTCGGGATTGTAATACGTACCCCTTAAGAAAAGGGGAGAGGATTGACAGATGGATAGACAGACTGATACAACAGTGATCCTATAAGGGCGGGCGCTGTTTTTGCCGATTGAGATGCGGATACGGAACCCTAAAAAAAAAATATGAACTTTATACATAAAGGTATACGTTCACCATACTAAACATCCATGCACTGAACATAAAACTTTTTTTTAAGTTGGCAGCAATGCCTTAGTATAAAAAGCTTTTTTTTTAATTGCAAATTGTGTGATTGCAGCTGTTTATCTTGTAATCTGTGGTACTAAGTGATGCTTTTTTGGCGAGATTATAACATCGTTTAGCAGTGTTTTTTGGGCAATAGTCAATAGACTTTTACAGACTTTAATAATTTATGTCTTTATATTAGAGTTAGTAACTATATAAATGACAGAAAAAAGTACTGGAGTAGAAAAAAGCTTGTAAAAACTCTCAAACGATCACTCCGCGTCATCAAATGATGCTTTCCGTGAGCAACAGTACCCTTACCATGAGTTTACTTTTGCTAAATTGTTACCTAATTTTTAATAAGAACATGATAATAAGTAGCTATAGATAACAATAGTATATTGTGTCATAAGGGTAGTAAGTAGGGGATTACTAACGAAGGTCGAAGGCGGCTTACTACCCGCCTTACACACATAGTTTTTCATCACATTTGGGAGTAAATAACAAATACATAAGACAAAAATAAACATTAAACGATAACGATTGACAACCAACTTTTTTCTGTATGTATTTTTTTAATTTACTGTTAGCTGACCACCACTAGAGGGCGCCTCGGGCAGCGAGGGCATAAATACCAGCGGAAAGTAGCGCGCCTCCACTTTTGACGACAGGCGTGCGCTCGAAAGGACGTGTTAGGACTAGGATTTTCACTGTTGCATAGACTTTCATTGTTTGGTCGATTTAGCTATATTTATTTTATTGTGTAAATATTATACTTGTGGAATTTATAATAATACTCTCGTTTGTTGCGTCAATTTTGTTTTATTGATAATAAATATTTTAATCACCCAATATCAGAACTGGGATAGAAAGCCATTGCCTCTATTTTATTTCTGATTTCGCGTTATTAAAGTAGTAATGTCGAGTAGTAGAAAACGAGTACTGCGAGAGCGCCCGCCTCCGCCATCCTTTTCCTCTACAGCTCGAATAGAAGCAACCATGGAGGCTATCCTCAACCGCCTCGCTACACTGGAGCAGCGAGTCAGCACACCACCTGCCAGCGAGGAGACTCTGTCTGCTCGCGCCGACAGTGTGCACGAGGAGGACGGGGTCACGCCACCCTCTGAAGCTCCTGCGGCAGCGCCGTCCGGCGCGGCAAGCGTGCCACATGGGGACAGCGTGCCAAGTCGGGACAGCGTGCCACGTGGGGACAGCGTGCCTTCAGATTCAAGCACTATGGGTACCAGTAACGCACCAGGGATGGCGTCAACGGACATCACGGACCGTCTCATTGACGCCTTAAAATCTATTAACCCGGTGAGATCAAACCACTATTATGTCTCAGATTTTGATCCCAGTATTCATGACGCCTATGCGTGGTGTGACGAAGTGGATCGTGCCCGCTCGCAAAACCAGTGGGATGAAAAGGAGTGTTTAGCACGCGTGGGGTTATCTCTTAAGGGTGATGCACGCTCCTGGTTGCGCGAGTGGTCTAGTAACGATCGTACTTGGTCTAATTTCAAATTAGAACTGAAATCCCTTTGTCCACGCCGCATTGACGTTGCGAACATCCTTTATGACGTCATGTGCAAGGATTCTGATGGGTACTCCACGTATGCTGATTTCGCGCGAAAATCTTTATTACGGCTACGTATCGTAAAGGGGTTAAGCGATGACTTGTTATGCGCTATAATAGTACGCGGTATAAAAGATCCACAAATACGTGCGGCTGCTACCAATGCAAAATTGACGCCGGAAACAATCGTGGAGTTCCCATCAATCTATGCAAAACCCCATCGTTCTAGTGCAAGTGTACGAATACCTGCATCTACATCGACACGCGCTAACCGATTAGCTAATGATTCATCGGACAATAGACGCGACCGCAAGCGGCCTGGTACAAGTACACATGCACAGATACGATGTTATAATTGCAACCAATATGGACACAAAGCACACTCTTGCCCGAAACGTCACAAAACTGAATCTAAAAATAGTAGTACAAATGAAACTAAATCTGAGACTACCCCCATACCCACGAGTAAATCCGCCTCAAAAATAGTGTGTACATTTTGCAAAAAAGTAGGTCACCTCGAAGAGAAGTGTTTTGCGAAGGAACGTTCTGAAACGCGAAATAAAGCAAACGTAAACTTTTGCCGCGAGATAACTTGTGACCATTCAAAAAGTGACATCATATCAGCAGTAATTAGCGGTGTACCTACCGACGTGCTTATTGATAGCGGTTCAAGCATTTCTTTAATATCAAGTGAGCTCGTAAAACACTTTTCTTGTCGTACTAACCCGAAAGTACAAATATTACGCGCATTAGGTGGGGTAGAAATGCGTTCTGATGGATTCGTCACCTTGGCTATCGAATTTAGCGATGTTACATTGGAAGTAGATCTTTACGTTGTGCCCCGCGATTTTCTCAATGCACCAGTGCTTATAGGCACTGACGTACTTAACAGGGAGGGTATTGCGTATATTCTATAAGGAATCGATACGTTTAATTAAAACAACGACAGTTGATAACAAATGGTGTTTATTCGCACAATGAATACAACTTGTGAGTAGGCATAGACTTCATTAAATAGTATTAATATTGATTATACCCAATCAATACGAGAGCGACACTGACCTGTACTTAATTCAGTAGGCTTGAACTTATAATTAGCCCTTAAATAACCAACAAATCCAACAATGCCTCCACGGCGAGCAACCGACCGACCACGGACAATGTCCGTTAGCGAATGCCTCTTATTCCCAGCCACGTGACCGGTCGCCATTGCTCGGAGTGGCAGGGGCGATCACGTGACTATCACGTGATCGTTCATTGCAAATACTTTTAAATTAGAAATTATCCTTACAGCTCGGCCATCCTGCTAGAGCAAGTCTCTTCGCTCTATAACTACATCATAGTAATATAAATAAAATTGTAAGTATATTGCGAAAACCTAGGTAAACCTTATAATTTTTAAAATCAAAGATTCATGTCTTAATTTAAAATGTACAAATACAAATACAAATACTCTTTATTGCACACCAACATCAAGGAATACAGAACACATCAACACAACATGAGATACATTCAAATAACAGGCAGAGGTATGTATTATGGTATGGTTAATCCTCCCAGCATCTATTAAGTATCTGACAAGAAAGATGATAGATATGAAATGTTCATATAAAAAATCAGGTAAACACCTATGTTCGGTAATCATTTGTGACATTAAGTTTCTGAGGAGGGGGAAAGTAGTGTCACCGTCACCAGCAATTTCGCGGGAACATTACGTTTCATCATTAATAAAACCACTACTAAGCTTATTACCACCTTAATATTATCTCATAAATATTATAAAGGAGAAAGTTTGTGAGCGTGTCTATGTGTATGTCCGTTACCTCCCCACGCTCAAACGGCTGGGCCAATTTTAATAAGTTTTGGTATGAAAATAACGTAGCTGACACCTTGGACCAACACATAGACCAATGCAGCGTTCCCGTAGGATGAACGGCTGACACCCGTAGGCGCAGCTAGTTGACACACAATTAAGGTTTTAATCCACCGAATCGTTCACAGATTTATCGACTGAATCTTTCTTGATTTGTTGCAAGAACAGTTTGTTAGATTCTACTTTCTCGAAACTAACTGATGTGGAATCCTTATAATAGTTGAGTATTTTCGGCAACAGTAAAAACATGAGTTCAAACCGAATCGGATATTTTAGAACACGATTGTGTGTTCATGCCTAGAACTGACACACTCGAGGCGCCCTACTTAATGATGTCAATGATGGGCTCGACGCCTCGTATCAGACAACTTAAATATTTAGGTATCTAATAAATCGAATTATCTAATGAAGGTGCGTTGACTACCGACATGGCATAAAAGTCTCCTTTGATTTTGTTATGTATACTTATTTAGGTATATTCTTATGTGATTTTATTGATTATGGAATTTGATTATTGTACTTTAATTTCATTTTGTTATTTTAATTAAATTATAGACTATCTATGTTTGTAATTTAACATTTTTGCATGGTTTTTTTCTTCCCGGCAATAAAACGAATTAAATTTAAAAGCATCCTACCCTTTATCAACTTGTAAAAGTCGGTAACTACATTAATTTACTTCATTAGACAAATTTACTCGATAACATTTGACTTCCTTTGTAGCTGATACTTTCTGATATATCCGGCCTGAGCAGCTACTCGTACAACACGATCTTCTATACCGTTTGATAACTGATATTATAATAACTGAAATTATTTACCTAACTTAAAACTGATGTGTAAATCTAATATGAGTAGTTTAGTTTCTAGTTATAAGATAATTGCAATGCCCTATCAGGGCGTTTAACTGCCATATATGTTAACACCCCACCGTACCTACTCATGACAGCAATAAGCGAATATGAATAAATAATTCACCCATTTATAACCTGTTATATATTACATTCGTGTGTGTTATAGTTATGTGTTATATATTATATTAGTTATGCTACACCTGTTCAATAAATTGATTTCAGCATAGTAGTAGTGCTCAAGGGAATCACTATATCGATCTTTTTCTTCTGGCCAGAACAAAAGCTCTGCGTAATCGTCACGGCAAGGGAATGACTCTATAAGTTGTATCTTCCACACTGACCATGAATGTGCCGAGACCCCGGTATCAAGACCTGGCAAGCTCTGTAAGTTTGGGAAGTGCGGTCTTTCTTTCAGTCCATCCACAATTTCAGTACACTCCTTTACTTTGGTGGGCCACGTCAAAATCGTGATATTTCGACATTGAATTCAGGAAAGACATTATTTAATGATATTGTCTAGCTAATGAATTAATACTCAAAGTTACGACGGAAACATTAAAAAAAATCTGTGGCTAGCCACACTTTGTGTAGTAGGAATTATAGTTTTGGTACTAAAAAAGGATTTTTTTTTTTTCTATTCACACGTAAGGCACCCACACAAATAAGTTAAATATATGTTGTCGCGCATTCATAGTCAGCTCACATAATTTCTACCACTATGTACGGTACCCTCAGCAACAAACACATGTTTACACTTTCTAACCATAACCAAGGTGAAAGATGAAATGTAATGTAAATAAAACCCAGCTCGATAATACCATAATAATAATTCATCACAAAAAGATTTACATAATTACTATGCCAAATTTCAACTCAATCGGAAACTACTAATAAGGAAAATATTAGATAAGAAAATCCATACCCAAATACAATTTAAAACTAAGAGTGAAATGGGAATACGCCCGTTGCGGAACGCTAATAATCTATGTCTCAAATCAGCGCGTACTAAAACTGGCAAGAAACACATAGGGTTCCAAGGAGTATTATTCTACAACCAATTACCAAAACAAATAAAGGAATGTAAAAAAATATGTTTAAACGAGAACTGAGAGACCATGTAATTAACAACGTCTAAATCCGGCCCTGGGAGTTCTGCATCGTATACAAAAGACGACTGATAAGGATTTCATTAAGCATTTACCTTAAAATTTTATTTGAAGCACATTCAAACTAAACATAAATGAAGGTGTTTTATAAATTTACCGTACAGATAAATCTCTGCGTACCCACATTGTACTTTACTTGCATATGTTATGTTATGTCTGTGTGTTTTTATGTATCTCTCTAATAATTTTGTGGTATGTAAGTGCAAAGTGCTATTAGTAATGTATAAATAAAACTTAGACAATTTAACGTAACTTTGTACGTCGCAATCGATGTTCACTGAAATAATTAACTATTTTTTTTTTTAGACAATAAGTTCTCATTAAGTGAAATGTAAAATTTCTTTTGAGAAATAAAGTTCTTTAACCATAAACCGCGAAGTGGGTCAAATTTAACTTAGTATATTCGCGTTTCTTGTTTGCTTGCTTCCAGACAGGACAGACACCGGAATAGGTAAAACCACGAGAAACTAACTATAAACTACAATCAATTATTTTGACTAAGATGAATATTAACGCATTTTAATTTTACTAACCATTACCTATTCGCTATAGTCAAAATCGGCCTCTAAATATTCCACTACAATGTTTTTTTTTTTTTTTTTTGCTCCACAAATTTCTTTTTCTAAATATGGGTTTTCAGTAAATTTTTGCGTTCAAATGGTTTGATTTTATTTATATTCTACAGGACTTTTAGTTTGTCCGTTTCCTTACACACTTGTCCTCTGTTTATGAGATTCACAGAAATTAATAAACTTACGAACCTAATCAAAGTTATAGGTAAAAGATTGAACTAGTAAATAAAGTATCAAAATATTTACAAATAACCCAACTACTAAATTGTTTTCTATTGTTAACATTCAATGTTTTCGCTATACGACGCTTCACATCGGCTTCGTACACTGTCGCAATTATTTACGAGCTTAAATAATAGTTTGCTCACTTGGTATGGTTATTGTTAATATTAGTCATTCATTTAAAATAAACATTTGGTGATACCACGAAGAAATATCTGTCAACATCATTTGACTAGCCGGACTCTAGTTTAGAAGTTGGGCGGCGCTTGGAGAACGAGAGTACAACTTTGAAAATTTGAATTTAGAAGCTTAATAGTCACAACTACTACTACTACTACTATAAATATAAAGCCTCTTCGTCTCCATGCGCCCATACCGTCTTGGGCTCACATGACGTTACAAGTACGTGTCATGCTCCTTAAAGCGTTCATACGATGAACTCCGCAACCTCCGCAACCGTCTTTCCCGCCGATCGTCTACATCATGCGATCTGTGCTGATCACGTGGTGTGTGCTTCGACGGCCAACATTCACGCTCTAACAGCGTGAGTGGCGTGTGCTTCGACGGCCAACATTCACGCTCTAACAGCGTGAGTGGTGTGTGCTTCGACGGCCAACATTCACGCTCTAACAGCGTGAGTGGTGTGTGCTTCGACGGCCAACACTCACGCTCTAACAGCGTGAGCGGCGTCGTCGCGGGATCTTGCCATATTTACCTCGATCATATACGTACCCACGAGTGTGAAACTCACTCACGATATACTGCGCGATCATAACCGCGTCCAGCATGTAAGTGTTTGCGGCTTTGCCTACTTTCAGGCTCCCTTCCGCTCCCTCACTTAGCATGGCTGGTGACTTCCGCGGCGAATGTTGATGAATCTAACATTCATCGTGTCTCCTCTCTCGCGCTCCTCTCTGGGCTCAGTATCAGTGCCCTCCTTATTTCTCAGCCTCCATCACTGAAACTTGCACTTAAACAGTGATTACACTGATAATTTATTTATCAGCATGCATACATCAGTGGTTCGATCATAAAAAATGAAACACATATATCGTATAGAGAACAAAGCCAGGAAAGGGTCCAGCTGTTAAACTCCTTAGTTACTAGTCCGTCATTTTCGAGAAGTCCTGCCAGATTATCTTATATTGTACATTATTACAAACGTGAGACACAGTGTTATGGTTACAAATCATAGGGTATTCATTCAAAGGAGGGACAAATAGGAGCCGAGGTTTTCTACGGGCGCACCTCATCCTCCCTACGCGAACGAAACCGCGAAGAAAAGCTAGTTAAATTTCTAATTCACCAAGTGCCAAAAACTTACTTCCAGTTTCTCGAATTAACCCATGATCATTTCTAATTTACCTTTGGGGTAAGTTCTCAGAACCTACTCGTATATTATGGTAGGATTCCAGGAAACCTCGATGATGGTCGTGAACTTGAGATTTTAAGACCGATCTCGAGAATGTATCGGTATGTAACTCACAAAATAGTCTGATTGCTATCACATTGTTGGTCGCCTTGAGCGGCATAGTAATAACAAGCCGACACGTAATAAAACCCTACAACTTACGGGTGCAGCGGTCAGCGCATTGATAAGCAACTGGAATATTTTATCTAGGCACCCACTTTGTTGTTTATATTTTATTTATTTATCCATAGTTACCTTATGTTGTATTATTTGTGATTCATACGCTTTGAACTTAGTTAAGTATTTAGTTAAACGATGTGCATGTATTTCTCTAGTTAAGTGAATTGTATTTTTTTTAGAGAAATAAATTCTTAAACCATAACCATGTATGTATCTTTGTAGTATTTTAATTCCATTCTCACGAAAATTATCATCTTCACGTTTCAAAGTACAGTCTTAGTAAAAGAACAGAATAGAGTAGACCCTAGTATGGTATGGTACATTCAAAGTCAAAGTAGTTTATTCTTCAATTTAGGCATAATTACAATGCACTTATGAATGTCGGCTGTTTTGCAAAACAGTAAGTATATTTTATACATAAAATTACATTATTTTTTTCAGTTGGAGGGCTACGTATATTTTGTGTGTTCATTCAAGAAACAAAGCCCAGAAACATTAATAAAAGAGAAATAGTTCTCGCATAAGCAATGTTCAGGTATTTAGTTACCTATACTAGAACTCGTAATATCACAGATACACAATCTGAACCACCAAAACATAATAAAAATAACTATCTAAAACCCAACAAAAGAATATGGTCGAACACTATAACTTTACGGACATTCACCATTGCATTTTTAAGTGAAAGTTTGTATTTCTAATTGAATGTACATATATTATATCCCTTTAGTTGGTAATTAAAATGCCATAGTATTAGTAGCCCTTGAATTTTTTCACAACACAAATTTAAGAGGATATTTGATATTTTGCATTAATATATGTAGACACTTTATCATAACAGCAATATTATAAGTAGAACATAAAAACAATCAAAGTATACAAAGACGAACCCGTCATTATTTATAAGGGATTTCTTTTAGTTAAGCTCCGAGTAAATGGGAGTGAAAGGTATACGAATATATCGAACGCTTAATTATGCATACCCTTAAGGTAGTCGTTTAATTATATAAACAAGTGTATTTACTTTTTTTTTTTGCAAATTTATCTCAAACGTTAAATCAAAAATTCCACAAAATAATTAAAAACATTTAGCACTTTCGCGCCGTTTAGAGATGAAATTAATTCTTATTCTTAATACTCGTTAGTCGTATTCATTGTGTGAAGGCCGATAATTCGAAATTTGCGGGCGGGATAAGCAAGTGATTATAAGAATACTCGCCTATCCCAACTTCTGATATATAAGGAATCGATACGTTTAATTAAAACAACGACAGTTGATAACAAATGGTGTTTATTCGCACAATGAATACAACTTGTGAGTAGGCATAGACTTCATTAAATAGTATTAATATTGATTATACCCAATCAATACGAGAGCGACACTGACCTGTACTTAATTCAGTAGGCTTGAACTTATAATTAGCCCTTAAATAACCAACAAATCCAACAATGCCTCCACGGCGAGCAACCGACCGACCACGGACAATGTCCGTTAGCGAATGCCTCTTATTCCCAGCCACGTGACCGGTCGCCATTGCTCGGAGTGGCAGGGGCGATCACGTGACTATCACGTGATCGTTCATTGCAAATACTTTTAAATTAGAAATTATCCTTACAATTCGGACAGGCGATTCTCAGCGAATAATTAGAACCAGTCTGGATGTAAACACCGTGACTCATAGTGAACCGAATGTGCAGCTCGACTCGATTAATACGCCGCTCTGTGGAGACGAAAAAGCGCGATTGTCATCTGTGTTAAAAAAGTACTCTGAGTACTTTCTCAGTGGCACAGCCACTACTACGGTTAAAACTGGCGAGATGCACATTCGTCTTACTAGCGAGGAACCTATACATTACCGTCCATACAAGCTATCACATGATGAAAAGCTACGCGTGCGTGAAATTGTCAACGACTTAAAGGAAAAGGGTATAATTCGTGAATCAGAATCTTCGTACGCAAGTCCGATTTTGCTCGTAAAAAAAAAGGACGGATCAGATAGAATGGTCGTGGATTATCGCGCACTAAATAACATCACCATAAAAGACCGGTACCCTCTTCCTTTAATCGAAGACCACATAGATAGGCTAGGGAGATGTAAATACTTCACTGCATTGGATATGGTAACAGGTTTCCATCAAATCAAAATTAATGAAGATTCGGTACATTGTACCGCATTTGTGACGCCAGAGGGGCAATATGAATATCTCAAAATGCCGTACGGGCTCTCAAATGCACCTGTTGTTTACCAGCGAATCATATCCGATACATTGAGGTCTTTCATTGATGCAGGTAAAGTTCTCGTATACATTGATGACGTCATGTTGCTAAGCGACACTGTGGAAGAGGGCTTGTCTTTGCTCGACTCCGTCCTCGAAACTTTGACAAAAGCGGGATTTTCTATAAATTTACGCAAGTGTGCTTTCCTGACTGCCGAAGTGGAGTATCTTGGGAGGACAATTAGTAACGGTCAGGTCCGGCCGAGCGTTCAAAAAATAACTGCATTAGTGAAGTCTCCAGTTCCTAAAACTGTTAAACAAGTGAGGCAGTTTCTCGGCCTGGCCGGATATTTTAGAAGGTATATCCCAGGATACGCCACCAAAGTAGCCCCCATTGCATCATTGACTCGTAAAAATGTAACTTTTCATTGGGGAGATGAACAGGAGCGAGCAAGACAGGATATAATTACTGTCTTGACTAGCGAACCCGCATTGCTAATTTTCGACCAGTCGTTATCTACCGAGGTCCATACAGATGCAAGCTCGTTAGGTTATGGGGCGGTATTGATGCAGACGGGCAAAGATGGGCGTAAACACGCGGTAGCGTTTTATAGCAAAGTTACTGTAGGCGCTGAAGCTAGATACCACTCCTACGAACTGGAGACCCTCGCTGTTGTTAAGGCATTGCAACATTTCCGGCAGTACCTAGTAGGTAAACATTTCAAAGTTATTACCGATTGCAACGCCTTAAAAATGACTCAGCGCAAAAAGGATCTCCTTCCTAGGGTGGCTCGCTGGTGGATGTACTTACAAGACTTTGATTTCACACTCGAATACAGAAAAGGTCAATTTATGCCGCACGCGGACTATCTCAGCCGTAATCCTGTTAATCTGTGTACTGTACAGCAACCTCGGAACTGGGCTCAGGTAGCCCAGGCCGCCGATGACGAAACAATTTCGTTAATCGAAATGTTAGATCAGGGTCAATTGGATGGTTCACGATATGTAAAGAAAAATAATTTACTGTACTACAAGTACAGCCCTGTGGGCGAGCAGCCAAGATTATTGTGTTATGTACCGAAGGGCTTTAGATTAAGTCTGATGCGTGTATTTCATGACGAACATGGGCATATTAATAATGACAAAGTAATTGATTTAATATTGAAGCATTTTTGGTTCCCTAATATGCGCCAATTCGTCAAGAAATACATCGCCCACTGTGTAGTGTGCTTAACACAGAAAAGGGTGCCTAGGGCCCCTCTGCAACCCATTGTTTCATGGACTAAATCCGCAAGTCCATTTAATACAGTACACGCTGACGTCCTAGGCCCATTGCTCGAATCAAACGGATACAAGTATATACTTATAATTGTAGACGCTTTCACAAAGTATTGTTTTTTATGTGCCATGTATAGACAAGAAAGCGCGGAGCTCATACGATTATTTACAAATGTAGTATCGATTTTTGGTACGCCTCAATTAATTGTGTGTGATAGAGGGAGAATGTTCGACAGCACTGACTTTGGTAATTGGGCATCCAATTTCGGTATTAAAATTCATTTTATAACCCCCGAATCTCATCAAGAAAACGGCCAAGTAGAAAGGTACTGTCGGACAGTCTTGAACATGGTTAGAATAGAAGTAAATTACAAAAGTGAATCCTGGTCCAACGTTCTTTGGAGGTTACAGTTGATACTAAATACTAACAAGCAGAAAACTACACAATGTTCACCTTTAAATCTGCTCATCGGCTGTGAGACTACCACGCCTGCCATAAATGCCCTTATCCGCGACGTGACGATAGATGGCACTACCCCTAATCGGGCAGCTTTGCGTGATATGCGGCGGCAAAAGGCTAGTGCTCTTTTGACCCAAAACCAGGCAAGCCAGGACGCACGTGTTAACCAAAATAGGAAGGCTCCACGACCGTTTGCTGTCAACGACCTGGTCTTCGTCAAAAAATCGTCTCAAGCTAGTAATAAGCTTGATAGCGGTGTACGGGGTCCATATCGTGTCATTACCGCTCTGCCAAATAACCGATACGAATTGCGACTCGTAGCTGGCTCTTTTGGCAAAACTACACAGGCAGCCGCTGAGTACATGCTGCCCTGGAGCGGAGAGTGGACCCCCGAGACCTGTTCAGCTTTTTTTGAAAGTAAGACATATACTCACTCTTCTTAACAAATCTGTCCATTGCTTCCCAAAAAAAAAAAATGTTTACTTATTCTCCCCTTAAATATTTACTATGATGCTTTTCATTTTTCTTTTATTTCCCAATTTCTAATTTTGTCGCTTTATCATTTATTGAGTAATAAAATGCGAGATGTCATGTGTAAATCTATGTGACGTTACCCTGCACTTAATATAAGACTCCGATGGGTTTAAGTCCTTGCAGCCTCCTAATGTCTCCAATGGGTTTAAGTACATACATTGTTTCCCAATAGACTCCGACAGGTGTAAGTCCCGCCGTGGCCTCCTAAGGTCTTAGATGGGCGTATGTACTTCCGTGGCTTCCCTATAGACTCTGACAGGTGTAAGTCCCGCCGTGGCCTCCTAATGTCTCCGATGGGTGTAAGCACTTACATATGGGGCCTCCCAACAGACTCCGATAGGTGTTAATGCTCGCGCGACAACCCCAGTCTTGGTGCGGTAACGAAACAGTTTTATATTTGACAAAGTGCATAGATAACACTGATCACCGATTTATAATCTCATAGATAATATAATTTACAAGTAAAGTTAAAAAGTTCATAATATACATAGTAACGTTTTCCCTTATGTACTGTAGATGATGTTGTTTACTGTACGTTCGTAGGTCGATAACTATCTTATTGCGACATGTTGCAGTCTATGAGTGTGCAGTTAACTTCTCTTCATTTGTAACCTTTAAAACTTCCGATCGGCCCTGGTATACTTATTGTTATATTTGTCATAACATATGTATCTTTGCTCCACAGGTGACGAAGGCCTAAGTGATGACTCTGCCACAGACCTGGAGCCTGGACCAACCAAGGAGGGCATCGGGATCGGGACGCTGCCCTGTCAGGAGAGGCCGTGTTAGCTGACCACCACTAGAGGGCGCCTCGGGCAGCGAGGGCATAAATACCAGCGGAAAGTAGCGCGCCTCCACTTTTGACGAAAGGCGTGCGCTCGAAAGGACGTGTTAGGACTAGGATTTTCACTGTTGCATAGACTTTCATTGTTTGGTCGATTTAGCTATATTTATTTTATTGTGTAAATATTATACTTGTGGAATTTATAATAATACTCTCGTTTGTTGCGTCAATTTTGTTTTATTGATAATAAATATTTTAATCACCCAATATTACTATAAGCACTGGCAAAACGGCCATCAGCTTAAAACAGAAAACAAATATACACAGAATCTTACCATCTATTATTAAATAAATAACAGTTAACAATATTATGCAGCAATAATTAACACCGTAATATTATAAATCTTAAATATGAACAGTAAGTTTGTTAAAAAACTAAATAGTTCCTAACCAATAATTTTATATCCTTATGACACAATATACTATAAAACTAAAACTATAACTCCTGAGGGAGTTATAACAATTTATAACTCCCGCGGGAACTATATACCTAGGCATTTGTCCTTCAGTACACCTGCATGTAATACCATCTGTTACGAGCAAATGTGATGAAATAGTTATTTGTGCAACAAGAGAGCAAAGTTGTTTTTTGTTGCGAGTGCTGATTTTGAGCCCCGAGCAAGCGAAGGATTCTATGTTTGGATCACGAGCGTAGCTAGTGATTTCAAGTTAGAATCCTGAGTGTAACGAGGGACTCAACAGCACGAGATGCAAAAAACTTTGCTCTCGTGTAGCACACACAACTTTTCACCTCAACAGCGAGAACATATTCGACTTTTTGTACTTTTCCTATTTGTAGGTAATATGTTTATAGTCTTTGTTGCTGATTTCAATGATATTATTAATTAGAAAATAGATACCTGCTGCTTGGAATGGAATAAAAATATAATTAAATTGAAATTATAATAATGAAATAATGAAATAATGAACTTTATTCTGCAAGTAGGCCACAAGGGCACTTTTACATGTCTGAGTCTACCGGCATTTCACAAGAGGAGACCACTGTTGAGAAGAAACGCCGAAAGAAACTCAACAGTCAGTCATTTTTTCAAAAAGCATAAGTACTTAACTATTACAATGATATGAACTTAACTATACGTAGTTCTACAAGAAAACATATTAAAAGTGTATTTTAAGACATAAGTAAGGAAAAGTGTAAGAATAAAATAGAAACTACAAGAAAGCCAGACGGTTTATCACAATTTATGTACGTTTGATATGCTTTCTTATTAGAACTGTGTCCCTTAAACTAGTTAGGTACAATCTAAGAAGGAGTCAGCTACGCGGTTTCTGGTTCAGGCCATGCATTTTTGTCTGTCAGATAGTCCTCTACTGTATAATATGCTTTTGACATTAGAGATTTTTTTAAATAATTTTTGAGAGATGGAAAGGCTAATTTTAAAACATGATCAGGTAACTTGTTATAAAAATGAATACATTGGCCTAAAAATGATTTACTTACTTTACGAACACGAAACTTTCTAATAGCAATTTTATTTTTATTTCTAGTGTTAAAACTGTGGACATCGGAATTTTTGTAAATGAATCTAGGTTTCTAATAACATACATAATACTCTCATAAATATATTGGGACGCTACAGTTAAGATGTTTATATCTTTGAAAATGTCTCTTAAGGAGTCACGAGAATTTAGGTTATATATCGAACGAATGGCTCTTTTTTGTAGCACAAATATAGTCTGAATGTCAGCTGCTTTGCCCCAAACCAGAATACCATATGACATGACACTATGAAAATAACTATGATAAACTAAACGAGCTGTATCAACATTACTCAATTGTCTGATTTTCCTAACGGCGTACGCCGCTGAACTTAATTTACCTGCAAGCACTGCTATATGTGGACTCCATTGCAAATTACTGTCCAATGTTATACCTAAGAATAATGCCTTATTCACTATTTCTAAACATTCACCATTTAGTATACGTTCCGACACTGTGCCTACCAGTCCCTCACAACTACCATGGTTGTCATTATTTGATCAAATTGGAAGATTGAGCAGACACATTACGTGGTAATTTATTATTACGGGATTTTGTTTATAATTTGATTGATATTTTTACTCGTAAGGCACCAAACTATATAAATACAAAAGAAAATAACAATCTGCACTCGATATTTTTTAAAGTAGGTAGGTTTCGAAACTGCGCTATGATAAATTGGTGAAATCATAAATTATTGGTACGGGTATTTACAGTATAAAGTTGAAATATCTTATCTTATTTAAACAAAAATCTATTTGATTTATATAAAAGATACAATGATGTAAACATTCGGTCGTTAAAAACAATATGTTGTAATTAAAACTTCTTCGGGTATTTTTTTTTATTTTATGGTTAAACGCGTAACGGAACTTGTTCGGATTTGAAAATCGAATTTTGAATTGATATGTTTTTATCACTCTTTTTCTATACATATAAAATAGAAAGAGTGCACCGAAATTCGAACGATTTGAATTTTATAATTATTAACCTTTGGCTGAGGTATGACAAATCGTGGTCAAAAATTGAAAAAAATTAAAAAGCTACTTTCTAATCACGCTCGAAACAAAATCGCATTTTATTCACTGTTTTCTGACAGCAAAATCGCCATGTTTGAGCTGGTGAGGTGAAAACAATAATGTGGGCATTCCCACTTTTCGATAGAACCGTTAGGTCACGGCTTCCTCAGATAACATGCGCGTCATGCGCGTGGATGACTGACGAAACTTGTTGAAATTAGTTTTCTTGTTATGTTGCCTGTTTTTAGGGTTCCGTAGTCAACTAGGAGCCCCTATAGTTTCGCCATGTCCGTCTGTCCGTCTGTCCGTCCGTCCGCGGCTTAGCTCCGTGATCATTAGTAGTAGAAAGCTGAAATTTAGTACGAGTATGTACATGTATCACGCCGACAAAACGGTAAAATAAAAACTAAAGAAAAATGTTTTTTTCGGGTACCTCCCGAACACCTAAAGTGGGGGTGAGTTTTTTTTTTTCGTTCAACACTAGCATGTGGAGTGTCGTTGAATAGGTCTTTTAAAAATAATAGGGGTCTTCAAACATCATTTTTTGATAAAGTCAGCAGTTTTGTAAATATTCGCTCGGGAAATTCATTATAAAAGAGAATATTGACTTATTGGCAGAACCCTTTGCCATTCTATTCAACAAATGCTTTGACAACTCTGTTTTTCCAGATCAACTAAAAGTGGCTAAGATTATTCCTGTTTATAAAAAAGGCCAAAAAAATGATCCAAAAAATTATCGCCCTATAGCTCTTCTGCCGGCACTCTCAAAGATCTTTGAAAAGCTCATTAAATTGCGTTTTTTAAGGCATCTTCAGGTTAATGAAATAATAGACTCGAGACAGTTTGGATTCCAAAAGAAGATGGGTACTATAAACGCAATCGATACTCTCATTGACGATATTGCGACTAAATTGCATGACAAAAAAAGAGTAATAGGCCTTTTCTTCGACTTGAGTTCGGCGTTTGATACAGTAGACCATTCGATACTTTTAAATAAATTAGAATTTTATGGGTTTAGAGGAAAAGCATACCATCTCATACGCAATTATCTTCAAAACAGATATCAGTACGTAGAACTCAAAAACACTGATTCGGGTATCATAGGTTTTGGTGAGCCTTTTAGAACGAAGAGAGTTAAGGTCGGTAGAGGAGTCCCTCAAGGTTCCATTCTGGGCCCAATTTTATTTCTTGTTTTTATGAATGATTTGGTTAATTACGTAAGTGGTAGTGTTCCTGACTGCTCTGTGGTCGTTTATGCTGACGACACTAACGCTATAGTCTCTGGCAGCAATATGGACGAGCTTAATAGTGTCACAAATAAAGCTTTATTGGCCTTTCATAACTGGTTTTCTAGCAACAACCTTAGTTTAAACAGTAGCAAGACACAAATGATACTTTTTGAACCTAACCTTAAGAAAGACGATAATGTTGCAGTGACTTTGAATGCTGATTACACTGCAAGCCCGGTAGATCATGTAAAATTTCTCGGGGTCTACATAGATTCGAACCTTAATTGGAAACGAGAGCTGGAAGCAATGGAGAACTCAATCAACTCCGCTTGCTATGCTTTACGAAGCCTGAGAGACGAATTGAGCTTGGTTCAACTTAAAGAAGTTTATTTCGCACTGGTGGAATCTAAATTGCGCTATAGTATAAAGTTTTGGGGCAACAGCTTTAAATATAATATAAATAGAGCCTTTGTTGTCCAAAAAAGGGCAATTCGTACGATGACACGCATTCCTCCATGGTCTTCTTGTAGAGATAAATTTGTAACGCTGGGCATTCTTACAGTACCTAGTTTGTACGTCTTTATTCTTCTTACAGAATTTGTTAAGTTGAGATCCAAGAACGTCACATACGAGGATGAAGAAGAGAGACTAGCTACACGTACTAAAAATATTGCACACACTTTTTATCCTAGACTTAAGGTTGTGAAGCAGTGTGCCAGGTATCAGGCGGTCACGCTATTTAATAAATTGCCCACTGAGCTAAAGGTCATTACGAACTGGTCCATTTTTAAACGAAAATTGAAATGTTTTTTGTTGGCGCGATGCTGTTATAGTGTTGAAGAGATATTCGAATAATTTAACTGTATGTATTTGAAATTTGATTTATTATTGTTATTATTTAAAATTCATATTGACATTTCAAACTTTTTACTTGACCATATAATTGTAATTGTAATTTTATTGTTGTTTTTCTTTATTTGATTTTATTTCTTTTCTTAGTAATTAATATATAATGTGATGTTAGAATAGTAGTAGAAATAATATAGCCTTAAGTAAAATCTGACATGTAACTGTTTCAAATACAATGTTTATTGTTATTGAATAAAGAATTGAAAGAATTGAATTGAATTGAAAGAATCCAAAAAAAAGTGTCCCCCCCCCCTCTTACTTCTCAACCACGGGTCAAAAAATTATGGAAAAATTCATGAAAATAAGGCCTTATTAGTACTTTCAATAAAACTATATTGAATAAAATCGGTTGGGCCGTTTTTGAGTTATCGCAAAAATTCATAATTTTCTTTAAAATGACGTAAGTGCCGCGCGGTGTTCTTATACTTCGCACCACATATTAGTTAAATGCCATACTGCATTAAACCATTTCGCTCAAACTGGTGCGTATAATCGATAAATTCCAGAAGGTAATAAGTAATTACAGTTGCTTTGGCGTTTACGACCTTTTTATAGAGCTTGAAATCTTTCTCGTAATTTAAATTTGATTTTATTGTCTATTGTGAAGGATGGGCAACTACGGAACCCTACACTGAGCGTGGCCCGACATGCTCTTGGCCGGTTTTTCTTTATGCTTTGTGTGTCGATCTTTGCGTTATGTATTTAAAATGCTTTTCATCTTATCGACCTCTATGTGGATACGATAATATTATTATTCAACGTGGTTACGCATTTGAATTTTTCTTTGAACTTTGATCTTTTTATCAATGGTTTTTCAAAAGTTGATTATATAACAATACCAGACGTAAATTCCTACTGATAAGTCGGAACACGGTCATCGTCGTGGACTACGCACTAACCTCATTGACCTTCCTATTTTATTTATGTAGACTGTAGGAGAAACCCCATGCCACCGGAGGTTATCAGGTAGGGTGTGTAGCGGTTGCTATATTACCGTTTATCTACACGCATACTGTAACATTTCTATGTATTTATCGTATGTGCATTACAAAACACTGGATCAGTAAAAAACCGGCCAAGAGCATGTCGGGCCACGCTCAGTGTAGGGTTCCGTACTTGCCTATCCTTCACAATAGTTTAAATTACGAGAAAGATTTCAAGCTCTATAAAAAGGTCGTAAACGCCAAAGTAACTGTAATTACTTATTACCTTCTGGAATTTATGGATTACACGCGCCAGATTGAGTGGAATGTTAATACAGTATGGCACTTAACTAATATGTGTAACGTTCGAAGTATAAGGACAACGCGCTGCACTTACGTCATTTTAAATAAAATCATGAAATTTTACGATAACTCAAAAACGGCTCAACCGATTTTATTCGATATAGTTTTCATTGAAAGTACTTATAAGGCCTCATTTTCATGAATTATTCTATATTTTTTTGACTCGTGGTTGAAAAGTAAGAGGGGAGGGGACACTATTTTTTTTATTTTCGGAGCGAATATTTTCAAAACTACTGACTTTATCAAAAAACAATGCTTAAAGACCCCTATTATTGTTAACAGACCTATTCAACGACACCCCACACACTACGGTAGAAACGAAAAAAAAAAACATCCCCACTTTAGGTATGTGTTCGAGAGGAACCCGAAAAAAAGTTTTTTTTTTTTAGTTTTGATTTTACCGTTTTGTCGGCGTAATACATAGGTACACATACTCATACAAAATTTCAGTTTTCTAGTGGGCGATTCTCCGGGCCGAGGTATTTTGCTTGACTTCGGTGGTCAATTTTATTTTTCATTTTTTTGATTCGTGACCCACAGATCCACGCCTTGTATTAAGATGGAGTGGAAGTAACCAAAATAGGCTTTTCTTAAGTTGCTAGAGGACATGGTGGGTGAAAGCCTGGATAACGCGTAGCAGGCCGAGGACAGTTTGTCACAGGCATAATCTATATGGGGAGACCAAGTCAACCCGGAGTCGATCATGAAACCCAAGTACCGAGTCGCGTCAACTTGTGGAACGGGCGTATTATTAGTTGTGATGTTTAGTGGGCCGTGTTTTTTCTTTATTTGAAAATGCACAATATTCGTCTTTTCCACGTTCAGAAGCATCCCATTTGCTGTAAACCAGTTAACTAATGAAGCCATGACCGAACATAGGATTGACTTCAAATTTTGAATGTTATCCGCGTTCACTATTATGCAGGTGTCGTCGGCGAACATAACGTATTCAGGGCCTCCACAGGCGGCTGTGATGTCATTAACCAGCATTGAAAACAGGTAGTTTCCCATGACAGAACCTTGGGGGACCGCACTTTTACACATATCAACACTACTATTCACTATTAAGTTATTGATGTAACCACTACGGACATCTTTTAACTTCACCCAGTATTCCGACTCCAGCTTTTGTAGACGAGTACTCAGCTCAGCGTTACCAGGATGAGAGGTTGCTAACATATAGTTTTAATTTGGTTTACTTATATCTTTCCGTAATTGTTTAATGTGTCCATTGACCCACACACTTGTATTTTTTACAGGATATTTTTTAATGGGAAAATGTAAATTTAAATAATGTTTAATACGTATCCCGTTATGAATGTCGGATACGTATTTGAATATCGAAAGCTAATATATCCAACGTTAAAAAGTCGACGATCAAAATATCTTAAGTTAAAATATCGAACGATCTAAATATCTACTATCATTATATCGACGTTTGGAATACCTAAAAGTCAAATACTAATCCAAGAAAATTAGATTGCAATATATGGAAAATTTGGCAAAATTAAAGGACAACTTTTATCTATCAGGATATGTAGGTTATAGAGCCAAGTTTAATTTTATCTACTCTCCCCCCCTCTCAGGGGTGAGCGTCACCCCCCCGCGCCCTCGAATGTGTCCCGGAGCGCGGTATTTTCCACTTTAAAAGAAAACCGTGTACGATACATACAAAGTGAATAGGAACGAAATAATCCTGAATAAATTTACTATAAACCTTTTATACATACAAAAGCGATATCACTTATAGAATCGGCGTAATCTGTTACCAAATACTAACGTTTTTAATTATTGATCTTTTTTTTCTGCTAAAAGGTTAGTTATCTCAAAAACTGCACACTTCTCGGCCAAAATATGTATGACAAAAGTAAAGAATGGACAATGTTCTTTCTAAAAATGTATAATTTATGTCTGTTTCTCTTTCATTTACCGTTGCAATGCTATTTTTAAAATTTATGTCATTTGGCCATTATGCGAAATATAAATATTCGTACTAGTTAAACGGTGTTACTTGCAATACCATAGACTTCTTATATGTTTTTCTGTAATTTACAAGTATTGAACTATATTCTGTATTTTTTTTTTTTTTTAGCCTCACTATTTTAGGAAATAAGGGGTGTGTGGGGAAATCGTCAAGTTTTGCTCATTTTCGTAAATAACTTCAAAACCGTTTAATTTAGAATTATATAATACATATATTTGAGATGTTCATAATGTACCCTTTCATTTGATATGTCACACGATATACTATGCCTTTTTTTTTTCTATTTTGCTCCCTAAACTGGCCCTCATGTCAAAATTTATTTATTTGCGTTACGTTACGTTACACGTCCATATTTGGGTCATCAATTCACATACGTGTACAAAATTTCAACTCAATCGGTCCAGTAGTTTCGGAGCAAATTGGCTATGACCGACGGACGGACTGACACAGACACACGAGGGATCCTACTATAATCATAGCGAATTTTCTCCGAAACTACTGGACCGATTGAGTTGAAATTTAGTACACGTATGTAAATTGATGACCCAAATATGGAAATGTAACGTAACGTAAAGTAAATCAAGTAATTTGAAACATGGGGGCCAGATTTGAGGGGCAAATTAGAAAAAAAAATAGCAAAGTATATCGTGTGACATATCAAATGAAAGAGTACGTTATGAATATCTCAAATATATATATTTAATAATTCAAAATTAAACGGTTTTGAAGTTATTTACGAAAACGAGCAAAACTTGACGATTTCCCCACACACCCCTTATTTCCTTAAATAGAAAGTCTAAAAAAAAAAAAAAAAAATACAGGATATAGTTCAATATTTGTAGATTACAGAAAAACATATCAGAAGTCTATGGTATTGCAAGTAACACCGTTTAACTAGTACGAATATTTATATTTCGCATAATGGCCAAATGACTTAAATTTTAAAAATAGCATTGCAACGGTAAATTAAAGAGTAACAGAAATAAATTATACATTTTTAGAAAGAAAATTGTTCATTCTTTACTTTTGTCATACATATTTTGGCCGAGAAGTGTGCAGTTTTTGAGATAACTAACCTTTTAGCAGAAAAAAAAGATCAATAATTAAAAACGTTAGTATTTGGTAACAGATTGCGCTGATTGTATAAGTGCTATCGCTTTTGTATGTATGAAAGGTTTATAGTAAATTTATTCAGGATTATTTCGTTCCTATACACTTTGTATGTATCGTACACGGTTTTCTTCTAAAGTGGAAAATACCGCGCTCCGGGACACATTCGAGGGCGCGGGGGGGTGACGCTCACCCCTGAGAGGGGGGGAGAGTAGATAAAATTAAACTTGGCTCTATAACCTACATATCCTGATAGATAAAAGTTGTCCTTTCATTTTGCCAAATTTTCAGCTAATCTTACTGAATTATACCGAATTGCTAAAATATCGAATGTTCAAAATATCTACAATAAAATTATCGAAACATGTTAATATCAAGCGGTGGTTCACAAACAACTATCTAACTTTATATACTCTCATAATCTGCTGAGCCCCTTTCAGTCTGGTTTTCGACCCAGCCATAGTACATGCACCGCGCTTCTCAAAGTTACTGAAGATTTCAGACGGGGCATGGAGGATCAACTGGTCACAGTACTTATTCTGATTGATTTCTCCAACGCATTCAATACTGTTGATCACGACATCCTTCTTGCCTTGCTCGAACATCTAAATGTGTCCCCCTCTGCCCTAAGTTGGTTTTCCAGTTATCTTCGTGGTCGCCGGCAGGCAGTCCGTGTAGACCGATCTTTGTCCGACTGGTGTGACTTAGCCACTGGCGTTCCTCAAGGAGGCATTCTTTCTCCACTGCTATTTTCCACCTTCGTCAACTTCATCACTCCCGATCTTCGCTGTTCTTACCATCTGTATGCTGACGACCTACAGATCTATGATCAATGTAAAGTGGCTGACGTTACCGCTGCCATTGACAAATTAAACTTAGACCTGTTACACATTCAACAATGGTCGGAGAAATTTGGCCTGTTTGTGAACCCTTCTAAGTGTCAGGCTATTGTCATTGGTAGCTCTCGCCAGCTTGCCAAACTTGATCTGGATTCTCTCACACCACCTAATTTCAATGGAATGCCTATTATATTTAGTCCCAGTGTCAAGAATTTAGGAGTTCACTTGGATAGCACACTGAGCTGGAAGGTACAGGTGAGCGAAATCAGCAGGAAAGTCATTGGCTCGCTTCATGCTCTGAACAAACTAAAGAACTTCTTGCCCATTAAAACCAAGGTGTTACTAGTAAATACCCTAATCCTGCCGATAATTGACTATGGTGATGTGTGTTATCCGGACTTAAATGAAGATCTTCTTGATAAGTTGGATCGACTTCTTAATAATTGTATTCGTTTCATTTTCTGTCTCCGTAAATATGATCACGTGTCCTCATTTCGCTCTCAACTTGGCTGGTTTCCCATCCGTCAACGACGCAACATTCGTATGCTTTGCATTCTCTATTCGATTCTTAACGATCCACAATCTCCTGAATACCTCAAGACTTTCTTCTGTTATATCGAATCCACTCGTAACCGTCATTTTCGCTCTTCTGGCAATCTCGCCCTTTCTATCCCTCTTCACCGCACTGGTTTCATGTCCAATTCATTCTCAATTCAAGTGGCTCGCCTCTGGAACGGTCTTCCTCTCTCAATTAAACAGGCACCGAGTAAGCTAGCGTTTAAAAAGTCCGTGTGCAGCTTCTTTGCTGGCAGAAATGAAGTCTCGTAGTCTATCTGCTTAGTATGTTTCATCGCTGTATATATTTATGTATATATTTATTTATATTATATATGTTTATATTATATCAGATGTATGTATATATTTACATGTATTATAATTATGTTTTGTTACTTATGTGTAAGTTAGTTGCACCGCCTACAATTTTTCCGCTTTGCCCTAAGGTTGATTGGTAGAGAATGCCTCATGGCATTAAGTCCGCCTTTTGTACGATAAGTTTTCTTTTGTGCAATAAAGATTAAATAAATAAATAAATATCGAAACCCAAAATATCAACCATCAAAAAGCCAACGTTTAAACTATCGAAATTTGAAATAGCGAACGATCTTAATATCTACTGTCATTATATCGACGGCTGACATTCCGAACGCCCAAATGCCGAACGGTTATTAAATTGCACGTGGACAAAACAGGAGGGTAGATGCGAAATAATAATGAGCTGTTTGTGAAAGTCCAAATCTAGGGCTCTCGCTGGTTAGGACGCGTGCCGACACAGAGCACCCTAGAGTGTTTTTGTAAAGCCGGAGGCGCGGAGGGATGAATGAATGAATGAATGAATGATCTTTATTTGCATAAAATGTGGTACAAGGTTGTTTGTGCTAATAGTTACATGGAAACACACATTTCACCAGCAGCTGGCATGCAAAAATACAATGAAGTATATCTGGTATACCTACATATGCTATGATTTTAATATTAACAATCTCATTGGGAGTGCAGCCCTCGCCCGCCGTGACAAAGCTCGGGAGCTGTGCGAAGCAAGGAGTTCAAGGAGTTGTAATATGGCTTTAAGTATGTTTTGTAGCATTGTAGAATCCCTTTGCACCATATTAACGATTTAAAATCTGCGTTAACTTGGGATTGATCACTGTATCGTTTGGCCGACCGCGCGCAACTAACGCTCATCTCATATCATAATGATCCCACAAAACCTTCATTTTATAAGTGACTAGAAGGTGCCCGCAACTTCGTATTCGTACGCGTATTTTTTTATACCGTAGTCGAATAAAAAATAGCCTCTGAATGTCCAGCAATCCCTGTACCAAAGTTGACGAAAATTTTTCCAGCCGTTTGGGCGTGATGAGAGGACAAAGGGAATGCTGCTCAACAGATGGCGCCAGACTGGCGTGGCGCCGCGCGCCCATACATAACAAAATGACGATCTGCATCACGCTATAAAGATTTTTCCTGAAATAATATACATTGCATTTAAATATAAATAATATAACGACAAATCCACATAAAAAAACTGTTAACAACCCTACTATACCATGTACAAGTACATTCTGAAGACATCATTCGTCAAAATTTTAAAGTTTTCGTAAGCGTACCATGAATATCGTAGACATGTTATTTATATGAGCATAGGAATAAAAACAAAAAACAAAGGGTGAACTAATTATATACAACTAGCGACCCGCCCCGGCTTCGCACGGGTGATATGCCGATAAATAATTATGCATGTATTATACATATAAACCTTCCTCTTGAATCATTCTATATATTAAACAAAACGGGTGCGTACCACGAGATATAAATAACTAAGTACAATAGCAATGCTATGATGAATAAATGAGAGAGTTTTAAAATAAAACGTAACTGTCACTATGACACATTGTTCAGTTCAGATCAGTAAGCGTCCATTTCATTTGTTATTATTATTTTTAAGCTCAAAGTTTGTACAAAATGTGGCCTTATTATTAGTAATGGAGGTATAGAATTGTATGACGACATTTAAAGTTCTAAAAATAGTAATATTGCTTTGCTGATCCGCGATATAATAACGTGCCAGTTAATTTGTGCTAACCCGTTATACTTATTTGCGTATTTTTTCATGCATAAATGCATTAAATAGTCCCACCCTCCCACCACGATAGGAAAAATAAAATAAATACGCAAATAAATATAACAAACCACCACCAAATTAACAAAACTTACTCGACACGTGTTTCGCCTCTCTACGAGGCATCATCAGGAGATGTCGACGGTCTGGAGTCCGACGACCGAATGAGCTGCCCAGGCAGGTCGGCCAAATATATGGGTCAAAATCAGAGAGGTGAGCATTATGCTTCTGAGAAAGTTTTTGTAAATAAAATAACATGATATTACTAAAAATTTTATTTCAAAATAAAGTTTTTGTCCATAATTACACGGCACTTAGCTTATTTGTCTTTCTTTACTAATATTTTATTTGATTTTAAACAAAAAAAGGTCTAAATAGTCATTCCGGGAATGCGTCCTTATACCATGTTTCATAGTTCAAACAAGTCCAAAATGTTTATAATCAAGACTTAAAACTGTCATATCCTAATATTAGCTTTGAAAATCATCAAATTAAGAATAAAAGTATAAAATACATTAATAGCAGTTTAATTTCTTCATATTTTGACTATTCAAATGCTGTCTGACGTTTATTAAATCATTCCGTGAACGCGGTGGATATCGATCTATGTAAATACAAGAACACACGCTAGGTGGCGTTAGCGAGCAACAGCGTGAAGTTCTCTAGTCAAAGCAACAGGCGTGTTTCGTGATTTCGGAAAAAAATAATTGATTTTGTTGGTAAGTACCTTTTAAATTGATATGTGTGAAGCGTACTTTAATTCCCTGTCACTACGGGAACGCTGTTTGAATATGAGTTTTTCGAAAATTTGCATGTTTTTTTGCAAAATTCTAATAAATATTACAGCTCACTTGTTCATAACCTCAAAAACCAATAGCTAACATGGCGGCGTCAAGCGCGACATGAAAATATTCATCAAATAGTCATTTCGGGAACTGTCATTTCGGGAACCTTTGCGTATATGCCGGGCGTTCCCGAAATGGCGCGGGCGTTCCCGAGATGACAATTTTTGGGCTTAATGATGCTCTAATGCTTTTAAAAAGCATAACTATTCAAAATTTTGGTTTTAGGTATTCATTAAGTACGAGCAACATGGAAAACTAAAAATAAAAATAAAAGGAAGTCAAAAAAAGGATTAAAAGAGGACAGTATAGCTTATAAAAAATATCGTGAAAAGGCTAATGCAAGGAAGCGCAAGTTTTTAAATAAAAGGACACCTGAACAAAGAGAGATGAAGAGACTGAAAGATAGGGAATATTACCATACAACTCTCCATACAACTGTATCAATAGTCAAAATTATTGCGAGAAATTAAACTGCATTTTCAGTCGAAGAGAGAGATAAAGCAAGTCCAGTACCATTAGAAATGATAGACTTAGACATAGAAAAGAATGAAGAGTTTCTGAATTCTCTTCACATCAACAGAAAAAGTATTTATGACGCCGTAATACGGATCAGACAGTTCAGATGATGAGAATTTCCAAAAGGTTTCAGTTTGACGTCATGGAAAAAAATGACGATATTTGTGCTGGTACATCGTACGGAAATGATAATGAGAACTTCCACCCAAACGTGATACGTCGTCCAAAGACATTTTTGCTAGTAAATGTACCAACTGAAAATAAAAAAATACAATACAGATACGTTGCAGTCGCTGACACCTCAGTTAATGAAGATGGAGAAATAAAAGTCAGCTTTCTTCGTTGTCAGCGGAACTTGTCATTTTGGGAACACTCACATCATTTTCGGGAACATCACAAAAAACGGCTAATAAATCACTAATAAGTAATACTAAAGTTAAATCTTGCATGTACAATATGAAATGACTTTTACACTTTTGTATTTATATTATTAAAATGTAACGTAGTGCAAAAATGTTTACAATAAATTAAAATTTTGGAGCGAAATTTACACCAATTGAAAATTTATGGAGAGTACTTTGAAAAATAAATGTTTTCAATATAAAAATATACAAAATAACAACATTATACGATTTAGGAACTGGTTAATTACAATTTCTTGAAGGTGATTCTTAAATGCGTTGGTTATATTATTATAAAAAAAAAATTTAAAAGTTTTCTCGAAATGACTTTTGTATCTGGCATTATTCTTATTAACTGGTAGAATTTCTAAAATATATATTTTTGTGCGTGCCTCTTCACAGGAAAGGTTCATGACAAATGACACAACAGACTCCACTTGTTAGTTTTCTTCAAAAGAAAACTTAATTTCTCAGATATTTGAAAACCTGAAATGCTCACCTCTCTGATTTTGACCCATATAATCCGGCCACCCCTATTATGTAAGTGAGGGTAAGATGCAAAAATAAGTAGTAACGGTCATGTAACGACACATTCTGGACAGTTGCACGAAGCTGTTTGGATAAAATCTGGCCTGATCGGCTTCGCTAGCCGTTTTTTAAATAATGAAATGAATAAGGCGTTACTTTGCGGATATACATATTAACTAAAAATAGTAATATTGCTTTGCTGATCCGCGATATAATAACGTGCCAGTTAATTTGTGCTAACCCGTTATACTTATTTGCGTATTTTTTCATGCATAAATGCATTAAATAGTCCCACCCTCCCACCACGATAGGAAAAATAAAATAAATACGCAAATAAATGAAGGGATGTTTACAAAAACAACATAACTAACATTTTTGGCGGATTTGAGTTATTGGTACCACAGTGTTCATCTTAGAAGAAGCTACAAGTCTTGGAAAAGATGTTGTCCAAAAGTTACCCCATTTGTCCAAAATCGGCACCTAAAAATATACCCATTTTACAAAAACTACATATCTACATTATTTTTTACAAAAAGAACATAACTATACTTATACTTAGGTACTATAGTACCCAATATCTGACATATTATATTATGATTATTATTATGATTTAACTGTATGGGTTCACGTAAAAAAACTTGATTTTAAATATAATAATTATATACATACATACTTTTTTGAGTAGGTTGTGTAACTGGCAATTACATCATTATTACTTTCATACCTAAATGAAAACCATATTTACTCTGAAAACTTAGTTTTATTGCCCAGGACAAAATAAAAATTATGTGATGGTTTATTTTCTATATTGTTTAGTTCATGTGCTGGGACTTTTCCGTTCAATTAAATACATTTTTCCTATCAGAGGACATACCTATTTACCAAATGATCAGGATTTTAGCCTTATTGGAAACAAGAAAAAGACGTTGTCTCCAGAAGTGCCCAATGACTGGAATGCTATAATGGAAAGTGCTCACGAACGACCATCACCATTTATAGTAAAAAAAATCACCCATGATTCATTCTACAATATAAAGAATGCTGTTTCAGGTTACTTTTTAGGGTTCCGTACCCAAAGGGTAAAAACGGGACCCTATTACTGAGACTTCGCTGTCCGTCCGTCCGTCCGTCTGTCACCAGGCTGTATCTCAACAACGGTGATAGCTAGACAGTTGAAATTTTCACAGATGATGTATTTCTATTGCCGCTATAATAACAAATACTAAAAATAAAATAAAATAAATATTTAAGGGGGGCTCCCATACAACAAGCCTTTATTTCATAGAATAAGAAGATAATTTCTAGAGAAAGTTGTTTTATTTTCGTACAAAAAGAACATAACTAACAATATTTTACAAAAACAGCATAAGTGACGAACCTATTTTTTTATTTTTTTCAAAAAATACTGGTCTTTGAAATGTGTAATAGTATATTTCTGAACTATTGGCCACTTACTAAAATCACCTATACAATATTTATCTCTAATAACTAGTATGTAAGAAGACATTAACTTTTTTTTGTTTCCTGTAAAATCATGTCTAGTGTAGTTATGTTGTTTTTGTAAACATCCCTTCAAATATAACAAACCACCACCAAATTAACAAAACTTACTCGACACGTGTTTCGCCTCTCTACGAGGCATCATCAGGAGATGTCGACGGTCTGGAGTCCGACGACCGAATGAGCTGCCCAGGCAGGTCGGCCAAATATATAATCCGGCCACCCCTATTATGTAAGTGAGGGTAAGATGCAAAAATAAGTAGTAACGGTCATGTAACGACACATTCTGGACAGTTGATGAAAAAATACGCAAATAAGTATAACGGGTTAGCACAAATTAACTGGCACGTTATTATATCGCGGATCAGCAAAGCAATATTACTATTTTTAGTTAATATGTATATCCGCAAAGTAACGCCTTATTCATTTCATTATTTAAAGTTCTTTTATTGTATTATTTATGCAAACAAAAGTAGTTTAACTAAGTACATAATATATAATTTCATATTAATAACGTTCACAAGATATAATGAACTTTTGCTATTATACAATCAAATCAATATTTTTATTAGGAATAACGGTCAATTAGCATAATGCTCGTGTTGTACAATGATTTTTTATATAACACTCAAATAAGTATACTCTAAATTCAGTTGACATAAACATACCTACATAACGTATATCGATCATAGCGGTTCTCTTATTTTCGCAGAAAATTGTTACGCCGATTATCACTTCCCAACTCCCGTTTCGCGGAATTTTATTTCGCCGACCTTTCATTTCCCAACATATCAATTGCCAACTTATTAATTGCCAACCTCACCGTTACCAACTTAACTTTTGGTCTGTGTTTTATTACGTAAATTTTTAAAACGCCACCTTTCATGTAGCAGAATGTTTTAGTTGGCATAAATGGCATAATATACACTTAGTTGTTTATGGGTGAATCAACTTTTAAGTGCACCTTATTGCTATGGTTACGCAAAATTTGTCCCTCGGACAACCTAATCATTTTTCTATGAAACAGTATGAAGATGTCACTTGGACAACGGGGACTGAGTAAACAACACAAAAAAAGTTGATTCACCATTATTGTTTACCAAATGTTTTATTGAGTAGCGTTTCGTTTAGCAACTCCGTTTTATTAACACATCGTGGGTAAGCGCTACCTAACAGAATTCTTGAACATAAATCTACATCTCAGAAGAAAAATTATTGATGTGCATTGCTTCCAATTTGAAAGTGTAGTGGTATTATTAGTAAATTCTTGCTAATTTAATTTAAAACAAAAAATTAAAAACTATTCTAAAAGTAAATTATAAATATAATATGTTTTTTTTTTGTAATACTTGCAAGCATTTTAATATTACCTTCATGTAAGTAAGCAATCTGACGCATGTCATAAAACAAACCTAACCTAACCTACAGTTTTTGGGTTTTGACCCATATTCCATTTTGTCGCAGTTACTCTTGCTTGCCAGAGTTTCGGCCAACCAAAAAATATGTAAGCATTGGTATGTATCTTTTTCTTATTTGTAACTTGCCTAATGTATGAAAAGGGAACTGTTCCATCAACGAAACGTTAATCTTCCAAAAGTTGTTCGACCAAGTGAAAGATTTGACTAATGATTAGTCTGCCTAAAGTTTAGAGGCATAATAATAATCTGCTTTACAATAATTCTGCCAAGTGAAAAGTTGTCATACAAAAATTTGGTAATCGTTAGTTGTCAAAGTGAAAAGTCGGCGAAACGTTAGTTGGCAAATGAAATTCGGCCAAAAAACGTTCTGCGAAAAGGCAGGATACCGATCATAGCATATACTTTAGTATAGTGATTAGAAAATATAATAGCGTATGATATAAGTACTAAATAGGCAACTGCTAGCCCAGCTAGCAAAATAATAGGGGTTTTCAAACATAACTTTTTGATAGTCAGCGGTTTTGTAAATATTTGCTCCGGAAATCCAAAAAATAGCGCGGAGCTAAGCCGCGGACGGACGGACAGACGGACATGGAGAAACTATAAGAGTTCCTGGTTGACTACGGAACCCTAAAAATTTGGTAACAATTTAGCAAAAGTAAATGCATCAGAAAATACTCAATCGGTAAATATAAAGGGATAATTACATGAATATAGGTACACTCGAGAACAAAATAAAAATTCCGTGGTTTTAACACTCTTAACGTGACCGTACTCGCTAGCGACAGCGAAAGCGATTTGTATGGAGAACAGTACAGCGCAGCGCTCCTACTTTGTAGAACTACAATTCTCCATACAAATCGTTTAAGCGGTCGCTATAGCGAGTACGGTCACTGTAAACTCATGGTAAGGGTACTGTTGCTCACGGAAAGCATCATTTGATGACGCGGAGTGATCGTTTGAGAGTTTTTTACAAGGTTTTTTCTACTCCAGTACTTTTTTCTGTCATTTATATAGTTACTAACTCTAATATAAAGACATAAATTATGAAAGTCTGTAAAGTCTATACTCTATTGCCCAAAAAAACACTGCTAAACGATGTTATAATGTCGCCAAAAAAGCATCACTTAGTACAGATATTTTTGTTCTCGTAAGTGTGTAGAACTGTAGATGTAAATGAACTCGAATGTACCACAGATTACAAGATAAACAGCTGCATCCACACAATTTGCAATTTAAAAAAAAGCTTATTGCTAAGGCATTGCTGCCAACTTAAAAAAAAAGTTTTATGTTCAGTGCATGAATGGACGTCAGTAAAAAAAAAGTTTATGATACTTTTTTTTTTAATTTTGAAGATTCCGAGCGGGAACATTTATTTTCTTTGTTGTTTATTTGCATTTTATTTATGAAAGGTCGAGTCGTAGAAAAAGTATTGTATGCAACGTTGTATAAGTAGGTCAAAAAACGCTCGTGGCATCTTTCTTACGATGTTCGCTACGCTAACATCGTAACCCATTTGCCCCTCTTATACAAAGGTTGCATAAAATACTATTATTTACACTTTCACCTGTCCCGTTGTAATGGAATTTTGCAAGTTAAATTTGGCCCACTTTCCGGTTTCCAATTGAGCTGAACTTTTGCACGAATATGCAAATCGCGTGACTCTGCAATATTATGATGACGTGGAGCTGATCTGGATGGAGCTGGAAGGTGGCTATAGGAACTCGGTAATAAATAAGTAATAATAATAATAATAATAAGTTTTACTAGCGCAGTCAGTCACCGCAGGGCAGTTTATGGCGAGCTGTTGGGGGGTAGCGACCCCACGTACCTGAGTGCTCCTGGGGATCCTGACGGGGGGTGATGGGTCGGGGCCTCCGCCTCTGTCTTGCCTTAACCGGCCGGGCAGAGTGGAGTCGTGAGAGTTTCGGCTCGGGGGCGGATGTGGAAACGTAAGGGGTTAGTTGGCTGCGGTTTAAAGCCCAGTATTACACCTCTCCGCCCTTAGCCTTCCGCACTGGTGTTGCCCTTAGGCCACTCTATGTGTCGCTTTTTATGGGGGCCCATCTAGCGGGAGGCGAGTCATCGTCTACCTTTTTTTTTGCTATGAGACACTTTTCTTGGTAGACGTCCGCCTGTCTCAAACAATAGCCCAGTAATTAGTCCATCGCATTTCATGTAATAGCCTAGTACCATGTTTAGACTCCATACAACCACAATAGTTCTTACATCTTGCGGGTGCTGTCTCTGTGTGCGTCCCATGACACAGGCAGGGGGAGCATCCGCATGGTGTACCCCTTACATTTCATTAAATTGTCGAAAGGGCCTCTGCTCGTTGGCTTCGGCTCCGTGCACGCCTCCCAAAGGTCCGGGACACCATTGTCCCGTGAAAGGGTGCGACATACAAATAATAATAATAATAATTTATTGATAAAACATAATGTACAGAGGTAAATATATAAATAAGTAAAGCAATCATATCGAGTTTGGGCTCTTTAGAATCGTCTTTGTGAGCAATTGATGGATGTTAAAAGAAAAGTACAGTCGGCTATAAAAGCTTGTCACAAAAACGAAATTTTTGACAGAAACATTTCTACAGATTCCATATTGACAGGAATCTTGTTGTACCTATCGATTTATTGCTCAACAGTATGAGCCATTTTTTTTAATATGTAATTTAAATAAAAGCTTGTAAAAAGAAATCGAAAGCTTGTAAAAACTGAAAAGCCAAAAATAACCCGTTCAGGTACAGATTACATTATTTGAATCCCTTTTTGAAGTCGGTGCCAAACCACACATATTGACAGAAATCTTGTATCGTTTTATTGTTCAACAGTATGGGCGTTATTTATAAATCTGTAATGTAAATGAAAGCTTGTAAAAAGAAATTGTGTCTTAGGAAAAAAATAAACAAAAATGAGAAATAAATTATTTATTGAAATATTGAAAGACTTATTAAAAGTAAAGCGAATAACAAAAAAAGCGCTAAGTAAAGCGTGCTAATGATAGAACTGCTTTGTGCGTGTTGAGTCTTGAGACTTAGTAGAGTTTTTTTTAGTAGAGTTCTTCTCAGCTCCGACACAGGGGACATGTAATATCACACGGCTGAGGATGACTGCTACTTGGTTGTTTATACCCAAGATGTCATTAATATTCTTATTTAAAATATCATTGGCCGCCTTTTTCATGTCATCGACGAACCGCGTTACATCTTCATTTAACTTTTGGTTCATGTTTCGCCTTATCTTCAACTGAGCATTTGAGTCCGAAAACAAACTTTCAGCGTAAGAGTTTAAAACTCGCAGAGAAGTCGCGAATTTTTTTAATGTCATTGCTTCATAAAACTTTTTTAGTTTCCGAATCCGAAACTAACTTTATCGCTTCAATTTGGTTCGTAGTATTCTTCGATGCGTTGAGCACCTGGGTCGCCACATTTGTCAATCCCTTATCGTAAGCTCCGAACAAACCGTTGAATTCCAAATACTTGTCTGAAAGCGAGGTGTATTGTTCTTTCATAGCGTTAAAAGTTTTCACATAAATACAACATGTAGTTCTATTATTGTAAATATAAAAACATCCATTAACGGATGTTTTGTTTAGCCACGAGAGTCTGTTAGATTACTGGAGAAAAACGTCGAAAGAAGATTCATCTGTCTCGCTCTCGCCTTGGTAGGGCACCACTTTATAATTCTGCCCAGCGGCCCGGCGACTGCGAGTTCCCGTAATTGTTCGGACCTCGTCTCTAAGTTGAATCATCACATGAGTCAGGGATTCAGATCCCGCTCTATAATCTTCATCGCTCAAGTTCTCACTGTATGAAGTTTCTTCAACGATCACGATGAGGTTTTCAGCAGCGCCGCTGATCTTACGATCTATGATCTTTGACATATCGGCTCGCTCTATGTCCAGTTCTTCCCGGATGATCCGGCAAATGCCTTCCAGCCACGTCACGTGATCGAGGATCGTCTTGACGAGCTGCTTGATTCTTTTGACGGTAGTTTCGCCCTGTCGTTTCATAGCCTGGGCCGCCGCCACGGCCTGGTGGTCGGTGAAAAATAACCACCTGGGAGGATTGTCGATCGTCAGCTGATTCCGTCTGATGTTGGCATTCTCCTACGTTATCTTGTCCTCGGAAGTTAGTTGTACCGTGAGTTGCAGCATTTTCAAAGGACTGCTCACACCCTTGCCGAGCAACTCTCTCGTCTCGTCGATGAGGTTCAAAACAACAGTTGCCATTTTCAAAGTCACTGAGCAGAGTCGCTGGATGCGTTTTCTCTTTTTGTCGAAATCGCGCCTGGCGTTACTGTTATTAAATGTGCCAAAGACGCTGGCGACAGACTCTATCTGCGACACGATGGCAGTCTCGTTTCTGGTGATTTGTCCGACCTTAATGTTCACGTCGTCCATCGTATTGTAAATTCCGTTGCTGATCTGGAATATATTTGAATTCAAACCTTGGCGCAGCTCGTGGGCGATTTGGTTCAACGCTGGCGATAAGAATTTATAATTCTTCGTCTCGGCTTCCATGATGAGCTTCTGAGTTTTGATCAGACGGGTGAACGTTTTAGTGATGTCGCCGACGACGCCGGCGCGGGCCGGCGCCACCGCGGCGGCGAACGCCGCGAACACTACGCACGCTGTGGAGAAGTTCATTCTTCACACGAAACTCTATACGAATGTGACAAAATTGCGACACCGCTTATTAACATTGGAAATGTTTTTTCGATCGCGTTGGTAGGGGACCGTTTTCAGCGAAAGTGCGACATCGCTCTGGCGTCGTCAATTTTGGGGCTACGCGGGTCAATGGGGTATCAAAAGACGTGTCTTGACGAGATCTACAAGATGGTGTAAAAAAAAGTTGAAAAAATCAAATACTTTTTCGAAAAAGTGCAAAAATGTCGAAAAATTACGTGATTATTTTGCGACTTCTCAACTTAAATCGACGATATCTCAAAAACGAAAAGCGATATCGAAAAAATTAAAAAAAGCACTCGGGGTATTGAGTTGGGCTACAGTTTGCAAAAAACGGAACTTTACTATCTGTAATGGAGTTGGAGAAAGCTTTACCTTTATGTGGCGGAGTTTTCGCGGCGTGCGGCGCGCGCGTATACTATAGTGAGTTTCGTGTACTAGTAAGTTTAATATTTTTTTAGTTAAGTTGTAAACCTTGATGTTTTTAGATGTTTGTAATAAAGTAAGAAAAAAAATATATAATGTATACAATAAAATACTTTTATGTAAAATTTTTTTATTTCTTTGTTTCTCTATTTGCTATACAATCTACTACCTATGTATCAATCATACAATCTCGTGCCCTTCTAGTACTTTGAAAATGAATCGTATTAATTAAACAAATAGTACATTACATCAGAGGCCGGGAAAATGAGTAGGTATATACGGCCGAGCGAGCGTGCGAGCGAGGCCGGATAGTGATACGAGGCCGGGAATCCGTTTTCACGACGAGGCATGTATAGTGCTTTTCTCAAACATACAATGAAATAAAAAAATATACTTCAAAGAACAACATTTTATTAATTGACAAATAGGACATTTTAGTCTAACAACCAACTGCAACCTTTAAAAACAAAACCTGCTTTTTGTCAAACCAGCCAGCTGTATGAATGACCTTGTTGTTGAAACCAAAAAAAAGTTACTTTGCAGGCCTAGGCCTAGGCCTGAAAAGCAGTATGAAATCCCTTTACAGTCCCCTTGAGTTGTTGCGCCCAAAAAGCGATACTTCCGAGCCTATTATAAGGAACGTAAAGACAATATTTCATTGCATGTTTGAGAAAACAAAATTTACTCTGCCTACTACGTGGCGATGGCGTGATGAAGCAAATATTAATTTTCAACTTATTTTATTATCACTGTGACACGTGCGACAGGCTCTGTACCACCCTTTTCATAGTCAATTTTTGTATTATTGCTCGTAAGCGGCACTATCTACTCACTTTCTTCGAATTTTGAGTTGCACTCTATTTATATAATAAAATAAAAGCATTGACAGGTAGCCGTAGTTACCAAAAGCAATTGAGTGGCTATAAACAATGAAGTCCTATTTTTTTCATGGTCTCAACTTATTTTAACAATATAATTACTATTGCTTCATGACTCCACTAATTCCACTATCGTTTATCTTATTTTATACGTAGAGAACGAGAACTTACCTATAGACTGTTTTTTTCATTTGTTACAAGATAAATTGTTTGACACATGAAGTAGAAAGTTCCTTCAACTAAAAAATTATGATTATTATTTCTATACTTCGTCTTCTCGAACGTAGGAATAGCGTGGCTTGGGTAATGCTGATGATTCCACATCTGGCGGACGAAAGCGTGTGTGCAAAAGGCGAAAAAAAGGCTGAGCTTTGTTAAAGGGCGTAGTCCGTTTATAAAAAATAACGGTACTCGCCGGTACCTGCTACTAACCCTTGTGTTTCTCTTGCGCAAAGAGTTGTTTCCATTATAGTTTGCCCTATCTAAGTGCATTTCCAATGTACCAGAAGGTCGTGAAAGGCACGAGATCTGTGATTTTTTTTATAGAGGCAGGGCGCCAGTAGATAACAGTTGAACTCGTCGCCAAGTTTGACCTATTGCCAAAATAGCTTCAATAGCAACGAGATAACAGTTTATGGGTACGTATTCCGGTTTGGGGAGTGTGGATTGATTATGTCGGAATGGTCTAGACCATTCCGACATCTGGGCATCCCAGCCCAAATATTATATTTTTCAGTGGTGGAACACGTAATCTGGTATGCCACCCTGGCAACCGAAGCCTCCCAAGCTAAGAAATAAGACAAATAGTACATTACGGCAGAGACCAGGAAGCCATACTGGCCGAGTAGGAATTAGACGGACCGAGCCGTAGGCGAGGTCCGGATATAATACGAGGCCAGGATGGCTCTTACGGTCGAAGCAAGTATAGTGCTTTTCGCAAAAATTAAACAAGAAAATTTTATTAAAATTATATTTTATAGGTGACATTCATATTCGGCCATTTTCCAATGAATATTTTTGTTATATCCCATTTTTATTATTACACATTGTGATATTCGTCGTCGCAGGCACCATTAACTCCCATGATAACAACCTATAACAAAAATAATTATGAGTTTATACTTGGATAAAAGATATAGTTATATCGTTATCAAATAGTGGCAGCATTTATTTACCTTCATCGCCAAAATGGTTATCATCTAGAGCTTGATTTAAGAACTTTTCTATATTTTGCTGCTGAATATTTGTGATTTCTTTCCTTTGTAGCCATCCGATTGTCTCAGAAAGATTGTTGAAATATTCAGACCTTATCACACATTATCTGACCAACTAATTAACTTGCTTTTCTTCCTTCCATTTAATGAATCTCTTGTATGTTTTTATATCCTTGGATTTAGTCGGAAGTAAATTATTTTAGCTAACTCTGCTTTCGCTTTTAAGTATGGAGGAGTGCCGTCTATTCGGAATCAGACTCGTCTGAACTCATTTTTGCTGAATTAATTGTAATAGATCACACAAACAAATTAGGAATTTTTGTCTTTTAATTTAAATCCCGCCTTAATTTCTTTTTTTATAAATACTGCGTTTAATTATTTGCACTGTCTTACAAATCTAAGTCTTAAAGATAAAATTTAATTATTGTTATACATTATTGTATTTTCTAACTAATTTTCATATCATAAAGCTTACCTTCAATTTTAACTCCGAGGTTTTTTCTAAACGACACAAAAAAGGAAGGAATTCCGAAATATCATTGTCATTTTACACAGCACAATTATGAACTAAACGCTGCATACAAACTTCCGCACTAAAACCTTGTCGCTACTTTTTTTTTTTTTAAATATGCATCTTGAGTTACGTTTATACTGCCAATAGTACTAACCTCTTTTTATTTTACATTTGCTCTTAGTGTAAATTGCAAGTGTATACTGCAATGTCGTCTCTTTCTATTTAATCTATGAAAAAGGGACGCCACTTTTTAATTTCTACAATTTGCTCTCGCACTGTACTTATAATTAAAACAATTTGTGGAATAAATAAATAAATAAATAAATAAATAAATATTAAGGGACAATCATACACAAATCGACCTAGTCCCAAACTAAGCAAAGCTTGTACTATGGGTACTAGACGACGATATACATAATATATAAATACATATATAGATAACATCCATGACCCAAGAACAAATATTTTGCACAAATATTTGCCCCGGCCGGGAATGCATCCTTTTTACATTTATATACGACCTCATCGCCTTCACATCCTTAGTTTTTTCATAGGTCGGTGACGATGTAAATCGTGTTTCGATATTCAAATATCTTGATACGTAATAGGAATTACATAATTACTTACTGGACAAATATTGATTCCAAATTTAAAATCTCGCTGTTTACTGGACACTTCTAAAAAGTCTTCGGTATGTTCCACTTACTGTAGTCTATCTAGCGATGGTAAGGCAACATTACATGCAATTATACTCGTGTTTCGTCCTCGATATTAGTAACTTGAAATTATAATACACAATGTAGTAACGCATAAGTGTTCCGCTACCTTTGCCAGATTCTAGAACAGAACTAGATATTGCTGATTTCGATAAGGATAACACAGCTCTTGCTAGAGCTAATGTCTACAGTAATTAAAATAATCATGATTTTTGGTTATCTATGCCTATCAATGAGATTTGAAAGAAATCTTAAATGTGCTGTTGTTATTATTAATATAATAATACGATTAAATAACTTTTAGTTATAATAATACGATTAAATAGCTTGCAGTTTACTAATTCTGATATTTCCTATTATTCTCTCAACATCTACATTGTGTATTATAATTTCAAGTTACTAATATCGAGGACGAAACACGAGTATAATTAATGATTAAACGAACTTACCTGTAAGTGAAGTTCTATCATAATTATACGAAGGGTTTCGTCCGAAGATATTAGTAACGTACTCCCGCCCGCCCAGACCCAATCGGAAATAACATAATTCTTATTAAGCTCTAAACTAAATGAAGAGGAGCAGATGAGGATGGGCTAGGGAAAATTATGCAAAAAAAAAAAAAAAAAGTGTTGCCAATTGCGGCTACCTTTTTTCCCCAAACAAGTGACGAAGTGGTAACACTTATGCGTTACTACATTGTGTATTATAATTTCAAGTTACTAATATCTTCGGACGAAACCCTTCGTATAATTATGATAGAACTTCACTTACAGGTAAGTTCGTTTAATCATTAATTTTTGAGAAAAAGTCAGTTCGTGGATGAGTATGATTTTGAAGGACGAGGCGTAGCCGCTAGTCCTTTAATAATACGAATCTACGAACTGACATTCCCGCCGAGGCTTGTATAGTGCTTTTCTCCAAATATGCTTGGAAATATTCACCAATCTAAATTTTTAATTTAATATATCAGTGCAATGTACCTACTGAAAATCGTAAAGTGGGAAGCCCAAATGCATACATGCAATTTTGCGTTGATAAATATATTTCATTTCATTTAGGTACTTAGCGGTCCCCCGAACGCAACGAAGCTTGGATTCTTTTTCTACTGTTCATTGTATAGGTACATTTCGTAGATTTTATTTCTTTCTTTTTATTGGTTGTCATGTCGGGGGTTTTTTAAATTTTAAATTTTATTTTTATTTCATATTTTTTAAACAAACAGAAGTTTCGTCCCGTAATTTTCTTCTTTTGACACTATTTTTGTTTTACACCGTTTAAGTCCAGGGTTTCCAATCTTTCGTCGAGCTTGATCCTGGACTATAATTATGTAGGTACAGCAGGATCCCAAGCCAGTGGTAATGAATGCCGTCTTCTCTAAGATTGAAGTTAGGATATATTTTGATTTCAATAGCCTTAAGCAACATTCTGGGAAAAAATCGTTAAATTAAGACTAGTTAATGCTTATAATGGCAAAATGGCGAAGTTATTAGCCAAGACAATCAAAATATATACTTTAAATGCACTGCTCATGAAGTCAGTCGCAAGAACCTGCTACTTACGGCCTAAAACAGAACCAGGTTTCTATTTTACAGGATCCAAATAGTAGGTACGGGTGGCTTACTTAGCTCCATCAAAAATTGCAGTTGGTGCTAGGTAACTTGATTTAGTTTTAAGAGACCTAATCATCGATACCCCACACCATGGGATAAACATACAAATGTTTTTAAAAATGTATTCAACCACTTTGTCTCTGAGATAAGCTGTGTACAGACTGACACAAACTACAAAATCCTAAAAAGCTGTTATTCACTTAGGCAAGAGTACTTTTGCTAAAGCTTACGTGTCATTTAGTCGCGTTAAAATCTTGCAGGGTGTTGCTATTTGTGACCTCAATCAAAGGAACCTGTTCAATAGTCCTAATTTTGGAGTAGTAGGGCCTCGTGCAGGGTCCGTCCGGATTGTTACTACCGTCTTGCCTGCTAACCCACCGCCAAACAGCAATGTTCGCATTGTTGTGTTCCGGTGTGGGGGTAAGATAGCCGGTGAAATTACTAGCATAGAGGCATTCTATCTTCGTCCTCCGGGTAGGCAAGCGCTTGTGACTCCTCTGGTGTCGCAGGTGTTTATGGGCGACGGTAATCGCTTTCCATCAGGCGATACGTTTGGTCGTTTGCCCCCTATGACATTAAAAAAAAAAAAAAAAAAAAAAAAAAACAATTCAGCTTTAGCAGAATTCCGAAACTTAAAAATAGTGACCCAGTACTGTGACAGAAACTATAATGAGTTTTTTTTTGTCAAAAAAGATTTTTTGGGACTCGGTTTTATTATTGACTGTACTTTCTTACACAAATATTAATTGCTCATCAAGAACAATCAGACGAGCCCAAACACCGTGGGTTTATCTTGTGCTGTTTTAGGAGTTCCTACGGCCATCTTCAGCTCCAAGGTACCAAATTATTGTACTGTCAAAAATGTATCAATCTGTTGATTACGCTAATAAAACTTAACATTTATCCAACATTAGAAATTCTTGGCTTAGATCCTTTCACAACTTTCTGTCAGGCCTCATCATGAGACCGTCATTTAGTAAGTGATATAGAAAATACTAATAATACTTAACATTTAACCAAAACTTTGGAATCCTTGGCTTCAATATTGGCTGAAATCCATTAACAACTACCTGGTCATCATGAGACCTTCATTTATTGAGTGATATAGAAAATGCTAATGATACTTAACATTTAACCAACATTTGGAATCCTTGGCTTCAATATTAGCTGAAATCCATTAACAACTAGCTGGTCATCATGAGACCTTCATTTATTGAGTGATATATAGAAAATGCTAATAAAACTTATCATTTATCCAAAATATGGAATTCTTGGCTTCAATATTGGCTGAGATCCATTAACAACTAGCTGGTCATCATGAGACCTTCATTTATTGAGTGATATAGAAAATGCTAATAAAACTTATCATTTATCCAAAATTTGGAATTCTTGGCTTCAATATTGGCTGAGATCCATCAACAACTAGCTGGTCATCATGAGACCCTCAATTAGTGAGTCATATAGAAAATGATAATAAAACTTAACATTTAGCTAATATTTCGAATTATTGACTTCATTATTGGCTGAGATCTCGTCACTTGTTCCAATTAAAGCTGAATATCTTGGAAACTACTGGTCCTATTTCCACCAAACACAGCTAAGAACCATCTCGACGGAAAAGTCTTTCGATTAAAAAAAACCGCACTTAAATTGGTCCATCCGCTTGGGCGCTACGATGCCACAGACAGACACACAGATACACAGATACACAGATATACATGTTAAACTTATAACACCCCTCTTTTTTCGTCGGGGGTTAAAAATGCATGTAAATGAGGCCTTATAACTACTTTCAATGAAAACTATATTGAACAAAATCAGTCGAGCCGTTTTTGAGTTATCGCCAAATTTCATATTTTTTCTTTTAAAGGACGTAAGTTGACTTCCAGAAGGTAATAAGTGATTACAGTTTCTAGGGCGTTTACGACCTTTTTATAGAGCTTAAAATCTTTCTTAACTTATAACTCGGGCTTAAAACAGCAGTTTATTGTGAAGGATGAGCAACTCCGGAACCCTACACTGAGCGTGGCCCGACATGCTCTTGGCCGGTTTTTATTATTATGTATGCTTGTTGCCTCAGAACTCCGTCATTTATTAACCGATTTGGAAAATTCTTTCTTTGTTTGAAAGATGTACTAGAATATCACATCTTTCAAATAAACACTCTCACACACACACACACACACACACACACACACACACACACACACACACACACACACACACACACACACACACACACACACACACACACACACACACACACACACACACACACACACACACACACACACACACACACACACACACACACACACACACACACACACACACACACACACACACACACACACACACACACACACACACACACACACACACACACACACACACACACACACACACACACACACACACACACACACACACACACACACACACACACACACACACACACACACACACACACACACACACACACACACACACACACACACACACACACACACACACACACACACACACACACACACACACACACACACACACACACACACACACACACACACACACACACACACACACACACACACACACACACACACACACACACACACACACACACACACACACACACACACACACACACACACACACACACACACACACACACACACACACACACACACACACACACACACACACACACACACACACACACACACACACACACACACACACACACACACACACACACACACACACACACACACACACACACACACACACACACACACACACACACACACACACACACACACACACACACACACACACACACACACACACACACACACACACACACACACACACACACACACACACACACACACACACACACACACACACACACACACACACACACACACACACACACACACACACACACACACACACACACACACACACACACACACACACACACACACACACACACACACACACACACACACACACACACACACACACACACACACACACACACACACACACACACACACACACACACACACACACACACACACACACACACACACACACACACACACACACACACACACACACACACACACACACACACACACACACACACACACACACACACACACACACACACACACACACACACACACACACACACACACACACACACACACACACACACACACACACACACACACACACACACACACACACACACACACACACACACACACACACACACACACACACACACACACACACACACACACACACACACACACACACACACACACACACACACACACACACACACACACACACACACACACACACACACACACACACACACACACACACACACACACACACACACACACACACACACACACACACACACACACACACACACACACACACACACACACACACACACACACACACACACACACACACACACACACACACACACACACACACACACACACACACACACACACACACACACACACACACACACACACACACACACACACACACACACACACACACACACACACACACACACACACACACACACACACACACACACACACACACACACACACACACACACACGTGAAAGTTTGGATGGATGGATGGATGGATGGATGGATGGATGGATGGATGGATGGATGGATGGATGGATGGATGTACGTTCCACTTAATCTCAAAAACTACTGAACAAATTATGATGAAACTTTCCAGTTATGTACCTTATACATCAGAATAGGACATGGGCTATCATTTATATCAAGTTTTATCCCTTTTAGGGACGAAAAACGGGATTAAACTTTGTATGGAGAGCAAATCATTGTAGTTGCAACAACTCCCTACATGTCATCGTTTTGACGTAAACTAATCTACCTACAATAGACCTTCACGAAACGCATACCAAACTATTCTTTGTAAAAAAACAATAAATTCTGATATGGGAACATGTATCCGCAAAATTCGATTAATCGCGTAATTTCAAGAATCAAATACATAAAATTTTACAAATTTGAAACAATTACATTTGATTTGACAAACGTCACACACCCATCTGGCAAGACATGTCAAACCAGTGATTGCAGAAGGGCTACTCCGATGTTCAAAATTCGACTGTCGAATAGTGCCATCCCTCTCGATCTGCTGTCAATGTATATTTGAGTGAATGGAATAGCACTATACGAAAGTAAAATTTCGAACATAGGAATAGCCCTTCAGGTAGGTATCACGTTCCGATACGCACATCATCTGAAAATAGTGCCTACGAGCTTTGATTATGTACCTCCGCTTGGTAACTGAGTATAAATAACTCAGTATGCAAAGATAGGATACTTAACATAATATAAATAATCCAAATAATATTATAAACGTGAAAGTATTTACGTTCGTTCCTCTTAATTTTAAACGATGATTGATGGACGGTCGCCAGTGTTCGGAAATTGTCGTAAACAGCCAATTGTTGAATTGTCTCTTTCTAACCCTTAATTTGGCGTGTATGGCAGGGTGAAAAAATTCTTTGACCATCTTTTTCAATTTTTTTTTTCGAGCTAGAATCTTTTGCTCCATTTTACCATAACGAGGCTTGAACTAGCGACCTTTGTCATCTTTTGTCAAATTAAGGGCTAAAGACCGACGTGCAACATTTATCGCCGAGTACAGTATTAGTGCATAAAGGTTTTGTATTTCTCGGATCTTAGACTCGGATACTCGACAAGACCCGAATTGTCAATCATTTATGCTACATAATCGACGTGCTTAAGTCAAGGGCCTGACTCGCTTTGATAGAAAAGGATAGTATTATTACGATACTTATAAGAGGAAATAGAAAAGAGTGCAATTATGTGGCTCTATCACCGACCTAGCATTTTTTCATGGTTGGTTTATAGGCACACTTATATTCATGACGAAAACTGGTTATGTGAAAGAACCATATTGGCACCAAAAATGATATTGTTTTGAAAATCAACAAAAAAGTACCAGTTTTGTTAAAGCGCAAGTTAGACGCACCCAAGTTTTGCAACAGCGCTAGATTGATAATCACTGAATTAGGGAAGTACATTGTGAAGGGCACGATTTTAACGGGAGAAGCCAAGGGTCAAAGTGTACGTATATCACGTATTCCAATTATAGGGTATAATTTACCATTTAATTTTAAAGGTCTTCAGTTTCCATTAAAAAAATTCAGCATTTTCTATCACTATTAATAAATCACAGGGGCAAACGTTAAAAGTAGGTAGCAGGAATACATTTGGACACACCATGCTTTTCTCATAAACAGTATGTAGCTTGCTCACGTGTCTCAAAATAAAAAATGCACATGTTTTTACTGATTTTTCATCTAAGATATTTTATTGAACTATATTCAATAAACTAAGTTGTAAGACCCAAGTTAAAAAATAATGATAGTACCTAACTAATAATTATTTTGTCCCGATTTCATAATGTGACGAAATTCTTTGGAGAATAGAACCATTCCTTCTTCGTCAGTTGATTATGGACCGTCACCATCCCGAGCCATTTCTGAGCATAGCTTATTGAATCGAATGGGACTTAGCCTAGCCAAAAATATTTAAAAAGGATGTTTTGCATTTTGCCCATCACTTTCACCCAATAGCCCAGAAAATACTAACTAGATTCCATTCGAGGATTGAATACCTGAAAGTTTAATTGTTTTTTTTAAATTGTCAATATCAATTAACGAGTTCTACGCGTACGAAGTCGCGGGCAAAAGCTAGTTTAAAATATATATATGTACTAGAATAGCACAATTAATTAACAAAAAATAATTAAATAATTTATACATCATAATAATTTCTGTACAAAAAGTAATGATAGCCCACCAAAAACATAAATGTTAAATGAGAGCCAAGGTCAATATCGCGTGCAACGTGAAACGTTACCTTCTTATACTTCACCGACAAAAGAATTGAAAGAAAACTAGCCAAGTGAAGTCTTGATATTGAATTACACCCAAGTATTTATTTATTTATCGTATGGCATGTATAGTCACTGGATTACATATAAAAACAATTTATAGTTAGAATTTTGCCCTTCCCAGGTACGCGACTGCTTCTTCTGATAGGATCTCAAAATACCCCCTTAATACACCCAAGTAAAATAAATGCATTGAGTAAATAATCGTTTGTTATAATTTAAGAATTTATATTAACTATTAGGTAGCAAACACTGTAGTAGTATTGAGAAACAAGAAATTGTTACATACATTTATTTTAGTGTGTTGCATATTCTTGTATCAAAAAATGTTAGGGCAAAGTACTTGGCACCCTTATAGATCTCAATTCTTTTCTCGGTGAAGTAGAAGAAGTTAACCTTTCACGTTGCACGCGATATTGAACTTGGCTCTCATTTAACTTTTATGTTTTTGGTGATATAATACTCTTATACGATCAGATAAAAAATAAATCTGCAGTTTAGTTTAAAATTTGTTGGATAGTTTGAAATACCTCCTAAACCTAACTGGGCAGGCAATCCCTATTTCCCAGCCTCTGTAGTAATGTAGGTAGGTACTGTCGCCACCCCCAGAGGGACGCACAATACGTATTTATCCCTTAAAAAAGTATAGCAGGCAAACGTCGCTATGTGAGTTAGCTTCCATACATCCCAATATGATTTTTCAATGTATCCCCTTGGGTATATTAGTACAGCATGGTTAATTCCCTTTTTTCACCCGTATAGTTACTTCATTCTGTAATGTGACATTATGTATACACCAGGAACCCGAACTGAGGCCCACCGATGTCATCATATCACGCGATAGACGTCCACTGGACAACGGCCTCTCCCACAGTTCTCCACAACGATATAGTTCGTGCGCCGCCCACATCCAATTGCTTCCCGTGATCCTAACCAGGTCTGCGGTCCATCTTGCTGGGGTTACGAGGGATGGGCTAGGAGGATGGGCTCCGTAAAATAAGTAAAAACAAATGTATTATTCAATTAAATATTCTTTATTGCATACTCAATAAGCAAGGCATACGCTATGCAAAATATTTATGAAATCTAATTTATACATATTTGGTAGCATTTATTTTCTATAGAACAAATATCTAGTAATCCGTGTACTTCTGTGTGTGTTCTTCGACACAGGGGATAACGTGTACTGTCATTTGGCTGAGCATATGCGCTACTAGGTTGTTTATACCCAAGATATCATTAATATTCTTATTTAAAATATCCATGGCCAACTTGTTCATTTCATCAACAAATCGCATTATATCTTTATTTAACTTTTGGTTATTGTTTCGCCTTACCCTCAACTGTGCATTCGAGTCCGAAAACAAACTTTCAGCGTAAGAGTTCAAATTTGCAGATAAATCTCGAATTTTTCTAATGTTGTCGCTCCACAAAACTTTTTTAGTTTCCAAATCCGTAACTAACTTTATCGCTTCCATTTGGTTCGTAGTATTCTTCGATGCGTTGAGCACCTGGTTCGCCACATTTTTCAATGCCTTATCGTAAGCCCTGAACAATCCATCGAATTTCAAATACTTGTCAGAAAGCGAAGTGTATTGCACGTTCATAGAATCAAAAGTTTTCACAAAAATACAACCTGTAGTTCTATTGCTGTAAATATACAAACACCCATTATCGGGTGTTTTGTCTAGCCACGAGGGTCTGTTAGATTGCTGGAGAAGAACGTCGGACGAAGATTCATCTGTCTCGCTCTCGATTTGGTAGGGCTTCACATTATATTTCTGCCCAGCGGCCTGGTGACTGCGAGTTCCCGTAATTGTTCGGACCTCGTCTGTAAGTTGGTTCATCACATGAGTCAAGGATTCAGATCCCGCTCTATATACTTCATCGCTCAAGTTCTCACTGGATGAGTTTTCTTCAATGATCACGATGACGGTTTCAGCAGCGCCGCTGATCCTACCGTAGATCTTTGACATATCAGTTCGCTCATGGTCCAGTTCTTCCCGGACGATCCGGCAAATGCCTTCCAGCCACGTCACGTGATCGAGGATCGTCTCGACGAGCTGCTCGATTCTTTTGACGGTAGTTTCGCCCTGTCGTTTGATAGCCTGGGCCGCCGACACGGCCTGGTGGTCGGTGAAAAAGAAAAACCACCTGGGAGGATGGTCGATCGTCAGCTGCTGGCGTCGGATGTTGGCATTCTCCTGGGTTATATTGTCGTCAGACGTTAGTTGTACCGTGAGTTGCAGCATTTTCAAAGGAACGCTCACACCCTTGCCGAGTAACTCTTTCGTCTCGTCGATGAGTCCCAGAACAACGGTCGTCATGTTCAAGGTCACTTCGCAAAGTCGCTTTATGCGTTTTCTCTTTATGTCGAAATCGCGCCTGGCGTTACTGCTATTAAATATGCCAAAGAAGCTGGCGACAGACTCTATCTGCGAAACGATGGCAGTCGCGTTCCCGGTGATTTGTCCAACCTTAATGTTCACGTCGACCAGCGTATTGCGGATTCCGTTGCTGATCTGGAATATATCTGAATTCAAGCCCTGGTGCAGCTCGCGGGCGATGTCGCTCAGCGCTGGCGATAAGACCTTGTAATTTTTCGTTTCGGCTTCCTTGATGAGTGTCTGAGTTTTGATCAGCCGTAAGAATGTTTCAGCTATGGTGGTGACCAGTACGTTGGCACGGGCCGGCGCTGCCGCGGCGGCGACCACCGCGAACACTACACACGCCGTGGATAACTTCATTCTTCACATGAAACGCGAGGACTGTGGCAACATCGAGACAAGACAGATTTTTATAGCGGCTTAGCGTAAACATTGAACGCAGTAGATAACATTTGAACTCGGTGTCGGATATTACCTAGTACCAAAATAAGAACAATAACGAGATAATAACTTTTATCACATTTGCTCATAAAAGATGGTATTACATGCAGCTAGGTGTACTGAAGGACAAAGGCCTATATAGTTCCCGCGGGAGTTATAAATTGTGATAACTCCCGAGGGAGTTGTGGTTTTAGTTTTATAGTATATTGTGTTATAAGGGTAGTAAGTAGGGGATTACTAACGAAGGTCTATTAGAAGCCTGACGCCGAAGGCGGAGGGCTTTTAATGTCCTGAGTTTGTAATCCCCTTACTACCCGCCATACACACAATATTTTTCATCACATTTGAGAGGAAATAACAAATACATAAAACAAAAATAAACATTAAACGATTGACAACCAACTTTTTCTGTATATGTGTTTTTTAAATTATCTATTGCATTAGCAAAACGGCGATCAGCTTAAAACAAAAAACAAATATATACAGAATCTTTGCATCTATCCTTAAACAAACAACCATTAACCATATTATGCAGCCAAAAATAACACCGAAATATTATAAAACTTAAATGCGAACAGTAATTTTGTTACAAAACTAAATAGTACCTACTAATAATTTTATAACCTTTTTTTCTTTTTTTTTTGTGTAGTCTACCACAGATAATACTAAGAACTGCGTTTAGTTTAGAAACTTGACATACTGCCAGATTGTAACTTGGCTGAATTGAAACCTTAGTCTGAAGTAATGTACGAGTGCGTACTATATTTTTTTTCACTTCTCATGCTCTTAAAATGTTACTTTAGTCTCTGCATATCGGGACTAACGCTCCTTATTTATCTCTAGGGATTAAAGTAAAATTGTTTTAATTTACTTTGGAAACCCCTAAACAGCCAATCACGATGTTTGTCAATGGAGGTTTATTTTGTAGTAATTTTTAGGGTTCCGTAGTCAACTAGGAACCCTTATAGTTTCGCCATGTCCGTCTGTCTGTCTGTCTGTCCGTCCGCGGCTTAGCTCCGTGATCATTAGTACTAGAAAGCTGAAATTTGGTATGAGTATGTGTATGTATCACGCCGACAAAACGGTAAAATAAAAACTAAAAAAAATTTTTTTTTCGGGTACCTCTCGTACACCTTATGTGGGTGTGAATTTTTTTTTCGTTCCAACCCTAGTTTGTGGGGTGTCGTTAAATAGGTCTATTAAAAATAATACGGGTCTTTAAACATTACTTTTTGATAAAGTCAGTAGTTTTGTAAATATTCGCTCCGAACATAAAAAAAATTGTGTCCCCTCCCCTCTAACTTTTCAACCACAGGTCAAAAAAATATGGAAAAATTCATGAAAATGAGGTCTTATAAGTACTTTCAATGAAAACTATATTGAACAAAAATTTTTAACAAAAAAAAGAACCGACTTCAGTAAAAGTAAAAAGCCAACAATAACCCGTTCAAGTACCTACAGATTACATTTGACTCACCCTTCGAAGTCGATCCCAAACCACTAAGTTCTTATATTTATATACAATACAATACAATACAAAATGCTTTATTGCACACCAAAAAAGTTTACAAATTCAGTACAGAACAATAATTTTAATAACGGTAGACAACAGGCGGTCTTATCGCTAAAGAGCGATCTCTTCCAGACAACCTTTAGGTAGTGGAGTTGATTAGTATAAATCACACAATGAGTAGGTGATGCAGAAGGGGAAGGGAGAACAAAATAATTATCAACGGATAAGCAAGTAAACGTATCAATAGATATACACATACATTAAATAGATATATATAAACCTACTTAAACATACATAAATATAAATAAAACAAGACAGATAAGGAACACATAAACAGTCAGAGGCAAACGAACGAAAACAGTTTCACAAATCACACCATCAATTTTATCAATCGAGAGATAAGAAGTATTCTTTTAATTTATTTTTAAAGATCGCTGGCGTTTTAGCATTCCGCAATTCTACTGGAAGCGAATTCCATAGCAAAACGGATTTAAAAGTAAAGGAATTCGAGTAAAATTTTGAGTGTGAGGAGGGGACAGCTAAAAGGAAATTTTTAGCGCACCTTGCAGACGAAAGGTAGCTAAAGCGCTCTTTAAGATACAGGGGAGTTGCTCGGTGGAAAAGTATGCCATAAAGAAGAGTAAGAATGTGAGAGTTACGCCTTTGACGAATAGGGAGCCACTTGAGTTGAGAACGGAAACTAGAAACATGATCATATTTTCGTAACCCAAATATGAATCTGATGGAAATGTTTTGAATGCGCTCAAGCTTATTAAGTTGCTCCTCTGAAATATCAAGGTACGAGATGTCAGCATAGTCTAGAATCGGGAGAAGTAACGTCTGAGCGAGCGCAATTTTAGTGGCAATGGGAAGAAATTTGCTAAGCCTTCTAAGAGAACCCACTGCGGCAAACATCTTCCTGCTCACTTCATTCAATTGGGGCACCCAAGAAAGAGTGCTATCAATGATGACGCCCAGGTTTTTAACCTGGGACGAGTAAGGGATTATGACACCATTAAAGAAAATTGAAGGAGTATTAGCCAAGTCAACTCTGGAAATTAGACTAGGACTGCCAATGATGATAGCCTGGGATTTTGACGGATTAACGTGGAGGCCATAATTACTACTCCACTCTAAAATAAGTCTCAAGTCCGAATTTGTTGAAGAAATGATTGAAGGTAGATCTTCGAGTGAACCTTGAGAATAAACTTGAAGATCGTCGGCATAAAGGTGATAGTTTGAAGACAGATTATGAGTGATTGAATTAATAAATACAGAGAATAGCAGAGGAGACAACACACCGCCCTGTGGAACACCGGCCGCTGTGCTGCACCAAGAAGATCGAGAAGAGTCCACCTTTATACGCTGCCGACGACCTGTCAGATAGCTAAGAAACCAGTCAATAACTGCAGGAGATATGTTAACAGAGCGCAATATACCCAACATAATATCGAAATCAACAGTGTTGAATGCATTGCTAAAATCTAGCAACGTCAAAACTGTCAATTTACGGTCGTTCATACCTGCCCGGATGTCGTCAGTAATTTTCACGAGAGCGGTAGTCGTACTATGACCGGAGCGGAAACCAGACTGAAAGGGATTCAGAAGATTATTTATATTAAGAAAGGAAACAAGTTGCTGGGAAACTAGGCGCTCAAGGACTTTGGATAAGAAGGGAAGAATGGAAATAGGGCGATAGTCGGAAAAGGTGTCGGGATTTGATTTTTTCGGTAAAGGTAAAATATCAGCATCTTTCCAGATGGAAGGAAATACACCAGATGTGAAGGAAAAGTTAAAAATATTGGTAATTATAGGAACGAGAAGGTCAAGGAGAGGCAAGATCATACTACGGCTCACACTATCGACACCAACAGCATTAGAAGTCACAGACATTACGCACTTCTTAACATCACTGTCAGTTAATTGAGTAAAAGAGAGGGGATTAAAGTCTGGAGTTGGGAGTGATGAAAGATAATCAAGCGTCCTGTTTTTAGCAGGGCCACTAAAAGTAGCAGAAGAAGAGAAATGCAGATTTAACTGATCGAGGTCGACATCTTTGGGACAGGAGTTTTTTTGAGATTTCCCAACTCCAAACGACTTTAAAAATTTCCATACCTTAGCAGGATCACCATCTTCGACGGACTTATGGATGTGGCGCCTTTGAGCATCACGACAGACAGTGCTGCACCGATTCCTCAAGGAGTGATAGCGGTTTTTGTTATTGTCAGTAGGATGCGCTTTGAATTTGGACTTGGCTAAGTTCTTTTTCTCAATGAGAGCTCTGATTTCCTGAGTAAGCCAAGGTGCAGGAAGATGTTTTACCCTGATAGCTCGAACCGGAGCATGAACATCATAAAGCTGAATGAGAAGGGAGTTAAATAGAGATAATTTCTCATCAACTGTTTCAGCCTCATATATCACACTCCAGTCGATCTTCGAAGCATCAACAAGAAGCTTGTCCACGTCGATCTTGCTGAAATTACGCTGAAAAAGGATTTTGGCTTTAGGCTTAGGAGGACGAACCTTATAAGACAGGTATAAGAGGTCATGATAAGAGAAGGAAGATAATGGAAGATATATTACAGTTTACGTGAGGTTTGGCACCGACTTCGAAGGGCGAGTCAAATGTAATCTGTACTTGAACGGGTTATTGTTGGCTTTTTAGTTTTTACTGAAGTCGGTTCTTTTTTTTGTTAAAAAAATTTTTTTTTTTGCTTTTTAGTGATTCATATGTGTGTTCATCATCAGTTTCCTTACACCAAATCCTATTTACTGAATGTAAATTCTTGACTTTATCAATAAATTACCGAAAGCGCCGTAAGTACATGTCCCTATAACATTTGAAGAGTTCCCTCGATATCTCTAAGATTCCATCATCAGATCCCGACTTAGTGCCAACGGGACCAGCTCGGAGACCTTTCGATAAAAAATTTAAAATCGGTTCACGGTTCTCGGAGATATCGAGTAACATACATACAAAAAAAATAATTTAGTTCGAATTGAGAACCTCCTCCTTTTTTGAAGTCGGTAAAAAATCGCTCCATCCGTTTTTGAGTTATCGCAAAATTTCATAATTTTCTTTAAAAGGACGTAAGTTGACTTCCAGAAGGTAATAAGTAATTACAGTTACTTTGGCGTTTACGACCTTTTTCCGTCTTTCCGTTATCACTACATAGTATAAAACAAAGTCGCTTTCTCTGTCCCTATGTCCCTTTGTATGCTTAAATCTTTAAAACTACGCAACGGATTTTGATGCGGTTTTTTTTAATAGATAGAGTGATTCAAGAGGAAGGTTTATATGTATAATACATGCATAATTTATCAGCATTGCACCCGTGCGATTTACTTATATGATGGAAATGTACGAATAGCCCCTGCTCTTATTTAATAGCAACAATGATCACGCCCTCACCTGACGTTATGACATTCCATAAGGACTGTCTCTGCGCTATAATATAATCTAGCCATGTCATCGTGTGCTCTGTAAGGTTTCTTTTGTTTTAATAATTATATTTGAAGAAAGTTAATTTCTTTTGTTTAATTTATCAGGTTATGGGCCCAGCTCTACCTGTAAAAGTTATTAAGTCTATTTGTGCAGTTTTAAAATAGTAACGAAAATAATTTGTTAACTTAACCTCAAAGTTAGTTCGGTCGCCGGAATTTTTTTCAGCTTGCGTACAATAAAGTATAAATAATAGGATCAAGCAATCATATGATGACAATTGAAAAGCTCACTGGCCGTGACAACTGGACAAGCTGGAGTTTTGCCGTCAAAGCTTACCTACGACATGAGGACTTGTGGGAATGTGTGGAAAATGAAACAACAGACTCAAAGAAGGATCTTAAAACGAAATCAAAGCTTATACTCTTAGTGGACCCTATGCTATATGTTCACATACAAGAGGCAAATCAGCGAAAGAGGTTTGGAACAATTTATTACATGCATTTCAAGACTCAGGTTTACTCCGTAAAGTCGGTTTATTAAAAGACTTAATAAATACTACATTAGAAACAAGTACAAGCGTGGAAGATTACGTAAATAAATTAATGTCATCAGCTCATAAGTTGCGAAATATATCATTTCAAGTGGATGATGAGTGGCTCGGGACACTGATGTTGGCAGGCTTGCCAGATGTTTACAAGCCAATGATAATGTGCATAGAGAGTTCGGGTATAAATTTAGTGCCGATTTAATCAAAACTAAGCTCTTGCAAGAGGTAACGAAAACAGACACTACCGCTTTTTACACAAACTCCAAAAATGTCAAGCCAGGTTATTCATCCCAGTCAAAATCAAAAGGCCCCCCCGATGCTTTCAGAGTAATAAGTATGGGCACTTAAGTAAGAATTGTTGGCATAGGAAAAATAAGTCTGAGGTTAGAAATAAGAAAGATAATAATGGTTTTATAGCAGCCTTTTTAGCCATGCAGGTGAATGATACATTGAACTGATACGTAGATTCTGGCGCATCAACCTACATGACGTTGCACCGGGAATGGTTGGTGAATGAGACAGCTCCACCTGTTAACCACATAAGAATAGCTGACAACAAGGTGCTACATGTCGAAAGCTGTGGTGATGTTATAATATAAGTACCCAATAAGACTGGCAGTGAAGCAATCCAGGTGAGAAATGTTCTATTTATACCAGAATTATCTACAAATTGGCCGTCTGTGAGTAAGATAATTAAAGCAGGCTGTAAAGTAGAATTTAATATTGATGGCTGTCAGATAAAAACTCAAAATGGGCAAATGGTAGTAAGTGCTACACTGATAAATGATACCTACAGACTTAAAGCTTATAATAATGAGAACCGAGCGATGGCAGCTTCTACAGAGACTGATACCTACTTGTCTTGTGGCATCAAAAAATGGCACATTTAAATTTTAATGATGTTGTTGAAATGCCAGCCGGCGTGAAATTGACACCGCAATCTGAAAGTTGTGTATGTGTTACATGTTTAGAAGGAAAACAACCCAGGAAACCTTTTCCAAGTAATGGCTCCCGGGCAAAAGAATTGCTAGAGGTCATACACAGTGATGTATGTGGTCCGCTACAAACCACATCAATTGGAGGTTCAAGGTATTTCACAGTTTTTACTGATGACTATTCACGTAAAGTCTTTGTGTATTTTATGAAAAGTAAAGCGGAGGTATTTAATAAATTTATGGAATTAAAAAGTCGAGTAGAAAATTAACTGGATAAAAAGATAAAAGTATTTCGAAGTGATAATGGGAAGGAATATGTCAATAAAACTTTTGATGATTATTTAAAGAAAAATGGTATATTGCACCAAACTTCAAATCGCTTTCTCTGTCCCTATGTCCCTTTGTATGCTTAAATCTTTAAAACTACGCAACGGATTTTGATGCGGTTTTTTTTTATAGATAGAGTGATTCAAGAGAAAGGTTTATATGTATAATACATGCATAATGTATAAGCATTGCACCCGTGCGAAGCCGGGGCGGGTCGCTAGTATCCGATATAATGCTATAGTTTTTATTATTAATCAGCTCGTGGCTTTTGCCAAAGTCAGTTTTAAATGATAGTAAGTAAATAATTAGGTATAAAAACGGTTTAAACTCACGTAAAAATTGTCAGCACCGGCCCGACATGTTTCGAACTTATTTGGAGCTCTTCATCAGGGGTAGCTATCCGTGCTGCTACGCGACTCGCGACCCACTTCTTTACGTGAGTTTAAACCGTTTTTATAATTATTAAAGATGTCTCACGATAGTTTTAATAATATTATTGATAAGTAGTAAGTTTATACAAATTCACTAATCAACCATGATCGTATACATTCATATCAAAAATCCTCAACATGGGATTATTTTCTAATGCTATATATATTACACACCCGTAATAAAATAACTGATGATAGTCATCGTCTTTGAATATAGGTATAGGTTTGATTTTTAACGGTTTATGTTCATATAGCTGTTTATATCATAACAAGTTGGTTTATAGCCCTACCATATTGCGGATTTTTAGTGGTACCTACTAATATATTTTACTGGCAACGACATTTTTTAGGGTTCCGTAGTCAACTAGGAACCCTTATAGTTTCGCCATGTCCGTCTGTCCGTCTGTCCGTCCGTCCGTCCGACCGTCCGTCCGCGGCTTAGCTCCCTGATCATTAGTACTAGAAAGCTGAAATTTTGTATGAGTATGTGTATGTATAACGCCGACAGAACGGTAAAATAAAATTTAAAATTTTTTTTTTTTCGGATACCTCTCGAACATCTAAATTGGGGGTGAATTTTTTTTTTCTTTTCTAATGAGGCCTTATAAGTACTTACAATGAAAACTATATTGAACAAAATCGGTCGAGCCGTTTTTGAGTTATCGCCAAATTTCAGATTTATTCTTTAAAAGGTCGTAAGTTGACTTCCAGAAGGCAATAAGTGATTACAGTTTCTAGGGCGTTTGCGACCTTTTTATAGAGCTAAAAAGTACAGTGGGCTATAAACAGCTTTGACTTATACAAATCACCAGGGTTGGATGGAGTCTTCCCAGCCCTGCTGAGATGGGGAGGAGAGGAACTCACCCAGATACTGACCATCGTTCTGGCCGCCTGTCTGGCTCACAGGTACGTACCGAGACGATGGAGAGAAGTGAAAGTCATCTTTATACCCAAACCAGGTAAAAGTGACTACTCGGATCCCAAGTCATTCAGACCAATCAGCTTAACCTCTTTTCTGCTTAAAACACTAGAGAGGTTATGTGACAGGGAGCTAAGGGAGAAGGCATTAACTAGTGTACACCTACACCCTAACCAACATGCCTACAGCCAGGGCAAATCTACAGAATCAGCTTTTCATGCCGTAGTTTTCAAAATAGAAGAGGCCTTTATGAACAAGTCTATGTGCCTAGGCACCTTCATAGATATTGAGGGAGCCTTCGACAAGACCAATTTCACCAGCATAACAGCAGAATTGGTAAGGCACGGTGTTAATGATGTTATAGTACAATGGATAAACAACATGCTGAGCAAGAGGGTCATCCGACTCGGAACCGGCGAGACACAACAGGCACTGGTGGCAAAGGGGTGCCCCCAGGGAGGCGTACTCTCACCACTCCTTTGGAACATGGTGGTGAACGACCTCATCGCCACACTAAATGACAATCACTATTACACAGTAGGTTATGCTGACGACATAGTGATACTGACGAGCGGCAATCACACAGGTATGGTATGTGACGTCACCCGCTCTGCACTGGCCATCGTGGAACGCTGGTGATGATGATTTGGTGTAGGGACGCCCGGCCGGAGACAGGCGGGCTGTCGATCGCTTGGGTGCGTTCATTCAGCCCAGTTCCCAGTTGGAGCCAACGGTTACTGTCCCAGCGGCGCTCCCATACAGCCTTCTTCCTCGAATCTTCTTGTTCTCCTGCAGAAGGAAAGGACATCTTTAAGGTTAATGTCCCTCAGCTCCTCCTCTTCCAGTTTATCTTTCCCGAAGATGCTGTAGCGTACTATCGCATACATGCCACACTCTGCTATAACATGCTTACTAGTCTCCTCATGGCCACAATATGAGCAGCTTGGATCACTGGGTGGAACGCTGGTGCAACCACAACGAATCGACAGTCAATCCAAAAAAGACTGAACTGGTAATGTTCACCAACAAACGTAATCTGGGCACCTACCGGCTGCCTAGACTGTTCAATACAGAGCTCCAATTGTCGACTGAGGTAAAGTATCTAGGGGTAATACTTGATAGCAAGTTGAATTGGAGCAACCATCTCAACAACAAAATTGACAAAGCTACAGTCGCGTTCTGGCAGTGCCGTAGAATGGTAGGTAGAACTTGGGGTCTTAATCCTAAGATCACACTATGTCTATACCAGGCAGTCATCAGACCAATATTAAGCTACGGTGCAGTAGTATGGTGGCCACGAACCAAGCTAACCACCGTCGAAGCTAAACTACAACGACTTCAGAGGTTAGTTTGTATGGCGGCCACGGGATGCATGAGGACTACACCCACTGCAGCCCTGGAAGCTATACTGGGGCTGCCGCCGCTGCATCTCTTCGTTAAACAAGAGGCGGCAGCTACGGCGATACGTCTTAGGAAACTGAACCTCTGGAGATCAGCTAGGGTGCCGCACACCGAAATCCTCTACGAGGCAGTAGGTAAGGAACCGCTGATAGAAGCGGTCACTGACAGGATACCCAAGCAATTCGTCTTCGACAAAAAGTATAAGATACAACTGCATGAGGAACCTGGCGAAGGTCTTAACCCAAGGGAGTTAAGAATCTTCACCGACGGGTCCAAAACAAGGTCAGGCACTGGCTCTGGGGTATTCTCAGAGGACCTAAACATACACATTTCTACACCACTAGGAACCCATAACACAGTCTTCCAGGCAGAATGTATGGGTATCATAATGGCAGCCCATGCAATCATCGCGAGGAAGGTAAAGGACTACCCCATCCGCATACTCTCCGATAGCAGATCAGTTTTACAAGCCCTGCAGAGCTACACAGTAACCTCAGGACTCATACATGAATGTCACCGAGCATTGTCAGAGGTATGTAATAATAATAGCATAACTCTACAGTGGATCAAAGGACACAGCAACTCGCGTGGGAACGACGCAGCTGACGAACTGGCGAGAGGAGGTTCGGAGATGGAAGCAGAGGGACCCGAACCAATCATACCTCTGCCATTCGCCTGGCTGCGCAACACAGTGTGTAAAAACACGAAGATATAACAGCAACTATACTGGTCTAACTTAGGTACCTGCAGGCAGAGCAGAGAGGCCCTTCCGACAATCCACCCCGGGTTGTCACGCAAGCTGAGGCAGCTGAAGAGGCCGCAGCTCCGGCTCATAACTGAAGCGATAACTGGACATGCCCTACTAAACAAGCACTTATTCACTCTAGGTGTTACCGACAGTCCTCTTTGCAGAGCCTGCATGGAGGCCGAAGAGACAGCCGCCCACGTCATTCTCGAATGTCCTGGTGTGGCCAAATACCGGGCACAACACCTCGGGTCTCCGAGGTCACTCCCAGAAGTCATCGGCAACATCAAGGGACTGCTAGGCTTTCTGGTAGAGTTGGGTTGGCAAGAGTAGTGCCAGCAACCCTTCACGCAAAATAGGCGCATTGTAAGACGTCGAGTTGCGGAATACTAGCCCGCTATAACCTATAACCTATAACCTATAGAGCTTAAAATCTTTCTTAACGTAAACCTCGGGGTTAAAACAGCAGTTTATTGTGAAGGATGAGCAACTACGGAACCCTACACTGAGTGTGGCCCGACATGCTCTTGGCCGGTTTTATTGATAGGTATACAAACTTTTTGGTGCGTGAATATAACCTCAAAATTACAACTGCTTAGAAATATATAAAAATAAAAGATTTTATTTCATGAAACACGATTAATTATTACGAATACGAATGTATTTAATAATATTAAAGATGAATTAATTTAATCATGCATGGTCCTTAAGTCCATATTAGTCTTAAATAAAATAGTTTTCAAGTTTGAATCTGTTGGCTAAGTATGCAAGCATTTAAAGCGTCACTTTAAAAAATACCCAAAGTTTTTTTATTTTATTTTGAATGAGTATGTGTCCATTCAATTATTGTGTCACTATAAATTACGGACATTCCAGTGAAGAAGAATTAAAGCCGAAGGCTATTATAGAGGAGTCAATCCAAAATAAATACAATATAGATAATGCAACTTTTTTCACATATATTTGTTTTGCATAATGATACTTAATCAATTTTTATATAAAAAAAAATGGCTACTGCCCATTGGGTCAATTTTGCCAGTGTCAAAGTTGACGAACGTTGTACGGTGAGTTGAGCTTTTTGTAAAGTGATAGCGATTTACAAAAAACCACGCGGTCTACCGGGCCTTGACCCAAGAAGGGCTATGTACGCTTCAAGTTGAATTCTTCATTAACCATTCACTCATACGTTAGTTCACTGCACAATAGTCTATCAATACTACACATTGAACATCCAAAATGAATAAATAACGAATAACTAAACTTAAAGGCATGCGGCCATCTTAAGTCACAAACCGGAAGACCTAATGATACTTGGCAGAAGTAACGTTTGGCAGAAACATCTTACGCAGAGTGCTTTGGCATAAATCATTTCGCAGATTTTTATAATAGGTACCAAATCTTATATTGGCATAATGTTGATGAGCATAACAGTCTTCTAAAACGAAAAGTACTTTCGCAGATATTTTTTTTGCATAATATTTTAGGCGGAAAAAAAGAAGAAGAAGAAGAAGACACATTTTGTCCATGGAGTGGTATGGTAGCCGGCCGATGCCACGCGGCTCGCTCGCTTCGCTCGCTCGTTAGGGTCTCAGTTCAACCTAACACTCCTCCTCGCTTCGCTCGTCGTCGTACCTAACCTAATCCAAGTCGGACCTGCCCTAAGGTGGAATTAGGACCTAATTTATGCATTACAATTGTTGTGATTAAAAATTTAGTGGCTGTTGCCCCGCGGCGGCAAAATACCTAACACTGCTCTTCGAACCGCTCGTCGTCGTACCTAACGGTAATTGCATTCTACTACGTAAAGTATACTTAACCCACTTTTCTGCTAGTAGAAAATAATTATGCTATTGTAATCGTATGCTAAAGGATTATTATGGTACATAAAATTATGCTAAACCAAAGTCGGCCAAAGAGATATTCTACAAAACAATGTGCTGCAAAATGTGTCGTATGCGAGGTAGTAGTAATGCCAACTATACATTTATGCCATCTTACCATTCGACCGAAAGTATTTCTGCGAAACGTGTTATGCGAAGTGTATTTCTGACCAATATTATTCTGCCAGATGAGGGTAACCCTATCGAACGATATGATAGTTGGGGCCGACTCCAGTTTGTCTCCGAAGTAAAAAAAAAACTATGACAGCTGCCAGAAAACTTCATTGCCGCCATTACCAGTTAAAATTTGTTTTGTTGCATAAAATTGTTCGATTTGTTGAATTTAAACCATAAAATGAACGATCAAGATGATATAGATATTTTTCGGCGACGCCTCCTGATATCTGATATGATATATGAAATTTGTTCTAACAAAACAGTCTATTTTTATGGTGGTCATAATGTGCGGCTCCTGAATGCAGCATGGAGGCTTATGATATGTGGGTAGATAAAGTAGTGTATGTAACTGTACATAATTAGACATTAAAACACTCGTGTGATGTTATTATGAAACTCGCCTTCGGCTCGTTTCGTAAACCCACACTCGTGTTTAATGCCACAAACTACTATTAAGTATATTATGCAATAATATTATTAAATTTAATTTTGAATTATAAAAAAAATACACAGAAAAAAGTTGGTTGTCAATCAAGTGTTTATTTTTGTGTTATACATTTGTTATTTCCTCCCAAATGTGATGCAAACTATTGTGTGTATGGCGGGTAGTAAGGGGATTACAAACTCAGGACATTAAAATTTAATGAATGAATGAATGAATCAATGAAAATTTAAAAGCACTCCGACTTCGGCGTCTGGCTTCTAATAGACCTTGGTTAGTAATTCCCTACTTACTACCATGACACAATATACTATTGTTTGTACGTGCTTACGTCGATATCGAAAATCCCACTTACGGCCTAGGGTGACGTACCTAATAGTATATTACGTAACAAGGGTGGTAAACGAGGAATTACAAACGAGTGTCTATTAGCAGCCCGAAGCCGAAGGCGAGGGCTTTAATGACATGAGTTTGGAATTCCTTAACACCAGAGTCAAGGTACGTCGTTTTTCATCACACTTTGGAGGAAATAAAACAAAAGTGATAGTCAATACCAAAATAACATACCGCCCTAGGGCGTAATATACGACTTACCGCCCGTTTTTCTAGCATGTAAACCTTTAAGGTGTGATAAAGAATAATTACCGCCCTGGGACGTAATTTACGACTTACCGCCCGCTTTTCTAGCATGTAAACCCTGTTTACGAGCAAGTGTGATGCAATTGAATTGTAATGCATCCGTGTCTCGCTATCACATATGGGTACCTAATTCTCAAAACGTAACGAATGCTTTGTCCTTCTTCAACCGTGTTAGGCGACCATCATTGTAAAATGTAAAATAATCTCAAAAAATCTATACAATATCATGAACTTCTGACATACCATGAACACACTAATACAGTGGTATTGTTACTCATATACAAAAGATATGGGTAACTATCATTACACAATGGACTCAATTAATTCAATTTATGTATTTTTAAAATGACTCAATACTTACTCAATTACCAACGAAATTACGTAAGGAACCCACTCACAATTATTTATTTCATGAAAATCGTTAAGAAATTCGTGATTTAGGCAAACCAGCCGGAAATCTCGACACGTGCGCATCCGAATATACGAAACAGTTTGTTGGCCAAGTAGAAACTGTAACGCTTTCCTCGCTCAGTTAATAAACCAAAGAAACCAAGCAAGGTAACCAATAATTACAAAATGACGCTAATCGCTGGCGCCATTAGTTTGAAAACAACTATAATCTAGATCAATCAAGCCACATTAGACGATTGCATGTTCACGGTCGCGGTCGTATAATGTAGGCCACTGCTTATTTTGGGGATGTTAAGGGTGTTATTCCTCTAAATATGTGCGAGAGCTAAGCGATGAGCTGCGTTAAAGATACAAACCTATTATGTGATTGTTTCTACCAAAGCTAAGCGATTTCCAAAGTGGGTAATCGTAACGTAAGTATACCTTACCCGCTTCCCAAAATCCCTTAGCTTTGAAGAATGTAGATACCACGAAGATACGTTACGAAGGCATACCAGTCGCGTATCCTTAGCTCCCATCTAAGGCTCGCACCTCTGCCTATAAAAAAAATATGAAAAATCATTTTATGATACTTTTACCCGACTAAGCAAAAAATAGGGACGGGAGGCACGAACGATGTTCACTGGCACCTAAGTCACTAATTGACCGAGCGAGCGAAGCGGCGAAGAGCGAAGCGGGTGTTTCAGCTTTGCCAAAATTTCTTTCGTATGTCCGGATGTCCGGATTTACAACATTAAGATTTGCCACATTTCTCAACCTATTCTCAAGAAGTTCTGTGAATAGGTTCTAAACTAACTATGTATTATCTTTTTTGTTTCGTATCGATTCAGAAAGCCTTTTTTTTTAATGACGGGCGGTATTATGGCGTTTTTTTAAGAGGCCTCATTCCTTTTAACAATGATTTTTTCATATGATGACAAATATATTGATAATTTTAACCAACTTTTTGAAGTAAATAATACTTTTCCTTGAGTTTTAGGTAGTAGTACTATTTCAATGAATTTTCAAACTGTAGATTTCAAATATATACCTACCAAAAAATCCCAATAGCCCTCTTCTATCTCTTCTATGATAGTACAATTTTTGTAGAACCAGACAATATCCTTAATTACGAAAATGACATTAAATTGGCTATAAAAAACGTTGTTAGAGCAAAACAACCTGAAAGTAAATTTGTCTAAAACCAATACAATGCAGTTTTCGCAAAAGAAAACGGTCCCCGTATTAAACATCTCACATGGAAGTACTGTCATTAAAAACACAGATACCACTAAATTTTTAGGTCTCCATATTGACAGCAACATGTCATGGGAGACACATTCCACGGAAATTTGCAAAAAAATTTATAAATTCTCATTTGCTCTATATCAACTGGCCAAGTCTAATGACCTAAAAACCGTGTTGACAGCTTATCACGGCTACGTGAGCTCGACCCTCCGTTACGGACTTATTTTCTGGGGCAATTCAGCATACAGAGACATTTTGTTTAGAGCACAGAAACAATGTATAATGGCAATTTGCAAACTGAAGACCATAGAAAGCTGTAAACCCCATTTTAAGTCCTTAAGACTATTGACATTCCCATGCCTTTATATTTTTGAATGCTGTATGTTTGTTAAAAGTAACCCTGGACTGTAAAGTAAACCGAGAGTTCAACAAAAATGTCAAAGTGCAACGTAAACAAAAGCGCTTCAAGCACACCAAGCAGCAGCGCATCAACACCTACTAGCCGTCCTGCTCCCGCACACGTATAACCGCGCTCAGGAAACAGCGCACCTGTGCCGTGCGCTCGAAAGAGAAGATTGCGGCGCTGGCAAACCAACCGTCACGGGCCGGCCAGCCATCAAAACAAGCAAATATACCGACCGCAGCGAAAAAACAAAATGAGACAAAGGAAACTATTACAAATACCAATTATAAAAACGGTATAAACTCACGTTCCGCGTGGGTCGCGAGTCGCGTAACAGCACGGATAGCTACCCCTGATGAAGAGCTCCAAATGAGTTCGAAACATGTCGGGCCGTTCCTGACAATTTTTACGTGAGTTTATACCGTTTTTATAATTAGTAAAGATGTCTCACGATAGTTTTAATAACATTATTACAAATACCGATAAATTGATAATTGACAAAACAAATGAACAAAAAAATGACATGACACCATAATCGACACATTAGCGGTAGCAACTCCGCCCGCATCCGAAATTGAATCAGATTATCGATCAGCTGATGGCCCCTGGGAAATCGCTACTAGTCGTCACCAACGTCGTCGTAGTCACAAGTCTGCTCTTGTGTCAATAAGAGGATCTGCCAAGAACACGGAAGTTGGCGGCGTGGAGATCCTTAAATACTTACACGGGTGTTTCTTTGAAAATGACTCAACACCAGAAGCTATAATTGATCACTTGAGAAGCATACGAGACGGAGTACGGTACACGGTCGACCCTATACCATCAAAAAGGGACACCTACAAATCATATAAAATAGGCATACCTAACAATGTTTATGATGACTTCCTTACTACATCAGCATGGCCCTTGAATACCTGTGTGACAGAGTGGCGGCCCTTTCTCCGACCCCGGGAGACCAAGTCTCCCAGGTCCAACGTGCCCAACAGACCAGCCGGTCAGGCCGCACAGCGGAACTCCGCATAAAATTGCTCCAACTCGCTAACAAAACTTACAAGATTGAATCTGAACTTCAATTACGTAACCGAGTAGACGTGTTGTGTCTAACTGAGCACTGGTTAAATCCAAAGCAGATTTCTTCCATAAACATGTTTAACTATAATTTACGTGCTCATTTCTGCCGAACATCCCGGCCAGGCGGAGGTAGCTGTATTTAATTACACCAGGTCCGATGTATCATGCATTGAGCGGAAAGAAGTAACTGATCTATCGGTGGAATCCCAGATCGAAGCCTGTGCCATCGAGTGCATAGGCCTGGATCGACCTCATCGTCGTGTGTGTATATCGACCGCCGTCTGGTGATATATCTTTGTTTTTATCGATTTTGAACAATATTCTTAATCTAGATACTATTAAAAATTATAATGTTAGTTATACTTATGGGTGACATAAATATCGATTTAATATGTAAGTGTAACAATTCTAAATGTTTATTAAATTTATTGAGACAATTTGGTTTCAGACAACTAGTTAATGTACCTACCAGAGTTACTGACACATCCAAGACATGCATTGATCACGCGGGTCAGCTCACACCGAGACGCGACCGTAGGCAGAGCACTTTTGTCCTCGACGCGAAGTCAGACCTAGATCCAATAGGCAGCTGTACGGTCCCCCAAGGTTCTGTCATGGGAAACTACCTGTTTTAAATGCTGGTTAATGACATCACAGCCGCCTGTGGAGGCCCTGAATACGTGATGTTCGCCGACGACACCTGCATAATAGTGAACGAGGATAACATTCAAAATTTGAAGTCAATCCTATGTTCGGTCATGGCTTCATTAGTTAACTGGTTTACAGCAAATGGGATGCTTCTGAACGTGGAAAAGACGAATATTGTGCATTTTCAAATAAAGAAAAAACACGGCCCACTAAACATCACAACTAATAATACGCCAGTTCCACAAGTTGACGCGACTCGGTACTTGGGTTTCATGATCGACTTCGGGTTGACTTGGTCTCCCCATATAGATTATGCCTGTGACATATATTCAGTTTATAAATCGGAATGCAAATAAGCAGTCGTTAACTGTAACGTTTGAAGATCAGACAGTGACAGAATCTTGTGAGACAAAGTTTTTAGGTATACTCTTAGATGATAAATTCTCTTGGCACGAGCATATTAACCAATTATGCAGTAAAATTAACTCATTTGCGTATGCCTTATGGAGGCTTACTAAAGTTAGCACCAAAGAATCGGCAATACAAGCTTATCATGGATATGTTGGCTCCCTGATAAGATATGGCATTCTCCTTTGGGGTAACTCTTGTCACGCTAAGCGAGTGCTGGTAGCACAAAAACAGTGCATCCGGGCCATGTCAAAAGTTGACATCCTGACGTCGTGTAGACCCTTATTCCAGGAGTTGAATTTGTTAACAGTACCATGCATGTATATCTACGAAGTTTGTCAATTTGTTAAAATGCATCCTGAATTGTATAAAACAAATAAAACTAATTGTAAATTTCTAACAAGGTACCCAGATCGTCTCGTTTTTCCAGCAATAAAGACAAAACTGTATGGCAACAGCACCTACTGCATGTCAATAAGTATTTACAATCGTTTGCACAATGACATAAAAGAATTGCCAATTAACTTATTTAGAAAGGAACTTAAAAACTGGCTAGTGCAAAAATGTTTTTATTCGGTGGATGAATATTTCCAATATTATAAGAAGTAAATGACACCATAAATTGAACAATCAAATGACATTATATAATTTTTTAGGTTAAGATAGTTTTATAAGGAATTATTTAGTATGCACTGACATTTGTTTAATATTTTATGGTCATAAATATGTTTAGATGTGAATTCTGTTATGGAAATGTTTAAGGTATAATTGCATTATTAGTTATAGACGCTTTATTATATATTAGTGTCGTATTTTAAAATTCTGATTTGCATGCCAGTTGCTGGCAAAATGTGTGTGTCTATATTTATTTGAAATGTACCATCTTTAATACCACATTTTACGCAAATAAAGATATTTGTATTTGTATTGTATTTGACAAACTGTCCTCGGCCTGCTACGCGTTATCCAGGCTTTCACCCACCCTGTCCTCTAGCAACTTAAGAAAAGCCTATTTTGGTTACTTCCACTCCATCTTAATACAAGGCGTGGATCTGTGGGCCACATCCGCCAGCCGCGACCGTCTGTTTAAATTGCAGAAGCGAGCCCTACGCATCATTGAGCGAAAACCGGCCAGCTACCCAGCTCGTTATTTATTTATTAAACAAAAAATCCTGACTCTGCCGAGTGTGTTCATACTAGCAGCCTGTGAATATGTTCCTTCTAACCTATCTGATTACTAAACTTACGGCCAACGTAATCCTAGAATGTCGCGTAGGCCGCACCTCCTAGTGCCGCCGCAACGACGGTTGGCAAAGGCTCGTGCTCAGCTCAGCGTTATCGGACCCAACATATACAACTGTATCCCTACCGACATAAAAGAGTGTGAAAATAACACCACATTTTCTAGGAAACTTAAAACACTACTTAGCCATCTGGCTTGTTACAGTATAAACGAATTTTTGAATGTGGACGTTGACCTAAACACTAGTCTGAAACAAACTTATAAATAATATATCGCTGATATCATACCTACCTATGTAACTATGTAAAGTTTTAATAGCTGTTATTACTATAGATGAAAATGACTTGTAATTGATATTGTACATTTACCAATAAAAAATCTGAAATCTCAATCTGAAATCTGTTATATACCTTTTTAATTTTTAGAATTTGCTAAGTATTATCAGTATTATCAATTTTCCCCCATTAGTCCGGGACTTCCCCGACACGAATCAGGAAAGACCAAGAAGGTTACTGCGCAGTCCACGACAACAAAGAGTGACCGGGTTCCATTTTATCACATCCGGTATTTTATATAGACAACTTTTGCACCATTAAAACCGTTTATAAAACAGTTTTAAATTCTGATAAGAATGTTCTGAAGTAAAGTGGTATTTCATGAGAATCGGTTGAGATATGGTTGATATAAGGATATAATTATATACCAATATAATAACAATATTAAGCATAATTTGGCGACCAAGTACCGGACGACGCAGCGTGGGTAGGCCCCCCACAGGCCCGCAAGGTAGACTGATGACCTGGTGAAGGTCGCTGGAGTCCGCTGCCGCTGGATGCGGGCGGCGCGGGGCCGGCCATGGTAGTGTTCTCTGGGGGAGGCCTATGTCCAGCAGTAGACGTCTTTTGGCTGATGATGATGATGAAGCATAATTTCATTGGATGTCATTGCAATTAGTGTAAAAGACATTTGATATGTTTATATTCGCAGAATGTTATGGGTATGGATACTAGTCGACCATATATGTACATACCTAGTTATAAAGATGATAACACACCTCGTGTGTTCATAAGTTTTGAGATGAGAAAAAACCGGCCAAGAGCATGGCGGGCCACGCTCAATGTAATAGGGTTCCGTGGATGCCCATCCTTCACAATAGACGGGCCGAAGTCCGTTATAGGTTTAAATTACGAGAAAGGTCGTAAACGCCAAAGTAACTGCAATTACTTATTGCCTCCTGGAACTTATCGATTATACGCGCCAGATTGAGTGAAATGTTTTAATACAGTATAAGGCACTTAACTAATATGTGTAACATTCGAAGTAAAAGGACACTGCGCGGCACTTACGTCATTTTAATGCATTTTAGAGGAAATTATGAAATTTTGCGGTAACTCAAAAGCGGCTCGACCGATTTTATTCAATACTAGCTGTGCCCCGCGGTGTTACCCGCTCATCCCATGGGAACACTAAATTTATTCGGGATGAAAAGTACCCTATGTCCTTTCCCGGGTCTCAAACTATCTCCATACCAAATTTCATCTAAGTCGGTTCAGCGGTTTAAGCGTGAAGAGGTAACAGACAGACAGACAGACAGACAGACAGACACACTTTCTCATTTATAATATTAGTATGGATAGTATGGATAGTTTTCATTGAAAGTGCTTATAAGGCCTCATTTTTTTGAATTTCTCCATAATTTTTTGACAAGTGGTTGAAAAGTTAGAGGGGGGGACACTATTTTTTTTTGGAGCGAATATTTACAAAACTGCTGACTTAATCAAAAAGTTATGTTTGAAGACTCCTATTACTTTTAAAATACCTATTCAACGACTTCCCAGTTCCCACACACTAGTGTTAGAACGAAAAAAAAAATCACCCCAATTTTAGGTGTTCGAGAGGTACCCGAAAAAAAATTTTTTTAGTTTTTATTTTACCGTTTTGTCGGCGTGATACCTATACATACTCATACCAAATTTCAGCTTTCTAGTACTAATGATCACGGAGCTAAGCCGCGGACGGCCGGACAGACGGACAGACGGACATGGCAAAACTATAAGGGTTCCTAGTTGACTAGGGAACCCTAAAACGCTTATATTATAAATATTTAAATAACAGAAACAATTTATTTTAATAAAACAAACATAGGGCGGGCTATCAATATGCACTGAATAAATAATAAAATTTACTCGAAATGATCGCCTCTTTTTTGCGTTCCGTAGTCAACTAGGAACCCTTATAGTTTCGCCATGTCAATCTGTCCGTCCGCGGCTTAGCTCCGTGATCATTAGTACTAGAAAACTGAAATTTTGTATGAGTATGTGTATGTATCACGCCGACAAAACGGTAAAATCAAAACTAAAATAAAAAAACTTTTTTTCGGGTAAGTAACTACCTCTCGAACACATAAAGTGGGGGTGTTTTTTTTTTTCGTTTCTATCGTAGTGTGTGGGGTGTCGTTGAATAGGTCTGTTAACAATAATAGGGGTCTTTAAGCATTCCATCATCCTCCTAGCCTTTGTCCCATTTTTTGAGAATGAATTCTCAATCGGGGTCGGCTACCTAAATCCCAAGATGTGGCGTAGGCACTAGTTTTTACGAAAGCGACTGCCATCTGACCTTCCAACCCAGAGGAGAAACTAGGCCTTATTGGGCTTAGGTGGTTTCCTCACGATGTTTTCCTTCACCGAAAAGCGAGTGGTAAATATCAAATGACATTCCGTACATAAGTTCCGAAAAACTCATTGGTACGGGCCGGGTTCGAACCCGCGACCTCCGGATTGAAAGTCGCATGCCCTAACCACTAGGCTACCACCGCTTCTTGGGGTCTTTAAGCATTGTTTTTTGATAAAGTCAGTAGTTTTGAAAATATTCGCTCCGAAAATAAAAAAAATAGTGTCCCCTCCCCTCTAACTTTTCAACCACGAGTCAAAAAAATATAGAATAATTCATGAAAATGAGGCCTTATAAGTACTTTCAATGAAAACTATATCGAATACAATCGGTTGAGCCGTTTTTGAGTTATCGTAAAATTTCATGTTTTTATTTAAAATGACGTAAGTGCCGTGCGTTGTCCTTATACTTCGAACGTTACACATATTAGTTAAGTGGGTACTCCCCTACTTGACCTAACCACTCAATTGCTTCGAATTTTGAGTTGGACTCTATTTATATAAAAATTGGGCAAGTGCGAGCCCGACTCGCGCATGAGGGGTTCCGTACCTATACATATATATAATCTATAACAAGTTTGTTGTATGGGAGCCCCCCTTAAATATTTATTTTATTTTATTTTTAGTATTTGTTGTTATAGCGGCAATAGAAATACATCATCTGTGAAAATTTCAACTGTCTAGCTATCACCGTTGTTGAGATACAGCCTGGTGACAGACGGACGGACGGACGGCGAAGTCTCAGTAATAGGGTCCCGTTTTCACCCTTTGGGTACGGAACCCTAATAAAATAAGAGCGGTGACAGGTAGCCGTAGTTACCAAAAGCAATCTAGTGGCTAATAACGCAAGTGCTAATATTATTACACCTATCAACGTTAGCTCTAATTTTCATTAGCCCTAATGTCATTTCACCTAATTTTTATACCCTAATTAGTTGTTAGACCTAATAATCCAATACTCTAATAATGATTTGTACTAATTGTCAACAATACTAATATGAAATAACATAATAATTACCACCCCTAATGATTATTAGACCTAATTATTACTGACACTAAATGTCAAGAGTACTAAAGATTATTAAACCTATTTTTACGTTAAAACAGAAAATACGGATTTGGACAAATATCGAATTGGCTGAACCCCGAAAACTGTAGGTTAGGTTAGATTTCTATTGTGACAATGTATAGCGGAGCGAGCGAAGCGAGCGGAGCTTCAAAAGATTCCCATGTACATCCTGAGTCTATGGCGATTCCGACTCCACGTGGTCTTGCCTGTCCTACCCTAGTGTTATTCCAAAACCGGAGGCGCGGAGGGAGAGCAGCCCTCGCCTTAGGTTTATAGATAAATAGGTTTAATAAAATTTCGGTTTTAGCATTATTAGGTATATAATTAGTAGTCTAAAAAAATCGGCAAAGTGCAAATTAGGGCTAGTGAGAATTCGGTATGAAGTAATTAGGTATTATGAAAATTCGGAATCCCGAAATTAGGGCTATTCATTAATTAGGATGAATGAAAATTCGGGTTAGTGATTTTAGGGTTACCAAAATTAGGGCCAATGAAATTAGGATGAAAGTTTTTCGGGCTAACGGAGAGGAACCAGTTAAGTGCCATACTGTATTAACATTCCACTCAATCTGGGGCGTGTAATCCATAAATTCCAGAAGGTAATAAGTAATTACAGTTACTTTGGCGTTTACGACCTTTTTTATAGAGCTTGAAATCTTTCTCGTAATTTAAACTATTGTGAAGGATAGGCAAGTACGGAACCCTACACTGAGCGTGGCCCGACATGCTCTTGGCCGGTTTTTTACTGATCCAGTATTTTGTAATCCACATACGATAAATACATAGAAATGTTACAGTATGCGTGTAGATAAACGGTAATATAGCAACCGTTACACACCCTACCTGATAACCTCCGGTGGCATGGGGTTTCTCCTACAGTCTACACAAATAAAATAGGAAGGTCAATGAGGTTAGTGCGTAGTCCACGACGATGACCGTGTTCCGCCTTATCAGTAGGAATTTACGTCTGGTATTGTTATATAAACAACTTTTGAAAAACCATTGATAAAAAGATCAAAGTTCAAAGAAAAATTCAAATGCGTAACCACGTTGAATAATAATATTATCGTATCCACATAGAGGTCGATAAGATGAAAAGCATTTTTCACCTCACCAGCTCAAACATGGCGATTTTGCTGTCAGATAACAGTGAACAAAATGCGATTTTGTTTCGAGCGTGAGTAGAAAGTAGCTTTTTAATTTTTTCAATATCTGACCACGAATTGTCATTCTTCAGCCAAAGGTTAATTATAAAATTCTAATCATTTGAATCTCGATGCACTCTGTTTCTTTCATATGTATATAAAAGAGAGGGATAGAAACTTATCAATTTGAAATTCGATTTTCGAATCCGACCTCGATTGAGAACAGTTCGGATACGCGTTATACCAAAAAAAACATTAAAAACACCCGAAAAAGTTTTAATTGCAACGTATTTTTTTTTCTTTATTATATTTTTATTTAACGACCGAATATTAAAATGATTGTGCCTTTTATATAAAACAATTGATCATTGCTCAAATATAATAAGATTTTTCACCTTATTACTTATTGTAAATTATATTTACTTATTGTAAAATATAATTTATAATTTCGCCATTTATCATAGATGCATATTCGAAACGTACCTTATAAAATATCGAGTTCATATTGTAATTGTTATTTTCTTTTGCATATAAGTATTTTGTTTAGTGTTTTAGGAGTAAACATATTAATCAATGTATAAACAAAATCTCGTAATATAATAATGTATTTATAAATAAACACGTCATGTATCTGCTAAGTCTTCCAATTTGATCAAATAATGACAATAACCGTGTTGGTTGGTTGATTATAATTTCAATTAAATTATATTGTTATTCCTTTTTAAGCAGCACTTATCTATTTTCTGATTAATAATATTATTGAAATCAGCAACAAAGACTATAAACATACGTTGGAAGAAAAAACATAAAATGTCGAATATGTTCTCGCTGATGAGGTGAAAAGTTGTGTGTGCTACACGAGACCAAAGTTTTTTGCATCTCGTGCTGTTGAGTCCCTCGCTACACTCAGGATTCTAACATAGAATCACTCGCTACGCTCGTGATTCAAACGTAGAATCCTTCGCTTGCTCGGGACTCAAAATCAGCACTCATAACAAAAAACAACTTTGCTCTCTTGTTGCACAAATAACTATTTCACCTCACCAGCTCAAACATGGCGATTTTGCTGTCAGAAAACAGTGAATAAAATGCGATTTTGTTTCGAGCGTGATTAGAAAGTAGCTTTTTAATTTTTTCAATCTTTGACCACGATTTGTCATTTCTCAGCCAAAGGTTAATAATTATAAAATTCATATCGTTCGAATTTCGGTGCACTCTATTTCATATCTATAGAAAAAGAGAGTGATAAAAACATATCAATTCGAAATTCGATTTTCGAATCCGAACAAGTTCCATTACGCGTTATACCATAAAATTAAAAAAAATACCCTAAGAAGTTTTAATTACAACATATTGTTTTTAACGACCGAATGTTTAAATCATTGTATCTTTTATATAAATCAAATAGATTATTGTTTAAATAAGATACGATATTTCAACTTTATACTGTAAATACCCGTACCAATAATTTATGATTTCACCAATTTATCATAGCGCAGTTTCGAAACCTACTTTAAAAAATATCGAGTGCAGATTGTTATTTTCTTTTGTATTTATTTAGTTTGGTGCCTTACGAGTAAAAATATCAATCAAATTATAAACAAAATCTCCTAATAATAAATAAACACGTAATGTGTCTGCTCAATCTTCCAATTTGATCAAATAATGACAACCATGGTAGTTGTGAGGGACTGGTAGGTACACTGTTGGAACGTATAATTTCAATTTAATTATATTTTTATTCCATTCCAAGCAGCAGGTATCTATTTTCTAATTAATAATATCATTGAAATCAGCAACAAAGACTGTAAACATACCTACAGAAAGGAAAAGTACAAAAAGTCGAATGTGTTCTCGCTGTTGAGGTGAAAAGTTGTGTGTGCTACACGAGAGCAAAGTTTTTTTCATCACATTTGCTCGTAAAAGATGGTATTACACGCGGGAGTTATAAATTTGTTATAACTCCGTCGGGAGTTATGGTTTTAGTTTTAAAAATATAGTACGCACTCCCTGATTACTTCAGACTAAGGAGGTTTCAATCCAGCCAAGGTTTTTGTGGTATCAACAACTACCAGCAAATTTTATTGTGTATTGAATTAATACGGTATATGTAACTGCATTAATATTTATGTTTTACAATTATTTATGTGTATTTTGCAATAATTTTATTAAATTAAATTTTGAATAGGGTACTTGACACATGTAATGAATAATTATAAAACGTATTTTTACATGTAGTTTATGATCCCTAGAACCAAAATAAGTAGTTAAATTTCAATGAAAATGATTTAATAAATTAATATTATTTAAATAAGTTTCAGTTTTTTTTATCTGTGAGTCAAATGATCAAAACGACGCCATCTTGCTAATGACGTCACACCGGCACAAACAAACGGCTGCTGTCAAAAATTAAAACTGACAAAACTGTCGTTCACTTTATGTTGTTACGATTGGACATCTTCTCACACATTTAATACATTTTTGGTTTATAATTAATAGTCCAGATCTTCAAAAATGGAAGAACATTATATCAAAGCAGACAGTGCTAACTTACCCAAAGTGGATTCTTACATGGTAGCCAACTCTTTTGGTACGAATCCCGACTTTTGTTCAGCTGAATTTAGAAATGTAAAAAGTGCACAGTAAGTATGAATAATATGTTATTTGTTTATATATAATAAGATAGCCAATTCATTAGTTTTGTTACCAAATATACTATCACCTTGCATCATAGAATATCCTTTGTTATAGATCTTCAAGAGAATCTTATGGCGATGATGCCATAGGTTATGTTCAGCTTCGATGTGAGGCGAGTTTGTGCACTGTTAAGTGTAAAGTGTGTCCGGAGCACAAAATAAGAAAACCACCATATGCCGTGACTATGGTTATTGATGAAAAGGAGAGTATACTTAACAGAATGTTACTGGAAAATTTTGTGACCACGAATTGCAGTGCAGTGTATCACCCATATATTTACAAGTGTGCCAAACAATGACAATATCAAGAGCTCCGTGTTTATCGCCGCCGCAGTCTCCCGCCGAGATGAAGACCTTTGAAATCGGGCTTAAATTTTTGACCCCACCCCACGATATGTTGTCTATTTTAGATTCAACGCTAATGTTAGTAACATCTTTACTCCAGTTATTTGTTGTACCTACAATTATTATTAAATGCTTAAAAATAAATAAGTTTATTCATTTACTTGTTTCTATTATTCAATTATTAAAAATCATATTGTAGTTTAGAAAATTAAATATTTTACAAGGAAAATTTACTTCCGATTATTTTGTAACAAATTCGAGAGATTATGAGTAGTAACTAATAAAGCAGCGTGACGTAAAGCGCCCTCGAGCGGCTACGGTGACTACAATCTGCAATGCTACGGAAAAAAACGTACCTTACTATGAAATCCATACAAAGATACGACCTTTTTACCGTAGTATCGCAGTAGTAAGACTAGTAAGTTAGCTATCTATTACCAGTAATACACTCTTATTTATAATTCTGACTGACAAGACAAGAAGAAGAAGAGGCTATGGAGTGTAGAGGGAAGGAGTAGCATCTATCATAGAAAAATTAAAAAAAAAAAATGTGTACAGCGGCAGCGGTAAATAGTCCCAAAAAGCTCCGGTAGTGCTAGCTAATTAAGAAAATTGTGCTAACTATTCCAGCATTTTGATTTTAATAAAAAGTAACTGATATGATCTGTTAGGAACAGGAAATAGTCTAGCTCTCCTGCAATACTAGCGCCACCAATTTAACACCTTTCCTTTCGCCGGACAATTTTGGATATATGAATATTCTGCTCCTTCCTTTTTACACTTCAGAAAAAAGGTTCTGTTCTGCAGCTAATACACTTTCCTAAGTTTAGTCAGTGACTAATTTAGTCAGTACCTAATGTAGGATAGTATAATATCCGCATTAGTCTGCTATGCCATTGTGACGTCACATTAATACTATATCGCGTTTTGGCGCGAACATGTGAATGGTAACGAAAAAATGCAAATTGTACAAAAACATGCGCAGCAAAAAAAAAAAATCTTTGTTTTATATTTTAATTAACGATAAGTTTAATACATTTAAACCGGTTTTCAATTTTTGTCAATAACCCTGTTATCGTTACAATCTGGCAGAATAGCCTGTCAAGTTTCTAAACGAAACGCAGTTCTTAGCATTATCTGTGGTAGATGACACAAAAAAAGGAAAAAAAGTTATAAAATTATTGGTTAGGAACAATTTAGTTTTGGAACAAGCTTACTGTTCATATTTAAGTTTTATAATATTACGGTGTTAATTATTGCTGCATAATATTGTTAATTGTTATTTGTTTAATTTTAAAATTTTAAGGTTTCAGAAGTGGCCGTAATTGCGCAGACCAATTGCTATCACTCACTACGCATATAGAGGCTGGCTATCAAAAGCAACTTAAAACAGTGGCTGCCTTTGTAGACTTAAGTGCTGCTATGATACAGTGTGGAGGCAGGGGCTTTTTTACAAACTAATGAGGGTGGTGCCTTGTCGCAGAGTTACCAATTTAATAATAGTCTAAGATCCCTTTAAGAACGACCTTCACCGAGATGTTTATTTGATGAAATGTATTTTATATTTAATTTATTATGTCAATAAATATATTGCATATGGGTTGCCTAACAAATTTTAGTCCAGGGTATGTTAAATTAATAATTAAAAAATTTTTTTTTTTAAACATTTGATTATTAGATAAATTCTATAGCAATCGAAAGTATGAAGCCCATATAGACCGGGAGATAGTGACAGAATTTTCTTGGTCATTTGTAACAGTATGGCGGTTCTTCAGGGGTCTTAGTACGCAATGACAAAAAGAAAAATGATGGTCATAGCGCTGGTACCGGCGGCCCGATCGCGTGGGCGTTAGTCGAACTCGTCGGATAAATTACGAGTGTCAAACGATTTGTATCACAAAAATTTTAGTATTTTCCGATAGCCCATAAAAAACATGTAGGCGGTAGTGTCATGCCATACTTCTCCGGTGTGACTTACAGCCCGCCATACCGACGCGAATGCGTTAATAAAAAATAAAAAAATTCAACCATTTGTACCAGGCTAATTTTTGCACAGTTAATTATCGTCGTGCAGCCATTTACGAAAATCACCATGCCATATTTTTCCGACGGTTCTAAATGGCCGCCATACCACCGAAAATCAGCAAAATTTTTTTTTTCGCCAAACGATTTGTACCACCCTAAATTTTTTTTTCAACTGCTCCTGAATGATGATAAATAGAAGTGTGATAATGCCATACCTGTGGGAGGTGGCGAATGTGTATAATATTTTTTTTTAATTGTAAGATTTTATTCGTATTTTGAACGATTTGTAACAGTATGGCACTAATTTTTCCTGTAAGTTTGAGGTTCAACGAATATAAATACAAAATTTCAAAGATCTAGGTGGCGGCAATCTTGAATTATAGTCAGATGTTTATATCGTATAATATTGAACGGCTACCATCGCTCGAACGATTTCTCGAGAGATCTCGGCTCATCGTGTTGTGAGACACAATGTCTGGCAACGCAGGTATTACGGCAGCTGCTTGTCAGACGACCCACAACTACATAGCAATAATTGGAGTTCTATGTATTAGAATAAGTCGACCGTTATAGTGTGCCCATGTTGCATGCAAGATGAAAAGGAAAAAGATGAAGAAGAGAAAGATGAAGGCGGCGAAGGTAAATATTTAAGAAATTAATTTTATGTTAACGATTTGCGATTGTGTATTGCGCTTGTGTGAAAAAATTAAATGATTTGTAGATACTGATGCAGTAAGCAGCGACGAGGACGACGAAAACGAGTTGGAGCATGCCGGGGATTTCGGCTTAGATGACCTCGAAAGTCTGTAAATCTTTCGGAATAAACTGCATTAATATTGATATAGCATTTTTTTTTTTCACATGTACGGTGTAATTTTCCCAAACCATACTTTTTTTCAAGTTTCGAAAATTTGAAATGCCATACTGTAACAATTTGGTCCAATTTTTTTATTAATTTATATCTTGCTCGAGTGTGACAATCTTCCGCCCCATGGTTACAGTATGGGATAATTATTTTTAGGTAGAATTTCATCCAAACGAACCAAATACAATGATGCCATACTGTAACAAATGATTTTATGTCTTGCACCTTGAAAACCCGTTGTAAAATCAAGTTTTTCAAGTATGTTGCCCCTTTTTCCCTTTATTAGAAGTATGGCAAATATAATAATGGTCCCATTGCATCATATAATTTCCAAAAATCCAAATGCCATACTGGTACACACCGTCAATATTTTTTTTTTTGGTTTACGTCTTGGCTCAAGTCTCACAGTCGTCCGCCCAATGGTTACAATCCGGAATAATTTTTGGTAGGTAGAATTGTATCCAAACAAACAGAATATAATGATCCCATGCTGTAAAAAAATATTTTACGTATTGTACAGTCGTATTTTTGAAACGTGTCGAATAAATAAGTTTTTCAAGTATGGCAGCACTTTTTCCCCCTACTAGAAGTATGGCAAATATGATAACGGTCACATTTTATCAAATACTTTCCAAAAATCCAAATGCAATACTGTTACAAATCGTTTGGCGAAAAAAAAAAATTTGCTGATTTTCGGCGGTATGGCGGCCATTTAGAACCGTCGGAAAAGTATGGCATGGTGATTTTCGTAAATGACTGCACGGCGATAATTAACTGTGCAAAAATTAGCCTGGTACAAATGGTTGATTTTTTTTATTTTTTATTAACGCATTCGCGTCGGTATGGCGGGCTGTAAGTCACACCGGAGAAGTATGGCATGACACTACCGCCCACATGTTTTTTATGGGCTATCGGAAAATACTAAAATTTTTGTGGTACAAATCGTTTGACACTCGTAATTTATCCGACGAGTTCAACTAACGCCCACGCGATTGGGCCGCCGGTACCAGCGCTATGACCATCATTTTTCTTTTTGTGATTGCGTACTAAGACCCCTGAAGAACCGCCATACTGTTACAAATGACCAAGAAAATTCTGTCACTATCTCCCGGTCTAATAGAATATGCAAACGTTAGGTTGCCTATTATTTTCCCGTCACAACTATCGGGTAGCCAGGTTTAAACTGGTAAATCTATACTAGCATTTTGCAACGGTCTGATTATTGAATTGAAATTAAATAATATTAAAGATTATTTTATTATGAACACGGTGGTATAGGGTTGCCTGCGAAAAATCAGTCCAGAATTCCGGTTGTCGAATTTTGAAAAGTAAAATATTGCAGCGAGTGAATGTGTGCGACTGAGAGGTCCCAACCAAAACCATCCCATACGATAGAAGAGGACACAGGACTTCAAACAGCTGCTATCTGTTTGAAGTCCGCCCATTTAAAAAAAGAGAGTGCGCATGCTATTTGTGCTTGAAAATGAAAAGCATAGCGATAGACTCGTATATGCTGTACATTATTTTGGAGTAGTTTATTATTAAAATAGAGAAATAGTTATTTAACTGTTTTTTAAATCAATTAATTAATGAAATAATGAACTTTATTCTGCAAGTAGTCCACAAGGGCACTTTTACATGTCTGAGTCTATCGACATTTCACAAGAGGTGACCACTGTTGAGAAGAAACTCCGAAAGAAACTCATTATTTATGTGTGTATATTTTTTATGTGATACTAAAGTATATAGACATCTTTAGTAAAAATGAAGGTTATAGTAATACATATATAATACTAATCTTGCAAATTTTATCTTTATTATTATCAGACAAAATAAAAAACAACAATTAAAAAAAAACTTCTGTTTATTATATTTTTTTTTTTTATTATTCTTTAACTATGATCTCCAACTTCTGAATCTTCTTCGTCATCACTCTCCGTTTCAGTTCTTTCGACAATGTCTTCTATCTTTAAAGGTGTATGATCCCCAATGAATCCTACTGGTTTTAAATATTCATCTAAGAACCAACCGCAGTTCTCAGGCTGAAGTTTCACGCATATTGGATCCGTTGCATTAAGCCACATGGAATTTACGAAAATAGTTCGTAAAATTTTCTGAATTAATGATATCCAGCATGGTGGTATGGAGTTGGAGGCGAAGCCTTTTTTTTTTAAAGTGCTCGCTGTCTTCTTTTGCAGAGTAATTTTTCATAAAAATGCGATGTCTCGCATCATTCAAACTGGTGCAGTTCCTGATACCATACATACTAAAAAAGGTAGTAAGTGTCATTAATTTGTTATGGAGTTACAACGTTTTTGTCAAAATTGCTTAAAGTGTCAAACACCGTTTATTGATTAAATATGGATTCGTTTTTCAAACGTTTCTCTTGTATAGATAAATAACATTTTGATTTAATACATTAGATTTGTTTTATTCTACTACCTATGTTTCTACTTGAATCACTTAAAATTAATGCCGTTTAAATACTTTTCACCGTTGGTTAAAATTCTCCAACATTTAAAAGTATGAGAATCTCTGAACACCATGATGACGTAGGCTTGTGTCAGTCACGTGGTTCGCGAGTCTCGGAAGAGAGTACCAGGCGGAGTATATTATTATACCATGAATTTTATTGTATCTATAGCGACAATCTACTCCAAAATAATGCACAGTATATACGAGTCTATCGCTATCCTTTTCATTTTCAAGCACAAATAGCATGCGCACTCTCTTTTTTTAAATGGGCGGACTGCTATGCTGTGTCCTCTTCTATCGTATGGGATGGTTTTGTTTGGGACCTCTCAGTCGCACACATTCACTCGCTGCAATATTTTACTTTTCAAAATTCGACAACCGGAATTCTGGACTGATTTTTCGCAGGCAACCCTATACCACCGTGTTCATAATAAAATAATCTTTAATGTTATTTAATTTCAATTTAATAATCAGACCGTTGCAAAATGCTAGTATAGATTTACCAGTTTAAACCTGGCTACCCGATAGTTGTGACGGGAAAATAATAGGCAACCTAACGTTTGCATATTCTATGGGCTTCATACTATCGATTGGTATAGAATTTATCTAATAATCACATGTTTAAAAAAAATTTTTTTTTCATTATTAATTAAACATACCCTGGACTAAAATTTGTTAGGCAACCCATATGCAATATATTTATCGACATATTAAATTAAATATAAAATACATTTCATCAAATAAACATCTCGGTGAAGGTCGTTCTATATCGGGATCCTCTACTATAAATAACATGCTTGGCAACAGGGAATTTATCGTGCACCTAGGAGACAAACAAAGTCGGGTAAAGAAATTGAATAACGGCCTGCCGCAAGGATCAACCTTAGCGCCACTACTCTTCAACCTCTACACCCACGAGCCACGACCTGCCCAACACTGTGTCCAGGAAATTCATATACGCTGATGACATCACCCTTGCACACCAACACGTGAGTTTTCAAAAGTCTGAGGAGCAACTGACGGAAGATCTAGCTTCGTTAAGTGAGTACTTCAAGAAATGGCGCCTTATTCCAAATGCCACCAAAACAGAAGTGTCATCGTTTCACCTGAACAATAAACTAGCTGCATACACGCCGACGGTAAAACTCGACGGGGTGACACTAAAATACAATCCTTTCCCCAAGTACCTCGGCGTGACCCTAGACCGTTCGCTAACTTTTGGCCCCCATCTCCAAAAGCTGAGTAGAAAACTTGGCACTCGGAACAATATCTTACATAAACTTACTGGTACAAACTGGGGAACAAAAGCTGATGTACTCCGCACGACGGGACTGAGCTTAGTTTTCTCCGCAGGTGAATACTGCGCACCAGTCTGGTTAAACAGCGCTCACACAGAGAGGATCGACGTACAACTGCGAAACACAATGCGGTGCATCTCAGGAACTATTAAGTCCACCCCCACGCAATGGCTCCCAGCGTTAAGCCACATACCGCCGCCGCATCTTAGGAGACAGCATAGCGCTGATAAGGGAAGCTAATAAAATACGTAACGATCCAAGTCTGCCAGTTCATCAAGAATTCATAAATCCGCCTCACCACCGATTGAAGTCTCGACACCCGCCCTACCAGACCGCCCAAAGATTGTTGGAAGGCGGTTTCAATCTGATAGACACCTGGCAAGAGGAATGGAAGTCGAGCCCGCCAAGTAGTTGCCCCGCAACTTATGATCCCACTCAGAAACCTTATGGTTTCTCAGCTCCAAGAAGGGAATGGTGCCAATTCAACAGACTCCGCACGGAGCATTGTCGTAGTGCTGACTATCTGTTTAAATGTGGCTGGAGAGACTCGCCAGTGTGCGATTGTGGGGCGCCTGCACAATCCATTCACCACATAATATACGAATGCCCAAAACGGAAATATAATGGAGGTATCCTGGATCTACACTCTCCTAGTATAAACGCCGCCCTATGGGTGAAGAACCTAGATAATATGTTTATAACACAATTAGAAGATGCGCGACTTGGTCAAAAATGCCATACGATTAAAAAAAAAGTAACTATATAAATGACAGAAAAAAGTACCGGAGTAGAAAAAACATATTAAAAGTGTATTTTAAGATAGGGTCCGAGAATGTGGTAAGTACGTATATTGACAAAGGAAGGAAACAAAGGTTGCCACTTTATAGTACATTACTGTAGTCGCCGGGAAATAAGGACTTGCCGGCGGAGTAGGATAGTGATACGAAGCCGGCAAGCCCTTTTCACGGCTAAGGCATGCATAGTGCTTTTCTCAAACATATGCAATGAAATAAAAATATACACCACTCAAATAAACATAATTCAGCTGTTTATCCCGTTCATGACAACAGAGTACAGACGCCATGTTTAAAAAAAAATTACTTCCCGGCCTAGGCCTTCAATTTTGTATGAAATTCCTTTACAGTTCGCTCGAATTGTTCCGCCCGAAACGTGGCACGCACATTACCTCTCTCTGTCACTCGGTGCGTTACGATACACGGTATTATTCCAACATAAATAAGTAAGTAAGATGACGTAATATATATTTTGTCTTATTCCTTAGCTTGGGAGGCTTCGGTTGCCAGGGTGGCATACCAGATTACGTGTTCCACTACATACTGAAGCATGGCATACCCATGGAGCATGAATATGGATCCTATTTGGAGCAGGTACAAAGTTTATCTTTATCTCTCAACATCATCATCAAAATAATGTGCGTGCAGCTTATCACAAGTGAAACCGGCGGATACAAACCGCCACGATGTTGTTAATTTATTTGAAAATTATTAATTAATATGTCTTTTACATTACCTACCATAGTGGATGGTGTTCATAATGTCATGAAAGTGTAATACTTGATGATGGGGTATCTCCTTCGGCGGATGAATCTTCTGAACATTTTAAGGAGAGCCATCTTGATGGGAGTTATTATGCATCCATTTTTTATGCGGGATTTACTCTGATCCTAACACGTCCGACCAAAAAGAGTAGAAATTAAAAAGTGACAATACTGTAGTGTCGTCCCTATCTAATCAATCTATGAAAACGGGCACGACACTACAGTATTGCCACTTTTTAAATTCTACTCTTTTTGGTAGGACTTAGGAAATTAGATAAAGACACCTACCTTTATCTAATTTGCTTAAAGCTTCATGAGCTGATTCCTAATATATACCTACTGCACAATTACACCGCAGCTAGCTGAAAAATATAATATTTGGGCTGGGATGCCCAGATGTCAGAATGGTCTAGCTAGATCATTCCGACATAATCAATCCACACTCCCCAAACCGGAATACGTACCCATAAACTATTATCTCGTTGTTATTGAAGCTATTTTGGCAATAGGTCAAACTTGGCGACGAGTTCAACTGTTATCTACTGGCGCCTTGCCTCTATAAAAATAAGCGGTGTCGCAATTTTGTCACATTCGTATAGAGTTTCGTGTGAAGAATGAACATCTCCACGGCGTGCGTAGTGTTCGCGGCGCTCGCCGCCGCGGTGGCGCCGGCCCGCGCCGGCGTCGTCGGCGACATCACTAAAACGTTCACCCGTCTGATCAAAACTCAGAAGCTCATCATGGAAGCCGAGACGAACAATTATAAAGTCTTATCGCCAGCGTTGAACCAAATCGCCCGCGAGCTGCACCAAGGTTTGAATTCAGATATATTCCAGATCAGCAACGGAATTCACAATACGATGGTCGACGTGAACATTAAGGTCGGACAAATCACCGGGAACGCGACTGCCATCGTGTCGCAGATAGAATTTGTCACGAGTTTCTTCAGCAGATTTCATAACAGTGATGCCAGGCGCGATTTCAATTTCAAGAGAAAACGCATCCAGCGACTCTGCTCAGTGACTTTGAAAATGGCAACTGTTGTTTTGAACCTCATCGACGAGACGAAAGAGTTGCTCGGCAAGGGTGTGAGCAGTCCTTTGAAAATGCTGCAACTCACGGTACAACTAACTTCCGACGACAAGATAACCCTGGAGAATGCCAACATCAGACGGAATCAGCTGACGATCGACAATCCTCCCAGGTGGTTTCTCTTTTTCACCGACCACCAGGCCGTGGCGGCGGCTCAGGATATGAAACGACAGGGCGAAACTACCGTCAAAAGAATCGAGCAGCTCGTCAAGACGATCCTCGATCAAGTAACGCGGCTGGAAGGCATTTGCCAGATCATCCGGGAAGAACTGGACAATGAGCGAGCCGATATGTCAAAGATCTACGGTAAGATCAGCGGCGCTGCTGAAACCGTCATCGTCATCGTTGAAGAAAATTCATCCAGTGAGAACTTGAGCGATGAAGATTATAGAGCGGGATCTGAATCCCTGACTCATGTGATGATTCAACTTAGAGACGAGGTCCGAACAATTACGGGAACTCGCAGTCGCCGGGCCGCTGGGCAGAATTATAAAGTGGTGCCCTACCAAGGCGAGAGCGAGACAGATGAATCTTCTTCCGACGTTTTTCTCCAGCAATCTAACAGACTCTCGTGGCTTGACAAAACACCCGATAATGGATGTTTTTATATTTACAACAACAGAACTACAGGTTGTATTTATGTGAAAACTTTTAACGCTATGAAAGAACAATACACCTCGCTTTCAGACAAGTATTTGGAATTGAACGGTTTGTTCGGAGCTTACGATAAGGGATTGAACAATGTGGCGACCCAGGTGCTCAACGCATCGAAGAATACTACGAACCAAATGGAAGCGATAAAGTTTGTTTCGTATTTGGAAACTAAAAAAGTTTTATGGAGCGACGACATTAAAAAAATTCGCGACTTCTCTGCGAGTTTAAACTCTTACGCTGAAAGTTTGTTTTCGGACTCAAATGCTCAGTTGAAGATAAGGCGAAACATGAACCAGAAGTTAAATGAAGATGTAACGCGGTTCGTCGATGACATGAAAAAGGCGGCCAATGACATTTTAAATAAGAATATTAATGACATCGTGAGTATAAACAACCAAGTAGCAGTCATCCTCAGCCGTGTGATATTACATGTCCCCTGTGTCGGAGCTGAGAAGAACTCTACCAAAAAAAACTCTACTAAGGCTCAAGGCTCAACACGCACAAAGCAGTTCTATTATTAGCACGCTTTACTTAGCGCTTTTTTTGTTATTCGCTTTACTTTTAATAAGCCTTGCAACATTTCAATAAATAATATTTCTCATTTTTGTTTATTTTTCCTAAGACACAATTTCTTTTTACAAGCTTTCATTTACATTACAGATTTATAAATAAAGCCCATACTAATGAGCAATAAAACGATACAAGATTTCTGTCCATATGTGCGGTTTTGCACCGACTTCAAAAAGTGATTCAAATATAATCTGTACATCAACGGGTTACTTTTGGCTTTTCAGTTTTTACAAGCTTTCGATTTCTTTTTACAAGCTTTTATTAAAATTACATTTAAAAAAAATGGCTCATAGTGTTGAGCAATAAATCGATAGGTAGAACCAGATTCCTGTCAATATGGATTCTGTAGAAATAAGTTTCTGTCAAAATTTCGTTTTTGTGACAAGCTTTTATAGCCGACTGTACTTTTCTTTTAACATCCATCATTTGCTCACAAAGACGATTCTAAAGAGCCCGAACTCGATATGATTGCTTTACTTATTTATTACCGAGTTCCTATAGCCACCTTCCAGCTCCATCCAGATCAGCTCCTTGTCATCATAATATTGCAGAGTCACGCGATTTGCATATTCGTGCCGTGCAAAATTTCAGCTCAATTGGAAACCGGAAAGTGGGCCAAATTTAACTTGCAAAATTCCATTACAACGGGACAGGTGAAAGTGTAAATAATAGTATTTTATGCAACCTTTGTATAAGAGGGGGCAAAAAACGCGAGTGGCATGGGTTACGATGTGAGCGTAGCGAACATCGTAAGAAAGATGCCACGAGCGTTTTTTGACCTACTTATACAACGTTGCATACAATAATTTTTCTACGACTCGACATTTCATAAATAAAATGCAAATAAACAACAAAGAAAATAAATGTCCCGCCCCTCGGAATCATCAAAAAAAAAAAAAAACTTTTTTTTTACTGACGTCCATCTGTCAAAAAAATATGAACTTATACATAAAGGTATACGTTCACTATACTAAACATTGATGCACTGAACATAAAACTTTTTTTTTAAGTTGGCAGCAATGCCTTAACTAGTATAATAAGATTTTTTTTTAAATTGCAAATTGTGTGAATGCAGTTGTTTATCTTGTAATCTGTGGTACTAAGTGATGCTTTTTTGGCGACATTAATAACATCGTTTAGCAGTGTTTTTTTGGGCAATAGAGTAAGTATAGACTTTTACAGACTTTCATAATTTATGTCTTTATATATTAGAGTTAGTAACTATATAAATGACAGAAAAAAGTACTGGAGTAGAAAAAAGCTTGTAAAAAACTCTTAAACGATCACTCCGCGTCATCAAATGATGCTTTCCGTGAGCAACAGTACCCTTACCATGAGTTTACAGTGACCGTACTCGCTATAGCGACCGCTTAAGGCGACTCCTAATCCCAACGTCCTTGAGGATCTGGGCGGAGCCTAACGTTATTCCCCCCGCCGACCGTGCGCCCCCGGAACATTACTTCGTTCATAATCTCGTTGAGTGGCGTCCAAGCAGCTTCATACACTCGCATAGTCCGAGCGTGAGTTGAAGATCAACAAACCTTATACCTTATTTAAAGGCATTGAAAAATCTCGAAGTAAAATAAATCATTTAAACAATGATATAATTATTTCGGATTACTAAATATCTATTTACCTACTACAATAGAATATTAAAAATAAAATGCGTTAAAGCTATTTTCCAAAAAAATAAGTGAAATTGGCCATTTGGAAGTCTCGAATCGAAAAATACTTTTTAGTTTCTTTTGTATGTGTAGGTACCTACCAAAAATAGTTAAAATGCCGACAAGCTTCTTGATTATACGTGTAAAATCATGCAGAAATAAAAAAATATCGTTTTTTAATAAATAAATCATATCGTGACCCAGCGGATGAACCGATATTTTAACATATTTAGTAGTGGAGGCACAGCTTTATCCCCCGGGTCATGCTGCTCTAATGAAAAGATAAACTATAAATAATAGAGCGACAAACTCAACTTTACCGTTGGAAAACGGATTTACGTCCTTTACCTACTTATAAACAGTGATAGTTTTTTATGACTACATTAGTAATGTTCTCAGATGTTCCCCTATACTTGTTGATATTGACGATATTTTACTAGACGAATTTTTTGGCAAATTTCAATGTTCAAGGTCAATGGATACCCTATAAATGTTAATTTACTTGAGTGTCAAAATATGCCGATGCTGGAAAGGAGAACTTATCTAAGCGACATTTTTGGGGATATTGAGTTATACACACTGTTGGGATCGGCAGATTTTTCTGCATCGAATGGGTTGGGTCTCGTATATACATTTGTCTGACGACTTTTGTGTCGCTTATCCCGTCGGTGATTTAGAGAATCTCTACTTTTTTTTCTACTAAACGACTTGATTTTTGAGGTTTTTTTAGCAAAATGGAGATTACATAAAAAGTTTTTTGCATAATAATGAACCTTAGAGCTTTTTTACTTATTTGTCAAAACAGATCAAACAACTTGGATAATTTTTCTTTATTGCAACTAACCTTGCACTTGTTGGTTAACTGTTTTTACCTGATCGTAATATATATTTTAATGTCGTTTGAGGCATTTTACCTATGTCTTTATGATAAAATTAACATAAAGGTAAATTATGAAAGAAACATTGAATGTGATCCACTGCAATGTAAGCACGACTCGAACCTGCGACCCTAAGTTTCCGGCGTAGTACTCTACCAACTGAGCTATCATATCGTTACGTCAATCACACTAAATCTTTGATTCCATAATTCTTCGCTACTGGAGCGCCCTCTGTGTCATGTGTGTTTAAAATGCTTATGCGCATTAGCCAAAAAGTAAAAATGTGGAAAACATTATTAAACAGAATCGATATAAGATTCTATAAAAAAAATAACATAGATTAAATTACCTGATTGTCGTATCTTAACTATTGGCGTTTATCCAAATTTACCTGCTTTGATACTATGAAACCATTGTCGCTTATCCTTTTTTACCTGATATGACTTTGATCGACTACTGTCGCTTATCTTGAATTGCTTGAATGACAATTGAGTCGTATTTGTCGCATAGAATGTACTAAAAAAAACAAATATTTTCGTTAAATTGGTTGTTAGACAACTTTACCGGTTCTGTTTTATAAAATATCACACATTTAGTAGTAATTCAATATATTTATAAAGGCCGTTAGGCCCACCTGCGGTGTAAATCTGTGTCTGTGGCGCTAAGGCATTACTTTGGACTCGCTTGATGGACCCAAAAGCCATCTCACTCAAACAGTGTCTTACGAGACGTCACTTATACCACACAGAGTTGTAGGTAGTTTTGTTATTCTTGTTAGGATAGGATATTATCTCATTGCAATTGTAAAACTTGAAATTTCACGTAGTTCGTGATTTAAAATTCCTTAATGAGTAACCGAGTGACTGCAGTCTTGAGAACTCTTGTGCTGTTCTCATGAGTCATAGCTATCGTTTGCTACCATACATTGGTCTAGAACTACTGGAAATCTTTCAGCAGATCAGGATCACACATAAAAATTGATAAAATTGAAATTTCACGTGATATCTGATGAATAAATCTTTAACATTTCTAAAGCAGTTTTTTTTTATTTGCGTAGTTGGACCATAAGTTTTTGTCTTAGAGAACTTTAAATGTCACTTCATTAAGTTTAATGTTTGAAAATAAATATTTTCCTTCCTCTAATTAAAACATTAATCGTGAGGTTTTATTGTACGATAAATAGCTTTTCATGTCTGAAATATTTCCTACAAAGGCGATTAGATAATTTTTCTTGATTTATTTCATGCTGATTTATGCACATTTATATATTTACCTGACTATAAAATGAGCATGCACATATATATTGTTAACTGTGTTGATTGTTGTGTAATAGATTATACTATTTTCCCTGACTAATTTCTCGGGAAACGTGTCGTTTAGATAATTTTACCTAATTCTATTTTGACGGCCATTTTGCGTAAGCGACGCTAAATCCTAAAATAATCCATTCATAGACAAAATAACAAAAGCAACATGTAAAAAACATGATATTGTTTATATAAAATGAGCATCGTATGCACATAGATATTGTTTACTGTGTTGATTGTTGTGTAAAATGTAGATTATACTATTTTACCTGACTAATATCTCGGGAAACGTGTCGTTTAGATAATTTTACCTAATTCTATTTTGACAGCCATTTTGCGTAAGCGATGCTAAATTTTAAATTGTTCCATTAATAGACAAAATAACAAAAGCGACATGTAGAGAACATGATGTTGTTTATAATTATAGTGCTTCATTTAAAAAGTAGGTCCACAGAATATTTAATAACTTTTTATTTTTTTGAAAAAGTTCGTAGTTTTTTAGATCTCCTGTAAAGTTAGCTCCATGTCTCTTGGATAATTTTCCTTTCCAGCGTAGATAAGTTTTTTTGCGGCATAAAGAGCCGTATCTTTTTTTTACGTTAACTTAGAAGTTCGATTTTTTACAGCTTCAAGGGACTGTAGACCAAAGTACGACGTGAAGACGGTTTTAATTTCCACTCGACACCTACACGCGTTACCGAGATAAAGGGTCGTGACAGAAAGACGGACGGTCAGCAAAATGATCCTATGGGTTCCGATTTTTCCGGTAAAAATACCTAAATCTATAAATAATGAGGTTTATCACTTTTAATCAGTATATATGAAATTTAGCCGATAAAAATGGTCATTCGCATAAAATTTCAAGATGGAAAATGTTATTCATAACCAGGCTAGTTTTAAATGTTTACCATTTTATAGTGCAAAGGTAGGTTTTGAAGTTTAAGAAGGTAATAACATATTTTGACGGTGTAATGTGATATATGAATACAATAAATAGTACTTCATGTGACTGTACATAATGAAGGGTATTAAACACGAGTGTGGGTTTATGAAACGAGCCGAAGGCAAGTTTCATAATAACATCACACGAGTGTTTTAATGCCTAATTATGTACAGTTACATATACTAATTTATCTAGCCAGATATCATAAGCCTCCATGATGCATTCAGAAGTCGCACATTATAACAAATATTACCCGGTAATGGCGGTAACATGTGTAACATTATTATTATTTTTTTTGTTCTTGCAAGAAATAAAAGGCATTTTTTTATTTTTTTTTATAATGGCGGTAATGAAGTTTTCTGGCAGCTGTCATTGTTTTTATTTTAATTCAGAGACAAACTAGAGTCGGCCCTAACTATCATATCGTTCGATATCTTACTTACGTGTGACATTTGTCAAACTTGATTGAAAATTGACAATTCATTTCGAACTAAACGTCATCTCGATTGATATTAGAATAGAGGTCAAATCAAATTTCTTTGTTTTTCAGAGATGTTCGAAATTTGAATAAATAATACTATCGAAATAAGAAATTTGTGCTAAAAAACAGTCTATTTTTATGGTGGTCATAATGTGCCGTTCTTGAACGCATCATGGAGGGTTTATGATATTTGGATAGATAAAAGATTTAATAAAATAACAAGCTTTCGATAACTGAATGTACTTATACATGACTCAAAAGTTTTTTTTTTTCAGATCAGATTATTATGCAAAGATTATTACAATGGTATTCAAACGAACAATACTTGTTCTGCATTACGATATTCATATCTCTTAGGGTTGAATTCATAAAGATCATTAGACGTTATCATACTTAAATATCTGTATTATCAGATTTTTTTTACTAACCGAAATACCTGAGGTACCTACTCTAATATTACACTGAGAAGGGCCCTAAAACCCACACCAAAAGTGTTATTTTCTGGGAATCCTGTCTGGTGTGGGCCCATGACTGAGAATATCTAAGTATCCAAATGTGTTCGGGAATGCTAAGCAATGACATTTTTTTTATAAGTAGGTACTTAAAATTAATAGATACCTAAATACGAAAAAAAACTGTTGAATTTAATTCTATATGAAAATGAGTGCTTTTTGTTATGTCGCATAGCGTAGTCGTGTGAAAAAACGAACTACACTCTCTTAAAATACACTTCAAACGCACGAAGACAGATCGAACCTCCGCGGGATCCGGTACTATAACAATTTTCCGTAACTAGATGGATCGCGAGAGCAAGTGACACAGCCTTCCCCTTCGACGGTTAGATTTACACTGAGCTCGCAGCCCGGGCACGGCCGCGCTCGCGGAAATTCAGTTTTTTTGATGCTTTATTAGACCGAATTTCCATTTTACTAACTTTTAAACAATATGATTAAAGATCAATAAATTGTCAATGTTCTTGCGAAAGAGCGGTGTAAATATCACTTGTAGTTTAGAAGCCTTAGGGAATTGAAAATTGAAAACGACCCTATTTCAACATTATTTTTTCCATAGTAATTATTGCTTTAAAAAAAATCCAACTATAATTTTTTAGAAGAAATAGTCAAAAATAACATATATTTTTTTCAGATTTTTCCGTTGGCTAAATTACGAGCCTTAGGACTTTAAAAATCACCATTCCACGTACGGAGTCGCCTTAAACGATTTGTATGGAGAATTGACAACATTTCATATTTATAACAGGTGGAAATGAATTTAGAGATCGACAGGGCTTTAAGTCGTGTACCTTAAAAAAAAATCTTTGAATTTATTATTCTGTATTTAAAGAAATATAAGAAAATACATCAAATAACTACAATCTAAGGCAATACGGGCTGAATAGGGTTGTTGTCTAAACCAAGAGCGAAAAAAAATATATATTTTTTATCTGACGTTGACAGAAGACAGATGCATACCGAGTTTGATTAAGTTTTTTTTTTATAAGAAAACCGACTAAAGTAACCGTTCCATTAAGTTCTGGTTTCTGTGTTGCCACATTTTAAAATGAGTATGTTTTTATAAATTAATAATAAAGTAAATAATCATCTCAGAAAATAAATAAAAACAGAGATTACTTCATCTTTTTAAGCAGAATTCAGAAAAGTAATAAAATGATAGTCTTAAAAATATGAAATGTTGTCAATTGTAGTTCTACAAAGTAGGAGCGCTGCGCTGTACTATTCTCCATACAAATCGTTTTCGCTGTCGCTAGCGAGTACGGTCACGTTAAGAGTGTTAAGACCACGGAATTTTTATTTTGTTCTCGAGTGTACCTATATTCATGTAATTATCCCTTTATATTTACCGATTGAGTATTTTCTGATGCATTTACTTTTGCTAAATTGTTACCTAATTTTTAATAAGAACATGAGACGTACCTACATAACTTGGTCTATAATGATAATAAGTATAGATAACAAACAATATTGTGGGTATTCCCACTTTTCGATAAAACCGTTAGGTCACGGCTTCCTTAGATAACATGCGCGTCATGCGCGTGGATGACTGACGAAAATGTAATCTGTACTTGAACGGGTTATTTTTTTTGGCTTTTTAGTTTTACTGAAGTCGGTTCTATTTTTTGTTAATTTTTTTTTATTCAATAGTTTTCATTGAAGGTACTTATAAGGCCTCATTTCCATGAATTTTTCTATAAATTTTTTGTGACATAACGGTAAAATAAAAACTAAAATAAAAACTTTTTTTCGGGTAAGTACGGCCGTACACCTAAAGTGGGGGTGATTATTTTTTTTTGTTCCAACACTAGTGTGTGGGGTATCATTGAATAGATCTTTTAAAAATAATAGTGGTCTCCGAACATTATTTTTTAATACAATCAGCAGTTTTTTAATATTCGCTCCGAAAGTAAAAAAAATAGTGCCCCCCCCCCCCCCCTAACGTTTCAACCACGGCTCAAAAAATTATGGAAAAATTCATGAAAATGAGGCGTTATAAGTACTTTCAATGAAATTTATATTGAATAAAATCGGTAGAGCCGTTTTTGAGTTATCGCAAAAATACATAATTTTCTTTAAAATGACGTAAGTGCCGCGCAGTGTCCTTATACTTCGAACGTTACACATATTAGTTAAGTGCCATACTGTATTAAAACATTTCGCTCAATCTGGTGCGTTTAATCGATAACTTCCAGAATAAGTATATAAAGTAGTTAATGATACTTTGGCGTTTACGACCTATTTATAGAGCTTGCAATCTTTCTCGTAATTTAAATCTTTCTCGTAAATTTCGTTTATTGTGAAGGATGGGCAACTACGGTACCTTACACTGAGCGTGGCCGGACATGCTCTTGGCCGGTTTTTAGGGTTCCGTAGCCAAATGGCAAAAAACGGAACCCTTATAGATTCGTCATGTCTGTGTCCGTCTGTCCGTCTGTCTGTCCGTCTGTCCGTCCGTATGTCACAGCCATTTTTTTCCGAAACTATAAGAGCTATACTGTTGAAACTTGGTAGGTAGATGTATTCTGTGAACCGCATTAAGATTTTGATGCAATATAAAAAAATAATAATAAATATTGGGGGCTCCCCATAGAACTGAAACTCAAAAAAATTTTTTTCATCAAACACATACGTGTGGGGTATCTATGGATAGGTCTTCAAAAATGATATCGAGTTTTCTCAAATATTTTTTTTCTAAACCAAATAGTTTGCGTGACAGACGCTTCCAAAGTGGAAAAAAGTTGGTCCCCCCCCTCTAACTTCTAAAATAAGAAAATGAAAAATCTAAAAGAAACATAATATGATTGATATTTTGATGAAGTACATTACTATAAAAACTACCAACGAAAATTGTTTTGAACGAGATCTAGTAAGTAGTTTTTTCGAGATCTAGTAAGTTTAATACCTAATTTTTCACCTAATTTATATGGGGCGCTATACATACCAGGTGCAAACTTAACTTAAGCACTTAGGGATGGAATTTTTTTTGTACGGAACCCTCGGTGCGCGAGTCCGACTCGCACTTGGCCGGTTTTTTAATGTGGATTTGTCGTTATATAATTTATATTTTAAATGCAATGTATATTATTTTAGGAAAAATCTTAATAGCGTGATGCAGAATCGTCATTTTGTTATGTATGGGCGCGCGGCGCCACGCCAGTCTGGCGCCATCTGTTGAGCAGCATTTCCTTTGTCCTCTCATCACGCCCAAACGGCTAGACAAATTTTCGTCAATTTTGGTACAGGGATTGCTGGACATCCAGAGGTAACTTTCTATTCGACTACGGTATAAAATAATACGCGTACGAAGTTGCGGGCACCTTCTAGTCACTTATAAAATTTAAATAAATAAAAAAATTACAGTTAAACACACTTTGCTAGCAGAGTTAAACCACGCATATTATATAACCTACACTTAACCAGTGGTTACACAGGTAGTTCAGTTTAACCGGCCTCTACGCACCGCACTACATTGTTGCATTTTGCTTGATGCAGATGTTACCAAGCGCGTTTATACGTAAGTCATCAACCGTTTTAGCATGCTACCCTCTCCTATTTAGAAATAAGTAAATTATTGTTTTCTCAGTAAGTGATTTATGTAAATCTTTTGAGAAATAAATGTCTTAAACCATAAACCATAAAATGTAGGTTTTGTGGTCATCATTATGATATGAGATGAGCGTTATACATCTTTTTAATTTAGATTATTCGTGCGAATTTGATAAGTATTATCAGTATTATAAATTTTCCTCCATTAGTCCGGGACTTCCCCGACATAAATCAGGAAAGACCAAGAAGGTTACTGCGCAGTTCACGACAACAAAGAGTGACCGGGTTCCATTTTATCACATCCGGTATTTTATATAAACAACTTTTGCACCATTAAAACCGTTTATAAAAAATATTTTTTTAACAAAAAAAATAACCGACTTCAGTAAAACTAAAAAACCAAAAATAACCCGTTCATTTGGTTTTTTAGTTTTACTGAAGTCGGTTCTTTTTCTTGTAAATTTTTTTTTTTTTTGCTTTTTAGTGATTCATATAAAAGTTCTAGTGGCCATCTGTGGTGTTCATCATCAGTTTCCTTACACCAAATCCTATTGACTGAATGTAAATTCTTGACTTTATCAATAAATTACCGAAAGCGCCGTACATGTCCCTATAACATTTGAAGAGTTCCCTCGATTTCTCCAAGATTTATTCATTTATTAAATGATTGCATCCATGGTAAATAGGTCTTAATTAGTCGGGGGGCACGGCAGTGCCCCCGCCAAGTCGAGCGCGAAGCAAACACTGCCGTACCATCCTTTACTGGAACCATTTCGCCGCATTTTCAGGCCCCTATTTGAGCACCTCTGGATAAGACCAGAACGCAGAAATTTTCGTCATCCAGTAAGCTATAATCACATACTTAGAATCCAAAATTTCAAGTCTGTAGGTCATTTAGTTCCGAAGTTAAGCGAAAGCAAAGTTTCGCATTTACGACACTCACTCACTCACTCACTCATGATCATCAGTAAAGAACTAGTACTTCCCATAAATTCAGAGAGCTGAAATTTGGTACAGAGTTAGGGTTTAATGGCCACATAAAGCGAAAACTATAAAAATTGGCCAAGTGCGAGTCCGACTCGCGCATGAAGGGTTCCGTACCATAAAACAAGTTTGTTGTATGGGAGCCCTTAAATATTTATTTTATTTTATTTTGAGTATTTGTTGTTATAGCGGCAATAGAAATAGATCATCTGTGAAAATTTCAACTGTCTAGCTATCACCGTTCTTGATATACAGCCTGGTGACAGACGGACGGACGGACGGACAGCGAAGTCTCAGTAATAGGGTCTCGTTTTTACCCTTTGGGTACGGAACCCTAAAAACTAGGATAATCGAAGATCTGGAGTACTCTGATTAGAAAACACAAGAGCCCAACCAAACTATTAGAGATCGACATACCGCCTTTACCTACAAAAAATATTCAACTTGTTGTGTTCGGTTGGCCGCCGTCGCGACTGATCGTCTCTCCTGATGATGGATCGCGTACCGATTCGAAACATGTCGAGCGTTATTCGATTTCTACGACATGAGTAAACCCGTTTAAGTATTTTAATATTCAACTTGGTGGGCCGCTTCATTTGGTGTCAAAAATCCAAGGTCTGAAGTATTTTGACGACGCGTTTGGCTCGGTTTGTAAACACCTGCCTACTGAGCCGGCGGTCCCGGGTTCGAGTCCCGGCCAGGGCAAATATTTGTGTGATGAACTCGAATATTTGTGCTTGAGTCATGGTTGTTCTATGTATTGAAGTATATATTTATCTATATAAGTATGTATATCGTCGTCTAGTACCCATAACACAAGCCTTCTAGAGCTTAATTTGGGACTAGATCGATTTGTGTGAGGTTGTCCGATATTTATTTATTTATTATTTATTTGATGAAGAACCCTCAGCTGGTCTCAGCTGTATTAGAGATATGGTAATGCCCCCTTCTACTATTGGTAAATAAAAAAATCGACTGTCATTGCAAAAATCCAGCGTAGTGGGATACATCTAATTTAATCTAGCCTATAGCGTCCCACAGCTGGGCGGGTTACGTATTTAAAATCCCGAAAGTTCATAAGACCTACAGTTTAAATACCAATGGTCAAATTACCGAAAATCAAAATACCGAAAGTTCAAAAAGCCGATATTCGATAAACCGAAGCTCAAATTAAATACCTATTTTCAGAAAATCGAAAGTTCAAAATCTCGAAATTTCATAATCCCGAAATTTTATAATCCCGAAAGTCAATGAGCACTTTAAAAGTGTCAGGACACTAAACTAATCTGACTTTTCCGTGGAACCGATCTGCTCCGGTGCTGCGGGATGTTCAGCCCTTCCGCCCTAGCGTAAGAAAGTGCGGCACCTACGCTCGCCTCCGCAGCTTCGGCTTTTTGGTCACCTTCGGCGACCAGCCTCAGCCGCTGCGGCTCGCTTGATGCCCGCACTTTCTTACGGCGGCCGGGGGCTGCCCTCCCTCCGCGCCTCCGGGCTTTTATATACACTCTAGGGGTAGGGCAGACAAGACCACGTGGAATCGGGGTTGACAGCTTCGGTTCTGTGGCAAGTCGATTAAGAAAAGGAAAGAGTCCGGGAAAGTGGGAAATTAAGTATGACACTAAATATTCGATATTATGATAAAATATTCTGTCATGGACTGCCAACCGAACCGAACTTGTCTGGAACCGAAGCTGTCAACGCTCGCCTCCGTAGCTTCGGCTTTTTAGTCACCTTCGGCGACCAGCCTCAGCCGCTGCGACTCGCTTGATGCCCGCACTTTCTTACGCTAGGGCCACAGTATAATAAAGAGTACTAACGTACTTAGGAGGGGCTGCACATCCCGCAGCGCCGGAGCAGATCGGTTCCACAGAAGAGTTCACTTATAAATAGTAAGTATAGTAGTAGGCAAGTAGGTTACGTAATTTAGGTTAATATTCTTTGTATAAAATAAGCATTAGAATCTGTAAGACTACAGAAATACGAGATAATTCTCGAGAGTTTAAATAATATTCCGGATTACAACCTTCAGGCAAGATCATAGTCTTCGGGATTATAATCTTCGGGATTACAGTCTTCGGGATTACATTCTTCGGGATTACAGTCTTCGGGATTATAATATTCGGTAATTCATCCTTTCGATCAAACGTTCTTTCGGGATTTTAAACTTTCAGTCAAATAAACATTTGACATTTTAATTTTCGGCCTTCCATCCATAGGTCTTATGATATTCGGTATTTTGAACTTCGGCTTTGTAATACGTACCCGCTGGGCGAATGGGCCCTTCTACTTTTAATACGCATATAAATAAAATTAGACTGGCTTTTATACTTATACTTACAAGTTTACAAGAAGAAATAGTCAAACGATTAACTTTATTCTACTCGAACATTACACAAATTAAATAAACAAATTACACCAAAATATTAATTTCGCTCAAAATTTGGTCAAAATATAATGCATTGGACTAAGAGTGGCGGTGATACCCGCACACGTCGCTGGATGGCGCTGACTGTATTTTAAAATGCGCCGTCGTTTGTTTTTCCGATAATCTTATGTGGCGAAGTGGCAACCGGCCGCATTACAGTCGTTTACGACATTCTTCTACTGCGCTTGGAAACGTTTGCTAGGGATTAGGAGGGATTATTTGCATTTCGTTGATTTCGCTTATTATTTCGTGAGGTTTGCTAAAGTGAATTAGCAGGTTGTTATAAAACAATATGCCCACGTTTCTACAAAAAGAAGTGAAATCCCACCAAAAACATTCTGTAAAAAACTAGCCAAGTCTCGATGGAGCTGCTTGTTTATCTCTAAAAAGTAATGAAATCTAGACAAAGTCGTACCAAGTCTAAGGTTCCTTACTGCGATTTCTTTATTATTATAGTTAATGTTGTGTGACTTGGCCGTTGAAGGGTACACAAGGGTACAAAACCAGGTGCTCCATGACACCATTGCACCAATCTGTCGACATAACCGCTACAAGTCAATTTTGTTTACACGTAATGTTATATCTGTTGTAACTACCTATGTTTGTTAAGCGAGATAATAACCCATACTGGTGTACCCTTCAACGGCCTAAGTCACACAGCATTAACTATAATAATAAAGAAATCGCAGTAAGAAACCTTAGACTTGGTACGACTTTGTCTAGATTTCATTACTTTTTAGAGATAAACAAGCAGCTCCATCGAGACTTGGCTAGTTTTTTACAGAATGTTTTTGGTGGGATTAGATATACAGTTTCTCATGGGCCCTGATAGGGCGTAGCAACATACAGTATATTAGAACACATAATTCTGTATTAGTATTAATAAAAATTAAACAAGTAATTACATATTAAATTTGAAAAACACATAAATTATAATATTTGAAATTTTTTTTATATTCAAATAGATTTGTGCATGCATTACGACTTGGTTTTTATATTATTTCCACATCGTCAAAAAAATCGTTTAAAGTGTAATAACATTTTTTTATGAGGAAGTCCTTCGACCGTCTGTTGAACTGCTTTTCTGTTGTTTCTTGTTTTATTTCGTCGGTTACTTTATTATAAATTTTTACTGCCATTTCATTTGGACTTGTTTGGTGTAGTTTTAGTCTGGACCTGGTGGTTGATATCAAATTGTACTTATACCGAGTTTCGAAGCGTCGTGGCAGATCTTTCAAATTTGTAAAAAATTGCGGGTAATTTCTGACAAACTTACAGATTTCGAAGATGTAGATGGAAGTCAGTGTTAGAATTTCGTATTTGATGAAATATGGTTTTACAACTATTTGTATAGAATCTTTTTATCGATTCTATATTTTTTTATGTGGTAATACCACATTTTTATTTTTATAAATAATGACACAAAGGTAAATTAAGAAAGAAAAATTGAATGCGATCTACTACAATCGAAGCGGGGTAGATCGCATTCAATTTTTCTTTCTTAATTTACCTTTGTGTCATTATTTATGGTTTACAACTGTCCATATTTTTAATGTTAGCCAGTATCCGTATGCATTTCTTCTGTAGAACAAATAAGTCATTAATATCAGTGCTATTACCCCAAAGAATAATACCATACTTAAGCCACGAAAAAGGGTAAGCGTAATAAGCGGTTAAGGCACACTTCAAATTCGTAGACTTTTTTAACTCTCGTAACGCATACTAAGAGTTTTGAGAGTTTACTTTTTATTCTTTGAATATGTGATTTCCAGCTGATGTGTGTGTCAATGTTCAATCCAAGAAGGGTAAAAGTGTCTACACATTCCAGTTTAGATCCGTTAAAAGAAAAGTTTATATCCAAGGACTTTTTTTTGGTGTGGCCTGAATTGCATAATTTTTATTTTAAAAAAGTTTAATTCTAGGTTGTGATCATTCATCCAGTCCGTCAGTTGAATTAATATCGTATTCAGTTGTATGTTTAAATTTTGATCATTCTGGCACGACGTCAGAATCGAAATATCGTCCGCAAAGAGGACACAAGACTGAGTGAGGGTTTTAGGAAGGTCGTTACTGTAAATTAAAAAAAGTAAACAACCGATTACACTACCTTGCGGTATCGAGTTTTTAACGAGCTGTGCATCTGATCTTACGTAATTGATCGTCCCGGTTTGATGGTCAACATGCTGGATTTCAACGTGTTGGGCCCGGTTTTCCAGATAGGAAGTGAACCATTTGTGTGTTGTTCCTCGGACGCCTATACTATATAACTTATTATTAAGTAGTATTTTGTATTGAACTTTATCATAGGCTTTCGACATGTCCAGAAGAATACCTATTGCGTATTTTTAGGGTTCCGTACCTCAAAAGGAAAAAACGGAACCCTTATAGGATCACTTTGTTGTCCGTCTGTCCGTCCGTCCGTCCGTCTGTCAAGACCCTTTTTCTCAGGAACGCGTGGAGGTATGAAGCTGAAATTTATATCAATTACTTAGATCTACTGTCCCTTGAAGCTGTGAAAAAATCAAACTTCTAAGCCAACGCAATCAAAAGATACAGCCGTTTATGCCGCAAATTTTCGACACTTGCAAGGGAATCAAAACCTACAGGGTGCTTCCCGTGAACTCAGAATCTTGAAATTTGGTACGAAGCAACGTCTTATAGCATAGATAAAGGAAAAATTACGAAAACCATACATTTTTAGTTACATCACATAATATATATTTTTTTAATAATTTTAAACTTACTACCCATTTCCTCATAAACGCGTAGAGGTATTAAATTGAAATCCATACCAAATACTCAGGTCTATAATACCTTTAAGCTGTAACAAAATCAAACTTCTATGTCAACGCAATCAAAAGAAACAGCAATTTAAGCTGCATATTTTGAAACTCGCAAGTACTCGCAAGGGAATCAAAACCTAAAGGGTACTTCCAGTCGACCTAGAATCTTGAAATTTGGCATGAAGCAACGTTTTATAGCACACATAAAGGAAAAATTCCGAAAACCTTAAATTTTTAGTTACATTACAAAATATATATTTTTTAATAAATATAAACTTATTACAAAAAACTTAGTAAATAAATAACTTTAATAAAAGAACTTTCGCAAGTCTGCTGCAAGGCTAGTATAAGTGTTTCAGTTATATTATAGATAAATGATATGTGTTAATATAAAATAAAGGATTACTTAAACGATAAAGAGATCTTTGTCTTAAATTTATGCTCCTCCATCTTTCCCCATTGTAATGTTATGAATTTCATTTTGCAATAAAAATACCATAGTTATGACTCGATTGTCGTAATGAACGAACTTTGTAAACCTTGCAGGTTTGTACGGAACCCTCGGTGCGCGAGTCCGACTCGCACTTGGCCGGTTTTTTATCGTTAAGATTCCATCATCAGATCCCGACTTAGTGCCAACGGGACCAACTCGGAGTTATACCCTTTCGATTAAAAAAAGAAATTGAAAATCGGTTCACGGTTCTCGGAGATATCGAGTAACATACATACAATAAAAATTATAAAAAAAATGTTCGAATTGAGAACCTCCTCCTTTTTTGAAGTCGGTTAAAAACAGTTTTAAATTCTGATAAGAATGTTCTGAAGTAATAGTACATTACGGCAGAGACCAGTAAGTAAGCCATACTGGCCGAGTAGGAATTAGACGGACCGAGCCGTAGGCGAGGTCCGGATATAATACGAGGCCAGGATGGCTCTTACGGTCGTAGCAAGTATAGTGCTTTTCTCAAAAATTAAACAAGAAAATTAGATTAAAATTATATTTTATAGGTGACATTCATATTCGGCCATTTTCCAATGAATATTTTTGTTATATCCCATTTTTATTATTACACATTGTGATATTCGTCGTCGCAGGCACCATTAACTCCCACGATAACAACCTATAACAAAAATAATTATGAGTTTATACTTGGATAAAAGATATAGTTATATCGTTATCAAATAGTGGCAGCATTTATTTACCTTCATCGCCAAACTGTTTATCATCTAGAGCTTGATTTAAGAACTTTTCTATATTTTGCTGCTGAATATTTGTGATTTCTTTCCTTTGTAGCCATCCGATTGTCTCAGAAAGATTGTTGAAATATTCAGACCTTATCACACATTATCTGACCAACTATTAACTTAATTTTCTTCCTTCCATTTAATGAATCTCTTGTATTTTTTTATATCTCCTTGGATTTAGTCGGAAGTAAATTATTTTAGCTAACTCTGCCTCCGCTTTTAAGTATGGAGGAGTGCCGTCTATTCGGAATCAGACTCGTCTGAACTCATTTTTGCTAATTATTGTAATAGATCACACAAACAAATTTGAAATTTTTGTCTTTTAATTTAAATCCCGCCTTAATTTCTTTTTTTATAAATACTGCGTTTAATTATTTGCACTGTCTTACAAATCTAAGTCTTAAAGATAAAATTTAATTATTGTTATACATTGTTGTATTTTCTACCTAATTTTCATATCATAAAGCTTACCTTCAATTTTAACTCCGAGGTTTTTTGTGGTTTTTTCTAAACGACACAAAAAAGGAAGAATTTCCGAAATATCATTGTCATTTTACACAGCACAATTATGAACTAAACGCTGCATACAAACTTCCGCACTAAACCTTGTCGCTACTTTTTTTTTTTTTTTTAATATGCATCTTGAGTTACGTTTATACTGCCAATAGTACTAACCTCTTTTTATTTTACATTTGCTCTTAGTGTAAATTGCAAGTGTATACTGCAATGTCGTCTCTTTCTATTTAATCTATGAAAAAGGGAAGCCACTTTTTAATTTCTACAATTTGCTATCGCACTGTAGGTACTTATAATGAAAACAATTTGTGGAATGCATCCTTTTTACATTTATATTATTATATCCTCCTGACACCGAGCATTTAACTGAAATTCCTTGCCACTATAGCCGAATGTACTTTACAAAGCATTAAACTGTTTCTGTTGCAAAGTCCGAGACCTTGGCTGTTGAAAAAAACATACACTAAGCTGTTTCTCAAGTTTTCACTAAAACAAATGTTTTTTGATATTGTTTGATAAAGACATTGAACATATTTCTGTTTAGGTATTTTTTGTCTTTTATAAAGGACTTTAGGTCATTCAAGCATATGTAGGTTACGTGAATAAATTAAACAAATTATTTAAAATTTTAATGAAATTTAATGTAATGTTACACATTGAGTAATAAACATAATCATATTTTTATTGATTTTTAATATAATCATAAAAAGTAAAAAATTTACCCAATCAACACTTAGTTTTATAATGTTTTTCATGAAAAAACACCTTTGATAAATTCAAAAAAACTTAATATCTCTAAGTATCTAACTGAGATTTTTATTTGCGATCAGGATCAATATGATTGCAAGTGCTTAACATATTTCTAAGTAGCATTTCGCTTTAAATTATGTTTGTAATTAAATCTTAATATCTTTAACTAACATCAAAACAACTTAATTCTACATTGAGAGATCATTATTTTCAAATAAGAACAAAATTAAGGCAAATTGCCTTTAATTAATATATGAAAATTAAAGTCACATGAAAATTGAATCATGTCTGATTCAATATTCTGGGAAAATTCTCGGTTTTAATACAGTAAAACTTAAGCAACCTTTGGTAAATTGTTATCATCACTGTCGTAGCTATCGCTCGACTCGCTCGAGTCTTCGTCAGCGGAAGATCGAGATGCACTTATGAAAGCGTGGGTGTCCTCAATAAAGTCTTCATCGCCACTGGAGTCTTCAAATTCGGAATAATTTAGTAATGCTGTAATATCACGGTCTCGTAACGCTGAAAATAAAACATGCACTACTTTAAGTATTAGTGCCGAAAGTGATTTACATAAGATCAATTTCACATACTTAAAACATACACTACGAACGACAGGTCTTTGTATAGGTTTAATATTTTTACGACGGTTTATTTACTTTACTGTACTTCATTTCTACACAAAAGTATGTGATTTTGAAATAATGTTTACTAATTTGCGATTCTATAAAAAAACTAAGTCAAAACGAGCAAATTTAACAAAAAAAATATAAGTTTTACTTACTGCGTCGACCACGTGCCGCCATAGCTGTAGACTCCTGAGCACTCGTCGCAAGAATGGAATGACGGCGACTAGGTAGGATATCTCTATCGAACTTCAAGGACAAACTATTGCTATTACTTAAATTTCATTGGCTGTGAGCAATCACGTGTCCAATATCTTTTTCGCGGGAGAAAACAAACACTCGGGAATTGAGGCTACCTGTAGGTCGGTCGTCCATTGTCGACATAAGGGGTTAAAAAATATTCGGACTTTAGAGTACAGTTTATTTAGCACTTTGTAAAGGACGCGAGGTGTCAGGAGGATATACGACCTCATCGCCTTCACATCCTTAGTTTTTTTATAGGTCGGTGACGATGTAAATCGTGTTTCGATATTCAAATATCTTGATACGTAATAGGAATTACATACTTACTTACTGGACAAATATTGATTCCAAATTTAAAATCTCGCTGTTTACTGGACACTTCTAAAAAGTCTTCGGTATGTTCCACTTACTGTAGTCTATCTAGCGATGGTAAGGCAACATTACATGCAATTTTTGAGAAAAGTGCTATTTCATGGGAATCGGTTGATAAGTTGATATAAGGATTCATATAAGGATATAATATATATACCAATATAATAACAATATTAAGCATAATTTGGTGACCAAGTTCCGGACGACGCAGCGTGGGTAGGCCCCCCACAGGCCCGCAAGGTGGACTCATGACCTGGTGAAGGTCGCTGGAGTCCGCTGCCGCTGGATGCGAGCGGCGCGGGACCGGCCATGGTGGTGTTCTCTGGGGGAGGCCTATGTCCAGCGGTGGACGGCTTTTGGCTGATGATGATGATGATAAAGCATAATTTCATTGGATGTCATTGCTATTAGTGTAAAAGACATTTTCTCAAACATCCAATGAAATATTGTCTTTACGTTCCTTAAAATAGGCTCGGAAGTATCGCTTTTTGGGCGCAACAACTCGAGAGGACTGTAAAGGGATTTCATACTGCTTTTCAGGCCTAGGCCTGCAAAGTAACTTTTTTTTGGTTTCAACAACAAGGTAATTCACACAGCTGGCTGGTTTGACAAAAAGCAGGTTTTGTTTTTAAAGGTTGGTTGTTAGACACTTGTGGAAAAAAAATCAAGATGGCGACTTTTTTTTTTCAAAATTTCTAATTGGTGCTAGGCGGCTAAAACTCGGTATCGGGTCGGGGGGCTCTCGGGGCTCAAAAATATGAATCTGAAATCTTGTCCGAAAATTCGGTCAAATTCGGAAAATATCGAAAAAAAAACGATCCAAAATTTCAAATTGGTGCTAGGCGGCTAAAACTCGGCATCGGGGGGCTTTCGGGGCTCAAAAATATGAATCTGAAATCTTGTCCGACAATTCGGTCAAATTCGGAAAATATCGAAAAAAAAAAACGATTTGTATGGAGAAAAATTTAAATTGGTCCTAGGAGGCTGAAATTCGGTATCCGGGGGTTTTTGGGGCTCCTGAGTCAGAATCTGAAATTGGATTTTTAAAATTCGGTCAAATTCGGAAAATATCGGACAAACAATATTAAGTGTTATTCTTTGAAGTATATTTTTTTATTTCATTGTATGTTTGAGAAAAGCACTATACATTCCTCGTCGTGAAAACGGATTCCCGGCCTCGTATCAATATCCGGCCTCGCTCGATACCTACTTGGCCGCAAATCCTCATTTTCCCGGCCTCTGATGTAATGTACTATTGATATGTTTATATTCGCAGAATATAACCTCGCTTCGCTCAGTCAATATAAATCAATGTAAATAAATATAGTCCCAAATTAAGCTCAAGGAGGGTTCAATGTAGGGTTCCGTAGATGCCCATCCTTCACAATAGACGGGCCGAAGCCCGTTATCGGTTTAAATTACGAGAAAGGTCGTAAACGCCAAAGTAACTGCAATTACTTATTACCTTCTGGAACTTATCGATTATACGCGCCAGATTGAGCGACATGTTTTAATACACTAAGGCACTTAACTTATATGTGTAACGTTTGAAGTAAAAGGACACCGCGCGGCACTTACGTCATTTTAATGCATTTTAAAGAAAATTATGAAATTTTGCGATAACTCAAAAGCGGCTCGACCGATTTTATTCCATAAAGTTTTCATTGAAAGTGCTTATAAGGCCTCATTTTTTTTAATTTTTCCATAATTTTTTGACAAGTGGTTGAATAGTTAGAGGGGGGACACTATTTTATTTTTCGGAGCGAATATTTACAAAACTGCTGACTTCATCCAAAAGTTAGTTTTGAAGACTCCTATTACTTTTAAAAGACCTATTCAACGACTTCCCACACACTAGTGTTAGAACGAAAAAACAATTCACCCCCACTTTAGGTGTTCGAGAGGTAGCCAAAAAGTTTTTTTTTTTAGTTTTTATTTTACCGTTTTGTCGGCGTGATACATATAACTACATACTCATACCAAATTTCAGCTTTCTATTACTAATGATCACGGAGCGAAACCGCGGACGGACGGACAGACGGACAGACGGACAGACGACATGGCGGAGCTATAAGGGTTCCTAGTTGACTACGGAACCCTAAAACAGCGGTTTTAAGATGAGCAATTACGGAACCCTACACTGAGCGTGGCCTGACATGCTCTTGGCCGGTTTTTTATATGAGCCTTTAAATGTGCTGACAACTCGTCAATAGCCTCGATTAGCTTAACTAGCTTTAGGTGTATGAAAGGTACTTACCCGAAAAAAGTTTTTTTTTAGTTTTTATTTTACCGTTTTGTCGGCGTGATACATACCTATACAAACTCATACCAAATTTCAGTTTTCAAGTACTAATGATCACGGAGCTAAGCCGCGGACGGACAGACGGACATGGCGAAACTATAAGGGTTTCATAGTTGACTACGGAACCCTAAAAACGGTGCAACTCGACGATCTTGAACTGGCGTCCATCGTTAGAGTCAGACCACGCTAATAACTCTTCCAAGCAAATGAACTCTCAAACCATACAAAGTGAGTCAGTTTGTATAGTTTGACAGCTCTCTCGCTTGGAAGAGAGCGTGGTCTGGCAATAACAACAGTACGGTAGCCCCTGGGCCACACGACTACTGCCACTCGCTGACAAATTTTCCGTTCACAATCCGCTCTACTGATGTCAGAGGCGTGGAAATTTTTAAGTGAAATGTATTCTGTTACAGTTCTTTCAGAAATGATTCCTGTCAATTACGTAACTTACAATAGTTGAAATATTTCACCCTTAGGGTTTATTAAATAATTCATTTTATTTTACAATAAAATTATCCCAACCAGCAAAAATGTCATATAAGCTAGGCCTTATATGTCTATTTAGTCGGGAAAAGGTAATGTTACAGTAGTCGTCGTGACGACATGTCGTATAGAAGCTGATTATATTACAATATGGCCTATACAGCAATTTTGTCAAATAGTCATGTCAAATAAACGTTTACACGACCTCGTAATGCGATAATTATGATACAGCACTGTAGCAATCACGAGATTACTTTTATACAGCTAATTGATGCTGTAGTAGTTTATTATATGTCTCCTTCATAACTAGAAGTAGTGTATACGTTTTTTATTATGCCATTATACGACTAGTCATATTGTCAGCGCAATGGCAACGTTTATACAAAATATTCTGGTATAAAAGGAATTTAAATGACTTTTACTCTACAAAAAGTTGTGTAAATGCACTTTATCTTACTATTATTAGACTATCGACTAATAGATTTTATAATGATTTCTATAGAACAAATATTGATGTAAAAGTTGCTTATACGATATCTATTTCAGCGAAGCCTGTTTTAGCGATAACTATGCGACTCATTATTTATTATGTCGTGTAAAAGTAGTTTATAGCTCTTGTATTAAACTATACGCTTTATTAAAATTTTAACATTACTTTTATTTGTCTATAACTCTTAAAATAATATTATTGTGACTTTTAGACAGCAGTCTTGGCGTTCATCATAGACCTACTTAAATTAATAAAACATTGACTTATGAAATAATGATATGCACATCTACAATCCTACATACTTAACACAAAACAAATTAGAGTACTTTTGTCTTTTTTACTAAGAACCCTAAAGCTTGCATCATGGCGGTAACTAGTCGAGTAATATAAGTAAGTTGTTATCCGAACAAGACTTTATGTCGCATACTGGTTGTGTTAGTGAAACGAGGGTGCTTAATGGCGCTTGCTGATCAATTTATTTGGTCGAAAAAAAAAATAATTACATAAATTATCACTTAAAACTCAAAATCACGAAGGGGCATTAAAAATGTATATACCAATTAGTATATGATTTGTCACTAAAATAAATTTGCAGGGAACTTCCCAGTACTATTTCTATACACACAACATGGCACAAATTTCGAATATTTCAAAACCAGAACAAGTCTTAGGAAAACTACACTTTAGTTTCCTCGACATTATATTTTTTTGATAAATTCTTTAAGCTTTCTTCTTTATGAGTTCAAGAAATTGAAAAAGTCGTATAAAGGCTGCCCCAACTCCGCTATAGAACCAAATAATCGCTTAGTGATATATTCTAATAACAGTAAGTCGGCTATTAAGTCGAGTAATCGTCGTGAAAGAGACCACTATAATGCAAAATCAGAAATAGCGCCACTGTTATATCACTTCTACACAACATACCTGTTCTATAAGCCCTGTTTCGGTTGACTTTTACTCGACTTAATTGCACTACAATTGTGCCCAAACCCCGTCGTATAAACTAGGACTCGACTATTATACGACTATATGCCACGACTAACAGGTCACGCAGATACGTTGTCATGATGTTTATACGACCTGATTTTGCTGGTTGGGATATTACTAAAATTATAATGTGCGTGTTTATTACAAGCGAAACCGGCGAATACAAACCGCTACAAGTGGCGACCGTGATAAAAACCGGCCAAGAGCATGTCGGGCCACGCTCAGTGTAGGGTTCCGTAGTTCCCCATCCTTCACGATAGACGAAAATTACGAGAAACATTTAAATTACGAGAAAGATTTCAAGCTCTATAAAAAGGTCGTAAACGCCAAAGTAACAGTAGTTACGTATTACAATATTAAATTAAAAAAGACAGAGAAAAAGGGAAAGCAGAATGTGCAGTAAAAGTCGTAGGTAAAAAAGGTACATAAATATTGTAGGAAAGGGATAAAGAAAAGCAAAGTGAGGAAAAACAGTAAGGAAAAGTATCAGATTGGAAAGAAAATTAAGTGTTTTTTTAATACTCTTTAAATGTAAAGGTGCCTTTACCAATTTTGGTTTTTTATAAACAAAAAAGAAACTGTTTCCCGCTTTTAAACCGGTTTTTATCACGACTTACTATCCTGCCACTAATTAACTGAAAAACTAACTCTATGTTAAACCTTATTACAATTGGATAAGTTTAAAAATTCCATAGCTGAATTCCGCTAATGTAAGTCCACGTTTTGAAAATGTGTGTTCCTTACGTTAGATTTTTTTACCTTTTTGTGACTTACATTAAATAGTTCTTAATTTTTTGAAATCAATGTTGTGTTGTGTTAACGTAACTCCTCATTTTTGGAGCCACGCTATTTTCTAAACTATAATAGCAGCCTTTTTGAGACCATTATAAACTGAAAGATCTTACAAAATTAAGCTATTACTACTATACATCATTTTAATTTGATTAGGAAATAAAATGTTACTGCACTTCTTTTAATTTGCAATTTCGTTTTTGACTTCTCCTGAAAAATCGTCATTTGGCGGTTACCTTAATTCATATTACAAGTGACGATTAGGAATGGTACTTTCGCAAGCAAAAGGTGAGGTAGTTTTGGACCTTAGGTCATTGTATGACAAAATAAGTACATATTTGTATGCGTTAGAAACATTAAAAGTAACTAAAGATAGGTATGATACTATGTTATTTCCATTGATAGAATCTGCCATGCCAGAACAATTTTAACAATTTTAATTGCATGGATTAGGTCACAACTGCAGATTAAACAAGAAGGCTCAGAACGGTTGGCTCAACTATTACAATTCTTATGCAATGAAGTAGTAGCTGAAGAAACGATTAGGCTATAGCCAGGTCTGAGCTTAACCCGAGTCAGTCACCGTCGTCGTCCCACTGCCATGGACCAGACATTCACCCGACAGCGGCTTGCCTTACAACAAAGGTAACTAAGGTAAGAGGTAAGAAAAGTTGCTATTTTTGTGATAGGGAATCATACGGTGAATGAGTGTGGCAAAGCAGGAGATTTAAGATTAGAGCAGAAGAAGGATTTAATTAAAAAGAAAGGTGGGTGTTATGTATGTTTAAAGCATGGACATATGGCAAAACAATGTAAGTCATATTTAAAATGCCTATTATGTAAGAGAAGGCATTTGGTTGTGGGTCATACTTGAGAATCTAATTCTTCATGTGATTCCCTTGGTGATTTTTATTTTTATATTTTTTTACCTATTTGCTAGAAAATATGAAATTGTATTTAATTTTACGCAGATTTATCAAATAGGCACCACTTTTGGTCAATTTGATACAGAAATATACCACTTTATGTTTTCGCCGCCAGGGGAATAAGAAAATATGACATGGGAATAAGAAAAACGCCAAAGGAATCATAAAAAGAAGTACAGGGGAATAATATTCAGATCAGTTTTTCTTAAATAAATAAAAAGTTTTACAAAGTGTAAGGATACAAAAATTCACAGTGTTTTATTCGCATTAATTAGCAATTTTCTTAATATTCGAACCACCGTCGTAGTATAAAAATTGCTGGGAATAAGCATCTTCTCTTGAATTCAGCTCAAAATTATTTGAGACCTGCTGTACCTAAATGGAATAAAATTCTAAATCAATGATTCAGTTATCTGCAACGAGAATTAAAGGGAAATTTATTTTCTTTTCATGAAAACGCAAGAAAACTGTGATTCCCTTGTTCGAAATTAGAACCAGAGGAATAAGAAAAAAGTATGTTTCTTGTCGATTCTGCCGAAACTAAAATTATTATAAGAACAACTATTAAGTCAACACATGCAGGCATTCATGTAGTTTTCTTTTTACTAAACACGTATGTACCTATTGCAGATATAAAATTTTATATAATAATTCAAGGGAATCAAAATCATAGTGAACCAAAGCCAAGTGAATCATATATTAGCCTTCGTAGCTAAGAATTCTAGCAACTAGTCGCGACCGTTCCCCGCATATCTGGAAGCGTTACTGACGTTTGCCAAGCCCGGCCATTGCAACTGGTCAGATGACGTTTAAGTAGGGATGTGCGCCGTGTTGAATGAGGCACCAGAGGAATCATAGTTTAGCCCTGGACAAACCTTTAACATAGATTTTTTTTTAAATTACGATACACACAGCAACCATATTTTTTCTTCTAAATAAATAACTTATATTCTAATAATTTAACTCAATTCTATACTTTATTTCAATTCACAACATGTACTTTTTGGGGTAGTTTGTTCAAAAAATGGCGAATGGACGCACCAAGGGAATAAAGTTTTAAGTGTTTAATATTTTTTTACAGTTAATTATACTTAACTTAAACAAAAAATAAATCGTGCTCCAGTTAGATTAGGTCCTATTGTAATATATAAAAAATACTATGGTCAATTATTTCAATTGTGCGGGTACTTTATCCTTCTGGACGCTGTAAATTTAGACTTTCAAGAATCACCCTTGTCCTATGTCCAGAACTACATACCACAAAGAAAGATTATAAAGATAGGATAAGATATATATATATTTATTGAAATGTTTTGTAACTTTATAAACTTATGTTCTTAACTTATTTGTTTGCCCGCGGGAGGATGTTGAGCATTGTCTAGATTCATACTCCGATGTCTCCGATCTCATATTTTAGTTGCAACGTTCATGTTTTTTGATGTTTTATTTTACAATAAAATTACATTATTAAAATTATAATGTGCGTGTTTATTATAAGTAAAACCGGCGGATACAAACCGCCACAATGTTGTTAATTTATCTGAAAATTATTAATTAATATGTCTTTTACACTACCGTAGTGGATGGTGTTCATAATGTCATGAAAGTGTAATACTTGATGATCGGATATCTCCTTCGGCGGATGAATCTTCTGAACATTCTAAGGAGAGCCATCTTGATGGGAGTTATTATGCATCCATTTTTTGTGCGGGATTTACTCTGATCCTAACACGTACCTACAGTCCGACCAAAAAGAGTAGAAATTAAAAAGTGGCAATACTGTAGTGTCGTCCCTATCTAATCAATCTAAGAAAACGGGCACGACACTACAGTATTGCCACTTTTTAAATTCTACTGTTTTTGGTCGGACTGTAGGTGTCTTTATCTAATTTGCTTAAGGCTTCATGAGCTGATTCCTAATATATACCTACTGCACAATTACACCGCAGCTAGTTACTTGAAAAAAAAAAGACTGAATATTATAATATTTGGGCTGGGATGCCCAGATGTCGGAATGGTCTAGACCAATCCGACATAATCAATCCACACTCTCCAAACCGGGATACGTACACCCATAAACTGTTATCTCGTTGTTATTGAAGCTATTTTGGCAATAGGTCAAACTTGGCGACGAGTTCAACTGTTATCTACTAGCGCCCTGCCTCTATAAAAATAAGCGGTGTCGCAATTTTGTCACATTCGTATAGAGTTTCGTGTGAAGAATGAACTTCTCCACAGCGTGCGTAGTGTTCGCGGCGTTCGCCGCCGCGGTGGCGCCGGCCCGCGCCGGCGTCGTCGGCGACATCACTAAAACGTTCACCCGTCTGATCAAAACTCAGAAGCTCATCATGGAAGCCGAGACGAAGAATTATAAATTCTTATCGCCAGCGTTGAACCAAATCGCCCACGAGCTGCGCCAAGGTTTGAATTCAAATATATTCCAGATCAGCAACGGAATTTACAATACGATGGTCGACGTGAACATTAAGGTCGGACAAATCACCAGAAACGAGACTGCCATCGTGTCGCAGATAGAGTCTGTCGCCAGCGTCTTTGGCACATTTAATAACAGTAACGCCAGGCGCGATTTCGACAAAAAGAGAAAACGCATCCAGCGACTCTGCTCAGTGACTTTGAAAATGGCAACTGTTGTTTTGAACCTCATCGACGAGACGAGAGAGTTGCTCGGCAAGGGTGTGAGCAGTCCTTTGAAAATGCTGCAACTCACGGTACAACTAACTTCCGAGGACAAGATAACGCAGGAGAATGCCAACATCAGACGGAATCAGCTGACGATCGACAATCCTCCCAGGTGGTTATTTTTCACCGACCACCAGGCCGTGGCGGCGGCCCAGGCTATGAAACGACAGGGCGAAACTACCGTCAAAAGAATCAAGCAGCTCGTCAAGACGATCCTCGATCACGTGACGTGGCTGGAAGGCATTTGCCGGATCATCCGGGAAGAACTGGACATAGAGCGAGCCGATATGTCAAAGATCATAGATCGTAAGATCAGCGGCGCTGCTGAAAACCTCATCGTGATCGTTGAAGAAACTTCATACAGTGAGAACTTGAGCGATGAAGATTATAGAGCGGGATCTACAGCCCTGACTCGTGTGATGATTCAACTTAGAGACGAGGTCCGAACAATTACGGGAACTCGCAGTCGCCGGGCCGCTGGGCAGAATTATAAAGTGGTGCCCTACCAAGGCGAGAGCGAGACAGATGAATCTTCTTCCGACGTTTTTCTCCAGCAATCTAACAGACTCTCGTGGCTTGATAAAACACCCGATAATGGATGTTTTTATATTTACAACAACAGAACTACAGGTTGTATTTATGTGAAAACTTTTAACGCTATGAAAGAACAATACACCTCGCTTTCAGACAAGTATTTGGAATTGAACGGTTTGTTCGGAGCTTACGATAAGGGATTGAAAAATGTGGCGACCCAGGTGCTCAACGCATCGAAGAATACTACGAACCAAATGGAAGCGATAAAGTTTGTTTCGTATTTGGAAACTAAAAAAGTTTTATGGAGCGACGACATTAAAAAAATTCGCGACTTCTCTGCGAGTTTAAACTCTTACGCTGAAAGTTTGTTTTCGGACTCAAATGCTCAGTTGAAGATAAGGCGAAACATGAACCAGAAGTTAAATGAAGATGTAACGCGGTTCGTCGATGACATGAAAAAGGCGGCCAATGACATTTTAAATAAGAATATTAATGACATCGTGAGTATAAACAACCAAGTAGCAGTCATCCTCAGCCGTGTGATATTACATGTCCCCTGTGTCGGAGCTGAGAAGAACTCTACCAAAAAAAACTCTACTAAGGCTCAAGGCTCAACACACACAAAGCAGTTCTATTATTAGCACGCTTTACTTAGCGCTTTTTTTGTTATGCGCTTTACTTTTAATAAGTCTTTCAATATTTCAATAAATAATATTTCTCATTATTGTTTATTTTTTTCCTAAGACACAATTTCTTTTTACAAGCTTTCATTTACATTACAGATTTATATATAACGCCCATACTGTTGAGCAATAAAACGATACAAGATTTCTGTCAATATGTGTGGTTTGGCACCGACTTCAAAAAGTGATTCAAATGTAATCTGTACATGAACGGGTTATTTTTGGCTTTTCAGTTTTTACAAGCTTTCGATGTATTTTTACAAGCTTTTATTTAAATTACATATTTTAAAAAATGGCTCATACTGTTGAGCAATAAATCGATAGGTACAACAATCCTGAATCCTGTCAATATGGAATCTGTAGGAATAAGTTTGTGTCAAAAATTTCGTTTTTGTGACAAGATTTTATAGCCGACTGTACTTTTCTTTTAACATCCATCAATCGCTCACAGACACGATTTTAAAGAGCCCAAACTCGATATGATTGCTTTATTTATTACCGAGTTCCTATAGCCACCTTCCAGCTCCTTCATCATATCAGCTCCAAGTCATCATAATATTGCATTGTGACGCGATTTGCATATTCGTGCAAAATTTCAGCTCAATCAGAAACCGGAAAGTGGGTCAAATTTAACTTGCAAAATTCCATTACAACGGGACAGGTGAAAGTAAATAAAAACTTGTATAAAATACTCTGCCTTTATACACAAGTAATAACACGTAGGTACCTATAAATTATAGATAAAAGACAAGACATTTGTATTTGTAAATAGTTGTTTACGTTTAGCGATATCTCAAACGGCATTCTCGAATTGGGCCCCTGGGACCTAATTCGAGATTGACATTTGAGTGATCGCCAAACGTCAAATCTCTATTAGATAACAGTTATATCGCCATTGAGCTGTCATTTAAATGCGATGAGCTTAAAAGTGACATATCTCATCTTAATTTTGGAAATACGAAGGCGATAATGATTGTCAAAAATGTTATTCATGTATATAAATTTCTGTTTGGAACGAAACGTAACGGACTAATTTCACGCACTACGCGGTCAATTTAAAGTATGCGCCTGTTATTTATGCCGTCACATACAAAGGAAACGAAAATTTAGCGCGTCCGAATTGACGAAGTTGCGATGTTCTGGGGATATCGCCACTTGTCAAGTAGGCACACGTCAAAAGTGACGGATGGCGATGAAAAGGAGAGATCTCCATTATATCTCTAAAATTGGTCGAATACCCGGGCCCAATTCGAGAATGCCGTTTGAGTGAACGCCAAACGTCACATCTCTATTAGATAACTGTTATATCGCCGTTGAAGGTTGAACTGTCATTAAAATGCGATGAGCTTAAAATTGACATATCTCATCTCACTTTTGGAAATACGAAGGCGATAATGATTGTCAAAAATGTTATTCATGCATATGAATTTCTGTTTTGAATGAAACGTAACGGACTAATTTCACGCACTACGCGGTAAATTTAAAGTATGCGCCTGTTATTTATGCCGTCACATACAAAGGAAACGAAAATTTAGCGCGTCCGAATTGACGAAGTTGCGATATTCTAGGGATATCGCCACTTGTCAAGTAGGCACACGTCAAAAGTGACGGATGGCGATGAAAAGAAGAGATCTCCATTATATCTCTAAAATTGGTCGAATACCCCCCCACATTCCACTCAATCTGGCGCGTATTAATCTATAAATTCCAGAAGGTAATAATTACAGTTACTTTGGCGTTTACGATCTTTTTATAGAGCTTGAAATCCTTCTCGTAATTTTCACAATAGACGGGCTTAAAACCGTTGTTTTAAGCCCGTCTATTGTGAAGGATGTGCAACGCAACTACGGAACCCTACACTGAGCGTGGCCCAGCATGCTCTTGACCGGTTTTTTTTTGTATAACTCCAGTAAAATTGAAGTCTATTGTAGACCGGACAACCGTTTAAACAACCAACCCAACTTCGCGATAGTGTGAGCCGGAGAATGAATTTGCGGGGAATTTCCACCGGACAGGGACCATTTGAGAATGCCGTTTGAGTGATCGCCAAACGTCAAATCCCTATTAGATAACAGTTATATCGCCATTGAACTGTCATGAAAATGCGATTGGCACTTAACTAATATGTGTAACGATCGAAGTATAAGGACACCGCGCGGCACTTACGTCATTTTAAAGAAAATTATGAAATTTTGGCGATAACTCAAAAACGGCTCGACCTATTTTATTAAATAAGTATAGTTTTCATTGAAAGTACTTAGAAGGCCTCATTTTCATGAATCTCTTCGTAATTTTTTGACCCGTGGTTGAAAAGTTAGAGGGAGGGGACGCAATTTTTTCATTTCCGGAGCGAATATTTACAAAACTGCTGACTATCAAAAAAGCCGGCCAAGTGCGAGTCTGACTCGCGCACCGAGGGTTCCGTTCAAACTTTCACTTATCCCATCTTCATTGGCCTGGTTGAGTTAAGTTTGCACCTGAAATGTATGGCGCCGCATACAAATTAGATGCAAACTTAACGCAACCGAGTTCTCAAAATATGATGTTGATGTTCGAAAAGGACTATATTTTTTATGATTTTATTACAAATGTATAGTTTTCAGATTTTTATAAGTTTGTAGTAGTTTGTGACGATATTACTTGCCAAATTTCATAGTTCTAGATCATCGGGAAATACCCTATCATTTTGATTCCCTTGGCCTTGAGTGTCGAAATGTACGTTTTTTGCGACATAAACCAGATTTTTTCACAGCTTCAAGGGACCGTAGACCTATGTATATGGTGTTAATTTCAACTCGATACCTCCACGCGTTCTCGAGATAAAGGGTCTTGACAGACAGACGGACGGACGGATGGACAACAAAGTGATCCTATAAGGGTTCCGTTTTTTCCGATTGAGGTACGGAACCCTCAAAATAATGTTTGGAGAACCCTATTATTTTTAAAAGACCTATTCAACAACATCCCACACGTTGGAACGAAAAAAAAATTCACCCCCACTAGGTGTACGAGAGGTACCCGAAAAAAAGTTTCTTTTTTAGGGTTCCGTACCCAAAGGGTAAAAACGGGACCCTATTAGTGAGATTTCGCTGTCCGTCCGTCCGTCTGTCACCAGGCTGTATCTCAAGAACGGTGATAGCTAGACAGTTGAAATTTTCACAGATGATGTATTTCTATTTCCGCACGTTATTGTCATTCAGTTCCGTCCGCGCCGCCGCGTTGAGCACACCTGCTGCTCCGCGAACGCTCCCCTCTCGGCTCACCGCGCTACCTGCCCTACGTTGAGTTACACTGTAGTTCCGTAGGTGTGGGCCGCCGTGCGCGCGCCTCATTTCGCTCTCCGTTGCTCGTAGTGTCGGTTGCCTCGTGCGCCACGCTCGCAATGTTGAGAGCTTAGTGTCAGTGTGCTCTCCGTTGTTTGCAGTGTGGGTCGCCTCGGCGCCACGCTCGCAATGTTGAGAGCTTAGTGCAATCACTTCGGTGTGGACACAATTAGTTAAGTATAGTGCAGTGCGTTTTCGTGCATCGCGCTCGCTATGGCAGCGCTGAACACGGAATATCAACGCGTCCTGGGCTGGCTGTCCAGTGCCTATCCTGGCGTTGCCAAGGAATGGGTCGAGAAGAATGCCAAGCCGAAACCACCTCCGCATCCAGTCTCCACGCGGATCCGCGACGAGCTGCTTGCAAGTCAAAGGAGCAGGGCCGCAGGCGAGGCCCCGCAGGACAATACGGGTGAGTTTTTAACTCCCATAATCACCACGCCGTCGGACGCGCCAGTCATTGCCTCGGCAAATAACCACGTGCCAGGTGGTAAATTAAAGGCCACGGGGTCGGAGCGTGGGCGTAATGGCTCGCGCTCAGGGTCCCGCGCTGGGCCTTACAACAGGGCTAGATCACTAGTCAGCCCGCGACTACGCCGAGATCCCCTAGTCGATCTCGATCAAGAGGAGGCGCCGCTCTCCCAGTCTCAAGACACTGCCACCATCAACGAAATCAAGGCCTTAATCGAGGACTTGCCGGTGGCTCCACTCTCACAGGTAAGCACCTCCGTAGTGCAACTCTCGCAGCCCGACGATGGCTCAGATATGGAGTACGAGTCTCTCGCTTCAGACAACGCGGATGCAGGCGACCGTCAAGGCGACTTCACCCTGGTCGAAAAAAAGAAAGGTAAGAGGAAGAGGGGCGCTGCGGGCTCTCCGCGGCCGGACTCGGCCAACTCCGAGCAAGCCGATGCAAGCCAAATCGGCCTGGGCCTTGGCCCTAAAAAAATCAAGAAAAGAAAAAAGAAAGCAGCTCAGGGGTCCCCCGCTGCCGAATCCCAGTCACAGACGCAGTCGCTGCCGCAGTCGCAGACACAGCCACAAGCTCAAGTTGTTGAGCAGGTAAATACCGACAAATCACTACCCCCTGCTGGCTCAGCAGAAGACCTCGCCATGGAGCAGGATGTCCAGGACTCCGCTCACTCAAGGAACTCAAGGAATAAAGGTAGGAGACGTCCTCCCTTGATTGTAGTTAAAGACACGTCCCGTTGGACTAATCTCACCAACGAGGCGAAGGCGAAAGGCATCGGCTACCTGAAAGCCCGCACAATTGCAGCCACCAAGTCAGCGCCTGGTGGCGTTGGTATCCTCACGCAAACTCCAGACCAGTACCGCGCCTGGACAATACTTCTTAAAAAAGGTTTTTATACTTACGACCCCGACAAAAAGCTCAGAGTCGTCATTAAGAGGCTCCCTGCTGACATCCCCTCGCAAGATATTTTAGACGACCTAGTCGCTCAAGGCTTTCCAGCTCTTGAAGTCCACAGGATGAAGAGGGGCACTGACAGGGAGCCTTTTAACGCCGTCCTGGTAATTTTAACGTACAATGACCATAGTAAAACTATTTACAATATTAAGAATGTGTGTGGCCTTAGTGGTGTACGGGTTGAGGCCCCCCGTAAAAACGGCAGGGTCCCCCAATGCCACAACTGTCAATACTATGGCCATACGGCCCGTAACTGTACTCTCGACCCTAGGTGTGTCAAATGTGATCAGCCACATCATACAAGCGAATGCAGTAGGGATAGGAATGTAGATTTAGGTCCTCCCACCTGCTGTAACTGCGGGGGCCCTCACACAGCCAATTACGGCAACTGTGAGCATGCCCCCAAGCGCAATGTCAGACCCCCACGTAGTAATAGATATACTAATAACAAGCGACCTCCAGCCACCTCTCAGGCCCCAGCTCCCCAGGAGGTTCCCACCTCAAGGGAATACCCTGAGCTCCGTTCCACCCAGGCCACCATAGCTGGTTTTAGCTCGCAATCCACCAACATCAATGCCACACCCTCAGTGTGGACTCCCGCCTCCTCCCAAAATACAGCCATGTTAGTTACTACCACGGCCCAAGTGCACCATACCGCTAGCGATACAGTCGCGTCGGCCCCGCCAACCCCCTTTGTGGCAGTCCCCAGCAAAGTATCTCACTCAGCTTTGGACAACCTCAAACTAGCTCACTTAATAGCTCACTCTCTGAATCAAGAGGCAATTAACAACTTCGCTGAGGACTGTCGTAAGGCCTCCTCCTTTAGCGACCTCTTGCTAGTGTATGACAGACACAACGACCTCATGACCATTATGAAATCTCTCCCCAATATTACCCCATAATGGATAGTACGCCACAGAGAGTACAACCTAAATCAGTCAGGATTGTTTTCTTTAACGCTAACGGTCTCCGATATAAAAGAGACGAGAATGCTGACTTTGCGAGGGTTCATAGTGTGGATATTTTGCTCATACAGGAAACTCTACTTAAACCGTCCTTTAGAGATCCCAAAATAGCTAACTTCAGGGTAATCAGACACGACAGAACCACTGACAGAGGCGGAGGTACCCTTATTTATTATCGGAATCATCTCCATTGCTCCCCGCTTGAACTACCTGCCCTGATTGCCTTAGAGGCCTCAGCCTGTAGATTGGCCATGACAGGCCATCCCCCGATTAACATTATCTCTGCATACATGTCACCAAATAAAATCTTTCCTTTTGCTGACCTCCGTGCCGTGTTTGCGGGTGAGGGACCTGTCCTCCTGGCAGGAGACCTCAACTGCAGACATGAGCAATGGAATTGCTTTCCCTCCAATACAAATGGTAGAGCTCTAATTAGAATGACAGACAGACTAGACATTGACATACTTGCTCCCATAGAGCCCACTCATTATTCAGGGGTGGTTGAACATAGGCCCAGCACTCTAGACATAGCCCTCATGAAAAATGTCACTCTAGGGGTCCGTTCCCTGGAGGTATTGCACGAACTTCACTCTGACCACAGACCGGTCATTCTTGACCTGGGCCCCCCTGACATCACTATTTATTCAAAAAAGATTACCGACTGGACCATGCCATGGTAGCGAGTATACTCTCTGACCCTGACTCTCCCCTGTTTCAAGCCCTAACTGACGACCTCTCCACCTCGGACATAAACTCGACCATTGACCTACTTACTGACGGACTTCAAAGCATCATTAACGACTGTACAAGGGAGGTTCCGTTCTCAAGCGACAGACGATGGCAACTCCCTCAGTACCTTAGGGATCTTATCACTGAAAAAAATGCTGCGACTAGGGCCTACGATGCCAACCCATCTCCTTCCTGTAAGAATCTCATGAACCGCTTACAGACTTGTCTGAAACGGCAATTGAAAGCTTACAGGAATGAGATGTGGAATGATCTGCTGGGAGAGATCTCGCCTAGTCACCAGGCATACTGGAGACTGGCGAGATCGCTCAAAGCAGACACAGTAGTAGAAATGCCCCCGCTTGTTCGCCCAAATGACCCTGCCCCAGCATTCGATGACATTGAGAAGGCCGAACTTTTAGCCGACAGCCTGGAATCCCAGTGCTCTCCAAGCCTAGAACCTGTTGACCCCTTGCATCTGGAGTTGGTCAACTCTGAAGTTGAAAGACTATCTCAGGGTCCTCCCGCGGGCCCTCCTCTTAAGCCAGTTACTCTTGAAGAAGTTAAGTCTCTTGTCAAAAAACTTAGACCGAAAAAGGCCCCTGGTTGTGATGGTATCTCCAACCGCCTAATTAAATCTCTGCCGGAGAATATCCTATCAATTCTAGTAATTATCTTCAATTCTGCTCTTTCTGCCTGCACTTTTCCTGCAGTGTGGAAAAAGGCTGATGTGATCGGCATCCATAAACCGGGTAAACCCAGATCCGCCCCATCTAGTTATAGGCCCATTAGCCTTCTCAACGCTTTAGGCAAATTATATGAGCGTGTAGTGCTATCTCGCCTTAGGGACTTCATTGATGAGAGGGACCTGTTGATGGATGAGCAGTTTGGCTTCAGGGCCGGACACTCATGTGTGCAACAGGTCCATCGGATTACGGAACATATTCTCTTTTTCTTGTCGGGTTGGGGGAAGTCAGTCCCTACAGGTGGTGTCTTTTTAGACGTAGCGAAAGCGTTCGACAAAGTCTGGCACAATGGCTTGATCTACAAGCTCCATTCCTATGGAGTGCCAGACCGTCTTGTCCGTATCTTACGTGACTTTCTTTCCTGTCGAACCTTTCGCTACCGAGTAGAAGGCACGCATTCTGTCCCTCATGAAATTAGAGCGGGTGTTCCCCAGGGATCGGTGTTATCACCCACGCTTTTCTCCCTGTACGTCAATGACATCCCTAAGGTACCGGGAGTGAACTACGCGCTCTTTGCTGATGACACGGCTATCTATGCCAGTGCTACCCGTCCTAGACGGATTAACCTCCTGCTTCAATCCGCCCTCGATGCCCTGGGTCATTGGTGTCGGAAATGGAGGATGGAGGTTAATCCGGATAAGAGCGCGGCCATACTATTCTCTAGGACTTCTTCTTATACAAACCAGATTATGAATGCCGGTCACATCTCCCTTTTCAATACTAGGATCCCCTGGAAGGATCACACAAAATACTTAGGAGTCACACTCGACAGGAGACTTAACTTTTTCAAGCACATTAAGACCGTCAGGGATAGGGCCGCCTTCATTGCGGGCCGTTTACATTGCCTGACCAACTCCAGGAGCAAGCTATCAAGTCACAATAAACTTACTTTGTACAAAACATGTATTCGGCCGGTCTTCTCATACGCCAGTCCAGTCTTCGCTCATTCCTCCCCAAGTAGGCTCAAATCTTTTCGGACCCTTCAAAACAAGTTTTTGAGGAAAGCAGTAGGAGCCCCTTGGTTCATCCGCAACTTAGACCTCCATGCGGACCTCCGTTTTCCGTCAGTGGCTGAACATTTCAGAACTCTCGCAAAGTCACACTTTGAACGATCAGCTAACTCTCGTAATAAACTTATCTCAGAGACCGTTAACTACGTCCCTGACCTGCCTCCTAGGCACGGTTATCGCAGGCCCAAACATATTATCCTGGACCCAGAGGATTCTTTCACTATCCGTCGCCGACTAGAAGAGGAGGAAGATGCCAGACTTCTTGCCCAATTAAGGGCTGATAGGGCTAGACGCAGACCAGCGTTATCACGTCCCCGCTATAATCATGACAACAGACAGACCGACAGAGACGCACGTTTTGGTGGGAGCCGTTTTAATCCCCTCCTCCGACTATCAGCCTCCCAGAGGGCTGCCCAATCATCTCATGACAGCTAGTTTTAGTTACCATTGAGAGGAACCAAAGTCCAGTTCATCCCTCAGATGTCTGGCATCCCCTCTTGCAAACCCTTTGTCCCTTTCTCTCAGAGGCTGGGACACATATTCGACGTGCAGTTACGGGCCGCACATACGCAGGCCCACCTGCAAAGGATCAAATCAAAAAAAAAAAAAAAAAATAAAAAAATCTATTTCCGCTATAACATCAAATACTAAAAATAAAATAAAATAAATATTTAAGGGGGGCTCCCATACAACAAACGGGATTGGTTGCGTTAATTTTGCACCTCATTTGTATGGGGCGCTATACATACTAGGTGCAAACTTAACTTAACCACTTAAGGATGGAAAGTGTTTGTACGGAACCCTCGGTGCGCGAGTCCGACTAGCACTTCACCGGTTTTTAGGGTTCCGTAGCCAAATGGCAAAAAACGGAACCCTTATAGATTCGTCATGTCTGTCTGTCCGTCTGTCCGTCTGTCTGTCCGTCTGTCTGTCCGTCTGTCCGTCCGTATGTCACAGCCATTTTTTTCCGAAACTATAAGAGCTATACTTTTGAAACTTGGTAGGTATATGTATTCTGTCAAACCGCATTAAGATTTTGATGCAAAAATAAAAATAAAATAATAAATATTGGGGGCTTCCCATACTTAAAACTGAAACTCAATTTTTTTTTTTTCATCAAACACATACGTTTGGATAGATACATCTATGGATAGGTCTTCAAAAATGATATCGAGGTTTCTAAAATATTTTTTTTCTAAACCGAATAGTTTGCGTGACAGACGCTTCCAAAGTGGAAAAAAGTTGGTCCCCCCCCTCTAACTTCTAAAATAAGAAAATGAAAAATCTAAAAAAATAGTTATTTGTTATACAAGGGGGGAAAGTTGTATTTTACCCTCGAGTGTTAATTTGAAACACGAGCTAGCGAAAGGATCCTATGATTGACCACGAGCGAAGCGAGTGGTTCAAAATAGAATCCTGAGCGTAGCGAGTGTTTCAATACACGAGACGTAAAATAACTTTTCACCCGTGTATAACACAAAACTTTTCACCTCACTACAGCGAGGAAAAAAAAAGGGTTTGTACTATTAATAACTTTTTAAAAACAAAACAATCTAGAAGAACTGATGAATATTTAATTAAAAATTTTGAAATGTGTTGACTCAATTTTTTTTTTGTAATTTCGAAGTCGTTTTGTTCGCACATTGACTTACTTGAAGTGTCAGATAATTTTATCCGTGTTTACAACAAAAATGAAGATTAATGTTGTATGCTGATATTTATGAATTAAGATCAAGTTGTAAGACTGCATTTGGTGTTTTTTACTCGATGCAAGTCAGTCATTGTGATGTTCAAAATTCAGCACTTTTAACGTTTTACGTTTTGTTACATGTCAAAATTCACTTTAGCTGCGTGTCAAAACTCTTTCTCCACATGTGGATAAAAAGCAATTTTCTCAATAGATATCAAACAAACAAACTGGGCTTTCCGAGCTAGTGAGGTGAAAACATATGATGTACATTACTATAAAAACTACCAACGAAAATTGTTTTGAACGAGATCTAGTAAGTAGTTTTTTTTTAATACCTAACTTTGCACCTAATTTATATGGGGCGCTATACATACCAGGTGCAAACTTAACTTAACCACTTAGGGATGGAAAGTGTTTGTACGGAACCCTCGGTGCGCGAGTCTGACTCGCACTTGTTATTAGTTTTTATTTTACCGTTTTGCCGGCGTGATACACATACTCATATCAAATTTCAGCTTTCTAGTACTAATAATAATAATAATAATATGGCGTAGGGATGTGACGACCCCATCGCCCGCTGGTTTTACCAGCGCAATCAGTCACGCAGGGCAGCTTATGGCGAGCTGTTGGGGGGTAGCGACCCCACGTACCTGAGCGCTCCTGGGGGATCCTGACGGGGGCTGACGGGTCGGGGCCTCCGCCTCTGTCTTGCCTTAACCGACCGGGCAGAGTGGAGTCGTGAGAGTTTCGGCTCGGGGGTGGATGTGGAAACGTTTAGTTGGCTTCGGTTTAAAGCCCAGTATTACACCTCTCCGCCCTTAGCCTTCCGCACCGGTGTTGCCCTTAGGCCACTTTATGTGTCGCTATTTTGTGGGGGCCCATCTAGCGGGAGGCGAGTCATCGTCTACCAGTCCCATTTTTGCTATGAGACACTTTTGCTGGTAGACGCCCGATAGTCTCAACCCATAGCCCAATTAGCCAGTCCTCCATTTCATCCCCATAGCCCAATTTGTATTTAGATTCCATGTCTCCATCAATAGTTATTGCACCTAGCGGGCGCTGTCTCTGTGTGCGTCCCATGACACGGATAGGGACAGCATGCGCTCGATGTACACCTTGCATCTCATTAAATTGTCGAAAAGGCCTCTACGCGTTGGCTTCGGCTCCGTGCACGCCTCCCAAAGGTCCGGGACACTATTGTCCCGTGAGCGGGTGCGACATACAGGAATAATAATAATAAAATAATAATAATAATAACGTCCGGCTGTCTCAAACAATAGCCCAGTAGTTAGTCCATCGCATTTCATGTAATAGCCTAGTACCATATTTAGACTCCATACAACCACAATAGTTCTTACATCTAGCGGGTGCTGTCTGTGTGCGTCCCATGACACAGGCAGGGGGAGCATCCGCATGGTGTACCCCTTACATTTCATTAAATTGTCGAAAGGGCCTCTGCTCGTTGGCTTCGGCTCCGTGCACACCTCCCAAAGGTCCGGGACACCATTGTCCCGTGAAAGGGTGCGACATACAAATAATAATAAATTTATTTCACAAAACACAAGAATAAGGTACAATGACATATCTTGCAGGCCCCGAACTAGGCTGGGCCTGTATCTGAAAGTATAATGATCACGGAGCTAAGCCGCGGACGGACGGACAGGCGGACACAAACTATAAGAGCCTTAACACACTTGCGATTTGCGAGCGTATTTTGTATGAAGGCGATCGCGCAGCGTGTTCGCCGCGTCGCTTATTTGTATAGAAAATACGCTCGCAAATCGCAAGTGTTATAAGGCCCTAAGGGTTCCTAGTTAACTACGGAACGGAACCCTAAAAAAAGATGTCAATGTCACATCTATCTGTGCCATATGCCATACTTGTTTGCTGAGTTGTCATTGAGTTGTGCACTTTGAATTTTTCAATGTTGGCTAAATTGTGTTTTCCTACAAATTCTGTCAATTTTCTGATTACTATGTATATTTCTCAATGGTGAACTCTGTGCATAGAGACTCTGTACTTCTGTAGTCTGTGGCACAAATGGCACAATTGCAGTCCAATTAGTCCAATATTTATTTAATCCATTTTGTTTTTGCCGGTTATTACGCATCTCGTAGAAATAAAAAATATTTTCAATTAATAAATAGTGACGGACGACGGAGCACCCTCACAGATCTTGAAGAAAAGGCTCGTCAATCGTATGTATATTATTTTCAATCTTGCATATTGTTTTGTTTTTCAAACAAAGTTAGTGTTGTTGACAAAATCGCCGGGTCAGCCATTATCTTATCTTATGGTTTTAGCTTTGGTATTTTTTAGTTTAATCTAAATAACTAGGTACATAGTTGATGCCGAAACTAATCATAAGATTCAGCTATAAGCAAATTACACGTTACAATTACAACATTATCATCGAATAGACCTCATAGTCATTCGATTTTTAATGTTTTAGATAACAATATGTAACAATATGAGCGAGGGTAAAAGTTAAAAGTTTCGCAGTTTTAAAATCAAGTGTCGCTTTGATATTATAAGGAAAAGTATCCTTTCACTTTAAAATGAAATACAAACACTTTAATAACATGTTGCTATTTCTAAGTTTTTTGCGACGTACATCTTACAACTTTTTGTGGAGGTTGAAAGATATGCAATTTGTTTTTAAGTACTTACATGTAATATTTTTAGTGTGATATTTTTTTTCTTATGATTACATACAAATATCGCTTTCTTATTATACTGTTAAAATTTAATTGTTTATTCCTAACTTATAAATTGCCCATATATGTCAGTAACAAATTATATTCTTATTGACTAAGGTTAGCACAAACATGCAGATCATGTACAAGAAAATAGGGCTACAGACACACAGGACGAAGTTGGATCTGCCCTAGACGCGGCGCATGAGGGTGGCGTTGAGTCAGAACCGTTAAGCTGATTGAGATGTGCATTTACTTCCAGTTTTCATACACAATTGAACAAGTTTGTTCTAGAAAATAGGACTATTACTTTTTAAATGCCTATCTACTGGTAAAAATTATTTATAAGGATCTGGAATACCTTTTGGAAGCTGGTTAAGTCATTTAAATAAAAAATGCACACAAACTGATAAATGGCTCCGATGTGGCAGTATAATTTTCAAATTATTTTTGTATATCCAGTTTTATGGGAAAAATAATGAGTGGGTATAAATACTTATGAGCAGTAGTGTATTTGATTATGAATATAATAGAAAAAGGTTTGTTCAAGATAACACATCATTACAATTTTCAATATTAGGTAAGCATTATAGTCAATGTACATCGGAAATCGTGTCCATTCTGCAAGCTGTTGGCTTTGCTAGGAAAAGCAATGCACATGGTGCTGGTTTGCTGTGGAGCCAGATGGACGATTTGGCGGAATAGCATACTATGTGATTACAGGTGATACTATAGGTCTTTCAACGGTCATTAGTCTGCCATCATAAAAATCAATTATGATATGAAGTACGGCTACAGTAAATTGCATGAAAGTTTGCGGCTTCGTGTAGCTCATTCTTTCAATGTTTTTGACAGCAGACTGACAGCAGTTGAAATGTCTGTAGAATAACCCTTATACTATTGAAATAAAGAAACTTAATAGATATTGTATTAATTTCAGATTTACGGGCCTGGTGAACTGTACCACCATGTGTAAGACCCCAGCCCCCGACTGCAGGGGACAAAGGAACCTCAATCCACAAGATGATGTAAGTTTATTTTGTTGATGGTAACACCAAATATAAATAAATGAATACCGGCTAAAAATTTGCAGTGCGGCGGCGCTCCTATCTAATGAGAGGACATACAACTAAAAAATAGCGCTGTATGGCTGGCGCCCCACTGCTGCATTCATAAATTATTATTCTTATTATTATTTTTTATAATGAGGCAGGCAGTTTAACAACTGATAGTGCCTATATCCAGCGATCTGTGTCTTGAGATCGTTGCTCAGTGGTATGCTTGTCTAATTTATTCTTAAAATTATTGACGTTAGGTGCTGAAATTACATCCTCGGGGAGTTTGTTCCAAGCACTCACAACTCTATTGCTCAGAAAGTGTTTATGAGGGTTGTTGTGCGACCTGCAGGCAACTAGTTTTAGGTGATGACCTCTCAGTCGGGTATTGTTGTTGCGTACAAATATTTCGCAAAAGTCCTTGAGGTCATAATGCCCAGTCAGAATCTTGTACGTCTCGATCAGGTCTCCACGTTCCCTGCGGCTCTTCAAGGTTGTTAGCTTCAGCGCCTGCAGTCTATCTTCATATGATTTATTTTTTAATTCCCGTGGTACTTTGGTGAAACTACGCTGAACTTTCTCCTGCATCTCAATGTCTGTAACAAAGTAAGGACTCCAAGCTTGGCAAGCGTATTCTAATAAGGATCTGATATAGGTCTTGTGTATCTTCAACATCATTTCTGGTGTTAAGGCCCCAAAGGCTTTCCTGGTGAGGTAAATCAGGCTTTTCGCTTTCTTAGTGATTGTGATTATGTGCTCTTCCCACTTAATACCAAGATCTGTCTGCACTTTGACGGCCTCAAGTGGAGTATTTTCCATGTAGTAGGTTAAGCAAGGGTTGTGTAGCACAGTACATTTTGTAGCATTTAGTTTTAACAGCCATTCTTTAGACCAGTTTGATATTCTGTCTAAGTCTTCTTGAAGTCGATTGTAATCTACTAATGGATATAAATAAATAAATATTAAGGGACAATCTTACACAAATCGACCTAGTCCCAAACTAAGCAAAGCTTGTACTATAGGTACTAGACGACGATATACATAATATACAAATACATATATAGATAATATCCATGACCCAGGAACAAATATTCGAGTTCATCACACATATATTTGCCCTGACCGGGATTCGAACCCAGGACCGCCGGCTCAGTAGGAAGCTGCACTAGAAACCAAGCCAACCGCGTCGTCAACTGCAGTGTGCTGATTTCCTGAAATAATGACCCCTCCATAGAAAACTGATGGTCAAGTATAGATACAGATATATACCTAAAAATAAATACATAAAAAACATTCTTACACATATTTGAGTTCGTCCCAAATGTTTGACATATCTGAGTAACATAATCACTTTCAACTGTAGCTATAGTAGTAATGAAATAAGTTTCTGTCAAAAATTTCATTTTAGTGACAAGCTTTTATAGCCGACTGTACTTTTCTTTGGATATCCGTCAAATGCTCACTGAGACGATTCTAAAGAGCCCAAGCTCGGTAGGATTGCTTTCTCTATTATAGAGTTCCTATGGCCACCTCCCGGCTCCATCATCAGATCAGCCCCATGGTACCATATTATTGTATTGTCATCAAAGTTAAGTAAGTATGCAAAATTTGAGCTCAATCGGTTGACGATATCTGCTTCAAAATGGAGTTGCAAGATTCCACCCGAACAAACATACTTACATACATACATACAATGCAAGCTAAATAAAAGCTGCAACTACCTACTTACCATCACAAAATGCGAACCATGTGAATGTGACCATGTGAAATTACCGCCAAGAAATGCGAGCTGCATTAAAATTAATAAAAACATCTCCATTTTCCTTTCACTAACACAATAAACATTACATTTCAGGAAGACGTCGAGGTGGAATACGAAGATCTGCCGCCGGAGTCCGGCTCCTCGTACGCCGACACCAGTTCGGAAGACGAAGAGGCCTCCGACTCCGACGCGGACTCGGCCACCGGCCACCGCGTCACCACCGACATGGCCGTATGGTACATGCTCAAACGAGAAGGCTTCCTAACTGATGAGAAATATGCCTCAAAGAAGGACATGTATGTAGATAACATCAAAACTGTACTTCCGAAATTACCAAGCTCAGAATTTTCAGATGAAGAAGGTAGTATAGACTTGAGTGGTTCATTTGACTTCAATTTTAGCAAACCTGATCCTGATAATAATGATAGTGTGGATCTCAAAGATGGAAAAGATCTTATAGAGTTTTTGAATAATAAAAATAAAGGTTTTGCAGAAACTTCAAACGGGAATGAAGTTGGAAATCATGATAATGCTAAACCGGTTATTGATGAAACATCTGAAAATGTTGAAAAAGCAGCGAAAATCGCTAAACTCGATTTATTTGAGACAAATACAGATGACCAAAGTGAAGAGCAAGCTTATAGAGAAACACCAGACGTAACGATGTCTGAATGTCCTTTGGGAGAAACGGCAAATGAAGAAACAATGCTTGAAACCTACAAATCGGGCGAGAATACGAGCAAAGAAGAAATCAACAATATTGTAAATAAAATAGCTGCAGAAGTAGAGGAAAAAGATACAGAGATAGCTAATGCTGAGTTCAAATCTAAACAAGACTTTGAGTTAATGGAAGTTGAAGATACTAAGGAGGTTTCTGAAAATGTTGATAACAAATCCAATAATCTACATCAGCATATAGATAAGGAAACCAAGAGTTTTAGATATATTCTCAAAAAACTGAAGAAGGATAAACGCATCCCATCAGAATCTGATTATTACGATGTTCTAAAAACATATCTGAAAGATATTGATAGACATTATAAAAACAACAAGGCTGTGGAATTATTTGATACCGCTACTAATGTACTGAAAGAATTTGCCTTGTGTCTAAATTTCTATTCACCATCTTCATACAAATACATCACGGAAACATACAACACTCCTTTACCAAATCATAAGGTCCTAAGTTCATGGTACGTAAAGGATGATGACCAAGCGGGTCTGATGGAAAGAGCCTTTAACGTGTTAAAGAAAAGAGCTGCTACCAAAAGACTGACATGTGTCTTGATGTCAAGGGATATTTATTTAAGAAACTACGGCCGTGATTGCGATTTCGTGGACTACGGTGGCGGTTGCAACGATGAATATTGCGAGAAAGCCGTTATACTATTCACTTTCGTATTGGTGAGCTTAGACGAAGACTGGAAGATGCCTATAGGCTATGTGTACGCTAGGGACATGCCAGCAGAGTCTCAAGCCGGTCTGATCAATGTCTGTTTAACTCAATGTCATGAAGCTGGTGTGGACGTGGTAGCAGTCACATTAGAAACACCTACTCCTGCTGAATTTTTGGGATGTTCCTTCTCGGATCCAAGGAATTTGAAGACCACCTTCAAGCACCCAGACTGTGACAGCGAAGTAGCCGTTTGGATCGATCCTTGCTTGGCCCTCAGAAGCGTCCGCGATTTACTCAATGCCAAAAACACTTTAGAAGATGCCGCAGGCAATACTGTTTGCTGGAGTTATATCAGGAAGCTGAAACATCTTTATTCCGATGACTCAATCGACTACAGTAAACCCGGGTACATGGAATTGCGTAATCACATCGCGAAGGTTGATCTTACAACGGAGATTTTTAGTAATAGTTTAGCGCGAGCACTCCAACTCTGCGGAGAATTGAAGCCGTTTGTGTTCAGTGACACTGCACCCACACAGAAATACATAGAAATCATCAACATGGTCTACAATATTCTCCATTCAAAGAAGGTAACAAACTGGGCTGAAGTCGAACACCAGTTGAATGAGGCGACAGAATATATGATAGGTATATACTGTAATGAAGTGAACAAGCTTGTCGTTGATGATAAACATAATCTCCCCGCGAATAAAAGGTTTGTTCATCGCTCTTTTGTGGAGGGCAAACAGGCATGCGGCTTCTTAGCATTTCTTACATGTGTCACTAGTTTCAAGCATCTCCATACAACTCTGGTCGAAAAGGAACAAAGGATTGATTCTCTGAACACCCACCGACTATGCAAGGACCACGTTGAAGACTTCGTGAAGAATATACGAGCGTTCCATCCCATAGACGTAGCGAAATTTAACGGATGGATCTTCCAAAACTTCTGTGATCGTTGGTTCGATGACCTTGAGAAGAATCCTCGCTATTCGGACCAGAGTAGGTCTCTAGAACAGTGGCCGTTGAAGAACAAGTACACCCCAGCTGTAACAATTAAGCGCACATGCGGGAAACGCTCGTTCGATGAGGTTTATTCCTATCAACATGTGGCCAAGAAACTACCAAAGGCTTCCCATCATGAAGAAGCTATCAAGGTCCTTAAACACTTCACCAATGCGATGGATACTGAAACAGACCTGGCGTATAGGAAGTATATGGTGGGCTATTTGGCCGGCTGGATCGCTGCTAAGTTTGCAAGGTGCCTCAAATGCGAAGCGTGTACCGACGCTCTTTGTAGCGACAAGAAACTATGGTTCCACAAGTTTATAACATCGAAGGTTCTGAAAGGCGTATGCCTGCCAAGCGAGGAAGTGTACCGGATCTGCTGGGAATGCGAACGGGCACTGAGACAGAAGTATTCAGTAGCCAAGCTCCGTGTTCGGGTGCTTCGTCAGCTGGCAAATAGATTCCCCTGGTCCACTCATCAAGCAAAGCACCATCGAACACACTTCATGCATCTCGTTCGGGCAGTTATTACCAAATACATATCACTAAGGGTTGCCGCACCCTTCTCCACTAAGGATAACAAGAAAATTATAAGCATGTTTCGGATGTTTTCATGCATGAGTCATTTGGGTATGTTCGAGCAAGTGCAACAAAGCAGGCAGGACGGTGGTGACGAGAGAGAGTAATGTGGGATAGTAATCATTTATGCTAAGTTTGCACCTAGGTACACACCATAACATTTACTGAAGACTGTACCAACTTGGCTTAATCTGATGCAAAGCATTATGGTAATTTGGTATTACTGTTAAACTAAAGACGATATCTATGTCTTAAAACATGTAATCTCTAATACTGATAAGTATAGCTTTGGTATTACTGAACTACCAAAACTAAATTTTATGATACTAATTACTTCACCTGTTTTTAAGTATTTTATTGAGCATTTGATTATTCCTGAAATTCTATTGTGATTTATTATTTTCCATAATGGCTGTGTTTTTGTTATTAGCCTGCCTATACACTGGAGCAGAACGGAGCTGTGTACAATGGATCAATCAGATTTAAAGGCACTTCTTTTGGTCACAACTCTGCCTGATTAGTTAATGATCTCCGCTCCCCTTTAGTGTACGGCAGCCATATAATTATTGTTAATTAAGTAGGAGCCGATGTTACTTTTGTTTTAGTTCTTTAATTATTTAGTATTTTGATTTGATTACGATTGTTAATTGCTATTGTAGAATCTGATTTCATTAAGTGGAGTCTGAATTTGACCAAGTGAGAAGTGAATGTCACCAAGTGATACAAAAAGCAATTACTAGTTCTTAGATAGTTAAACTAAAAGTTTAAAACGAACCACTTTTAACCTTATACATACTACTCTGTGTAATTCGCTCAGTTAGGTTCAGTACGACATAAAAGAGTAGAAATTAACAAATGGCAATACTGTAGTGTCTTCTTTTTCTAATCAATCTGAGAAAACTGGATGACACTATAGTATTGCTACTTTTTTCTACACTTTCTTGTCGGACTGTACTTAGGTTTGACATCAATATATTGCCTTTGTAGAAGAAGACTATGATTTTTCATAATTGAGATAGTCATATGAATAAGTGATAACCGATGTTAAGAAAATGCAGCATGCATACTGCTTTAGCATTAGAAATATATCGTTTACCTTCACATTAGCTGTGCAATAGATGGCGTTAGTGTTGGTGGTCGGCATCCATATAATTAATGTGTAAATTGCCAACGATTGTAGCGCCATCTAGTTGAACAACTATTTCAAAAAGCATTATTCATATTGCACATTACACATCTTGTACATTACTTTAAATTTGTATTATTGCTTCCTTACTATCCGTTTCTATCTTAACTGGCGAGAGTTCACGTGACTAAATAAGTAATTAAGAGGCCCTAATATTCCTTTTAAAAATTTTTTTTTTCATATTGTGACAAATATATTGATAATTTCAACCAACTTTTTGACGTGAATAATACTTTTCTCCGAGTTCTAGGTAGTAACATAGCTATTTCCTGCTTTTATTGCGAAAGTAACTTGAAAAAACAATTTTTCCGCGTGAATTTAGTCAATTTCGAGTAGTTTTTGAAGCAAAAATTACCAATGAAAAATTCAAACTGTAGGTTTCAAATATATACCAATAAATTCCAATAGCCCTGTTCTGAGAAAATGTCTAAAACAATCAGCATTTTAAAAGGAATAAGGCCTCTTAAATACTTTCTCTATGTTTGTGCCATGATGATTGTGATTAATATGATGCATTAATTATATTTAGACCTTAAGAAATATTTTCTAATTTTTCTATGAATAAATACTGATTTATATTTGTGTGTTTCTTTATCGATCATTTAACATTACATTACTGTAAACCAATATAAAAACGAAAGTAACTACGTCTGTTAATTAATCTTTTATATTACGTAAACACGTTGTTTTTTGTTGAACGCCAGTGGGGCAAGTACATTTTACGACGAAAAGTACAGATGTTATGCTATAACGCCATCGTACTTTAGTAATATGGTTTTAAGATTCGAGCGTTAATAGTATAACATCTTTACCATCGAAGTACAAACCCTTACTTTATTAGATACAGTCCTAATAGTAATTTCTATGTCCGGACAATTTGTTTTCCATGTTTGACTGGTAAATCGAATGAGATTTTGTTCCTATCTAGTCCTAGACTGTTTCCACCAGAGATGTGGAGGGTTGAAGCAATTATTTTGGCGCGGTGCGTTCATAGATAAATAAAATAAAAGTAAAAATCACCTTTTTATTAATTCAAATTGTAACAAATGTAATCAACGATCATTAAAACAACAGCCATCGCAACGATATCACATTAGTACACATGGCAGAAAATATTTTCATTGTAATATCTACAGTCGTGGCCAGATAATTAAGAACACAGTTTTTTTCTTCATACAACTGCATACAAATATTACTTTGGAAATTTGATGAAAAATGCTCCTTCGTTACCCCTGTTACAACCCATCTTGCTGGATGCGGTTGACCAATTTTATTATTGAATAATACAATGCACGGGTGTTTAAACAAGGTTTACTTTAGTACAAACAAAGTTGATGTAAAACTTGTACTTTAGAAAATACGGATGGGTCCAATCAACACGTTTTATAACTCCATACTTTAATTAGGAACCTAATAATTAATTCTTAATTTTTAATTAGGATTCCTAATTAAGTAATACTGAAACCGAGATACGGTCAGTTAACTTACAAATATTTAAACTTAATTCTTAATGACCATGTGTCTTTCAGACTTATATATCCTTATATATAACTAACAAATCAAATGAAGTGACTCATATAAGTTTCTTCATAACATTAGATCAGATTTACTGAGTAAACAAATATAAAAGAAAAACAATAACTACTTACAGTGCGACACAAAAGAGTAGAAAACGGATGATAAAGGAACTACAATTTTTCATACAAAATTGTTACCATATTCAAGCACTTTACGTCAAAAATGTGGCAGTTGCGAAGGAAGTGGCGCCCTCATTTATTTTCTACTCTTTTATGTTGCACTGTAAATCACATATTAATATAAATAAACGATGAATTATTCCCATACATAACAAAAATTAACGATGATAAGTTTACATTGAACTCTGGTTGTATCATTTTGTTGACCATTCTAAATCTAGCAATATTACTCATACACCTCCATCATTCCGTCCACTTCGTCTTCAACCTCGCTGTGGGTCAAGCAGTTAAACATACTGAACTTGTCTATGATTCGCTTCCTGTCTTTGTTGGAGAACGGCACCATCACTCTCAGTGGGATGTATTTGGATATAACAGCACGGGCGAGATGGATGTAGTGCATCGGATGGTGTCTCGCTCTATGGGAAGACCAAGGGAACTGCGACGCTAAACGACGAAGCACCCAAACCTGAAGTCTTCTCACTGAACCTTTCTGTTTCAAAGCCCGTTCGCACTCCAAACATATTCGAAACACCTCTTCGCTTGGCAGACACACCCCTAACACGTCCTTTGACGTTATAAACGTGTGGAACCATAATTTCTTGTCAGTACAAAGCGCGTCGATGCACGCTTCGCATTTGAGGCACTTCGCAAACTTGGCCGCTATCCAGCCCGCTAAATAGCCCACCATATTTTTCTTGGTCGACAAATCTGCTTCGGTGTCCATCGCTCTGGAGTATTCTCTAACGAGTTTGGTGGCTCGATCTTCGTGGTAAGTCTTTGGCAACTTCTTGAGCCTGTATTCGGCGGAGTAGATGTCATCGTAGGACCGTTTGCCAGATGTCAGTTTGATGGTAACTGCAGGAGGATACCTGTTTTGTAGCGGCCAATGTTCCAATGCGAGATTCTGATCCGAATTAAGTGATTTTTTCTCAATACAATCGAATAAACGATTGTAAAATCCCTGGAAGTCTTCACCGCTATAATAGTCAGGGTCTGACCAGTCATATGCTCTTATATTTTTGACGAAATCTTCCACTTGGACCTTGCATAATCTTTGGGGGTTTAGGGAATTTATCCTTTGCTCCTTTTCCACTAAAGTAGCATGTAGATGCTTGAAACTTTCGACACAAATAAGAAATGCGATGAAACCGCACGCTGGCTCTCCGTCGACAAAATGTCGGTAACCATACTTGAACTTTTTTTTGTCTGCAGTATGATTAAGTCTGTCGAAACGCGATAGTTCGTTCTCTTCATTGCAGAATACGTCTAACATGTACTTCGCCGCCGAATACAAACGATGCTCGACATCACCCAATTTTGTTGTCTTCCTTGAATGCAGAATATCGTACAGCCTGTTGATGATGTATATGAATTTACGCGTGGGTGCCGTGTCTCTGAATAAATCGGGTATTAATTCTTCGCAGAGCTTAAGGGCTGGTGCTAGACTTTTACTAAATATCTCCGTCGTAAGACCGGCCTTCGCGATATGATTCTGCAATTCAAAAATCCCAGGTTTATCGATGTCAACCATGTCGTCTTCATCGTTATTTAGTTTTCTCAGCTTCCTCATTAGATTCCAGCGAATTTTTTCACCAGAATTATCTTTTAAAACGCCTTTGTATCTCAGGGTGTGGCGGACGCTTTTGAGAGCCAAGCAAGGATCTATCCAGACTGCTATTTCCCTATCACAATCCGGGTGCTTAAATGTGGTTTTCATATTCTTTAGATCCTGAAAGGAGCACCCCAAGTATTCTGCAGGGGAGGGAGTCTCCAGCGTGACTGCCACCACGTCGGCACCAGCGTCGTGGCAATGAGTCAAACAGATCCTAATGAACTCTGCTTGAGTTTCTGCTGAGATGTTTCGCGCGAAAATGTAACCTAGCGGTATTTTCCAATCTTCATCAAGACTCACCAACAAAAATACATATGCCAACACCGCTCTGTCCGTAAAGTCGTAGTTGCAGCCGCCTCCGTAGTCCACCTGATCGTAACACCGGCCGTGGTTTTTGAGAAAGATATCGCCAAACATTAAGGCACAGGTCAACCTTTTTTTGGAAGCTTTCTGCTTCAAGATCTTAAAGGCCCGTTTAGTCAGACCCGGCTGATTGTCATCCTTTAAATACCATGAGCTTAGGACCTTATGGTCGGGCAGGGGCGTATTGAAGGTTTCCGTAACGTATTTATATGATGATGGTGAGTAAAAGTTTAGGAACATAGCAAATTCCATTAAATTGTAGTTTTCTTCGTTGAATAAATACACCGCTCTGTTGTTTTCGTAAAAATCGTCTAAACCTCTTACATACGTTTCTAAAACACGTGCGTAATCCGTTCCATACTCGTCTGATATTATCTCTTCTTTTTCTTCTATAATGCGCCCTTCCTTTACTAACTTTCTAAGAATATACTTAAAGCTTTTAGTTTTTTTATTACTGGCTAGATTTGGTTCGATTTTTGTCTTGCAATCCATGCTTTTAGAATGGTCTTTGGTGCTATCATTTTTCGTCCATTCACTGCAGTTTCCGGTTTTATTGGGATTCTCATTATTATTCGTCTCTACACTATTTTTTTCTAGTTTTGCTTCATTTTTATTCAAAATATTGCTGATTTTTTCTCTGATCATATTGTATCTGTGCCCATGGCTTTGACCTTCATTAATTGTTTCTGTTATTAGTCTCATTTTGTTAATATACTCTAACATTGTATATTTACCACAACCATCTTTCAACTGATCATAAACTATGATTATATCATCTAAAGCGCTCACAGGTAATGCTTTGTTCTCACATATAGTCACTTGATGTTTTGTTTCATCAAATTTAATAAGAATTTGCTGCTGTTTCAATGTTTCTACAGATTCCTTTTTATTCATTCTGCTTTCACTAAAGTCCTTTTCATTATTTTCTAATAGGCTTTGTTGCTGTTGCACTTGGTCTTTGGTTTCTTGATTAGGTTGCCGTTGATTTGATTCATTAAGTCCATGCTCAAGGTGGGATTTTTCAGTCGATTCTTCATTACAATCCTTTTCAGTGGTTTCAATATGTGCTTGCTGATGCAATGCTTTTTCATTAAATTTTTCTCCACCCATATTATCTTCCTCTACATCATTCGCGACACTTTCTTTAATCATAGCTGTGTTCACGACAGTTTCATTATTTTGTAATACCTCTTTCTCGACTGTTCCCACATTTTGACGACTTTCAACTCTTTCTGGAGTTTCTTCAGAACCTTCATTGTTATCATCATGATTCATAAGTTCTTCTAACAATTTTTGTTTATAATTTTCGTCATGTTCCACAAGTGTAGTCTCCGTCTCCGAACCACTGAGATTTTTCGTGTAATCTAATGTATCAGTAGAATCTGATCTAGGAAGAAATGGAACAAAAGGTTTGATGTTTTCTTTACATTCCTCTGCTTTTTCTTTGTACTTTTCCTCAGAGATGAGCCCCTTTTCTTTGAGCATTAGCAAAAGCACCATGTCCGGGGTCACGCGGTTGCCGCTGGCCGACTCTGCGTCGGATTCTGAGTCAGATCCGTTATTGGAACTGGTTTCTGTGTAGTAGGAGTCCGAATCTGTCGGTTCACTCTCGTAATCTTCGTCTTCAGACGTATCATTATCCTGTAATGTAATAAAATAATGTAATTAGAAGGTTAGAAACTTGGTTCACGGAAGAGAGGAGGTCATAACATAATAATATTTCGCTTTAGCGTAGTCGACAAAAAAGTATCCTATTTATAACTTTCCCGCCAAATTCTTTCATGGTGTCACTATGACGTTGAACAAAAATGTTTCGAGGTGTGTGACGTTACGCGTTGTTATTGCTGTTCGCGGTCACGCGATAGCAACGATAGCAAGGTTGAAATATTTAATTTTAATAACCTAAATTAAAATTTTAAAACAGCCCCACACAAGTAGCTGGTCACAGTAACGTAGCGAGGGTATGGCAGCTAGGGCACGCGCCCTGGGCGCCATTCAGCGGGGGGCGCAAAAAATTAAATATACTAAATACCCATTGAAAAAATTATTGCAAAAATGGAAATATAAAAGTTTTTTTTTTTTTGTATATATTTCTGCTAGAACTGAATGTGGATGTTATTTATAGTCAAGGCCAGCCTTAGCCATACATGCACCCAGGGTGAGTCCTTCATTGCGTGACGCTCTAGGCGCCCGAGACTTGGTTAAAGAAATGCCCTTTAGTAGTCAGCAGCGCCCCGGACGGCCGCCCGCTTCGCTGCCCTCCTATTATCGTCCTACACAATTAACGTTCCAAATATTTGAAAAACGCAATGTTTACATGAAATTTTATCTTAATTAGTTAATTACTTCTGGTAAACAAAACTTTATCAATTTGGTAAAAAAATCTTCCCAAAAATCTGAAGTAGGTAATGTTTATCCCGCCTAAACCTCAAACCATTGAAATTCATTCGCGATTCTCTAGAGGAAATATAAAGAGATAAGCGCCGCGCTGAAAAAAAATCAGTCTGTTCTTATTCCCTTTGAATCGTTTGGATCACCCAGCTCCTCGGTACAAAACGTAGACGTACGAAAACGTAAACGAAGCATAAGCATTGCTTTTTAGGGTTTCGTACCTCCGAATGAAAAACGGAACCCTTATGGGATCGCTCGGTTGTCTGTATGTCTGTCCGTCTGTCACGGCCATTTGCTTGGAATCAGCTGGACCGATCAAGTTGAAATTTGGGACACACTTATATGCAGGTCTGTGACCTAAACAGGGACGTCCAAAGTAAAGTAATTAAATTTAAGTGTTACGGTCACGTTGATTTTAGAAAACTCATGCGCACGTGCGGCCGGCCTCCCGCAACCACAATGTCCCCCTGCATTTTATATCTAATATCTTCTAAAATATTCATTTACATCACATGCGGTAAAGCCATAGAGAGGCCATATTGATCTATATTAAATGCGTAATTTTTTTAAGGTACTTAATTGGATAAGGATTAATGCTGTGTTACCTAAAACGCTTCGTAAATAAGCCATATTTCTCGTAAAAAGTAAAGGATAAAAAATGGTTACTTTGGGTAGCCAAAATAACCATCGCGGACTTTTTTTAGACCTTATGAAGGTGTACAATACTGTAGTACATTATTCTGAACTATCTCGTAGGGTTCAGCCAGCGTTTGTAATGTAAGCGCAAAAAATGTGTTTATTTACAACATTACATTAGAAACCTCTAAAAATATCAGTGTCTCTCTACTATATTATGCATAGGGACAGGCAAACAGACAGCCGAAAGCGACTTTGTTTTATACTATGTAGTGATAATTTATTTACGTATTTTTTCATCTTAGAGTTAGACCAACTGGTCTGATGATAAATGAGGCAGCCGATTCTTTATTATGGCTAAGGTAACACAGATAAAAAATTTAAGCGACTCAAAAAAAACGATTTACAAATTTCGCACTCGCTACGTTGTGTTTTCATCTGATTGTATTATGACCCCCACACCCCCGAAATTTTTTCGCGCTCGCTACGCTCGCGATTTCAATACTACGAGGCTAAACCCAATGATTAACAAGCCACTTAGAAAAAAGTTAACGCTTTACAAACTTTTTCAAAAAAGCGTCTAACCATTTTTTTGAAATGAAATGAAATGAAATTAATCCTCCCACCATTTTGTACCTTGTACCTGTACCTACTTATTAGGAACTACCTTCATCTAGCTCCTGATACACACCGTGGATGCACTAGATAATAATTGCTGAGAGGTGGGTTTATCTGACGTTCGAAGAATGTCAGTACTGCCTCTTAGCTCACCCTTTTTGCACGCAGTTGGTACATAAACATATGCCTAGTACGGTCGCGTCAAATACTCACTCAGTACTGTGGCGCGAGCGCATTCCCGTTAGTGGTTTCGTATTCCCGTTGAAAGTACCTACGTACTGTGGTAGTGAGATCTAACCAGGTTTTGATATAGTTCAAGTCATGTCTAACGATAAAATAAAATAAAAAAACTTTGTAGGGTTTGTTTTTAGGTAAAATAATTTACCGAGGGGCGCAGTTTGAACATGTGCCCTAGGCGCCATTTTACCTCGCTACGCCCCTGGCTGGTCATCATGAGACACTCATTCAATTAGTGATATAGAAAATGCTGCTATAACTGAACACAACTACAAACTTTTGAATTCTTGGTCTATCCGTTTCGGAGCTATGGGCCACAGACAGACATACAGATCCATGTTAAAATTATAACATCCTCTTTTTTCGTCAGGGGCTAAAATTCTAAAACAAAATATTTTTTAAATACATTTATATTTACAGTTTATGAGTGATTATGATTATCGATCATTCTAAATATATACTATTGGAAAAAAAAATCGTTTAGTGCCTCCACCCCTATTCTATAGATCCTGTACATATAAAAAAAATTTTAGCTCTTTTAGAAACGACGTTCTTAGCAATAGATGGCAACCGCTATCAAACTCTACCAGATCATTTTCTTTAAATCAAACATATAACAAATAGCAGTTAACTTTTTCTTAAAATCATTTGAAAATAATATTCTGTTGTTAAGACAACTCAACACAGGAGGTAGGTTACGGATACTACAACTAAGCGTAAAAATTAAAAAGTAACAATACTGTACTTCCGTCTCTTGCTAATTAATCTAAGAAAACGGGACGACACTACACTACCACATATATACATTCGCTGAACATTCTCTACATGTTTGAAGAAGCTCTTATTAAAATAACAGCATTTATTTTCATTTGGGACTCAGTGCTCTTATTATGGGTTTAAAATAACATAAACTCCATGCTTTATACATAAACTCACTATTGCTATAAAATAATGTTTATAGTTACAAAATAGGGCCGTAAGAACTTACGGCCCAACCACGACTTGCGCCAAGTCGTGGTACTCGTGGTATGTGCATAACGACACATTACCCTTTCAAAGTTTAAGAGCTCATTGAAGAGCGCAGGGCTTATTGTGTATTTCCAGGGTGTCAGAGCCGGGGAAGATGGTAAAAATTAATAAAGACTTGATGAACAGAAGGACGGTGTGTATTCGTGGTGACACACGGAAGGAGAAGAAGGAATGTTGCTACATCAACAATTAAATATAAAACTTATATTTAAACATAAATGTTGCTACTTATGCATGCAACACTCATAATTCGATCAAGGGAAGAAAAGATTCATAATATCAGACAAGCTCACACAAATCGATCTAGTCCCAAATTAAGCTCAAGCAGGCTTGTGTTATGGGTACTAGATGACCATATACATACCTATATAGATAAATATATACTTGAATACACGGAACAACCATGACCCAAGTACAAATATTCGAGTTCGTCACACAAATATTTGCCCTGGCCGGGATTCGAACCCGGGACCACCCGCTCAGTAGGCAGGTCTCTATAAACTGCGCCAACCGCGTCGCCAAATATACCTAAAACAGTACTTACTTCTTCCACTGGCATCTGATTTTCTATAGGTTTGCACTCCACGGCAGGGTTTTTGCACATTTTGATGTACTACCTTAAGACAGGTATCTGAAACAAAGTATATTCAAATTCATAGCTTCTGCATACAAATGTAAATAAGACTGTTTATTTGTGTTTTATACCAGGCAAACGCATCCCCTCCTTTTAAACAATTGATACAAAGATCAAAATTAAAGAAAAATTGAAAATTAGTTACCTGGTGGAAGAGACCGGGAATCGAACCCGGTACCTCTGGATTGCCGGTCTAGCGCGTTAACCATTTCGCCACCCTAACTCCCAAGCAACCTATCAAATTTTTCCTTGCATTGTTTACCTTAGCTTTTCTTTCAGCTTTGATCTTTGTATCAATGGTTTAATTTAAAAATTAAGATATTGTGTACCCACATTAAGAAAAATTAGATGTTTCATAAATTTATCTCCCGCTTTTGTTTTTATTTTTGTTTCATAGCACACTTATATTACAAAGTTTGTGGGTGTGTTTATGTGTAAGTTTGTTACTTCTTCACACTGAAATGGCTTGACCAATTTTGATAAATTAGGCTACTTTTTATCCAAAAAAATGCAGTATTCCCGTGGGATGAGCGGCTAAAACCGCACGGAGCAGCTATTAATTTATAAGGAGCTGGTGTCAAAATAACAACATAGATTTATGTACGTTTATGTTATATATATATATATTTAGATATATATTTGCATATGAGGTAGGTATATTACTTTTGTGTTATTTAATTGTTTCATTTAACAGATTACATAAAAGACCCTGCACCATACAAATGTTTCTGTTTAGTCCTATGGTTGACTGGTAGAGAATGCCTTATGGCATTAAGTCCGCCGTTTGTACTTTTACCTGTGTATTGTGTGCAATAAAGTTTAAATAAATAAATAGACATAAAAATTTAGACGTTCCATGTGTTTCATTTCTGAAGAATGAAGAGCATGAATGAAGTTGGTGATGCCTTCTAGTCTGTATAATAAAAAGTTAAGTAGGTAGGTAGTAGCTCATTTGCAGACCTCGGATTAGGGCAAAATGTAGATGAACTCAATTATCGATGCAGTTCCCATATACTAGTGATTGCTCCAAGTTTTGTTTGTAAAAATAAAATTTCATTAAAGTATACAAATGAAACAACATAGCAATATAATTCTATATTAAATTTTGAACCTTCACTTGTCCTTTTTTTTCCTCATTGTGAATTTCAGAATTACCTACTGTCCCATGTAGCAGTGTTAAATTTCTCAGATATAACTGTTATATGGTGCATAGGAAAACTATTGATAACTAGTTGTGCCCCGCGGTGTTACCCGCTCATCCCAGGGGAACACTAAATTTATTCGGGATGAAAAGTATCCTATGTTCTTTCCCGGGTCTCAAAATATCTCCATACCAAATTTCATCTAAGTCGGTTCAGCGGTTTAAGCGTGAAGAGGTAACAGACAGACAGACAGACACACTTTCGCATTTATAATATTAGTATGGATTGAGTTTATTGATATAAGCGAAACCCTAGCTGTCTTTATATTGTGCCCTGTATAATCCGATCCGAGGTCATTTGTATACCAGCTCCTGGGAGGCAAAATAGGCTCTGGATATAAGAAACATAATGAGTGGAAAATGTCATGACTAAAAAAGAACCTGAACAAAGGATTTACTCAATGGACTCCAAGATTTCATGTGAAACGGGCTAGAGGAAGCCAGAGAAAATATTGGTCAGATGAAATCAAGAAAACTGCAGATCCATTATGGCATAGCACAATAACTAGAGAAGAGTGGAAGATGCTAGAGGAGACCTTGTTATTGCAAAGATGTGCCCTTAGAACATTACTTCAATGTTTTAGCAGGGTTCCATCTGTCCTGTACTTTTTATGCATAAAAAAGTTGTGTTCTTGTGTAGTAAAGGATATTTCTTTAAGCAGCTAAATTATATTATAATTCTAAACAGAAACTTACCTTTAACTTGTATGAAATTATATACAAACTCCGTAATATCTGGGATCAACTGTCCTGGACACCTGAAAACAATATCAACAATAACTTGAATATGGTAGAAAGGTTTTAAATTGACTAATAAATCTAGTATGAGAGGAAGTAAGAATGAAGTGAACTAAACTAAAAATACTAGAATATTGCTGAACTAATTTGTTTATAGAACTTTTTGTTACAATGTTTACGTTGGAAAACTGTGTAACTTTAAAAGACTTAAATAAGACTACTTACGCTTCAAATGTTATAGACAAACATCAGTAGATGTTGCACTTACAGTCGACCTCTGTTTCTTACTATTTCTACAAATTGTAAAGGATATCAATAGCAAAAAATTACAGAATTTTCGTCAACCGCGAACAAAATAATTATGAAGATAACCGCACCGACCGCCTGGCGCCTTGGGAAAGGAAGGAAAACAATGCAGGGTTGCCAGACAAGTGAAACCGGAATATCGTACTGACATACTAAAATTTATCGTACGGGACGATTAAATTATCGTACACCGGTCAAAGCGGCAGGACATCGAATTCGGCAGGACATAGAACAGTCATTTCTGACCATGTGGACGTACATCTCGATTCAAGGTCACTCCAGTGAGTGCCTTTTTCATATAATGTTATTAAAAAACCCTAGAATTTAACCCAATCTTCGACGACCCGCAAATTATCGTACTTTTGCGTACGATAGTACTCATTGTATCGTACATCGTACCGGAGGCCAAATCATCGTACCATCGTACAATGTACATTACTGATTACATGTACGATAATTATATTATCGTACGTCTGGCAACCCTACAAAAATGTTGCAAGTCAAAATAATATATTTTATTTTATTGACACAATAATATCATTAATAAAATAAATTATTTTTAATCTTAAAGCGTAATATTAAAACCAATTCTGTTTAATTTCCCTTATTTCTGCACTGATTAATGATGGAAAAGTATTCTTTTTGCACTACTTCGGCATTTATTGGATTGTATCTGCCTGATAGTGAACTGTACGCTTTAGATTTTTCTCCTGGCAACTCCAAATCGAAAACTCTATTCTATTCTGTAACTAGTTAGTTTGTTTGAAAAGTAGTTTGTAGTTTTTTTGGTCGGTGACAGCGAGCGCTAGCGGAACGTCATTTGGTTATCGGTTTTAAATTATTTATTTTTGCCTGATTAGTCTTGAATTTCTTATTTAGTTAGTACTAGAGCTTTCTTTATTGGGTTATATTCTTATTTATTTTTTCTTTTTTTGGTTTAATTATATATATTTTAGTATTTAGTTTATTTTTTTGTTAGGTCCGCCCTTAGGGGCTACAATGGGGGATCATTCCCCCGGGGACCCTGGGGGGTCAGGTAACCTGCCCCCCCCTTCCCCGGGAGCATTCATCACAATTTTTGATGACAAGCGGGACATTGCGGCGCGAGGTCGCAGAAGGGAGTACAGGGATATCGTAATCTCTCCTAATAGTCCTAATAACGTACGCGATTCTGGTCGAGCTCGATCTCGGTCAAACTCTCGCACTCGTTTTACCCTAGATGAAGACCTGTCGAGTTCAGGAGTTGAGCTCCGAAATTCTTTCTCTTGTTTACCCCCATATCAACAGGTATCTCAAGATTCAGAACTGGCGTTGGGTCAAGTATCCAAGTCGCAGGATGCACCATTACAAGATTCGGAAGGGACACCACCGGTTCACTTACAGACTTCTCCTCCTAGCTCGATTGCTACTACTCCACAGATGTCTTCCTCAATGGCTTTTACGGGGAGAGTAAACTATGAGCCAAGTGACCCTGGTCCATTTACTGTTCATGTTCAGTACGACAGTCCATCGCCGGGAGCCACTTTGCATCCTGTTTCCTTTGGACTATTTCTGCAGAATCACCACCGAGAGTTCTGTAATATTATTGATGGTTCGGTTAAGGGTCTGGGTCGCAACAGGGTAACCGTAAGTTTCCACTCTTACCAGGACGCTAATGATTTCATGAACTCGCCAACTCTTAAGAACAAGAAATTGAAAGCATTCATCCCATCTTTCAATGTTACTAGGGTGGGTCTTGTTAAAGGCATCCCTGTAGACTGGTCCCCTGATGATATTTTAAATTATGTCAAGGTCCCTGTTGGCTGTGGACGTATAGTCAAGTCCAGGCGGCTTAATTATAAGAAAAATAACTTTCAGGATGGGTCATTTAAATGGGTTCCGTCTGAAACGGTGGTGGTAACCTTCGATGGCCAGGTTCTTCCTCCTAGAATCTTTGCATGTTTTAATTCTCTTCCTGTGGAGCAATATACGTTTCCTACAATTCAATGCTATCGTTGCTGCAGATTCGGGCACACGAAGGATAAATGTAGGTCGAACCCTCGCTGTTTCCGTTGTGGGGCCAATCATTCTGGCGATTCTTGTGAGGAAGAGTCGCCTCGTTGCATAAATTGCAAGTGTGAGGAGGGTCATCAGGCCACTAGTAAGTCCTGTCCCGAGTTCCTACGCCAATGCAATATTAAAAAGTATATGGCCTCGAGCAATATTTCCTATGCTGAAGCGAGCAAGCTCCTCCCAGTGTATGGGAAATCGTATGCGAACATAGTGGCGTCTGCTCCAGCGGTAGCGAGCCACTCTTATAAAAAAACAATATTGAAGAAGCCCCGCTCTCCTGCTCCTCCTCGGAGTGGTTATGATAAGTCGGCCCATATGGGTCTTTTTAATGAAAATTCTCTGCAGGCTGGGAACGGTACTGCGTTAAATAATCCTCATTCATCTTCGGTGTCTGAGAGCTCTGTCGCTGTTCTTCTTAAGCTGATCTCTCAAATTTTTTCAAAAGTTTTTCCGCCTCATAATGATTTGATGTCCCACGTTGCCCCTCTTATTTCTTCCTTTATTTCTTCTTTAGACCATGGGTCAGTTAATCCTTCAGTGGAATTGCCGTAGCTTTATTAACAAAAAATCTGACATAATATACCTAATTAACAAGTATAGTCCTAAATTATTTGCTTTATCTGAATCGTGGCTTAAGCCTGATTATATCCTTCGACTTCCAGGATATATCTCTGTAAGAGATGATAGGCCTGATGGATATGCAGGCTGTGCATTTCTTATTAAAAATAATGCTCTTTTCTCTAGACTTCCAATTTTGTCTTCCAATGAGTTTGATATTGTTGCGGTTAAAATTGAAAACATTACATATGTCTCTGTTTACGTCCCTCATCCTTCTAAATCTGTGTTAATACATTTGTCATCTATCCTTCAATCTCTTCCCCGACCATTGCTTGTCTTAGGAGATTTCAACTGTCACCATCGTGTATGGGGCTGTGGTAAAAATGACCTTGTAGGATCTATATGGCTCGAATTATTGGACTCCCTTAACCTGTGCATTTTAAACACGGGGTCGGCTACAAGGCGTACTCGCCCAGGCCAATCAACGAGTGCGATTGATCTTTCATTGTGTTCCCCTGATCTGGCTCCTCAAATTTCCTGGGAAACCCTGAATTCTTCATTCGGGAGTGATCATTTTCCTATTTTAATTGATTTCCCTCACTTCTCTGCTAAAAATCAAATCCCGATTCCCCCTCTTCTTAAGTTTAATTTACTAAATGCGGAGTGGGATGACTTTCAGAATGAGTTAGAAAAGTCAATTTCTGGCCTGCCATTGGTCTCTACTGCGAATATTCATAATTGTAGTAAGGCGTTTGCAGTCGCCATCATTCAATGTGCTGAGGAGGTGTTCCCTATCAAGAATGCAGCTTCGGGGAAAATCCCCTCGCCCCCATGGTGGGATTCTCAGTGCACTATGGCTATAAGGAACAGGAAAGAGGCTGAAAATGATTACCGTTTTGATATGTGTCAGTCAAAGTTTAATGCCCTTAGTAAGTGTATTGCTGAAACTAAACTTCTACTGAGGACAAAAAAGAGAGATGGGTGGAGGACCTTTTGCACTTCTATATCTCCGTCTACTCCTGCTCGTTTTTTGTGGATGAATATTCGTAAATTTCGAGGCTGTAAACAGGTGTCCTCGCGGTCGCATCCCTTATCACGTGAATGGGCAGCAGCGTTCATGGACTCCCTTGCTCCGCAATATGTTCCTAGCCTTCTCGAAGCTAATGCCGAGTACTTCTCTCATTCTTCTGATCCCCTTGATTCTCATTTTTCAAAGCTCGAGCTGAAGATTGTTCTTAGTTCTCTTAAAGATTCCGCTCCTGGACATGATGGTATTCCCTATTCCTTCATTTGCAATGCAAGTTCCGGCTTTCTCTGTTATTATTTAAATTTGATTAATTGTATTTTTGATTCAGGTACTATCCCGCTGTCTTGGAAAACTCAGCTGATAATCCCAATCCTTAAACCTAATAAAGACCCAGTGGATCCTTGCTCTTTCCGTCCCATTGCTCTTTCTTCGGTTCTCTTAAAAATTCTTGAGCACCTAATCAAGAATAGGTTGGAATGGTTCGTTGAGTCCAAGGGTTTACTGTCTAGCTCCCAGTTTGGCTTCAGGAAAGGAAGAAGTACTACTGATAGCCTGGCGTTATTCACGACAGATATTCGTGTTGCGTTTTCCAATAATAAATCTGTTGTTGCTGCTTTTTTGGACGTCAAAGCAGCTTATGATAATGTCCAACTCCCATTCCTCTGGGAAAAGCTTCTTCAATTACAGGTACCGAAAAAGTTAAGTAGTTTGGTAATGAAGATTTTATCAGGGCGTCGTATTTCGTTTCGGGGTTGTGAAGATTCAGTTGCTCCTTCTCGCTTCATCTGGAAGGGACTCCCACAAGGGTCAGTTTTGAGTCCGTTACTGTTCAATATTTATTCATCGGACCTGCACACCTCAATAGCTCCTAATTGCAGTGTCCTACAATATGCGGATGATTTGCTGGTTTATTCAATCAGTAATAGCATTACAATTGCCGTGGAATGTATTTCTTCCTCCTTGGAATCCTTGAACTCATGGTTGGAGAATCACGGGCTTCAATTGTCTCCTTCCAAAAGTAATGTAGTTGTTTTTTCAAGGAAAAGATCTCTTCCTCCTACACAGGTGTTTTTGAACGGTCAGGTAATTCCCGTACAGCCACACTTCAAGTTTTTAGGTGTGGTTTTAGACTCAAAACTTTCAGGGTTAGCTCATTGTGAGTACATTGCAGCTAAATGCGAGCGTAATTTAAATGTGCTTAGATGTCTGGCCGGAGTGTGGTGGGGTGCTCACCCTTTTTCCCTTAAAATCTTATATAATGCGATCATTCGTAGTGTTCTAGACTACGGCACATTTTTATTGGAACCGGCTATTAAATCTGGCCTGCACTGCTTAGACTTGATCCAAGCTAAGGCTCTTCGTTTAATTTCAGGGGCTATGAAGTCAAGTCCAATTAATGCTTTGCAAGTTGAGTGCACGGAGGCCCCGTTGGATCTTCGTCGTCAATTCTTGGCTGACCGGTATTTATTTCGTGCCCTTCAATTTTCTTTTCATCCCATCTTCCCTAAAATCTCTTCCCTAGACCTCCTTTGTCGCAACTCTTCCTTCTGGATAAATAAAACTCTTCCTTGTTTAGTTTTAAGTTTTAATAGGTTTAAATCTATAAAGGATCCGATGTTTCACTCTGTTAATCTTCCAATGTTTCAGTTTCCTTTTGAAATTACTATTCTTCAACCTAGAGTCATTTTGGATTTTGAAATTGAAAAAGGGAATTTATTCGCCAATGAGCTCTTCCGTGGCCTCCTGGGCAACGATTGGAATGGTTGGCACTCTTTATTCTCGGACGCTTCCAAATTGTCCCCTGTGGGCTGCGTAGGGGTTGCCACCTATCACACCCAGTACAATATAATTCAAAAATGTAAATGCCCTCCTGAGTCATCAGTTTTTTCTGGGGAATGTCTTGGTATTTTAAAATGTCTAGATTATATTTTGGTGGCCAAATTAAAACGTACTATTATTTTTTCAGATTCCCGGAGTGCTCTGGAGTCTCTTTTAGCAAGTCCTTTTTCCTCAAAACTTCATAGCCCTTTCTTGTTTTTTATTAAGGAAGCTGTCCATCGCTGTAATCTCAGGAATTATGAAGTTGTGCTAGCGTGGGTTCCTGGGCACTCTGGTATTGGTGGAAATGAGGTCGCGGATAAGTATGCCAGAGAAGCAATATCCTGCGGCGACAAAGTACCATTTAAGAACTGCTGCAATGATCTGTTGCTGCTTCCTAAATCCTACCTCTTGAAGGCTTGGGGTTCTCGGTGGCGTAGTTCATGCAGAAGTAGAGGCTCATATTTTGCATCAATACAGCCAAATATTCCTTCAAAACCTTGGTTTTCAAAAATTTCACTGGACAAAACATCTGTTTCTTCAATCATTCGAATGAGGTTGGGTCATTGTCGATCAGTGGTGCATCTTGCGAGGCTAAGGATTCGTGACTCTTCGCTTTGCGAATGTGGCCTTGATGAAGGGTCCCTTAATCATATGTTTTTTAGTTGCCCCCTGTTTAATCATACGGAATTCTTGGAAGGCTTGGTTCTTCAAGGGATTCCCTTTCCTACATGTATTGTTTCCCTTTTGCAACCTTGTCCGGTAGTTTTCCGCTTAATTTCTAAATTTTTGACTTCTAATAAAATTAATTTATAACGCTGTACTTTTTTCTGGTATATTTTAGTTTTTTTTTGTTTTCTCTAGTTTGTTTCTTTTCCTTTTAAAGTTATCTCTAGTACCTAAATTTTCTTTCCTCGTTCTATTTTTTCCTTTTTTAATGACGTGATGCTGGCAAAAATGTCTTCACGACGATTGCCATAAAAAAAAAAAAAAAAAAAAAAAAAGTAGTTTGTATTTTGTTTTTGTCTTTACTGAATTTTCGTTTGAGTCGATTGGCGGTTGAGTGTCGATCGCGGACGGTCGATTAAGATAATTAATATTGTTTTATATACGTTATTCTTGGTTTATGTCCAGATAATTGTTGCTACTCCGATATTGTGTGGTGGTGGTGGTGGTATCGGTAAGTGTTTGTTCTTTGTGCGTGTGTATATTTAGTGAAATCTTTGTGGGGTTTGTTTCTATTTGGAGGGTAGTCTGCCAGCATCCTCATGGATGAGGATGCTGGCCTGGACGATCCCGGGGAGGGGAATTTCTTTTCTGGGTTTAAAAATGTTAGCTTAGCTCAATTTGAACATTTCGAAAAATCTCAGACAGATACATCTACCCCCATAATGACAAAAAATAAAAATTCGAGGCAAAGGGCCCGCGAAAAAAAGCAAAAAGTTAGGCATAGCACTTCGCGATCCCGTTCTAGGACCCCGCCTCCGACAGGGCATTCGGAAGACTCGGATGTGGAAGGAGGATTGCAATCGGCACACGATTCCCAACTGCCGTTAGGACAAAAATCTTTGCAGCAATCATTATTGCCACCGTCTCCTCCGGCACATCTTATTACGTCACCCCCAAATGAACAAATGGACTCACAGACTCCATCTTCCCCTTTTACTCCTATCGGACGGGAGCGGTACAGTCAAAATGATCAGGGACCATTTGTCGTACACGTGCAGAGAGTAGAGACGGCTCCGGATGCTGGCACAATTCTACACCCGGTGACTTTGGGGCTCTTTTTACAAAAAAGGAAAAGAGAGTTCCCAAACATTATCGATGGCAGTGTCAAAAGGATAGGGCGTAACCGAGTGTCCATCAATTTTCATTCAGGTGAGGATGCTAATTCATTTATAGATTCGCCTACATTGGTACACCACAAGTATAGGGCATTCTTACCCTCTTTTAATATAACTCGGATGGGACTGGTTCGGGGGGTGCCAACGGAATGGACCCCAGAGGAAGTGCTGGAAAATATCCAAGTTCCGACGGGTTCTGGTGGTGCCCGCCCCTTAAAAATAAGACGGCTTAATTATAAAAAATCAAAACCTGATGGCTCTTATTCCTGGATGCCTTCCGAGACGATAGTTGTGACATTTGACGGTCAAACCCTACCACAACGGATATTTCTCTGTTTTAACTCCCTGCTTGTGGAGCAGTATCAGTACCCCACTATCCAATGCTTCAGGTGTTGTCGATTCGGACACACCAAAGAAAAATGTCGGTCACTTCCTCGATGTTTTCGATGCGGCGAGTCTCACACAGGGGACTCCTGTGATGTTGACGCACAAGAGTCATACTGCTGTAACTGCCCTCGGGGATTGGGAGCGGGTCATTTTGCCACAAGCAAATCTTGTCCAGAGTATAATCGGCAATTAGCAATTAAAAAAACAATGACCAGCCAAAACATCTCGTACACAGAGGCATCAAACGCACATAGCAAAATTTTCCAAAAATCTTATGCAAATGTCACAGCTATCTCCCCTCAGACTCCACCTCAGGTCAATACGTCCTATACAAAAACCGTTTTTCGTAATCCCCGACCCCCACCTTCATTGGCAAAAGGATACGACCGAAAGGCTCATGAAGCAATAATTAGGAACCCTAACATTGCATCTAGTCCAGTTACTCAACAACCGCCCCAAAAATCAAACGAGGACCTGATTAGCGAGCTGTTGAAGATACTCGTTTCTCTTATAAAAGTTTTCTCACCCTCCAGCCCTCTGGCTGATTCTTCTCTGTTGTCCCACGTTGCCCCAATGATTTCTTCTTTCCTATATCAATCTAAACATGGACTTAACAGTACTACAGTGGAATTGCCGTAGTATTACAAATAAGAAACAAGAGCTCATTTACCTGACTAATAGATTCAATCTCTCCGTTCTAGCCATATCAGAAATATGGCTAAAACCTGATTCTAATTTTGTTTTACCTACTTTTGTTTCCCTTTTGAACTGTCGGGCAGATGGACGCGCTGGATGTGCCTTGTTCATTAGGGACCATATTACATTTTCTTCTGTGCAGATCCCTTCTCATAGCGATACTTTTCATACTACCTGTGCACGTCTAGAAGGTATTACTTTTTTGTCAGTGTATATTCCGAGTCCCTCACTAGAGATTATCAAGGAATTGGAATTAGTGATTAAAGCTCTCCCTCAACCAATTATTATATTGGGCGACTTTAATATTCACCACACTTTGTGGGGTTGCGATGGGAATGACACTCTAGGTGAAAAGTTTATAGAGATTCTTGACTGTAGAAACTTATGCTTACTAAATACTGGGAAACCAACTTTGCGCGGCCTGCCTAATCAAAATACTAGCGCTGTTGATCTGTCTTTATCTTCCCCTGTACTGGCTTCTTTTATTTCTTGGGAAATTTTAAATAGCACCTACGGCAGTGATCATTTTCCCATCCTCGTAAGCCTCCCATTTTTATCTGCAAAAAGGCCAGACATTATTAAACCCTTGCTGAGCTATAATATAAATGGAGCTGATTGGGATAGCTACAAAACGTGCCTTGAGAGTGAAGTTAACAGTCTTCCTCCCATTACTTCAGACTCTATTCAATTTTGTTCCGATGCATTAGTCTCAGCCGTAAAATCGTCAGCTGATAAAGTTTTCCCCCTTAAAAACACAGCAGTTGGTAAGTTAGCTTCACCACCATGGTGGGATAAAGAGTGTACACAAAGTGTTAAAGAAAGGAAAAATGCAGAAAAAATTTATGCTGCCAATATGTCTGCAGAAAATTTTCAAAATTTACTAAACGTATTGGCTGAAACTAAATCTTTACTCAATAAAAAAAAATCTGATGGTTGGAAAACATTTTGTTCATCCTTAAGCCCTTCCACCCCGGATACAGTAGTATGGAATAATATTCGGAAATTTAGGAGAGCATATAACCCTCGAAGCTGTTCCTATCCTAGTTCACTCGGTTGGGCCGAATCTTTTCTATCCAATATTGCTCCCCCTCATGTCCCGGCCGTATCCGATTCACCCATTGGTCTACTTAACAATTCCTCATCTGATCCTTTAGATCAAGTGTTCACAATGCTAGAACTTAAAAATGTGTTGGGATCGTTGAAAGACTCAGCCCCAGGGCATGACGGGATTACATATTCATTTATAGCTAAAGCTGGTGAAAAGTTTTTGAAATATTTTCTTGACCTAATTAATTGCATTTTCATTAAAGGCCACCCGCCTGTTTCCTGGAAGTCACAACTAGTAATGCCCATATTAAAGCCAACTAAAGACCCTAATGATGCTCGATCGTATCGACCCATTGCTCTCTCCTCGGTATTAACAAAGATTCTAGAACATCTTGTAAAAAATAGACTAGAGTGGTTTTTAGAGAGTAAAGACTTATTGGCAAAATCCCAATATGGGTTTAGAAAGGGAAAAAGTACAATGGATAGTTTGAGTATTTTCACTTCTGATATTCGTCTCGCCTTTGCAAACGGTTCATCAGTGGTTGCTGCCTTCTTGGATGTGGAAGCAGCCTACGACAATGTACAGCTCCCCATTCTCAGGGACAAACTCCACAAGCTGAGAATCCCGGTGAAGCTGGCCTGCCTTGTGGGAAATCTCCTTTCAGAGCGATGGATTACTTTTCGGGGGAGGGATCCCCTAATTAACCCCTCAAGAATGGTGTGGAAAGGCCTTCCTCAGGGGTCGGTCCTAAGCCCTTTACTGTACAACATCTACACTCATGATTTGGAGGCCTCAGTCCAAGGGTGCCACATTTTACAATATGCCGATGACATACTAATTTATTCATTAAACAGTAATATTGAATATGCCACTGAAACTATCTCAAACTCCCTAATTTCTTTAAACTCCTGGCTAAATAATAATGGTCTATCGCTTTCCCCTTCAAAAAGTTGTGTAGTGGTTTTCTCTCGTAAGAGAAATATACCCATTATTAGAGTCACCATTGGTGATTCGGAAATACCAGTGCAAACGTCGTATAAATTTCTTGGACTTATCCTGGACCCTAAACTAGACGGTGCCCTTCATTTTGATTATTTATTAAAAAAATGCGAAAGGGGTCTAAACACCCTTAGATGCTTATCTGGCGTATGGTGGGGGGCTCACCCCACCTCCCTACGACTAGTGTACAATGCCATCATTAGAAGTATACTGGATTATGGCTCGTTTCTTCTTGAACCAGGAAACAAATTAGGACTTGGAAAATTGGATCTCATTCAATTTAAAGCATTAAGAATCATTTCCGGCGCAATGAAGTCTAGTCCTACTAACGCTTTGCAGGTAGAATGCGGAGACCCCCCTCTTCATCTTCGTCGTCAGTTTTTAGCTGACAGCTATCTTTTCCGCTCTCTTCAAATTTCCCATCATCCTATAATACATCGTTTATTTGATCTAAAAGAAGTATCCTGTGGAAATAATAAGGGACCACCTTGCCTTGTTAAAAGTCTCCTTAAATTTCAATCTATTAAAGACCCAGTTTTTCACTCTTCCAAAATTCCTCTTTTTCAGTTTAATTACGAAACTATCATTCTGCGCCCTCGCGTTATTCTGAACTTCGATATTACCCATGATGATCCTCATGCTGATGAGTACCTTCGCCAAATCCTTTCCCGAGAATGGCATGACTGGAATACCATATATTGTGATGCGTCAAAGTTATCTCCAACCGGTTGTGTGGGTGTGGGAGTTTTTCACTCGCAATATGATATTGTCCAAAAAGTGAAATGCCCTCCTGAAACCTCGGTATACACTGGGGAATGCATGGGAGTTCTGGAAAGCGTAAAATACGTCTTACTGTTTAAACTGAAAAAGACTATAATTTTTTCTGATTCGCGTAGTTGCTTGCAAGCTTTGATATCAAACCCTTTCTCAGTCAAACTCCATAATCCTATAATTTACCAAATTAAGGAGCACTTGTTGATCTGCGAAAATGAAGGATATGAGGTTGCATTGGTGTGGGTTCCAGGCCACGCTGGAGTTTTCGGCAACGAAAAAGCAGATCAAGTCGCCAAGGAGGCAGTTGTGTGTGGTGACAAGGTCCCTTTCCGTAATTACTGTCACGATTTAGTCCCTTTAGCTCGTAATTATTTAATTCAGGCGTGGTCCGCCTCTTGGAGGTCTTCTAGCAAAAAGAGAGGAAGGATTTATTCGTTAATCCAACCTTCAATACCGCGAAAGCCCTGGTTCACAAAGGTGTTCCTCCAAAAGGAGTTCTGCACGACCATAATACGAATGAGACTAGGACATTGTTGCTCCCCTTGTCATTTAGCCAAAATTCACATCCGGGACTCCTCTCTGTGTGAGTGCGGGCTGGACGATGGGGACCTCAACCATATTTTTCTTTCTTGCCCTTTACTCAATCATTCTTATTTATATAGTCAGCTTATAAGTAGAAATGTACCATTCCCAACTCGTGTCTTAGATTTAATACAAAATTTTGACAAAGACATTCTCTTAGCCTTGGGAAAATTTTGTGAAATTAATAAGTTAAAATTATAATATATTCAACTACATTATTCTCAATAATGATTGGTGTATGTTCTAATTAATACTAATCCCGTAGTTGTGTTTTCGTTAATCTAATCTTACTAATTATACTAAGATTTTCTTTTCAGGAGTAGCAACAATTTTTTTTGTAAGTTAGTCGCGTTCGAGTGCGTTTGTTTTTCCTCACTAAATCGACATGACACTGGCTTAATCTATCGACATAGCCATTAACAAAAAAAAAAAAAAAAAAAAAAAAAAAAAAAAAAAAAAAAAAAAAAAAAAAAAAAAAAAAAAAAAAAATTTCGTTTTCCTTTCCGTTTGTTCTATCTAGGAATTTGGGAAGGGATTCGTGGGCATCGTTTAAAGAAAATTAATTACTAATATAAGAGCAACGTACGTACGTATCCATTTTATTACTGATTTGAGTCAATATATAAAAATCGCATTGCTATTTTAATGACAATAAGAACCTTTTCAATTCTTTCAGAGCATACAAGAAGTACCGCTAAAATTTGCGGTGCAGTCAGACCTGGTCGACATTTTAACAGAATATTCAAATTTTGAAGATTTATACTGATATGAGTACCGAAAATTCTGATGAAGGCCCTATGTCGGAGGAAAATCTAAGTGACGTCCCATCCAATGATAATAAACCTGTCCGTTTCCTTGTAAGCCAGCCCATGAATAAGGTGACTAAAAGTATGCAAGATATCTTAAAGGAAATGGTAAGACAAAGGAGGCTGCTAGATGAACATGAGATGATTTTAGCTTTTGCAGCGGAGGATGTTGACAGTATCTATGAAAATAACACTGCTGCAGAGCTCTTTGATGACCCTACTGAGGACCTGAAACTGTTCGCTAGCTTCCTACATTTTTATTCACCAGGAGCCTATGAGTATATAAGAGAGAAATATAATACCCCTCTCCCTTGTATTAAAGTCTTACAAACTTGGTGTGAGAATGACCAATTTCAGGCAGGATTTACGAAACAGGCTTTTGATATACTTGAAAAGGAAAGCACTGAAAAAGGCAAGCAATTGATTTGTTCGCTTGTGATGAGTTCCAACTGTTTGTTCGCAAGAGCTTTGTTAATATAGATGTTGGTGCAGGGGCTTTAGAAAATGATTATGTGGATGAAATTGAAGGAAGAAATGCATATGTACTATTGCTAGTATGTTTAGAGGAGAATTGGAAGATTCCATTGTGCTACTTTCTGGCTGATACGGTGTGCACAGAGACAAAGACAAACTTAATCAAGATGTGTCTGCACCGCACTCATGAAGTTGGTGTTGATATTGTTTCGATAACAACTACTACAAAGATAGCTCAGAATCTAGGCTGTGAACTGAAGGACTATAAGAAATTGAAGACCACTTTCAAACATCCATCATCTGGTGTTCCAGTGGCAGCATTTATTGACCCGACTCTGAGCCTCCGAAGCCTTTATCACACATTTTGTTCTAAAAAAGAAATATTGAATGAAAAGAAACAAAAGATCAGCACACAATTCATTGAACAGCTAAAAAAGATTCTTGCTGATAAATCCGTTCAGTTTGATTTCACACAAGATATGCTTGACTTGCGCAATATACTCGCCAAAATTGACCTTGTTTCTGAACTGATGGTACCGAGCTTGGCTGCGGCTCTGGAGATATGCAAGAATAGATTAAAACTACCCAAATTTATGACTGCAGGACCGACCATAGAATACTTGACTATGATAAATACTTTGTACTACATTCTGTACTCAAAGACTGGCCGATCTGGCTACAAACAACCGATATGTCAAGAAAATGGTAAGGAAATTCTAGAATTCTTGGAAGAAGCAAAGAAATACATAACAACCATTTCATATGCTGGGACAGGTCATGCTAGACAGTTGGGTGTCCAGGATCCCAACTTCTTAACAGAAGGCTTTAAAGGTCTATTAATTAGCATTGACACTGTAAAACATTTATATACAACAATTGTGGAGAAAGGAGCTCTTAGAACTCTTCCCACTTACTGCCTTAGCTGGGACCAAATAGATGAGTTTTTTGGAGTAATTCTCAAACACAACCCTCATCAAGATGGTGGAAAATTCCCACCAATTTACAAAAGATTCTTTAACGATTTAAAGTCAACTTTAACTGACTGTGTTCAAATAGAGAGCTATGGAATAACCAATTATAAAAAAAATAAAATTTAAAATTTAAAAAACCCCCGACATGACCACCAATAAAAAGAAAGAAATAAAATCTACGAAATGTACCTATACAATGAACAGTAGAAAAAGAATCCAAGCTTCGTTGCGTCGGGGGACCGCTAAGTAAATGAAATGCAATGTACTGAAAATCGTAAAGTTGCAATTTTGCGTTGAAAAATATATTTCATTTCATTTAGGTACTTAGCGGTCCCCCGAACGCAACGAAGCTTGGATTCTTTTTCTACTGTTCATTGTATAGGTACATTTCGTAGATTTTATTTCTTTCTTTTTATTGGTGGTCATGTCGGGGGTTTTTTAAATTTTAAATTTTATTTTTATTGATAAAGTCATCAGTTTTATAAATATTCGCTTCAAAAACAAAAAAAATTTAAAATTTAAAAAACCCCCGACATGACCACCAATAAAAAGAAAGAAATAAAATCTACGAAATGTACCTATACAATGAACAGTAGAAAAAGAATCCAAGCTTCGTTGCGTTCGGGGGACCGCTAAGTACCTAAATGAAATGAAATATATTTTTCAACGCAAAATTGCAACTTTACGATTTTCAGTACATTGCATTTCATTTACTTAGCGGTCCCCCGACGCAACGAAGCTTGGATTCTTTTTCTACTGTTCATTGTATAGGTACATTTCGTAGATTTTATTTCTTTCTTTTTATTGGTGGTCATGTCGGGGGTTTTTTAAATTTTAAATTTTATTTTTATTTCATATTTTTTAAACAAACAGAAGTTTCGTCACGGAATTTTCTTCTTTTGACACTGTTTTTGTTTTACACCATTTAAGGTCCAGGGTTTCCAATCTTTCGTCGAGCTTGATCCTTGACTATATGTAGATAACAACAGGATCCCAAGCCAGTGTTAATGAATGCCGTCTTCTCTAAGATTGAAGTTAGGATAAATTTTGATTTCAATAGCCTTAAGCAACATTCTGGGAAAAAATCGTTAAAGTCAGACTAACTTAATGCTTATAATGGCAAAATGGCGAAGTTATTAGCCAAGACAATCAAAATATATACTTTAAATGCACTGCATGAGTCAAGTTGCAAGAACCTGCTACTTATGGCCTAAAACAGAACCAGGTTTCTATTCTACAGGATACAAATAATAGGTACGGGTGGCTTACTTAGCTCCATAAAAAATTCAGTTGGTGCTAGGTAACTTGACTTAGTTTTGAGAGACCTAATCATCGATACCCCACACCATGGGATAAACATCCCCACTTTTGTTACGTGTAGGAAAGGTACACAAAAAAATGTTTTTAAAAATGTATTCAACCACTATGTCTCTGAGCTAAGCTGTGGACAGACTGACACAAACTACAAAATCCTAAAAAGCTGTTATTCACTTAGGCAAGAGTACTTTTGCTAAAGCTTACGTGTCATTTAGTCGCGTTAAAATCTTGCAGGGTGTTGCTATTTGTGACCTCAATCAAAGGAACCTGTTCAATAGTCCTAATAACAATTCAGCTTTACCAGAATTCCGAAACTTAAAAATAGTGACCCAGTACTGTGACAGAAATTATAATGAGTATTTTTTTGTCAAAAAAGTTTTTTTGAGACTCGGTTTTATTATTGACTGTACTTTCTTACACAAATGTTAATTGCTCATCAAGAACAATCAGATGAGCCCAAACACCATGGGTTTATCTTGTGCTGTTTAGGAGTTCCTACGGCCATCTTCAGCTCCAAGGTACCAAATTATTGCACTGTCAAAAATTTATTAATCTGTTGATTACGCTAATAAAAGTTAACATTTAAACAACATTAGAAATTCTTGGCGGAGATCCATTAACAACTAGCTGGTCATCATGAGACCTTCATTTATTGAGTGATATAGAAAATGCTAATACAACTTAACATTTAACCAAAATTTGGAATCCTTAGCTTCAATATTGGCTGAGATCCATTAGCAACTACCTGGTTATCATGAGACCCTCAATTAGTGAGTCATATAGAAAATGCTAATAAAACTTAACATTTAGCCAATATTTCGAATTATTGACTTCATTATTGGCTGAGATCTCATCACTTGTTCCAATTAAAGCTGAATATCTTGGAGACTACTGGTCCTATTTCCACCAAACATAGCTAAGAACCATCTCGACGGAAAAGTCTTTCGATTAAAAAAAACCGCACTTAAATTGGTCAATCCGCTTGGGCGCTACGATGCCACAGACAGACACACAGATACACAGATACACAGATACACAGATACACATGTTAAACTTATAACACCCCTCTTTTTTCGTCGGGGGTTAAAAACCACTTGAAATCATTAAAAAATCGAGTGGTAAGCGTGCCTTTGACGAGTTGTACTCAGTTGTAAAAGAAAAGCGTCGCAAAACAGAAGATGACAAGAGAGCAGACACAAATGTCTCCAAATTTGCAAAACTTTTAGATTCAGAGCCAGACAAAGGAGATAGGCAACAGATGGTTGGGTATGTAGCTGGATGGATTGCTATTCAATTAGCTCAAAGCCTGCGATGTGAAGACTGCATAGACAATTTACTGACTAATAAGAAACTATGGTTTCACAAATATATAACCATGAAAGAGTTGAAAGGAGTGTGTCTACCGAGTGAGGAGTTGTTCCGAATTTGTTGGGAGTGCGAAAGATCAGTACGAGGTCAGACAGGCCTGGATTTTGCTGCTCAACGTCGTCTCATCTCACGTGCGTTATGTATTTCTGAATGTTCTCATCGTAACCACCACGTACATCTGACGAAAGCTGTCATAGCCAAGTATCTGAGGCTACGCCTGGGTATCGATGAAACCCGAAAGCCGAAGAGGCCAAAAATGAATCCGTTCGTGTTTAGTTTTTTTATGTTTGGTATGTAAGAATTGTTCTAGTTATTTAAGCTATCTGTGAAAAAGCAGAAATGTTTCAATTTCAGGTTGATTATCAGTTCTATTTTATTAATTGAAAAAAATTTATATGCTCAATCTATTAAAAAGTATTGAATTGCTACGCTCTATTTTGCACTGGAGTGGAGTGCGTCAAAAACTTTTCTTCTTTCTTTATTTTTCTCCAAAGCTAACACAATTAGCTTCATAATTTTCTATACTTATTACAAAAGTGAAACATTTAAGAACATTAAACCTTGTCCTCTGTTGTAATTTTTAAATTGACTTAATTTCATAAGAAAAATGTGATATTATACTAATTACCTTAGGGCATAATTGTGCCAAGTTTCACCCCAAGAGGCGCCACTGCTGCAGCCATATTGAGAGATTTAACTGATTCGGGGAATTAGGATTTTCTGTATTATGTTGCTGTCTAGATAGATTTGTTTTGTGACACTGCGTTGCTTTTTTTTTCAGTGGTTTTATAAGTGTGGTCTGTATGAATTACGGAGTGTGATTGTGGTTCTATCTACTATCAGCTTTGCATCTTGTTATATTCATCAAATCTTGATATGTATGATATGAGGAGTGGTCAGCGAAGTTAACGCAGTTTTTTTCCGATTGCCTCACTATGATACGAATTCGGCACTCTTGTCTATTGTATCATAAGTTTTTAGTTTTATCAATTGCCTGTGATTTATTAGTTTTATTACATAGAGCTGTGACTTTGAAGAAATAGTCCGTAGTTATTTTAGTCAACTAAGTACATTGTATTTTAAGAAACATAATTTCGGTCTTTGGTAAGCAATTGCTGTAAGAAAATCTTTGATAGTATCAAGGTTAAAATCATCATTATAGTATTGATAAACGATAAGTGTGTAAACTTTAAGTTATAATGAGAATTTGTACTCAGTCCAAAGCATGTGATTGACATAAAGAAATTTAAATAAATAAAGCGTTCAATTGAATCATTTTATTATTTCATCAATCACAATAGAACCTGCACTGTAGGTACCTCTAAGGAACGTCACGGAAAGTACACAACAAATGTGTTGCTGTTGTTGACCCTTGTTGTTGTGCTGCGAACCCCTTCGGGGTCAACTAAGACTACTTAGCCTGCGGGTTCAACGGACCCATAAGCGTATACTAATAGTGATGGGCCGAGCCCGCGGGCTGAATTGCCTGAGATTGGTCGATTCCGCACGTCTCCGCTCTAGTGAAAACGCACCCTAAGTGAGTCGAGTTGCCTACAGCAATCAAAGTGGTCAACTGAACCCGAAGCCCTTTATTATCATCATCATATTGACTGAAACACGTCTACCACTGGACAAAGGGCCTTCCCAAGCTTCAGTATCACTATAGTGTATACATAGTATAAAACAAAGTCGCTTTCTCTGTCCCTATGTCCCTTTGTATGCTTAAATCTTTAAAACTACGCAACGGATTTTGATGCGGTTTTTTGTAACCTTTGGAGCGCCACAGTCGGCTGTGGCCGTCAACAAAAAATCGTCGTCAATGTCATCACCTACGATGGTATTTTCAGTGGATAAAAACAGTAATTTTCAATTATTTTTTAATGCCCAAAATAGTTGATATTGATATCGTTGCGTTGTTGAGAAGCTTGGCATAGAGTAACATATAATATACTAGCGACCCGCCCCGGCTTCGCACGGGTGTAATGCTGATAAATGATGCATGTATTATACATATAAACCTTCCTCTTGAATCACTATATATTAAAAAGGTTTTTGAAACTTAGCAAAAATGTACAATTGCTTACGAAGGTGCCACGACTGCGCAACCAGCGGCTGAGCGAGATCCGAGCGCGGCGGCCATACGAGTGAGCGAGACACATGTACCTAAACCATTGCCACTGTCGTGGCACCTCCACGAGTTACTCTTTGCCCGACTACGGCGAAGCAAAAAGGAGGGCTAGAGAGAGTCAGACCACGCTAACTCTTACAAGGAAATGAACTGTCACACCACACAAACCGACTCACTTTGCATGGTTTGACAGTTCATTTGCTTGATGATTTTTACTGGCAGGCTTTTTAGGGTTCCGTAGCCAAATGGCAAAAACGGAACCCTTATAGATTCGTCATGTCTGTCTGTCCGTCCGTATGTCACAGCCATTTTTTTCCGAAACTATACTGTTGAAACTTGGTAGGTAGATATATTCTGTGAACCGCATTAAGATTTTGATGCAAAAATAAAAAAATATTGGGGGCTCCCCATACTTAGAGAACTGAAACTCATAAAATTTTTTTTCATCAAACACATACGTGTGGCGTATATATGGATAGGTCTTCAAAAATGATATCTAGGTTTCTAAAATATTTTTTTTCTATACCGAATAGTTTGCGATACCGACGCTTCCAAAGTGGAAAATGAAAAATAAAAAAAAAACATGATGTACATTACTATAAAAACTACCAACGAAATTGTTTTGAACGAGATCTAGTAAGTAGTTTTTTTTTAATACCTAACTTTGCACCTAATTTATATGGGGCGCTATACATACCAGGTGCAAACTTAACTTAACCACTTAGGGATGGAAAGTGTTTGTACGGAACCCTCGGTGCGCGAGTCCGACTCGCACTTGGCCGGTTTTTCTTTTAAACTTGTTTTTCTTACCAGTAAGTATGTTTAGGTATATTTCCAAATAAAAAACAGTATTAGATCAAATTAATTATAATTGGCGGCTGTGCCTACGCGTCGGCGATGGTGACCTCCACTTCTACCCCAGGCTCGATGTTGATAGACGTGATCTGCTTCACAATCTCGGAGGGCGAGTGCAGGTCGATCACCCTCTTGTGGATGCGCATCTGGAACCTGTCCCAGGTCTTGGAACCCTCACCGCAGGGAGTCTTGCGGGTGGTGATGCGGAGGATCTTGGTGGGCATGCGGACGGGGCCCTGGAAAGAAATATTTTTATATACGGTTATATTTACCAAAAACTGTAATTGCAACAGTTATAAGCCCATTTATTTATAGACTATCTCCTGACAATACTAGTAATATAAATTATCAAAACTTTTCTAAGAAGTTTCACTTCACACAGACAATTAATAGTCTGAAATAAACTATTCAATTTAAATTTAAAACAGTATAATATTGCAATCATGGAAAATACAATATTATTAATGAAATGAAATAATTTATTCAGTAAGTAGGCCACAGGGGCACTTTTACAAGTCAAATTGTGAATCTACCGGCATTTCGTAAGAGGAGACCGCTGTTGAGAAGAAAGCCGAAAGAAACTCAACAGTAAGTCATTTTTTCGTAAATAATACTTAAAACAATTACATGATACATTTGTAGTGTTATAACTAATTACACTGGTACACGTAAAGGAGATGTAAGATACTCCAAGTCAATGTTAAGTAGGAACATTAAAATAAAATTTTAACGATAAATTTAAAATATTAAATATACCCAGAGATGTATAAAGTCTCTGGGTGTCACAACATGCAATAAAATAAAATAACTTAATTAATTTAATTCCACAGAGATGTATAAGGTCTCTAGGCGTCAACGTGAATAATTTACAATAAAAAATAATTATTAAACCTAAATTTCTTAGAGATGTATATGGTCTCTAGGCGTCATAACATGCAATAAAAAGATTTAAAATTATTAAATTTCCTCAGAGATGTATCTCTGAGTGTCATACTACACTAAGCTGTTTCTTAGAGATGTATACAGTCTCTAAGAGTTCAAAAAGTAAAAATCAACATATAATAACTTCAATCGAGTACAGGATGAAGTTTCTCACGTTTACTTAATTTAACACTAGTATGCGGTTGCTACATATTTAATTTGGCCCTTGCTAACATAATATTTAGCAGTAAATATTGTAATTGCAAAATTATATGCATACATGTTATGCATGAGTGAGTCATAAAAATGACGCATAGGTATTTTTGTAATTATATAAATCTGTAAATATAAACAAAGTTGCACTTTATCATATATTAACAGTAAAACCGTTCTGGGAAAACGATTTGCTGATAAGCAAACATGTAAAGAAAAGCAAACTATTTCTAAACATGATGTAATACTGAAAAACAACATCTTGTGTGCATACTGATAAAAATAGCTACATGGCGGAAATTTTAAGTCTCAGCCAGAAACTTACTGAACTGATACACGTTATAAATTACCACTACTTTGAAAATAATCTTGTATCTCAAACGAAGCTCAATTATTAACCGAGTATATAACCCAATGAAGATGCTAAACAGTCAACATTTCATGTAGTATGAGTTTATCTGTGTGACTGACTGTGTCTGTTAGTATGTCGGTTATTGTATCGAGATGGTGTGCTGTATGTGATTATCTCACCTCACTAAAGTTGGTGAAAAAAATATTATGTTTGACATGACTACGTTTTTCATTGGAGCAAAATGATATGTTTTCTTTCCAAAGTAGTCATGAAATACCAAGGATAAAAATAGTTCACATAGACATATAGCTACTTGTATCTCTCCTATGAGCAGAGTGGTGTATGGACAGACACACTGCACTTTGAAGAGAGCTGTTTTTGCGCCTGTTTGGTGAACACAGCAGTATGGACTTGATGTGTCTTCATCGAGGCGCAATTTTTATTACTAGTACTAGACGGACTCATTTCACAGTTAAGAAACTGAGTAAATTTCAGTTACATGGTTTTATTTTTACTTTTTTGTTTGCTTTAAACAAGTCTGCATAAATTCTGCCAACCATGGACATGAAGTTGATACAAAGGAAGAAATCACTTGTATTGAATATGTCGTCTAGCAGCTGGTTATAGTACTAGTGCATAATTTGAACCTATTGGACAGGGTAGTTTTTTTTTACCAAATTACAATAATGTAAAAAATTCTTACAAAGCTATAAATGCCAACAATAATACTCATTTTTTTATTACATGTATGACCGTGGAACTAATTGTCCTTCAGTTTAAATAAAAGCTATTAAAAACAGTGTTACCAACCTTCACGCGCAGCTTCTGTTTCTTGGCGCCATTAATGAGGTCAGCGCACACCTTCTCCAGAGACCTGACGTTGCGGGACGTCAGCGTGATCCTGATGCGGTGGATGGGGGAGATCTCCGCCTGGGGCTTCTCGATGTCCTTGCCTGACACTACAGCGGCTGCCTACAACCGAAATTTTTAAAACGTGACGAAATTTTCGATATTAATACAACGATTTAGTTTAAAAAAAAATCTGATATTACGCATAATTATAACATAATTTGAATATGGACGTGCAATAAAAGAAAATAGGAGATCAAAACGCGGCACGTGTAATCCTAACCTTCAAATATGTTTGATAGGATTTTCTGATAGAATTTTTTGAAATATTAATTAATTATTAAATGAATCACTTAAAAACGTTTTTAGAGGATTTACTTACCATGTTTGCTCGATTTTCCGGTCGAGATAAACAACTTTGAAATCAAATTTGCTCAGCGCTGAACCGGAGAACAACTTCTGTCAAAAGAAAGAGACAGTCCGCATTTTTATGTGGCGTTGTGCAGATTTCGTTTAGAAATGTAATTTTCTCGTTGTTATTATTATTACTAATTCACGGCTAGAAGGTTTTATCCTAGATATCCTAAAGTAATATTTCGATGTTAATAAAATAACCTCCGATATGTTACTACTTAAATAACTTAATCCAAATGTTCAAATTTTACTTATGATTATGAATGAAGTGAACTGAGTTCATATGCATTTAAATTATTTTAGTTTCTGAACGTAATTGGATTTGTTGTCTATGGCCTTATAAATGTTGCTAGCCATTTATTTTAATTACCCCAAGTAAAGTAATACTAGACCTGTTTAGTATTTTTTTTTATTATTTTACGTCTAGTATTTTGTTTTTTATTGTTTTACGTGCAAACATTCATGCAGGCTCCTTATCCGTTAAAAAAAACTGATTGTATAAGACATTTTATTTTTCTCAATGATCAAATGTCTTAACATATTATCAATGTTACTACTTAGAACAGGGCCTTAAGTTGCGATTTATTGGTATATATTTAACGCGTCAAGTTTCAATTATTCATTGATAATTTTTCTTTCAAAAGCTATTCGAATTTGATTATATTTATGTAGAAAACTATTTTTCTCTTATCTGCAACTTATCTGCATGCAATGAAAGCGTGAAATAGTTAAGTTACTTTCTAAAAGTCAGGGAAAAGGTGTTATTTATTCACCACTAAAAGTTGGTTGCAATTATCAATATATTTGTCATTATAGAAAAAAACAAGTAAAAGGAATAAGGCCTCTTAAGCTGGTATTGTGCTGTTGTGTATATGTTTAAATATTATACAACGGGTAAATAAAACAAGGGGACGCTACGGACATACAAATATAAGTAGGTATTTTTATTTCCTATTGGTTCATTCTTACAAAAAAAACGCATATTTTAATTGAATATTATTTATGGGACTAAACTTATATATCGTATGGTAATATATCAGAATTTATAAAGAACAGCATGTGTAAATAATTGAATCATAACTCAATAACGTATATAATTGCATACAGTATAATAATTAACGGTATTAACATAAGATAATGTACTTAACATTGGACAATAATAGTTGTCTATAATATTTTTAGCTAATAATAATAAAAAAATAAGCTAAAGCTCTGAGAACATTAAACATTGTTGAGCATTAAATTTTTAACTTGCTTGTCGAATTTCCTGAAATAAAAACAAAAACATATTATTGAGTGCACATTATTTTAAAATATTATAATATTCAGGAAACACAAAGAACCGACGGGATACGGAGCCGTTTTGTAAAAGTTAGTATTAAAACTTACAGTGATGTAATTTGATCTCCCGGCAAATGAAACGGGTTACATATAGCGTCAGCGTATAACGCGTGCAAGCGACGAAGAGCCGTTCTCACTTCAGCATCTCTTATATTGCTTCCACTTGGCGACGTGGAACTCGTCACAAGAACCAGTTTAATTCTCGTGTTAGTGACATAGCCGTATCTATAATAAAGGAAGTAAAATATTATCAGCATTAACTTATACATAGCTTAATAATTAAGAAGTACGAAATTTACGAATAAGATCTATCGGTATATTTTTACTATTGCAAATTATATAGTACTAAAATGTATATTTATAAACTGCGCTACAAAATTAATGTGTGACTAGTTATTTAGCGAGCAATAGGTAAAATACTCACATTTTATGGGTGTCTGTTGAGTAAAGAAGTCCTAAGTATAAGTCACGCAGGTCTGTTCGGGCGGCATTGGTTGCAGCCGCCGCATTATTAGTATTTGTGGTGGCTAATCGCTCTTCTAATGCATCTAAAGCCGTGTGAACAAGCCATTGACGAGATAGTTCATTGTCAGTTCCGGAATCATTTCCTATTCCTCCAATATATAGCGGCGAATTCTGTAAATACAAAAAAGGTTTTTGTGTACTAGTTATTATATTTATAATCTGTTTACCCTACAAAACGGGTAATATTTTTAAACCGATAGTCTATGATAATGACAATTGACATTTGACAAGTATTGATTATTAGATTATTTTAACACGGTCATTGAAATTTTGTTATTTGGCGATTAATGCAAGTTTCAGCGGATGTTGTAGGAAAATATAGTGTGCCTGAATATTATCAATCACATATGGGGCAATAGAAACTAAATAAAGTGAAGAAACTTACGTCTTTGCCTATCACAGCTACACACACGGCCATCGTTCGCTAGTGTTTATCCTCGAGTGTTGCCAGCTTTTATCTATTTATGTATGATTTATGTCAAGTCAACTGTGGGCGACAAAGGTGGGCGACTATTTGTTTATTATTAAATTTATGTCTTATTGGAGTTATTGGGTTACGATTACGATACGATTGTCACGTAGCACGTAGTATCATATTGTGAGTTTGCGCAAGCAAACGGGGAGTTACTCAGTGGGAACCTAAAGACTTCAAACTGAATTTCTTCCGCCCAGAAGTTATCTTAATGGCGATTTTGGGAAGTCACTCTAGAGACGATGAAGGTTTACTCTACGAAGTGGACGAGTCCGGAGCGCAGGCGCTCGTCCGGTCTTGGGAATCGACGCATCGGGTCTATATTCGGTACACCAACATCACATCGCGGCCGGTAAATGTGTGGTGGCGAGATTTTAGAGGTAAGCGCCATTTTTACGCGTTACTAAAGGCTGGAGAATTTTGTGACATCAACACGTTCCTCACTCATCCTTGGGAGTTCACTGATCAGGCCACAGGTGAGCGTTATAATGTCGGAGACCAGGTGATCTTCAGAGCACCAAAGCCTCGAGGAGACAATATGCGCTACCGGACTAACTGGAACATAAGTGTTTGCCTCCGTACACTCCGGGACACTGCTCTATTGAGTGTAGCATTAGCGATTCCTACGCCAGAAAAAGTGTCAGCTCTTGGCCTTCCTCGTGAGGTTGCAGAGGATGTGCAGAAGCTCGTCGACGTGATTATGCAACCACAGCAACGGCTGGACTGACAGTTGGCTTATATCGCGCGGATGGAGAAAGCGTTCCGCACAGCTATTGGTAACTTAATGTCTTTTGCTATTAGCTACTTCATGACGTCTGCTGTATATGCCATTTTGGATTACTTTGAATGGTTTAAAGAAGACAAGAGAAAATAAGTCAAATGTCTACCTACATTAGTGTAACACTTGCTGATATAATTTTTTGATTGGGTAATAATTTTAAAACCGCACCTGTTAATATTAAAATTGTGCCTTAGGCTTATTTTGCCATTTATTAATAAAATTAAAACTATTGTAAAACTTTAGTCTATGGTCACTATTTTTCATTTTAGTTGTTCCATTTCACAGTTTTGTAGCCAGAGCTATGTATCAACTATTAGACTGCTTTGTTACTAAAAAATGGGGCTAGGTACTAATATTCATAATTATTTTCTGTTTATTTTCAACAGTTGGAACATTGAATGTTTCAACACAAACCATAAATTTAAACATAGAGAAAGCATTATTTTAATTGTTGTGAATAGATTTGTCAAAAAGTTGATTCACCTGTATAACAAGTTCAGAGTAATTAGGATAAACATTTTGCATTGCGGTATGGATGGTGAGTTTTAACATAAGTTAAGACTGTAGCTGTGTGTGCTTAAAATATTTGGTTTATATCACATTTTGGATTAGAAATCTCCATAGGGATCTTCAAAGATGAAAAAAGTTTTTAAAACGAAAAGATTGGGCATGGATGGGTTTAAACCACCATAAACTGTCTTTAGTGCAGTAAATAATTGTATTTTTTATATTTATTGACTATAAAAGTTACAAATATTTTTTGTGAAAATTAACAAGTATTGTAATCTTAAAGATAACATATCTCACATTCAATCTAATTCTGTCTTCTGTAGCTTTTTGAGCTATTCTATTCTACTGTCTTCCTATTCTTATAGAGTTTATTTATTCAATTGTCTTCCTATTCTTATAGAGTTTATTTCTATTCTATACCTAGAGTATGTGTGTAGCACTTACAAGTTAAATTATTTTCTATTTATATCCATGTAAACTAGTTATGGGATAGAAATTGGTTATTATGTTGAATTAAGTTGCAAGGGCATGTATTTGTGTGTTCAATACAAATATTTGTTTCTTAGGTAATCAACATTTATAATTTGATTACTTAGAGCACAGTCGTACTAACTTTTCGGAAAAAGTCATTGCAATTAGGATTTTAGTTAGTGCACGTGAACTAAGGTATCAATATTTATCAATCAATAGAAATTAAAAAGTGGTAATACTGTAGTGTCGTCCCGTTCTAATCTATCTAAGAAAATGGGGAGGACACTATGGTATTGCCACTTTTTAATTTCTTCTCTTTTTTGACAGACCGTATGTTCTTATATGTGGTTGAATATGTTTGCTTTGTATAAATAGAGAGTCATATGTGATAATTTGCAATAGTCATTATAGTGTAAACAGATCAACCAAAAAGTTTTTTAGTGGCACCACAATAATTTGTTGTACAATGAGGCTTATTTTAGAGTCAAACCATGCTAACTCTTCTAAGCAAATTAAGTGTCAAACCATACAAAGTCTCACTTTGTATGGTTTGACAGTTCATTTGCATGGAAGAGTTAGCATGGTTTGACTCTAATCTGATATGCCTAGATGACTAGAAAGAAGTGTCACATAGATTTTAATGAAACCCAGCTTTTTAATGGCAACAAACACAGATTGTCTGTTACCTATTGAAATCGAAGTCTAATCAAGTTTGAATTCAAGTGTCGATATGATTGGCGTCCTAGTTTAAATTGTAAAATTGTGATTGTACAGATACCTTGTTTTAAATAATATATATATAATTGGGAAGCCCATTAGGTAACAAAAATTTCCTTCGTCTGAAGAGCGCACCTTTCAAGTGTATGGTGTGTGCTTAAGATTCTTTAATTCTAAAATCGAATTGTGCTATTTCTTTCGCTCTAATTATACACTATGAGTGCAGTGTAGCACAATATTATATAAAAAAGATTTTAGTGCGGGCTCCAATGTGAATATCAACCATCAGTGTATTTATTTATTTTGCAATATTTACATTCGCTATATTTATTTTCAGTTTATCAATAGTTTACTCAAAGATCCGTGTACTACAAACTATAAATATTGCCATAAAATTATGAACGAAAAGTGTTATGTGATCCACTGTTATGTAAACAGGACTCGAACCTGCGGCAAAATTTCTTGGTTAATAATAACAGACTGAAGGTGAGCGATGCCCAATAGAGGGACAAACTAGAGTCTGAATAAGAGTTGTATTAAGGTTTCTATTTTGTACGCATTTATTTTGATATCTGTGATACTTGATTAGGATTAAAATGAATAAATGTCGAGTGTAATATTTGCGCTATGGCCATTCATTATGAAAAAAAAAACATAGCGCATATTTTAATTCTACACGATTGCTAAATTAAATTCACGAAATTCATCATTCAATTATTTACGACTTTTTAAAATGTAATGACACATTTTCGTCGTTCCAATGCTAAACTTGCGAATCTGTTTTTTTTATTCTTTTGACTTTAGACCTAATTGTGTATGGTTTTAGGTTAAATTTCCAAGTTCGCGAAAATTCAGATTGGCAAGTTTAGCATTGGAACGACGTTTTAATTTAACGTTAAGTTCTTTTTTTATATATATATTTGTTTGAGTTGGGTAATCTCACTTAGTATCTAATCAAAAATCAAAATTATTTTTTAGTTTTTGTTGATTTGTAATTTGTGTTTAAGTCGTTCCAGGGTTCAGGGTGTTTAAGTGTGAAATAAAAGATATGTATGTATAAGAAAATAAAAAATCCTGAAAATAAATGCCTTCGGTTTTTAAAGATACGTTTGTTTTGTTATTTGTAATCTGTCGTAACTTATTATCAAAATGTTCTTTTTTTTTAATTTTGTTATTAATTTGTTTCACTGCCACAGAGATTTTAATATTTAAACAATTTTTGAATTGCTTATTAAATGTAAGAATAATACGTCAATAATAAGTTAAAATAACATTAAGATATTTGTATAGAATCTTTTTATCGATTCTATATTTATTATGTGGTAATACATAATAATTATGTGGTATTATGTGGTGGTGTGGTATTTATAAAAATAACATTAAGATGTCGTATAATCAATCGTGTAACCATTGATGTTAGGACGTTTTGTTATAAGTTTAATGTTTAGGCCCCAAAAATGTACCTTTTAGTATCTAATGTTATTTGGTATGAAACGAAGGTGCCATGTTTTATATTATTAATAGGCTATTTACTACATGTTAGATATATGTAATAAAATGAATGGGAAATATCTATTTTTTTTATTGCCCGAGCGAGCGAAGAGTCTCCATTTCAACTTGGCCAAAAATTCTTTCGTATGTCCGAATGTCAGGATTTCCGGTCGGCCTAAAGGTCACATTTTTCTACTGTGTCACATGGTGTTTATCGAATACTAATATAACAATTAGGAAAAATATATTGAACTTCAATTTGACGTCTTAATAAAACTTTTTTAGATATGCTCTCGGGGGTTCCGCCCCTAAAAATCTACATTTTCAGGTTAAAAACGTAATAAGGATGAGGGATGTCATTTACACAAAAACTCCAGGTATAAAAAAATATTTATTGTAAAAAGAATCAATCACATTTATGCTGTTACTGCATGTCCATTAATACCTATGCACTCGATTCAATAAACAGCTTAAGGCTTTAAAATGAACATTTATGCTCTTGTGAAGAAAGTCACTCAGACTTACGTTCCTTGTGCATATGGGCTACTGCCGCAAGCGCTCCTCCCGGTATGAATCGAACAAAATTATCTGCCGTTAAAGGCCCTAGCGCGTACATCCCTTTTGGGGCATAGAGCATTTCATGAGTACCTTTGTCTATAGCCACGGGATTCCCTCTACAGTCTACCCCGACTTTAGGATCTATTCCGAAACCAACACCACTTGAGTAAGGATTCGTAGGCAAGCATTGACATTTGATCTTATTCTCTAGTGGGTCCGAATATGGGATGATTTCACATGTACATTCTTTCATACGGTTATTGCAATCAGGAACGATGCATTTAGTGTCGTTTCCGTTGATTTCTGAGTTCAAATATCTAGATTTGCAGCTTTGAATGCTTTGTCCGAGTACCGATTTGAAGTAATGCCAATGGTTTTTGAAGAAGCATCGGTTATCTTCGATCTTTCGTTTCGCAGCGTGTTTCGATTCGTCGGTACACTTAATACAGTCATTTACGTCAATAGAGTTTAAGTTAAAATTGGTTTGTAGGAAAAATAGATCGGGTTTGGAGCCGATAAGTACAGCGATGACGGAAACGGTTAATTCGGTCATTTCGTTTGTGACTAAGTTGAGGAGTTTGACGGTTTTCGGGCAGTCTTCATCCAGGTCCGTCATCTTGGGGGACTTGGTGCTGGTCTGAGGAATAACTTCGGCGATGACGTGTTGTGGGTATGGGGTGTAGTTCTTGTGGTTGCCTGACGGTCCGTCGCACATCATTCTGTAGACCTGTAACAGAAAGAAATATGTGTGAAAATGCTGTCGCTGTGCTAAGTATGCTGTTTCTGTTCATAGATGCCTTCATAAGTTCGCGCCACATTGTATTATTATTGTTCAAAGAAACAATGATCGGAGGATGAAGGTGTACTTGTAGTCGAGGCAAATCGGTGTCAGCCGTAGTAGCAGTCAAAACTATCGTTAATTATCATAATCACATAATTGTGACCATTATTTCGCGTCGCTTTCGTCTGTTCACGAAACCCTTGCAAGAATGTCTGGAGACTTTAATGTCAGTTCGAACCATTTCTTACTGGTGCGGACTTTTACCAAATAGTTCGAAATACCACAAAAATCTGTAGATTCTTCGATAATGTGTCTAGGAAAGGTTACAATACTCGAATAATGAATGACCCAGTGGGAGCTTGAGGGCTCCAGAGGAGGTTTGATTTATGAAGTAATAACTTAATAAGATAATAAGTAATCCTTTTTGTAGAGCTTTGTACCGACCGTATATATCATATGGCGTGTGCTATGTGTGGCTATGTGCTCGCTTTGGAGTAGTGGGTACACAATGTTAAAAGTAATTTTTTAAACATGACTCGGACTTCGTGTCGTAGTACAGAGTGTGGTACCAGTGTCCGCTGTAAAGGCTGATTTAGACGATGCCAATTTTGAGACGCCTAAATTACGGCGCCAGTGATTACCGCACAGCACACCTCCGACCGTTTAGACAATGACTATGTTCAGCCGCCTAAATCTCGCCGCCAGTCGTGTTTACACGGTGCTTTTTTTCAGTACCAGTCATTAGTGGCAGCGAGAGACGCGGAGGGGGGGTCACTGGCGCCAAAAAATAGGCTCGTGTTCTATTCCGCGCCAGCGCTGGCATGCGGCGAAAAAATGGCGCGGAAAGTGTTTATACGGTGCCTTTTCGAGGCGCCGTAATTTAGGCGTCTCAAAATTGGCATCGTCTAAATCAGCCTTAACTGTACCTGCGTGTAGTCGGGGTAGGCGGCGGGGTCGAGGCGCTGCAGCGCGGGCGCGGGCGCGCGGTGCACGTGCGCGACACGCAGCCCCGCCCCCACCACTAGTGTGTAGCGGGCGCAGTGTCCGCTGTAACTGTACCTGCGTGTAGTCGGGGTAGGCGGCGGGGTCGAGGCGCTGCAGCGCGGGCGCGGGCGCGCGGTGCACGTGCGCGACACGCAGCCCCGCCCCCACCACTAGTGTGTAGCGGGCGCAGTGTCCGCTGTAACTGTACCTGCGTGTAGTCGGGGTAGGCGGCGGGGTCGAGGCGCTGCAGCGCGGGCGCGGGCGCGCGGTGCACGTGCGCGACGCGCAGCCCCGCCCCCACCACTAGTGTGTAGCGGGCGCAGTGTCCGCTGTAACTGTACCTGCGTGTAGTCGGGGTAGGCGGCGGGGTCGAGGCGCTGCAGCGCGGGCGCGGGCGCGCGGTGCACGTGCGCGACACGCAGCCCCGCCCCCACCACTAGTGTGTAGCGGGCGCAGTGTCCGCTGTAACTGTACCTGCGTGTAGTCGGGGTAGGCGGCGGGGTCGAGGCGCTGCAGCGCGGGCGCGGGCGCGCGGTGCACGTGCGCGACACGCAGCCCCGCCCCCACCACTAGTGTGTAGCGGGCGCAGTGTCCGCTGTAACTGTACCTGCGTGTAGTCGGGGTAGGCGGCGGGGTCGAGGCGCTGCAGCGCGGGCGCGGGCGCGCGGTGCACGTGCGCGACACGCAGCCCCGCCCCCACCACTAGTGTGTAGCGGGCGCAGTGTCCGCTGTAACTGTACCTGCGTGTAGTCGGGGTAGGCGGCGGGGTCGAGGCGCTGCAGCGCGGGCGCGGGCGCGCGGTGCACGTGCGCGACACGCAGCCCCGCCCCCACCACTAGTGTGTAGCGGGCGCAGTGTCCGCTGTAACTGTACCTGCGTGTAGTCGGGGTAGGCGGCGGGGTCGAGGCGCTGCAGCGCGGGCGCGGGCGCGCGGTGCGCGTGCGCGACACGCAGCCCCGCCCCCACCACTAGTGTGTAGCGGGCGCAGTGTCCGCTGTAACTGTACCTGCGTGTAGTCGGGGTAGGCGGCGGGGTCGAGGCGCTGCAGCGCGGGCGCGGGCGCGCGGTGCACGTGCGCGACACGCAGCCCCGCCCCCACCACTAGTGTGTAGCGGGCGCAGTGTCCGCTGTAACTGTACCTGCGTGTAGTCGGGGTAGGCGGCGGGGTCGAGGCGCTGCAGCGCGGGCGCGGGCGCGCGGTGCACGTGCGCGACACGCAGCCCCGCCCCCACCACTAGTGTGTAGCGGGCGCAGTGTCCGCTGTAACTGTACCTGCGTGTAGTCGGGGTAGGCGGCGGGGTCGAGGCGCTGCAGCGCGGGCGCGGGCGCGCGGTGCACGTGCGCGACACGCAGCCCCGCCCCCACCACTAGTGTGTAGCGGGCGCAGTGTCCGCTGTAACTGTACCTGCGTGTAGTCGGGGTAGGCGGCGGGGTCGAGGCGCTGCAGCGCGGGCGCGGGCGCGCGGTGCACGTGCGCGACACGCAGCCCCGCCCCCACCACTAGTGTGTAGCGGGCGCAGTGTCCGCTGTAACTGTACCTGCGTGTAGTCGGGGTAGGCGGCGGGGTCGAGGCGCTGCAGCGCGGGCGCGGGCGCGCGGTGCACGTGCGCGACACGCAGCCCCGCCCCCACCACTAGTGTGTAGCGGGCGCAGTGTCCGCTGTAACTGTACCTGCGTGTAGTCGGGGTAGGCGGCGGGGTCGAGGCGCTGCAGCGCGGGCGCGGGCGCGCGGTGCACGTGCGCGACACGCAGCCCCGCCCCCACCACTAGTGTGTAGCGGGCGCAGTGTCCGCTGTAACTGTACCTGCGTGTAGTCGGGGTAGGCGGCGGGGTCGAGGCGCTGCAGCGCGGGCGCGGGCGCGCGGTGCACGTGCGCGACACGCAGCCCCGCCCCCACCACTAGTGTGTAGCGGGCGCAGTGTCCGCTGTAACTGTACCTGCGTGTAGTCGGGGTAGGCGGCGGGGTCGAGGCGCTGCAGCGCGGGCGCGGGCGCGCGGTGCACGTGCGCGACACGCAGCCCCGCCCCCACCACTAGTGTGTAGCGGGCGCAGTGTCCGCTGTAACTGTACCTGCGTGTAGTCGGGGTAGGCGGCGGGGTCGAGGCGCTGCAGCGCGGGCGCGGGCGCGCGGTGCACGTGCGCGACACGCAGCCCCGCCCCCACCACTAGTGTGTAGCGGGCGCAGTGTCCGCTGTAACTGTACCTGCGTGTAGTCGGGGTAGGCGGCGGGGTCGAGGCGCTGCAGCGCGGGCGCGGGCGCGCGGTGCACGTGCGCGACGCGCAGCCCCGCCCCCACCACTAGTGTGTAGCGGGCGCAGTGTCCGCTGTAACTGTACCTGCGTGTAGTCGGGGTAGGCGGCGGGGTCGAGGCGCTGCAGCGCGGGCGCGGGCGCGCGGTGCACGTGCGCGACGCGCAGCCCCGCGCGCAGCCACAGCCACACCGCGTCCGCCGCGCTCAGCCCTGACCCTACTACTAGCGCCGTTGGTGGATCTGGAAAGAAATACACGTGAACATTATCCTCTACAAGTTAACTAGAGGCCTAAACAGTTAACTAGAGGCACAAAGCAGTCATGTTTAAAAAAAGTTTTTTTTTTTTTTTTTTTTAATGTCATAGGGGGCAAACGAGCAAACGTATCGCCTGATGGAAAGCGATTACCGTCGCCCATAAACACCTGCAACACCAGAGGAGTCACAAGTGCTTGCCTACCCGGAGGACGAAGATAGAATGCCTCTATGCTAGTAATTTCACCGGCTATCTTACCCCCACACCGGAACACAACAATGCGAACATTGCTGTTTGGCGGTGGGTTAGCAGGCAAGACGGTAGTAACAATCCGGACCCTGCACGAGGCCCTACTACTCCAAAAAGTTAGACGACGCGGTTGGCGCAGTTTGTAGACACCTGCCTACGAGCCGGCGGTCCTGGGTTCGAATCCTAGCCGGGGCAAATATTTGTGTGACAAACTCGAATATTTGTTCCTGGGTCATGGTTACAAGTAATGGGGGGGGGGGCATTACTTGTAACGGAAGCCTAAGGCTGATTTAGACGATGCCAATTTTGAGACGCCTAAATTACGGCGCCAGTGATTACCGCACAGCACACCTCCGACCGTTTAGACAATGACTATGTTCAGCCGCCTAAATCTCGCCGCCAGTCGTGTTTACACGGTGCTTTTTTTCAGTACCAGTCATTAGTGGCATCGAGAGACGCGGAGGGGGGGTCACTGGCGCCAAAAAATAGGCTCGTGTTCTATTCCGCGCCAGCGCTGGCATGCGGCGAAAAAATGGCGCGGAAAGTGTTTATACGGTGCCTTTTCGAGGCGCCGTAATTTAGGCGTCTCAAAATTGGCATCGTCTAAATCAGCCTTTACCGTTGTGCTCAGGCACGGTGGCCGGCAGCGCCCTCTGCAGCGCGCTGAGCGAATGCAGCGCGTGCGGCGCCACGGCCGGCGCGAGCGTGTTGGGGCGGTCGCCGCCGCCGCACGCCACCACCACTCGCTTGCAGAGGATGCGGAAGGGACGCCCGCAGGACTTGTCGTATCTGGAATCGTTAAGTTACATATTTGTTACATTTAATTAACATTTAAAAAAAAAAGCGAGGAAATGCTGCCAGCGTCTTCGGGACTATGCCGCGGGGGCACAGTTTTGTAGATTTATTTTAGCTTATTTTAATTTACTTTATTTTAGATTTAAGTTCTTTAGTTTTAATTTGAATTTAATTGTCCTTTTATATATTTTGTTATAATAAATTTAAATAATCCATTTTTACAGCATTAACATTTAACCCTTTGACCGCCAAAGACGGCAAATCACGTCATCGGGAATTCGTGCCACTGACGCCAACGACGCCTATTGACGTCAAAAATTTAAATGGTCAAAAACATGCCACAACAATTCAAACCACTATCTGTGTTTTTCAATCTCTGTTGATTTTGGAGCAACTTTTTTTTTGTTTTGGTTTGGCGTCAGTGGCACGGTGAATTGCTTTGCCGCTTGGCGCTCGAAAGGTTAAATAAGCAACTACTACGGCAATACAACTCAAACATATTAAAATTTAAATTACATATTATGCCCGAGCACGATACCACGACCTATAGCACTATAGAAAGGGAGTTGCTAGCAGTTGCGTTATGTCAGAAGTATTATTGATCAAGCCGGACCATTTGACTTAATTTTCATCAAGTGTGAAGAAAACGGTGCTCATAAACCATAAAATAGGCTCTACTATGACAGCCAACTATGGGAAACAGGTTCGCCATTAGTTCCTCGCTAGCGTTATAGACCCAGTTACATTCCTACACATTAAAGAAGAACGTATTAGGAGACCCTGTCGTCGGACAGACGTAAGTTAGTTCACTATGCTCTTGGTAAGCGTCTAGAATCTGCCATAGTAATGACGAGTGGATCTCTAAGTTAGTCAGTGGCTTCAGATCATTACTTTCTGCGATGAAAATGACCTTGTGCGGGACAGTTTGAACTACTTGGAGTTGACCAATCTGTGGTTTTCATTGTCGTTAGTGTGAGATTACCCGAAATCGTCAACGACACGATCACGTCGAGCTGTGTTGGGCAACACTATTGCGGCTACAGAGAGGGAGAGAGAAAGAGAGAGAGAGAGAGAGAGAGAGAGAGAGAGAGAGTTGCTAGCTGTTAGATGCGTGTACACTCACCCAGACACGACGTAGCGCGCGTTGTGCGGGCAGCCGGCGCTCGCGCAAGGTGGCGCGGGGGCGCGGGGCGCCGCGCGCACCGACGACACGATCACGCCCGAGCGGAAGTAACGCTGAAACAAGAATCAAAACGTTATAGTAAACTAGCTGTGTTACCCGGTCATCCCACGGGAACACTAAATTTATTCGGGATGAAAAGTATCCTATGTCCTTTCCCGGGTCTCAAACTATCTCCATACCAAATTTCATCTAATTCGGTTCAGCGGTTTAAGCGTGAAGAGGTAACAGACAGACAGACAGACAGACAGACAGACACACTTTCGCATTATTAGTATGGATCATAAACTTATTGCTCCTACGCTCGCGCAGAATGATAAAAAGCGTATGTGTATTTTTAGTTGGAGGTAAAACTTAGATTACGAGTATAAGGTCTTCGCCGTACCTAACCAAGGGCCTCATTCTACGTTATTGTCAGTAAATCGCGTGCGTCGTGATTGCAAGATATGAAAGTATGTAATACACCTTCTTTTATTCGTCGCTGTACAGCCGTGGATTAAAAAAGTTCGTCACTTTTAAAACCTTAACACCATCATCTAGCCGAAAAGTAAATACGTAGGTACCTACGTAGTCATCATATAGAGGCAAACCTTTTTATTCCCCAAATAACCTAACGGAGACTATAAGATTAAGACTGTTCTACTCTTTTGCTAGCACGCCACGTGCGTTGTGCTACCACTCTTCCTAGCTTCGCTCGTCGTCGTACCTAACTGAGAATATGAAATGTTTCCACTTTTTAATCGCACTATACCTAACTCTTTGCTTCGCTCGTCGTCGTACCTATAAGAGACTAGGATTGTTGTTTTTTTATGGGAGTACTTTGCGTGCATTGTGATCGCAAGATACCTAACATTGGGATTTAGGGACTATACTCAACGCCACGTAGCTTGGCAATAGCGACCAATGACTCCTCCTACCATGAAACTCTATTTCTAATAACGACACTTTTTTTTGTTCCCCGTAACGACCATTTTTACTTTTATTGCTACACCGTGGTAGAGGGTGTCTGGGCGTGGAGGGAGCGGAGCAATAAAAGTAAAAATGGTCGTTACGGGGAACAAAAAAAGTGTCGTTATTAGAAATAGAGTTTCATGGTAGGAGGAGTCATTGGTCGCTATTGCCAAGCTACGTGGCGTCGAGTATACCACCATAGGAGCGTGTTAGTACCTACTCTCACTAACCTGTAACTTGCACTTATGGACGTATCGCCGGCAGTAGTTTGCGACAGCCCTGGCGGGCAGCCTGCCGTCTCCCTCTGCCGGGTGGGGAGGGAGCGAGAGCCACGCTGCCGGAGACAGGGTCAGCACTAAGGGCGGGAACGTATGCCACGCGCCGCCGGGCGGCCCCCGGCCTAGGACTATGTGGTCTATCTGAAAATTCAAATATATATTATTAAAAATAAATAATAGTTTGTTTTAAAACAAATAGATTAAGAATTTCGGTCAACTATTATTATAAGATTCCGAAAATTACGTTTTATTATAATTATAATACCTACAAGTGGTTGTCAAAATCAAGCCCTTATTTCAAGGAGTAGCAAGGAGTGCAAAGCCACCATAAGGCATGCAGAAGCAACTGGTTGAAAAATTCAATGGCTCTCGCAAGTCTCGCATCAGGTTCTGTGGTCTAATAGGTAGGACGTCCGTGTTGGCCCGAAAAGCCGTTGAAGAAGCAGGTTCGAACCCTGCCTGAACCACTAAATTTTTAATTTTTTCGCTTCATTGTAAACATTCAGTAGCAAACCAACTGTTCGGTAATTTAATATGTAATTACGCAAAGTGACTCCAGAATCTATCTCGTTAATTTTAACTTACTTGTTTTTCTACGTCATATTTCCACTCAATCAGAGAATCTGCTTGGATCCCCAAATCTGCACACGGCCTCAGTAGATTGTCCATCTAGAACAACGAATATTATTTACATTATAGAGATTTGAGATAAGTTAACTATATTTAACCATTTGAGCGCCAAAGACGGCAAGTCACGTCGACGGAAAATTGTGCCTCTGATGCCACCGTCGCCTACTGACGTCAAAATTTCAATGATCAACTATACGCTGCGTATATATTGATTTTGGAGTACTATTTCTGTTTTTTGTTGTGGTTGGCGTTGAAAAGGTTAAGGAACGTCGTGGTACTCGTGGTAGACTTGATGGAGAGGGAAAAACGACGTTAACTTGATATGCCTTTCACAAATATTGGAACTCATGGAAGAATGAGAGGGAGGACTTTTCTCGGCATCGATTGACATAACGATTGACAAACGGAAATTATAATATATCAATATTTTTCATGTGACCTAGATCGATTTGTGAGTTTGTCCGATATATACCGATATTTATTATTATTTATTATTATTCCTCTCTTGTTTCCACCCACTGACATCTACCGTACAGTACAAGGTGAGATCAATAGAAAGGTCACATATATTGTTTAGATGATGATGGAACTGTACCATTGGCCGTCGATCTATTGTCCAATTGCTTTGTCGTTACCATTATTGTTAGCCAGCAATAGACATTTACAAACACAGAATTAAATACTACAGAGGGTTCTCTCTTTTCATGTTCGGAAAAGCCGCATAAAAAAAAATATATTTTGACTGAGCGAGCGATGTGTGTCCGCTTCAGCTTGGCCAAAAATGATTTCATCTGTCCAATTCAGGACGTTCGGGTGAACCGGCGGTTAACCGGCCGGGTTAAGTTAAGTTTGCACCTGGTAAATATGGCGCCGCATACAAATGAGATGCAAAGTTAACGCAATCGATCACGTTTGTGTTATGGGAGCCCCCACTTAAATATTTTTTTAGGTTACTCTGTTTTTAGTATTTGTTGTTATAGCGGCAACAGAAATACATCATCTGTGAAAATTTCAACTGTCTAGCTATCACGGGTCATGAGATATACGGACGGACAGTGGAGTCTTAGTAATAGTATCCCGTTTTTACCCTTTGGGTACGGAACCCTAAAAAGGCGTGAGATTTTCATATAATTGTTTGTTACATTACGAATGCTCGCGGTGAGGAGCACCAATGTAGAATTTGGTCATTATTTAAACTATAACGAAACTGAGGAGATCATGTAAGCTCCTCTTCACATAAAATTACAGCTCTTAAACTTTATATTATTATTATATTCTCACTAACTTCTATCTGACTTGTACTTACTATAAACATTTGTTTTAATATTTTGTAACTTTATTATTGTAATTTTGGCAATCAGCAAATAATTATATTAAGTATAAATTGGTTGCCCAAGATACAGGCTGCGCCTAGTTTGGGAACCCCTGATTAATTTTCGCCAGTTTTTTTCAGCTATGTGCATACAATTACTTCTTCTTTGTATCCATGTCAATGTAAATAATGTGTGTGTGCCAATAAAACTATTTTTAATTTTTTTTTTTATTATTATAAGTGAGATAAATTGTATTTAGCAATTATACGCAACAATTACAATTCAATTCGTGTCCAAGGCTCCTAAGGTCATTCATCTCTTTTTGTAAACTGGTTTAAAAACTTTAAAACTGATAGGTATGTAGGGTTCCGTTAAAAATTTCTTTAGACTATTGATTAAGGTACTTTAAATCTGTGCTTTTAAAGTTGTCTGTTTGTGGAACTCCTTACCGGCACCTCTAGCACAACTGTGACACGAGACTCTTTCTCGCGCCAGAAATATTACCTATCTCTTTCATCGATGTACTGTGAGAGAGTGACGGGTGATGTTATTTCGCAAAGCTCATCTGAAAGAGCACTTATCCCTATCTCAATTCGTAAATAGTTCAACTGCCCGTCTAGCACGAAGCGTTGCGACTCTTGTCGCGCGACATAGCGTCACTCGTCACTCTCACAGTACACCGAAGAAAGAGATAGGTAATATTTAGGCAGACGTAAAACTTTTGGCGGTACCTTGTAAAGTCCCAGATCGCATATTTATGGCCCTCACCTTCGGTTCGAGCCACAAACAAGATCTGGGACATTCACGAATTCCCCGCCCTAGGTATGTAATCACACTAATATTATAAAGGCGAAGTGAGCGTGTTTATGTGTATGTTTGTTACTTCTTCACGCTCAAACACCTGGGCCAATTTTGATAAATTTTAGTATGAATCTAGCTGACACCCTGGAAAGAATACATAGAACAATCATGACCCAAGCACAAATATTCGAGTTCATCACACAAATATTTGCCCGCCCGGGATTCGAACCCGGGACCGTCGGCTCAGTAGGCAGGTGTCTGCAAACTGCGCCAAACGCGTCGTGGTATTGTACCATAACAAAAGCTTATTGAGTAGCTGAAAGAGTCACGTGGTTTCTTTGTTTATAAAAAGTCACAGAGTTTCAAAGACTGCTGTAGGCTTCTAGAACCTTGATGGCCGTTACAAAACGTTCCATGGTAAGTTTGTACTTATTTTTCTTTATTAATTAGAAAGGGGTTTTGCCATACAGTGACTATGTCACCCCGGTTGAGATTACACTATAATATACACTTTTCACTAAGTACATTAATTTAGAATATAGTAAGAGCCTTATCACACTTGCGATTTGCGAGCGTATTTTGTATGACGGCGATCGCGCAGCGTGTTCGCCGCGTCGCTTATTTGCATAGAAAATACGCTCGCAAATCGCAAGTGTGATAAGGCCCTAAGTATTCAGTTTTTTCTCAAACATGCAATGAAATATAGTCATAACGTGCGTTAAAACAGCCTTCGAAGTGTCATGTTTCGGGCGGTACAATTCGAGAGAACTGTAAAGGAATTTCATACAATATTGAAGGCCTAGGCCGGGAAGTAATTTTTTTTAACATGATGGCGTCTGTGTTCATGAACAGATGACTAATCAGATGAATTATGTTTTTTTGAGTGGTGTATTTTTTTTATTTCATTGCTTATGTTTAAGAAAAGCACTATACATGCCTTAGCCGTGAAAAGGGCTTGCCGGCTTCGTATCACTATCCGGTCTATACCTACTCAGCCGGCAAGCCCCTACTTCCCGGCGTCTGCAGTAATGTACTATTAAATTACGTATAATTTAGAATAAAGTTTTTAGTCGCGGGTTAAAAACGGCTGGCTGCTATTGTATCCCATCGACTAATAATTTTCCGATCAGTCACCTCACAATTCGAATTGTTTATTTTTTGTTTACTGAACCCTAACTTAAACTACGTTCAAGGTTATCCAAAGAGCTATCATATTTTCTACCGTACAAAGAACGCAATAAGACTTAATGAATACTGAGTTTGTTGATGCCTTTTGGTCATGGCCATTTTTTTTATGCTTTTTACGTCTTAGCAAGACCTTATCTTTTTTTGATCCAAAAACTCATGGTGTTTTATTATAATCGTATTCAGTTTCTGTAATTTATAATCCGGTTATTGTATAATATCGTGAGGTCAGATTACTTTTAATGTTTTTTTACTGCACGTTTTTTTTGTTTTGCTTTAGATTATGGAATGAACTTCTACTTTTATATGTATAGGTAAAGGCCACTCTACAAGAGACAAAAGTGACGATGTATTGAATAAATTAAATTGAGGCTAAGAAATTTTAGAAAAAATCGTTTAATTAGTGAAAATAATCTATCGACAAGAGCAAATACAGGGTGATCAATTCAAATGGGTCATTAAGGAGAAATCAGAAACAGAAGAAAAGTACGTATAGGCATTTTCATGGAGCTTCATCTCCGCTGAGAGAGATTATTGAAGTAGTTTTACATAACCGCTATGACCGACGTCTTGTACTTTTGGCAGAGGGGAACGTCTGTCAATGGCCACTCCGGTTGGTTTAATGCTATAAGGCGACCTAAAGGGGACATATTTATTACAGAACCAGCTGCGCCCCGCTGTGTTACCCACTCATCCGACGGGAACACTATTTTTTTGTTAATCCAAGGTTTCAGCGTTTTAGCGTAAAGAAATAACAAACATACAAACACATAATCACACTCACAAACTTTCGCCTTTATAATATTAGTGTGATATAAATAAATAAATAAAAAGGGGCGCTCTTCATCGAAGCATTATAGGTAACATATATTTAATTAGGTACCTACATTGAAAAGTGGTGCAATTAAATCAAAACGACAACGCTCTGTGTGAGACCGCCTTTACTAAAATACGCACGTTGCTTCGCACGCGGTAACGTTTATGCAAAGTCACTGTAATTAATAAACAACTCAGACAGCAACTTATTAAAAGTAAACTATGTTCGAGTAGTGTCTTATCAACCATTTATCAACCGAACGACGACTACTGGAAAATGACGAGCAAGAGTAGTAGTAGTGCTCGAAGATGCAATTAAAAAAAAATGCTTTGCTGGCCTAGGCCGGAAATGTAGTAAGAATTTTTTGTCCTCCCCGCTGGCAATAGGGTAGGTACTTCGAAGCCTATAAGGAACATAACGACAATATTGCATTCCATGTTTGAGAGTTTTTTCTGCCCGAATGAGTATAAATTACTAAACGTCATGTAGAAAAAAAAACATGTTCAGTGTCCATTATTATAATTAGGTAGCCGGTAAACGACCTCACAGGAAGGTCAGCGAATGTAACTAGGTATACACTAGAGCGGTATCGCTCTGACTGTAATAAATATTGTAAAAAAGTTAATTTTGTCAATACTAGCCGAATTATCGGGTTGAAAAAGGTTAAGCGCGTACATTTGAGTAAAATTACAATTACGCTTGGTAACAGAGAGTGGGAGTGTGAACTGAACTTACAAGTTAAGTTAAATAATATCATTCATTAAGAGGCCTTATTCCTTTCAATTTTTTTTTCACAATTGAAGGGAATCATACTTTTCTCTGAGTTCTGGGTACTAACATAGCTCTTTCATGCTTTCATTGCGTGCAGTCGAAAATAAGTTGAAAAAAAAACAGATTTCTGCGTGAATTGTGTCAATTTTGAGTAGTTTTTGAACCAAAAAGTATCAATGTAAAATTCAGACTGTAGGTTTCAAATATATATTATACCGATAAGTCGCAATAGCCCTGTTAGTAGTAACATTGATAATATGTTAAAAAAACATGTTTGATCATCGAGAATAATGTCTATACAATCAGCACTTTTGATCGGATAAGGAAACTTAAGATTTTAAAACTGTAACACTTTATCTCTCGTGATTTTTACACATATTTTGAAACTTATACGTGTACGATAGTTACTGCAGACGCCGGGTGAGTAGGTATAGACAAATAGTGATCCGAAGCCGGCAAGCCCTTTTCACTTTGAATATGAAATAAAAAAATACACCACTCAAAAAAATATAATTCAGCTGTTTAGCCTGTTCATGAACACAGACGCCATGTTTAAAAAACAAAACTTCCCGGCCTAGGCTTTCAATTTTGTATGAAATTCCTTTACAGGTCTCTCGAGTTGTACCTACTGCCCGTAACGTGATACTTCGAAGCCTGCTATAAGATAACGCACGTTATTTCATTGCATTTCATAACAATACAATGTCTCGACTCTCGGGCGGGGTCGCCCCATTCCACGGGAGTTAATGGTAGAAGTACCGTATATCTACATAAAAGAAAATCTATGATATAATGACGAATATATGTGTAGATAAAAGTAGTTTATGTGACTGTACATAATGAAGGGTATAAAACACGAGTGTGGGTTTATGAAACGAGCCGAAGGCAAGTTTCATGATAACATCACACGAGTGGTAATAAGTGGGAATAATGTGCGGTTGAACGCATCATGAAGGGTTTATGATATTTGGATAGGCCTCTTTTATTTAAACGTATTGCACAAATAAATGTATAAATGGCGGACATAATTATTGTCATGCCTGCTAGTCAACTATTTGTTATCTTTTGCAAAAAAGTTTGCCGTCAAAAATTTACTGTTATATTACAAATATTTTCCATGTAACATTGCCAATTAAACAGATAAAAACACGCACAGTAACGTGAGCGATATGCTATCAATAGTGGTTGATAACCCGACCATGGGGTGACCCACGAGGCTGACGAGACGTATTCGATACCTAATGTACTCAGACACACTTATTTATTTATTTTGGTATTTATTTATTATTAATGCTCCATATCCGTTCAAAAATGCTGATTGTTTTAGACATTTTTCTCTATGATCAAAATACGTTTCTTAACATATTATCAAGGTTACTACTTAATGTAGAACCTGGCTAAGTATTGAACTACAGTTTACATTTTTAATTGATAATTTTTGTTTGAAAAACTACTCGATATTGACAAAATTCACGCAGAGAACTGTTTTTTTTTTCAACTTATTTTCGACTGCACGCAATAAAAGCATGACATAGCTATGTTACTATCTAGAACTCAGGGCAAAGTATTATTTTCTTCAAAAAGTTGGTTGAGATTATCAATATATTTGTCATAATATGAAAATAATAAACTTTAAAAGGAATAAGTGCAATACACTGACAGCAAACATACAGTCTGGCTATTTTAGTTTTTTATCTGTAAATCGGTGTATGACAACACTGAAGATAAGGCACTAACTAGTCTTGATACTTGTGTATTATTCTTAATCTTTAAACTACTTAGTATTAGATTCTAGCAAATTTAATATAAATATAAATCATTTCGGTGAGTTATGCCTCGCTCTGCTCGGGTAGCTAAAACATCTCGTGTCATTATGGCTTGTTTTAGTCCCTTGTTGAACAATCTTCTATTAGGTAATCATTTCTTTCACAACCTTTATGTAATTATGTTTTATGGTCACGTGACGCATAAATGTATTTCTTTCTTTCTTTAAAAAAAATGGGTATGCTTACCAGTAGCGGAATGGGATTCTGGCTTCTCCCCTCAAGACCTTCAGCGAGCTCTGTGAGGTCTGCCTCGTATAGGCTCTGCCCTGCCGGTATATTTTGTAGTCTGTCGACAAAGGAGGGAAAATAAAATAAAGTGGCATTTCTTCTGCTGGACAATGTTGCAATCACTTGTTAAAACTTTCGTGACACATCTCTAATGATTATTATAAACGGTTTAAAACTCATGTACAAATTGTCAGGAAAACGATACGGTTCAGTGTCCCTGATGAAGAGCTCTATACGAGTTCGAAACGGTCGGGCCGTTCCTAACAAATTCACGTGAGTGTAAACCGCTTCATACAATAATTAAAACAAATGTGGCTCACGATAGTTTCAATAAATATCATTCTACCAAAAGAGAATGAGATTGATGAATAACAGGCATGTCAAAGTAACAATTTATTTAGTCGTATGGCGTATTTACATAAACATATCAAAGAAACTTACAATATACGTAATAAAATGTAACTATAAATCTACATTCACGGTCCCGAACCACAAGATTGAAATTAACAATGATATTTAATTTTAACAGTGATACTTTTCATTGTTTTATTTATAAATACTAGATGAATGCACGCACAATTACCTGGCCCTGAGCATGTCGTCGATGGGCAAGTCTGCGGGCACTTGCTTGAGATACGGCACGTTCCCCGCCAGCATGAATGAAGTCACCATTCCACTGGGGCCATTGCCTGGAACAATCGATCATTACATTTATTTATAAAAATGTCTTACGGGCTTACAGTCCGACCAAAATGAGTAGAAATTAAAAAGTGGCAATACTGTAGTGTCCTCCCTTTCTTATCAATATAAGAAAACGGGGACTACACTACTCTGGCCAAGTCTTTTTGGTCGGACTGTACAGTCGAGCCAAAATGCCCACAAGATAATATGGAATACAATTACATATTCTTAATTAACAACATATTTATAGGCGCAGTTTGTAGTGCACCTGACTACTGAGCTGGCGATCCTGGGTTCGAATCCCGGCCAGGGCAAATATTTGTGTGATGAACTCGAATATTTAGTCCGCCATTTGTACTAGTTTGATTTGTGCAATAAAGTTTAAATAAATAAATGAATAGTTGTTTCTTTTCTGGGTATGTATATTGTCGTCTAGTATCCATAGATAAGATTTGCTTAGTTTGGGACTAGGTTGATTTGTGTAAGATAGTCCCTTAATATTTATTTATTTAAATTACACTAGGGTGGTATACGATTATAGGTATGTATAGTCCGATGCTGAGTAATTAAGTATTTAGAATAAATAACAAAACCGGCCGGCCAAGAGCATGTCGGGCCACGCTCAGTGTAGGGTTCCGTAGTTGCTCATCCTTCACTAGAGACGGTCAAAGACAAAAGACGGAAAAAGGTCGTAAATTACGCCAAAGTAGGTAACTGTAATTACTTATTACCTTCTGGAAGTCAACTTACGTCCTTTTAAAGAAAATTATGAAATTTTGCGATAACTCAAAAACGGATGGACCGATTATGTTCAATATAGTTTTCATTGAAAGTTCTTATAAGGCCTCGTTTTCATGAATTTTTCCATATTTTTTTGAAATGGGTTTGAAAAGTTAGAGGGGGGGGGGACACTATTATTTTTTATTTTCGGAGCGAATATTTACAAAACTACTGACTTTATCAAAAAGTAATGCTTAAAGACCCGTATTATTTTTAACAGACCTATTTAACGACACCGCACACACTAGGGTTGGAACAAAAAAAAAACACCCCCTCTTAAGGTGTACGAGAGGTACCCGAAAAAAAAATTTTTTTTTAGTTTTTATTTTACCGTTTTGTCTGCGTGATACATAAATAAAATAAATAAATATCAAGGAACAATCATACACAAATCGACCTAGTCCCAAACTAAGCAAAGCTTGTGCTATGGGTACTAGACGACGATATACATAATATATAAATACTATATAGATAACATCCATGACCCAAGAACAAATATTTTGCACAAATATTTGCCCTGGCCGGGACTCGAACCCGGGACCGCCGACTCAGTATGTCTACAAACCTAGCCAAACGCACACATACACATACTCATACCAAATTTCAGCGTTCTAGTACTAATGATCACGGAGTTAAACCGCAGACGGAAGGACAGACGGACATGGCGAAACTATAAGGGTTCCTAGTTGACTACGGAACCCTAAAAAGGAAGGTCCCTAGTCCCTAGACGCTGCCCTGCGGTGCAACAAATCTAAAATCAATTGTATCGATCCTTACAAAATTAAACCCATTAGGTATCTGAACGCGACACGTGTATACATACACGTTGCATTATGTATTACGAAACGTTTCAATTACAATTATCAGTCGGGACTCCCAATTCAACAACTGTCGGACCAATTGACCTCCTGACTCATGCTCGAGAAACTTCCACTGTCGTATCTTGTGCATACAAACCGACCAATACTACTGATAGCTATAGGGCGGCTTCCAAGAGCTGTCTAGCTTGACAAGTTGTCTTTCGAACAATGCCATATTGGGGATTTTTAATGGTACTACTTACTTTTAGGTATAGGTAGGTGTCACTGATGTAAAGAGGAACCAATTTTCACATAATAAAGCCGAAACAAAACAGTCGACAGTGATGAAAGTCAAGTCTTTTTTCAGTACAATTACATTTTTAAACCAGTGATACAAAGACACGATTGATTGATTGGTTGGTTTAACGTATTCGCCTATTGAGAGGGTAACGTGTATTCACAATGCAAAAATCGACACATAAAGCATAAGGTAAAAATAGAAAGGTTATCTGGCGTTAGAGTGGTGGAGAGGTTAACACGCTGGACAGGTAGTCCAGAGGTACCGGGTTCGATTAAAATGTGGTGTGTGTGTGTGTGTGTTGAAATTTTGACATAAGTCAGTGTCCAACTATTAAAATTCTGACACATGTCAGTGTCATACCGTTCTAACTTTGATATTGACAAGTGTCAACCATCGACTAGTTTTTTTTTTATTGAGTTTCGAAGGCAAAGATTCCTTCAGCCACTATTGAGAACTATCAAATTGTCAATTAAAAAAAAACGGAAAACCCATGGTAAAGAAAAATTTATGAACTGCAGCTTGTAGATCCTTACAGCAAGGACTATCGAAAAAAAAATCATGGTCATCCAAAAATTATACAAGCCAGTTATATTATTACTGTACAGGTAATCTAAATCGATCTCCGAATTCACTCTCATTCTTCAGCATCGCCATAAACGTGTCCTGGAATGGAGTTTTCCACGCCTGAATTCAGAGACATAGTGATGTCTGGCTGACGGCCTAATAAATTACACTGCTTGCATGAAACTCAGCAGAATCATGTGGCTTAAGGTAGCAAATAAAATTGGGCAAGTGCGAGTCCGACTCGCGTATGAAGGGTTCCGTACCATAATCTATAACAAGTTTGTTGTATGGGAGCCCCCCTTAAATATATATTTTATTTAATTTTTAGTATTTGTTGTTATAGCGGCAATAGAAATACATCATCTGTGAAAATTTCAACTGTCTAGCTATCACCGTTCTTGAGATACAGCCTGGTGACAGACGGACGGACGGACGGACGGAAGGACGGACAGCGAAGTCTCAGCAATAGGGTCCCGTTTTTACCCTTTGGGTACGGAACCCTAAAAACTAATTTTCCGCGTGAATTTTGTCAATTTCGAGTAGTTTTTGAAACAAAAATTATCAATGAAAAATTCAAATAGCCCTGTTCTAGGTAGTAACATCAATATGTTAAGTAACATGTCTGAAAATAGAGAAAAATGTCTAAAACAATCAGCATTTTAAAAGGAATAAGGCCTCTTAAGACGTTCTAACAGTCCACAGAATAGTTAACCTAGATTGTAGATCTGAATCGATTGCTTTTGCGTCTTATTGGTCACCGTCCGTGAACTCTAGAACTCATGTCATCGTATATAATGGGTTCTAATAATACACGCAAGTTATGTATACTTACTCGTAAGTATCGTAATGTTTGTTTATGTTTAATATTATAAACTTGATTTAATATAAGTTATTATAAGCTTGATCCAGTTCACCTGAGATTACAGAGTTTGTAAACAAATCTTGCAAATGTGTCGGTCTGGATGGACTGGCATCTTCGTTTAACGTGTTTGTTCAGTCTCTAAACTTCAAGTAAAGTATGTCAGAATCAGAAGCTTTACAAATAATTATTTTTTACAATTTCGATATCAAAAATCCCGAGTTTCAATATAGCTACACTGAAATATAAAAAAAAACTTATTAATGTAACTCCGATGCACCAAAAATACGAAAACACCGATTTTGCTTGCACGGTTTTAGTACGGGCAAGAGCTGCCCTTGCTCCGCGCCTACGGATTTCTATTTTATATACACTCTAGGGGCAAGGCAGTCGGGAACCATAAATAGTGGGTTGGCAGATTCGGTTTTGTGACTGTTTCGACCTCTATAACACGAAACGTTGTGTACCCAAATTTATAAAAAAATTGTGTCAAACTTGCGAAATATTTCGTTAACAATTCTCTTATTCTCGTATTCAATTTCATCGAGACTGAGTCTTTGGAAAAATACATTGGGGTTGTGAAATTGGGACATTAAATTAACCGGGTTTAGTTTAAAATAGGAATACTGAACTTCGGATTATGAAAAACGGAATAAAAAAGAACGGAATAAAATATTATGGAGTATTTGGGTCTTTCCCTTTCCATTATAAATAAGATGGAAAATTAAATTGTATTGCGACATATTTCTCGCACTCTGCCTTGGACCTACTCTTAATAAAGCGATAGTATACTAATTTAGATCCCCAAAAGCTTTACATTCTGACATATAAATAAACACACGTGAAACCAAATCCGTAATCGCACGTTTTCATAGTAAACATACAACATTGTCTAGAAAACGCATAATCGTAACCATCAAATTCATAGACTCCAGTAAAATATCAATAACACCATCTCTTTTAGCCTTCCATTGGTAATGGAATGAGTGAAGGGAACAACATGATTGTAATTCGGAAGTTTGACGTAGGCATGTTTGCTATGTCTAGGGTATTTGGCGAGAGGTTGGCGCCAACGTTAAAGCAACTTCGAGATAAAAAGGCGTTAAGTCCAAACGAAGGCTCAGAAGGATCAACTTTAGGAGTATCTCTTAAGACTCAAATTGAAATACCCGAACGTATAGTTGGAATCTTTTGTTCTGGGATCAAGTATATGTCATTGGCCAGTCGGGAGGTATTATAAAAATAAATTAGAGCTTTCGGAACATTAGTTTATGACTGTTGTTGCAGTCGAACGATTAGTCAAAGTATAATCGTCTGTCATCTACTGCCAAGCCAAAGAAATGGCGTTATTTTGATGACTTAATGTTATTGTCAAGTCGAGAGCCGTTGGGCAAGGCGAGTTCTTGACTGGAGACCCAGAACGAACAGTCCCCTGTTGTTGTGACTCCTCTAGTCACCTCTAGCACAACTGTGACATATGACTCTTTCTCGCACGAGAAATATTACCTATCTCTTTCTTCGCTGTATTGTGAGAGAGTAACGGGCGATGCTATGTCGCGAGACAAGAGTCGAGAAGGGAAAAAGGAGGAACAGACCTACAAATAAAACGGTACTGTGAGGTCATCATGATGATGATAACGAACACTATTGTAAGTATAATGAATCATTTCAAATAAGAATTAAACAAATTATAATTTTGGTATTAAGTATCGAATATGGTTTACCCTTCCTTAATAGACAAACGTTTTATCGAATTTATATTTCATGGAAATTGCATTACAACGAAAGCATTTTTTTCTGAAACCATAAGAATAGAGTGATCGAAAAACTAGTAGGTACGGGAGCTTAATATTATAGGAGAGAGCAAGGTGTGTCGTCCAGAATGGGAGAGGATCGTGCCGTTTTTTTAGAATGTTATAACTTAAACCTAACCTAACCAACTCTATACCTAGGTTGTCATTTTCAGGATTTCTGAAAATATATGACTTTCGAGGAAAAAATTGTCTATGAAATTAAGCATTTGGGGAAGTGTTTTTTTTATAAAAGAAGAGGATTCTATCGAATACACTTATGTGCTTCGTGAAGTGATGTTTGCACGAATTTTAGCGAACACACTCCGCAAGTCATCATCCGGTTTGGATAATGATCTTTGAAATATCTCTATCATTCGTGTAAAAATGTGACGTAAATTACAAAGCGCACAGCCAATTCATGTCGGTCATCTATAATTATAGCGCCATTACCATAAATAGTGCAGCACTCGTAATAAATTGTATGACAAGTGGACAGATAGATGAGCCTACCAATATGGCCGTTAAGCTATCTGTACGTCTAGCATAACTGTGACAAGTGACTCTTTGTTGCGCGACAAATACTACTTGTCGCTTTCCTTTCAATACTATGTGGGCAAGACAACTTGTCGCCCTCCTTTCAATATTATCATCACAGAATAAAGACACTACAGAAGCCGCACTCTTTTGTTATTTGCCGCTTTTGCAAAAGCATTAGCCTACTCGTATCTGATTGGCCATTTTTAATGACGTACGACGCTGTTGGTTATACGAGAGCTTCTTTGGGGCGTGTCATACTCCTAGGGTTGCCTACATTAGAATCAGAATCAGAATCAGAATATTATTTATTGCCTTAAAAAAACTTATCCTAAGAATTACATTGCTAGTAACTAAAAAAAACAATACAAAACAGAATAAAGTGAGGCAATGGGTCTCAGTCTCAGCATGTGCTAAGCTCAGTAAAGCCCAGCGCTGGTTTTCAGACTAAGCCCGGAGATTAAGTCGGCTGCTGACATGTTGACAGTTCAAAAAAAAATTAAATTAAATGTATAATATGACAAAAAAAAACAATAATAATAACAACGTGATGCAAACAACTATAATAATAAAAAATAAAAAAATAAAATAAAAAACTACTAAAATAATGAAAATTCAATTACAATAACACCAGCATGGAGGTTTGTGAGTGTGTGTGAATGTATGTATTAGTGGATGTGTTTGTCTTTGAGTTGTATATGTGTAAAATATTTGTGTGTGCAAAAAAAAAGGAAAGAAATGAAAAATTAAAAATTGAAAATCAAAAAGAGGGAGATTATTGCGACTTGCCTTGCATATCCAACAAGTGACTGTGCACTAACTTTTTGTACTTATACAACGACATGGGTTCTCGTAGGGGTGGTGGCAGATCATTCCAGATTTTCGATGCTGCGAATTTAAAACTCCCCCTAAAGAATGCCGTCTTGTGCTGTGGTACTCTAAGTTTAGTGCATGGCCTCAGTGACTTGCTGCGTGTATCTTTAACCCATTTTATTGTTTCATGCAAGTAGCTGGGTTTCTCAAACTCTATGAGTTTCCTTACTACGCATGCCAGGTGCAGTACTCTCCTGTTCTCCATATTCAGGGTCGCATTTTCGTTTAAAAATGGCGTTATATGCGCTCGCCTGGGAACGTTGTAACAAAACCGAACACATGCGTTTTGTACCCGTTGTATTGCCTTTTTTGTGTCAGCTAGGAGTCTTGGTCCATATACTATATCCGCGTAATTAAATTGTGACAGTATTAGGGATTCTACAAGAGTTTCCCTAACATTAGTTGAAAGATATTTTCGGATCCTGTAAAGCATTTTAAGGCGGTAGAAGGCGTTTCTAACTTTTAAATTTACATGTTCAATATATCTCAGTTCACCATCCATCATAAGGCCTAAATTTTTCGCAGTGTCCACTTGTGTTACAGAGTCGCTTCCTATAGTTACTATTGGGTGTTGTTCTTTAATTTTAGTGCGTTGCCATTTATTTCCTAGTATTAAAAACTGAGATTTCGTTGGATTTAAAATAAGATTATTTTTGAGAGACCAGTCAGCTATTGTGTCTAAATCTTTGTTTATTTTATTAAGAGATATCTCCAAATCATTCGGCGTAAAAGAATAATATATTTGGGTATCATCTGCATACAAGTGAGCATTACAATGTTTCAAGTTCTTCATCAGATCAGCTGTGTATAAAATGAATAGTAAAGGACTCAAAATTGAGCCTTGTGGTGTCCCTCGACTGATATTTTGTATTTTTGACCTGAGTACCTCGCCCTGATCTGTTTCCATTTCAACATACTGTTTCCGGTCTGTTAGGAATGACTGAAACCATTTGCATGACGTTGATGATATCCCGTAATATGCCATTTTAGTCAACAGTAATGTAGGATTGAGACAGTCAAAGGCGCGTGAAAAATCCAAGAGTACCAGAATGGAGCCCATTCCCTTGTCTGATGCTGCGATTATATCGTCTGTGACTTTTGCCATTGCAGTGGCCGTTCCATGTTTATTGCGGAAACCTGATTGTGTACATGGTAGTATGTTATTATCCTCTAGGTACTTAGAGAGTTGGTCACAGACGGTTCTTTCAATAATCTTAGAAAGAATGGGTAGGAGACTTATTGGTCTTAGGTCTTTATAATCCTCGGTTTTGTTCGATTTCGGGATTGGCCTAACCTTAGCGAGTTTCCAAGAATCTGGGTAGGTGTTAGTTGCAATTGAAGTGTTAACTATGTGTGCTATTATTGGTAAAGTGACATCTAGTGTTAGGCGTATCATTTCTACCGTTGTCCCGTCGTGGCCACTTGCATTCGTAGCGATAGATGCAATTATTCTTGAAACTTGCTGTTCAGTAATTCCTGCAAGGTTGAATTCGAATTCGCCTAGTTTTTTATTTTCGAAAGAAGTCTGCAACTCGCTATCGGTATCTGAATTACCCGGAAGTCTCAGGAAAAAGTTATTTATGTCGTCAGGGTTGTGCAGATGTTGTGCGATCGATGGTTTGTCGTTAGCAATAGGGAAACTACTTCTCTGTGTTTGTAATTATTTTAAAAGCTACTTTTAACAAAATACGTTCAAAATGAGAGAGATGATACCGAGTTTCAGCCCCCTAGCACCAATATGAAATTTTGAAAAAAAAAAACCATTCGCCATTTTTAATTTAATTTGGTTCGCTAATTTTCACATTCATAAGCGAAGTCGAACAAGACACGGCGCGCACACTGTGCGCTAAACGCAGCAATGCGGTCTAAATCTGTTTGTTCGTGTACGTGATGTGGAGTTTGTGGACACGTCCACACGCGCATTGCGTTTGTAGTAGTGTACCTATCACAGCGCGGTTGTATGAAGCTTAGTCTCTGTTCCGTTTCTTTACTCATTTGGAACCAGTCCTGAGATCCAGTAGGCACTTCCATGATCCATCATCGTCAATTTTATTATACTGAGTCCAAATGTTCATTGTAGTGCCGCACATGTCTGTGTTGAACCAATCTTTAGATCCTGTCCATATTTTCAGGGCCCATCATGAGGTAAATTTTATGATACTGGATGTAAATGTTCATTAAAGCGAGTGCAAAAACGAAAACCACACTAGTCTACGTTGAACCAGTCCTGAGATCCAGTAGGTACTTCCATGATACATCATCAGGTCAATTTTATGATACTGAGTCCAAATGTTCATTGTGGTGAATCGAAATGTAAAAACCGCACATGTCTGCGTTGAACCAATCTTGAGATCCAGTCCCTATTTCCAGGGTCCATCATCAGGTCAATTTTATGATACTGCCACATACTTATCTGCTTTGCCCGATGGTTGACTGGTAGAGAAAGCCCAATGGCATTAAGTCCCCCTTTTGTATGATGTGTTTTTCATTTGTGCAATAAAGATTAAATAAATAAATAAATAAATACTGGCTGTAAATGTTCAGTAAAGTGAGCAGAAAAACCACACTAACTTGTCTACGTTGAACTAGTCCCGAGATCTAGTAGGTAAATGTTCCATCATCAGATCATGACTTAATGTGGATGGGAAAACCGTAGCAGTAGCCGTATTCTCTTACTAATAAAAAAAAATATATTTACACTTTACGGAGATAATCGGTGAACTTACGTTCAAAACGATTCAATGTAGCGAACACTGAATCTCTTCCTTTTTAAAGTCGGTAAAAAATAATAAAAAATCACAATAATATGTAAATAATAAAAATGTAATCGATGCGATATATCTTCATATCTTCGCTTCGAACGTGCCGACCCTAGCCGAATAAAGGCGGGCCGATGGGCGGGCCGGGTCACAATTGTGACCCGAAATTATTAGGTATAATTTTTGACGCTTCAGCGGAGTGAAACCCCCTTGATATTATGTGGGCAAGACAGGTGATGCTGAATCTGTTAGTGTGGTAAGGAAACCGCGATGATCACACTTTCCTTACCACACGATCCAAATTCCAGCTAGATGACGTAAAATACACTAAGGCCTTGGTCTCTTATTACACGCTATACGCAGCTTACAGCGTCTTTCCATACCAAACATTGTGTTATTAGTATGGAAAAATGCTGCACGCTGCGTACAGCTTCTAATAGGAGACCAAGGCCTAACAGATTGATCTCAAGACGACGTTGTCAAGCTAGGTACACGTCCGCTGGTTCGAGTGCCCGTGCACGCCGGCACATACTCCAGGTGCTGCGGCAGTGCGCTGCCTAATATAGTACAGCCTACCAACACGATGTCGAGTTTTTTTTTTGGAAATTGGTCAGATTGTAAAGGTATTATAAAGACTTACCTATAACAACTACTTCTTTGTACACTGCGTCGTCTGTCAACGTGTGCTGGCAAGGTATCTGGCTGTCCTTCATGTTGTCTTTTATCTAATCTTAGTAATAATTTACTGTGTTTGTCTATTCCTCTACGAGTCAAATTAAGTTTATAACTAAAATAAATATATCACATGCAGATTAAAGTCTTGCGGACTGTACTACGTCACGGTGTCGAGAGTGCACTGTTGTTCACTGGGTTTGTATATCTGTAACAAAATAAACAATAGTTAGGTATGCGGAAAAAAATAAGTTGAGTTTACGTGGGTAATCTGTGATAATATATAAAAAGAGAGCATAAAATGACATGTTACACTATAAAATTTGTCATGGATTTGCTAGAAATGCCACTAACAGAGACAAATGGAAAAACATCTTGCAACATGGGTAAAAAGTGACTAGGACGACCATAAAACGCCTTTAAAACCGATCATTATGTGAAAGAGTGTCCAACTGAAGAAAAAAAGTAAATTTACGAAAAAAAAATGTTTGCTTTGAGTTCATAATTTTTTTACAGAGTAGAAAAACCCATTTCAGAAAATAACTAGACTTTGTTAAACAGTTCCTACATAAAATAATAGTTTAAGGATATAATATTAAGTATAGGTACCAATGTTATTAATGGATTATAATATGTATATTGGTAAAGTCCCTTTATATAAGCGACGGGAAATAGCTGATGTCACTTTCTTGCTACAAATCACAACGGGCGGCGTTGACTGTCCCGAACTGCTTCAGGAACTGTCATTTACTGCTCCTTCTCGGTCCAAAAGGCATTTCCCCCCCATATCTCTGAGGCGTACATCATCCAACTACAGACGAAATAGTTTCCTTAACCGCGCTAGTCGGCAACTGAACAGCTCGACGAGGGAGCTTGATATTGATGTATTTAATTGTGTAGTTCCTTCTGTGAGGCGTAGTTTAGCAGAGGCGTTTTTCAGATGAGCGTTATAGTATCTCGTGTTAGTGCAGTTTAGTATTTAGTATTAAGTATTTGTGTTGTTGGCCTAGGAAGGCTTCATGAATAAACTGTAAGTGTATACGTATTTCTGCTGTGTGTGCGCGCCGTATTAATAATGCGCGTTGTTACTTATATGTTTCATATACGGTGTCTATCTGTGAGTTCCTGTAATTGGCTCTGTAATTCTATTTAAGTTTTCCTTTTATATGTCATAATTAGCTGTTGGTTCTCCTCGAATAAATAAATAAATAAATAAATAAATAAAATAATATATTATAAAACGTTGTGAAGACTATGTCGTGTGTATAACTAAATCTTTTCAAAGTCATCTTTGGTTTAAATACTTTAAATCTTAGTTCATCATCTAAATTATGCTCACTTTTCGGAAAAACCGAATGATAAATAATTATAGATTATTCACTATTGTGTTTTTTTTTGAGGAAAATGTATTGATCTATTCACCTGTTACAAAACAATGAATGAATTACCGAGTGATGTTGATGAATGTATAGTTGGAGTTTATTGTTGTTTTCATTTTTATTGCGTTTTTCTTTTATTTTTAGGGTTCCGTACGTCAATCGGAAAAAAACGGAGCCCTTATAGGATCACTTTATTGTCCGTCCGTCTTTCTGTCTGTTCTCATTAATTCTTAGAAAATATTTAAATGCAGAATTACTAACTTTTCAAAATAACACAAAGTCTTCTATCGGCAAAATCTACGATATTTAAGGTACTTTCCCTTGATGTCCTATGGGACATCAAGGAAAGGAAGTCAGTAAAGGAAGTAAAGGAAGTCTTGGAACGCCCGGTAAGTAATTACTTGTAATTCGTTGCAAATAATGCATATTAATTGTGGTACAGTATATAATAATAACAATAATTTCCTCGTTTTATATTTCAAATACTTTAAATATAAAACGAGGCGACGCTGCGGCGGCTCTCGAGCGTCGACGTCGCAGTGACGTCCGCGCGGCGTCGGCGCCGCGTTAGCGCCGCGCCTCCTCGACGTCAGTGTCGACTGTCGAGCGTCGGAGCGTCTTGTCGGCGCCCACGCAGCGTCACTGCGACGGACAGAGCACCCAACCAACCGCCGGTGCTGCGGGAGCGCGGCGTCGACGCCGCGCGGGCGTTGGTGAGGCGAGTTCGGGAGACGCTAGATGTAGGGGAGCCCTAAAAGGCTTTCAATATAAATACATTCCACATAGTCATGTACTACCTATATAAAATCACATTAAATACCCGCTCCAAATGTATTGTTATAGATAAAGTATATATTATGTTTTACATTTTATATTTTACTTAAGATAACGAATGACATTTTTTCAGTGCATGCAAACTTGCAGTTTAAAATGATTTAATCACTATTACCTACATTTAATAAAGACGCCCATTCATTAATTTTATCAGCTCTATTACTATAAACTACAGCCAAGTTCACAGAGTTCAACAGATAATTCAGCCATTGATACTAGTGCCGTGACGGGGCGTTGTCTACGATAAGAGTCTTATTTAGTCTAAAGATTTGCCTATTTTAAGCATCATTGCGTCTTTATTACATTCGACATTATTAATTTAATATCCGTCTACGTTAATTTATTGGTTATCTGCACAAATGTGGTGCCTCCTACGGGTACACTACATTTAATGTATCACTACTCGTATATCTACAATATCCGGAATTATTATGCATTCGGACACATCAAACTTCGGAATTTTTGGGAGTTTTTTTTTTGTTTTTTGGTCGTTGTTGTTGTTGTTGTATTCCCAAAACGAAACCGCGAGTTGTACTAACTGTGATCTAAGGTCGGACTCGACAGTCCCTTTTTACAGTCCCTTTATTTTGAAAATATTTGAGACTAGCTGCGCCGCTCGGTATTACCCGCTCATCCCACGGGAACACTAGATTTTATTTTAAAAAGTAGCCTATGTGTTAATCCAGGGTGTCAGCCACCTATATACCAAAATTTATCAAAATTGGTCAAGCCGTTTGAGCGCGAAGAAGTAACAAACATACACATAAACACACAAACTTTCGGCTTAATAATAGTGTGATAACAACGACGAAAAAGTTCGCCTTAAAATCGCTGAATTAACCCGGGGTTAACGGTTACCTTCTATGAAGATATTATCAGCGTTTAGCATTCAGCCCCTGAATCAATAATAGTGTAATCAACGGCCTGACTCATGGGGTTCAAATAACCTTGCCGACACACCATGACTTGCACATTGTATAATATTGTGCAATATCACAAGTGGGCGGGCCCATGCCGAACTTATCGTAATATAAGTACTCCAATGATTATATGCACCTTGCGTTTAGGAATACTTAGCAATAATAGATGTTTTCTTGAACATGCCATAAAATGTCGTTATAACATGCGGTATAATAGGCTTCGAAGTGTCACGTTTCGGGCGGAACAAGTCGAGAGAACTGCAAAGGAATTTCGTACAAAATTGAAGGTCTATACCGGGAAGTAATTTTTTTAAAACATGGCGTCTTGTTCGTGGATAGGCTATGCTGCTGAATTCGAAAGTTGTTAATTTAACTCACACAATTTCATGAGAGCCGGTTCAGAAATGCGACTTCTACTTCGACTAGTGATAACAACCGGAAATCCGGATATCCGGACATACGAATAGGCCAAGCTGAAACGGAGACGCATCGCTCGCTCGGTCAATACGGTATCTTATCTGTGCTAATTCTACAGAAACTAAGCTTGATTGATTTATCTTCAGATAACCGTTATCGTGGGACATTAACCATGTGACGTCATCACGTGACAGATCACGCATTAAATAGCGCCACAATTATTATCAAGCAGTTATCTTTCATGGCTATATATATTTATTTGTTTTTGGCCAAATTTCCGTCGCAAACGGACGCCAGTTTTTTTATTTCATTGCATGTTTGAGAAAAACACTATACATACCTCGGCGAGAAATGGGGTTGCCAGTCTCATACCTATCCGGCGGAGCGAAGCCGGCAACCCCTCACTTCCCGGCCTCTGTAGTAATGTACTATAATAATTTGAGCAAAAATCTTAACGACCCGGACATTTTCTTCCTCCTCAGTTCCTAAAATTTCGGAATGAAGCCTCGGTTGGTATGGATAAGTGAGCAATGATATTTCCTCTTTAACTCTTAACTAGGTTTCTAGGCGCATTTATTCTAAGTATATGCATATTTAACATGCCAAATTTAACTAACATAACATTATAAACGTGCCATAAGTGTCCATGACACGTTGCGTGAAAAGACCAGAGGTCGGACTAATCATAGCAAAACAAGAGTTAAGAAAAAAATTAACGAAAATAAATACTCACAAACTTTTGGCCAATTTTGGGTTTCATTTATAAATATAAATATGAATTATATTTTAAAACCAATTTTGGCCAAAACTTTGTGAGTATTTTCGTTAATTTTTTAGGGTTCCGTACCCAAAGGGTAAAAACAGGACCCTATTACTGAGACTTCGCTGTCCGTCCGTCCGTCCGTCCGTCTGTCACTAGGCTGTATCTCAAGAACGGTGATAGCTAGACAGTTGAAATTTTCACAGATGATTGACAGATGATATTTAAGGGGGGCTCCCATACAACAAACTTGTTTTATGGTACGGAACCCTTCATGCGCGAGTCGGACTCGCACTTGCCCAATTTTTTCTTAACTCTTGTTTTGCTACGATTAGTCCGACCTCTGGAAATGACTTTATCAGTGCTGTAATTTTCATTCCGATAGCAATCTAAGTATGTTTGACAATCAACAGAATGTTGAGTCATTAAAAGTGCCTCATTATCAGAAAATATCTCTGTAATTATTTACGCAAATTATTATAGAATTCGTGTACTAGGCGTCCGTTTTCGGCGGAATTTTGGCCAAAACCAAACGCTGACTACAAAAATTCTATAATAATTTGCGCAAAAATTGTCCAGCACAAAGTATTCCCATTTAATTTCGCAAAGATTGGTTCAGTTTAAGGTACACAGGCGATAACGAAACCTCGTTTTTTTAATGTCATAGGGGGCAAACAAGCAAACGGATTGCCTGATGGAAAGCGATTACCGTCGCCCATAAACATCTGCAACCCCAGAGGATTCACAAGTGCTTTGCCGGAAAACCCGGTTACGATAAGTTCGGACCTCATTTTAATTGTTAATTTGTATCCGTTGCAAGTTATCAGGTGCAGCCTTAACTGATGGAACGGTTCTCAGAAGTCAAAAATCGTCCACTAGTCTGCACTAGTCGGCTCATGTGTTTCCTCCTTCTTATAACTTGGGACCCTTCAAACGAAGCGTGAAGAAGCATCTCTCGAGCCAGCATGGCAGTGTCAACTGACTTGGCACCGTTGGTTCCTCGTCAGTTGCCATTGCGACTTGGGCTCCCCTTTTTGCTTACCATCAGGCGAAGTGGAGCCACTATGTTGTGCCGTTATAAAAAAAAAAAAAAACATGCCCTTCTAACTAAATTTTACCTAAACTACAAAATTACAATGATAACTTATCTTATCTAAAGCCGAGTGCCACAGATAATGTTTATATTTATTAACACACAAATAATACTCAAGGGGCTGGCCATATGACGGCATCAACGATTAAATTGATAAGATAAATGTTATCAATTCAATTTAATGGAAAACACCATTTACTCGTAGCTTAATAAATCTTCTGCTTTCTTTTCGTTTGTTTCCGCGGAATTTTACGGGACAAAACAGAGATATGTTGTTACTGATAGCAAATGTGTGTTAGTAATCTCTGACTCAATATTACAGAGATGTTTGACTTTTGATGAGTAAAAATTTGAACATTGTCATAATGACATACAGTCTAATTTTAATTACCCTGAAAATGTAACATTGAACCCTGTAATATTGGGCCAGCGAGTTGTCAACAAGTAAATTGGATTCTTTATTTTAAGGTCAGTTCTAAAGAAAAACATCGGTGATAGAATCTGTCTAACGAAAGTAGAACGCCAATGTTGTGACATTTAGAGAAAATCGCTTTAAATCATTCCGGTTAAATTCTGTTCTGTTGTATAGATATTATCAGTTGGGAGAGCACTACGCTGGAAACGTAATGTTGCAGGTTCCAGTCCTGCTTAGATTGTAGTCGATCACATTACATTTTTCTTTCATAATTTACCTTTGTGTCAATATTTATAAAAATTGTTTGCACGGTCATCTATATCTTAGCGACTCTACATTTTCAATTTCACGTCTATCAAAATGAGTAAATTTCATCGCAATTAGATAAAAAATGCCATCACTGTAACGGTCGGATAGTGCAGATCGCTGAAATAGAAATATAGTGGCGATATATAATTAAGGGACAATCTTAAACAAATCGACCTAGTCCCAAACTAAGCAAATGCTTGTACTATGGGTAGTGACCATCCATGGCCCAGAAACAAAAATTCGAGTTCATCACACAAATATTTGGCCATGCCGGGATTCGAATACAGGACCGCCGGCTCAGTAAGCAGCTACACTACAAACTGCACCATCCTGGTGGAACAACATCCTCAAAAGCCCTGTTGTCTGAAGAGACAACCCAAGATTGCACGACTTGGTGCAGAAAAGTGAGGGGACCCGACCCCAAATAATAGGATAAAAAGAAGATCAAGAAGAAGACAGTAAACTGACAGTTTAGAATGATGGACGGATGTATTAGGGTGCGTTTTCATTGAAGCGAGGCGGAGCGGAGACGTACGGAATAGACCAGCGGTTTTCAAACTTTTTGGTATCGCGGCCCTTAATGACCATCAAAATCCCTTCGCGACCCCCTAAAATCCAGTTGTACCATTAAACTTATAACCCAACTATCATTCAATCAGTCATGCAATTATACGTTTTGGAAAGCAACCTACCTGTATCAGGAATTCAGAACCGGATAAAAAATTACATATTGAAATCGTAAAATAAATAAATGAACATGTCTAAGAATGATTACTGTTGTATTAAAATGTACATGCTTGATACAATCTGCATTCTTTGTAGTCACGAGATGTTTTCGATGCTGATCCTCGCGACCCCCCTGGTGGTCGCGACCCACAGTTTGAAAAACACTGGAATAGACCAATCACCCGAGTTGAAATCTGTATCTCAGTTCCGCTTTACTTTTGTGATGGTCGATCCCGCACGTCACTGTGGAGGCAGCTTAAGGGTGCTCCACTGAAGTGGAGTGGAGATAATAAACCAGGCTCCGTCTTTGTGAAGCTCAATAGAAGTGCATTTAAATCTGAGGCATGCGATTGGTAAATTTAACACACCTCCGCTCCGCTTCTTTGCATGCAGCCTTAAACGTCAATTTGACGCCCAGGGGGGGTATACGACCAATTTTAGAGATATAATGGAGATCTCTCCTTTTCATCGCCATCCGTCACTTTTGACGTGTGCCTACTTGACATGTGGCGATATACCTAGAATATCGCAACTTCGTCAATTCGGACGCGCTAAATTTTCGTTTCCTTTGTATGTGACGGCATAAATAACAGGCGCATACTTTAAATTGACCGCGTAGTGCGTGAAATTAGTCCGTTACGTTTCATTCAAAACAGAAATTCATATGCATGAATAACATTTTTGACAATCATTATCGCCTTCGTATTTCCAAAATTGAGATGAGATATGTCAATTTAAAGCTCATCGCATCTTAATGACAGTTCAACGGCGATATAACAGTTATCTAATAGAGATGTGACGTTTGGCGTTCACTCAAACGGCATTCTCGAAATGGGCCCCTGTATTTACTTTCCATTCCTCTGCAAATGCCAACGATCTCTGTACTGAAAATAGACGTTTTGTTCAACTATTCCGTATTGTTGAACTAGCGTTCTAGAATTTATAAATAAACTGTCACTCAGTGTAATGTAGGTCAGTGTGATAGACGACGCGTTTCATAAACGTCGGGTTGACGAATACCCTTCGTTTGTGTACACCACAGACAACCCCCACTAGACGGAGCATGTAAGGCGACCCGCGCGCACCAACGATATGGTACGGCAGAACAATAAAGTATCAACACGGCGGCCACCGTTTAGTTGCGTCCTTGTTTATGATCCATGCGTACGTCAACGAAAAAAGAAATTAAATAAATAACATGGTAAATTGTAGTGTTAAGTGGTGTAGAGAGACCTCATAAACAAGGACGCAACTAAACGGTGGCCGCCGTGTTGATACTTTAATGTTCTGCCGTACCATATCGTTGGTGCGCGCGGGTCGCCTTACATGCTCCGTCTAGTGGGGGTTGTCTGTGGTGTACACTAAGGAGTACGTGTGCGGAGCGCAACGGTCTTAGTGTGTGGCCTTCCCGGTCTATGGCACCGAAAGGCCTCCACTAAAATACAATCAACCTTTTGTTGTTCTTTAAGGTTCCGTACCCAAAGGGTAAAACGTGACCCTATTACTAAGACTCCGCTGCCCGTCTGTCATCAGGCTGTATCTTATGAACCGTGATAGCTAGAGTTGAAATTTATCACCGTTCTTGAGATACAGCCTGGTGACAGACGGACGGACGGACAGCGAAGTCTCAGTAATAGGGTCCCGTTTTTACCCTTTGGGTACGGAACCCTAAAAAACTGAGTAAATAGTGCAAAGAATTTTTAATGACCCGCGTTGCCGGATAGATGTTTATCCAATGACTAATAGTTTTTTTTCATTTGATTCTCTCTTTATGTCATGAAAATCTTTATTACAAACGAGCTTTCTAAATACCGTGTAAAATAGACTTTATGAATGTTACGCGAAGAAACAAAATCGAGTACAAAAAAACGTCAATCTTCGGTGTTTTCTGGATAATCTCTTGTAACTTGTGTCTCGATTCAGAAGCCGAATTCGATATCTCTAATGACATGTACCTATCCCATCTATCGCTACTAAGTGGGTGGCTCAACTTGTCTTGTTCATATTCTGTCCCGTGGCCTAGGGGACAATAGTGATTAAACTACTTAGAAAAGTGTTTATTTATACTCGTATTTATTTATATAACTGCCATTGTCAGGAGGTAGGTAGTCAATTTAAGAATGGGCTTATAACTGTTGCAATTACAAAGTTTTTAGTGAATATAACCGCCGAAGTCGTAATTTTAATCGTAGTTTTGAAGAGTGGCCCAGAGGACATCACCATGGCGACGAGCAACAGACAAAAATATTTTGACCCAAGTTTGAGGCCGTTAAGATAATTAAGATATTGCTCAACTGGAAATATCACAATGCTTTGTCGAATTAACGCCCTGGCCTTCTGCCAGTTCTTATGGAACTACTCCCACTGATTATCCTTGAAACTCGACATCACTAATTTACTAAAGTCTAAGTCTGTCGTAGTTTGTCTGGTGAAGTCAGTGTGCACGTTTTGTGAGAATTGTGAGTTAGGCGGCAAACGATGAGCGTAGCGCGACCTTATAGCAAGGACATTTACAAAATGGTAAAAACAGACATCCGCATTATAGGGATTATCCATAAAGTACGTCACACTAATTTTGCGTGTTTCTGACCCCTCCCCGTGTTTGTCAAAGATGGTCACATTTGTCACACACCCCTAGCGTGAAGTCACATATTTGGAATTTTGCATTTAGAAATTATTAAATGAAAACAACAGTTCCAAAATTCGATTTATTTCCATTTCAATTGTGTTTAATATAATCAACATCAAATCTAACAATTGAAAAAATTAACAAAACTATAGAATGGAGCCTAAATAAAGTACCTGCTGAGAATGTTTAAATTGAATGGAATTGCTGAGATATTCTGAATGATTAGGCAATTTATACTGAAAATTTGCTTTAAGCGCTCGTAAAGTGCTCGCTGGTTTTTGTCGTGAACACAATATTTCCAACTTATTAAGAATATCGTATATATTGCTAAAGGCCACCCTCTCGCTCCGTTAACCTCTCCGCTCATCGCTACCGCTTATAACTTGATTCCTGGCGAAACGCCAATTATTATGGACCAATGTAATTAATGTTTGTCCTTGAATTCGGATAAAACATTAATGAGTTTTATTACCTGCCAACGCTCTGAATGTAGTTGTCCTCTGCTTGTTATACTTAAAACACGTAATTATTCTTAATAAAAATATTTTCCTTATACTTGCATTTATTTTTTCTTGTTATGAGGTTATGTTATGACTATGATGAATATAATAGTTCTGTTTCCTTATTGCATACATATTTCTATACTTAAACTAAAAGGAATGCGAACATCATCCCGGCGCAAAGAGATTATACCATACCTCCTCTCCCTTTTCGTTTCTGAGGGGTAGAGTCAAAAATGGCGGACGGCATTTTTGTCTGTTCACGAAATATCCATTTTATATTAATAAAATTTAGCTTTCTGGCTCTCACAAAAATACAAGACATTGTTTTTTAGATCTAGTAAGATCATTATAAACCATTTCAAATATATTTCAAAATGGGATAACTAGCTAGCCTATTGAGAATAAATAAATATCGGACCACCTCACTCAAATCAATCTAGTCCCACAGAAAGCTCTAGTAGGCTTGTGTTAAGGACACTAGACGACGATAAACTTATATAGATAAATACATACTTAAATACAAGTAACACCCACGACCCAGGCACAAATATTCGAGTTCATCGCACAAATATTTGCCCTTGCCGGGATTCGAACCCAGGACCGTCGGCTCAGTATACGCACTTAACCACTGCGCCAACCGCGTCGTCAAATCTGAGAATCTGTGTGTCTCCATCACCAATAGATAATCAATAATCATACAGACTTCTGAGTGCCTGTAATCTAGTTTTCACTGATATTAAATTTCTAATTGATGAGTTATATTTAATCAGGCGAAACCAAGGTGGACTCTGTATGGTTTTCCTCATGCACGCAATGTTTTTAGGAATGTTTTTATTATAAGGTGTATTAAGGATAAAAAACCGGCCAAGTGCGAGTCGGACTCGCGCACAGAGGGTTCGGTAAACAGTGAAACACTTCCCATCTTAACTGGCGGGGTTGAGTTTGCACCTGGTATTATCAAACCGCGTTTAGAAAGGGATTGAGCTCATATATACGAGTATGGTCATATGTAATTTTTGAACTAATGCATGATATGGATATGACATTGTCAGTGGTAGAGTGTGCAGATGAAAGAAATTGTTATTTTAGTACAATGACGTTCTAAAAAGCATGGAAAAAATATCAAATTATATTACTTAAATAAAATACGAATATAATAAATACTAATTCGGTTTTATACATACGTTTTTCTTATAGGTAATTGTTTCTTTAAATTTATGTGAACTCGTAATTGATATAGAAATTTACCAATAAATAATCTGAAAAAAAAAAAAAAAAGATAATAATATTGTCGAAATTGTTGCCCGTGTTCTCCTTATTTAGTTGTGCTCAATTCATTAGGATTTGCTCTGGCGACATTGTCTTCTTTTTTTATTAATGTTTTTTTTTCAAGGCCTGTCGCAGCCACCACACGATTCAAAACTTTGGTATTATTGTTCAGTAATCCAATTATTTCCTGCAAGGTATCTCTTGGAATACTTACCTCAGAAACGATTGTACTTACGCTTAAAATGGCCATCACAGTTTTCAAAAGAACCTTCGTGTTATCTTTTACTTTATTGAAATATGTTAGTACAGTCGCCATCAGATATATCGCAGCATATAAGGCGTTCATAAATATGTGAACATGTACTGTAACGCCCAGTCAATAAGAGTAGTGTTCACATATTTATGAATACCTTACATGCTACGATATATCTGATGGCGTACAGTCGCCATCAGATATATATGCTAACGGTACTCTCGAATCCCTTTCTAAACGCGGTTTGATAATATGTATGGTTCCGGCTAAATGAGGTGCAAAGTTAACGCAACCGATTACGTTTGTTGTATGGGAGCCTCACTTAAATATTTATTTTATTCTGTTTTTAGTATTTGTTGTTATAGCGGCAACAGAAATACATCGTTTGTGAAAATTTCAACTGTCTAGCTATCATGGTTCATGAGATACAGCCTGGTGACAGACAGACTGACGGACGGACGGACAGCGGAGTCTTAATAATAGGGTCCCATTTTTTACCCTTTGGGTACGGAACCCTAAAAACGAGAAGGAAGCACGTTTGCGGAACAAGGTAAAGAAACTTTTTTGTTCTCGGAAAAACCAGTGCTGAAACCGGTCTATAAACTGGTTTCGAAGAAATGTACCTACTCAACACAGTATACAACGTTAGACCGATCAACGAAAACCTTGACAGAAATACTTTATACAACTCGTAACGAAAATTATACTGATGAATAAATAGAGCAACATTGGATTTTCTTGCACAGCGTTAGACCGATCAACGAAGACCTCGACATTAACAGAAATGCTTTATATAAATCTTAACGAATAAAAAAGTTACTGAATCATTAGTAAATAAAGCAACATTATTCAGATACAAGAAGGTGAGTAGATGTTTACCTAAGATTGTTTTTTTTTTATTAAAATAGCCAAGCGTTGGGCCTCGATTGGGCCGATTTGGTTCGAAGGCCTAAGATGGAGCATGCAATCTCGACTTGAAGAGATCCAGGTAATATTTTTCGGGGAAAATGAGCGCAGGAAGAGTTCCACTCTTCTAGTAATTCAGATTAAATAATTCAACTTTGAGGACGCGACTGTGAAGTTGTGTAACTGTGAGGCTATTTACGACGCGGTGGGCGTAGTTTGTAGTGCACCTGCCTATTGAGCCGACAGTCCAGGGTTCGAAGTCCGGCAAGGACAAATTTTGTGCGATGAACTCGTATATTTGTTCCTGTGTCATGGATATATATATTATGTGCATCGTCGTTTAGTACCCATATTACAAGCATTGCATAGTTAGGGGCTAGGTAGTCTGTGTAAGATTGTCCCTTATTATTTATTTTATTTATTTATTTGGAACCCAAGGGGTTACTTGGTAAAGCAATACAATGTTTTAAAGCCAGAGTTTATATTGCCATTGCGATGGGAACATATATTGGGGCTTAAAATAAAAACCATAAGTTTGCACATTACTCACTTTACAGTACGTAAAATTGGAGACGTTGTTGACTAGGTACGGTATGATAAAATAGCCAGAAAATACGTACAAATCGGAAACTTTTTTTCGCAAAAAAGCAAAAGCATTCAGCACAAATAATTATTACTCTTTAGGAAATATCGCATTTAGTCGCAAGCTGCCCAATTCACAAGTCATAAATATATTATTTTTGAAATAGGCACAGGCATGCTCCATCTTAGGCCTTATTGGCAACATCAGGTGCAATCGAGGCCCAATACTTACTTGACAATCGCAAAAAACTGTCATTTAGTGATACAATAGTTACTGAAAAGAGTTGTATGATTATTATTTAGGTACATGTAGAATTTCAGGCTTACCCTTGTTTTATAGACGAAATACTTCAGTTTATTATAGTACATTAGTATGTTTTGTTTTCTCATGTAAGTGAATTAATGTTATTCTTTTTGAGAAAAATAAAGATCTTTAAACCGAAATTTTAGACGACGCGGTTGGCGCAGTTTGCAGACACCTACCCACTGAGCCGGCGGTCGCGGGTTCGAATCCCGGCCAGAGCAAATATTTGTGCGATGAACTCGAATATTTGTGCTTGGGTCATGGTTGTTCTATGTATTTAAGTATATATTAATCTATATAAGTATGTATATCGTCGTCTAGTACCCATAACACAAGCCTTCTTGAGCTTTTTGAGGTTGTCTGATATTTATTTATTATTTTTTTATTTATTATTATTTATTTATTTATAGACAAACGTTTCATCGAATTGGTATTTCATCGCAAGCATTTTTTTCTGAAACATAAAATATTTTGGGATGTAAATAATCTGTAGGTTGTCATTTTCAAGATTTCAGAAAAATGTAAGACTTTCGAGGGAAACATTGTCTATGAAATGAAAATTCTGTGAAATGAACCGTTCGGTGAAATGTTTTTCTATAAAAGAAGAGGATACCAGAATTTCACGTGAATCCTCTGAAATGGTCGAATATCGCCTTGCCAGACTTGCTTCAATACGCATGCGAAACTAAACAAATTTGTAAAAATTAACTATGCCACACTATTTTTAACCTCTTATCGAATATAATATTTCCAATTCATGCTTATTAATATGCAATTGGACACATACATTTTCCAGAGTATACTGCCTTTTCGCAGAATTATTTTTGGTAGAATGTTTCATTTCGCCGAATTTTCACTTCGCAGAATTTTTAATCATCTGTAGTCATAAATTTTTCATAATGCTTGCAAATATCATCCTATTGATTAGGTAAGGTTTGTTTTAACAATCCCAAATAAATGACGGTTTCAGAGAAAAGTACTTTCTACGAAATGAAAAATTGGGCGAAAAACAAATCTGCAATGTTTTAGTGAACGGAACCCGATACTTTCAAGGAATCAAAAGTTATAGGGTATTTTCCGTTGACCTAAAACTTTGAAATTTGGCAAGTAATACTTTCTTATACTACACGTACAGGGAAAAATCTAAAAACTATACCTGTGTGATAAATAAAAAAATAGAGTCTTTATATAAAGTACGTAAAACAGTTTTCAAACGGTAAACTTAAGTTTTTTTCTCAGTACAGTTTATCATTTCGTTAGAGCAATATGCAGTGCTTTCATGGTTCGTCCAGAACCCTCGGTGTGCGAATCCGATTCGCACTTGACCGGCTTTTTTGATTGAAATCCTTGATGTGATGTTTGTTGACCGTCTGAATGTATATACATACATATTAATTTCGTTTACATGCAATTTGTAACACAAAGTTGTCTTGACATTGACCGTTATTTTTTTAAATGTTCCTTCCTTACTAAGTACATGTACACCAAAGTAATATATATATATACATTCGGGAGGTGAACAAATGTCAAAACGAAGATTTGTAAATTATATGTAAAAAACTATTTGATATACCAACCCAACCGTTTGATTCTGAGTTCTTAAAACGCATTATTGGGAGAATATATTTTATGAACACATTCGGAAAACGTAATGTTTCCAATGAACTATATCAAACCTATTTCATGCATTTTCTAGAACTTCAAGATCAAACAAGTTCAAAATTAACATAATATATGCAATAAATGCCATTGGAAACTGATAAAAAATGACCTACCTTGAATAGCACTACACACACGTTGTATTAATGTGTCACTAATGTTGAAAAAAGTCCGATACGCGGGAAAAGTCGTCGGAAGACGTGCGTTCCGTGTCGCGATCAGTTGTCGACTGAAGAGATAAAATTATACACGGACAGCGCTATATTTACATATGTGATATGGGTAAAGGTGGGTGTACACTCTCGTTTAGACGTATGTCTAACAGATCTTAATGAGTCGCGAGTGTCAAGCAATGTTTACTAGTCAGCTTTAGTATATTCAAGTAGATTATATCTTTATATTTTGAGTTTATAGTGACCGTTGCCGTTGACCGTACTCGCTTGAGATTTCGTAAACGATTTCTATGGAGAATTGACAACATTTCATATTTCTAACAGGTTGAGATTATATAGAAATCGAGAGAGCTATGCGGCCTAAAGAATCATTTGAATTTATTTTCTGTGTGTAAAGAAATATAATATAACCGAAATGTACGACTATTCTTGCATAGAGATGTAGTCTTCTGCCTAACCGCGAAAAAAAAAACAGCTTTCAACAATGTCAAGCTCAACGTCATTCGTTTTTTTTAAATAGAAACCAGACTAAAGCATCCTTGTCATAGTTTTGGAAATACTAAATTTTTTGAATGAGTAAATTTTTTATAAATAAATAATAAAATAATTAGCAATCATAGGAAAAATATGAAAACAGTGATTACGGCTTCTTTCTGAGCGGAATACAAAAATATATAACATTGTAGTATTATATATGAAATGTTGTCACAATATGGTAGTTCTACAAACTCAAAGTAACCGTAGGGGCGGTGTACTGTTCTCCATACAAATCCTTTACGGTGTTGCGGGTACAGTTGTTTTATCCTGTCTGACTTCGTGTCTGTGTAGAATTAGTACTTCACCATAAAGTCTTTCAGTTTTTTCCGGGATAAAAAACTATTTATTTATTTATTGAAATCTGGGATAAAAAACTATTCCCGGGACTCAAATTATCTCCAGTGTCAAGTGATTTAAGCATGAAGAGGTAACAGACAAACAGGCACACTTTCATATCTATACTATTATAAAATTCTAGGTTTGAATTGAAAATCATTTTTTCTATGGAGAGGGGTCATGATTTCAGGAATAATCTTAATAGCGTGATGCAGGATCGTCATTTGTTATGTATGGACGCGCGGCGCCATGCCAGACTGGCGCCATCTGTTTTCATAATTTGCTTTGTCCTTGCATCACGCCGAAACGGCTGGGCAAATTTTAGACAATGTTGATACAGGGATGCTAAACATCCAAAGATGGTAATAGGATACTTTTTATTTGTCTACGGCAAAGAAAAGAATACGATAATATTAGTATGGAACCTGCTTAAAACATCAAGACAAGCTGTTGAAAATTCATCAAAAATGCGGCCTATAGCCAAAAACAGCCGAGAATCCGGATTATCGGACACCTGGACATCCGGACACGCAAAAAGATTTTTGGCCAGCTGAATCGAACACGCTTACGTTATGTTAGATGACGATAAAGTTATCGTAGGCGTCATGAAGGTGTTATGTTATGCTGGAGGCACGGCGCGGATGTCAAATGTGCGAAAGGGCGTCACTCACGTCCATTATACACTCAGACCCGACCTTTTGCGTGTGAAGTGCGTGCGTGTGTAGAGTAATCAGCAAACAACGAAAATATTTACTGCAATGTCAAAATTAGCACGTGAGTGATAATTGTACACTATTTACGAAACGTCATATGTTATGCGAAGAAAGCGGAACATACGACTATTAACATAATGAAACGAAATAAATGTCGTTTAATTTATTAACTCCGAAGCGGATGTAAATTATTTATTAATATTAATAAAGATAATATGTTCGATGATTGATTATAATAGCAGTGAACTGGGAACCGTGTATTTAATGATTTACCGTATGTTTAATAAACAGAATAATAATGAGTCGTAAGTATATGAATTAGTGAATGAGCGAGCGAAGCCTCTCCGTTTCAGCTTGGCCAAAAATTCTTTCGTATGTCCGGATGTGCGTTAGTCCGGATTTCCAGCTGTTCTCGCTTTGATGACGCATTTCTCAACCGATTCTCATTAAATTTTGAAAGTTCGTTAATTAAGTATAGAGTTTTTTGTCTATTTCAAATGTTCATTACTTCTAACAAATTAAATAGCACTTCAAATGTACGCCATACAGGGCCCCCAGTCCCACATGTCATAAAAAAATGCATATTAAGATTTAAGACATCTTAAAAGACTTGCTTGGTGCTTACGTAATCCTGGAAAGACCCTAAATGACAATGTTTACATTTCTCAACTAGTGTAAACTATTATATTTATTTGATTGTATCGACTAGTTTTGAAAATATATAAAAATTTGAAAGCAGCGTCATTAAAGATTCGGCCCTCAAAATGAACAGTGGTACAATTTCCATACTAAATCTGCCTTGTAATAGTCAGACCGTATGATTTTCTGCGCCTTGGTCACAAGCGCTACTGGTTGCCATGCAATAGTCTTTTAGAACATGGAACTTTCAAATGAATTTTTAAATTTTCGAAAATATAAAAATGTGGTAATATTTAATTTTTTATCCTTTATCTGATGATATCAGAAAATAACCCAGTAAAAAAATGTCACATAACATAACAAATGAACATTCAGATATTTAGTGTTCTATACTATATTCTATACTATAACCTTAACTTAATAATCATATCCATCATCTTAAAATACCAGTCAAGTTATGGGGAATGCAGTTAAGATAACCTAATTTTTTTATCTCTAACGACATGACATAATGCGTTACATAACAACACAGCAGTACAAATAAAGGAGCGGAAAATATGGAAAGTCAATTAACAATCGGTAATCGCCGTAGTTGTTTAACGTTTAATCTAAAAGATAAGTCCAAAGTTTGATAAGAATACAAATTGGTGTTTTTAACCCTCGAAAAAAAGAGGGGTGGTATAAGTTGAACACGTGTATCTGTGTGTCTGTGTATGTGAATTTCTGCTTTCTAGGACATTAGGAAGGACCCTAGAATTTTCATGAGTCAGTCAGTGATGAAATCAGGGTTTTTTAGACATCAATAAAATCTAAAATATTGATATATGCAATTAAAATGTTATATGTTTAATAAGTCCGTTATTGACAACATATACCTAGAATTTTGTTTTAAAATGCTACTGAATTTTGTTGTGACGGGACAGAATAACAACAAGAAATAGCTGATCCATCCATAAATTAATTTAGTCATACAAAAGATATGGGTAACTTTCGTTACACAATCACTAGTTTCGTTTTAATTATAGCCCTTAATAAAGTACATGTTTTTTAAAACAACTCATATCAGGCACTAAACGTTTCGATTTCCGTCGTCTTCCTCAATTTCTCTTTTCTGTTGCCGAACGAGTTCGAATCACCTCTTTAACCACTTAATAGGCGACTGAAGCTCTCAGCAGACTACCGACGAATTAGCAAAGCAAATTATGAGGTAAAAATCTTCCATTGTTGCATCATGGGCTTTTCTAACAGACAACTATCAAGATTAGATTAATTTTATTCAAGGGCGACTACACGACGCGTGTACGGAGCCCTAAAAATGAGCAGTAATATTTCCTCTCAAACATCTGCTCAATGGTCCAAATCGCTATTGTTCAGTCATAGTAATTGCAGTGCTTTTATGCAGAGTTTACGTGACCGGAACGAATGGTTCCGACAAACTTTAAATATAACTACGCGGTTGGCTCGGTTTGTAGTGCAGCTACTGAGCCGGCGGTCCTGGGTTCGAATCCTGGCCAGGGCAAATATTTGTGAGATGAACTCGAATATTTATTCTGGGTCATGGATGTTATCTACCTATATATGTATTAATATATAATGTATATCGTCGTCTAGTACCCATAGTACAAGCTTTGCTTAGTTTGGGACTAGGTCGATTTGTGTAAAGTACCTACTCCTTTAATAAAAAAATAAAAAAAACTACTTGTGGCTCTGTGAGCGACACGTCTAGCATTATTTTGCAACGCGACGCTCTGTCGCGCGACAAATACTTTCTCTTCGCATTATTCTATTAAAAAAACTTTGAGAAAAGCGCCATCTCTCTCGCGGTCCTTGCACTTGCTGTAAAGCAATGTGGACAAGGGATCGTGCGTGTAAACGCACATCCTAGGGTATGGGTAATGCGCATAAACATTGATACATATGACGCCGAGGGCGCTCCAGTGGCGTATGGAATAAAATATTTGGTGTGGTTGACGTAACGATGTGATAGCTCAGTTGGGAGACCACCGGAAACGTAGGGTCGCAGGTTCGAGTCCTGCTTACATTGCAGTAGATCACATTACATTTTTCTTTTATAATTTACCTTTGTGTCAATATTTATTTAAAAAACCATTTCGGAAAAATGAGCAAGGATTATCGGAAAAAATATAATACAATTGTGGGGGATTTTCCCAACTTCTATTACCTAATTCATATTTTGTTATATCGTTATGTATGATATAGCACTCGGTTGCACGCACGAAATAAAATATTATTTGGTTAAAGGAAAATACATCCTTTTACGCACATGCAACCTTGCATGTCAAATTAAAATATTTTATTATATTTCACGAAATGTTGATGCCGAAATATGTCATACGTCAGAATTTGTTCAAAATATTCTGTATACAGGGTGGCAAGTAGGGTATCCGATCCCGCTAATTCCGGATCCCGCGCCTTTTTTGCGTGATTAGAAATGAGGGATCTCATGCGGGATCATGAAAAAGAATTAAGTACCTAGTTGGGCTCAGTTGACGTTCTGATTATTATCCACAGCCCATTTTAATAATTGTTTTAACAAACTTCTAGTGGAACAATAGCTTATTATAACATTTTTATGGAAAATGTCTTCAGTTGTCAACTAATATCTAAATAAATTTTGTATTGTATAAATCTTGTAACGGAAAGTAAGTAATTATAATCACTTTATTCAGACATTTGATGCACCAAACATGAAATACTTTTATATGTCAAAAAACTTGTTATTGTATTATACCTTTATACCTAAGATTTAAATATATTTTGATTCAGTTTCTATCAAAAATTTTCGAATGTTATGAACTTATATATGATTATTTTAAAAATAAGTGTCAATTCGGTTTCTATTGTGTTCAAAAGCTTGAGTTGAATGTGAAAACATTCGTTAATTGCAAAAACGGGGTACATTCTACTCAAAACAAAGATGATGAAATGATGTAAGGTCAGGTTGGGTAAGAGAAACACTTAAAATAAGTATGTATATGAGGTGAATCCAATTTTTAGAAACAGTTCTAGGTAAAAAATTAATAAATGTCACTGTAGTTGGTCGTTTTATGTCTATTAAAGCTATAATATAGAAAATATTCCAAAGTGTTCCACTTCCCCCATGTGTTTCCCTTACTGCACATAAATTTGGCTTCGCTAGCCATATCAGAGCCCACAATAGACGAAGTCCCTATGGACTTCTTGCGTAGGGTCGCCGTCATCGAAATCGATGAGGACTATATTGCACATAAAACAATGTTGACAAAAACTCAAAAACAATACATGTCTACAAGTTCGAACTTATCCCTATTTCCTATAAGGGATTTCTTCCAGTTAACCTGTGACCATATGAGACAGAAAACTATACATTGATTACCTATCTTAAATAGGAGACTCTTTCTAGTTTCTAAGTTATTGCAGTAATAAAGTGATTTGCCGTTTTTGCCTAACTCGGTCGATTAAAACCGTGGAATTTATCCTTAGATCTCTTAAGAGGAAATACCACTGCCCATCGTTCCTTACCGTGCGTTTACGTTAACTTTGTAACTGGTAATTATGGCGCCGCATACAAATGAGGTTCAAACTTTAGTACATAGCCGGGTTGAAAAAATCGAGGTTTCGCTCTCAACTGGGTCATTGTCAGATTTAGGTGCGCGTCTTTCCGGTGGACATTTGTGAAATTAACGGATTCCAGGGCCTAATTTTCTGATTAAATGCCTGTGAGAATAAAGATCGTTCCCTCTTCTCCTCCTGACGACCAGCATTCATAATTTGTCAATTTAATTTTAGCCTTATGACAAATAGTTGACAGTTAACAATTAATTGAAGTTTATGTACTATGTGTAGGACACTGGAAGTCAGGAGGATAATCCGATGTAATAGCAACATAACCTAGATTCATACAAGCTCTTAACCTTTGACCACCGAATGGACAAATTTAGTTTTTTGAACTGACAATGACCCAACTGTTTCCTCCTCCAAAACTTAACAAATTGTAACGACATTTTATAAACTGAATGAGAAGGACAGTTTCTGTGTCGGACCGTTTCGATTTTTGCGCTTATTGTTATAGATTTTGTGTACTGGGCGTCTGTTTGGAACTGGCCAAAACTAAGTAAGTAAGTAAGTACACAAATTGTATAAACAATAATAAGTACAGATCCGAGTATTGTAACGATCCAAGACAGAATATTTATTTCCCATTCATTTGTCAAAATTTCGTTACTCAATCTGTATGGAGAAATGAGCAGTGATATATCCTCTTAAGTATTAACGATTAAAGGTTTCATAGCACGCGTATTGTTACATAATTGACGTATAAACATCGAATGTGTATAGTTACGGGTGTAATTATTAAACATTTTAATGCGCTTATTATGGGACTGCACTTCGTTCCGCATACGTCAAAACGTTAAATAAAAAATATTTTTCAGTCCTTACTTTTTCTACAAACGGCGCCATATGTATATTTCTATTAAATGGGTAATAAATCAACTCTTTTTTGTTATTCTGTGCCGTGAGCGTGACTCAGGAGCCAATATTGATTAATGTCTTAGAACAGTGTTATAGTTTATATAACTGGTATAGGGATGACGACTGATGTTCAATTGTACACGATACTGTAGTTACAGTAGCGGAAAAAAATCTATCATATTGTTGTATTTTGTACGAAAGTTGCTTAACTTTTACAACTGCAAACGGTGATGTAACAAAAGTACTGTCCTGAGATTTCTTTTTTAATCATTTTTTCTATACAAATTATTTAAAAAACGTTGTCGACATTCCGCGTCTTATTTAGCATTCATTTGCCGTTCAGTTAATATTTGCAACTACACTAATAAAATCCATATGTTTTGTATTGGTTACACACTTACTAATACTACAAGTTACTTATTACGCTATTGGTAAAGTTAAAACATTTCAATTCATTCTACTGTATGTGAATAGAATTATCTCAATATGCCATAACGTACAAAAAATACATATATATATATATATATATTTGACGTCAAAGGTAAGTACCTATGCAAATTTCATGTTTTTCTTATAATCCAAGACATTTTGAAATTATTTTCAGAATCCGAATAATTTAACAAAACAATGATTGTATGACAACCATGATTTTAAACGCACTTTTCCACGGTAAAAATGGCAAATTAAATAGTATCTCCTCACTGGTCTCCTATCACTGGTACCCATAACATATAATGACGTCACATGTAGGTGGTCATCTGTATGGGGCGTTTATAGCGCTTCGTAAGAAAAATCCCGGGAAGCTCTAATAAGGACCAATCTTACAAAAATCAGCAAATGATTATGAATCGATTAACAACAGACAAAAATAATTTGCCTTCACTGTTCTCGATCTTCGTTGGATCCGATCATATCTTCTATATCACTCTGTATGTGTTTCGTGGTAGCTTTCTAGTTAATACACAGTTTGGTTTTTGATCATTAATTACACGACTGCCAAACAGAAATTACTTTTATCACTCATCCACCTACTGTGACAAACAGTTAATAATTTACCCCCAAAAGCCTGATTGTCGAGGACGTTTATGACTCACACTACATAGCCATTAAGACACGAAGAGAACTTGCTTAATTTCATTACATTACGCGCCTCCGACGTACGACAAATTCATCACTAGGTCTAACCCCGCAATGTAGCGACATTCGCAGGCAAGCTCTAAGTTCTCACCCTTTCTAAATGGGCCATAGGTATAAGAGATTACCATCGCATCGGTCGATAAAACTGCAAGTCATGATGACGCCAGTGTCATGGCGACTGTAGCACCAACATTTGTCATATGTCAATAAAATATTTCAGTAACATCGAAGGCTTAGAAGGTTAATCGACCTTTGTTATACTAAAATGGTGTTAACATGAGGGGGAATGGATCATTTTTCAAATTTGTGATTCTTGTTATGTTTAGTCAAGCAATGGGGAGTTTAAATAGATCTTTGGTCACGAAGAGAAAATGTAGTGTACTTGTTTAAAAAAAAAGAACCTCCCAGGTACCAAGCAGGCTGAATAAGAGGTTATACAGCCATTATAACTCTAATTTAAGCTGAAAGTCTAAGTTTGACTTTGACTTTGACTTTGAAATTTAAGCTGAATAAAGGCTGTAAAAGTGTTGATGCAGCCTGTCTGTTACTTGGGCTATCAACCATAATACATACACAAATATAGCTAGTAGCAAATAAATATACAAACTTAATTAAATTTAATTAAATCAGCTTGCCGAAGCAAAACTACACGTGTTATACAAGATTAAATACTACCCAAAGTAGTAAACAATGTTTACCTAATCCATAACAAGGAAGTAACTTACAATATGATTGTAATGAGTAAAATCAATGAAAATATTGAAGAACCTTGTCATACTTAGTGTAGAACCCCTTTTTAGGTGCTCAGCGTGTAGTATTGTTGCGACAAAGTTCTTAATTCGTTTTCCTCATAAAAGCGGATTATAGGTATATTGAACTTGGCACGGATTGATTGCGCAATATGTAACACTTGTACTCATAAAGACGGTCTGGAGGAAAAGGTAGGTAGCGTGATATACATACATGGGTCGTTATTCACAAATTCATCTTTTGGCGTATTAAACAGATGTTTACATCGTACATACTGTGAGTTAGAAATTGAAATTTTCTTCAGTAATTATAACCCGGTTGGCGAATGATCCCTAGGATACTCATCAACATCATATTAGCCGATAAACGTCCACTGCTGGCCGAAGGCCTCACCCAAAGTTCTCCACAACGATCAGTCTTGCGCCGCCCTCATCCAATTTCTGCCCGCGATCCTATCTTGTCGGTCCACCATGTTGGGGGCCTTTCCACGCTGCGTCTTTCGGTCTGCGGGTTCCACTCAAGAACATTTCTGCCCCAACGGCCATCGGTTTTACGAGCAATGCTGCTCTGCCCACTGCCACTAAGTTAGGCAACTCTCTGAGCTATATCTACAACGTTGGGTCTCTTGCGTATCTCATCATTACGAATTCGATCCCGCAACGAAGTTCCGAGCATAGCTCGCTCCATTGCGCCTTCTCATGAGGCCCATTGTGAGCGACCACGTTCACCACTGGCACCACACATTGGTTAAAAACCCTCGTTTTTTGGATTCGACAAGTGACCTCTTTTTTCGAATTCGACCTACCCAACTGGATTGTTTGTCTCCGGTAGATACAGCATAGCATACAAGCTACATATACCTGGATATATATACCTGGGATACTAATACAACTCCACTAAATGTGTTTCTTTTTTACATAATATTATTGCTTTAATGCGCAGTTTTTATACGCAAAAATGTGTTATATGTTTTTATCAGGCTTACAAAAATGTTGATGTAACATCGACGATTTTTGAAATGTCAAATGAAGTGTCCCAGGGATGTTCGTCAACCGGGGTATAAAGCTTTTCTATCGACAGATATTTCAATAATTGAAATGCATAAGTTATACATAATTTGGCTTGCGGTTGTAGCTAATCACTTGTTATACAATATAAAACTTGTTACTTAAAACAAAATTCGCGGCGGCGTAGATCAAAAGATAAAACCTTCTGTAATATTTTATTCTGTTCTGAAGTTATCCTAGAGACAATCACGTCATGGTAGCACAGACAACCAAACCAAAATAGTTTCTAGATTGGATTATTATTATACAGTTTTATTAGTAGGTATTTTATAGTATAGTCTAGGAATATTGATGGTGCAGTTTCCAAGCCAAATAGCATTCGGTTGAACTCTAAATGACCCGCAGACGGAACTGCCGCAATCTTCGTCCGGACTTGAACCCGCGACCTCGGCGCACACAAGATCTGATCTAGAACTATTGTTCTAGCTGTGTGGCAGGAATCAATAATTCACGTAACCTAGTTGCGGAGTTCCCACGTATTAGCTAGATCCTGAGTTTACTTAGGAAAAACTTCATTAATAGAACGATCCAAAAAATATATAAAACTTTGTGACATTGTAATTTTAACAAATTGACTATATTTTTGTAAACGCCACACAGTAAAATACAATAGAAAAAGACAGACAGATACATGAGTGAGCCTAAAATCATTAAAAAGGGTTCTGTTGCTTTCAGATATACGGAAAAAGAAACTTAAGTAGATTGCAGCTGAAGAAGAATATTTTGTGGTTTACCGCTTTAATTTGAAGGTCGTCGTAAAACTTCTAAAAGATCTAAGGGATACTTAGTACAAATTGGAAATGTCTCAGCAGAGCAGCATTGTTAGCATTATTGCGGCGGTGCGGCCACAGAGGAGGCAGTTGAAACGCTTCAGCCTTGGCCCTTTGTATGATAATAGGAAATTAACGTCGCAGTTATCTTTAGGCGTGAACCCGAGCTATGACCTCGACCACGTAACGCAGTTGTTTCAGCTGACGTGACGTCAGCAATCACTAATTCAGCTAACCCAGTTTTAGCGCTACGTCATTTTACAGAGGTTATACTAAGTCCTATAACGCCTTCTTTATTATGAAATAATGAGTTTGATTCCGCAATCACATTGATTTTTTTTAACTGCAATGCGTTGACGTTGACTAATAATAGTGCCTGATATTTTTGGCAGCTGTGTATAGCTTGACGAGTTGCGTTTTGACTTTGGGACAGTGGCGCTACAAACAGCTTCCATACTTCCATAGGCATACATAATATTATGTTAGAAAACAGCGGATTAACAACTCTACTATTACCAAGCGTTAACTAAGAATAGTACAGCGCCCGTAGCGATTACTTTGTAGAACTACAATTCTCCATACAAATCGTTTACGCAGTCACTAGCGAGTACGGTCGCTGACGTCACTGTAAACTCATGGTAAGCTTACTGCTCCTAAGCCAGACCGCCCGCGCCCGGCAGTAAATAAAAGTTTGGACCGGATGAGAATGTCATCTTAACATTCTCAACTAGCGATGTTTCTGCGAACTACTAATCAATACTTGAGCTAACCTAGTTTCGTACTTCCTACGGAAGATTAAGGGCAAATGCCTAGAGAGGATACTTATTACCAGGCATGGTATACTTAAGAAAGCAAGGCGTGACACTGCGGCTAGTGAGACTTTCTACGTCACTGATTAGTACAAAATAATTACAAGGTTACAGTCGTACAATACAAAACAATTATGCATTTATGCATTACAGTTGTCATGGATTTTTGGCTGTTCTCGCCTACAGTCCACATTTCTCCACCCATTCTCATGAAATGTTGTGTTTATGTACGTAAATTAGATATTTTTTTGGAATCAGATTATAATTTTTTTTCAAAATGGCGGACTTCTATAGGTGTTTAAAACGTAAAAGAATACAAATTTCAATCACTTCTCAACAGACTCGCGAAATCTACAGCTCACAGAGCTAGTCTTTAAGTAGATGGCGTAAACTTAGAAACGTATTTTTTTTACGCCTCAAAGGAGTAGCAGAAGCAGGCCTAAGTATTTAATATTAATCTCAGCTTGATACGCGTTCCTGAAACGGTCTTGACTCTTATCAGACGGACAGACAGACAGACGGACAACAAAGTGTTCATATAAATATTCCGTGTTTCCTGACTGAGGTACGGAATCTCAGCCGATAGACCACCGCTGGACATCAGCCTCCCCCAAAGTTCTCCACAACGATTGGTCTTGCGCTTGCGCCACCCTCATTCTAACGTCGGTCCACTTCGTTGGGGGCCTTCCCACGCTGCGTCTTCCGGTCCGCGGTCGCCACTTAAGAACCTTTCTGCCCCAACGGCCATGGGTTCTACGAGCAATGTGCCCCGCCGACTGCCACTCAAAATGAGCTCCACATTGTCAAGTGCAGACCAAACGACCAATGTTTCGCTATCGACATGATATCGGCAAATACCCACGAAGTACGACGGACAAGTTTACAGTAAACATCATTGTCTAAGTTCGTCTGTTTGTTTACAATTTGTTACCACGTGTGTTTTGTTTCTTGGTAATGTACTGTAGCGGTTCAAGTTAGTTAAACTATATATAATAGAATAAAATATTACACAAGGCTCTTGATTGTCAAGACCGTTCAAGGATTGTATTTTATAGGTTGCTTGCGTAAAATGAGATATTATTGGAAAGAGATCGTGGGGCATGGCGACATAACTGACAGACGCGTGCGCAGCGCTACAACTGGCTACGAAAGTGCGGACGTCATAACGTTATGATTGGTTGGTTAGTTCTGTCAATCCGTTTCTGTGTTGCCAGCGGTGTATCATAGTTTTGTTTGTTCTTCCATCACGCCGAAATGGTTGGACAAATTTTAATCAATTTTGGTACAGGGATCAATTTTGTCCAGCTAGGACATCCAAAGATCGTCATAGGATACTTTTATCCGTCTACGGTAATGAAAAAAAATACGCGGACGAAGTTGCGGGCACCTCCCAGTTATGTATAAATTCAAAACATGCGAATGCGTACATATATGAAGGCCGGTCAGCTGCCGCAGTGAATACGGTTACATTCGACACAATGTCATGTCATATCGTAGCCATTTGTAATATACATAGGAAAATTTTTGGGCCATATAACAGCTGTCTTTTGTCTTCCTATTTGGGTCATAGTCAGATTTAGGCTCGAGTCTTTCCCGCGGACATGGGGCCTAATTTTCTAATAAAACTCATATGAGAATAAAGAATGTCCCCTCTTCTAAAATCCGATGTAATAGGAATATAACCTGGATTCATATAAGCTCTTAACTTTTGACAATCGCAGGGACGACTTTTGTTTTTTTATTTGACTTTGACCCATTTGACCGAGTGAGCGAACTTGGCCTAAAATTCTTTCGTATGCCCGGATAATTGGATGTTCTATTTTCGGCTGTTCTTGCCTACAGGCCACATTTATTAGAAACAAAAAGGAAGAACAGCCGGAATTCCGAACATCCAAACATCCGGACATACGAACGAAATTTTGACGAAGCTGCAACAGAGGCGATTCGCTCGCTCGTTGAAAAAACTGTGCATCAAATGCCTATTGACTCTAATAGAAGAAATCTAACAGCCATTCTAGAAATATGTATTTTTTTAGAAAGGTTCCTGAAAAGCATTGGCTTAGGCTCATAAAACTCACTTTCCCAAAATGTGCATTTTTTCTAAAGGAACACTTGTTTAGAAGGATCACTTTCTCGGAAGGCGCACTGTCCTAAAAAGTGCATTTCCCTATTGGTACACTTTCTCAGATAAAGCACATTCTCAGAAGGTGCACTTTCCCATAAAGTGCACTTTGTCAGACGGCGCACTTCCCCAAAAAGTGCACTTTCCCAAGAAGGACACTTTCCCAAAAAGTGCACTTTCTTAAATAGCACTTACTCAAATAGAGCAATTTCTTAGATGGTCCACTTCTCCAAATGAGCCGTTTCGAATCCGGTATCTAAATTTGAAAACGAGGTACCCTTCTAGATGTTTGCACTCCATGCATGTGACAACAAATCGTCATCATGGCTTAGGGGAAAACTTTGTGGTGAAGATGACATTTTTGGCTCGTGAATATTTTGGGAAACTGTGCATTTTGAGAAAATTACTAACATTTAAGGAAAGTGTGCGTTTTGGGAAACTGTTCATTTCAGGAAAGTGTGCGTTTTGAGAAAATGTATATTTTGGGAAAGTGAGCGTTTTGCGAAAATGTACATTTTGGGAAAGTGTGTTTTTTCGAAAATGTACTTTATGGGAACATGCACTTAGGGGGAAAGTGCCCTTAATGGACAAGTGTACATTTTGGGAGTGTACATTTTGCGGAAAGTGCACTTTTAGAGAAAGTACACATTTCGGGAAAGTGTTTTTTTTGAGCCTAAGCCAAAGCATTACGTAAGTACGAAGCAATGATATGCACTTATATCGATAGCATAAGTTTGATATATGATAAACCCACGATAAACCGGTTAGTGGTAAGTGGTAACCAATTAATTTTGTCAATTCGCGCAGCAATAAACAATGTTAATGGCCACATAAAAATAAAACATTAGCATAAATGTTTTAGTTTTTGACGTGAACAATATCAAGTAAATTTTCATTTTATAAATGAATTATTTGTTATAAAAATAAACTATGAAATCATGAATACCAAAGTTTACTATCCAAGATAAGACTTTAAGTACATTATATTATTGTAGCAAATCAGTTCAAGTACAGTCAGTAGTGAATTAAATATAAGTTAGCAAAAACAAACTAGTGATCTAAAAACATATACATGAACAATATTTAAAGATTAATTTGTAAAAATAATGTTTTGAACAACATGGACGAGCTCTAGGCTTCAGGCCGTGTCACTTTCAACGCTCGCCTGAACGTCTCAAAACACACCCACCCATCAGAATGGTACTTCTTAGCTTCCTCCCAAATTTCCTTAAAGCTGTCATCAGTGAACTTCTCCCCAGCAGCCTCGAACACTCGCCGCACCACCGCTGGATCTCGTCTCTGGTACATATCTCTATGATTCACGTGAAGCAATGTCATGACGCTAGGATTCAAGCAGGACTTCATATCTGACTCGTGCGGCAAGCAAGCCCTTGCAGCTTTTATACAGTTCTCTGGTGATATAGGATAGTCACGATCAAAGTATCTCCCGGATGGCAAGCCTGCCATAGGACCACAGTCTGCCGGCTGGTTAGGTTTTACCATCTCCGTGTAGGTTGTCCGGAAATCTATGCAGTTTTCCGGATAATCAGGGATTTTCGGTAACTCTTGGGAAGGTGTCCTGTAGTTTATCACGCGAACAAATGTCTTATACTCGATCTGTTCTCCATCAAACGCTCTCCACATCATCAGCAAAGGTTCTATTAGCGATGAATCGAATCTGATAAATTTTGTAGCGCAGTATTCGTAAACTACGCTCCTTGGTAGCCATCCCGTCCGTTCTTTATCAAAATACTTGAGCTCCAAGTAAAAGTTACCAAAGAACGTTGCCAAATATCGAGTGGATAAGCATTTCCTCAGTCTGTTCAGGTGACTGAAGCATTTTCTAAGACGGTCCTTCTCAGGGTGCACCTTGCAATTAGCAAGGCATTCTGGGACGCTGCCAGTTGAGCGATTTCTAAAGCCTAAATCCTTTGGCACATCGTAAGGAGCGAGACTTTCGCCCAGTTTGGGTACGGTAACAGTTTGGTAATCAGCTAACACGCTATTGACAACATCTCTTGCACTGGTGCCGAGCCTCACCCGCTTATCCGTGATGCAGGATCTCATGCAAACTCCTCTAGTATCTATGCCTGATCTGTACCCGAATGTCAAGTCAGGATTAAAGGAACACCGACAGTAATTTCTGTCTTTTTGAGCCGCGAGTCGCTTGGCAGGTGGAGTTTTGTCCGGCAAAGGTTCTTTAGGCATTACAATATCATACAGCCGCCCATGAAACTCAGTCTTCTTTCCGAACGTGGTTCCTTCTATATCTAAGCCAGCAGGCAGCATTGGAATAGGATCTTTCACCTGTCCTAAGGCCTGTTTCCAGAAAGATGCATACACAGTGTTTTTTAAATCTTCTGCTACGGTTTGATACTTCGTTTTGCTCGGAGGGTTGACGAGCGCAGCTACATCTCCGAAGACGCCTGCGTTTCGCTTGTCTAGCTTCATTGGGTGTCGTAACGGGGGGAGGGGGCGCGGGGGTTTAGGAGGGAGGAGGGCATCGCTCAAAAGGGCGTCGGCTTCGTCCTTCAATAGATAATGTTGGAGGGAATCCTGAACTCTGTCGTCCGGTTGCGCTGTTGGGATCCCAGCGGCACATACTTTGGGATCCCTCTCTATAAACATACCTATGTTCCCCTTTCCACCGGATGTGGATCGTTGGCAGTCGATTGGCATTGTAATAAAATTATAATAATACTGTTTAAAAATTAAAATTATTTTTGTATAAAATTGACAATGACAATTGGTGTGAATTGACACATGGCTGACATTGACAAATGTTGGGTATTTTTTTTATTGCCACCTTTGAAAAAGGTTGCAAATTACATAAATATTTAACACTTTGAAAACACCCAAGAGTCAAGTCATGATGTAGTTAGTGAATAAAGTTTTGCCATGGCATGGTCCTGTGTCATGGATGTTATCTATATATGTATTTATTTATTGTTTATATCGTCGTATAGTACCCATAGTACAAGCTTTGCTTAGTTCAGGACTAGGGCAATTTGTGTAAGATTGTCCCTTAATATTAATTTACAGTATATTAATATTAATAATGAAATAAAAAATAATTAATCCTTTTTATAGAATGTTCAGGTTACATTTCTTTTTTTTTTATTCCACTATATGTAGGTGCCCACTTAACAGTACAAAGTATTTTACAAAGTTGTATTCAACTTGGTGCATGTGTCTTTGATATGCATTTAATTATCAAGATATTCATGATTATCACAGATTATTGCCTGTTTTATTACTGTTGTTTATCACAATTATGTGATGTGATAATGATAACATTAATTGAAATTTGGACGTCATCAAGCAACAATAGTGTCAGTGGCCTATTGTCCAATGGCTTGATATGATGTCTTAGGCGCTCATTTGTTTTTTTAAGCATTATTGCACAGAAGAAAAACGTATCGAACAAAATGTGGACTTAATGCCGTGAGGCATTCTCTACAAGTCAACCTTTGGGCAAAGCAGATAAATTGTGGCTCATCAGTCTCGGGTTCACTTTGCCATCAAGGTGTGTATTTTATTTACATAGGTAAGGTTTTCAAGTCAAGAAGTTTAAGCAAGCAGACAGTGAAATTGTGTGCAAAAATATTCACATATAATGTCAGCTTTGATTATATTCATTTTATTTTCTTTCTCTCTCTTTTTCTCTTCTAGGGATTATAATAGGCCTTCAGCTACAGACCTTAATTTTTTTTTAATGCTATACCTATTTCATGATGTCAATTTTAATAATAATTAAT